>JAPVLO010000334.1:7470287-8805431 GCA_027257055.1 Cephalopachus bancanus
AAAAATTTTTTAATTGGTTTTTCATTTTAAGAATTGGTAATTTAAGGGTATAGACCAACAGTTAGGGAATATAGCTATGCTTTTTTAAAAAAAGGTATACTTTTTCTTAGTATTAACTGCACAACAGTGTTTACTTTTTAAAACAAATAAATTAAAAAGCATTAAAAGGTAGTGTGAAATAACCTATGTATATTTTGGCTTTCAAGCATTTGCCTTATGTAATCTGAAAGACTCAAATCCAAAGAGCCAAATGGAAAAACCAATGTTTTTCAAAGAAAATTTATTTTTGCTGTGTGCATTTTAGCAAATGAGTGGTTAGATATTTGAACCTATTGTTGCTACGTGAACATTACAGGTTTACAGTCCTAAGTCTTACTTTGTAACATGGAATCTTTGTGTTATTGTAAGACTATTAAAAGAGATTGAAAGTGATTATTCTGGAAGTAGCACAAAGATAAGCTACATTTACTCAAATGAACCAGTTCTTCTTTTCCATTAGGAAACATTCTTGAATAGAGATTCTTGACTCTCTATGAGCTAGCTGTATGTCTGCTCTTAAAAGTATACGTGTTCAGCTCTTGGAAGGCTGAGGTGGGAGGACTGCTTAGGTCTTCCCAGCAAGTTCGAGGCCAGGAGTTCAAGGCCAGCCTAGGAAAACAATTAGACCTCCCTCTTGGAAATTGGCTTTGAATCTTTTTCTCTCCAACAGTGTATCACATTAAGTATAAATGATCCGACAATCAATTTTTTTCTAAAATTGATTCAATGTTCTATTCCTAACAAATTGAGAATATAGTCATAATTATTCATTTAAAAAAATATATATATATATATGGAGAGAGAGAGAGAGAGAGAGAGAGCCTGACTCCTAGCTTTATTATGCAAGTGTACATTAAGTAAACATTTTTTTGAGTCACATACATACTTAATGCCAACACATCCAACTGAAAACTGAAATTCATGAGTCGTGTATGGTGCATTCTTTTTGACCATTACAAAGCAGCTGATAATTGACTAAAAGTTTTCCCCTTTTAAAAATAGTTCTCAGCTGGGCTTGGTGGCTCAGCCTGTAATCCCAAGCCTTGGGAGGCTGAGGTGAGGTGGATTGCCTGAGCCTGTGGGTTCGAGACCCGCCCGGGCAACTTGGCAAGACCTCATCTCTACAATAAATAAAAAATTAGCCAGACATGGTAGCGCACGCCTGTAGTTCCAGCAACTTGGAAGGCTGAGGCGGAAGGATCACCAGAGCCCAGCAGGACGAGGCTGCGGTGGCCAGGAGTGGCCACTGCACTCCAGTCTGGGCGACAGAGTGAGACTCCAACTCAATAAATAAATAAATAAATAAATAAATAAATAATAAAAAATAAATAAAATAAATAAATAAATAAAATAGTTCTCATGCAGGCATAATCACGATAGAGGGAAGTACACATCACACGTGTTCTGCTCTGACTAGAGTCACAGCCAATTAAAATCCCAGCCTGGTGAGCTGATTTCATAGTGAACTATTATTCAGAAAAGCTTCTGTCATCTACCACTGCCGTCTCCTGTCCATTTTTTGGCAAAACGTTAATACTGAAGATACCAACAATTAGATTTTAAGCTCATCTCTGCTTAATAACAAATTCTCTCCATTCATCCCTGTTTGCCCAGAAAGAATCTGTCTGCTTATTCCTCTTTCATGTCCTTTCCTCTCAAATTAACCTTGGTCACATTTCCATTTCTGGGTAATGTTATTGATCTTGAGTTAAGATGGCCAGACACTGTAGCACCTAGCATATAGGAGGTGTTCGTGAATGAGTGGCTCACTTACATTTTGAAATCTAACATAAACATTTGCTCTGAACATTTTTAGAGAACTGTATAATGCTGCACAAATAGCCCCTGGGGATTCTGGTATTTTTCCTACAGCATTACTTCTGTAAACATGAACCTTGAGAATCAGAATTGGATTCAGGAGCAATAATATTACTGTTTTTTCCTGAAAGAATCTTATCTAAAAGTCTCTCTCTCTCTTCATTGGGTTCAATGACTTTCTATTATTCTTATAATTTAGTCCCAACCAGTAATTTTCTTTCTGAAATATGCTTATTTCACTTAGCATGATATCCTCTGGGTTAAACCAAAATCAACTACATAGAAACAGAGAATAAAAATGGGGGCCGTTGGGGGCCACAAGAAGAAATAGAAAGATGTTAATCAAAAGGTACAAAATGTAGGATTAATAAGTCTAGCAATCTAATGCATAATGTAAGGACTATAGTTTATAATATTGTGCCGGAGGCAGTGGCTCATGCCTGTAACCCCAGCACTTTGAGAATCTGAAGCAGGAGGACTGTTTGAGACCAGGAGTTTCAGACTAGCATGGTTAACAGTGAGATCCAGTCTTTACAAAAAATAAAAATAATTAGCTGGGTGTGGTAATGTATACCTGTAGTTCTAGCTACTGGGGATGCTGAGACAGGAGGATCACTTGAGCCCAGGAATTCAAGGCTGTAATGAGTCAATGACTGTCCCACTGCACTCCAGCCTGGGCGATATAATGAGACTCCATCTCTAGAAAAACAACAACAACAACAATAATAATACTGTATACTAGTATTTCGGCAAGAACGTGAATTTTAGGTACTCTTACACACACGCAAAAGTAAGAATATGAAACAATAGGTATGTTAATTTGATTGTCTGTAGTAATCACTTCACTATCTTTATCAAGATAAGTATATCAAAACATCACCTTGTACACCTTAATATATATCAAATATATATGAAAAGAAAAAAGATGTTTCTGGCCAGGCATGGTGGCTCATGCCTGTAATCCCAGCATTTTGAGAGGCCAAGGTGAGATGATTGCTTGAGCCTAGGAGTTTGAGACCAGCATGGGCAACATAATGAAACCTTGTCTCTACAAAAAGTATGAAAAATTAGCCGGGTGTGATGACAAGTGCCTGTAGTCCCAGCTGCTCAGAAGGCTGAGGTGAGAGGATCGACCGAGCCCAGTAAGTGGAGGCTGGGATGAGCCTGATAGTGCCACAGTATTCCAGCCTGGGCAACATAGTGAGACCCTGACCAAAAAAAAAAAAAAAGGAGATATTTCTATATTTCTGAGCCCCAGATGATATCTGAAGAATTTAAAATAATTTAATTTCTAATAAACAACACAGTATTAAATCGTCCTTTGAGACACACTATAAAAACAAAACCAAAAAATACATTAGCCCTTCTACAGTGAGACAAAGCCTGGGTTTGAATTCTGGCTCCCTACTTCCTAGTTATGTGACCTTCACCGGCTACTTATCCTCTCAAAGCCTCGGTTTCTTCACCTTTAAAATGGGAATAATAATAACCATCTTAAAGGTTGTTTGTGCAAATTGTGATAAGACATATGAAATAACTGGTAGTTACTACACAAACAACAAACATCAGCTCTTATTGCCGGTCAAATGATTACTCTGACTACATTGAACAATAAATTGAAACAATGATAACTGTGAAACAATGATAACAATGAAACGTGTGTGTGTGTGTGTGTGTGTGTGTGTGTGTATGTATATTTATATGTATATATATATAGTCCCAATCCCTTACTATGGCCTTCAAGGCCAGTAAAACTCTCCAACCTCACTTCACCCCATTTCCTCAAGCTCCATGACTTGATCACCAGGCTGTAAACACCCGGAATAAAGCACAGAGCTTCGTGTTCTTTCTGAAATGCTCTTCCCCTAGCTGTGAGCATGACTCTGACTCCTATTGTCCTTCAAGTGTTAGTTTAAACACCACCTTCTCAGAGAGGCTTTCCCTGACCACTCTATCTGAAGTAGCTCTCAGTAGCTCCCAGCTTCCCGTCATTCTCTTTATCACAACCTCCTGTTTATCTTCTTTGTAGCACTTTCTATAATCAATAATTATCACCAGACTATAAGCTCTGTAGCATCTGGTATAGCGCCAGGCACGTTGGTGGTGCTTGATATCTGGCAAATGAACCACTGAATACATGAATGATTAGGCTAATGATATGGGCTTTCCTCCTTCTTTAAAAAATTCTCATATACAGTGTCTAGCGCTATACAACATATTAGCTAGGCAGAATTTAACACAATAATATTATTTTGAGAAATTTTAATAATCATCTTAACAAGCAGATATCTACAAACATTGCAGACCTGTTAATAAGCCTGTCTTTGAGAAATATCACTGGTTGGACAGGTTCCCTGAACTTTTTTTTTCTTTTTTCCTTTCTCTTCTCCTTCATCCCCTCTTCCTCTTTCTCCTCATCCTCTTCTCTCTTTCCTTCAAATTATTTATGACATTGGTCATTAACATCTCAGCCCCCCAGTTCTTCCACCTGAAAGGCTTTCCCTCAACACTTGCTTAACCTCATGAGTTGATATGAAGCATAAATTGGGTGAGAGTTGGTCTTCCACAGTCAAATGGTCCCCTGAAAGACAGTCTTTCAAGAATGAAAGTGGCAAACAAACCTAGAGTATATAGAAGCACAATTATTTTTGGAAGCAGCATGCTGGAGAAAAAAAAAGACATTAAGTAATGAGGCCAGCATTCCAGTCATTTCACCACTATGGGAATAATAGAAAGTCACTTAACCACTCTGTGCTCAGTTTTCTCACCTGCAACACTGAAATAATGTCTCCTATCTTTTCTTACTTCACAGGTAGGAAAGGATCCATTGAGATGATTATGCAAAAGTATTCTGCAAAGTAGCATATATTATCCAAGTTAAAGGTATTATATTAAAAGACAAACACTATGTCTGCTTTAACAAACTAGACAGCAGAAGGACAAACAACAGTTATATCTTGGGAGCAAGGGATATAGTGACCATATTTTCAAAACTTAAATCAGGACATATCTTTTGGCATATGATCTGACACATGGATTGACCACATGACAGAGTATTTGAAATTAAAAAAATGCCCTGAAAAATCCAGGACATGTGGTTGCCATGGCAATGAGGAGCCATGGGGAGGCTGTGGCAATGAAAAGACGGGGTCGAATTGGCAAGCATAGAAAACTATGTTGCCAGTGATGTGCAGGACATTTTGCAATCAATCGATGTGGAAGGCAAGAACAAAATTTTACTAATCTTAGTGTAAGATGTAAGCAGTCATCCCAAATCACCCTCACTTTGGAAAACTCTTCCCACCCATTCCAGGAACTCCAAGGTAGTCTCTGGTTCACGAGAACATCAAACAGGAAGAGGAGTTTGGGGTAAGAATTTTGTTGGCATGAACTTAGCCCCATGGTTGTCCTATATCTACCTTCAATATTCCAAGAACATCTCTAAACTAAGAATTATCTCATAGTAGCCCAGTTTTCCAGATCAAAGGAGACTTTCTACCCTTGTGTAGACCCGAATCTGTCTCCCTCTGGATTGACAGGTCATGAAACTCTTTAACTCTTGAAATTCTGCTCTTCATGGACTTCCTTCTGCCTCCACCTTTGCCCACACAAAATTAAAGCAATCTTTTTCTCTGTGCCACCATCTAGTAAATACTTTTGCAACTTACAACTCCATCAGAACTCCTGGAAGACAACACAACTTTGGTGTTTTATGAATCCTACTGCTGACTTTTAAGGCATAAAGTCAGATTTTTTTAAATGGCCAGTCAAAAGTACGGTGCAGATAATATTAAAAAGAAGGTATAATTTGACTCAAAATGGATGGGTTTATAAAAAGTGTAATCTCTTTTAACAATGTACACAGAATCCTATTAAAATTAATAAATCACATATTCTCGGGCGTAGGCGTTGCTTCACCGAGCAGATTTCCCCTCATTCAGCTCTCTTATTCCTTTCCAGCCCTTTAAGACCCCAAGACCTCTAAATTCCATCCAGTGCCTATCACATGCTATTGAGTTGGCATGTTTGCAAATTGCATGCAGTGAGATCCTTCCATACCAACAGCCCTGTCTCAGATTCCCCAGCATCGCAGCCAAACTAGTATTGCCTGCACATTTTCTTCATCTTTTCATTGAGTTTGGTGTGGCAGCAGCACATTCCTCAGCACAGGCTCCAGTCGGCATGGTAACTAGTTAGGGACTGCAAGTTGCCTTCTGGCAGACTCTTGTTTCTTTTGGAGGGTGCTTTTTTTTTTTTGCTGGGGAGTGGGAGGGCACTGGGGGGGATGGCTGGCGGTGGAGGAAGTAGTGAAAAGAGAGTGGAAAAGAATTGATTGAGTTGGGCTGGGGTGGAGGGGGGAAGGGCAGAAGAACGACTTAAACTCGCTTTTTAAAAGAGTTATCTCGTCCACCCATGGTGTTGGTGCTAAATTGCCTGGGCTGAAAAAAAGTCCTAATTGGGGTGGGGAGGCAGTGACAAAGCAAAGCTTGTTCAAGCCTCGGAATCTGCACTGTTGATAGTGCAGGTACCTCAAGGGCGGTTGGGAGTGATTGCTGTGTTGACTCTGTCTAATTGCAGGGGAGGAGTTCTGTGAGCTGTGGCGGGCAGTGTTACACCCAGTGGGGTGGTGGACAAAAAACTGGCATAACCACACCAGGCTAAATAAACTGACTGACAAAGATCTTGGCATATTATTAAAAATCTGGCAAAATGTTCATCTCTTGACAAAAATGTAGAGAGACTAGTAATGCATAACTTTATCCCATGTTGGATTTTAAAATGGCTAATGCCAAGTTGTCTGTCAAAATTAATAGGGCATTGCTTCTTCTTTAGAACAAAAAAAAATTCTCATCCATTTTATTCATTTATTCATTGCTAAAAAATCATGTATCTGCTAAAAATTTCATTTAGAAAAAAGGTTCAAAGGTAGTTAACCTTGATTTCTAAAAGATAGTGAATTAAAAGTTACTTTTCCCCATGTTTCTTATAAACATAACTTCGTTAAAATGTAAAGCATTTTATTCTTTGGAAAGTGATTAAAAGTCTGCATCCAAACTCGTATTAAAAGAGGCATGAAAACTTCCTTTATAGCAAGAAATATGTTAGACGGTTAATTGACTGTTGAGTAGATACTCTACATTGTCTTAGGAATTAATCAATATATTGACTTTTGACTCTTCTACTTTGTGATTTCATGTGTTAATTTAACTATTTCTTCTTCCTTTGCTTTCCATGAAGGCTTCCTGCATGCTATTCTATACAAACTACTTCTTATACTAAGTTTTACACACAGAAGACAACTTACTGTTCTAGAATCTAAGCAGATTTTGTGTGCATTCAGACCTTTTAAAAAAGTGTAAATAATACTCTACCTTGTCATATGCATAAAGTGTATGTGAATAACTATTTCTTTTATTTTCCACATTCCAAAACTTGTAATTAAATAACAATTTTAAAAAAGGATTCCCTGAAATTTTAAAAACTCTGTATAATGTATTTTAATCCCTAGTTTGCCTAACAGAACAATACATTTTCTTATTTGTAAGTTTAGAATTTTTGTTAATTTTTTCCAAAAAAAATCTGAAATGGCATTTTCCTCAAAATCCCACGGTTTCCCTCATTCTTATTTTTGTTAATTCTTTCATTAAAATAGGAAAGTCAGTGAGGCTGGTGGGGAGCTTTTGCTCTTAAGCTCTGATAAATAATTTGATTTGGTGGTTTCCTTCTTTTCATTCTTAAAGCACCTTAGCTACAGGAGAGTCCACAAGCTGTGTTTGAAAATCAAGACACTTGAGGCATCAACACTAGTATGCTTGTAGGTAAAAGGGAAATAGTCAAATGCTCCTTAACTGTTGAAGGAACAAACATGTAAATAAGAGATGGGCTGATTCCCTACTGTTCATGTTTGCTCACTGCGAACATTTGGTTCACTTGGCTTGGTTCATTATTTCAGCTGGGAAAGTCACTATATGAATTAATAGCAGATTTCCCAGCTGAAAATAAATGTTTACCAGTTTAGGGGGCTGGGGTTTTCTGGCAAAGATCTGGCTTTTTGTCTGACTGGCTCTTTTTTGGCATGCACATCCCTGAGGTGTGTAATTAAAGTAAGGGAATTTGCACATAGTGCTTTAGGGCTTTAATGAATAGAAAACACAGGATATTTCAGCAATTTTGTGCCTAATGTCAGAGTGTGCATTTCCTGTGTGAGGTATCACAATAATAGGGCTCTGTGATAATAAAGGCGCCTGCAATCCCATGCAAAGAAAAAGAAAAGTGACAGCATTTGTTCCTAAATTCCAATACAAAATACATGAAAAAGAGCAATTTACATTTAAAACAGACGGACTTTGAACTTGAACATACCCTCAGAATTAATGGCTATTAAATCAGCCCCACTTTGCTGAATATTGAAATTACCTTTAGGACAAAGATCTTGGCTGTTGATATCAGGTTACATTACAAAACTGAATACACAATATCAAATGGTTCTAATCATAACCATTCGAACTTTGCTGTTGAAATTTTTGAACAGTTCAAAACCTGAAAAGGTATTTTTAAACCTCAGGAATCTTGGGGGAAAGGGTAGAAAGAACAATTAACTTTTATTGAGCATCTGTTATATGCTAGATACTTTCACATACCTATAAGAGTTAATATTTTACAATAATAACCATGCAAAAAGAATAGTTGCATTCTTATATATTTTTAAAAGTACTTGTATACTTACACTTTTGAAAAAAATGAAATTCAAAGAAATTAGGTAACCTGCCAAAGACCACATTGCTAGTAATCAGTGACACTGAGATGTGAGAGAGGACAATGCCAAGAAAAGTATAAACACTCAATACATAGCCGGGCTTGGTGGCCCAGCCTGTAATCCTGTGCCTTTGGGAGGCTGAGGTGAGTGGATTGCCTGAGCCCCCGGGTTTGAGACCCGCCTGGGCAACTTGGTGAGACCTCATCTCTACAATAAATCAAAAACTAGCCAGGTGTGGTAGCGCACCCATGTAGTTCGAGCTACTTGGAAGGCTGAGGCGGAAGGATCGCTGGCACCCAGCAGGCGAGGCTGCGGTGCCTGGGAGCAGCCACTGCCCTCCGGTCTGGGTGACAGAGTGAGACTTCAACTCAAAAACAAACAAACAAAAATACATGTGACTATTATTATTATTGTTGTTGGACTCCAAAACCCAAGCTCTTTTAAACAAAGTTCACTGTTATTATTTTTATTTTTCTTGTATAACGTTTATTCTAAGGCCAAGTGCAGTGATTATGCCTGTAATCCCAGCACTTTGGGTGGCCAAAGTGGGAGGATCACTTGAGACTAGGAGTTTAAGACCAATCTGGTCAACATAGCTGGACTCATCTCTTAAATATGTATATATAAATATTCCAAATTGCTTCCTCCCTCATCCTCCACCTTTGGTCATTCTCATAAATAAGGTTTATATACAACTTGAAAAACAAACACTTCTTGCTCTATCCCAAGCAAAACAGTGCAGAAAGTAGTGAGTTTGTGCTAGGAGCTACTTCCCGGGTCATGAGGAGGGGATCTCAATCCTGAGGGTAAATCCCACCTTTAATACAGGATAAGGGCAGCCATGACAGGAAGCAAGCCTCAAACAGAAGCATGGAAGAAAGGGATACTTCGATCACAGCCACAGGCCAGGATGTATCTCCTGTCTTCCCACAAATATAGGAACACAGATTTCACCTTGCTTGGACTCCACTCCATCAACTGTAAATGCCAAGGATTGGAGTGAATGATTTAAAAACGGCCCATTTCTGATTTAAAAGTCTAAACTTCCAAATAATCCTTGGCTGATGACCAGAGGGAAGGGAGTGGAAGCTGACTTAATCCATACACATGAGAATTCCTGCAGGATAAACCTCAGGTGGCCACCTATCTTGCAGTCCCTACACAAAGACATCTGTCAATGTTCCAGAGCCATAGTTCCTAATGGAGTGATGATCAAGTTTCTGCCACAGAGTTCCCACAATGACATTTCTTTTCTTTCTTTTTTTTTTGAGTTGGAGTCTCACTCTGTTGCCCAGACTGGAGTGCAGTTCTTTTCTTTCTTCTTTTTTTTTTTTTGAGTTGGAGTCTCACTCTGTTGCCCAGACTGGAGTACAGTGGCCGCTCCCAGCCACTGCAGCCTTGCCTGCTGGGTGCCGGCTATCCTTCCGCCTCAGCCTTCCAAGTAGCTGGAACCACAGGTGCACGCTACCACACCTGGCTAATTTTTTGATTTATTGTAGAGATGAGGTCTCGCCAAGTTGCCCAGGTGGGTCTCGAACCCGCGGGTTCAGGCAATGCACTCACCTCAGCTTCCCAGAACTCGGGATTACAGGCTGAGCCACCGAGCTTGGCTGACATTTCTTGATAAACTAAATTCTCAGATCAAACATTGTCTTGAAAAGGCTTTTCCTCCTGCCTTTTCCTCTCCTGACTTTGCACCTTACATTGGCCTTTCTGTCACCTTCCTCTTATTCTCTAAGAACCTTGGAAGAATTGTTGACAGGCTACACTGGGCGTGGAGCACTATCCTAATTCCCGGTAACACAGTATCTGTGTTATTGTTATCTGTTATTGTTATCTCCATCAATTTTTTTTTTGAGTTGGAGTCTTACTCTCTTGCCCAGTTGCCCAGCAGGGTCTCGAACCCCCAGACTCAGGCAATCCTGAGTTTTGGCCTCCCAAAGTGCTGGGATTACAGGCTGAGCTACCGTCCTCTCCATCAAAATTTAAAGAAATTTGAACATCCAAGCCGGGCTCGGTGGCTCAACCTGTAATCCCGCGCTTTGGGAGGCTGAGGTGAGTGGATTGCCTGAGCCTGTGGGTTCGAGACCTGCCTGGCCAACTTGGCAAGACCTCATCTCTACAATAAATCAAAAAATTAGTCGGGCATGGTAGTGCTCGCTTGTAGTTCCAGCTACTTGGAAGGCTGAGGCAGACGGATCCCCGGAGTCCAGCAGGTCGAGGCTGCAGTGGCCAGGAGCGGCCACTGCACTCCAGTCTGGATGACAGACTGAGACTCCAACTCAAAAAAAAAAAAAAATTGAACATCGAGATTTTGAGGGCTTTACTACTATCAAGAACAGAAATTGCCATTTGGAGCACATATTTTTTTGACTCCACTAGGACTTACTATTCCTACCAGGCGGCAGATCCAGCTGCCTTTTTCCTGTCCTCACCCATCTCACTTTCTTCCTCCTGACCCTGCTTAAATTGCATGATTCATCATTCTTTTGATCATCTTCCAAGTTTCCTCAACTCCCTTACTCCTGTATCACTTCACTGCCTTGGCAACTTCTTACCCCTGATTTGGTCCAACATTCTGCCTATTTCATGCCTGCATCCCTGCCTTTAAAGCACTGAAGAAAAGCACACAACCATGCTGGCTGGTCTCATGCTGCATCCATGATCATTATGACCTCCCGTGGGCTATGAATGCTGCCCAACTGTCATCGACTATCCTAGCCCAGGCTCTTTTCCACTAGCTTCAACAACTCTTTCATCCCTTCTCTCCTCAGTCCTCCACAACCTACTCACTCATCATCATTCACTTGCTTCCAGAAGCACCCAGAAAGATCTACGTGGCCCACCACCACATCTCCTCACCTATCAGCATCGGAGCCTGTGTAGAAACATGGAAGAAGGGGATACTTGGACCAAGAGGCCAGAATGTGACTCCTTTTCCTTCTGTGACTTTGGATGGATTCTTGGGGAATCCTCAGCCAAGGTCGGTCCTCCACTCATGTACTAGATCCTCCCTTCTCTCCTGCATCATCAATGTCCCTCTCTTTTCTGGACTGATCATTTCTAAAGTACATAAACAAGCTCTTGCTTCTTTCACTAAAAATAAAAACAGGCCAGGTGTGGTGGCTCATGACCACAATCCCAGAGCTTTGGGAGGCTGAGGCAGGAGGTTAGTTTGCTTTCAAGAGTTCCAGTCCAGCCTGGGCAACATATGAGACTCCTTCTGCATAGGAATGATGGCATGTACCTGTGATCCCAGCCATTTGGGAGACTAAGGTGGGAGGACCGTTTGAGCCCAGTAGTTAGAGGCTACAGTGAGCTATGATTGCACCAATGTACTCAGCCTAGGTGACAGAGCAAGACACTGTCTCAAAATAATCATAATAATAAAGTTTAAAAAAAGATGAACATCTTTCAATGCTACATATTCCTCTAGCTACTGTTCCATTTCCCAGCTCTTCTTGATAGCAAAACTCCTTAAAGAAATTGTGGGCTGGGCTCGGTGGCTCAGCCTGTAATCCCAGCACTTTGGGAGGCTAAGGTGAGTGGATTGCCTGAGTCCATGGGTTCGAGATCCGCCCGGGCAACTTGGCGAGACCTCGTCTCTACAATAAATCAAAAATTAGCTGGGTGTGGTAGCACACGCCTGTAGTTCCAGCTACTTGGAAGGCTGAGGCGGAAGGATCACTAGAGCCCAGCAGGTCGAGGCTGTGGTAACTGGGAGCATGCCACTGCACTCCAGTCTGGGCGACAGAGTGAGACTCCAACTCAAAAAAAAAAAAAAAAGAAAAAAAAGAAATTGTATATTCTTGGTACACAATTCACTGGTAATTTCTCTCCTCTCATTCTCTCTTAAACTCAGTTCAGACAGGACCACCCCCCACCTCTCCACTGCCCCTTGCAATAGTCCATCAAAACTGTCCTTGTTAATTAAGGTCACTCAGGACTTCACATGGACAAATCCATTGGTCAGATCTCAGTCTTCACCTTGCTTGTACTTTAAACATTTCAGGTAGCTAAGCACTCACCTCTTGCTGCTTGCCTCCACACCACCACCCACTTTTTCCTCAACACTTTTTTTTTTTTTTTTTTTGAGTTGGAGTCTCACTCTGTCGCTCAGACTGGAGTGCAGTGGCCACTGCCAGCCACCGCAGCCTCGACCTGCTGGGCTCCGGCGATCCTTCCGCCTCAGCCTTCCAAGTAGCTGGAATTACAGGCACGCGCTACCTACCACCCCCGGCTGATTTTTTTATTTATTGTAGAGATGAGGTCTCGCTGCCCAGGCGGGTCTCGAACCCGCGGGCTCAGGCAATCCACTCACCTCAGCCTCCCAAGGCGCAGGATTACAGCCTGAGCCACTGAGCCCGGCTCTCCTCAACACTTTTTAACTTGCCTTCCAGGATCCCATGCTCTACAGAATCTCCTCCTATGTCTTAGTCTGTTTCTTTGTCAGTCTTTTCAGCTGGTTCTTCTTTACTCCCTGCCTCTAAGAGTTGAAATGACCCAGAACTTAGGTCTCAGACCTCTTCTTTTCTCCAACTACATTCAATTCCTAGAGGATCTCGTCAGTCACAGGGCTTTAAACACCATCTTTACACTGTTGCCCAGATGTCTGTCTCCAGTATGCATGGCTCCTACCCTGAGCTTATATTGGGAAACCCAAATCTAAGTTCCCTCTTGCCCCCTAGTTATGCTGATGGGTGTCTCTCTCCTTTCCCTGGCTAATATCTCTGGCTAATATCACAGTTCCTAGAGGCCTGAGACCCTCCATTGTTCTTATTGCTTCCCACCAAACTACCCTGCTCCTGGTACCTGCTGACAGACATTTCTAATACTGCCTACTTGTATGAAGGAGGAGGAAGAAGGAGGAGGAGGAGGAAGGGAGAAAGAAGAGGAAGAGAAAGAAGAAGAAGAACAGGAGGAGGAGGAAGAGGAGGAGGAGGAGGGCAGGGGAAGTAGAAGAAAGACAAGAAGGAAAAGAAAGAGAAGAGAAAGAAGACAAGGATAACTTGTGGATGTGGTGTACAGCCCCAGTGAGGTTGAGTGCTGTGGGTTGTCATTGTTACCACTGAGAAAAAGACAGCAAGCTCCCTCTGAGGAGCGATAGGCCAAGTCATTACTTGGTGAATTTACTGTGTCTAGACAAGGCCCAATCCTTAGTACTGCAAACCAGAAACTTCATATTTTCAGAAAGTAAATCAATCATCCTGTCAGGCTCGGTGGCTCAGCCTATAATCCCAGCACTTTGGGAGGCTGAAGCGAGAGGATTGCTTGAGCTCATGGGTTCGAGACCTACCTGGGCAACTTGGTGAGACCAATAAATCAAAAATTAGCCAGGCATGGTAGCGCACGCCTGTAGTTCCGGCTACTTGGAAGACTGAGGTGGAAGGATCGCTGGAGCCCAGCAAGTCGAGGCTGCAGTGACCGGGAACATGCCACTGCACTCCAGTCTAGGTGACAAAGAGTCCAACTCAAAAAAAAAAAAAAAAAATCAATCATCCTAAGAGAGACTTCTTAATCTAACTCATAAATCTGTATATCAAATCAGAGTACCATCATATTAATTTAAATTGGAAATAAATGTTTCAGGAACTGGAATCCTCGAAATCACATGAGTAATGTATTCTCTTTGTTCAGTCAGGAATTTTATTTTATTTATTTATTTATTTTTGAGTTGGAGTCTCACTCTGTCATCCAGACTGGAGTGCAGTGGCCACTCCTGGCCGCTGCAGCCTCTACCTGCTGGGCTCCAGTGATCCTTCCGCCTCAGTCTTCCAAGTAGCTGGAATTACAGGTGCGTGCTACCACGCCTGGCTAATTTTTGATTTATTGTAGAGATGAGGTCTTGCCAAGTTGTCCAGGCGGGTCTCAAACGCGTGGGCTCAGGCAATCCACTCACCTCAGTCTCCCAAAGCTTGGGAATACAGGCTGAGCCACCAAGCCCGGCTCAGTCAGGAATTTTAAAAGGCTAGAGCATGCTCAAAGAAGAAGAATATTTAATAAATATATTAATTTATAGCAAGAAATGGCCATCTTGCTGAGCAAAATTTTCAAATTTTATATGATCTGTGCATTTCTTCTTTCTCAGCCCATTTACACAGGGAGAAAAATCATAGGCAACTTTTGGAAAAATGGTAGTGACTCTCTCCATGTTGCATATATTGGGTGCCCAGTACATATTTGTGGAGTGAATGCCACCAAAGAAAGAGGTTTAAGCCGGGCTTGGTAGCTCAGCCTGTAATCCCGCGCCTTTGGGAGGCTGAGGTGAATGGATTGCCTGAGCCCACGGGTTCAAGACCTGCCTGGGCAGAGAGACCTCATCTCTACAATAAATCAAAAAATCAGCCAGGCATGGTAGTGCATGCCTGTAATTTCAGCTACTTGGAAGGCTGAGGTGGAAGGATCGCTGGAGCCCAGCAGGTCGAGGCTGCAGTGGCCGGAAGTGGCCACTGCACTCCAGTCTGGGTGACAGAGTGAGACTCCAACTTAAAAAAAAGAAAAAGAACTGGACAAGAATGTAGGCTCTAGGATGACACTTCCATGGTTCAAATCCCTGGTCCTCTAATTCCCAGCTTAAGTATATTGCATCATAGTTTCCTCCTCAACAAAATAGGAATAAAGATAGTGCTTATCTCATTGGATTATGTTGAAAATTAGAAGAGTAAACTGCATCTGTAATCTCAGCATTTTGGGAGGTCAAGTTGGGAGGGTCACTTGAGTACAGGAGTTCAAGACAAGCATGGGCAACATAGCAAGACCCCATTTCCACAAACAATTTTAAAATTAGCTGGGCGTGGTGGCGTGTGTCTATGATCCCAACTACTTAGAAGGTTTAGGAAGGAGGATTGCTTGAGCCTAGTTCAAGGCTGCACTATGCACCACACACTCCTGCTGGGACAACAGAGCTAGATCCTATCTCTAAGAAAGAAAAAAAAGAGTAAACTGCCTTCAACAAAACTCAATACATATTATCTATTACTATCTAAAACCACTCTGGGTCAAGCCACACCAACCTTCTTCCATCCCTCAAATACGCTGCAAACGAAGATCTTTCCAGCCTGGTTGCCTGAACAAATGCTGCCCAATTTGAAGTACTCTTCTTAAACCCCTCTCCTTATACCCCTCTCCTTGTAACTCTCACACATCCTTGTCTCCCAGATCTAGGGTTACTTCCCCAGGCAAGTTTTGCTCCCAGGACCCACAAGTCCTTAGTCTCAAGCTTCCTTCATTACATTGACATGATCTCTGTCTGGTTTGCACCTGGCTCAGGCCATTTCCTGACTGGGCACTTTCTCCCAAAGCCTGATACATAGTAGGTGCTTCAAACTGACTGCTCAACTTAGTCAGGAAAGACTGGCCAGATCTGGTTTTCCAGGGGCAAAACCTGGACTAGCAGCACCTTGGCTAACTTTCCCCGAGGACTCTTTTTTCGACCTCCCAGAGCTGACCAACCCCCTTCTGATTAACACATTCTTTCCTTACATGTGCTAATGCATTTGATCAGGTTTCTTAGGGCTCCTCTAGAGCCTTAAGAAAACTTTGCATATCTATGCTCTGTTTTAGTACACGTTTGTTTTTAAAGTTTTGCTCTCAGTGGGCATCTTATTTCCCTTATTTCCAAGTTCTGGCTGGGGTGGGGTGCAGGAGGGTTGTCTCATTGTATCTCTATTATTGATGACACACCTGGACCAGGATTCTATCCACCAGGGGAGACACCCTGGCGTTTTGTATTTAGGTTACCCCACTTTCCACCCTGAGCATCTCCTAACATCTGATCTGGGTCTGTCCCTACCCCCTGGGCTTCTCCCAATCTATTCATCCTCCTGGCAGTGTCCTGAGATAGGGCCCAGCAGGTACTCTGTATGGGGAATACACCAGGTAGCCATACAACTTCGCTTAATTTTTGGAGGTCTCAGTGGTCAAGTGTGTTTTTCAATGACTGAAGAATACTGCACTGCGCGGGGGATGAATTACTGTCTTAAATGGAAATATTAAAACTGGCCCAAGGACAAGAGTAATAAACACAGAAAAAGTCACCGTTACCACCACAAATTTGTACTGCATGATGAGACAAATGTAAATCTCCAGTCAGCACCAGGCAAAAGTGACTATAGTTATAAACATCCCATCTTGCTCTCACAAACCCTCTCACAAAGACTCAAAGCCATGTTAGCAAAAATAATTGGTCTCCAACACACATCCTGAAACTCTGGAAGTCTGAAAAGCATTGCTGTGGGTTTTCATGCTATTTCCACAATGCTGAGATCTAGTGAAGGCCAGAGATGTGTCTGCAAATGCCACAAGAAAAGGGCTTGCCCAATCCAATGCAGAATTCAGCAGAAGGTAAGAAAGAACACAAAACTCAGGTTGAAGAAAGCCTCTCCCTGGGGTATTTCTCGTCCTTTATTTTGCCCCAGATCCAAGACTTGTGGTTAATTCAGATAAGCACTTGACCTTTGTGGGTGCTCATCCAAAGTCAACCTTCCCGTGTCTGAGGGTCACCTGTAACTCATTAATCTCAACCCGTTATTGTTTTGCAGGGATGTCTGTTCCATTTAAGATATAAAACTCCTGTACAGATAACATGGTAGGTTAATGCACTCACCTTTCATTCCTTGATTGCTGGGTTCAAACCGAACTCAATTCTGTTATGAGTAAGGATTACGTTTTGATATGTTCCCTGTCCCCAGGAGCCATTTGTCTACAGGTCTTCAAATCCTAAAAGGATGTTGCAGCCATCAGCATACTCTTCAGGGCCCTATACAGGAGGTTCCAGGGAATAGAATGGCCCAGAGGTTACTGGGTCAGGACTGGAGAGGAAAGAACTATTTAGGGAATCTTGCTGAGCGCGTGCTTCTGAGGGCACTATCAGTCTTTTGCCACTCTCAACTCTTAAGATGAAAACAAGGCCATTATCACCTTTCAATAAATAATAAATTGCTTTATGTAGAATCCAGTAGTGTCTCACTGTACCTCCCTACAGCGAGAAATGTGCTAGCAGGCAGGCCAGGAAAAAAGGCACAAACTCTGCGATGTTTTGAACATCACGCTTTCCAAGCGTTCTCTTCTTTAAGATTTAACTTTGTTTCCTCTTAGGAAATACAGATCTATACCATTTACTGTGACAAAAATCGAAGATGCAAATCGAGAGGAAGATAACAATCAGGCGTTCAACTATCTACAGGGCAGTACGGCCAAGTGGATGGCGTATTTGCTCCAGAGTCAGACTGTCAAGGAAAGAATTCTGGGTCTGCCACTTAAAGCCCTAACATCCCCCAGCCTTGGTTTCATCAGCTGTAAGATGAAAATCGTAGGAACACCTACCACAGAGAGTTATTGTGAGAATCAAATAAGATAATGATATGTAAAGTGCCTGGTGTATATCAGGAGCTCCATAAATGTTAGCTGTTTATTGATTCTTAATTACTGTGATTCATGCTATAAAAACCAAAGGGATTTAAAAAAAAATCTGTGACTTCTTTTCCAACCACTTGACAAGTGACCGAAACCCAAACGAATACCTCTTGTTCTTTCTACCTTACATGCCCACCCCAGGCCCCTTGAATCCCAACCAGTTCGAGTACAAGGGAGTGGTCGAGAAGTGAGGCTGGCGTGGTGTAAACCGTCTCCCTTCATTAATTTCTGTTAACCCGTGCTTCTGGTCACACCGCCGCTGCCTCAATTGCCCTTGGTGCGCACAACGGAAAGCAGCGCACAAAGACTTTCACTTTATAGTGAGAAAAGGGAAAATGTACTGTCGATACATATTACTCATCAATGTAAATGCTTTCAGAAGCCCTTCGCTGCTTCTTTTCATGTTCCTTGAATCTCAGAACCATTTAGAGAAGTCCCGCTGTTCTAGCACCCGAAGGACATGTAAGAAGATGCACGCAGGCCGTGGAGAAACAGAGCTTCTATTTATGTGGAGGAAGGCAGACCTAGATCTTTGACTAACAATAAGTAGAATATCTTAATCACAAGCATTCTGAAGTCATGCCAGTGGAGTGCTTAGTGTTTGCCAGCTTGCTTTTCTTTCTTTTTAGAAGATACGACTTGGGAGAGATACCGACACGCACAGGAAGCCTCTTATTCCAGGAGCCACTGTTATCTTCCCTTTGGGAGGGTTGGGAGAGAGTTTGGGCCTAAATATCAGGCCCAATCCCTTCACCAGTAGGGATCTAGAATTTCTAGAAGCAACAGGTGTAAAGGTGACAGTCTTGTGGAAAAGAGAGATAGAAGACTTACCTTGAAACTACATTTGCACAGAAAGACTGTTGTCGTAAATAAGGGGTGAATTTGTGGGACTGGTGGAGATTGTGAGGGGCTGGAGTCATGGGCTCCAACCACTTCTCACTTTGCATTCTAAAACCAGGTCTCCTAACTTTTCATTCCCTGTGCTTAGACTACACATTTAAGGTTTGTCTTTGGCCGGGGCAAGACCTCATCTCTACAAAAAACACAAAAATTAGCTGGGTGTGGTGGCATGCACTGGTAGTCCCAGCTACTTGGGAGGCTGAGGTGGATCACCTGAGCCCAGAAGGTTGAGGCTGCGGTGAGCTATGTAATCCTGCCACTGCACTAGCCCGGGCAACAGAGTAAGACCTTGATTCAAAAAAAAAGAAAAAAGGAAGCCGGGCTCGGTGGCTCAGCCTGTAATCCCGTGCCTTGGGAGGCTGAGATGAGTGAATTGCCTGAGCCCGCGGGTTCGAGACCCGCCTGGGCAACTTGGTGAGACCTCATCTCTACAACAAATCAAAAAATTAGCCGGGCATGGTAGCGCGCGCCTGTAGTTCCAGCTACTTGGAAGGCTGAGGTGGAAGGATCACCGGAGCCCAACAGGTCGAGGCTGCGGTAGCCAGGAGCGGCCACTGCACTCCAGTCTGGGCGACAGAGTGAGACAACTCAAAAAAAAAAAAAAAAAAAGCAGCTAATACCTTCAAAAGAGATAATATGATAGAACAAAAGTTGTGGTGTAGGAAATGGGTGAGTATATTTGCCCAGAAAAATGCCTACCACAATAAATGTTCAAAAATATCTGTTAATGAATTTCTGGTTTTACAGAAGCCACTAAAGTAAAAGCCTTGGGGAAAAAACTGTCACCAGAATAATTGATTTCAATTTTTATAATTTAAGTTTATCATTAAAAATATTTAGAGCCAAGCTCAGTGGCTCAGTCTATAATCCCGCGCTTTGGGAGGCCGAGGTGAATGGATTGCCTGAGCCCGTGGGTTCGAGACCCGCCCGGGCAACTTGGTGAGACCTCATCTCTACAATAAATCAAAAAATTAGCTGGACATGGTAGTGCACGTCTGTAGTTCCAGCTACGTGGAAGGCTGAGGCGGAAGGATTGCTGGAGCCCAGCAGGTCGAGGCTGCGGTGGCCAGGAGCAGCCACTGCACTCCAGTCTGACTGACAGAGTGAGACTCCAACTCAAAAAAAAAAAAAAAAAATATATATATAATATATATATATATATAATGAATCCCTTCTCCCGACTGAAGCAATAAAACGATCTTTGTAGCCGGGCTCTGTGGCTCGCCTGTAATCCCGCGCCTTGGGAGGCTGAGGTGAGTGGATTGCCTGAGCTCGCAGATTCGAGACCTGCCTGGGCAACTTGGCGAGAACTCATCTGTACAATAAATCAAAAAAATTAGCCGGGCGTGGTAGCGCACGCCTGTAGTTCCAACTACTCGGAAGACTGAGACGGAAGGATCGCCGGAGCCTAGCAGGTTGAGGCTGCAGTGGTTGGGAGCAGCCACTGCACTCCAGTCTGGGCAACAGACTCAAAAAAAAAAAAAAAAAAGATCTCTGTATAGAATATAGAAATTATTTATTAACACGCAACACTTGGCAGAAACTGCCGGCTATCTTCCAATGTTTCTACAATATCGATTCTATCCATCTTCCTTTAAGGATAGAACTCCCAATTTTAGTTGAGTATATGACTTCCCAAATAAAGAGTGTATTTCCCAACATTAATCCTTCTGCAGCTAGCTGTAGGTGTATCACTATGTTTTGGCCAATGGTATGTAAGCAGAAGTATTATATAAAACTTTCAAATCTGTTACTTAAAGGAAAAGAGTGTGGTCTTTGCCTCTTTTTTCTCCCTTTCCCACTGCCTGGGATGCAAATGTGAGGGTAGGTGCTGGAGCAACCATCTTGGACTGTGAGTTGAAAGCTGTGGGTTGAAGATGATAGAGCAAAAGACAGAAGCATTCTGTATCTCAGACACCACCAAACTTTCCCATGAACCTTTGACTTCTTACACTCAAAGCTGTTACTTGAGAGAGAAATAAAGTTCCACCTGGTTCAAACCATTGTATTTTAGAATGCCTCTGTCACTTTAGCATAACCTGTATTTTACCAAATGTTAACACCATGCTACATTAGAAAGTTTAAAGAAAACTCCATTCACTTGAAACAAAAACTAGTAGGACAAAATAAATTATTGATATATTAATGTTTTCTCATATTTTTTCCTTCTCCTGGATCAACTACTACTTTCAAAATAGATTCATATTGCTGTTGACTCATGCAAGATGTGTTTGTTCTAGTTTCTAGTGCTGTGGTAGGAGACAATAGCATTATAGCAAGTACTTAAATTCAGTCTACTGCTTTTTTTTTAATGGTCTTTAAGCTAAGAATAGTTTTTTAATATTTTGAAATGGCAGGAAAAAATCAAAAGAAGAATATTTCATGGCATGTGAAAATTATGTGAAATTTAAATTGCAGTATCCATAAATAAAATTCTACTGGAACACAGCCACATTCATTCATTCAATTTTTTTTTTTTTTTTGAGTTAGAGTCTCACTCTGTCACCCAGACTGGTGTGCAGTGGCCACTCCCGGCCACCGCAGCCTCGACCTGCTGGGCTCCGGGGATCCTTCTGCCTTGGTCTTCCAAGCAGCTGGAACTTTAGGTGCGTGCTACCACTCCCGGCTAATTTTTTATTTATTATAGAGATGAGGTCTCGCCAAGTTGCCTAGGCGCATCTCGAACCTGTGGGCTCAAGCAATCCACTCACTTCTGCTTCCCAAAGCGCTGGGATTACAGGCTGAGCCACCAAGCCCGACCTCATTCAAATATTATTCATGGCTGCTTTCACACAGCTGAGTAGCTATAATAGAGACTGTGTGGCCCACAAAGGCTAAAATGTTTACTATATGACCTTTTTCAGACAAAGTTTGCCAACCCCTGCCCCATAATGTCTTTTCTGTTGTTTTCAGCTGAAGGTAGATGAATATTGTTTGAATTGATTCTTTTTTACTTTGAAGTTTCAAGATATTGGATTATATTCATGCACTTAAGGATTTTCTCAAATAGCTTGATCTTAATCTTGAAGAATATTTGATTAACTGATAACTTGGAAAGTGACAGTCACTCAGTTGCATTGTTAATATTCCAATGAACAGTATTTTCTAGACCGTTGATGTCTGAGTCTTTAGTCCCATGCTTCCCTTCATGGTATTGGTTGAAAACAAGTCCCATTGCTATATATGTGGCCTTTAAAATGTTCCTTGTCCCTCTCTCTTCTCCACTAGAGTTCCACTGTAGCCATAATAGTGAGTCCCCTACATACAAACAAGTTCTGTGCTGAGAGCACACTCATAACTCCAATTTGTTTGTAAGTCAACAAAGTTAACCTGGGTACCCAACTAATACAATCAGTTATACAGTACTGTATTGTAAGGTTTAAAATACTTCTCACACAAATAATACATGCAATAAAAAGTAAACAAAAGCACAACCACTTGTAGAGCACACACGCATGTGACAATGTATGCCAGGCAGGTGAACTAACTTACATGATCGGTTGTGAGAATGCCCTTTGCATCTCTGAAAGTTTGCAGCTTGAAGATTCACATGTAGGGGACTTGCTATATACTAGTTCAGTCCTTAATAATTCTAGACCAGGCCAGGTGCAATGGCTCATGCCTGTAATCCCAGCACTTTGGGAGGCAGAGGCGAGAGGATTGCCTGAGTCCAGGGGTTCAAGACCAGCCTGGGATGATCTTGATGATACCTTGTCTCTACAATTTAAAAAAAAATTAGCTGGGCATGGTGGCATGTGTCTGTAGTTCCAGTTACTTGGAAGGCTGAGGTGGAAGGATCACCTGAGACCAGCAGATTGAGGCTGCTATGGCCACGAGCGTGCCACTGCAATCAAGCCTGAGTGACAGAATGAGACTCCAACTAAAAATAATACTAATATTACCAATGCTACTACTACTAATAATAATAATTCTAGACCAAACTCTGCAATAATATCTGAACTGGTCTTCCTATATCTAATCTCTTCTTCTCCCACTCATCTCCTGTCACCAAAGAGATTTTCCTTAAAAAAAAATCGCCAATTTCAATATCTAACTACATAGCTGTATCTCCCATATCTAAAATGTCAGTCTGTCCACTGCATACAAAATAAAATCCAAACTCCTTGGGCTGACATTCATGATTATTTATGGTTTTTTCTTACCCTATGCCCTATCCAAATGGAACCATTCTTCCCTGTCTACTTCTGTAGGACAGGTCCTGTCCTCTGGTCTATTATCTGTGCCTCTTGTCTGCAAGCTTACCCCCTACCCCCATCTTTACTCATTCAAGTGCTATTTATTTTTAAGGTCTAATTCCAGTGTTGACTTTTCCACGAAGATTTATCTGATTTCTCTACCCCAAGCCCAATAAATATTGTGGACACCTGTGACTTTTCCCTTGCCTGACAGTATTCATTCATCAGTCTTCTAGAATGATTTTGATACCTCTGAAATACATTGATTTGGCTTTGAGGATACAATTCATCTTGGGGTTTCAACTACAATTCAAAATGCCCCAGCCTTCCTGGTGAAGGCATGGTGGTATGGGACTCATTAGGACAGTTAGAATTGTACTTGTACTTGCCCACTTGCTAGTGTGCGCTCTCTCTCTCTCTCTCTCTCTCCCATTATTTGACTCTTGAGTACAGTAAGCATGGAAAATGGCTGGAGTTCATTCACACCTTGAAGAACCCATCTATTATTGCTGCTCATGGATCTCTGTGGCTTCCCTGCTCCAGCCCTGAGTTCTTTGACTCATCATTTGAGTTTATGAAGAACACCATGGCGCCCCCCTCTACCCCACTGAAGTCCTTTGTAAAATTAGCCACTACCATTTTCTATTGTTTGCAACCAAAGACACTGACTGATAGAAGGGATGATCATTTCTTTTTCCAAATTTTCGTACTTTATCTAAATGTATCTTAGAGTCCCTAACATTTCCTACCTTCATTATTTGCTTTGTCTTAAACAATGGCAGCTCCAGAATTCTATACAGAATAAGAAATCAGGGTGGAGCCAGGCTCGGTGGCTCAGCCTGTAATCCCGTGCCTTTGGGAGGTTGAGGTGAGTGGATTGCCTGAGCCCGCGGGTTCGAGATCCACCTAGGCAACTTGGCTAGACCTCATCTCTACAACAAATCAAAAAATTAGCTGGGCATGGTATTGAGTGCCTGTAGTTCCAGCTACTCGGAAGGCTGAGGTGGAAGGATCGCCAGAGCCCAACAAGTCAAGGCTGCGGTGGCCAGGAGTGTGCTACTGCCCTCCAGCCTGGGCGACAGAGTGAGACTCCAACTCAAAAAACAAAACAACAACAACGAAAAACAAAGAAATCAGGGTGGAAGGAAAAAGTATAAGGGATTTATCATGAGTCTTTATTGGAATAAGAAGTGTTCTTTTTTTGTTTAGATTGCATATTTAAAACCCATAAGAGTGCAAAATTTTCTAAAGATTAGTCTATTTTATTTAAGATTAATAAAGACATCTATTTTCCTTTTCAGAGAATACTTATTTGAGGCAAAGATGGTGTTGGAGAGTAAGATGGTGTTGGAGTATAACAGGGTGAAATTCTCCCTTCCTTTTCAAGGATATTTTAGGTGTGACCACTGAACTGAAAGGACTGTGAGCCATTTGGAACTATGGTGGTTGTGATACTTGCATGTACCCAAAGCATTGATTGAATCAAGCAATCAATCAGTGGTCACTGTACCACCATCTTACAAAAATACCATGAGCCTGTGGTTTTCTCTTGTTGGTACTATTGTGCTTTTTTTTTTTTTTTTTAATTTTCACTGTTTTGTTCTGTGTCTTCTGATATTTGAAATATCCTTTAAAAAAACAGCAGACTGGGAGTGGTGCTGGTATTTTGGGAGAACAAGGCGGAAGGATTGCTTGACCCCAGAAGTTTGAGACCAGCCTACACAACATCGAGAGACTTTGTCTCTACAAAAAATCAAAAAATTAGCTGGGCATGGTGACCCACACTTGTAGTTCCAGCTATACAAGAGGCTAAGGCAGAAGGATCACCTAAGCCCAGGAGGTTGAGGTTGTGGTGAGCCATAATTGTTCCACCATACTCCAGCTTGGGTGATAGAACAAGATTCCAATTCAATAAATAAATAAATAACAACACATTATTGTTGAACTTTTTGTACCAAGTTTCTAAAACTTAGAAATATTAGTCACATACAGCTAATATCTGTGAGTCATCTATATTTAAACGCTATGTTTAGGAAGCACTTCCGCTGAAATAATTTTTTCTTTAACCAAGCAAAACATACAGACATGATTTAAGTTCCATGTAAAACAAAATTTTTTAGCTTTGTTGAGGTATAATTAATAAACAAAAATTGTATATAGTCAACCTGTCCAACGCGATGATTTGATAGACATATATATTCTAAAATGATTTGCCATCAAACTAGTTAGTACCTCCATCATCACACATAGTTACCATGGTGGGATGGGGTAGGTGAGGACACTTAAGGTCTACTCTCTTGGAACATTTCAAGTATACAATATGGTATTAACTATAGCCATCCTGCTGTACATGAGATCTTCAGAACTTATTCATCCTATAACCCAAAGTTTGTAACCTTTGACCAACATCTCTCCATTTTCTCTACCCTCGATCCCTGGCAATGACTCTCTGACTTTATGAGTTCAACGTTTTTAGATTCCACATATAAGTGAGATCATACAGTGTTTGTCTTTCTGTGTCTGGTTTATTTTACAATGTCTTCTAGTTTCATCCATGGTGTCGTAAATGACAGGATTTCTTTCTTTTTGATGGCTGAATTGTCTTTACTCATTTATTTGTTGATGGACACGTGTCATTTTTGTATCTTGGCTATTTTGAATGGTGCTGCAATGAACACGGAATGCAGGTATCTCTTCAGCATACTGATTTCACTTCCTTTGGATATATACCCAGAAGTGGGATTGCTGGATCATATGGTAGTTCTATTTTTAATTTTTTAAGGAAACTCCATGCTGTTTTCCATAATGACAACCAATTTGCATTCCTACAAACAGTATACAAGGGTCCCCATCTCTCTACACTTGCCAACGCTTATTAGTTCTTGTCTTTTTTAATAATAGTTATCCTAACAGATGTGTTATCTCACATGGTTTTGATTTGCATTTTCCTGATGATTAACGATGTTGAACACTTCTTCATATATCTGTTGGTTATTTGTGTTGTTCCTCGGGAAAGTATTTATCTTAGTCCTTTGCCCATTTTTAAACTGAGTTATTTGGGATTTTTTATTGTTGTTATTGAGTTGTGTAATGCAATTATATATTGTTAATATCAAACCCCCTTTTTTTTTTCATTGGAATCTCACTGTCACCCAACCTGGAGTACTGTGTCAAGATCATGACTCACTGCAGCCGTAACTGCCTAGGCTCAGGTGATCCTTCTGTCTCAGCTTCCCAAGTAGCTGGGACTATAGGTGCATGACACTGCATTTGGTTAATTTTTTGATTTGTTGTAGAAACAAGGTCTCACTATATTGCCTAGGCTGGCCTCGAACTCTTGGGCTCAAGCAATCTTCTCACCTGAGCCTTCCGAGTACAGGTGTGAGCTACTGTACTCAACCATTCCATAGGTCGCCTTTTCATTTTTTTTTTTTTTTTCCGAGTTGGAGTCTCACTCTGTCGCCCAGACTGGAGTGTAGTGGCTGCTCCCGGTCACTGCAGCCTCGACCTGCTGGGCTCCGGCGACCCTTCCGCCTCAGCCTTCCAAATAGCTGGAACTACAGGTGCGTGCTACCACGCCCAGCTAGTTTTTGCTTTATTGTAGAGTCGAGGTTTCGCCAAGTTGCCCGGGTGGGTTTAGAAACTGCGGGCTCAGGCAATGCACTCGCCTCGGCCTTCCAAAGCGCTGAGATTATTGGCTGAGCCACCGAGCCCGGTGCCTTTTCATTTTATTGATTGTTTTCCTTTGCTGTGCAGAAACTTTTTAGTTTGACATAGTCTCACATGCTTATTTTTGCTTTTGTTGCCTGTGTGTGCTTTTAGTGTCATAGCTACAAAAAAAAAAAAATCATTGCTAAGACCAATGTGAAAGAGCTTTTTGAACTAGCACTTAATTCTGCTTTTTAAAATCCCAAATTCGGCCGGGCTTGGTGGCTCAGCCTGTAATCCCACGCTTTGGGAGGCCGAGGTGAGTGAATTGCCTGAGCCCGCTTACAAGACCCACTTGGGCAACTTGGTGAGACCTCATCTCTACAATAAATCAAAAAATTAGCCAGGCGTGGTAGCGCGCACCTGTAGTTCCAGCTACTTGGAAGGCTGAGGCGGAAGCATCGCCAGAGGCTGCGGTGGCCGGGAGCAGCCACTGCACTCCAGTCTGGGCGACGAGTGAGACTCCAATTAAAATAAATAAATAAAAAAAAATAAAACCCCAGATTCAGGCACCTCTGATGTATCTTTACCACCCAATGGAATCTAAAGTCCTAGAGTGAAACTAACCAAAACAAATCTGTTAGCCAGAAGTTTTTTGTAGTTGTTGTTGTTTCTGAAAATCCCAAATTCTTATGAGGTAAAATAGAAGCAGGAAAATAATCCAATTTAAAAAAACATGTGTTGTGGGTGAGTAGCTCACGCCTATTAGTTCAGCATTTTGGGAGGCTGAGAAAGGAGGATCACTTGAGGCCAGGAGTTCAAGACTACCCTGAACAACAGCCAGCTAGACCCTTTCTCTACAAAATTCAAAATAAGAAAATTAGATGGGCATGGTGTTGTATGCCTGTAGTCCTAGCTGCTTGGGAGACTGAGGCAGGAGATCCCTTGAGCCTACAGTGAGCTAAGATCATGCCAACTACATTCCAGTATGAGAACCAGAATGAGAGTCAGTCTCACAAAATAATAATAATAATAATAATAATAATAAATTAAACAACTTTAAAAATTATGCACTCTATACCCAAAAAAGCCTATACAATGTCTATTGACATTTTTCCATGAAAAGCACCATGGTGACTTGAAGCATCTTGAAGAGTATATGGACCCTTAAAACTACTGAGATTTCAGATGAAGAGCCCTGAATTTGTATTTTCCTGAAATTTGTAAAATACATTTTATTTCCAAGTAGCATATTGAAGTATAGCACTCAGTAAGTCACCAAATCTAAATAGATAAGAACTACTTTCCAAAGAGGGAAAAGTTAGTAAGGAAATATCACTAAGCTCCCCCCCCATAAAATTAAAACAACGGATATGATTTTGCACATTTTAGGCAGTGAAATGTATTACAAATGCCACTCAGGTTGAAGTTGAAGACTCATTGTACTTTGCACTTACTTTTGCTAATACTATAAATATCTTACCAAAAAACATCAAATTCTTTATTTCTTTGGACCCAATGTTTTCACTTCTAGGAATTTATTTTAAGAAATTACTTCAGGCCAGGTCAGTGGCTCATGCTTATAATCGCAGCACTTTGGGAGGCTGAGGTGAGAGGATTGCCTGAGTCCATAGGTTTAAGACCAGCCCGGGCAACTTGGCAAGACCTCATCTCCACAATAAAATAAAAAAAATTAGCCGGACGTGGTAGAGCATGCCTGTATTCCCAGCTACTTGGAAGGCAAAGGTGGAAGGATCCCCTGAGTCTACCAGGTCGAGGCTGTGATGGCTATGAGCGTGCCACTGCATTCCAGCCTGGGTGACAGAGTAAGACTCCAACTCAAAAAAAAAAAAATTACTTCAACCAAATAAACATATTTGTGCACAACATACTTTATTATTATTATTATTATTTGGAGTTGGAGTCTCACTCTGTTGCCCAGACTGGCATGCAGTGGCCGCTCCCGGCCACTGCAGCCTCGACCTGCTGGGCTCTGGCAATCCTTCCGCCTCAGCCTTCCAAGTAGCCGGAATTACAGGCATGTGCTACCATGCCCAGCTGATTTTTTGATTTATTGTAGAGATAAGGTCTTGCTGCCCAGGTGGGTCTCGAACCCACGGGCTCAGGCAATCCACTCACCTCAGCCTCCCAAAGGCGCGGGATTACAGGCTGAGCCACCGAGCCCGGCCAACATACTCACTTTAAAGTTACAAGTAATATCACGTACAAAAGCAAAAATATGTCAACATTAGGGATAAGCTTTACTAAATTGCAGCATTGCAATTATGAAGACTATTCAGAACCATAGAAAAAATATTTATTAACTAATGACAAGTTGGTTTATTTTTCACACAATTGTATCTTTAATTATTTTTATAACAAATTGGGATATATGTAACTACCCAGACAAATAATAAACTGTGACATCACAGTAACGAAACAGGAAATAACATGGCTTTCCTGCTACTACATTGTAGAAATCTATACACATTTGAAGGTAATATACATACTCAATTAAACAAATATTAATGGATGGAATACAATACCTCACATGCTGCTAGACTGGGAAGGTGCTAGACTGAGGCAGCGGCTATTGACTGTTCAATAAAATCTGTGTACTGTTTTTACTTAGGCACAGAGCTAGACTACACTTGCAGTTAGGCAGCCATGTGACTGAATTCCACCAATGGAAAGGGAACAGAAATCCCATGTGCCATTCTAGACCTGACCCAAAGGTCTTTCCATTCTACTTCATCTGTAATCTTTCTCCCTCCCCTGTAATTTTTCTCTCTTCTAGCTGACTGTGATAGAAATAACCATGGTGACTACAGAAGTCATGATTTGAAGATGGCAGAGCTTCTCCCCGCCCAGTATCTTGAATGAGTGCGTAAGGAAGACCTATTGACCAATCTTTTCATCTTCCCAGGACAGGAGCAAGAAGTAAACCTTCACTGTCTTGAGCCATTGTTTGTTTGAGTCTATTTATTACTGCAGTCTTGCTTTCCCTAACCATATGTAGAATTAGAGATGACTTCTGAAATAATTATTTTTAATTTTTATTTGAAATTATTAAGGTTATCAATTACATTTAAAAAGTCTAAATCATTGTCCTATCATTAAGCCATTTTTTTTTGCTTGTTTTCTAAAATACCTACAGCTTGCCCAATAACACTGAAAAAGTAGACCTTCTTTATTTTGCACTTATTGATCACTATTGATAAAGGTGATGGGAAGTAACAAAAACCAAGTTAATTTTAATTGTTTGTAAATTTGTAATTTATTGGTGTTCAGAAGACATTCTTAAAATGTTTAAATAATCCCAAATTATACTTCTTCACTGAGAATTCGTGTCTCCTATTTCAGCTCAAAGTAGATTTTTTTTTTCCTTTTTCTTTTTTTTTTTTTGAATTGGAGTCTCACTCTGCCGCCCAGACTGGAGTGCAGTGGCCGCTCCCGGCCACCGCAGCCTCGACCTGCTGGGCTCCGGCAATCCTTCTGCCTCAGCCTTCCAAGAAGCTACCACTCCCGGCTACCATGCTACCACACCCAGCTGATTTTTGATTTATTGTAGAGATGAGGTCTCGCCAAGTTGCCCGGGCGGGTCTCGAACCCGCGGGCTCAGGCAATCCACTCACCTCTGCGCGGGATTACAGGCTAAGCCACCAAGCCCGGTTCAAAGCAGATTTTTTAATGTATCATCCACAATAATCATTATTGGGGGAAAAATGAGCTGTGTCCGTTTCCTTTTAGAATCCACAATGAAAACTTGCTTAGAACCTTACACACACAATTAGGAACTGAATGCTAACAGAAACTTCTAAATATTGATATCTAGCTATATTTAGCAGAAGGAAAACCTTTAAAACATGAAAAGAATTCCACAAATTGAAACAAATAGAACTGAAAGTAGCATCTGCATAATTCTATTCCTAGCACACATGTTTAAAACATTTTTTTCATTCATGTGTTTCAGAGTTCTTTCCCCTTTTTTATATTTCAGTCTGTCTTTGAGTGTATAGGTTTTCAAATTTTCTGTTCAAGTGAAAAGAATTCATCCTATCTCAGGTCCAAGATTCTGAAAACCCCTTCACAAACTCCCTCTTCAGGTCAGCAGGGTGCCATCAGCACTAACAATCATGTTCTATTTCTTTCTAAATATAAACACAAGAATTTGTTGGACAGAGCATATCATCCACAATTGAATTACAGTAGGTAGTCCCGGATCTTAAAGACACTTGAAAGTCCTGCACATCCTCATAGAGGCAGGAATTATTCTACTGTAAGCTGGCTAGATGAGAAATCTGATTGTGTAGATGTAATTCACTGTGCAAGGAGGGTTGCCCACTTTAAAGTTATGATTACCACATATTCATCATCATCTGACACAATATTAATTGTGTCTGACTTTCAGCTTTTGTAAGCCATAAGATAAGTTTTACACTCAGATCTCTCTGGGTCCAATAGCAAATTTAAAAAAACCAAAAAATAATGTTTAAAAGCCAGTAAATAGAAATTTACCCTCAGGTATCATAATTAGCAAGGCAGTGAAGTTAAAGCTACCTATTAAGGGGAAAAAAAGTGCCACCCTCTTTGCTGAGTAAATGGGGCACATGGGGAGGGTGCACACCCCAATACTCTCTTCTCTGAAATGAATGCCACTCAGATTGCAAATTAAAATAATCACCTATTCTACACAGGTAGATAATTGTTCTTGTAGCTTTACCTCTCACTTGGTGTTTATGGGAAGCACTTCAGAATGACTTAATATGATTTTAATGGTGGTGAGAAGAGAAGTTAGAATGTAAAAAGAAAGGAACAAAGGCTCAAGGAGCCCAGGAGCCACCTATACTGCAGAGAGTGGCACTGAGACTCATGGCAGGACATGCACCCTGGGCTGGAGGCTGTAGACAGGAGCCCTGTTTCTGCAACGTGTTGCTCTTATAGATTGCCCTTAAAGGTGATAAGTACTTGATTCCTTCCTCCACTAACTCTTGTATTTAATCTATTTAAACAACTGCACATCTGAGACTCACAAGAAATCAAAATGAGGAAAATTAAGACATACTTACAAGTAATCATTGAAAGTCTAATGTATTTTAATGGTAACTACATTCCTCCCCATGAAGGTAGAAAGGGGTCACCACTCCAAGCAATCTTAAAATAAAAACACTCTATTCAAGTTTGCGTTCACTTATTAATTTATCCCAGCATTTATTCAGCAGATATAGATGTGCTCTAGCTCTGAGCTAGGCTCTGTGTTAAGAGCTAGAATTATTTCAATAATAAGAGGTTGGGCACAGTGACTCATGCCTGTAATCCCAGCACTTTGGGAGGCTGAGGTGGGAGGATTGTTTGAGCCCAGAAGCTTGAAACCCACCTGGGCAACATAGAGAGATCTCATCTCTACAAAAAAAAAAAAAAAAATTAGCTGTGTACAGTGGCACACCCCTGTAGTCTAAGCTACATGGGACACAGGCAGAAGGATCACTTGAGCCCAGCAGGTAAGAGGCTGCAATGAGCTGGGATTGTGCCACTGCATACCAGGCTGGGCAATAGAGTGAGACTCTGTCTCAAAAAAAAAAAAAAGGGAGGAGGGGAACATCTTCAACTGAGGTAACACGATAGAATAAAATTTGTCAATGGAGGTCAATGGAATAGGAAATGGGTGAGTTAGAGACTAAGACAGACCAGGTACCTGCCTTTGTAGTGAGTCTACCTAATGATTAGATTTTGGAAATCAGTATAAATGACTATTTTATGCACTGTTTCAAAACAGCATAGAATTTTATAACACTTTTTCATTGTAATTACTTATCTCTTTCATTTGATCAACAAATGTTTAGTGAGCGCCTGTTGGAGGTTCGTTAGAATTTGCTTTGGAAAGAGCACACTTCATTTAGTTCTTGTCTAAACTAGATGAGGTTCAGGCTGAGTCAAACTCTCAATTGTTGCTCTCTGGAACTCTGTCACCCCCCAAGTAACTATGTCTTTAATGGTTAGTGCCTTGTACGTGGTAAACATTCCAAAAAAGCTTATGGAATAAACAAATAAAAAGAATAAGCAAACTTCAGGAATTATACATTCTAAACCACTTTTTTTTTAACCCCAAGTACCGTTCACATTGATATTTTGGCTATTTTATGGTTAACTAGTTCACTGTTTCATGTGAATGACAAGTGAAAGTGTTCTCTTCTTTCCAAAAACTTTGCAGAGTACAAGGCATACAGCTGGCACTCAAAAAAATACTGAATATAGCCAGGCGTGGTAGCGCGTGCCTGTAGTTCCAGCTACTTGGAAGGCTGAGGCAGAAGGATCGCCGGAGCCCAGCAGGTTGAGGCTGAGGTGGCTGGGAGCAGCCACTGCGCTCCAGTCTGGGCGACAGACTGAGAATCTAACTCAAAAAAAAAAGAAAATATTGAATAAAAAACTTCAGGAAGCTGGGCTTGGTGGCTCAGCCTGTAATCCCGTGCCTTTGGGAGGCTGAGGTGAGCGGATTGCCTGAGCCCGCGGGTTCGAGACCCGCCTGGGCAGAGAGACCTCATCTCTACAATAAATCAAAAAATCAGCCAGGCGTGGTAGCGCATGCCTGTAATTGCTACTGAAATTACAGTAGGCGGAATTACTGAGGCGGAAGGATCACTGAAGCCCAGCAGGTCGAGGCTGAGGTGGCCGGGAGCGGCCACTGCACTCCAGTCTGGGTGACAGAGTGAGACACCAACTCAAAAAAAAAAAACTTCAGGACAGGCACAGTGGTTTATGTCTGTAATCCCAGCACTTTGAGAGGCCAAGGCAGGAGGATTGTTTGAGCCCAGGAGTTTCTATAGAGACAAGCAAGGCCTTGTCTTGTCAGAAAACACAAAAAGTAGCCGAGTGTGTTGGTGAACACCTGTAGTCCCTGAGACGAAGAATCGCCTGAGCCCAGGAAGTAGAAGCTGCAGTGAGCTGAATCCTTCCACTCCAGCCTGGGCAACAGAGTGAGATCCTCAGCTCAAAAAAAAAAAAAAATTAATATGTGGATGTGGATCACTATTCTCACTGAAGGTTCTAGCATTTTCATCCCTGCATCTGCCCACTTGTGCTTCAGTCAGTTGGTTATAATCTCATAGCCATACCACATTTATTCTTGTTTCTAGGCCTTTGTTCCACTGTTCTAATTGTTCTCCCTGTCCTCCACATTCCTCTCTGCTAATCTAATTCTTTTTTTTTTTTTTTTTCATTTGGAGTCTCACTCTGTGAGACTCCCGGCCACCGCAGCCTCGACCTGCTGGGCTCCGGCGATCCTTCCACCTCAGCCTTCCAAGTAGCCGGAATTACAGGCATGCGCTACCATGCCCGGTTGATTTTTTGATTTATTGTAGAGATGAGGTCTCGCTGCCCAGATGGGTCTCGAACCCGCGGGCTCAGGCAATCCACTCACCTCAGCCTCCCAAAGGCGCGGGATTACAGGCTGAGCCACCGAGCCCGGCTAATCTAATTCTTACTCGTTCCTGAAGGCCCAACAAAAAAGCATTCTCTTCTTTTTAGAGGTCTTCCCTGTGTTACACCATATCCCCTCCTGGGCTCAAGTGATTCTTCTGCCTGTGTCTGTATCACTTATTGTTTGTCATCTTGTGACATCTTTTGTATTGTTGCATTATTTTGTGGCTGTTTCCTTCCATGTACACCTCAAGCCAGTGTTCTAGAAATGTGGTTTGGCCCTCTACAACCATCCTCTTCCCTTCTCCATTCTGCTCTGGAGAGCGGGATGCTGACCTTCGTGGATTGTATCAATGGGTTCCCTTGTTTTCTGGTTCTTGGTTGAGTTTAACCAATGAAAATCACTAGCAGGAAATCAGAAAGTGGGAAGAGAGAATGTATAGTATTTGTTGCCCAGTCTCCTTGCTACTGAGATGAAATGTGTCAGCATTCACTTCCCGAGGACCACAGTCCTATTAGGTGTCCCTCTCCTCCAGCTACTGTCACAACTACAGCACCAGCCAGCCCTGGGTTCCAGTACCTGCCCTTTCCTTTTACCTCTTCAAGTTTAGGCGTGGTAATGGCGTCTCAATGTTACTAACCCCAGGTGTTTCACCATCCTTCGTGTCTTCCCATACCTCTACCAACACATTTGTAAATAGTCCCTTTGTTAAACTCTCCTCCATGGCCATGCTTGAGTGCACCATCAAGTAGCATCCTTGAGTGCCAGAAACCTGACCCATAGAGTCAGCAACTGTGGATTTTACTTCTATGCGATCTCATGTTCTGTGCCTCTATATAGCCCCCACAGCATCTAGCTCACTCTTAGTATTTAATAAGCACCTAATGAAGGAAGGAATAAAGCCAAGACAGGCCAGGTGCTAGTATGATGGATCATGCCTGTAGTTCCAGCGGTTTGGGAGGCTGAGGAGGGAGGATTGCTTGAGCCGAGGAATTTGAGGCCAGCCTGGGCAACATAACAAGACCTTGTCTATACAAAAAATCAAAAAATGTTGTGGGAGTGTGTGCCTGATGTCCCAGCTATTTAGGAGACTGAGGCAGAAGTACCGCCTGAGCCCAAAAGATTGAGCCTGCGGGGGGCCATGAGCATGCCACTGCACTCCAGTCTGGGTGACAGAATGAGACCCCGACTCAAAAGAAAGGAAGGAAGGAAGGAAGGAAGGGAGGGGGAGAAAGAAAGAAAGAAAGAAAGAAAGAAAGAAAGAAAGAAAGAAAAGAAAGAGTGAGGGAATGAAGACACAGACTACCATACCTGAGTTAACATTTAATAATTCACAGAAGAAAACAATCTCTGCACCCTATGGTTCCTCAACTAATAACAAAATTCACCTCCTTTATCTAGTTCCTATACATAATCAAGTCTAGTGTTCACCATTTCTTTTGTTCTCATAGTGTTTCATATTTAATTTGTATTTATAATATTAATTAATCTAGATTAAAACAGTTCATATCTTTAACCCCACTTATTATTCTGGGATAAAATTAGTTGGACAAAGATAAATTGGGTTAGTTGAACTGATTTCTATTATTTTCTTCCTTTTCTCTTTTCACTTATTTTTTAGGTTTCTTCTTTTTTTTATTGATGACCCAGTCATATCAGACTGTACCCCTCCCCACTTTGAGTACTTTCTCTGAACATGTTTTTGCATACTTCAGTCTGACTGGTAAAAACATCTGTTGAATACACAAGCTGTGGATGTCTTGAGAAAGTCCCAGGTTTTTACTTGCTTATCTATTCCCTGTTCTACTGAATGCCCAAGGTGCCACCTGAAGATGCCTATCATACGTGGATGAGAAAAGTGTGTTTGCTCTATGAAGTAGAGGTGAAAAGATAAGTGTACACAGATAACCTTGAAAACAGGTTAGATGATCCCCTGAGCAACAGTATTTCTAAGGGGCAGACACTGGCAACTCCTAAAGGGAAACTCGGATATCTGCTGCCTGGTCTTCCTTCCTTAGTGGTCTTCCTTAAATGACACACAGGCAGCTCTGCCTTGTCTTTTATGTAGAAAATAGCCCATGACCATGAAATACATGCTCCTTGAACGACGCCTGTTTGGACAGCACCGCTATCTGATTAGCATCTTTTTAGCATAACTATTATTGTTCATCAAGAATAATATTTGCAACTAGTGGATTATGACCAGTATTCTATGAAATTCTCTGGTAATTTGCTAGGTTAATGAGTAGTAACAGATTTTTTTTTTTTTTTGAGTTGGAGTCTCACTCTGTTGCCCAGACTGGAGTGCAGTGGCCTCTCCCGGCCACCGCAGCCTCGACCTGCTGGGATCCGGCGATCCTTCCGCCTCAGTCTTCCAAGTAGCTGGAACTACAGGCGTGCGCTACCACGCCCGGCTAATTTTTTTTTTTTTTTTAATTTATTGTAGAGATGAGGTCTCGCCAAGTTACCCAGGTGGGTCTCAAACCTACGGGTTCAGGCAATCCACTCACCTTAGCCTCCTAAAAGGCGCGGGATTACAGGCTGAGCCACCAAGCCCGGCTGTAATAGCAGATTGATTGTGATGGGAATTCCAAAACCTTAACAATGGTGTAGCCAGATTGAGAGTTATAACCAGTAACCTTGAGGGATTAAAAAAAAAAAGGCAAGCTGGGCTTGGTGGCTCAGCCTGTAATCCCGCGCTTTAGGAGGCTGAGGTGAGTGGATTGCCTGAACCCGTAGGTTTGAGACCCGCCTGGGCAACTTGGCGAGACCTCATCTCTACAATAATAATAAAAAAAAAAATTAGCCGTGTGTGGTAGTGCGCACCTGTAGTTTCAGCTACTTGAAGGCTGAGGCGGAAGGATCGCTGGAGCACTGCAGGTCGAAGTGGCCACTGCACTCCAGTCTGGGTGACAGAATGAGACTCCAACTCAAAAAAAAAAAAGGCAAAATTATTTCAGCTAACTGATTCATCATTTCAGTCACTGTAGAATTAAACTTGTGAGAAATATTTTGGTTTCCATACCTAAAAATCCAGGGAAAAAGGAAAAAAAGATCACAAACTAACTTCACTTTTTACAATTTAATTTTTAATTTTTTTAAAATAGAAAAGAGATCTTTTTATGTCACCCAGGCTGGTCTCAAGCTCTTGACCTCAAGTGACCTCCCACCTAGGCTTCCCAAAGTGCTGGGGATAACCACTGTAAGATGTAGAGGGGTTTAATCCTCTCTCTAGTTATCCCCCCTTATCTGCTGTTTTACTTTCTGTGGTTTCAGTAACCCCAAATTAACTGAGGTCTGAAAATATTAAATGGAAAATTCCAGAGAGGGAGAGAGAGAGAGAGAGAGAGAGGACCCTTGTCACAAAAATTTAATTACAGAATGTTGTTATAATTGTTCTATTTTATTACCAGTTATTATTGTTAATATCTTACCGCACATAGTTTACCAATTATATTTTATCATAGGTATGTGTATACAGGAAAAAGCATAGTGTATATAGGGTCCAGTATTATCCAAGCTTTCAGGCATCCACTGGGGTTCTCATAAGGTATTCCCTGTGGATAAGGAGGACTACTGTTGTTTCTGACCTTTATTGCCTTTTAAGTGTATTTAGAATTCTCCCTGAACCAGGCTTGTTTGAGCAGCACTGCCGTCTGCCCCCACAAAGGAAACAAGTAAATAACCAAATTACAGAAATAAGGTTTGCTCCTAGAAGTAAGACGACAGAGGGTGGTGAGCTCCAATGAACAGTGATGTGGGTGGTGCAATTTGAGCGTTAACGTTGTGGCTTTCTTAATGAGTAGAGATACTGCTATTTTTGTCCTCCTAGATGCTCTTTACGCTTCTACAAATGACAACTATCTATAACTTTTGTGGTCATTCCTAAGGATTAAAAAAAATTTTTTTTAAACTCCTGAAATCATTTCTTCATGACAAGCAAAATGGTTTTAAAAAACAAGCAAAATAGATAAACATTTTACAAGCCAAGCAACCGCAAACAGCTCAGGTTAACCTCAGAAATGGGGAAGTATCAGGACAATTTTGCAGCATTGAGTGAAGTCTTTGAGTTGAGTAATTGAATTAGAGACAGCTAGCATAGCTAACCGAAAGTGATACCTGTGTACCTTACCAGTTGGAATGCTTTACAGAGCATTACTGCCATAGAAAGAAAATGGAACACAATGGATGTCATATAATTGTTTAAAAGCCATTGGATGGTATTAACAATGAAGATTATTGGCTAAAACCACATCTATTGTGTGAGGTAAAATAGCTTGTTGGATTAAAAAATTGTTCAAAACCTGCAAAAAGTGAGTGAATGCTAATGGTAAATTTTTTTAACTGAAGAGAGGTTATCAGTAAGAATGAAATAATAGCTTTGAAAGCAAATGACTAAAATTGGTAGAATACACACAATCCCACCTCATTACATTTGACTATTGTGGTATCTTCTCTGACACTAGGTTCAAAATTTCCGGGTACTTTTAACCCTATTATGTTTACCATTTTATAATAAACTCCCTTTCTAAAGAAGAGGAGGAAAGAAAAAGGCATGTTTAACAAAATATAATTTAATGTTTGACAGTAATTGTTGGTGCACAAATCCTTGACTTTTTCTACTAGCTAATTAAAAGTTGCAAGCACATCTATTCATCTATCTATAGAGATGACATAACCAAAAATCAGTGCTATCTTACCTATATTATTATTTCTGTGTGTATACAAACTCAGCTTATAGCAAGTTATTTTTTATTTATTTTTATATTTTTTGAGTTGGAGTCTCACTCTGTCGCCCAGACTGGAGTGCAGTGGCACGCTCCCGACCACCGCAGCCTCGACCTGCTGGGCTCCTGTGAGCCTTCCAAGTAACCGGAACTACAGGTGTGTGCTACCACGCCCGGCTAGTTTTTGCTTTATTGTAGAGACGAGGTCCCGTCAAGTTGCCCGGGCGGGTCTCGAACCCGCGGGCTAGGCAGTCCACTCACCTCAGTCTCCCAAAGTGCTGGGATTACAGGCTGAGCCACCGAACCCGGCCTTAGCAAGTTATTAACACACTATATGTCTACAAACGGGTAGGCAAATATGACATTATGGAAAGAGCTGACTCATTATGGCCTATTGCAAAAGACACTGCATATAGTATTAACTCCTCTTGGGAAGTTTACACAAGTCAGAGTGATCAAAACTTTTTATTGTCTCCAATTCGCTCATAAAAATAAAGGTAGAATCCAAATCTATTTCTTTCATCTTGAATGTAGTATTTTTTGGATACGTTAATCTGGTATGATGAAGAGTTTGTGTTTTTTTGATGGCTTATGATAGAAATCATATTTTCTGCAATATGTTCTAAACAACTGTTAAAAAAAGAATAAAATAAAACATCATCAGGATAGATTCTACACCAAATAAATGAATGACACTACTCAATTATAATCTGATTGTGAATCTATGTCATTGTTTAAATTAAATTTTAAAAAGCTAAAGACTTTATGAAGCACCATGAAGTAGTCAAACTTATGGAAAATTAATATTAATGTTGGCATGCATATGTGCATATGCTATTGTCTGTTAATAATGTCATCTGTAGCCGGGCTCGGTGGCTCAGCCTGTAATCCCGCGCCTTTGGGAGGCTGAGGTGAGTGGATTGCCTGAGCCCACGGGTTCGAGACCCGCCCGGGCAACTTAGCGAGACCTCATCTCTACAATAAAAATAAAAAATTAGCCGGGCGTGGTAGCGCGCACCTGTAGTTCCAGCTACTTGGAAGGCTGCGGCGGAAGGGTTGTCGGAGCCCAGCAGGTCGAGGCTGCGGTGGCCGGGAGCATGCCACTGCACTCCAGCCTGGGCGACAGAGTGAGACTCCAACTCAAAAAAAAAAATGTCATCTGTATGATAACAAGGAATTGTATAAAATTCATTTGAACATAATGGGTCTAATTCAGTAACTTGGATCTTTAAGAATATCTGCTCAGCCTGTAATCCCGCTCTTTGGGAGGCTGAGGTGAGTGTATTGCCTGAGCTGGTGGGTTCAAGACCCGCCTGGGCAACTTGGTGAAACCTCACCTCTACAATAAATCAAAAAATTAGCCGAGCGTGGTAGCATGCGCCTGTAGTTCCAGCCACTTGGAAGACTGAGGCAGAAGGATCGCTGGAGCCCATTAGGGTGAGACTGCGGTGGCTGGGAGTGTGCCACTGCACTCCAGTCTGGGCAAGGAGTGAGACTCCAACTCAAAAAAAAGAATATCTGGAGTAAAGGAATTTATTGTGCATAAATACTATTGCTTTACATTTTTCTTTTTTTTTCTTTTTTTTTTCTTTTTTTTGAGATGGAGTCTCACTCGGTCTCCCAGACTGGAGTGCAGTGGCCGCTCCCGGCCACCGCAGCCTCGACCTGCTGGGCTCCAGTGATCCTTCCGCCTCAGCCTTCCAAGTAGCCAGAATTACAGGCATGCGCTACCACACCCGGCAGATTTTTTGATTTATTGTAGAGATGAGGTCTCACTGCCCAGGCGGGTCTCAAACCCGCGGGCTCAGACAATCCACTCACCTCAGCCTCCCAAAGGCGCGGGATTACAGGCTGAGCCACCGTGCCCGGCTTACATTTTTCTAATAAATATATTTCACGATGTGTTTTGCTTATGGAGAGATTACATTAAAGAATAGATTTCAGTGGCAAAGTTGTTAAAATATGAAGGCTATCTTACATTAAAATAGTTAAGTATATCCAGACTGTAGTAGTGGTTATATGAACCTATATGTATGTTAAAAATTCACAGAAGTATACACCAAAGAAGGTCAACTTTACTGTATAGTGATTCAAATAATAAAATAAAGTTTGTTTAAAGTCAGGGGTCTCTGCTATATTGCCTATGCTAATCTCAAACCCCTGGGCTCAAGTAATCCTGCCTCAGCCTCCAGAGTAGCTGGGATTACAGGTATGCACTACTGTGTCTGGCCAAAATTAACTTTTTCAAAAGAGTGCAAGATGTAACAAATGGTTTAGATTTTTTTTTTTTTTTTGAGTTGGAGTCTCACTCCGTCGCCCAGACTAGAGTGCAGTGGCATGCTCCCAGCCACCGCAGCCTCGACCTGCTGGGCTCCGGCAATTCTTCCGCCTCAGCCTTCCAAGTAGCTGGAACTACAGGTGCGTGCTACCACGCCTGGCTAATTTTTGATTTACTGTAGAGATGAGGTCTCGCCAAGTTGCCCAGGCGGGTCTCGAACCCGCGGGCTCAGACAATCCACTCACCTCGGCCTCCCAAAGCACTGGGATTACAGGCTGAGCCACCGAGCCCGGCTGGTTTAGATTTTAAAAAAATGTTTGTGTTAGCCGGGCTCGGTGGCTCAGCCTGTAATCCCGCGCCTTTGGGAGGCTGAGGTGAGTGGATTGCCTGAACCCGCGGATTCGAGACCCGCCTGGGCAGCGAAACCTCATCTCTACAATAAATCAAAAAATCAGCCGGGCGTGGTAGTGCGCGCCTGTAATTCCGGCTACTTGGAAGGCTGAGGCGGAAGGATCGCCGGAGCCCAGCAGGTCGAGGCTGCGGTGGCCGGGAGCGGCCACTGCACTCCAGTCTGGGCGACAGAGTGAGACTCCAACTCAAAAAAAAAAAAAAAAGTTTGTGCTGTGCTCTGAAGGATAAAATATAACCTATGACAGGTGACAAAAATTTGTAAATAAATTATAAATAATGCTAAGACTAAGGAATAAGAAAGCATGCTTTAAAGTACAACTCCCCAGGCATACCTCATCAACAAGGGTACCTGTATGATCAATGTTTATGTACCTAACCCTGAAATGTACTCCACAACTTTATAATACAATTTTTTTTTTTGAGTTGGAGTCTCACTCTGTCACCCAGACTGGAGTACAGTGGCCGCTCTCGGCCACTGCAACCTCGACCTGCTGGGCTCTGGCGATCCTTCTGCCCCAGCCTTCCAAGTAGCTGGAACTACAGGCGTGTGCTACCACGCCCAGCTCATTTTTGATTTATTGTAGAGATGAGGTCTCGCCAAGTTGCCCAGGAGGGTCTCGAACCCGCGGCGGACTCAGGCAATCCACTCACCTCAGCCTCCCAAAGCGTGGGATTACAGGCTGAGCCACCGAACCCGGTTCATAATACTATTTTTTTTTTTTTTTTGAGTTGGAGTCTCACTCTGTCGCCCAGACTGGAGTGCAGAGGCCGCTCCCGGCCACTGCAGCCTCGACCTGCTGGGCTCCAGCAATCCTTCCGCCTCAGCCTTCCAATAGCTGGAACTACAGGTGCGTGCTACCACACCCGGCTAATTTTTGCTTTATTGTAGAGATGAGGTCTTGCCAAGTTGCCCAGGCGGGTCTCGAACTCGCGGGCTCAGGCAATCCACTCACCTCAGCCTGCCAAAGGCGCGGGATTACAGGCTGAGCCACCGAGCCCGGCTTATAATACTATTTTTAAAAAAATAAGAAAAAATAAAGTACAATTCCCCAAATATCAAAGAACTATGCAATCTAAAACCCTGAGCTTTCTCAAGGGAGAAATTCAAGGCTAGTACATCTTTACAGCATATACTTCTTACAGCCTCAAAACATGAGACGTTCTTCCTAGAATTTACTAGTTGGGAGTAAATATTTTCCTCAGCTATTAATAAAAATAATTTTTAAATTGTGTTTGCTTTATAAAATAAGAACTTAAAGAAAACTTAAAGAATAATTGGTTACCTTCAGGCAGGCATAAGTAAAGTATTTTACCAAAGTTTACAAGTCTCTTATCAGAGATCTCCAAACACAGAGATTCCACAATGGCCACCAATAAACATGTTTCTGTTTTATCACAGGGATGGTTAAGTTGGGGATGAGAGTCTTCAATTTCAGTCTTCAACTGAAATATCTCCTACGGTCTTTCGTCATCTACAATCTTTCAAGGTATGGAGAACTACTATCAACATTCCTCTTCTAGAAAACATCTATGCTTTTCAAGACATGAATTGCATCATCACTTTAGACATGCTTCTTCAAATTTAACAAAACTGCCCTTTACAACTATGCTCACAGAGACGTCCATAAGACATTTCTATGGTAAAAGCTCCTTCTGTCCACTTGGGGTTCTCCACATCCTTTTTATTTTAAAGAACAGTGATCAAGTAAGTCCTGTATTCTCATTAATACTCAGTCCCAGTCCTGAAAGTAGAGTGCTTCTTTGGTCATGTATACTGTTTTTCTTTTTCTTTTCTTTTTTTTTTTTTTTTAACATTCTAAGGAGTCAGATGTTGTATATACAGACTACAAACTGCATATAAATGGGCCTCAGGTAACATGCAAAGTTCAGTAGAGAAGCACATGGCTCTTTAGTTAATTTTTAAGTTATGATGAAATTGCATATAAGAATATGAAGAGAGCCAGGCTCGGTGGCTCAGCCTGTAATCCCGCGCTTTGGGAGGCCGAAGTGAGTGGATTGCCTGAGCCCACAGGTTCAAGACCCACCTGGGCAACTTGGCGAGACCTCATTTCTACAATAAATCAAAAAATTAGCTGGGCGTGGTAGCGCGCACCTGTAGTTCCAGCTACTTGGAAGACTGAGGCAGAAGGATCACCGGAGCCCAGCAGGTCGAGGCTGCAGTGGCCGGGAGCAGCCGCTGCACTCCAGTCTGGGCGACAGAGTGAGACTCCAACTCAAAAAAAAAAAAAAAAAGATATTTCATAATAGACATTGGGGATACCAATAAGGAGAGAAGGGAGTTAGGGTTCAAAAATTATCTATGGGGCCGGGCTTGGTGGCTCAGCCTGTAATCCCACGCTTTGGGAGGCTGAGGTGAGTGGATTGCCTGAGTCTGCGGGTTCAAGACCCTCCTGGGCAAACTGGTGAGACCTCATCTCTACAATAAATCCAAAAATCAGCTGGGCATGGTAGCGCGTGCCTGTAATTCCAGCTACTCGGAAGGCTGAGGCAGAAGGATCACCAGAGCCCAGTGGGTCGAGGCTGCAGTGGCCGGGAGCGGCCACTGCACTCCAGTCTGGGTCACAGAGTGAGACTCCAACTCAAAAAAAAAAAAAAAGAATATGAAGAGAAGTCGCCTTAAGTCAAGGATGTAGAAGTGATTGAAATAAAAAGAAAACTACTCTGGGTGGTGCCCAGAGTAATTACTATTCTCTTCCTATCAACATTGGGGTGGATGTATAGATCTTTTCCTTCATAACAGAGCAGAACAAAATAAAATGAACTCTATACTTGGCAGTCATAAAAATTTACAGACAACTACAGGATTAAATGGGCATCCATCTCTGATATTTGTGCAATCAATAGGAACAGAAATAGCTAGACCTGAAGGAATTAAGTTGATGAAGACAACTGGCATTACATTTCAAATATCAAGTAACACCTAGAGACTGGGATTTCTGTCATTCCCAAGTCAGCCCTGATTCAAAGAAGTGGCCAGACTGGCATGGGCCAACTTTAGGCATTTCAGGACAGGACCAAGAAAAGCCCTGCAAAGACCCATCATCAGTTAGGTGATAAGGAAGACTACCCCAAACAGAACCAGAGCAAAGAATTCTGAAGTCTTATTGGCAAAAGGATTTGCCCATTCATTATTGTAGGAAAAATCCATACTTCAGTTGCACCTTTCTATTATATTATTTTTTATTAACTGACATAATTTATTCCTCTTCAACTGATCCTTTTGCAACCTTAACAAAACTCTACTTAATGCTCTCTTTCATGTACCTGAACTTGGTAGACATAAGAGGATGGGTTTCTTCTAAATTTGGTTGCTCGTGGTACATAAAAAAAATATAATAATAAAAAGCAGCTTCCCCAGACAGGCCTGTCACTATTTGAGTGTGCCACCTACTATTCATCCTAGAATGAGACCTATTTTGTGAAGGAGGATGGAGGTTTTACTTTAGAAACTGTTTAATGAAGCTTTTGTGTCATATGGCAGGAGAGGAGCCATAAAATTGTCATTATCAATTGCCCAAGAAAGAACTTGTGGCAGATTGAGAGCTAGTTCTTGGTCTAAATTTTAAATTCATGGAAAAGCTGGGCATGGTGATGTATGTCTATAGTCTCAGCTATTGGGAAGGCTGAGGCAGCAGGACCATTTGAACTCAGGAGTTCTGGGCTGGAGTGCACTTAGCCAGGCAGGTGACCTCACTAAGCTCAGCATCAATATGGGTGACCTCCTGGGAGTGAGACATCATCAGCTTGCTCAAGGAGGAGTGAACCATCCCAGGTAGGAAACAGAGTAGGACAAAACTCCTGTACTGATCAGTATTGAGATCGTGCCTGTGAATAACCAACGAACTCTAGCCTGGGCAACATAGGCTCTTATAAAAAAAAAAAATCCAACCAGGCAAGGTGGCTCACGCCTGTGTGAGACCAGCCTGGACAACATAGTGTGACCTTGTCTCTACAATCAATCAAAAAGAAAATTGTGTGGTGATGCATACCTGTGGTTCCAGCTACTTGGAAGGCTGAGGGAGAAGGATCGCCTGAGCCCAGCATGTCAAGGCTGCAGTGGCCGTGAGGTGCCACTGCACTCCAGCCTGAGTGACAGCGTGAGACTTCAACTCCAAGAAAAAAAAAATACTAGAAAAAATAAACCTGAAAATTAGGGGCTCACTTGAACCATTTCTCTGTTTCCCTGACAAGAGGTAATGTGGGTCTGAGGAGGAAATCAAAGGCTAATGACTTAAATAAAGCAAAAGTCTTGTCTTATGTAACTGCTTTTTTTTGTCCAGTTGGGCTGCCATTAAATATATATATAATAAAACATAATATATTTATAGTGTAAACTGGGTAGTTTAAAACCAATAGAAATTTATTTCTCATTATTTTGGAGGCTGGAAAGTTCAAGATCAAGGTAGATTTGGTGTCTGGTGGTGACTGCTTTTTGGTTTATAAACAGCAAGATGGATGGAACATGGGTCTTCTTTGGGGTTTCTTTTTATAAGACACTAATCCCATTCATGAATGCTCTCCCCTTATGACCTACTCACTTAACAAAGTCCCCACCTCTTAATAGCATCACCTTAGGGGTTAGGATTTTAACATGGATTTTGGGGGACACATACTTTCAGATCATAGCACTGCCCAGATGTATTATTTGTTTGTTTGTTTGCTTGTTTGTTTTGTGTAAGAGTCTCACTCTGTCACCAATACTGGAGTGCAATGGCATACTCACGACCACTGCAGTCCTGACCTGCTGAGCTCAGGTGATCCTTCCATCTCAGCCTTCCAAGTAACTGGAACCACAGTTGTGTGCCACCACACCTGACTTTTTTGTTTATTATTGTAGAGATGAGGTCTCTCCAAGTTGCTGGGCTAATCTTGAACCCCTTGACTTAGGTAATCCTCTCACCTCCACTTCTGAAAGTGCTGGGATTATAGGCATGAGCCACTGCTCCTGGCCAATATATTATTTAAAGACTGTGTTTTATGGCATGAACTTTTATTTGTCCTCTTTGCGTCTTTATTTGTCCATAATGAACTACTCTACATTCTGACAATCCTCCCCTCCCTTCTGTCTGGGTTTCATTCTCTTACAAGGGTTTTGTGTTTGTGTCATCCTGCTCAGAGCCATTAGTACTACCACCTTTGTCTTGCTCAGTGGCAGTATCTTCACCCATAGATTTAATTAAGGCAAAAGTATTACCTGTTAAATAACTTTAGCTCTACAGCGTAAACATCTGAGTTAAGAAAATATTTCTAGGAGATGAGTCAAACATAGTGCTAGTCCTACAAGTACTAGTCCTACAAGATACAAACAGATAAAGTAGATGCTGATATGGCCCAAGTAAATTTCATTATGAGGAGATAGATGTCTTCCATTTAATATAATTGAATACGTTATTGAAAGAAAGAAAGAAAGAAAGAAAGAAAGAAAAAAGAAAGAAAGAAAGAAAGAAAGAAAAAGAAAAAGGAGGAAAGAAAGAAGGAAGGAAGGAAAGAAGAATTCAGTAAATCCACACACAAAAAATGGAGGCAAACTGGTATTAACAGAACAATTATGGAAACAACTAAAAAGTTCGCTTTTCACGTGCTGGGCAGGGGAGTTAATATCATGAAAACTTAACCATAATAAGATATTTTGTTGAACAGTGTTCTCATATCAATAATCAATGCCCATCTGCACATCTTTGAGTTTAAAAAAACGAAAAACTTAAGATAGTAGGATTAAATATTTCTTTCATTTTTCTTTTTATAAGTGGATGTATTTTCCAAATTATATGGAGAAGTTTGGGAATTGAAAAAAGGTTAAAAACTAAAAACTCTAAAGATGTTCATAAAACAGGGGCAAGTAATTCAAAGTTGTTGTTGATCTCATCAAGGTGTTGTTAACTACGTACTTAAAAATAATCAGAGTGAGAATGAGAAATACATTTTACAGAAAGTGACAACAATATTATGCCTTTATGCCTTACCTATCTGATCTCAAATGTGAAGATATTTAAAAATATTTGAGTGACTGAGATTTTTTTATTTTTTTAGCTTTTCATCTAGATTAATGACACTACTGTGTAGAGTTGTCGATATTTTGATAGTCACCAGAGTTTTAAAAATGTTGATATTGTCATACGCATTATCCATTTCTCTGTTTCAGGATTTTCAACCTTGGCACTAGCAACACTTTGGGCCACAGAATTCTTTCTTGTGGGGGGCTGCCCTCCACATTGCAGGATGTTTAGCAACATCCCTGTTCTCTACCCAGTAGACGACAGTTGTGACGACCAAAAATGCTTCCTGACATTGCCAGGGGAGTCACCCCTGGTTGAGAAATACTGCTCTATATTAAGTTATTACTATCCAAATATTTTAATTATCTTTTTAACCATTACTTATTACCCAGGCCACGTTAATCATGCCATGATCCACATTGATCACAATGATTATAGAAATTATAGAGCTATGATGGCACTCAGGCCATCAGGCTATTAGACAAAGTCTGAGAATATTAGGGGAAAAAATTCTCATAATTACATAAAATAAAAGATTATACAAAAAGAGCAAAGAATTTAGTTGTACACTGGTACCAAATGAGATTTATTTGTTGAAGTAGTATGAATGACTCAAAGACATTAGGCAACTATTAGTCACTTATATACAACACAGCAAATATTAACATATATTTTGAAAAGGAGGGATGTTGTTTCATATAACAGTACTGATGATATTAAGAATATTAAGAAGAACTAGTGAGTCATCAGACACTCAGTCAGCCATGACTTTTCCCCTTATATGTCACTAATCATTTTGCGTATTGCCCTTTTTATTTAAACACCTGTTCAGTAGCCCCCACAACCAAAATTCTATTGCAAAACTAACACTGAATATCTTATTTTATTTTATTTAAACAAATACTATAAGTGACCAAAGTTAATAGTATAAATAATAAATATTATCTGTCACCATTCTTCTAGATTGCAGTGATTTTTATTTCATCACTGTGAATGAAGGATGGTCTTTTGTTTCTTCTGAGTGTCCCAATACTCATAGGATAATTAAATGTGACCCATAAGCAAAATTAAGTTTGAAGAGGATTTTTTCTTTCAAATATACAGCCTTAATTTGTACTATTGTCCTCTATTTTAAATTTTTCAAAAATAATATGTGAGTTTTAAAACTTATTTACTTTAAAATTACTTTTTTTTTTTAAGAAAACACTATAGTGGGATGCCGGGATTGCATTCATCCCAGCATGCCCCACCACTGTTCTTTGGATGGCAATCACAGGACCCAGACATCAAGCTGTGGAAGAGATTCTTCCAAGCAACAGCATCTGGCTCTTTGGCAAACTGAACAGGCAGTTGCCCTGGTGGCTTTGGAGTTGCCTCTGGGTCTGTCACAGGGTAAGGCTGCTGATGGAGCGTCTGGGTTCTCATCTCCTTTTCATTTCACCATCTTTCTCATATACCTTTTGGGCATCAAGAGACCCACTCTCATCCATAAGGCAAATACCGCCCTCCAGAAGTCTAGTAGATTTTTACAAAAACCCTGCTGTACTTCAATAAGTATCCCTTTCCATTTCCCACATCTTTCACAAAAGTGCAAAAATAGGCAAGCATTCTGGCATCAGCAACACTAGCATTCTATTTCATACCCCACCTGCAGACAGAATCAGAAATTAAATGTTCTATTCTCAGTCCTGAATATTTTAAGCCTGTATTTTTGCCTTCTTTACTTGCAATAGATCTTTTTGCCAGTTAAATTTAATAAATTCATATTTATAATATGAATAACTACCTAATCTCATGAAAACTTTTTTTTCAGTCTTAAGATCACATAATCTAAGCTGGTGAGGTGGTATAAAGACTATAGGAGCTTAGCTTGAAGAATTTATGGCACTTTAAAATCATAAGTGCAGTCCTTGGAACAAACAAACACCTTGAATAACAGAATCAGCAGCTCCAGAACAAAGGGGCCCTCATATCCTCTTAGCTGTGAAGGAAATTAAAAAGACCAAATTTGAAAAATAAAGAATGAGTTTTTGGAGGTTTTTAGGATTTGGAAAAAAAAACCTTTCTGAATAATTTGCGTGAAGAGTATTAATCAATATGGCTTCTCTATAGACCACAGGCTATGCATGGGTGCCATGACCCTGAATCATACTCAAAAGATAAAATGCTGTTTGGTGAGGACATAGCTTTAAAGACTCTAGTGTATCCAAACAGACATAGTTAAGTTAGACTGATTTATGAGAGGTAGTATTTAGTTTCTCCTGTCAGAATTCTTCAGAAAAAGGAAGGCTTTCTATACTGGCTACCTCTATGAAGACTCAGTTCTAATCTGTTATTTGATCACTTCATTCAATAAGTCCATCAATGATCATAAAAAATTTTATAGAAACATCTGTTTCATTGATGGAAAGCAAATAAAACAGAGAGAGAGGAAGACTCTTTAAAAGAAAGATAATATTTGAGTGTAAGTTGTTACTTGGGAAATTCTAAATTTGAAAGAGGAAAAGAAAGACATTAATTTCCAGGACTAGCAAGTAGTCAAAGTTAAAATAGCCAAAAACAATAAATAAATAAACATTAACTATTTCTGACCCAGGAAGAGGATTTTAAAAAGTAGATTGCATTTATAATTATTTTGAATACTTTTTTCATTCTCTTAGAAATAAGATAAGAATGTAATAATGATAGATACACACACACATAATCTCTATACCTTTTAGATATTGGCTAAAAGACTATAGAGTTAAATCTAAAGTTTGTTTTTATTCCTGTCAAAAATTATTTTTTACTGGGGAGCACGTAATGCATCTAGACACATAATAAATCATACACTCAATTGCTTTCTGATTTTATTTTTTAGACGCATATTAGACTTAAACATTAAGAGTCATATACTTTTGTTAGTTCATGCAAACAACTTCTACAGGTTTCTCAAGGAACACTCCTAGGAATGATTGACACAAGTACCTATAACCTTGAGCAACTGACAAATCTCTTCAGGTTTAATTTTTGTCAAAAAGACAGTAGATAATGCAAACTTTTACACCAAATTTTTATTATATTTTACTTATATTTATTTATTTTATTCTTTGAAAGGAGAAAAAAATAACTTAGTTCCAGGTCCTGATCATGAGTCTCTAGATACCATCAATTCCTGACAATTGCTTAATACATAGTAGGCCCCCCAATAGCCTTGTTGAATGAACACATGAATGAATGAATTTGAGTTCATGTTCCTATCAACTTTTGAAAAAGTACTTGTGGTCTGGAGACTTCTTCATTTATAGATAAATGTGAGACTTTAATGAAAAAATATAACAAATTATCCATCTCACCATATATACAGAAATTGGTTAATAGATCAAATCAATCCAAATGTCCAATTAGATTTAAGAATATATGGCCTAGTATAAAATGCCTTTCACTTTTATTTGAATGTCTTCATTAGGACCCCAGAGTTAACTGAAATTATATCTACCCAATACCAACTACTAGGACACTGAAAAAAATATTTCTTAATGATAATGGAATTGTTTGGTTTCCCTCCAGTTGTTAGAAGAAAATTTACTTGAGGTGAGCTGTTTCTTGGTGAATATTTAGAGTTTACAGAATGTCTTTTTGTTAGAGAAAGCCTTCACCCAGGCCTTTGCTACTTCTGGTTTTTGGTTGAAACAGTAGGAAAAGGTCAGGATAAACTCAAGTCCATAATTCTGTTGATACTCAATATCTACAGTCCATGCTTGTTTCTTGTCTTTATCTTACATATTTTGTCCACCAGACACAAGCAAGCACAATCAAAAGAAAATCACTTTTCCAGAAGTAACCCAGAATGTACCAACTATATCTGGCATGGTCAGTGTATCTCTTAAGTGATGACTCTCATTGTCATATGCAGGAGCTAAGTATCGGGAGCAATTGTATCTTTCACTTTTTGCTTGTTCATTAGTTCAATAAACTGCCAGAAAACTGCCATTTAGGCTAAGAGTTACTGTCTGTTGCTGAACTAGCTTAAATGGTATTCAATAAATGATTAGGAATGTCATTACTGAGTGGCTATCCAAAGTCAGATACCTGCTAATAAAAATGCCTCCAAGCATTTTTATTTAGGTTAAGCACTAAGAAACAGAGTTACAAATACAAGTGAGTCTGTTGCTGCTCTTATGTTGTTGGACAAGTTAGACATCTAAGGTTCAAGTGATTCCAAAAAGAGAACCACTTCTTACTGGTCTAAGAGACCTGGTTCTCTCCTTAACACCCATCTGATACTCAAGGCCTCATCAAAAGCAGAAATCAGGGCTTGGTTGATACATACTAACTGGAGTACTTCAACTTTAGCAATCTGAAAAAGGCATTCGAAAGAAATGATAATTCATGCAGTGTGTGGTGGCTGGTCACAGTTTGAGGTGGGAACAGGGAGGAGATGATTCTAGACCACACCAAGTAGCTGGCAGCAGACTCTCACCCAAGGGAAGTTACAGTACTCAAGAGACCCACCTGCCCTGAGAGAGAGAGAGAGAGAGAGAGAGAGAGAGAGAGAGAGAGAGAGAGAGAGAGAGAAAGTCTGGGGTTTCAGGGAAAAATTCAGTCCTGCTTCTCTTCAGAGCCTTTGAGAGGCTCCCTAAACCCGTAGGCAGAACCACAAAAGTGGCACGTCTGCAGAAAGATTAATAAGGGGGAAAAGTCTGTAGATGAAACGGGGGAAAGCGGGATACGCTTGATGGAGGTACAACAGAGGAAGCCCCGGACACCGAGGGCTGCAGAGGGAAATCTGCATTTGCGGAAGAAGCTTTCCCGGGAGGCTATCCCTCAAGGGAGGGGAATGTATTCAGCTAGGCCTTAGAAGATGGGGTCCTTGCCTCTTCCTCTTCCACTAGGAGGGATGGGTGCAAGTGTCACAGGGCAGCCTCGGGAGTCTGACTACCTTCTTCTCTCTCTGCTCTCCCAGACACCTCCCACGAGCTCAGACCCCTACAGTATCTCCTCCCTGGTGCTACGCGTGACTGGTCAAAGCGAGAAGCCGCGGGAACTCCCCGAAGGCCCGCGCTCCCCACCCACCCGTTGGTGAAGGGAGGGGACGGCCTGGTTTGGGTGCTCCTAGTAACCAGTAGTTGCGCCCCGGGTCTCAGTGGGGCAGGGTTAATGGTGATGATACTGATGGGGGGCGCCCCCTTGCCCAGCTTCCGGAACCTCGGTTGGGACTCTGCGCTGGACAGAGGCAGAGCCGGTTCCGAAGGCTGTAGACTCCCAGCAAGAGAGGCCAAGCCCTTCGCGAGCCCCGAAGCACTCCATAAAGACCCAGTCCAAGAGTGTACCCCTTCCCCAAGCTGTACCCGCCACAAGGCCTGGGGACTGCCAAGGCAAATCGCATCCTGGAGTCCTGGCCCCCGGGAGCGCCGGCAGCCGCAGGACAAGGCCTGGTACCAACCACCGCCGCTCCTTCCGCGCCGAGGGCGAAATACCCGGGTCTCCACGTCCGGCGCTAGTTCCCCCAGCTCGCCGCCCCGAGTCCGAGGCGGTCCGCGCGAGGTCTTAGCTGGCAGCATCTCGCTCACGAGGGGAAAAGACCAAAGGCCACCGACATCTCCTCTCAGCCGGAAGTCGGGACAGGCTGGGGTCCAGGGAAGGTCGCGATGTCCTCCTCCCCAAACACACACGCGCCCGCAAGCACACGCAGACACAGAGGGACATCCGCGCGCGCGCGCACACACACAGGCGCTCTGGGCTCCCCGGGCCCAAGAACCGGAGAGGGGACGCTTTGGAAAACTTGGTAGATTCGCCGGATGACCACGTACGCTCGTCTTCGCCGAACAGACCCTTCACGTTACACGATCTCTTTTCACCCTTAACTTTTCCGCAAACGAATCAAAACAGAACCCAGTGTCCGAGGCAGCCCCATCCGGGTTGTTCAACTTCTCGATTTGTACCAGGTGGCTCTGAGCCTCCGAGTGCTCCGCGGCGCAGGGGACGGCCGCCCTCACCCGCCTCCGCGCGCGCAAAAGGCAGGGCGCGAGGTGTGCGCAGAGGGCGCGGCGGCCCGGAATCCTCGGGCGGGGCGGCGCTGCCCGGGACACAGCGACCCGCGGCCTGGGGCGCCCGGGCCTGCGCCGCACTCCGCCCGAGAGTAGCCCGCCGAACCACAGCCGGCTCCGGCACTCGCACATTCAGAAACTCCGTTAAAGGAGTGGGTGAATTAGGGAAGGAGGGAGCCGGGGGAGTTTGCACCGTGCATCTCAGGTACGAGCACTTTTCACTGACATTGATGCAACTGCATTAGAGTTAATGGCAGCAGCCTGCTTCTCATTATTAATTGTCTTTGTGTTTGGATAAAGTATGTAATCTTCTTCTCAACCACACCATTAAAATAGGTTGCCTTTTCAATTAAGAACTGTCGTGAGCACAGCAGTCAATTTTCCTAATGAAGATGCATTATATTTTCACTTTTTTTAAATAATGGAAAATCCCAGGTTTTCATTAGACGCGATTACGCAGAAATACAAGAGGGTTTCTCTAAAATTCATGCGGTCATGTCGTGCATTAAACGCCAGGCTTTTAAATAAATTGAAATTTCTGCAGATAAAAGAAAAGCATGGGTATCAAAAGTGTTCAAACCCGCTTCATTCAGATTTTAAAAAGCAAACATGATGAGTTCATTTTTACAAATGCACTTAACAGATACAACAATAAAAACAAGTACAATGAGTGCCTGAAAATACGCTTACAAACTTTTTAGGGGGGTTCCTTCTAATGATTTGCGGATCTCAAAGTAAGTGGTATGTTGAAAATGCACTACGTACATTTAGATATTGTACGGCCTTTGAACAACTACTCCAGCTTAGACATTCAGGAGCACAAAGTGTCAGGACTGTACACCTACAGTTAGTTTTTATTTGTTTGTTTGTTTCCTTCCTTGCTTGCTTGCATTTATTTATTTTTTCTTTTTTTAAAAGACAAATCTAAAGCCAGTGGCTCTGGTAGAACTGTTTAAAATTCTATGCTTTTGTGATAAGCAACTTTTCAACTGTTGCAAAAAAAAATTCTAATTGCAAAATTCTAATTTTGAAGTTTTAAAAATGGTCAGAAATATTCAGTCTTGGAACTGGAAGTGGAAAGTTTGCATTCATGAACAGAAATGGAAAAGTGTGTGTTATTTATTCTCTAATCTTGGGAATTTGGGTGCATGTCTTGAAAGAGATCTGTCAAGATCTATGTTTTCTTTGTTAATAAAAAATTTAGGTTGCTATCTTTCGCATATGAAATAGTGTTCCAAACAAACCATTTCTGTCTGTTTTCTCTCCCCAATCAATGTGAATGCTCTCATCGAAGCCACATTAGAGGATAGTGTTTGAGAAAAAAATAAGTCAAATTCTTCTAAGTAGAAAAAAAAGTTCCCAACAACAGTCAGACTTTTTCTTTGTAAAGCAATGTCAGTTGGTTTCTTGTAAACATGATTTTTTCCAGGTTTCAGGTGTTATGTCTTTTAAAAATTGAGCTTAAAAAAAAAAAAAACCAACCAGTCCCTTAAAATGATCTGCAAAGAGTGAGAAATTAGATTTTCGATTAAAACCTTATCCTATCTCGAAGGATTACTTTATATTGATTCTTAAATATGGCTACAATTGATAGACTCTAATTAAAAATCCAAAGGAAAAGTCTGTCGTGCCCATATAAAAGAAGCTTTTCATATACGGGAAATAAAGCTTGTAAAAGGTTAACAAATAAAAGATTAGAGATTTATCCAAACTAGTTTAAAGCTTCACTGTGGTTTTCTTTTCTTCTTTTTTTCCTTTCTTACAAAACCATTCCTGGGTCCTTTTTTGCCCAGTTTTAAATGAAGTTTGCAAACAGGCACGATATTGGACTGTAATGGTTGTTTTATATCAGCTCTGTAAGCTCGAGGCTGCTGCCTGCAGTAGAATTGATTTCAAGGAAACTTCGGGACCAGGAGATGAAAATTATGTAAACTGACAGCCACCACCCTTCATCAATCCATCCACATTCCCGTCCACACCCTCCTGGCGCGCGCGCGCGCGCACACGCACGCGCGCGCGCACACACACACACACACACACACAGAGCTTCACATTTCTGTCTCACACCCACACATGCCCTTCCTGTCCCTCTCTGCACACACCCTTGGTCCCCACACTCTTAGGGACAGACGTACTGCTCCCAGCTCACACTCCGCTCATAAATGTCTCACAGCCCCACATCTCCTACTTGTCACACAATCTTAATCCGTTTCATTCCGGAACATGGTCCTCTTTTCCTCTTTTTCTCATTTGGAGTTTGCCTCCTACTCTTTTATCAAGGCAGCCCAATCCTACCTTTGAAGTTGTTTCTTTCTCCCTTACCCTGTTCTCTGAGGCAACTGCAAAGCAGGAAAAGGAACGACCCAAGCTTCATTGATAAGTGATCTGTTGCCTTATATTCCCCCCCAGATTCTGCCTGCATTGCCCATCTTGAGTCCTTGTTTAAAAATTAGTTAAAGCTAATCATGTTGGAGTTTGTAATAAAGACATATCTAAAAATCTAATAAAAAATGACTTCTTTCTAGATATCATGGTAGTGCTAAGGCAAAATGTGGTCCCCCACTGTCCACTGAATTGTTGAAAAGATTGGAAATTAATCTTCATATTTCTGAAGTGAGTGTTCAGGGAGTCTATCAGACTCTCTTTCCCCCAGAGATACTGTGTTCTCATGGAATATGGGTTTTCTTCTTCCCTTTTAATTAGCCTGGAAGAATCTGGAGATCTCTCTCCTCTCCCCTCCCCCACTCCCACTTCCCTCCCACCTCCACTATAGTTAATAAACTTGGAGGAAAGTTTGGAATATTTTAAACTGGGCTGGCTTGTGGGATGGAGAAAGTAAGCCCAGTTAGTGCCAGGCATAAGTCTAGATTTCAAAATATGAATATCAACCATATTCTGGGAACAGCATGCAAGCTCTGGCAAATAATTTGATTTCCTGTGTATTGGTTTTCTTAATTTAGCTTCCGCATACTTATACCTTATATACATAGCAAAATAATGATACACGTGATGATTTAAAAAATCCACTTGTTAATTAAAATTATTTAAAAACACAAAACATGTTATAAGTCGAATTATAGAAAAAAATTTAAAGACACAGGACACAGAAAAAAGTTAAACATAGATGGAATATATACAATGAACACATAGCAAGTATATTGAAAGTTCAAGAACTTACTGAAAATCAAGAGTTAGACTTTTCATCCAAGGAGTCTTTTTCTCCCACCAAGCGTCTAAGGTTTTCAGTAAAACAGCCCAGCCCCCTTCCCCCAAAGCCAGTGGCTTTTGTCCTGACCTAGAATAGGGTTTGTAGGGACTGTACCTGAGCCGGGCTGTCTGCAATTTCCAAATTGACAAGAAGAGACTGGAAGATAAAGAGCATGTTCTTACAGGTGAACTGCAATTTTGCAACTTTTCCAGGCGACACCCAGGAGAAAGCTTGCCTGCAACCAACTGCTGCACAGTCTGGGCAGAATTCCTCTAGAAAGAAAAAGAAAGTCTTTTTTCCCCCCCGTCTGCCTCTCTCTGTCTCTAGTTCTCTTTCTCTTCTCTGTCTCTCTCTCTCTCAGATCCAATCTTTTAAGAGCTTCAGCACATTGCTAAGCTAAAGGGAAATTCTCTTTGATAAAGCGGTGTTTCCAGCTTCTGGGTTTTAAAACCTAAATCTATATTCAAATCTGGCTGAAGGTGTGTTCTGGGATTTATGAAAGCCTCTTAAAGGGGTAAATTTACCAAACCGTGACAAAATCATCACAATCTTACTTTAGACATCTGAAGTGGATGAGAATTTTAAAGAGACCCTTGTTTATTTAACACTGTCCATTTCCAACTCGTGGTTTATTGGCCGGGTATTTCTGTGAAGTTATTAGACTAGAGGGCAGAGGAGAAGCGGGAGCTGTCTGCCGCCGGCCGCTGGAACTGGAAGAGCCCTCTTGTGCCCCACCGAGCAGAGATCTACCCCCGTCGAACAGAAACGGGGTGATCTTCAGGGAGATTCGGCTGCCCCCGCCATCTGGGAGGACATGGCAAACCTCTTCCTTGGGCTCGAGGGGTTTCCCACGATACCAGACTCCACAGCAGATGGGATCTTCCAGTCCCCAATTTTTTTCACTTACTTCGCGGACCTCCCAGGTGCTCTGAAATGCCTTCACCCCGCCCTGTCCCCGCCGCCCCCAAGGCCTCCCTCCGGCCCTTCCACACCGTCCGTTTTTCTTTTTCCGCTCCTTGATTCTTTAAACATCACTGTGGTCAAACTGAGGAAACACTGTCTTTTCTCGGGGTGGGAAGGAGACGCTGCTTCAGGCGATCGGGTGGGTTTGCCCTTTCCTGCATTGAAAAGCATCGTGACGCTGACCGCGCGCAGCCGACCCGCGCCTCCGAGAGCCTGTGCCACGCGGGCCGCAGCGCCTGGGGCATCGGTCCACCCATCCCCATTAAAGGCCTCAGGGACGGTCGCCAGGTGTTTCAGTACAGTGGGGGCGGGGTGAGAAAAAAAGATCCGTACTCACCCTCCCCCCCCAAGCCTGGGCCCCCAGAAAGTCTCGACTCCTGGGAACGCGACAGCGGGTCTCCGAACTCGAGCTGCTGCGGAGAGCTGGGAAGGAGCTGGGCGGGCCCGGGGACATTCAGGGGCTCGAGGGGCCTCCAGGGCCCAAAGCTCTAGAGACACCTGCGAAGGGGGCCGCGGCCGCGGAGTCCCGAGCCCCAGGCCGAGTCGGAACCGGAGCCCAGCCTGTCTGCGGAGAGCTTGCTGCCTCGTGCGCACTCCCGTAATTCGTTAATTGCTGTAAATCCCAAGGACGGCCACATTTGATTACACATACAGTATAAGAACCGACAACAAAGCGACGAATTAATTACCAACTTCATTAACATAGGTCCCCAAATTAAAGGCAGCGAGCTGTTTCTTTGGGCCCACTTGCCGTGGTGGTGATGGTGGTTGGTGGTGGGGGGGGGGGGTGACGAGGAAGAGATTTTATTTTTCTTTTCCTGCCCTGGGAGTTGTGAGAGAAGATCTGGCTTCTGCTCTCCCCACCCCACCACCACTTCAGCAGTTCCACTCGCCTCCCTCCACGCCCCCCCCCAATACTCCGCCCAATCTGTTTCTGCTTTTCTAGAGACTCAGATCCGTTTGAAAGCTGTCCGGACCTCGATCTCTGTGCCAGACAGAAAAGTTGGGCTGGGGGTCGCTCTCTCCGACTTGAGTCCCCTGGTCCCACTTCCAAGCCTTCCGCCTCTCAGCCTCTGGCTCGGGCGGCGCCAGCTCAGTTCGCTCCAGGCCTGGCTGCGCCGAGCGTTGGTGGCGTTTGTTCTAACACAGAAACTGGTTCTTTCGGGGCCCTTCCTCCTCCGCTCCCTCCTTCGATATCTTGCCGGCCTCACACTCGCATCCTCCAGGGCTGACCTGGCCCCTACTGCTTCCCCCAATCTGGCCCTGGATTTGATTCAGGGGTTCGTGTTCCTTGCAACCCGCCCTGGGCTTCCCAAAAACCCCGCGCGCATGCCGGGAGCCCAGGTCTCATGCTCAGGGCCAGAGGGTATTTACAAGGGCATAAAGAATAGAGAAGACACTGATATATGTATACACACACACACACACACACACACACACACACACACACACACACACATATATTAATAGTTGGTTCTTGGACTTGTGCATCTACTTCTCTCCTCCTTTAATGCCCACAACCCACTCCCTGGCTTCCTTCATTCACCCCTCCTGGCCCTCGGCTGGTCTGGCCCTGTCTGGGACGGCTCAGTCATGTTTTTGAGCTTCTGTCCGACTTGAATTCTGCCTGTGATCCACACACTTCTTGCTGGCGTTGAACGCCATAACCGGTTATCCCCACCCCATACCCTCCTCCAATCTCTACTTAAATATTTTTATCCTCCCATCTTACATTGCACGAGTTTTCCTTTCTCCCCTTTTCTAAAATAAAATAAAATAAAATACAAAGGGGAGAGGAGTAAAAGAAGGAGAGGAAAAGAGAACGCCTTGTCCATCATTTTAATTATACAATTAGTTCACATGCTCCGGCCCATAATGTATATTTTAAGCGGAGCCCAGTGTCTTTCAAGAACATTCTGGTAATGTCGGAGGCCTGGATTTGTTGCCTGCTCGTCCCCCCGTGCAGCAGCGGCCTGTTTTCCTCCCCCTGTTGTGTGTTTTTATTATTTTCCCTCTGGCTTAGATGTGTCAATCATTCTCTCCCTGCCATTGGTTGGAGAGTTTGCGTCAAAAAGTTGCCAGAGAGGCGCTTTCTCAGCAAATCTCCCTGAGAGCGGGACCGACCTCAGCTCCAACTCAGCCTCCACTGTGATTAAAAATAAAAATCGCTAGAGCAGCCCTCACTTACCACGTCCACTTTGTATGTATCTCAGAGGGACCCACGCGTTTTTCCAACTCCAGCCACTTTCCTCTGTTCTGTTCCTTAACAAAAATAATTTTTTGGGAGGAGGGCTTGTGTTTGACTTTTTCACGGAAGGGTGAAGACTGCAAGGTTTTCTAACTCAATACTCTTGATTTCTTTTAGGATAGCTGACTATTTGGAATTTTGAAGGATAATTTGATTTTCCCTAACCTCCCATGCGGCTGTAAGGTAAGTGTGTCCATCTGTCTGGTCTACCCATATCTACATCTCCCTGTCTCTCTGTCTGTCTGCCGTCGCCCCGGAAGCCCCCTTAGACCGACCGATGCACCTCTGCGAATGTGGAGTACTTCTGCAGGCGGACCCCCCCTTACAAATTTTGAGGTGTAACAACGATCATTGCAAACAAATGTGTGATCTGGGGATGAGAGCGGGAGCGGGAGCGGGAGGGAGGGAGCGAGCTAGCCTGCTCCCCGGGGTCGCCGCTTCTGCGAAACGCCGTCGAAACCCTGCGAGTCTAATCTGGGGTGTTTGGGAGGGTTTTGTTTGTGGTTTTGTGTTTGTGTCAACGCCGTTCTGGGCTTCTCCCACGCGATCTCTGCGTCGCCCACCCTCCCCCCTCCCCGACTTGGTTGGGGTCGTTTGGATGGATCCCAAGGACGTTTTTAGAGTCCAAGACAAAAAGATGCAGATGTAGCTAGATGGATGCATTGAAACAACAATCAGAAAAAGGTAGGCGCCTCCCCGGCCCGCGCGCCGGAAGCACGGCTAGGCTGTCAGTCGGCCGGGGTCGGGGGCTGCCGCTCGAGCCCCCGCCCGCTCCCGAGGAACCTGAGCGGAAACCCCAGCGGATAACCGACGAGGCTGGAGCGCTTAGCCGCGTGCTCGGCAACCCACTCGCCCCCAGCCGGGAGCAGCTCCGCTCTCGGCCTCCTACAAAGCCTTCGGATCTCCGTTTTAATCATGCCCTCCCTTTGCAAAAAATAATAATAATTAAAAACGCTGAGAGTGCCATTAACCTCCCCAACACACACACACACACACACACACACACACACACACACACACACACACACGATTGTCATGGTCCCAACCCCAGGTCACCAGATCTAGTCAGCGTAGGAAAGTCGTTTTCAACATGATTTCGCTGGAGATGGTTTGGGGTCCGCCTTACGCAGCCCTCCATGCGCACCTGGGCGGGCAGAAGTGGCGGTGAGTGGCCCCCGCTCCGCCCGAGGCTTCGGCCAGGCCGAGGCCAGAAATCCATGCGTTGGGGACCGCGACCCCTTAGCTGCTCTAGGGCTTGGGCTGCAGCAGACCCTCCCGCACTCCCTTTCCAGGCTCGGGGACCATGAGGTGTCGTGGGGCGGGGCTGGGCCCGGGCCGAGGGGTTCGCCGAGGCCCAGCCTTAGCCCTCGGTCTGCCCAGTGGGAACCATCAGAAGGTCTCTGCTAGCGCCAGGCCTGGGCGACGTGTTGCACTGCAGACTCCGAAGATATCTCCGCGTGGCTGTGTTCATGCGACTCTTGAAATCATAGGTCCGATTTCAGGACACATTTTTGGAAACCCAAGTCCCCCATGAGAATTCCGCTGAGGTAGCTTTTTGCCTGCTTTCCGGACAGGAGTGGCGCGCGGGGAGAGGAGGCCGAGCTGCGTGGACCCTGCGGTGGTGGCTGGCTGGCTTGGGCAGGGGACCGGGAAGTCGCTCCTGGAAAGCCTCCCCTCCACCCCTAGAGCTTTAGGCGTCAGGATTCCTCCCGCTCACCTCGGGACTTTTTCCAGTCACCAAAAGTTATTAGCACAAGAGAGGAGCGAGAGAGGAAACTCCTCCCCCCAAAGTAGGATAGACACCCAGACCTCTGCTCCCGGAGCTAACGCGGGGCTTTCTCCAAACGATAATTAAGAGTCAAGGCCAACCCTTTTGGCACGTTTCTTCCTCCCTCCCTCCCTCCCTCGCGGGTGGCAGAGTTGTTTGATTACCAGAGGCCAGAAACTTTCACTCGAGTTCGCCGGAGAGAGGCCAGCGCCGGCTGTTTACGGCGATGCCCACGTACCCCCTCCACATCCCCCTTTTTTCTTTCCTCCTCCTCTTCGTCGTCTTCCCAGCCGCAGGCCAGTCGCCCAGTCCGCATAGTTTTGTTTCCTTTCCATCATGCAGAAAATTAATCAGCCCGGACGAGAAGCAGAGCTGAGCACGGCGGCCTGTAATTAAGGGACGTGTGCCCCTCGGATTATCTCGTTAGTTTATCAAGAAAACATTTATTATAATTAATTCTCGGACGAGGTAATTATTGTTGAGCGAGGACACAGCAACTGGTAGATGGGATTCTTGGAAGAAAAAAAGGGGAGGGGGAGGGGAAGAGGGGAAGCGACAGATTGCACGAATTGACCGTTAGATATAAGGCTGCGCGGGCGACGGCGGGCAGTGGAGCAAGACCTCGGGCGCCGGGCCTGCGGGGCTGCGGGCTGCGGGGCGGGGACGCAGGACCAGCCGCTCGCGCCCGGAGGTGCGGTCGCCGACCGGCTGCGGGGACTCACTGAGCGACCGCCGTCTGCGGCTGGGTACGAGTTCTCCAGAGACCGCCTCGAGAGCGGTGAGGTGGAGGCTTGGGGTTTTGAAAGGGTCTTTTATCCCCCCCCTTCCTGGACTCTGCTTGGGGAGGAAAGGAGGCATCCTTACCCAGGCTCCGAAAGTTTAGACACGGAAGGGCCTCTTTGGAGAGGGCATACCTAGCGGGACTGTGGAGGGTATCGCGTAGTTTTGTTTTTTGTTTTTGTTTGGTTTGGGTTCTGCCTCTTTTCCTGTTAAAGGTGGAACCGGGAGTAGAAGTGAAAATGGTCTATCTCGATGGATTTAAGTCATTTTGCAAATGGTCAGGGGAAGGGAGTTCCTGGAAGAGTCTCGGTCCTGGTGCTTTCTGTTACTTCTTTTTATGTTGGAATGTGCTACTTTACTGTACGGTGCGTCAGACATCTGTAATTGGGTGAGAGCTCGATAGGATAAGAACGTTTCCATATTTCTCATATGTACATCTGATAGGACTTTAGGTTTCTCTGTGGTACTGTATATAGCGCAGAACTTTCCAAGGTAGTAAGATTTTATTGAACAACAACAAAAAGCTCTAGCTTATTTAAACAAATAGATGACTGTATTTTAAAGCAATATTATTTTCAGGACCTCCACATAACAGCATCTTGAAAAGAAAAGAATGCAAAACATAAAGTCTTTTTTAATAGAAACAACTAGTTTTATCGTTGAATAATATAAGCTCCTTCAAGAAGGACATTTGTAAAATCACATTCAGTTACACCTTAGTTTAGAAAAGCAAGACTTTTGGGATCTGAATTTAAATCAGGCAGAAGTTGCAGTTACTGAGTTCCATTTGTGGAACTTTGTGGCTTGGTGTCTTAAGGCATGTAAAAATGAAACCCCAGAGTCCTGAAAACTCAGGAAGACCTTCATCTCGTATCCGCCATTTTGAAGCAATCTCTCATAGTGTCAAAGTTTCAAAGTAGGGATCCTTGCCATTTAAGTGCCACATTTTAGGAAAATAGAAGCCAGACTTGCAAGCTGCCAGCCTGTATTAACATCTATTTTGAATCTCTTTGCTGGGGGTGGGTAGGGGGGAACTCAGCTGAAGAAAGTAAATAACTTTTCTTTTTCTTCCTTTCTTTTCCTCCCTGAGCTCTTTTTCTTATAGGATTGTAGGAAACTTGAAAGGTAGGGAGAAATTCTATTAGTTTCACAACTTTGGGTGTTTGTGGATCTACTTTCTTCAAAACTAAAATGTGCAAAAGGCAGTTAGTTAACAGGAAACTCTGCTGCTGCTGCTGCTGAGGACCCAAATGTCTGAAAATTCACCTCCCGCAGGACCTGCAGCCTCCACACATCAAAATCAACATGGAAGCGCTTGCACTACAAATGCGCACCCTTCCTACTTGCAAATGTGGGGTCTTGTCATTATCTGATTGGTGGGATTCTAACTTTACTTCACAATTTCTGGCAAGGCCTGTGCCAATCTTGAAGACTTTTTTTTTTTTTTTTGCAATATGTTTAAATATCTGATGGGTGTCTATTAAAAGTTAAATACTTGTTTGTTTACCTTTAGTTCTTTAGACACATATAATCAAGTTTCTCCAAAACCCTAATAAATCTGTTACTTACCTCGAAATCTAATTACCCAGACTACTAATTAGGTGAAAATGATGACTGGAAATGACTTCAAATGTGGAGTAATAGTGGTTGAACAGTTTTCCCAAGTTTGTTGTTTAGTAAGTTGGTATTTTAGATGTTAAATGCACTGACATTTTAGGTTTGCAGCAGTTGAAAGTGGTAAAAAGCTAAGATAATTAAAATCTCTGCCATGGAAAGGCAACAGTCTGGGGAGAGGTAGATTTCTTGAATTGTTTCTTTGTTTCTCACCAATGGGCTTTGTTATCAGCATTATTTATTTAGCCAAAGAGTTCTTTGTCTCTGCAAATGGCCCCAATCAAGTTTTGTTTGAGACAATTAGCTAGTGCCAGCCAAGGAGTCCTATGCAAATGCAGGGATAGGAATGCAATGTGTGCATTTGAAGGCGTGGGGTTTTGTTCTTGGGGAAGGCAGATTGTAATTGCTTTCTTCTGGTACTTTTTTTCCCCTTTTTTTAAAAACTTGGGGTGGGGGTGGGGAAGACAGGTTTATCTGGTCTCCCTCCGTCCCCTCCAGTTCCAGAGCAGCTGGGGGGCGGGGGTGGGGTGGGGGTGGGTGGGGGGGCTGCAAGTCCTTTAAAAGCCTCTGCCTTGCTGAGCTTGGGCTCTTTTTTAAGTTAGTGGTGGAACGTGGAAGAGCTGCTGCCTCCGAAGCAGTAAACTAGCCCCTCTGTTTGCTTTGCCTTTAGTTCCACTGCTCCAAACCCACCTACCGAGGACCCTGAACCTGTCCACCCCGAGAGAATCGAGAACTTCCGTCTGGGTGCCCCCGATTTGGGCTGACTTTGCACCTCGGAACAACCTTAGCATGATGTCTTATCTCAAGCAACCGCCTTATGCAGTCAATGGGCTGAGTCTGACCACTTCGGGCATGGACTTGCTGCACCCCTCCGTGGGCTACCCGGGTAAGTACCCTGTGGCACTTCCACCCCAGCCTTCCCCACGCGTGCCCCTTGGAGAGGCGACACCCCAAGCACCGGGGTTGGCAGACTCTCTGTCCCCACCCCAGCTTCGGGAGAGCCTCCCTCTGGGTTTTCCTCCCGGAGAATCAGTCCCCGGCATTTACTGACCGAGGAGAGAACAGGGGCTGGGAGGGAAGAACTAGGAGGGGTCTACAACAGTTGCAATCACATGACTTTATGCTTAATTCGAGTCGATGGAGGAAATGCTTCGGGATGGGGTGACGAAGGGCACTGCCCTTGTCTTCTGGGCGGGAGGCCCTTGCCTACACCCCATACCCAGTTCCTCAGAAGTGCCTTCTTGGAGAAGCCGCGTGTTCACTCCACGAGTCCTTAGCGCCTTCGGGTGTTTCGGTCGTCCCCGCCCACGCCTGGGGGGCTTCCCCTCTGACCTCCAGGCCTTCCTTTAATTCGGAGAGGTGTGACTTCCCGCACACGCGGGTGCTTTCCTTTAGATCAGATCTGTTTACAATTCTCCTAAAAGCGGGATCCACGTCCCCATTTTAAAGTTGGAGGAACAAAGGCCCTAAAAACCGTGTAAGCGAGATGGAGCTTCCCCCAGGCTTCCAGTCTGCCCTCGGAGACCCTTTGACTTTACGAAATAACCTTTTTGTGTTGTGGTTTAAGGGAAGAATTTTTTAAAAACAAATTTCGTTTGCTCTGTTAACTTGCGAAGTGACGCTCTGGTTGGAGCTATCTTCAGCGCCTAGGAAAGTGGGGGAGAGAGGCGGCGTGTGTCCTGGGCCCGGGGAGATGAGGCCCGTATTAGGCGGGGAGGGCCTTGGTGGGCTCCGGGTTGAAGGGCTGTGAGGAGCGGGGGCAGTGCTGTGGGGTGGCAGGCGGGGAGGTGGAGGGCCGCGGACACCCCTATGACTGAGAAACTGCTCCCCCACCCTAAAGGGCCCTGGGCTTCTTGTCCCGCAGCCACCCCCCGGAAGCAGCGCCGAGAGAGGACTACGTTCACCCGCGCGCAGCTGGACGTGCTGGAAGCACTGTTTGCCAAGACCCGGTACCCAGACATCTTCATGCGGGAGGAGGTGGCGCTGAAAATCAACTTGCCCGAGTCCAGGGTGCAGGTAGGGCAGATGGAGACGGAGCCATCCTTCCCGACCTCACCACCTCTCTCCCGAGGGTGGTGCACGTCGAGGACCCGAGGGGAGCCCCAGATCTTTGAGAGGAAAGAAGTAAGGCTTGAAACGCTAAATACTCACTCGGGGCCAGTATACTCTTCTCCTCCCGCCCCCCTTTGCCTCCCCATCGCCACTTAATCCCATAAGCAAGGGTCTTCCATCCCTGGTTGCAAGGAAGAGTGACAATTAAATGCAGTGATAAAGCAAAGTCCTAGAATCCTTGGGTTGCTGGTGGACAGAGATCCAGACTTGGGCAGATTTCAGGGGTAGTCACATGGTATTTTTAACCCTTCCCATCCCTTGTGTGGAAATCCTCATGAACTTTTGGGCTGAAAGAAGCTTATCTCCTGGCTAGTCCAAAAAAAAAAAAAGTGGTTTTTTGTTGTTGTTGTTTGTTTTTTTTTTAACAGATGAAGAAGTAGAGTCAATGACTTGCTCAAGGTCATACCTAAGTTTGGTGGCAGAGCCAGGGTGTGGAATAAGAAGCTGATGCTTTTATCAAATCAAGCAACACAATAAGAATGTTTTCTTTGACATTTTAAGGATTGAGCAGAATTTGCTAGCTCTGGGCCATTTAACAGTTAAAATATCTACATGTATCCCTAGTGACACCCCCATTTGCTTTGTTCTCCCTAAGCTGGGAAGGGAAAGTCAACTCCAGCTTGCCTGGAGAGTGGGTCCTGTACAGAGTTCTCCACAAAGTGTTTAACACCTAAATCACAAACACACCTGGGACTCCCCTTCAGCTAGGACATGTTTGCGAAAGTGCCAGACATCAGTGTCAGCCACTAATCAAGAAACAGGCTTTTTCAAAGGAAGATTGGAAAAAGTTTTTAAAACTTGTGAGGCCTGAAGCAAGGTCCTCACTGGGGGAAAACAAATGGTTCTAAATGGCAGTGGTGATCTTGGTCTTGGTGGCACCACTTTCACCACAGTTATGACACCCATATGGAGAGCTCCTTCAAGAGAACAGCTAAGGACTTGTAACCCAGAAAATGCCAGTAGTTTCTCTGTTAAGTGCCCTCACACACCAAACACAGTTCTTCATTGCAGAATATGAACTGGGCTGGGAAAGAGAATTTTCAAGGTTGTAGGCAGAGGATTAAGTGGATAAGCTGATGAACATGGTACAGGAAACCAAGTCTATGTGCTGAGTGATAATACTCTGAAGGCATAGACTCAAGTCTTGGGGACTGGCAGGTCTGTGCCCGAGGTCAAAGCAGAGTCACATACAAGTCACTCCACTCCCCACAAAGAAGCTGTCAGCAAAATGATGACTTCCAGACCTCTTTCCCCAAAGGATCATGTCTTCTCCTTGGAGCATTTTTCTGTGAGTCTTACTAGGAGAGATAAAAAGACGATAGAACCTACCTCCATATTAATGACTGCTCCTTGAAAGATGGAGCTATAAACTGTTTAAATTTAGGCTGTTCTTGTTGGCATGTAACAACACCAACAGAACAAGTAATGCTTTGCCTTACTTCTCTAGTGTTTCCCTCCAAATGATACGTTCTATTCCTCTGTGGAAGTGTTCTCAAATGAGGCTGGTCAGTGTATATGTATTAGAGGTGAAATATGATGTAAGAGGGAGGTGGAGAGCCTTATTTTTTATTGTTCTGGGCTAGATACAAGGCACGGTCAAGTGCTTGTAGATATAGCCTTCATGGCTTTCTTACAGTTTCAGGAGTCTATATTAATGGGTCTTTAGTAGCAGGGGAGATTGTCTGCTTAGCTGATCTGTCCATGTGGGACAGATTTGTAATCTGGGAGCCATTCTTATCCTTCAGGGGTTATTGAAACCACATTAAAGAAGTGTCTTTCCCTTTCAAGGTGTGGTTCAAGAACCGAAGAGCTAAGTGCCGCCAACAACAGCAGCAACAACAGAATGGAGGTCAAAACAAAGTGAGGCCTGCCAAGAAGAAGACATCTCCAGCTCGGGAAGTGAGTTCAGAGAGTGGAACCAGTGGCCAGTTCACTCCCCCCTCTAGTACCTCAGTCCCGACCATTGCCAGCAGCAGTGCTCCCGTGTCTATCTGGAGCCCAGCCTCTATCTCCCCACTGTCAGATCCCTTGTCCACCTCCTCTTCCTGCATGCAGAGGTCCTATCCCATGACCTATACTCAGGCTTCAGGTTATAGTCAAGGATATGCTGGCTCAACTTCCTACTTTGGGGGCATGGACTGTGGATCTTATTTGACCCCTATGCATCACCAGCTTCCCGGACCAGGGGCCACACTCAGTCCCATGGGTACCAATGCAGTCACCAGCCATCTCAATCAGTCCCCAGCTTCTCTTTCCACCCAGGGATATGGAGCGTCAAGCTTGGGTTTTAACTCAACCACTGATTGCTTGGATTATAAGGACCAAACTGCCTCCTGGAAGCTTAACTTCAATGCTGACTGCTTGGATTATAAAGATCAGACATCCTCGTGGAAGTTCCAGGTTTTGTGAAGACCTGTAGATCCTCTTTTGTGGGTGATTTTTAAATATAACTGGGCTGGACATTCCAGTTTTAGCCAGGCATTGGTTAAAAGAGTTAGATGGGATGATGCTCAGACTCATCTGATCAAAGTTCCAAGAGGCATAGAAGGAAAAAATGAAGGGCCTTAGAGGGGCCTACAACCAGCAACCTGAAATGGACAAACCAATCTACTTAAGATCCTGTTTTAGTTTTAGACCATTGGTTTCCTGATTCGCAAAGTGATCAAAAGCATTCTAGCTATGTGCAACCAAACACCACCAAAACCAAACAAAATAAGTTGTGAGGGAAGGGAGGGAAGGCTGTAGCCTTCTTAAGCAGAGGTGTTCCAGTGTTTTAGCCAATCCTTGGTTGAATCTTAGGAATGAACAGTGTCTCAAGCTCATTCACGTTTCATGACCAACTGGTAGTTGGCACTGAAAAAACTTTTCAGGGCTGTGTGAATTGTGCGACTGATTGTCCTAGATGCACTACTTTATTTAAAAAATAATGTTCATAAGGAGTCAATATGTAGTTTAAGAGACAATCAGTGTGTGTCTTATATAAATGTTACATCTGTGGTTTTTAATCTGTGCTAGACTTCAAAACTGTGATCTCCTGTTATTGTATGCAACCTTGAACTCCACCTCTGCAGGGGTTCTTCTGTGATTAAATAGGTTATAATTATAAGCAAAATTCAGAGCAACTGAGTACTGATCTAAAAAAGATTACCTTTGGCTGGAGGTGAGCTGCACTGAAACTTGACGACAAAATGTCTCTGGACAAGGAGAGAGAGAGAAGAGGAACAAAAGGACACTAATTCATCTGTAATTTACTGTTGGTAAGCCTAGCAGTGAAGAGACATTGGTCAATTGCTCTGACCCTGATGAATTATTAAACTGAGATCATTGTTGTTTATGCTTGCAGATGTTAACTGGAAAAGTTATATATGCATAAACCTTTTCTTCCTGGATTTGGCAGATATGTATAATTATATTAAAATGGTTCTAGCACAACATTGGGTCCAGTTTAATTTTACACCACTATTAATAAATGAGAAGCTTACATTCAGCCTATGCTTCCCAAAAATGTTTTTTCTTAGGGCAGAGAGGAAATTAGCGAACTTTATTTATTTTTATTTTTTGGCTAATCTTTGAATGAACTAGATGCAAATGAAAAGTCGTATGTGAACATTTTGTGACTTTCGTCAGGATTGCTCTGAAATTGAGTTTAGAGAGCCTAGCAATCATTAGGGTCTTGTTCTTGTTTTCCCTCCCTGCCAAAATCCTGAATGATTTCTTAGGCACTTTATTAGTATGTTTTCAAATAGACCCAATTTTTGAAGGCGAAGGAAGAACTGGGGTATCTGAGAAAATAAGAATGACAAGAATTTCTTGGTTCTATTCTCATATTTGGTTAAGGGGATTTTTTTTAAACTTCCAAAAAATCTGAGGTAAACATGAGAGGGAGTGTAATCAGAATCTGAAAGCAATTCAGGCAGAAATGATTTCTGAACAAAAGCGTTTCAGAAAAGTTTTAAAACCTATAATTTTAGGAGTCGAACATAAGGCACCTTGGTCAGTTTTTTTTTTTTTAAAGAAAGTGTGAGGGTTCAAAAAATGGGTCCCTTTTTAGTTGTACCTGCATTTTGTAAACCAGTCACCAGACAAGACAAATAGGCCAATGATCATGGTGCTCCTCAGGTAAAAGCAATATTTAATTTCATTTTAAACTTCTTATGCTCTTAAATCTGACCAAAATTGAGTGACTCTTGATTGTAACTTTTTAAATGAAGGTTAGCAGTTGCAACCATTTTGTTTTCTGGCTATTTCATTTTCCGTCCCTGACTGCGCATGCTCTCTTGAACTCTCTCATCTTTCTTAATAATTGTTTTACTGCTAAAGGAAATGCCAAAGTTTCCAGCCAGCACTGATGGTAAAGTTTTCCAGCACCCACCGATAATATCCATCCTACTGTAGCTTGCACTAAGTGAACTTGGGGCCTGAGAGAGTCTTTGCTTCAGGGTTTTCCCAGCTTTTCTCACGCAGTTTTAAAGCAGATCAAAAATGACCATTCTCTCATATTGCCTTCGGTTTACAGGATGCCTCGCAAAGGGTCGGGAGAGATTACCTTTCTTTAAAAACAGTAACGTCGACCCACTTCGACCTACTCTGCGAATAACGCAGTAAGCAGTTTCTCTCCTGAAACTTAAAACAAGAAAGGAAAAAAGGAGAAGCCAGAAAGAAGAGGCACTGTGCACCCTCTGAAACTATTTTTTCCGTCACCTTTGCTCAACTTCGTTTAACTGAGACCACGCAGTTAAATCCCTTTGAATGGAAGGCAAAGTAGAAATGAATCCCCCCTGACCGAAGGCGGCGGAGGGAGGGAAGGGGGCGGGGAGCGAGTCCTGGCTTAAAGACATCCAGAGAGTTCCGATCCCCACTCCCAGTCAAGACCGGCTTTAATGAAGTTAATAAGCCCAATAATGGCGATACTCGGTACTGAGACGACGCGTCCTCCAAAGGGGTCAGGGAGCTACTTCCTCTGCTCATCGGCAATTAACGAGAAGGGAGGCAGCCCCTGATCTCCGTTTTGGAGGGCAGAGATGAGGGTGGGGGCAGCTAGCTTTACAGGGATCTGTTGCCCCAAACCTTTATCTTTCCCACAAAGGTTCTTGGCCTTTTGTATTTCACCTTGGGAGTGCTTCTTTCCTTCATAGATAAGAGACATTCAATCAAGTCAATTAAGTTCCGGCTTTCGAAATCCTTAGGTTTTAGGTGATGGTCAGTTTCCTCAATTCTTCTCTTCACGGTTTCCTGTTCTGAGTGTCCTCACCTCTCCCTCACGGCCGTCCCCCAAATCTCAGGACTCCGGGAAGCCTGGGGAGCTGCGGGAAAGGACCGGGTGCCCGGCGTGGGCCGAGGCTGCTCGCGGGAGCGGCGGTGCAGTCCGCCGGGTCCTTCGCGTTCGCTCTTAAGCGCGGTGTTTCTGCATCTTGAATGCCCAATCGAAGTCACCCGGGAAAAGCACTCACATCCCTGCCCCCGGGGGCCCGGGCTGGGGCAGGTGCCCGAGTCGGCTCCCCAGGCTGGCACCACCCTCTGGGCCCCACGCACAGCCAGCGAGCCAGGCGGGGCGAGAAGGAGGCGCCCGTGCGGCCGGACTCCCCCTTCTCCATGGTCTGCCAGCCCTGCTCAGAACCCGGCCCGGCCCCTCTCCCGAGCCGCAGCCCGCCCCCTCGGTCTAGGCCTCAGGCCTCTGGGCCGAGCTCCCGCGCCAGCCGCTCATGGGGCGCAGTGGGCAGCGGAGGGGTCCGGGGCGCGGTCGCAGGGCCTGGGCGTCCGAGAGAACGCTGCCGCTCGGGGTGAGGGCGGCCCAGCCCAGCCCGAGCCCCGAAGCCAGACTTCCAGGTCCACGCGGGCCCAGGCGCCCGCGGCTGGGGAACAACCGGCCTGGCGGAGTTCAAGGATCAGGTCGGCTTTGGGGATGGGGAGAGGGGTGGCAGGAGAGCGAACCTCCTGCGCCGTAGGGACCTAAAGCCGAGACCGAAGGAGGGACGGTGAGATGGGACCACGGGTCCCGGGGAGAGGGAGCCAGGCGGCGACAGAGAGCCTGGCAGGGCCCGCGGCCGGCTTCACGGGCCTCCCTGGAGGGCGCGCCGCAGACGGCTGGGAGGGGTCCGCTCATCCCGGCAGCCAAGGGCGAGACCGCTGCAGCCACCGCGGGGCTTCCCAGCGCGGCTGGGCCTCCCGCGTGCCGGGTAGACGTGGCCCGGCTGGGCCTGCTTTGGGTCCCGGGGATACTCCTAGGAGAGCCAGATGCTTCGGCTGGTGGGTCTGGGGCGCTCGGCCCTCCGGCGAGGGCCTCAGCGCTGAGTTCAGTCACCCTCCGCTCGTCCCTTTGCTCCCACTTTTTTTGTTTTTAACTGAGTGCCCTCTTTTTCCTTTCGGACCCGTCGCCGCATTCAGCGGCCCTGAAGGCCAGGGGCCAGTTCTGGAATCTGGAAGCGGTCCCTTTGGCGTCCCGACGAGGCCAACCTGTCAGGCAGCCCATTCCGTTTACCTGCAGGGCAGGGGCCGTAGTCAAGTGCCTGCCTCCACTTAACCAGAAGCGGGCGTCTCCCTTGCCAGCCTCAGCACGCGCGCCAATGTTCGAACCCGCGCCCCACCCCCTCTGAGAACCTCACTGTCGTTAGCCGGACAAAGTTGTAACCCAGAATCAGGCGTGCCAGTGCTAGGTGGTGATTGATTGCATACAGAGACATGTTTTTAATCATGCAAAAGAGGAACACAAAAGAGTCGGGCAGGAGAGCAGCGCATCCCACGCAAATGGAAGTAGACGTCGTAGTAAACAACCAGCATGGGAAGACACGGGGTCCAGTTTAGCCATGGCTTCCGCCTGGCTTCTTGCCTTTCTTGGAAACATTTAAGAAGGTCTGTGGAGCCACTGAAGGGTCCAAGCCCCCACTACGCATTTGCATGCCCAGCTTTGTGGCCAGTGCCCTGAGCACCTCTGATTTTCTCTCCTAAACTGCTCGAGCCTGTCAGCACAGGGTGCTCTGATAAAACCTGATTCTCCCAGTCGCCCCATTTCTGCCCTTGGGTTAGTATGATACAAAAGACAGGAGCCCCTGGGACTTTCCCCTGGGATGGGGAGAGCAAAACCCCAAACAAAACCCATCCTGATGTTTTTCGGTATTAGGCTCTGAAACTGCACAGATTATAGGATTTGTCTCGGACAGAATTAACATTACACGTGAAACCGTAGTGCTCCGGTGTATCCAGACACGTTGTATAGGATTGCTTGGAGCATCTCTTCCAAACTGCCTGTTAATAGCAGTATGAGACCTTCAATAATAATAAATAGTGTTTTTTTCCCAATTACAACAAAATCTAGACACTATTTGGAAAGAGTAGTTTTTCCGATGGTAGCAGTTCCAAGGAAACGGAACCAAATGGGGAACTGGAGGACGTATGCTGAAGAGGCTGGTGAGAAGGAAGAGGCAGGCATGCATCTGCAAGGCCTTCTACTAGGCAGCAGTCCTCACAACCAAGGGAGGCCCCCCCAATGCTAAAGAGAAACAGCCAGACTTCCTCTCTTGCAAGCAGTGTGTTTTATGTTTAAAAACCAACCTGCTGCTGACTGCAAACAAACAATAAGCAAATTCAAATAAAGGAGCCCTACCAAGTCCAACCCATTTGGTCAAAGATAACTGCAGGTGCCAGGGCAACCGGGCTATCACTAGGGGGAGGGTCACTTCAAATTTTGTTTTTCTCCTAGAGGGAAAGTCAAACAGCGTGAGGTCTATGACTCACTTTTATTCCTTAATCTCCTCACCCTCGCCTCTACCTTTAATTCTTAGTGGCAACATGGTATTTTGAAAAACAAAAAAGAATCCCATAGCAAATATAACGGTAAGTGGGCAAAGTTTTAATTGACTTGTTTCAGCACCACAAGGAAAAAAGGTGTTTTGAGAATCAGATGGAATCCTCTGCCACCTTCTCTACTGCCACTGCCTTAGTTTTCCTGCTCCAGGTGTGCAAGGGGGTCTTTCAGTTAAGAATGTCTTAGGCTACTTGACATCACTAGGTGAAATTTTCATCTGAGGGCTTCTTTAAAAATAAGATGCCAGTTTCCAGCAGCCTTACGATTGCTTTTTGTTCCCCTGGACTCCCCACAGAGACAAGCAAATTCTGCTTCGGGGAGCCACAGGCCTTGTTGCCCCCATCCCAGGTTCCCAATGTAAAGGCCCAAAAGTGACAGGTCCTTGGTGAAGAGAAGGCTCTCCCTTAAGCCCTGCCTTCACTCTTCCAACTGACATCTCCTGAGGCCTTAGGCTACACTGAAACCAGAAAATCACTCATCGCAGCCTTGAGTTGTTAAAATCTGTTCCTAGAACCAATAGTCACATTTTAGGATCATGGACCATTAATAAAAATCTCCTTAACATTCAAATGGCTCTAAAATGCTTTGATAGCGGATTACCAGGGCCTAATGGACGTCGTGTGTGATAACATGGGGTCTGAGTTGTGAGTTTCTGGAGTGGGTGTCTGACCACAGCTACCTGATTATCAGCTTAAGGCCAACCCACTTTTTAGCCGCGACACCCTTAAGAGGCTGTCTGCCCAGCCGAGCCAAAGACTTCTATGTTCTTCATTGAATCGATGTAACAACAGCATAGTGTTCTGGAAAGGAGATAGAAAAACCTTTCTGTAGGCGTGAAGGTCACCACCAGACGTAAGGGGGAGGGGTCTCCAGCCACTGCCCCACCCTTCCCTTGTCTTAATGCTCCGATGCCGGACAGGGGGTGGCTCCAGTCGATCGAGACAGTCGCCCAGATGCCGGGGTTGTCCTAAGGTCGGGTGTTCTCGCTGTGCTCCCGCGCCTCACTGCCTCGGGCCATCTCGGAGCGCAATCCCTGAAGTGGCTGCTCGGCGTGCCCCTTTCCTGACCGCCCCGTCTGGGAAAAACCCGTGGGGCCATCCTGCCCCTGGCGGGGAAGCCTTGGGCTTGGGAGCTCACATTCCACAGCGTTAAGGACCCGCAGTGGCCCGGGCACCAGGGGGAGAGCGAGTTCCGGGGTTTCTCTGGAGAACTTGGCAAAGGCACAGTGCTCCTATTCTTCACCTCTCACCCCACAAGCTAAGCCGAGTCCCTGAAAGTTAGGCCTTCTCTGGCTGCAAAGCACTAACCGCGTCACCCTGGGGGTGGGGGTAACTCCCCTTCCCGTGCACGGTGTCCCCAGAATAAAGTCATTTGGGAAGTCCAGAGGGAGAGAAGGAGGGGAGTTATTCAAGAGGCTCTGGCCAGCTGCATGGGACATCCGGCTCACAATCCCTAGCCCGCGCCCCCGACGGGCACCACCCCGGAAGCAGGCCTGGAACCTGCGGCGCCAGCAGCCAGCTTGTGACCGCACGTGGCTGGGCCGCCGGGTCCCCTGCAGAGCGGCAGGTGACGGGTAGTGCTGGGCTGCCGGCTGCGAAGGTTTGAGTCCCCAGGCGCCGCGCCGCCGCGCTCGGAAGCGGTGGGGGCGGGGTAGTGCTAGGAGCACGGAGCAGGCCTCCTCCCACCTCTTCTGGGGTCTTTACGAGGATCAGGATCGTGGTGTGGATGGAACCACAGCGGGAGGCGGCTGTCCCCGCAGTCAAGCCGGCGTGGGCGCGCTTTCCGCCGCACGCCAGGATCGCGGTCCGAAGCCTGGGCGTGCTCCGAAGCCCAAGCTTCCTCTCTCCAACTCCTTGTGGTGAAAAGACGCGGGAACTGAGACAGGCTTGGCCTCAAGGCTCCCGCCTGTAGTAACTCTGCCTCCCAGGTTGGGGGTGGGCCGACATCCCGGAACTGAGTGTGCTCAGGTCACGCAAGACCTAGCCGGCACCGTCCCTGGGCCCTCGCGGAAGTGTGCCCACCCGAGCACCCCGGGCCTAGGCGGCCGGCTGGAGACTGCTTCCGGTTCCAACTTGAGGCCTCACCAGCTGGTGCGTGGAGCGGCCGGCTACTCGGTGCCAGGGCCCGTTTAGATGACTGGTTTAACGAATTGGCCTAAAATGAATGTTGAGTTAGAGCTTTTGAACACTACAGGTGCACATATAGCGCTCCCCCTGTCCGAGGTCCTTCTTGGCCACCAAGTAAGTTTGATGACCTTTGATTATGTTTGGTTCGAGATTGCCCACCAACCTTATCGCTATTACTCAGTGCCGGGGAAATTATTATTTTTTAATATATGCAAGGCAGATGTTTGGGCAAAAATAAAACAAATATACGTATAGAAATATAAAATATATGTACTATATTTAAATCGAAGTCTAAAATGAAATTAGGTAATTTTAAAAAGAAGAATCATGTTACTATTTTAAAATTTAAATTGATGCAAGCCTCTAATTGAAATGCATCTAACAGCCCTTCTTGCTGATTAAATTGATTCTATTTTTAATTCTAGTCTAAATCGACCACTTGAAGCTTTAGAAGGCTAACAAGCGTGCAGTCTATTTGTTAATTACCTTTTACCAAAAGCATAGCCTTCATTTGGTCTTAAAACTGTCCATTCGCTAGGGCCCTCTTATTTGGGGATGAGAAGTGGAAAACTTGGTACAATCTGCATTCGCTCCGTTTTCAAAGATGAATAATTTCAGTTGATTATACCACTAATCTTGATTCCTGCCCATTTTATGTGGGCATATTGCTTTCTCTCCCCTTTTCCTTCATGTATATTGATAAAGGTGTGGTGTATGTGCCCACTTTTGAACTCCTGGGTTCAAGGCTACTCCTGCCTCAGCCTCCCAAAGTGTGATTACAGGTGTGAGCCACTGTGCCTGACCAAGAGCCACACTTTCAGTAAAAGATCCTTGAGTTATATTTTTCAGAGTTTCTTTCTTCTCTCCCTCTTTTTTCTTTTGAATTGGAGTCTCACATCACTCTTTCACCCAGGCTGGAGTGCAGTGGCATGACCATGCTCACTGTAGCCTCAACCTCCTGGGGCTCAGGAGATCCTTCTGCCTCAGCATTCCAAGTAATACAGGTGCTACAGGTGCATGTCACCACACCTGGCTAACTTTTTTATTTCTTCTTCTTTTTTTTTTTGTAGAGACTGTTTTTCCTAGGCTGGTCTCAAACTCCTGGGCTCAAGCGATCCTCCCACTTTGGCTGCCTCTCAAAGTGCTGGGATTATAAGTTTGAGCCACCACACCCAGCCTAGAGATTCTTAACCTATGGTTCAGGCATCCATTGAGGATAGTTGTCTATGGATAGGTTTCATAGAATGGGTGAATTATTACAACTGTATCGGGAAAAAAAATGTGCTTGTGTGTGTGTGCAGTTGTGGTTTTTCTGGGCAGAAGATCCACATTTTTCATCAAATTCACAAAAGGATTGGTAGCCACCCAGAATTAAGAATCATTAGTCTTTATGATCTCATGTCAAATGAACTTGGAGATAGAAACTTTGTAGTTCTTGGTAATAACCAGACAAGATGGCAGCCCATAAAATTTAAGTCTACTCTTAACTTTTTGAAACTATTATTTCCTTTCAAACAAAATAATCCCCAAAGTCTCCTTTATTTCTAAATTCTACCCAGTTAGGCCTAATTTGAATTATTGTTCACAAGGCTGTAAAAATCACTCTTGTTTTGTTCTTTTATTAGTTTTGAATTTGTCATACACAGTGATTTTTTAATATTATCTATATATGAAATGTAATGCAGAAAATTTAAACACATATTTTAATGACACAGACCAAAGAACCTCTTTAGCCAAAATAAAGCAATGAAGTAATTATCTGGCCCTAATTAAAAATTTAAGAAAAATTATTCTGAATTGGTTCTCTCTCTTTCTCTTCCTCTCATCTCTCTCTCTCTTTTTCTTTGTAGAGGCATAAATTTGCCAACCATGCCTAGATTCCCAAATTTTTCTTTTGAAAAGTTTTTTATTTCTCTTAAAGCTTGGTGACTGTCAAAGGTAGATGAACAATAGGTAAAGAAAGTAGGAACTATGAGTCAGAAGGAGGGCATGGCTATACCATCCAGGTGAGGAGTTCAAGATCAGATGGCAAAATCACTGTAGGATACACAGGGTAGAATTTAAATTAAATGCTCAGAGTCATGACGTTCAGAATATACAGACTTTGCCTATTTCCCCCACCCATAATTCCCTAGCTTACTTTCAACCTTGTCTGAAAGGATATCTTCCATTAGTGCAAGAAGAAGCATAATCTATGGGCTTATTTAGCATTTGATCCTTGTGCAGAGGCTTCCATTTAGAGTAACCATTGTAGCTAAGATTTGGATCTGGTCCCTAAAATAGTCTGAACCAGGTGACCTCAGGCAAGTAGACGCAGGATACTAGCAATTTATTTCATATCAGTTCTCAAGCCATCACCAGATGATAACAACCCTTGGACACTGTTAATCTCTGCTTGATTCAAACTGTTGACCGCAAGGTGAAAGGCAAAGGTGTTATCTCTAAGCAATTCATGTGGCCTTCCACAGATTGCCAGTTGGGCCAATACAATTGAAGCCTCTTCTCCAGTAGTTACTTTAAAAATTTCATATCCAAAGTCTTTGGTCTTTGTTGGACTAGAAGGTAGGAGGGCTTTATCAAGGGAAAGGCCCGAGGGCCAAGATGTGGGAGCTTAGAATCCAATACAAATTAGAAAGGTTGGAAAGGTAACTGTGTGTGTTCCCTGCCCAATAAACTTTGAACAACATCACTGTGACTATGACAGGAAAAAGCCTTAAGAAATGGACGTTTTTGCCGAACACTACAGGGAAAATATACCTTAAAAAAAATAAAATGCAAAACCCTATCTAGAATTAGTTTGGTTTTATTGTTTCAAGAATGGCTTTATTTTTGCAACCAGTAAGGTCAGTACAGATTGCCATGGACTCATTTAGCATCAGTTCAGGGATAGGAGGGGCAGAGGAAGGTGGGGAGAACAGTGGAGAATTAAGGTAAGGGTTATACTAGTGAACAATAGCTGCCCTGTGTGTAGGTGCCCAGAGGGAAACCAGGCTAAGTGCCTATGGGGCAGCTGATACTGTTGGCACTTTTCAAATATGTAGAGGGAACAGATTTAGTCTCATATCCCAGGTTACTCAGCTCTAGCCTGAAGTCATAGAAATGTGCTTTTGCTGCCTAGTGGAATTATTCTACCCCTGGTACCCCAGTATCCTAGTTATAGTTATTCTATTTGATTTTGCTAGATTGCTCTAGAGAGGATTGACAGATTAAAAAAAAAATTTGAGGAGGTTTCAATATACCTCAGTCATTTTAATAATACATTTTTTAAAAGGCTCGTGTGTTGAAAGTGGGTTATTGATGGTAAAAGTAAGAACAAATTATTTTAGGTATTTTTAGCAATAAGCTTCTTTGGATAGGATCAAAGACCAACTTGACATATGTAGAATTTTAGTCTTTAGTAAACAATGTTGCAGAGACATCCCACTCTGTTCCCTAACTTCATTCCTAGCTACTTTGTTTGCTGCCCTACCTTTTTAATTAACTGGTATTCACAAACCCCACTCCATTGTTTGGTATCTTCTCCCAAAAACGATACACTAAATAAACACAAGCTATAATTGCTAATGGGGAAACAGAGTAGACACAGGATGGGTACACTGTCTGCAATTGGTAAAGGGACAGCCCTTATGATAAAAAGTCATTGATTGGCTGATAAAGTCATACATTTTGTAACACTGTGTGATTATCTAAGTGATTGTGAGGAAATAGGACATGGGATCAATACGGAAGTATTGTTAACTGCCTAAGACTGACTTTGGCTCCAGTGTCTCACTGATACAAGCTTCAAACAGTATAAAAAGAATCACAGCATTTGCCTGGTCAGATAACAAGTAAACTCAAAGCTAGAGTACTTGCAAGGGATTACAATTTCAGAACTATCTTTCCTTAGTATTTGCTCTATGAAAGGTGGTCTCCATAGAGCCCAGAGCCTAAAAAGGGAGGAGACCAGGTCTCTATTCTCTTGGCCTAGTGCTGCCACATCTTCATGATGATGATGATGATGATGATGGTGATAAGAATGATTCCCCATATTAAAATGATTTCAGTATATCTTAAACTAATAAGCAGGGCATTGGACTAGGTGTTACTCAACATTTCAAGATCTATCCAAACTGACAAACTGAAGAAAAAAAAAAAAAAACTGACAAATTTATTACTTCCCAGAGCTCAGTTTTCATTTCAGGTCTAGGACTTTTATATTTGTGTGCTTCATTGATAACTTGAGTAGATTTGGTACCAAGGGAGGTCTGTGCCTTCCCTTGTAGAAGTGCAATCTGTGTTCATCCTACTTTTCTGTGTTCATCTTTTCTGAATATTTTTAACATTTTTTTGGTTTTGGTTCATTTTACCCCAACCTCATATACAAATTGAATTTCTTTAGTCTATAACTCTAGATCTCAACATTGTAGAGATCTTTCTACAACATAATTTAATAAGGAGATATGACTTCCAATTGCCTTAGAAAACGTAAATAAGTACTCTTTTAAAAAAATTTAAGAAATCAGTTTCACCAGGGGAGTAGTTAAGGATGGTATTTAAGCATTCAGCCTCTATAGTTGGGTTGTCTGGGTTTAAATCCAAGCTTTTCTACAACATGGTAGGTATTTGTCTTTATGAAGACGATTTAAGCCCTCTGGGCCTTAGTGGCCTCATCTGAAAAATAGGAAAAATCACAATTTCTTCTTTTCAGGTTGTTGTGAGGATTAAGGCACTTAACTCTGGGTCTGGCAGGTAGTAAGTGTTCACACCATGTTCCCTGTTAGTGTTATCATCATTCTTGTCATTCTCATTGTAGTCATTCCTAGTCAGCAAAACTGAGTCAGAGTCAGAAACCTTGATGAACCAATGCTGACTGTATTCATTCTACTAAAAGGACAGGAACATGGAAATAATAGGAAGAATACAAGAAGAGAGGTTATGTAATATTATGTACTATATATCACACTATAGATATAGCATAACTGCATGGTTAAATTTACTTTTTATCATGCTTGCCTTTATCACAAATAGTCTATCTTTTGTTCAACAGTCAAAGAAACCATGATGATTTAGAAATCTGCAAATATATTTGGAAAGAGGACAGTAAGAGCAAAGACAAATTTGACAAGAGGTCAGGTTGTAACACAACGAAGCACCCTACTGTCTTTAGATCACGCCTCTCCATATAAGATTTAAAATTCTTCTCCATCACGGCAAGTAGGTATTTTCCCCGTTCCAAGCACTGTGAACAGCAACCTGCTCTCACTATAGTTGAGTGTTACTGGCATGTTTATTACCATATAATATAGGTTAATTCAGTCTGCAGGCAGTGTTTATTACCCCCCTCATCTCTAAAAACACTGTGAAAACATGGTTTTAATTTCCTTTTAAATGGGGCTCAGATAGAGCTGCCAACACATTTCACACTTTCCTCCCTAAACATTGGCATTTAATACGAAAAGTGAGGTAAAGCAGTTTAGTAATAAAGTAATGAAGACTTGCAAATTGGGCTCTTGGTTTAAAAAAGAAGTAAGAAAATAATTGGGAATAAAAAAGACTTTATGCAAATCAACTAGTGTGGATGATGGCAGAAGGAGAAGAGAGCAGGGTAATGAATTTGTTCAAATGAATTTACTGAAGACGGCAATTCAGCTCTCAAAGGAATTACAGAGAAAATGAGTAAGCAGCTAGAGGGGTTGATATCTTAAGAAAGCCTGAATAGGCAAAATGGACCACATTTGCAAAGAGCAAAGCTTTCTTTAGTCATCAGCTTCGGCAGTTCTTCAGCACACAGGTGTGTGCAAGCAAGCAATTTGTTTGAGACTGCAAAATCAAAACGTGTCTCAGGAGACAGGAAAGGAGGCAAGACCTCCTTTGTGATGTTTGCAGTGGAGTAAGGACCTGGCAACCACCTTCAAGTATCTGAAAAGGCATCATCCACTGGGCAGGCAGAATAATTGTTCAGATTTGTCCAAGGGGCTAATTTGGAGTAAAGAGACGAAAATGAGAAATCTTTCAATGGTGTCCTCTCACAAACTATAGACGAGTTCCTCCAGGGAAGTGACAGAAACTCCAGTTTAGAGCACTTAAAGCTAGGGAAGGAAGAACACTTGGAAGTGACCTTGCGGAACTGTCCAGCATTCATGGAGAGGGAGTTATCATAAAATGACCTGTAAGGTGTCAGTTTCCATCTACAGTTTATCTAATTGTATGCTTATTAAACACTTATTTTTAAATTCTCTTGACAGTTGTGCCACTAATGATGTTATTGCCAAAGGGATTTTTTTTTTGAGTTGGAGTCTCACTCTATCACCCAGACTGGAGTGCAGTGGCCGCTCCTGGCCACTGCAGCCTCGACCTGCTGGGCTCCGGTGATCCTTCCACCTCAGCCTTCCAAGTAGCTGGAACTACAGGCACGCGCTACCATGCCCGGCTAATTCTTGATTTATTGTAGAGATGAGGTCTCACCAAGTTGCCCAGCCAGGTCCCGAACCCACGGGCTCAGGCAATCCACTCACCTCAGCCTCCCAAAGGCACGGGATCACAGGCTGAGCCACCGAGCCTGGCTTCCAAAGGGATTTTTATAGGTTCACATGGATTTGCATCTGTTACATGAGGAAATGTAGTTACTTAATAATAGTCAGCATTTGCTTTGAAGACACTTCACCTTTGACCTTCTCTGGGGACTGAGAGAAATACCAAGCACACTTCTAGTTTCTCCTGTCTGCCGTAAATGTCTCCAAACAGCAGACACTAACTGCATTACTAACAATTACATGAATCATAAAATCATAATGTTTTTCTGGCCCTAGAGACATTTAGAATAGCTGCAGGAAAGGGTTCTGAGGTATCCAACTTATTCAGATTTATGTTTCTACCTTAACTTTCTTTAGAATTTAGGAAAGCTAACTTCATGATAAAGATGTATTGATTCATTTTTCAAGTATTTGTGGGTCTTCTCTGTACCAGGCACCATTCTAGTTCTGGAACACACAAGGTTTCAGCTTGCAGGAAGCTCACATTTGTTTTTAAGGAAGACTATAATGATGAGTGGTGATTATTAGAGCCAGAAACTTCTGAGTCAAAAGGGAAACATCGGGGGTTTAGCGGTGTATGGAAATATGAATGACACCAGAATTTTAATGTTGGTCAGCATACTAATGAACGAAAACACATTTTTTTCAAAACATTTGAATGGAATTCAGCATTCTATTGAATGGAAGGAAGCACAGTTTGTAATACTCCTAACCCAAGTCTCCAGTTCCTCTCTGGGTGTCCTGGGTGTGTGGAAGGAGGTTGGAGCACATGAGGTGCTCCGCGCTGAGAACACATGCAGGTCTCAGGGTCTGTGGCCACCGAAGCTCCATATGGTGTCATGTGCCCTGGCCCTGTTGTGTGACAGTTGCTGCTAACAAGCTTGGCTTTGGCTTGAATGTCTTTGAAATGACCCCCTCCCTCACCCTCTCCAATTGCCTCAATCAAACTGACTCCTAAAAAAACAGGGCTGTTAAAGGAATGGCCAATGTGTCACTGGAATGAGCAAAAGCAATTACTTAGTACTTTCTACAGACATACTGATTGTAAATTAAACAAAGGCCCTTTTGGAAAAGACAGTCCATTAAGAGACCACTTAATGTTTAATTACATGTGGTTGGAAACTCCACAGAGTAGCAGCCCAGCCAAATAGGTCATCAGAATCTAAGATACACAGACACAGTGGCCAATGAAGTTTCCTTTTGAGTTTTAGGTACAAAAATTCAAACCCAGAGTGGTGTATTCTCACAGTCGGACTACTATAATACTTAATTATTACTGTCCCTGTGGTGTAATGTGATCTTGGAAAATGTCATAAAAGAATTCCTCCAAGTTGTTTGTCTTTTTACTCTTCCTCCTCCCTGCCAGTTTCTATTTCTTGGCTCTGTTCTTTTCTGTAGTTACCTTTCCCTCTTTCTTTCCTCCCTCCAAATGGTATTGTGAAGTTGAATTCACCAGGTGTGCAAACTTCCTCCCTCATCTGACACTTCTTTGGCAGAAATCATAGGTAGCCTAGCAGGTATTGTCAGGGTCAAGTTAAAAAATAACAAAACCTGCCAATGCAGATTTCCTTCTTGTGGTGCCTGGCATCAGTGGTCCTCAAAAAGACTGCTGTGGGCTTAATATTTCCTTTTTTACAGCTGGCATGGACTTGGCAGGCCATCCATAGCTCACCATCTTTCTTCTACTCTGTCTTTGTCAGGATGAGAGGATGGCCAACGTTTCACCTGGTCACCAAGGCAGGGGAGACAAGGACAGGAACAGAACTGTTAATGGCTTTATTCTATTTAGAAAAAGTTAATTGAAGGCAGGTGCAATGCCTCATGCCTGTAATGCCACAACTTTGGGAGGTGAAGGCAAGAGGATTGCCTGAGTCCAGAGGTTTGAGACTAGCCCGGGCAACTTGGCGAGACCTTGTCTCTACAATAAATAAAAAAATTAGCTGGGCATGGTGGCACACGCCTGTGGTTCCAGATATTTGGAAGGCTGAGGTGAAGGATCACCTAAGCCCAGCAGGTTGAGGTGTCTATAAGTGTGCCACTGCGCTCCAGTTTGGGCTACAGAGTGAGACTCTTATTCAAAAAAAAAAAGAAAAGAAAAAAAAGTTAATTGAAAAAAGGACTGTTGTTAGTTCTAAATGTAAACCTCTGTGGTTATTTTTAGGCCCTTGATTCATTGGAAGTAAGCTGACTTGATAAAATATTGATGTTGAATCTGTGTTTTTTTTCTTAATTTAAAATTAGAAAAAATCATGGCACTGTCTGTAGTGAGTTGTATATGCCAGGTGAATCCCAGAGTTTTAAACTGCTAGTTAGTTAAACTTAGAAACTAGTTGATTTTGTGAAAATAGTAGTAAGTTTATTTAAAATTTTTTTTCCCATGGTCTAAAGTAATCCTAATAGAGTCTACTGGTAATAATTCTACTTTTGAAAAAAGTAAGTGAAAATATGTACATGTCTTTAAAAACTTGACACGCTACTGGCTTTATAAAGTGTTGTCTAGCTTCCGTGGCTCTTTCTAACAGGGAGTTCCCAGACTATCCCCAAATCTTTCTCAGAATAGTGCAATGTATAGTGATATTACTGAGCATTGTCAGTAGGCAATATTCCCTACACACTTCCAACACATTGTTATGTAACAATGGAATTAAATGTTCAAGTTGTAAAATGGTTTTCCATACACACGCTTATATTTTCTTTAACAATAAAGTAAATTTTATATATATATTAATTCTTTTATTTTAAAGATGTGGGGTACAATTCAGGGTTAGGTATGAAAATGTCCATTTTGCAGGTACCCCTGTTGATGAGGTGTGCCCCCACTTCCCCAGGCAGATTCCCACTACTGCCAATCCCACCTTCTTGCCTCCCCGCCTCCCCGCCCCCCAGCAATTTCCCACTATTGCCACTCCTTTTCTTATAGTATTACGATAGTTGTTCAAGGTCCGCTTATGAGTGAGAACATGTGATAGTCAGTTTTTTGTTTCTGCGAAAGATCACTCAGTATTATAGACTCTAAGTCCATCCAGGTTGCTGTGAAGTTCATGATTTTGTTCTTTATGGCTATGTAATATTCCATTGTGTATATGTACCACATTTTAAAAATCCGGTCCTCTTTTGATGGGCAGCCTGGTTGGTTCCATGTTCTTGTTATTGTGAACAATGCTGCAATAAACATATATGTGCAGGTATCTTTTTTGTAGAGTGATTGGAGTTCTTCTGGGTATACTCCTAGTATAGGGGGATTGTCAGGTCATGTGGAAGGTCAATTTTTAGATCTTTTAGAAATTGTAGTTTTGTTACTTTTCTCCATTGAATATACATGTCCTCATTTCTTCTGCTTCTGCTATGTGGCTGGCCTTGTTCACAGTGGACTCCAGTGAAGAAATTTCTAAAGAAAGGAGGGTGTGTGTGTGTGTATGTGTGTGTGTGTGTGTGTGTGTGTGTGTGTGTGTGTGTGTGTGTGTGTGTGTCTCAGAGAGAGAGAGAGAGAGACAGAGATGGGCACAGAGGGGAGAGAGGCAGAGAGGTGGTGGTATATTTAGAACTTGTTCTTTAGGCTGGTTGTGGTGGCTAACACCTATAATACCAGCACTTTGGAAGGCTGAGGAAGGAGAATTGCTTGAGCCCAGGAGTTTGGGTAACATAGCAAAACCCCGTCTCTATTAAAAAAAGAGAGAAGCTGGGTTCGGTGGCTCAGCTTGTAATCCCACACCTTTGGGAGGCTGAGGTGAGTGGATTGCCTGAGCCCGCGGGTTCGAGACCCGTCTGGGCAGCGAGACCTCATCTCTATAATAAATCAAAAACTCAGCCGGGCGTAGTAGTGCATGCCTGTAATTCCGGCTACTCAGAAGGCTGAGGCGGAAGGATCACTGGAGCCCAGCAGCTCGAGGCTGCGGTGGCCGGGAGCGGCCACTGCACTCCAGTCTGGGCGACAGAGTGAGACTCCAATTAAAAAAAAAAAAGAGAGAGAGAAAAGTAAAAGAACTTGTTCTTTTAGTACTAGTTCTGCGTCTTCCTATTCTTCCACTTTTCCTTGGTCAGGTACCCAAAGTGGTAACTGTTTCCATCAGCTTAACTGCTGTGGGGTTCCTGCTAATACTTTTCTGCTATAAAACATGTGGAGTTGTGAATACTTCCAAGGCATCACTCTGCTTCCTATACCACCAATAAAGAAAGAATCACGGGTATATATTAAGATACAAAACAAGGGGATTTTCTTGCAAAAAATAAATGTTCTTTCCTTTTAGTAGAACAGCTAGACATTCTGCTAAGAAATTAAAGTTAATGTAGTTAGAAGAATCACTATTACTTATTAGATAATAGTAAATGCTGCTAATTCATTAGGCCATTGAAATTTACATCAAGTCGGTCTTGGTTGCTCAGCCTGTAATCCAATGCTCTGGGAAGCTGAGATGAGTGGATTGCTTGAGCCCATGGGTTCGAGACCTGCCTGGGCACCTTGGCGAGATTTCATCTCTACAATAAATCAAAAAATTAGCCGGGTGTGATAGCACGCACCTGTAGTTCCAGCTACTTGGAAGGCTGAGGCTGAAGGATCGCCGGAGCCCTGCAAGTCGAGGTTGCGGTGGCCAGGAGCGTGCCACCGCACTCCAGTCTGAGCGACAGAGTGAGACTCCAACTCAAATAAAAAAAGGAAAGAAATTTACATCAAACGTCTAACGAATTAATTCTAATATTAATGGAGAGAGAAGAAAGTGCATTGCAGAACTTCTTTAATTTTTTACAAAAATAGCACTGATCGATTCAAAATATTATCTAATTTAAACTTTCTAGGCATAAGGGCAAGTAATTGCAGTATCAGGGAAAACCTGCCTTTCCTCCATTTAATGACCAATATGATAATCCTCTAAAGTTCCATTACCGATTCATTTCCATCCCCTTAGGTTAAGAGAGCCCAGCCAGGAAACTGGGACTTGTTGCCAGTTTCACTTGGGGAAGATGGCCAGTAAAAACTTTGTCATATAGTCTGCAGAAGGCAGTATATATTATGTAACCTCCCTGCTTACTGCTCTCCACCTTCCAACCTGTTTGTTCATGCTATTAAACTTGTTTTCTAGAAACCAACAGTAGAACATAGATGGGCCACAAAATAAAGGCTTAACATGTTTGCCTGGCTTTCAAGATTTTACAGTAGTGCTTTTCAGACTTTAATATGTATATAAATCACCTGGGGATTTAATTAATACAAATTCCAATCCAGTAGGTCTGGGGGCAGAGCCCAAGAATTTACATTTTTAGGGATCTCCCAGGTGATGTGGATGCTGCTGGTCCTGGAGCCATACTCTGAGTAGCAAGTTTCTATAACACTTGGCCTAACTTGGGAGTTACATGCCTTTTTAGCTTCATCTCTCTCTACTCCCCGCCCTGCGCCTTCCATTCCAGCAAAACTATTATTCTTGGCATTCCCTGGCAATTCTCTGACTTGTGCTTTGATTCATGTTATACTCTTTCTGCCTACTAAACCATTACTCATCCTTCCAGACAGCTCAAATATCACCATTTCTGTGAAGTCTTCCAGCTCAGCCACCCCTTCCTTGGCCAACTAATCCTTCTGTCTACCAAGTTCTCACAGTTTCTTGTAAGCACTGATGTTTAGCACTTATTACAAGTTATCATAATTGGTTTGTTTACATGATTGTCTTTCCAACTAGACCATGAACTACTCAGGGCAGGAGGCCAGGCCTGATCTATCTCATAATCTCACAACTGGTATATAGCCCAGTATACAAGAGTTCCTTAATAAATGTTGGTTGAATTGAATTGAACCAAACTTCTCATTATCACTGTTTTGCAGAATAGTTTTTTTTTGTTTTGAGCTGGGGTCTTATTCTGTTACCCAGACTGGAGGGCAGTGGCATGATTACAGCTCACCACGGCCTTGACCTTCTGGGCTCAAGCAGTCCTCCCACTTCAGCCTCCTAAGTAGCTGGGATGGCAAGGCACATGCCACCATGCCTGGCTAATTTTTTGATTTTTTTTTTGTTGAGACAAGTTCTTGCTGTGTTGCCCAGGCTTGTCTGGATCTCCTGAGCTCAAGCAATCTTCTCACCTCAGCCTCCCAGAATGCTGGGATTACAGGTGTGAGCCACCGTGCCTGACCCAGAATACTTTTAATGTTGAATGTTTTCAGGCAAAAATATATCTTGAGGAAAATCTATATACCTTCTGCTCAATTTTGCTATGAACCTAAAACTTCTCTAAAAAATAAAGTCTATTAAAAATTTTTTAAAACATATCTTGACAGAGTTGAGGGGGAAGTTACAAAGGATCATAGTTGCTATTATAGTTGTGTTATTAACTATGATAATTAACTATAATTAGTAATAACAGCTATTATTTATCTATTGAATGCTTACTATGTTAATTGTTTGGATATAAAACTTCATTTAATTTTTATAATAACCTGTTTTGTAGATAAGGACATAGACACAGAGTTTAGGGGATAGGTCCAACATTATATCCTCAGGAAATGATAGAATTGGGATTTGAAATCTGACTCTCCGATCCTGGCCATGCTCTTAGCCATTTTCTGATGCTGGAAGAATGACTCTGTTCTAGAGATCTGCTAAGTGTGTCTTCCTGCCATGGGGATTCATCAATTATATGTCCTCAAAATGCATCAGGGTCTCCCTCCAGGCCAGGGCCCTAATCCCTTTCTGTGCCTGGTACTCCTTGGGCAATCTGGCAAGGCTTATAGACTCCTCCACAGAATTATGTTTTTAAATGCAAAAACAAAAGAAATGAAAAAACCCAGAATATAGAATTTTTTTCTATATGTTTTGATTTTTTTATGTTTTGATTTTTTATGTTATGATTTTCTTATGTTTTGATTTTTTTAAAAAATGCTTTAAATCTCGGTGGTTCAGCCTGAAATCCCACACTTTGGGAGGCTGAGGTGAGTGAATTGCCTGAGCCCGTGGGTTTGAGACCCTCCTGGGCAACTTGGTGAGACCTCATCTCTACAATAAATCAAAAAATTACCCGGGCATGGTAGCGCGTGCCTGTAGTTCCAGCTATTTGGAAGGCTGAGGCGGAAGGATCACCGGAGCCCAGCAGGTCGAGTCTGCGGTGGCCAGGAGCGGCCACTGCACTCTAGTCTGGGTGACAGAGTGAGACTACAGCTCAAAAAAGAAAAAAAAAAGAAGCTTTAAATATCAAGCTCTAATAATGAGTCTAATAATCACTTTAATTTTAAAGTATCAATGAGCCTAAACCATATTTTGAGATATATACAACTACTGAAATATGATGAAAACATCTGTAATCTCTCTCTGTTTAAGATGAAATCACAGGTACTGTTTAAGGTACTGCAGCTTGTTGCCTATATTCACAATGGAAGAAAATGCTAAATTTCTGTAAGAGGTTAATGTAAATACAGGTTATTTTTCCATTCAAGTAATGGACCCCCAGAATTCTTTTATTTTTAACTTGGGGGTGTCTCACTTTGTCACCCAAACTGGAATGCAGTGACGTGATCATAGCTCACCATAGCCTTGACCTTCTGAGCTCAGGTGATCCTTCTACCTTGGCCTCCTGAGTAACTGGGACTACAGATTCATGCCACCATGTCTGACTATTTTAAAAAAAATTTTGTAGAGATGATGTCTTGTTGTATTGCCCAGGCTGGTCTCAAATGCCTGGCCAAAGTACTGAGATTACAGGTATGAGCCACCATGCCTGGCAGGACCCCCAAAGTCAATGCACAAACACCTTGGATATGTATGTGCATGTATTGGGGTGGGAGTGGCCCTATGAACTTCAGGTTAAAAACCCATGTTCTAGGGAAAAGAACCTTGTTTGCCTTTTTGAAGAGGTTGCAGTACGATAGAAGTCAGGTGGAAAAAATTGCCATACAGAAATGCTAAAAAGTAGGTGGCAAGAATTGTGTAGTGAAGAAGTATAATAAAGGGGAGAAGGGAGAGAAGGAAGAGGAGAAGTAGGAGGAGAAACTTAGCAGTAATAGAGCCATGGAACAGATAAGAAGCCCTTTATTTGGAAAGTGAACACAGAGAGTTTCAGAAGAGGATGCAGAAAGCATACTTGGACTAATCTTTTTTCTTTCTTTTTTTTTTTTGAGTTGGAGTCTCACTCTGTCTCCCAGACTGGAGTGCAGTGGCCGCCCCTGGCCACCGCAGCCTCGACCTGCTGGGCTCTGGCGATCCTTCCGCCTCAGCCTTCCAAGTAGCCGAAATTACAGGCATGCGCTACCACACCCGGCTGATTTTTTGATTTATTGTAGAGATGAGGTCTCGCTGCCCAGGCGGGTCTAGAACCTGCGGGCTCAGGCAATCCACTCACCTCAGACTTGGAGGAATCTTAAAATGTATTTAAAAGAATTAGCAAACTGGGCTCGGTGGCTCAGCCTGTAATCCTGTGCCTTTGGGAGGCTGAGGTGAGTGGATTGCCTGAGCCCGCGGGTTTGAGACCCGCCTGGGCAGTGAGACCTCATCTCTACAATAAATCAAAAAATCAGCTGGGCGTGGTAGCGCATGCCTGTAATTCCGGCTACTTGGAAGGCTGAGGCAAAAGGATCGCCGGAGCCCAGCAGGTCGAGGCTGCGCTGGCCAGGAGCGGCCACTGCACTCCAGTCTGGGTGACAGAGTGAGACTCCAACTCAAAAAAAAAGAATTAGCAATTGGGAGAAATTCTGTAACTGTCCCCAGGAGGAAGAGTCACATTGTGATGATTAATGACACTGTGCTGAGGAGTACAAAGGCTCTGTTCCTGGAGCCACATGTGATAGCAAATTGGAAGGTATGTATATCATATGTACACTGATATATCGAAAGTATCATCAAACCCACTAATCTCTACATTCTTCGATTCAAATGGGAATAAATGGTACAGTTGAAATCCAAGCCTAGTATATATCTTTACTGACTTTGAAAAGATAGGCAATGCAAAACTTGGAGGCACAGGTGGTATTTTGATCACCCCAAATTGGAAATTTGTCATCTAATGACATCAGATCCCTCCATCTGCTATTCAAATGCACCATGATCTGACTCCTCTTTTCCTCTTTAGGGCCTTTGCGCCCTTTTCCTCATTATACTTCATATTCTTGGCAATGGGACCTATCAAATTCTTTGCCCACTCCCAGTTTATTCTCCTGTGTATATTCCAACACCAATAATGTGCTTTTTCCTTATCCCAACCCTCAAATCCTATCTATCCTTTATGGCTCAACTCAAATTCTGCTTCTTCCATGAAGTTTTCCTTGGCTTCTTCCTATCTGTCATGGCCCCAAGTTAGAAGCAACCTCTTTTGCTCTGGATCTTTCATAGCACTTCATCTGTATTTCTCTTATGATATATTATTGTTTTCCTTGTTACTGTGGAGAACAACAGTTGTGGTCTTTGAAGAAAAATAATACTGGAAAAAAGACCCAGTAATGGGAGGGGAAAAAAAAGATTGAGGGTTCGTGACCCACCTGGGCAACTTGGCGAGACCTCATCTCTACAGTAAATCAAAAAATAAGCCGGGCGTGGTAGCGCATGCCTGTAGTTCCAGCTACTTGGAAGGCTGAGGTGGAAGGATCGCCAGATCCCAGCAGGTCGAGGCTGCGGTGGCTGGGAGCAGTCACTGCACTCCAGTCTGGGCGACAGAGTGAGACTCCAACTCAAAAAAACCAAAAAACAAAAAACAAAACAAAACAAAAAGATTGAGAGTCAAAAGCAATACTTATGGCCCTGAATAGTTATATATCAATACACAGGATATGAATAATAATCAAAGTGAACTGGAAATATTAGCAGAGGTTGCAAATATTATTGCACAGCATTATGCAAATTATATGATAGGATTACAAATAGAATGTGGCAAGTTTTTAAAAAATGTATATATACATGATATGTTAAGAAAAACATGTATATATTTGGTCAAGAAAAAAATTTTCATTAGAAGTGCAGGGGAAGTTTAAGAAGATAGAGCACATACCAGCTTGGAGTGACATGATCAGAGCCTTCCTTATGAAGATTACCTTGGTGGCAGCTGAAGAATGGATTATAGCAGAGAGAGATTTAAGTCAGAAAGACCAGTTGGCAGCCATTTAATTAGTCCAACTGAGAAATAATAAATACCCACATGAGGACTTTCAAGTTTTCAAATCTAGGTGCCTGGGCATATGCTGATGCCATTAAGAGAGAGTGTGTAGTAAGAAGAGAAGATTTAGGGGATGGTTGCAGGATAATGATGGTGTGGCTCTGAAAGCTGCTGGAAAACAGGAAAAAGGAGAGCCTCCCAATCAAGCAACACACAGAAATGCAATGGTGTCCCAGCCGTAACTGTGGAATTGCAATCAGGTCTGGGTTCACACTTTATGAACGACTTGGACAAATATGGTGACTTGCAAATTCTCTCATTTGAAGAACATTACAAGAAAGTGGGAATATTTAAATCTGAAGAAAAAAATAGGATATGATTACTGTTTACAAATATGTGAGATATAGAAAAAGGAAAGAGGGATTTAATTATTTTCTGGGGTAAAAGGTGGTAGGGTGGTAGTAGATGGAAGTTACAAGGAGGAAAAAAAAATGAGAGGTTCCAAACAGTGCAATAAATAGACTTTTGGGGGCAGTGACCAATTCTTCTATGAACTAGTCAAGCAGAAACAGGATAAAACTTTGGTCATATTTTTTGTAGAAAGTATTTCCATAGTCTATAGAAGGGAGGTTGAATTGCAGGATGTTTAAGGTATCTTTCTGCTCTATAAACCTTAGCTTCTATTCTCCAAGAAAATCTTCCTTATTTCCTTCCTGCCCTGGTCAGAGTGAGCCTCTCCTCTGTGCTCATAAAACACCCTGGGCTACTCCATCACACTGGTCCCACACATTGTGGTAACAGCCTATCTGCCTTCCACACTAGACTGCCATCTCTTTGAGGGAAGGGTTTGTCTTTATCTATATATATCTATTGTCTAGTGTGGTGTCCAGCACAGAGTATTAGCATTCAGTAAATGTTTATCTAATGTTGAATAAATAAATGGAGGTGCTTTGGGTTCAAATGCCATGAAATTTTGACAAAGGGAGCTAAAGCTGGGAAGTTTAAATTTGCAAAATGACCTTGGTGGAAAAGTCTTATTCTCATAAATCATATGTTTTCTTTTCCTCTTCTTTTCTGGTACAGACTCATCAGAAATAAGAAAACATCAATAAGGGTACCTGATCCCAAACCAGGCAAAGTGGAGACCAAAGGGAGGCCCAGATTTTACCTATACGTTGACCACTTATGTACCTAATCCTGAACTGTACCCCACATTTTTAAAATACAATGAAAAGAAAAGAAGATAAATTTGAGGGAGTTTGATCGTAATTGAAATAAATCAGCTTATCTGAAAAGTCAGAACGTGCTTTCAGGGTAGCAGAAAATCAAGAGACTTCAAAGTTGCACTTGCTTTTTATTTAATTAATGAAAATTTAAAGCATAAAAACACCAGTGGCTATTAAAAGTTCCATAGGTGGAAACATAGTAAGGTACATATGAAAGAGAACAGTATGGAGTCAGCTTACATAGCTTCCAAGCAATTGAGCGTCATGTAATCACACACATTCTTGGGAATCATCTGACATCGCAGGTGGTTCTTCCAAAAGATCCAGTTTCGTACCTATCCTTTGATAGTATTTTGCACACTGACTGTGATACCCATAGTTGTTAGTCTATATGAACACAGACTGTTGCTGAAATTGCCATGGAGCCGAAATGTACAGTTCCCAGTATGGGGAATGGTCCAAACATGGCTAGTGCCTGCAGGTTCAGGAAACTAATTTAAATGAAGATGCCAGCTTGCCTTCAAAACCATGGACAAGAGCTGGAAATCACATCAGAGAACATGTTCTGTATGCAGCCCTTCTCCAGATGTGGAACTTAAGGCCATCTTGTCTCCTTAGATGTATGCTGCAGCCAGGGAGAAATCGCATTTCTTTACAGAGGAAAGAGAGGCAAAAATTCTCCTTCTGGGAAGAATAGGCAGTATGCTGCTTTCTAGCACATTTTAGGTGGCAGAGCTCTGGGCTATCTCCCTGACTGTTGAGCAGCCCTTGGATACTCCTTGATTCCTCACACACAGTCAGGTCAGTGTGCATGCTCATGGATGTTGTCTAGAGATTACACTGTTAAAAAGAGAATTATTACATCAGGAGTAGATAGTTATGTCTGTAATGAGAGATTAAAAAGAAAGATTGAGGTACTTGCTACAAATATAAAGGTTTCTTAACTTTTTTTTTTTTTTTTTTGAGCCATGATTTCACTCTGTCGCCCAGGCTGGAGTGCAGTGGCATGATCACCACTCACTACAGCCTCAACCTCCTGAGCTCAAGTAGTTCTTCTGCCTTAGCCTCCTGAGAAGCTGGGACTACAGGCACATGTCACCATGCTTGACTAATTTCTTATTTTTATTTTTATTTTTATAGAGACAAGGTCTTACCATGTTGCCCAGGTCCTGGCTGGTCTCGAATTCCTGGGCTCAAGTGATCCTCTCTCCTTGGCCTCCCAGAGTGCTGGGATTACAGGCATGAACCACAATGCCCAGCCAGGTTTCTTATCTTAACAACATAATAATGGCAACCAGGACTAAGAGTGAAGATAAACAGATCCCAACATTAATATTAACACTGTTTCACAAGGCTAAATGGAAACAGAGTCAGCTGTCATTTGGTTAATTTTCCATTAATAATAAAAGAAAAATCTTACATGCCTAAAATCCCCTACTATATTTGCATTATCTGTGTTGACATTACAGATGGACCAACCTGCTCATTCACATAATTTACCTTGAATTACCCTATCATAAGACTGAAGAGGATTTCTGTGACGCTCAGGACTGTGTATATGTGGTCTATGTACATGTTTGTGTGTGTATGTGCATGTGTGTGTATGTTTATGTTTGGGAAATGCTGTTAACCAAATGACACATGGTCTTAAAAGCTCAAACTTCAATGTGCTAAAGGTTATACAAACTGAAGAGCATAAATACTACATTAGAAATGGAAGCATTTAGCACCCTTGTACTTAGTAGTTTTCATCTGAGTAGCTAAAACAAGCACACGTTTTGCACATATTCTCGGATCTCTTTATTCTTGTCTTTATTCTTCCACAGTCCCCCTCCACCTGATTTACTTTGAATCAAAGTGTATACAGATGGCAAAAGGGAGAACTCATCTTGTAATGGATTTTTTTCCCTCCGTGCATGTTTTCTTGCACTTTAAAAAGAGTTTTGAGCCGGGCTTGGTGGCTCAGCCTGTAATCCCACGCCTTTGGGAGGCTGAGGTGAGTGGATTGCCTGAGCCCGCGGGTTCGAGACCCGCCTGGGCAGCGAGACCTCATCTCTACAATAAATAAAAAAATCAGTCGGGCGTGATAGTGCGCGCCTGTAATTCCGGCTTCTTGGAAGGATCGCCAGAGCCCAGCAGGTGAGGCTGCGGTGGCCGGGAGCGGCCACTGCACTATAGTCTGGGCGACAGAGTGAGCCTCCAACTCAAAAAAAAAAGAAAAAAAAAAAAGAGTTTTGAAAGCAGGAGCAGAAGCATTTCTTATTGGCCATTAGGGATGGGCAATTCAGTGAACTGATAATGGTGAATTCTGAGAAGAGATTTAATTCAGAAGGCCAAGGGATTTAAGCACAATGGGCTTCTCTCTGATAAAATTCCCAAGATAGTACTAACATCCAAATTTGACTTCAATTAATTTTAAGTTCATTGAAAATTTGGCCTGAGAAAATGCCAAAGAGGGATCCCAAGGGTTTGTTCCCACCACAGTTGGACCTGGGAAACTGTGAAGCTGCTCATGCCACCTATCAGGAAAGACTGTGGTGGAGAGTAGACCAGCAGTCTGTTTAAGAGTCTTCCAGTCAATGTTTACATTAGATCCTTGTAGTTCACTTGTTTCTTCTTTGTAGGTCTAAGATAAGCATGAACCTCCACCAATATTCCTTTATGAGTAAGGCTATTGTAGAAACATAGTTGTTTACAATTTTCTGCCAAGAAATTTTAAAAATTTTTAAAAATTTTTTGGCTGACTTTTAAAGTCAAAACTCAAGAACTTAAAAGTTATAAGAAAGAAAAGCTACCCTGATTATCTCAAAAACTGAGGTGACCAGAAGAAACAATGATGAAGGCTACCCTCCTGACATATGCACTGATATTCAAGCAGCCTAGAAGGAGTCTAGGACTCTATATTAAATGGTCACAACCCTAATCTTTTTTTTTTGAGTTGTAGTCTCACTCTGTCACTGGAGTGCAGTGGCCACTCCCGGCCACCGCAGCCTCGACCTGCTGGGCTCCAGTGATCCTTCCGCCTCAGCCTTCCAAGTAGCTGAAACTACAGGCGCGTGCTACCACGCCCGGCTGATTTTTTGATTTATTGTAGAGATGAGGGCTTGCCAAGTTGCCCAGGCGGGTCTCGAACCCGTGGGCTCAGGCAATCCACTCACCTCAGCCTCCCAAGGCGCGGGATTACAGGCTGAGCCACCGAGCCCGGCTACAACCCTAATCTTAAGAGCCACATTTGTGGCAAATTCTCAAAAAAAGCTGATTCAAGCCCCATTTGTGGCAAATTCTCAAAAAAAGCAAGGGACAAAATAGGAAAAGCAGAAACACCTGTTGGTAATTTTCCCCCAGCAACATTTTTGTCTTTTAAAAAACCAAAGCGATGCTGAACTTTAGAGACAAGACTTCCCTTGTTGGAAACAGAGCAGGCCAATAGCACCTTTAAACACTTCCCTGTTTTTCAAGCAGCCGAGGGAGGTAAAACCTGCAGAGAACTCCGCGAGGGCGGCCCCAGGAAGGCCCTGCAGAGGTGCTTCATTAACCCGATTAAGCAGGTGGATGGAGAGGGCCTCACTGATAATTTACACCTTGCTAATGAAGCGTGTGACTCTTAATCTCCTCCAAACAAGACACACTCATAAAACTCTGGTACAAGGAAAGGGGAAATTAATTAGGTGAAAAAACTATGAGATTATAGCAGAGGGATTCCTGCAAGGCAACTGTAACCTGGGTGGTTATTCATTTTAGCCTTTCTGAAATTAATGGCTGAGCTGTCAAGTAAACAAGTTGTGGTACCTTTTGGGCTTACAAGAAGTTCAAGTGTAGTAGGTTATTATATATCTGATTTTATATTTCATGCAACGTCACTCTGATGGAAATGGTTGCTCTGACTTCTGGTGAGTAATTTTAATATGTTTGTAGAACAGCTATTTATAAGAAGAAGAACTTTTTAAAAATAAAATAAGAAATAAGAAGAGTATATGCAGAAAATTCAGTTGTATATTTCTTGTAATTATTTAAAAATATTACATTGCACACTCCAGCCTGGGGGACAGAGTGAGACTCCAACTCAAAAATAGAAATGAAAATAAATGTTACATTGCAAAATAATTCTTCTGTCTCATGTAAGCTGTAGAGGAACTGTGTTCAAAGAGAACATTTTAAATGATTAGTTAGAATTAGTACATAATGATATTATCAATTTAGTAAAGGAAATATAACAGTAGCTTTATCAGTATTTATCAAGTATTGATATATATCAAATACTAGCAAAGTACTTTAAACCTACTAACTCACTAATCTGCATGACAATTCTATGAGTTAATAATTATTAGTACATTTGTTTATAGATGAGTAAACGAAGGCCTAAGAAGTTAAGAAGTAATCATGTGATTTCCTTTCTTTCTTTAAAAAAAAAAAATTGGCAGTATCTCTACTGTGACTGCATATGCTTTTTGCTTATTTTGTAAATGGAATAAGCCAGATATTAAAGCCAGAAATCAAATGGTATTTATTTCAGAGGACTTCCCATATTTGGGGGCAAGTATGGAAATGACCTAGATTTTTGTACCAGTTTTTTCATATGAAAAGAATATGATCTTCATGGTGAGCTGCCTTAGTGAACTGAATCTGGATTTAAATTTACTTTCGTTTACTGTGATGTTGGGCAAGTTACTTCTCTGGTTCAGTTTCTTTATGACCACAGTGGGAGTAATGATTCCTAGCTCTTCGGATTGAAACGAGTCTTGCCTGAGGGACTCCGTGAAGCACCACTCACACAGTAGGGGTTCATACACATTACTCTTTCCACACTTGACACTTTGCTTTTTTGGTTCCATCCTGGACTTCACACAGACTCATCATTCTAACTCATAAGTTTGATTACTTCAATACCTATACACCATCATTTTAAAAAATCACTTCAGCCGGGTGCAGTGGCTCACGCCTGTAATCCTACCACTTTGGAAGGCAGAGGTGAAAGGATTGCCTGAGCAAGGGTTTGAGACTAGCCTGGGCAACTTGGAGAGAACTCATCTCTAAAATAAATCAATAAATTAGCCAGGCATGGTGGCATGCACCTGTATTTCCAGTTACTTGGCAGTTTAAGGCTGTGGTAGCCATGATTGTGCCACTGCATTTCAGCCTAGGTGAGACAAAGTGAGACTCGGACTCAAAACAACAACAACAACAACAACATCAAAAACACTTCCTATTCTCTGCCATATCTAAGCCAAACTCCTTGTTGCAGAGACTCTATGGAATCTCTTCTGCCTAGCACCTGCCCCATATTCTAGGTAGGGTGGTAGTCTCACTGTGCCCACACCTACTCCATCTCTGTACTCATTGCATTCTTTCTGTGTGGAATCCCTTCCTCTTTTCTTTCTACCAGTCCAGATCCCGACTCATCCCACAAGACCTACCTCAGTTTCTAAATTCATCCATCCACTCATCTATACATCCAGTCATTCAGAAAACATTTTTTCCCCAGGGATCAAGTCCTGCACTAAGTCACAAGGACCTAAAAGACACATGAGAGAAGGCACTGGCCTCCAGGAGTACATCATTTAGAAGGGGGCAACAGACATATAATCCACCCATATGCAAGGGGGAGAGCATAATGTTAGTGGTACAGTGGCAGTGAGGGGGATTTAGTGCTACCCAGGGTTATGGTGGGATGAGAGCAGGTATATATTTCAAGCCTCAAAGTGAGACTCAAAGATTGCACCTGGTTGGGAGGTGAATTCAGGTAGAAGAAACTCAAAGGTATGGCATGAAATGTCCAATGATGTTAGGGGAACTTCAAATGCTTTGGTATTGTTGAGTGGGGGAGAGAGTGGTAAATGAGGCGGGAGCAGTGCCAGAGACCAGATAAAGAGGAGCCATGTCACTGGAGATCCTGTAGATACTGGGAGTTCATACCATAAATGTAAATGGTCGGTTATAGGGAAGCAAGACTGGAGACAAGGAGATATATTAGTCAGCTGCTGATGTTCAGCTGAGAGGGATGAAAACTGCTTAAGGACCATGACTTGGGGATGGTGGGTAGGCAACCAGCCAAACAGAACAATTTAGAGGAGAGCAAATAGGATATGGTTAGTAGAAGTGTCTGATATATGCTTAATAAATAGCTGCTGAATGTATGAATGCATTTTCTTAGTTGTTTTTGTCCTATGCTTGTAATTTCTTCTCAGCTTTTCGAAGACGTTAATTACAGTTGTGGGTTGTTGTTTTTTTGGAAGCTTTTTTTTCTATTTTCTGCCTTGTTTTTGTTTCCTCTGGGTTCTGTATTTTTATTGTTTGTCTGGTCTCCATCTTTAATTGCAGAGGCTTTCCTCAAAAGCAGAGTGATCCTTGGATATCCAATATGTTTAAACATGAGGTACTAAAAGCCAATTGAATGTTCTATGTGTATGGGTAGAGTTTTGCTGTAGGGTGGTTGGGCTATATTGGGGGACCCTAAGTTTTCAGTATTTTTTCTCTAGGTCTGTTCAGTTTCTCCAGAGAAGAATTAATTCTCTGATTTTTTGCCCGAGTGTATGAACAGGGGTGTTATTCAACCGGTACACACTAGTGCAGCCATACTGGTTGTTAAAATATTGAACCTCTGTTACTAGTGGCATACAGCTCTCAGACTGCCGCTCACTCAAGCTATGCTGAGACCTCACTCCCTACAAGCTAGCAACAAAGGGGCTGAAGCCTGAAGAACCCTACCTCAATGCCTGGGTCAGCATCCACTTCATTCGCCCATGTTACAGTGGCTGTATTTAACACATTAAAAACAAGGCATATCCTAGAATTATGGAAAAGAATACTGTGCAGTCCTGACTTAGATTGCAAACTGTCATCCTTTCTGTCTTTTAAATCACCCTGTCCTCCTCTTTGCCTGGAGAGCCCATGTCCTCCTCCTTGCCTGGAGAACCCCTGATTCGATTTCTTCAGAAAACAGCCTTTCTACCTCCTGCTGGAGGTTGGTCACCTGATCCTTCAGTGAGGCAAGGAGGAGGACGGGTGAATTAAAAGACAGAAAGGATGACAGTTTGCAATCTAAAGTCAGGACATGCAGAATTGTCTTCTTTTTTTTTTCCTAAAAAAACCCACCTCTATTTCTTTCTGGTATCTCTGAATCCTGACTCCTTCTTGGGAGTCACTTGCTTTTATTTTGTTTGATTTTGTGTCTGGTCTTTCTCCTGTGCAGCTGCTAACACTTGAACTTGCTTTGCCTGGCCATTTGCTTTCCATCTTGTCAACTTTTGTGGACATTTTGGCACTAGCTCCTCATAGATATTGTTGATTTCTGGGATTCTCTGTCAGTTACTTTGGGCTGCTAGGAATAAAAATATTATCTTAATTAGTCAAGGCTCACTGGTTGCATGTAAAATGAACTAACTCAAAATAGTTTAAGCAAAAATGGGAAAGCTATTTCAGGATCAAGGAGTTTGCTTTTAGTATCAAGCGCAGGGCTGCAGGAGGCAGTCATGGAGCTGAGTCCAAAGCCTTCGAGCTTTCTAGGTTTCTTTTTTTCTTCCAGGTATTTATATTTAATTCCTTTGTCATTTACTTTCTCTCTGACCAGCTCTCTTTCTTTTTCTTTCTCTGGTACATGTGGTGGAATATGGCCTTCATAGCAGGTATGGCCTGAGCGTACCTGCTGTGATCCCAAGTACTGATGAAATTTAGCTTCCTGCCTCTTTGAACTGTTTCCAAATTTGGAAGAAGGAGTGAAATTGGTCTAACATGAGATGGGTGTCCCCACCCCCAATCCAGTCCATGAAGATCCTGGTAGGTAATAAAGTACAAGCCATGTTACCGTGTAGACAGGTAGGGTAGGAGAACTATTTCCAGAAGTGAGAAAACCATTGTTAGCTAGGCAGACACGCCAAGAGGTGGCAACTGTAACAGGGAAATAGTCAATTATTTATTCACCTTATTTTTTCTACACTTGCTTTCTTCCAATTTTATTTAGAGGAAAGGGGAGGTAAGGTGTGGGAGGCAGTCACCAGCTGCTTGAAAAGTTGCTAGAGACTAGGCCTGGAGCTGTGCAGCAACAAGTGGGAGCTGGCTTCCCCCAGGTCCTTTGCAGCCGGCCTGTGCCAAGGTCTTCTGAGAGTTCACCTTGGCTCCTGGGTCTCTCCCCAGGTGGGCTCTGGTCTGTTTCTCAGAGGCCTGCGTCAGCTGCTCTTCGCAGCCTTAGGTAAAGATCTTCCATAATCTTTCTTTTTCACTCCCTTTATTTCAAAAGGGAAACACTGATCAAGATTTGCTTGGGATTTTTTTCCAAATAAATATGGCAACACAAACTGTGGACTATATATCAAGTTCCTCTGAATAGTATATGTCAAGTAAGAAGTTTATGAGTTAGAACCCCATGTCCCAAGTGACAGAATTCATCTTTCTAATGAAATGTTTATTGAATAGGGCAGGAAAAAGCAAGCACATGTGCTACTTATGCTAATCAGCATTTGATAAGTAGAATGCAATTTTCTCTTTAATCAACCTAGTGCCCATCATGTTCAATTAGTAATGCACTGGTGATAGTCCATGCAGGGCTGGAAGAAGAGGAGCAACCGAATGCTGTTCAGGGATCTACAATGCCCCATATGACAACACCCAACACCGGGCAGATGATTTCAGAGTTAAAAGGGGCACAACTCACAGACCTGTAATTCATTTCCAGTGCCTTCTGTAGATAGGGGGCCACACTGCATGCACTGTGAAATTCCTTTGGAAATGAAGTTCTTTTGACATGAAGTTATAACTAGACTATTTCTATTTGAGCAGCTTTATGGTAATAGCTGCGAATCACTGAAATAGAAAGTACTTTTCAAATGATACTTTATTTAATCATTGTATGTATGCTAATAACAAAATTAGAAATGAAGTTAATAAAGAGATGGATTCCCATAATTTTTATTCTCATATTTTAGACATTTAGAATTGTCCCTGGTGCAAATATGTGGGATGTCCTAGAGAGGTGATGTCTGCATGTACCATGAATGGCACTTATTTACCTTCCCAAAGTACTATATCACTTTCTTAGTGGTTTTCTCTGAAACTAGGCCCCAAACACCGATATTTGTTTTTATTCCAGCTGTTAATAAAATGTTGAGCACATTTTTTTTTGGATTTGCAAATTTTCCCCTATGCCGGTTTGATGAGACAGACTCTATAAAGAGATGCTTAATGTTTAGATTCTCTCCCTGGATGATTCTGAATTTATGAGGCTGTAGAGGTTGTCTGTCCTTGAGAATGTTAGTTTATAGATAAAAGTCCAAAATGAACACTTTAATTTTTACAGTGTTCCTTTCCTTGTTGGTCTTAGGGTATCAGAAAACAGCTCATTAAACTTTTCTGTTAGAGGAATTTTATTTTTAACCTCAGTCAGGTTCATCACACTCTTCATTCCCAGCACACCATCAGCACCCCAACCTCATTCCTGTTTGCCCCACTATTTCCATAGGTATCTCTCTAATGCAGATCATGGTTTTCCTTGGACATGCATGTATCTTTGGAAAATTTGAAGTGTGGGGTTTTAGGGGGTATATGCACGATTTTAGTGTAAATAAATGATACCGTACTGTAGATCTCATTCCACTTCAAGTTTTTCCTTCCACACTGTTTTTAAGATTTGTAAATGTTGCTGTATCTACTTAGAGAACATGGCTTTTTGATCACTACCTGTATTATATGCATCTGCTGCCTTATTTTTGTTTACCTTGTTCCAACTCTCCACTGTTACGAAAATGCTGTCAGGGACATTCTTGTATATGATCATTTTGGAACTGTATGAGAATTTCTCGCAGGTATGTATAATAAATAGTGTCAGTTATATGCCAACTTCCCTGTTCTGGTCTATACTCTTACTAGCAATGCATGAGGATCTATAATTCCCCACATAGCCTCCAACACTTGGCGCTGACTTCCCAATGTTATACTAATCTGAGGTACATAAAAGTGATTGTATAGTTCTTTTAATTTGCATCTCTCTGGTCACTAGTGTTGTTGCCTATTTTCCCTTTTATTTGTTAGCTCTCAGATGGAATGTTTTTTTCATATTGGTCTGCAGGATTTCTTTGCATAGTTTATAACATCTCATGGGGAATCATGCTTCTCCTCCCTCTTTGTTCTTCTTTTTCAAAAGTATCTTAGCCATTCATAGATCTTTATTTTCCCATATTCAAGTTAGAATAAGTTTGTTAAAGTTTCTAAAACAACTTCCTGGAATTTTGGTTGCAATTTCTAGAAGCATATAGATTAAGTTATATCGTTAGCTCCTTATGCAACTGGACTTCAGGGCTAGTGCTGAGCTGGCAGTGACATCTTTCTGCCCCAGGTAGCTTTGCAGAGAGCCTCCCATGGCACTTTGGGGAAGAAAAGGTACACAGCAGAGAAGTGCCTGCCATGTTTGTGTGATACCTGGCCTGCCTGATTTCTCTTTCCTTCATTCCCCACACTGATCTGTTCAGGGAAGAGCTCAGGGTTTCATGTTCTGGACTCACTTCGGTGGCACCTCCAGGGTGTGAGGTCTCATGCCAGAAGCTAATTTCTTGCGTTGTTTGCCATTCTCTTAGGAATCAGACAGATTTGACTACAGTATTTCAAATATATTTTCTTCTGCCCCTTTTATTATTTTTAAAGTACTTCCTGTATAATAACTCTGTGAAATAGATAAGGCAGGTGTTATCATTCTAGGCTTCAGAAAGGTTATGAAACTCCTCTACAAGTACAGTGTCAGAAGGAAGCTAAGATGGAACTAGAATTTCAAACTTCTACTTCCTGTTCCAGAAGAGAGTATCTATAATAAAATAGAGAGGCACAGGATTAGGAGTCAGCTGTCTCTCTCTAATCTTCACACTGCTATCACATCAGCGTTGTCTCCTTGGGAGTCACAGGGGTCCTAGGCCTCAGTTTTCTCATGTCTGGGATGAGATAGGTGATCCCTAAAACCTTTTCCGATCCCCGAAATTATGAGATTCTGAATACAGAGGGAAGAAACTGAGGCTGTTTTATGGGAACTTCAACCTTCTGGTTTTTCTTGGTTTTTTCCTGCTGAAAGTGCCAATGAAAAGTAAAATGGCCAAATAGCTGATAGCCCGGAGGGTTGCTGTAGAGCTATGTAATTAACAAGCTGCAAATATGGCTTCTGGATAAATTAAGTGGATTTTATTGTAATAGTTGCTCTTTAGCAACTGAAGGAAGACATTATTCCTGATGTTTGGGTTCCTGTTCCTGAAAATTAAGTCCTCTCTTGAGGGAAAGAGTGCTGAGAACCATCAGTCAACTTGAAAAAACAAAACAAAGCCTAAAGAACTGATCTGCTGCTGTTACCAGTGCCAGTACTGAAGAGATGGCAGAAAGGGACAGAAGTCTCTATTTGATAGATAAGAAAAAAGAATGCTGCCTTTATGCAAAAGCAGCATTTGGTCCAGAGGGGAGAAAAAAATTAATATTATGTTTTTTTTTAAAAAAAATGAGAAGTTGAGTAAAAGTAGACAGAATATAGGGTTAAAATGCAATTTATTAAAAATCCTGAAAAACCCGGGCTCGGTGGCTCAGCCTGTAATCCCGCGCCTTGGGGAGGCTGAGGTGAGTGAATTGCCTGAGCCCGCGGGTTCGAGACCCACCTGGGCAGCGAGACCTCATCTGTACAATAAATAAAAAAAAAAAAAAAAAAAAAAAAAAAAAATTAGCCGGGCGTGGTAGCGCATGCCTGTAATTCTGGCTACTTGGAAGGCTGAGGCGGAAGGATTGCTGGAGCCCAGCAGGTCGAGGCTGCGATGGCTGGGAGCGGCCACTGCACTCCAGTCTGGGCGACAGAGTGAGATTCCAACTCAAAAAAAAAAAAAATCCTGAAAATATATCCATTACCAAGGTATAGTCAACCACGGGAGACAAGAACCCCAGCCCCAGAAAGAGATGGAAAAGCTTAGGAAGGCCCTAGAAGAATCAATGAAGTGTGGAGTCGATGCATGGAGGCCATTTTTGAATTGAAAAATGGCAAAATGTACTGCTCAGTACTTTTACATCAGTAATGCACATGTTTATGCCAAGAAAAACAAAGATGTTTTCTTCAGTGATGTTTAAGTCAAGTGTATTAGTCAACACATTCCTGTTTATGATGCTTCCTTGTGTTGTTTTCCATGGAGTCAACTTTCTAAAGACATCAAACTATTTCTTACATAATTGTTTATCTACAGTAAGTTCAATTCTTTGACACACTTTGGCAGGCTAAGTCAATCTCATAATAGGTTTCACTGATTTTTTGTTTGTTTTATTTGTCTTTTTCAAGAATTAGCCAGTTTTATTAGGAAGCTATCTTAGTGCTGGTATTTACCTTTAAAAAATCACTTGCATAGTTTAACAAGAAGACACTGAGGAACAAATTCTTTAGCTATGATAGAACTGAAGTTTTGTTCATAAAAGATCAAAATTGTGTTGAATATAGGCCAATTATAAAGGATTTTATTCATCTGCATGCTAGTGAGTCCCTAACCCAGAGACTAACCTGTTATGAAAATGAGAACATTTTGGCTACAACTCTAAATTTTTTTTTTTTTTTTGAGTTAGAGTCTCACTCTGTCGCCCAGACTGGAGTGTGGTGGCCACTTCTAGCCACCGCAGCCTCGACCTGCTGGGCTCCAGCAATCCTTCCGCCTCAGCCTTCCAAGTAGCCAGAATTACAGGCATGCGCTACCACGCTCGGCTAATTTTTTTTTTATTTATTGTAGAGATGAAGTCTCGCTGCCCAGGTGAGTCTCGAACCCACGGACTCAGGCAATCCACTCACCTCAGCCTCCCCAAGGCGCGGGATTACAGGCTGAGCCACCGAGCCTGGCTACAACTCTAAATTTAATAGATGGCTAAACCTTTAAAGTGTGGTGTAAATTGCAAACAGGAGGTAGATGTCTGAATAGCTCATACTGTAAACCCTAGAAACCTAGGGCAGTTAAATCTTTGGACGTTTCCAAAGTGAGATCCTACAGTCTTATTTGTTCACAATGTAATAAGACTATAAGAGCAGAGGACTTCATAAGAAAAAGGGTCTGGGATTTTGTAATTACTCTTCTAGACCCTGCAATTGGGCCCCTGCCCACACCTGGTGCCTCCTCCAGTGCCCGGCCCTCTTCACTCCTAGTCATCAGGCTTGTTTCAGTTCCTTAAAGAAATTTGCCCTCTCTCACCTCAGCAACTCTGTCTGTGCTATGCCCTTTGCCTAGAGAGAACTGACTTCCATTTTCCCTCCCCTGCCTTATCTGGGTAATTCCTACTGCTCCTTAAGGTTTCAGCCCCCAAGTCACTTCATCAAAGAAACCTTTCCAAATCCCCAGAATGATCTGGTACCCCTTCTCTTCTGGCACCCTCAGAGGCAGGAACCCTAGTGTTCACTCTCTATTGTACCCTGAGTCCCAGCACAGTGCCCAGCCCCTTGTAGGTGCACGGAAAGTTTTCAAGTGAGTGTATGAACAAGATACCCACAATACAATCAGCCTACCCTGATCAAACATCCTAGAATTTGAAAAATAGAACTGGAAAGAATCTCAAGAAATCATGCAACCCCTTCCCCAGTCTTGTCAGTGACGTGCGGGTAAAATAGCACATTCCTAAAACAGTAAGTTGGTTAGAGCATCTGTTATGTGAACAAGTCTGCGTGAGAGATTCTGACAATGAATTCCGTCTTTAGATTGGAAATTGCAGAGAACACAGGCAGGTACATTGTCAATTACACTGCAGCTACTCTATTTGTCTGTTGGCAGAGACCTGTATTCTTTTTCTCCATAGTGAAGCAGTGTGTCTTGGAAACACAGTTCCCACAGGTTCTGGTGTGTGAAGCTGTGTAGCCACCGTGGAACTAAAGGCTGCTGTTTGGTTCATTATTCTGATTATGAGTGTTTGTTGTTGTTTTGTTTATTTAACAATTGCTGAGTCACTGCAGATGCAAAGGTAGATGGGTCTTTAAATTGTTCTACTAAGAGAAAAAAGTAGAAACCTGCTGTAATGAAAAGTAAACAAGCAAGCATTTAGAAATAACATTTCTTGCATGTGTGAGGTTTTGCTAAGATGCCCTAGTAATGGAGGCAGTTTTATCTTTAATATTCCAGTTCCAAATGGATGTAATGAAAGGCCTGTGTATGTCAGCTCTGGAAACTCTCTAACCTTGAAAGGCCTATTTTCTCCTCTTGCCAACTTGTCTATAGAGCTTATCAGGAAGAGAGGATTGCTATTGCTGTCTAGTGCCCATAATTAATCCTGGAGACAGTGAGGATTTAGGACCACTGATTGTGGCTGACTTCAAATTAAAAAGTCACTGTTAGTGTGTGAAACAGACACCATATGTTATAAACAAACACTCTGAATGATGTAGAATGTCAAGATAATTCATATGTAAACACAGGTTGTTGCACTTAGGGGTAGGTGTTTTTTTATACTCATTCATCGTTTTCAAAGATGTTATGGACACACTAACATAGATGGCTTACTGTTTTTCCTCCATTTGGTTCCCAGAAAATGTGTATGATTTTAAATATGAATATAGTACAAACCTCAAATTACTAGTTATAAAAATTGTCTTTCTCTTTACCATCAAAGTGGCAAGTACAAACAAAGGCAGACACCAGTCTGATTGGTTAGTGTAATCCAATTGCTGAGTTGAGCTTCTTTTCTTGTTCCTGCCATGACTAATTTGTGGTTTTACAAAGTGTTTCTGAATGTCAGACACATCAATTATAAGAGATGGGCAAGATGCATAAGGAGGAGAACCATGAGTGGGAGGGAAGCTTTAAGAATGTTTACAAGAAATCAAAGCAGTGATTGTTGGCAGAGGTTGTCCTACCACCTTTCCAAGAGCAATTCTCTTATTTAAGAAGGCAGCCAGATTATTTCCCAAATGAAGAACAAACTCTCTGTCCACTGCCAATCAGAACAGTTAGTGGCCTCATTTCTTCTTACTAATTGGTCCTCTCCTTTCCTTGAGCCCTTTGAGATACACACAACAATGCTACCTTCTCTCTGTAGACGCTAGTGCTTTAAGGGAAGGTTGGGTTGGTGTTCACAAACAGATTCTCTAGCGGTGTTTATTTTCCATGGCTATAGTGATTTTTTTTCTCCTACTAAAACTCTATTATATACCCTTTTGTTGTCATGACTGAAGCCTGTTGTTTCTGCAAAAACAATAATAGGCTGAAGATTAGGGTTGCATTTTATGGGCCTAGCAGCCCAGCAGGGCATCGTATTTGTATCAATCCTATAAATTCCTGGCATCAGGCCTCTTTACTCCTAGTAATTAATCTTTTTCATAAATGCTGTCATGTTTAGAGCTGTTTTATTAAGTTTCTGGTTTCTAAATTTTCTCTGTGACACTCCTTTGCCTCATCAGTGTCAGAAATGAAAATAGAAAAACAACAAAGCAACCAAATGGAGGGATCCTTCCAGCTACGGCTTTCTTTTCTTACCAGGGGAACCTAGATGTGAAGGCCGTCATTTTCATCCTTATAAATCCTGGCCCTCCTCTCCAAGCTTCCGACATGGTTTGTTTTGGCTTCCTCGTTCTCCTTGCTAGTGTGAGTGCTCTTCAGGTGTGAGAAGCTTAAGAAGGAAGACTTGCTCCTTCATTCCCTTGTCAGAATGCCACAGCTAAAGAGGAAGACCCGTTCTGGAGGAAGTTTGTTCACTGCCCTTGGACTTAGCCTTTCCGATATAGCTGAGAGCTGAACACCGTCCCTTCTGCCTCCTTGGGGATTGCAATTGCATTGGCGTGTGGTGGTGTGAGCAGCTTTTTTCTTTGGCCCACTGACCTAATTGCAATAGAGGAGGTAAAATATTTTCATTACCCTCTCCCCCAGAATATAGAAATCTTCAAAGGGAACTCGGGAGGGAGGTTAGCCTCTTAACCCTAATTTCCCTACCACTACCTCAGTTTGGCTGTGCATCACAAAATTAGTCTTTAGTCTCCGAACATAGTGACACCAGAATTGTTGTCGGTTTTGCTTTTAAAAATCATTTCATATTGTAAACCCAGCGATTATTTCATGCTGTTTATACTATATTTGTAGTCTTTGATCATGCATAAGTAGACTCAAGTTAACTGCTGATAGAATGATGATATTGTTCTCCATGTTTTTCTTTTTCTTCTTCTCTGTCTTTAAGGACCCTGTAACTAAGAACTGGCCTCAAGAAATTCCCTTAACTACATTACAACGTGGTTTTGTTTTTTAATTGGTTCAGGACTACCTATTTGTATGACAAGCAACATAATTCAGTTAGAAAAATCTGTCATATGTATGGTATGCATAATCTATATTTATTGCATTTTATAAATTACTGATTATTTAAAAATTTGAAAGACGCTGGATTGGCAAAGAATGCCGAAGAGAGTAGTAGTCTTTGCTGATTATTGTTATTTGAACACAGGCTGGTTTTTCCTCTCCTCCCTCCCCCTCCATTTTTCTTCAGGAGTTCCTTTCTATCAGCCACCCCTTTCTGCACCTCGATTCCCAGCAGGAAGATACTGTACTGCCACAAGTAGGGGCTGAAAATGGGACAAAATAGGTTTTGAATAGCAGCGTCAAATAAATTCAAGTGCCTTTCTAAATATATTTCAAGATTAAGTAATTAAGGATTGTAAAGCACTTGGAAAAAATAAAGTGCCGTGTAAGTGTAAAGTAATAAAGAGTAATCATAACAGTAATACAAGGGTGAACTGCTAAATCTTTCTTGCTTCTTTTACTCTAAGGATTTGCATCAGATTTGCCTTCTGAATACAGTTCTTTTATTTTTAATGAAAACCTTAGGCTGGTAATAATAATAATAATGATGATGATGATGATGATGATGAAGAGATTTTTTTTAAAGGTTTGTTTGATGATATAAAAAGATCATGCTCCACCCTGCCTTCTCTTTCCACCGCTGCTCACCCAGGAAAGATCTGAGCTTCATCCTACTGGGTGGGCTGCAGAGGATCTTGGACACAGAAGTCCCTCCAAAGGAAACCCTTGCTCCTGTTGGTCACAGCAACACCAAATGTGGCCACATCATCAACCCAATAACTAGCCTAATGATGTATGTTTATAATTACTTGGTATTTTTATGATTTATATCATTTTTCAATAAACTTGAGACTATCTGCGGTGATTGCTGCTATTTCCCATTATAGGTAGGCTTTTCATTTCCCAGTCTTGTACTCTCAATCCCTTGGACGACTTTTACAACAATCTCACTGATGTTCCCTTTGTGTGACTATGTTTATGTGAAATATAAATGTGTATTTCTTTAATGGAACATACATATTATTTACTACTGGTGTTTATTTTCCACTTTCTTCAACCTTTGAAAGAAAAGTATATTTCCTTGTGTGTACATTCTTATTGCTGACCCTCCGTGGAACTCCAGACCTCGCACAGGCTAGGACTGCAATCCCTGTGATTTTTGTACTCACAGGTTCACAGACTACACTCACACTCATGATTTGGATGAACTTGGAATCTAAGTTGAATACTTGGTGCTGGAGGGGGCAGATTTTCAGTGTGTTGTTTGGATATATAAAAGAAAGGTAGTGATAGAGATTCAAAATTGTCATTTGTTTTTTACTTTCTTTCAAAAGTTAAGGGGTCTGCGACCTTACAGTAAATGTAGACTGTTGTAGAATTAGTGTTTTCCATGCTTTGTACTGTACCACCACACAGCACTCATGACCTTTGCTAAAGCTTGTTTGGCAGTTGTAGGAGTGAGGCAGATAATTTGGATTCAGCAGAAACTGGTTAAACAACAACAACAAAATTTGCTTATGAATGTGGCTTTTCCCCCATTTTTCTTTCTTTCTTTCTTTTTTTTTTTTAAGGAAATCTCTTTAATTGAGCCATATGATAATTTGTGTGTATACTTAGTAAAACTTGGTTCAAGCTACATATCATATAGAAATCAAAGAGGGGCTGGGGGCAGTCACTCACACCTATAATCCTAGCACTTTGGGAGGCCAAGGCAGGAAGAATGGTTGAGCCCAGGAGTTCAAGACCAGCCTGGTCAACATGGAGAAATAGCGTCTCTACAAAAAATTAAAAAAATTAACCAGGCTTGGTGGAGCGTGCCTGTAGTCCCAGCTACTTGGGAGGCTGAAGTGGAAAGATTGCCTGAGCCCAGGAGGTCAAGGCTGCAGTGAGCCATGATTGTGCCACTGTACTCAGCCTAGGTGAGAGTGAGACCCTGACTCAAAACAAAACAAAACAAAACAAAAAACAAATCATAACTCCACAGTACTGAATGTTTATAATAATTTATAATATGTAATTACTTTATAAATCAATTGTATATTTTAATATATAAAATAGTTCATGAAGGCTTTTTAATTAAGAAAGTTTTCTAAAAGACTACTTTAAATTATTAGCACATTTTAATATTGCTAATCCTCACAGCACCTCTTTGAACACTATGATTGACTTATGTAACAAAACATCAAAAGAAATAAGCAATTTGACCAAAGTCACATGCAAAAAAAATCAGTGGAATTAAGATTCAAACAAAGAACTTATTACTTTGCCTTTTAAACTTATTATACACTCAATACTTCCTCACCTAATTTTCAATTCCTGCCTCCCATTTTGGGTCTGCTCCTCTGCTTTAAATCATGTCTGTCTTCCACACTATTAAACATGAAGAAAACCTCAGAATTAGTGTGAATATGTTTATAAATAAAGAAAAGGCCAAGAAGTGCTTAAGGTGCCTCCCAAGGCTGACTTCCAAATTGCTTTGGGGTCATGTCTAAAAACTTGCAGGAATTGTACTTTCCTAACAGTGAAATCTTACCTATCAACTCTAATTGTGTTTTGAATATAGGATTATGGAGATTTTTTAATTTTCATGAGGTAGTGATAAAATCACCTCCTAATTTCCAATTAAAGAATCTTTGAACACTTCCACTTTGATTTCTTTTTTTAAATTTTTTCTGAGTTGGGTTCTCACTCTGTCACCAAAGCTGGAGTGCAGTGGCATGATCATAGCTCAACACAACCTTGACCTCCTGGGCTTCTGGGCTCAGGCAATCCTTCCACCTCAGCCTCCTGAGCATCTGGGACTATAGGTACATGCCACCATGCCTGGCTAATTTATTTTATTTTATTATCTTTTTGTAGAGAAGAGGTCAAGGAAAGACAAAAATAGTAAAATAAAACTTAAATTTCCAAAAATATGTGACACCTCTATAAGTTTTCATGAAGAAACACGATTTGGGTAAATCAAAACACGATCAGGGTAAATTACCTAAAACAAATCTTCAGTCGAATGAAGGAACACATATTTTGTAGCCAAGGACTAAGATATTTCAAATAATAGACGTTGCATTCCAATTAGAGTTCTCAGGTATAGGCATTCATGTTTTTAAAAAAGCGTATGAAAGTTGTTAGTAATAAAATTGGCAGATTACAGGATGAAGGAGCAAGACAGTTAATGATTTAATCCAGGCCAACACACCTACTTCCTCGTTGGCCTTCTTTCTCCTCCTTGAAATATTCAAAACCCTCAGTCTAGTTTAATTAGGGAAGTATCCTTACACTTTGACATTTTTGTGGCTGGGAACCTAAGCACCTTTATTTGCCTTAGAGTCCTTTTGAATTCCACCTTTGCCCAAGGCGAGGGCTCTCCCTGTCTAGAACCAACTCCTGAGTGCCTTTTCAAAGTCCTTGTCGGTATTCTGCATTGAAGGCCTAGTGAGAGTCTATGAGGGATCCCGAACAGATTGTGTAACTGTTGCACAACCAATGTGTACACGTGTGTCACTAATTTAATTTTAATTTTACTGTATGCGTTTGTATAAGATCCTGCAGCTGTCATGTGCTCATCATCTGTCACTGAACTATCACTAAGCCATGCTGGGCTAAGACAGGATTATAAACGATGAACTGCCATGTGCTCTAAATCTTCTTATTTGCCTAGCCTGGAAGGTATGCCCTGTAAAATTTGATTGGCAGTGTGCTCTATGCTGGCCATTGACTTTTGAAGGCCTTTTCTATTGATTCTTAGAGCAGCTCTCAGTGTCTGTATTGACCATCACCTGCTGATTCCTGCACTTGCCTGATCTCCAACCTCCACCTCTTCTTTCCTCTCTTTTCCCCACTTGTTTGGCTACTAGCTCAGAGGCTGCAAAACAGGCCCTGTCGCTCTGGTGGCACGTGCAGTTATATAGGGCATATGGCTGACTGGTTGTATGCAGAAGAGGATAACTGAAGCCAAGCAGACCCAAGCACTGTTATTACAGCAGATGGGGGAAGCGTGGCATTCAATATTTAGACAGATGCCACCTCCTTATTCCACCTGTCTGGAAGTTGGACATTGTACAGAATGGATGTCTGCCTAATGATGAAAGAAACAAAGGGGACATTTATGAAGCACAGCAGAGCAGCATATTTACTGAGCATGCACAATATAATTGTTGACCATAACAATAAACGTAAACTGCTACTGGTCAGAACCACTGATACATGCACACAATTACAGTGGGAACGAGGAATTGCTACTTTCTACCAGCTGCTTTGGTGTATTTCATTTTGATGACTGGGGGCAATCGATAGGACTCAAAGTTTGTGATGGAAGCCTGAAAGAATTTGATTTTCTCAATGATAGTCCATCTTCCTTTTTTGTTAAAATCCTCAAAATAAATGTCCTTTCCTCTCTGTTTTACATGTTTCTTGAAAATTCAGTCCTTCATTTTCTCATCTGTGAATGACTTCTAACCAGGCAGAAAACAAGTTATTTTTGTAACTTCTACTATTTTGATGTGTTTGGCATCAAAGTGAATACGTCTTTTCCTCTAACTTCAAAATATAAAGTTTTAGTTAGAAATAAAAAAAAATAGTGTATATTCTTTGAGAATGTGAATTTTTTTCTGATAGATCATTCATTATGGTCGTTGTATGTGTGTGTCTGTGTGTGTGTGTGTGTGTGTGTGTGTGTGTGTGTGTATGTGTGTGTGTGTGTGTATATATAGTTTGAGTTGGAGTCTCACTCTGTCGCCCAGGCTGGAGTACAGTGGCACACTCACGGCCACCCCAGTGTCTGCTGGACTCCAGTGATCCTTCTGCCTCAGTCTTCCAAGGTCTTTGTATATTTTAATTTGTAAATTGTTTTATCCCTTCCTCACAGATTAATTTTTTAAACTCAATACTGGTCTTTAATGTGCAAGGCCACTTCATGTTTTTATCAGTAATCAGCAAGTGGGAATAAATATGTACTACATGGGAACGGCCCATGGATTTCTTACAAGAGTAGAAGTTGACTAGCTTGTTTAATACATAAAATAACATTTGATTTAATGCATCTAGTATGTATTTATTATAACTATAGCCAAAAGAGGAAAGCCTTCTTTCTAGGGAAATAGTAAATAGAATTCTCCAAGCCAAAGAAGTTGAAGGCAATAATTTATAAAAAGTCACCTCAGGCTAACATTTCTCAAAAGCACAGCAGATCATTCCTGTTTTAGAGTTGGCCTGTGTGATAAGGAAGAACCCTATTTTAAAAGATTTCCTGATAGATATTACCAGTAGCACTGCTGATCTGAAAAACGCAGAATTACTATTTTTAGGTATGCCACCAGTGAACAGCCCTAGCTGAACAAATAACTGAGAAGCACCCGAGATGAGAAACTTTTTCTTTTTGTCTTGTTTTCATCCAGATCTAATTTTTTGGGAAACATTTTTTGGGGGTTCATTTTTCTTCACTGATTATTTTCACATTAAAACCCCATCTGACGAAAGGCATATGGAAGGGAAGGGAGGTCATTCCTAATTGAACAACCTAGGACTCGTGAGGTTAATTACAGATATTAACGCTGCTGTTCTTCAGCTTCTTGCCCTCAAGAAGCCTCTAGCTTCCACATGACCTGGCTCCAACAAAGAGACTCTCTTTAGCCCATTAACTAATTGATAAAAATGTGAGTGTTTAGAATGAGTCTAATTAAATCACCGAGCCTTACAATTACTAGTCCATTTGGTAGCTGTTGGGAGATGGGTAACCTCAGCTAGCATTGTAGGGGAATAAAAGATAAAAATAAAAGGGAGCTTAACCAAGATCATTTTGAAAGCTGTTCATTTGAAGACAAAGTACACATTTGCCTGAAATGTCTACATTTGCTACTTCAAATGCATTCCCTTTCTAGGGTAGCACAATCTCCGAAAGAGAAAATAATGTCTTTTTTCTTCTTCTTTAAGAGCAGGCATGCTCCACTTTGTCTAATAAAGTTACATGAGTGGCTGGGGAATTTTTTCTGCATTAGCATTAAGCTAAATTCCTTTAGAGCTTGGAACACTGAAGTTTGTCCATTGAGCTTTTGTTTAAGGGCCTGCAAATGTCTTGAATAATAGACATTTAAAAACCCAGAATGGACTCTCAGGCCTTCTTACTTAGTCCCAGTCTGTTCTAACTCACAGCTACTGCAGCAGCCCTGATTCATGACTTTTCTTGAATGTTGGTAGGCTGCAGCCTGGGCCCTGGTGGAGGAATCAGAGCACTGACTCAACAGTGGCAAGTCCAGCCACAAAGCCCAGGTGGTGACTTTTTGTCCCCAGTTAAGAGATATTCATTGGCTCCTAAGTGGGGGATAACACAAGGATACTATGATACTTCTCATTGAAGTTTTACAGCAGTTTATTAATGAAAGAGCCAAAGAATTTTAAAAGGGGAAACATAATTTGTAAAGATCTATTGAATATTTTTCTACATTTATTAAGAACAGTACTCTATAGTAAAAAAGATAATTTGTCCTGATTTACAGCTAATCTAGGCTGACATCAGACTCTTTTGAAACAGGTAATATGATGGATTGGAGAGAACTTGGGTATGAGTTTCATATTTTCTATAGTATCTTTGTAGTAGGTGGTCATAAAAATAATATTGTGTTGGCCGGGCGTGGTGGCTCATGCCTGTAATCCTAGCACTTTGAGAGGCCAAGGAAGGAGGATTGCTTGGGCCCAGGAGTTCAAGTTCAGCCTAGGCAACCTAGACAAGATCTCATCTGCATAAAAAATCAAAAAATTAGCCAGGCGTGAGGGTACACTCCTGTAGTTCCAACTACGTGGGAGATTGAGGCAGGAGGATTGCTTGATCCCAGGAATTTGAGGCTGTGGTGAGCTGTGATCATGCCACTGCACTCCTTGGACAACAGAGTGAGACGCTGACTCAAAAAATAAATAAATAAAAAGAAGAAGAAAATTGTGGCTTCTTGAATAAGAACGCGTGCCCCTGCACTTAATCAGGTGTTAGTGTCTTTGCTTTTACCTCTGAGAGATATTTGTTGCTGTTGGAAGCATTCAGATAGTGACTAAGCAACAGTTACTTTCAAAGTTTTTGTGATGGTGAAAGAGTGACTATAAATATCAGCATATATCAATTCTCCCTAAGTACATTTATTGCTGGAGACATTGATGTTGATAAACAATGGGCCCATCCACTCTACATTAATATAAACTCAAGCAAAAAATGTTAAAAATGCATTCCACTTTTTCATCATTTACTCCTAGTCTCCAAGAGGAAGTGTTTTCCTTCTGATTATCCTGTCATTCAACTCATGCTAATTAGTGAGTGTAACAGAACTTTAGCAGACAGTTTGGTTGCAGGTGTATTCAGACCAAGGGAAATTTAATTACTTGCTAATTTCCTGGTGTCCAAGGTAGCATCATATTATAGTTGCAAATACTGTGGTATTAATCCAACTTAAAGAAGTGCAATGTGGCTCAGCCTCCATATTTAGAGACACCTGGAGGATGGTGTTGGCATTGCTGCAAGTGCATTGAGGATAGGGGATTGTGTCTTTTGCATTTATGACTGAATACCCAGTGTCTGGCATAGGGCAGGACATATAGTAGACACTCAGTAAATATTTATTGACTAAGTGAATGTAAATGGAAGTGAGCCAAATACAAGTACAGTATGAATATCTGAGCACAGAAAGGAAAACTAAGGATGTTACAAACAATGGTAGGCAAGAAAGAAGAAAACTAACACTTCCTGAGCACCTTCTGGAAGGTCAAATTTCTGAAGGCCAAAAACTATAAATTTTCCTAAAATTTCATTTTATCTTCTAGAAGGGTAATGTAATAATTAAGACCATACACTTTGGATGAGAAAGCTCTGGGTCTAAATCAAAAGTTTACTTCTTACTCAATGTTTGTAGCCAATTCATCTAACTTTTATACGCCTCCGTTTTCTCATCTATAAAATGGAAGGTATGGGAATAATGTTTAACTCAAGGAAGAACTGCAAGGGTTAAATAGATATATAAAATGTCTAGCATATGGTAGATTGTCAATAAACCAGCTATTAAATTTAATTTTATAATGGTATACAAAGTAGCATTATAAAAATATTATATAAAGCATTATATTGCCTGTTACAGAGAGATTAAGCAATTTGCCCAAGCTCACAGAGCTGGCAAGTGACAAACATAGCAGCCTGACTCCAGCCTCGTGCCTTGCCCATTAATAGCAGACTACTTAAATGCTATGTTATCTGAGTAGATGGGGCTTGATGACACTGATTCTGCAATGCTGAAACCAGCCTCTAAAAGCAAGCTGGGTATTTTTGGAAGCTCCAGGAATTTTGGAGCCCAGTATATAGCAGGACAATAATGAATCTCCAACCATGTCATAAAATATGGTTTACCAGCATTGAAGTGCTGCTTGCTGTCTCACCCTGATTCTGGGTTTGACATGTGGAGACAATGGGCAATAAAACCATCAGGAAGGTGCTACACAGGCAACTGAAGTCAAATGACCAAAAATAGAAAGAAGCCTGAGCCCCTAGGTTCGAAATCCACCTGGGCAACTTGGTGAGACCTCATCTCTACAATAAATAAAAAAATTAGCTGGGTGTGGTAGCACGTGCCTTTAGTTCCAGCTACTTGGAAGGCTGAGGCGGAAGGATCGCCGGAGACCAGCAGGTCGAGGCTGCGGTGGCCGGGAGTGTGCCACTACACTCCAGTCTGGGAAACAGAGTGAGACTCCAACTCAAAAGAAAATAGAAAAAGAAAGAAAGAAAAAATTAAGGCACACTGAATTACAAATCAAACTTAGCCTTATATTAGATGAATGCAAGAATGTCCCTGCTAAAAGGCCAGCTCATCATTCATCATAGGCAATCGAGTAGCTTTTTTGTTAATGTGATATTTAAGGTCCAGCTTCAGGTCAATCTGTGTCTGTTGCACACAAAGGGAACAAGTGTTTACTTGTTAATCTGGTTGGCTATATCCAGAACCACCTTTTTTTCCCCCACATCAAATAGCTAGACATCCAGAATCTTCTGATGCCATCTTTGATTATGAAAGACAATGGCACTTGTAGCTTGTGGGATGGCTGTTTGGGAGTGAAGATACCTGAATTTTTCTATATGTTATTTCTGACTCTGGCTTTACATAGCTCCCTGAACTGAAATCAGCTGCATTCATCCTTCCTTTCAGAGATAACTGCAAGGAAGTCAATTTTGTAATCTTTGAGAAGTCTGTGGCCGAGGCTCACAGTTTCCATCCATCTGTGTGGGCCACTTAGATTCCTTGACAGTAGATTTTGGCCTTTCCCCTGCCAGCCATCATAGTGTTGGGTACAAGCAGTACTCATCAGATCATGTGAATGGGTCAGGGTGACATTATCTTGCTGAGAAGTCATCTTAAGGGACATGATGGACCATCAACTGTAGCATTGTCACCTCACCATCACTACCATCACCAGCATCTTTCACCTTCCTCATACTTCTAGTACCCTTGTCCTTTCCTTCCTAACAAAATCTGATGTCAGTCACTAACATCAATAGCCAATGGTTTACTTTTCTCAGGGATTTCTGTCTTAGAAGCTGTGGGGCAGAGACTTCTAACTGTTCACCAAATCAGCTTCCTTTTCTTCATGGGTACCCAGAAAGTCTACTTTCCCCAACTTCTCTTGCAGTTATGTGTAGTCATATTCTAAAACCATGACTGAATTCTAGACCATTGAACGTGAATGATTTGACTCATAAATATGTCACACCATGTGAATGACTCAGGGTGACATCCATGCTTCACCATGATTTTCCCTTATTCTGGATGACTGAGATAGAGAATGCTCAAGGTGACTCTGAAAGTTATGTGTTGAAGATGACAGAACATCTGTCAGCCTGGGTCTCTAAATGGTCACATAGAACAGAGTTACCTCTGACCTAACACATGCCTGGAGTGTTATAAAAGAAAGAATTAAATATAGTGTTTCTTGGTCACAGCAGCTAGTCTTATCCTAACTCATAAAAGCTGAGTTTCTGCTGTGGAATAAAAGGCATGATCCAGTGTAAAAATAAATAAATAAATAAAAATGTTGAACAAGAACCAATAAACAGGTGGTGAAGACTAGGAACATCTTCCCTTCTGCCTGCCCCACCATATATGTGACTTCCCTTCCTATATACGTCCTTGAATTTTGATGACATTTGAATGTAACTAAGATGACACTGTTTCTCCCAGAATTTGTGAGGTGATGTTCATTGGTGGTGGGTCCCACCCCACAGAGCTCTCAGATATGAAGTCAAGCCACTGGACTAATAGACTATGGTCTCCTTGGTGCCGGGAGAATGTGCAACAGTTAATAGAAAGTTATTCCTTTGGGGATTTTATCATCTAAACTCTGGTGTCTACTTTTTTCTCCGTGTACAACCACTGGTGAAGGCTGACCACATTATGTGTCAGGAGAGAAATGTTTCTCAGCAAGCTTACTAGTATGCTCAATCCTAACTTATCACTACCAAGTCACCATTTGGGGAGGATCTTAAGTTTGTCAGACTCAATAGGATGCTTATCTTACTGAGTCTTGGTTGAGGAAATCATATAAGCCCATGAATTGCCTTAGAGGACAACAAACAAACGAATTTTGACTTGGGAAAAATGTCTTGTAGATATCTCCTGTCTGTAAAGGAAAGTGTTTTAAGATTACTGAACCAATTCTTATAGTAGCTATTGTAAATTTCAGTAGCTCCCTGAAGGGACAAATCTACACTTTTTTTTTCCTCAGTCTTATGCAAGCTCCTTCTCTGACTCTGGAATGTTAATAAGGAACTTAACTATAGTAGAACTTGGATTTCTCATCACACTTTCTTAGAGAAGTTAGAGGCTTTCAATCCTTATCAAAGGCAATAAGACAGCAGTTTGTGAGAAAGAAACAAAAAGACAGCAATTGGGTTAGAATCTGAAAGTCCCCAGACTAAATTCCCACCAATAAGCACATTTTCTATCACAGCAAAGTTGAGGAACATAATCTGAAACTAGGAAGAAAAGTATCAGGCAACTGGGAAGTGTTTGAAGATAATAATCAGCCTGAACCCCCAGCCATTTCGTTTGTGGCCTAGGTGCACAATATGCACTGTGCATTGATTATGATGGCAAAAGGATTATAAATCATATTGGGCATTTTGTATATTATTCAAATCCAACAGATGGGAAATTGGCGGGTCCTAGCAAATAGAAAATTCAACATTAATTCAAGTGGGCTGATAAAATCATCATAAATAATTTTAATATCCTTTAAGCACAAAGTTTGTGATGAAATCAAATACCTCTCAGCTGTCCTTCAATGGTCATTCATGCTGTGTGAAGTCTGAGGGATGTTTTACCCCTCAAGTTAAAAGGCTGTGTCTTTAACTTACATAGACTGAAGCCTGTGCTACTGCATAGGATTAAAGAAACCCAGACAACATCTCAACAAGTATTTTTCAAAGTGGGGTGGCCTGCTGGAGGGCTCGATTCTCCTAATATAGACAGATTGGATCAGTCAGCAGAGAACTAGCTATAGGTGGTGGATAGATGGGTGGAAGATGACAATGTCTACCCATTAGGTTGAAAACTTTCCAAGAATGGGGTGCCAGTGACTGACCCTTGCTCGTCTGTTGCTATAAGATGGGGAGAAGACTGGATATGAATAAGCGACTTCTTACAGGTAAACATAGCAGATGAGCAGCAGGTTTCTTCAGAGCAGGGCATTGTGTGAGAAGGAGATAGGACAGTAGGAGGGAGATGAGTAAGCTGTGTACCCTACGAGCTGTTAGTAGGATCACAGGTTTTTTTATCGACCAGACCATATCATATGCAATATGAATCTGAGGTGGCCTGTGTGTATAATTTTAGGAGCACCCTTAGCTTTTCATTAACTCTTGTCAGTGTTTCTGTAGGGACTAGTGGCCTACTTGGAGTATTTATACTACTAAAGTCATCTAGGAGTAACTGGTACAAAAGCAAGCACGTAGACCATGGAACATAATAGAGAATTCAGAAATAACCTAAATACCCACAGCCAACCAATTGTTGACAAAACAGACAAAAGCATGCACTGGGGAAAGGATACCATATTCAATAAATGGTGCTGGGAAAATTGGATAGCCACCTGTAGAATAATGAAACTGTCTCACCATATATAAAAATTAACTCAAGATGGATTAAGGACCTAAATGTAAGACCTGAAACCATAAAAATCCTAGAAGAAAATGTAGGATGTTCTATTCTGAATATTAGTTTAGGCAAATAATTTCTATCTAAGACCCCCAAAACCAAATGCAGCAAAACCAAAAATAAATAAGAGGAACTTAATTAAACTAAAAAGCTTCTGCATAGCAAAAGGAATAATCAACAGAGTAAATAGGCATCCTACAGAAAGGCAGAAGATATTCAAAAATTATACATCTGACAAAGGACTAATATCCAGAATCTACAAGGAACTCAAACAAATTAGCAAGAAAAACGCCCATTAAAAAGTGTGACATGAACAGATGTCGATGGCTCAGCCTGTAATCCCGCGCTTTGGGAGGCTGAGGTGAGTGGATTGCCTGAGCCTGCGGGTTCGAGAACCACCTGGGCAACTTGGCGAGACCTCATCTCTACAGTAAATCAAAAAATTAGCCAGGTGTGGTAGCGCACACCTGTAGTTCCAGCTACTTGAAAGGCTGAGTGGAAGGATCGCTGGAGCCCAGCAGGTGGAGGCTGCGATGGCCGGGAGTGGCCACTGCACTCCACTCTGGGCAACAGAGTGAGACACCAACTCAAAAAATAAATAAATAAATAAAAAGTGTGACGTGAACAGACATTTCTCAAAGGAAGATATACAAATGACTAACAAACATATGAACAAATGCTCATCATCACTAATCATCAGGAAAATGCAAATTAAAACCACATGAAATCCCACCAGTCAGAATGGCCATTACTAAAAAATAAAAAAAAGTAGATGTTGGTGCAGGTGTGGTGAAAATGGAACACTTATACACTGTTGGTGGGTGTGTAAATTAGTACAACCTCCATAGAAAACAGTATGGAGATTTTGCAAAGAACTAAAAGTAGATCTAGCATTTGATCTAGCAGTCCCACTACTTGGTATCTATCCAAAGAAAAAGAGGTAATTATACAAAGAAGATACCTTTACTTGTATGTTTATCACAGCACAATTCACAATTGCAAAGATATATACTCAACCCAAGTGCCCATCAACTGATCAGTGGACAAAAATAATGATAGCCTGGCTCGGTGGCTCAGCCTGTAATCCCACGCTTTGGGAGGCTGAGGTGAGTGAATTGCCTGAGCCCATGGGTTCAAGACCTGCCTGGGCAACTTGGTGAGACCTCATCTCTACAATAAAATAAAAAATAAAAAAAATTAGTCGCATGTGGTAGCGCGCACCTATAGTTCCAGCTACGTGGAAGGCTGAGGCGGAAGGATCGCCGGAGCCCAGCAGGTCGAGGCTGCGGTGGCCAGGAGTGGTCACTGTACTCCAGTCTGGGTCACAGAGTGAGACTCCAACTCAAAAAAAAAAAAAAAAAAAAGTGATATATAATATATATGTATATATTTTCACATATATATCTTTTAATATATTATACATACACATACCATGAAATACTATTCAGTCATTAAAAGATGAAATAATGTTTTTTGCAACAACTTGGATGGAATTGGAAATCATTATTCTAAGTGAAGTAACACAGGAACTGAAAACCAAATACTGCATGTTCTCACTTACAAGTGAGAGCCAAACGAGGGGGTCTACAAAGACATATACAATGGTACAATGGACACTGAAGTCTTAGGCTGGGAGGGAAGAGGTGAGGGATAAAAAATTGCCTACCAGTTTCAATGTGCACCTGGAGTAGGGGTGACAGGTACACTTAAAATCCAGACTTCTTTACCATTATGCAATACATCCATGTAACCAAAACCCACTTGTACCTCTCAAACTATTAAAAAAAAAAATCATCCATGAACTGGGAAAAAGAAAAAAAAAATGAGAAAGGAAACTTATTGTCCAAGCTTGGTGGCTCATGCCTGTAATTCCAGCACTTTGGGAAGCCAAGACAGGAGTATTGCTTGAGCCCAGAAATTCCAGACCAGCCTGGGCAACATAATGACACCTTGTCTCTACAAAAAAATTTTGAAAACTAGCCAGGCATGGTGGCACGCACCTGTAGTCCTAGCTACTTGGTGGTCTGAGGTGGAAGAATCATCTGAGTCCAAAAGGATTGCCTGAGCCCAGAAGGCTGAGGCTATGGTGGGCCATGATCATGTCACTGCACTCCAGCCTGGGCAACAGAGTGAGACCCCAACTCAAAACTAACAAACAAAAAACAAACAAAAATATTGATTAGATTGTGATTTAATATTCAGTGCTTGTTCCCTCTTATGCCATACCTGCTGACTAGGAACCAGTGATTGAAAAGGTTTGTGGAGACAATATCTTTTTTGCCATTTGAGTATTTTAAAATTAAAGTGAATTAAAACAAGTTTTAGAAATTCTTGAAGTGACCAGGAGTATCACAGACATCATAAAAATTGGAGGGAGGAGCAATTACTCTTGGGACTTCCCCTCTCCAAGTACACTCAGCCCTTCTAAAGCCTCCATCTTTTATTGACATTTCCCTGGAGGGTAAGGGTGGGGGAACTTCACAGTAAAGAAAGCACAGCTGAAAGTCACATTTTTCACTTATAATAGAAACTGAGCGATATCTCCCCTGTGCAGCTTTCTTTTGATATAGGGCGGTACTGCAGAAATGTATCTGATTTGGCTGGTAGAAAGGCAGCTTCTGGAAAACTTGTTGGTTGGATGTGCAGCCCCACTTTTACAGCTATGATCCTCAGACCCCTAACTATGATGAACTGAGCAGGCAGGTGCGGGGCCAGCTATATGGACCTCTTTTATGGGGAGGTTTGTCCTAGACATCATCCACATCCCTGGTTCAAGACTAGCCTCCTCATCGTCTGCCTCATAAATAGCATCACGGCCTGGCACAATGGCTCACATCTTTAATCCCAGCACTTTGGGAGGCTGAGGTGGGAGGATTGATTGAGTCCAGGAGTTCAAGACCAGCCTAGGCAACATAGCAAGACCTCATTTCTACATATAAGCCGGACTGGTATGTGCGTGTAGTCCCAGTTGCTTGGGTGGATGAGGTGGAAGAATCACCTGAGCCCAGAAGTTTGAGGCTGCAATGAGTCGTGATCACACCACTGCACTCCAGCCTGGGTGACAGAGTGAGAGCTTGACTCAAAAAAAACCCCCAAAAAACCAGCAGTCACTATTCATTAAGCACCCTCTCTACACTAAGCATTGTCTTAAGTACTTCACTGTATTGTTAGTAGTTATATCCTCAAACAAATTTGTGAAATGTTCATATTTCCATTTAAATTGTGAGGAAATTGAGGTTCAGAATGGTTAAGTGACTTTCTCAAGGACTTACAGAGAGTAAGCAGCATCTGATGTTGGATTTGAACCAAGGTCTGTCTGATTCTGCTATATTCCTTTAGCAAGGTATGTATACCTTATCTGCTGATTGTGTGAATTTTCCAGGGCCTACCTTTGTCACCAGAATAGTCAGTCAAGGTGCAACGAAGTTTTCTTATGTAAGATATTTAGAGCATTTTGTTTCCATATATTCAGCAGAACTTGTGCCTTTCTCTCACCCCAAATTGCTTCCTGGGGTAACTTGAGCACTGGGGAGAATAGGAACTAAAAATTATATGCTGTGAGCCTCTCCCAGGAGAAAACATCATGCTGATTTTATACAGGTCAAAAGCTCAGGTGTATTTTATGAGGATTTTCTCAACTGGTGACTTCAAACCTTTTTGCATTTGGCACTTATTAGGGACTCTCCAGGGGCCTCTGACTCCACAGAACCTCCTCCCTCAAAGATATTGCAGTCTAGTCAGGAGGCAAAACAGACACACAAAGTAAGCAATTAGAGAAAAGGGAAGTGTCAAATTGTGTGGAGTTACTGCTGGAAGCAAAATACTGTTGTTTGGAAGAGGAAATACTTTCCTAGGGTGTGTGTGTGGGGGGGTATTAATGGGTTTATTTGAGACCATGCTGAATTTAAGGAGATGAGGCTTTTTCCAGGCACAGACAATCTGACAGAGCTGGTAATACCTAGTCAGAGCCAGTGGTGTGCTCAGGACCAGAAAAGGAGGCTTCCAAGTTCTATATAGGGATGATATTAAGGACACAAGGAAAGTATATTCTAGACTGTTTAAATTTAAAAGGAAACCAATAGAGGACTAAAGAACACCCATGGTCAGAGGGGCAGGTGGAGAAAGGGCTGGGGAGGTCGTATTACAGAAGCCAGAGGTGTTTTTGTCTGCAGTGTCACCCTCCACAAAGAGGATGAGCAGGACGAGGTTGGAGAAAAGGGCTTCTTCAGCATGCCCCCACTGCAGACCCCTTGGTTAGAATTCAGGGATTCTGATTTCCTCATAGGTAAGAGGGCTGATCCGTGGGAAACCTTGGGACTTCACAGCCTCAATTTCCTCACTGTGACAACTTAGCCACCACCTACTTGGGAGCCAGAAGAGTCTAAACTAGTGAACTTCTACGGATTCCAAGATGTAAGGCATGACATGAAATAAGGGTGTTTACTTATAAACAATGAGTCTCTCCAGCATGTCCTCATTTTGCAAGGATTTGTAGTGTTCACAGGTAGTCCTGGGGGCCCCGGGGATGCCCAGGAGAGGGCTGAGAAGTGAGTGCCACACTTCAGAGGCTGATCTACCTCAGGAGCAATTGCAGGGCCCATTGACAAAGCCAGGTAACCATTCAGAGAAATAATTATGTCTTCTGCAAAGTACTCATTGATAACATCTATAATTGTTTTGTAAGAGCTGAAATAGTGAATGTATTAGAAGTAATTAAAAACTTACGAACCAAAACATTTTTGAGAAATTTTTAAAAATTACAACTTACCTTGAAAACGACAATCTGAAAAATAAAAGGGCATTAGTATACATTGCAGGCAAAGAATGTGCCAAAAAGGAATGTACTAGGGTTTGAAAATGTTTTATCCTAATTAATTGTTTCTTACTTACCCTTTAGAACAGGAGGAACAAGGACTACACACACACATACATGTAGACCAGATGTGGTCCAGAGAGGTAAATAAGTCTTTCAAAGTAACACAGCCACTGTGGGTTGGAGATCTCACCCATTCCTGTCTTTCTCTAACCCTGGTACATACACCATCTTAATTACAATCCTGACAAACCTACCTCATCCCGTGACTGATCCTTTAACAAATATTTGCTTATATAATGAATAAAAACTCCAAATTGAAATAGCCTAACCATGGAAATAAATACAAAACAGCTATCAGAGCTGCTGGTATAAATTCTAAAATGTGGTCCATCTTCAGGGTCTATCCTCAAAGCCTTGGGGAAGGGGTGTTTGAGAAGTGTCTGTGTGAACATTCACGTGTTAGCAAATTTTCCTCCCTGTCAGAGAAGAGCAGGAAGAGCTAAGTTGTAGATTTCACTAATTAAAACCCTGTTAGGATCAGCAAAGATCCGAAATGGGGTCCTGGCTAATTAAGAGCTTTGCTGTTATGCTTATAAGTGTCCACTGAAAGCAGCCCCTGCAGGTTCAAGTAGGTTCTGCCCTGACAGAGAATGTGCTGTGGGCCCCATGCAGTTGCTTTGCAGATTCTAAGATAACAATGACTTGGAAATCAGACCTTATAAATTTCAGCCACTAATAATAGCAGCTGTGCTAGCTAACTTGGTTAATGCCACTGTTTATTTAGAAAATTACAGTTGACTACTTGTCCTTCTCACCTCCAAAACTGTTTATGAAGTATTTCGTAAAGAGGTCTTAAACTCAAGTACAATAATCAGTAAGCATTTATTAACTATCACCTGTGGGATACAAACAAGAAAAAGATGTGGATGTTATCCTTTAGAAGTACATACTTTATTTGAAAAGATGAAATGTATACAATCAAAATAATTAGCAGATGATGGTTGGCACAACTTTGTTGTTGTTGTTTTTGGGGTTTTTTTTGTTGTTTTTTTTTGAGTTGGAGTCTCACTCTGTCGCCCAGACTGGAGTGCAGTGGCCGCTCCCAGCCACCGCAGCCTCGACTTGCTGGGCTCCGGCGATCCTTCCGCCTCAGCCTTCCAAGTAGCCGAAACTACAGGTGTGCGCTACCACGCCCAGCTGATTTTTTGATTTATTGTAGAGATGAGGTCTCGCTGCCCAGGCGGGTCTCAAACCCGCGGACTCAGGCAATCCACTCACCTCAGCCTCCCAAAGGCGCGGGATTACAGGCTGAGCCACCGAGCCCGGCTGTGTCGGCACAACTTTATCAAGTGCTAAATTTCAGCACGGGCAACTCAGTGCGACCCTGTCACTACAGAAAAATGAAAATAAGAAAAAAATTGCTGGTTGTGGTAGCAAATGCTTGTAGTTCCAGCTACTCAGGAAGCTGAGGCGGGAGGATTGCTTGACCCCCAGGAGTTTGAGACTGCAGTGCACCATGACTGCACCACTGCACTCTAGCTTAGACAACAGAACAAGACCCTGTCTCAAGGAAAAAAACACAGCCTCTGTGGAAAACAGTGTGGCAATTCCTAAAAGTTGTAAAAATCAACCTTCCGTATGACCTTGCGATCCCCCTACTGGGAATATACCCAGAAGAGCTCAAATCACTCTATAGAAAAGATACCTGCACACGTATGTTTATTGTAGCATTGTTCACAATAATAAGAACATGGAACCAACCATGCTGCCCATGAAAAGAGGACTGGATAAAAAAAATGTGGTAGCTATACACAATGGAATATTACACAGCCATAAAGAAAAACAAAACCATGAACTTCGCAGCAACCTGGATGGACTTAGAGTCTATAATACTGAGTGATCTTTTACAGAAACAAAGAAGTGAGTATCACATGTTCTCACTTATAAGGAGACCTTGAACAACTATTGTAATACTATAAGAAAAAGATTGACAATAGCGGGGAAACTGCGGGGATTGGGGGTGGGGGGAAGGTGGGATTAGCAGTGGTGGAAAACTGCCTGGGGAAGGGGGGGCACACCTCATCAACAAGGGTACCTGCATAATGAATATTTGTATACCTAACCCTGAATTGTACCCCACAATTTTAAAATTAAAAAATAAAAAAAGAAAGGAAGGAAGAATGAAAGAAAAGCAACTAAATTTTGAGTTTGGGCTTTAAACACAATAGGAATTCAGGAAATGATAGGACTAGCAAACTTTTACTGAGACTTTATCATTTGTAAAGTTGAGTGTGTTATGTAGAATGTCTTAGTCAACTGTCAGTCAACTCTGAGGCAGGTACTGTTTTACAGGGGTCATAATGGAATCGCAGAGGTTATGGGACTGGTCGGCAAGCAGCAGAACTAGAGTACAACCTAAGTATCTTGGGCTTCAGGGCCCAGGCTCACAACCGTGGCACAATAGTGGGTTCTCATGCAAGGATGCAGGATTCAATTATCCTCACATTTGCCCTCTTCCCTCCTCAGCTGTTTGATTTCTGGATTAGGGTCAGGAATATTTTCCTCAGTGTGTATTCATTCCCAGCAGAAGGCAGTGGCAGGTTGAGAGTGGCTTCAAGAAGCCTTAAGATACAAAGATATGGTCTTGCAGCCCCTTCATTTTAAGGTATCTCACAATACTAAGCATCATATGATGTTTACAAGTGACTGATGGGAGACAGCTTTTATAGGTGAGTAGATTTCTGCACCCCAATGCGTCTGTGCTCCATTACTAGTACTGGGAAACTCAGGACGAACTGGAAGCAAAGGAGAAAGAGAACACAGCAATGTAATTGGTCACTGCCATGAATCTATACTCGGGGGACAGATAGCACAACCAGAGGTAATAGCTTACACACGTATTCTTGAGCTGTGCAATAGATGGAAAAGGGTCCCAGATGGATTGGGCAGGGGCTTAGTTCCGGGATTATGATGAGACAGTGGGTAATTATTGAGTGGCAGGGCCTCAGCCCTGATTAGTATCTGCAAGCTTGTTCCCCTCCTTCAGAGGAAAGCATTGATAAAGATAAACCATGCTGCTCTATGTCCTCCGCACAGCACAGAACAACACATTTCAATCTAACAGGATCAGGTCTCCACTTTGATCACAATCTGTTACCTAGATGTCTTTGCAAATTAATCAGTCCTGCTTGTTTAGCTCCAGTCAGTTTGTACTGCTAAATTAATAAATGTACCAGGAGCAACAGAACACATAATTAAATTCTACAGTTTAATCTCCACATAATAATTTTGACCTTAGTCTGGGTCCTCTCTGTTCTAGCCAGTAGAATGCAGAACAACCACAACCTTCCCTGGGTAGTTCACACTAACAATCTGTCCTACTCCATGGCTCTAAAAATCAGAGAAATACTCATATAAAAATGCAAAAGACAGACAAAAAATCATGTGCTGAATTTCATGGCAGAGAAGGCACGTGAACTAAGCAGTTTGTATCCTGAGCTATCTTTATAAGAGAAAGCACTCTTTTGGCAGAAATAGAAAAAAAAAAAAAAAGAAAAAGAAAGAAAGAAAGAAAGGAAAAAATCCGCTTTATGTTGTTTCAAAAACAAAGGATATATGCTTGGCAAATTCAATGCCCTAGTAGATTGAAAAACAGCACCCTACTAACAGGCTGGAGGCTTCTTCAGTGAGAACTTGGAACCCAAGTGTGGGCTCTTTCCTAATGGTCTGATGGTATTTACTGTGCGTAAAGTTCCTCAAACTGATAGTCCAACTTGGCATGCTTTGACACCAAGCCAGATTGTAAGCTCGTGCAACATCCTGGACATGTGTTTTCCTGTAGGTCTTACAATTTTTTTGTAGGTTTTTCACTGGGTACCTATTAGGAATGGTGAAAATGTTTTTTGTTTATTTTATGAAGACTCATTTATTTTTCAAGGTTGGCTATTTTAGTGTTAGTAGAATATGTAGGGAGAAAATTATCTGATACTCAGCCAAGGTAAATAGTTGCGTTTGATTTGGGTGGCATTTTGCTGTCTTCATTTACAGTTTACCATGCTAGCTCTATACCGACACTGCTTTCTTGATTTCTAGAAGCAGTGGAGCCAGGACAAGGTGGCATCCTTTGGAAGAGTACTGAGCTGGGAGGAGGGGGCCCATGCCTGGACTCTGCCACCACCCACTTATGACCTGGGCAGGGCATTTAGCCTCTGTGGGTCTCAGTTTTCTCATCTGAAAAATAAGGGGGTTGGACTCGCTAATCTCCAAGAGACTAAGATTCTATGTGTCTGTGATTCCACTCACACTGAGTCAAGTGGGAATTAAGGCAATTATGGGAATAATGCAAACCAAAGGGACACTTGTTTTTCTCTCCATGATTGGGGTATTTCAGGCAAAACTGGTTGTTGAGTTTAGTTTTTAACCTGAATTTATAGATAATTGCCTCAGTTCTGCCACTTAATTGTGTGTCTGTCAGCATAGGCTTGATGCTTCTACCAGATAACCAATGATTAAAGTATTTGGTTAAATATTCAGCAGTGTAGAATTCTCATTCAGCCCTACTAATAAGGGAAGTATGGGGATGTGTGTTTGAGGGGGCCCAGGGATAGGGGAGGGATTATGCATAATTTGAGAGTGTGTAATATTTGGGTCACCAATGTTTTACCTAGAATGAATTGCTTTAATTTTTTAAAAAGTTGATCTTGTCACAAAAGAACTTCATCATAAATTAAACATGAGAAATGCAGCTGTGCAGTAAGATGTTAAAATACAGATGATATCTGGAAAAAAAAAAGAGGAAGGTTTATAGGAAAGATTTTAACCTGAAATTAATTCAAGTATTATTTACTTAAATACTCTGGCATGCATTTGTGTAAATGCACCATTTATTTGTATGAGAATGACTTTATTTTGGCACCTTAAAAATTAACTTCATTTTTGTAATAAAATAACTCACTACTTTACTTATATGAAATAGTTCATATTGTGGATCCCTTTAAATCTTTCCTAAAAGCACCATCAATATCATTTAATATGTGGAATTCCCTGAGGAAAATCTATTAAAGTGTTCATATGTCACCCATGTGAATAACAAATGAATTAATTATAACTGGTGCAATTACAAGGAATAGTTAATGAAGCCATAATGACCAGACTCTGGTGGTTAATTTTCAAAGCACAGTGAGAGGGAAATGTGGCAAAGGGTCCCCAAAGAAAACAATGAGCTTTGTGTACTCACCTTGGAGGCGGAATCTTTGCCCGTGGAATAGAGCTGGTGAAGAACCCTTGCTATTCTGATGGAGTTCTTCCTGCAGTCTATCACCAGCTTGTTGTGGGTTCTCATGGCCTAGCAGAGGCAGCTCAGCCAAACAGCAGCCTCTGCCACCCAATTTGAGGTGACCAGGGCTCCCAGAGACATCTGTTTCTCACTCTAGGGACCTGGTAAGAGAGGAAAATGGTGGAAACCAAAAGTTTAAGCAAGATAATTTAAAAATAAGTGAGCTAAATGAGGTAAAGAAGAGTAAGAAAGTAAGATAAAGTCAAGAGGGTGGCTGGTGAACAAACCACAGTCTCGGCATACACTCTCACTTCCTGGGTTCAGGTCAGTTTTTTCATCTGAAAAATAAGGGGGCAGACTAGATAATCTACAAGAGACTAAAATTCTGTGTGTCTGTGATTCATTCATATTTCACAGTTCTGAAAAGCTGTTTTAGCTGGAAAAGGCAGTTCTGACTGTTTATTTTCTAGTGGCCAGGTTGAAAAGGGAAAGAATTGGTTGCATTGTTGAGGGAAACAAACAAACCAATAATTTAGGAGAAATACTGGTACTCCTGGTGGTGGTCAGAGGTGAAGTCAAGAGAAAATGTGGTGTGAAAATAATATTTTACTGCAGAGTGGCAAGATTATATAACCTGTATCCTGATATAACCTGTATCCTGATATTTGCCTAGAAATCTACCTTCTTTAAAAAAATACAAACATACAAACACATATCAGGCTATTAAAGACCTATTTGTAAGCTTTGGGACACAAAACCATATTACTATGTTATTAGCAAATAAGAAGGCTATTTGTCAGTTTTTTTAAAATGCTAGGTTAGGGAGCTTGAGTTCCTACAACAATGAGGAAACTTGTGGCGAGATGATTAGGTGTTCATGCCAAGTCTGTCTTCCTGAAGTCACGTTCTTCCTGGTAGGAGCAAGACTAGAGGAAGGTCAAGGAAGGAGGGGGAGTGGTTATGATGGTGATCTTGCTGTGTAGAAACCCAGAGGATCAGGTTCTAATGGCACCACCCCCTTTCCCCACCATGAATGTACTTATTCACTTCTGTGGACGGGAATTAGCTAATATCTGTCAAAATAACAACTGGCAGGATCCAAGATACACAGAGGACTAAGTACTTATTACCGAGGTTATTTTGATAGTGGTTTGTCTATACAATCTACCTTCACCTTTTTTTCAAGTTTTAAATCCATGTCAAGGTCTATCTTAGCTGTTCATCTCTGATTGGCTCAGCCTTTTCAAGAGGCCTTCCAATAGGAGGCTCACTTCAAAGACATCTGCTGAGCACTGCCTAAAGGGAGATGGTTCTTATACATTCCATCTTATGCAAATATTGATGGCCTACTGTGTGCCAAGCACTTGACAGGTGCTGCGGATGTAGTGACCGACCCACTAAGTAGCTATCCTCCTGAAGCCTGTAATATAATGGGGAAGACTAGACAAGTAAATGGATACGTATAAATGAGTGTAGCATGCTCTGCATAAGGGGAGGCAAGGGGCTATGGGAGCCCAAGGGAAGGGCACCTAGCTTTGGATGGGCTCAGTGGGGTATTCAGAGAAAGTTTCCTGGAGGAAGTTTACTTTTAAGCTGAGATCTGAAGGATGAGGAAAAGGCAAAGAGGCATGTGTGGAAAGTGAGAGTGTTGCTCCATATAGAACAGCAAGGGCAAAATCCCAGAGCTTACATAGTAATGACAGCTAGTAGGCATTGTGTTCTTATTACTTGCCGGCACTCTTCTAACGATGTGTATATATATATATATATATATATATATCTTCATCTGTACAAGTTGCCAGATCTGAATTAAGAGATCTTTTGAGGTTTCCATCTCCAGAGCTATGAGCCTGTCAGCCTTTATTTAGTGCCCACCATTTGCAGAGCACCAATGCTACAAGCAAAGGACTGGTTACAAAGAGGCAAGCCTGATGTCACTTGTAAATAAGTTAAGGAGATAGACTGAGGAGCTAAAGGGATGACAAAGATGGTAGCTGCCACACATGGAGAGCTCACTCTACACCAGCCACTGCACCACACATTCTGCATGCATGATCTCACACTTCATCCTACAATGCTTCTCTGTATTAGGACCATCCCCTTTTATAATGAGGGATTGAGGTTCAGAGAGATTAAGTAATTTGTCTAATGTCACATAGCTAGTAAATGTGGCACTGGGATCTGCACCTAATCTGTCTTTCTCTAAGGTTCATATATTGGGGTGAGCCATATAGACAGTGCTCAATATAAACATGTACTATAAGACTACCTAATAAAATATAAACAAAGTCAGACCAAGGATGAAGAGGTGACTCATGAAATAGTTTTAAAGGAGACAGAGAACTGGTACAGTGGCTCACCCCTGTAATCCTAGCACTTAGGGAAGCCGAAGCAAGAGGACTGCTTGAATTTGAGACCAACCTGTGCAACATAGCAAGACTTCCACTCTACAAAATAAAAATTTAAAAAATTAGCTGGGTGTAGTGGCAAGTGCCTGTAGTACCAGCTACTTGGGAGGCTGAGGAGAAAGAATCACCTGAGCCCAGGAAGCTGAGGCTGTGGTGAACAATGATCATGCCATTGCACTCTAGCCTGGGCAACAGAGTGAGTCTTCCACTCAAAAATAAAAGGAGAGAGATGTGAAAATAAACTCAATTTATGCTTTAAATATATATTTATATATGTATATATATATATATATATATATATATATATATAGAAAGGACATAACATGGAGTCAATATAGCCAAAGAGCAGTCATTTTAATATTGCTTAGCGCTAGCAGTTCAATTTGCCCTCTAAATTTACCCTGTAGTCAAGGACAGAACAGGTTTTTCAGAAGTGAGCTATTGATAATTGCTTTACAACCCCCCCCAGCTTGTTTTGTAAACAAGTTAATCTCATCAGTGCTTCATGACACAGACTCCAAGTGGCCCCTGTCATGTGACTAACCTGCCCATCTACCTGCTGTTTATCACCTGACATCAGTACCTGTGCATACCTGTCCTCCGTGATGACTTGGAGCAGACCACCACCTAACGACCCTAATGTCCTGTCCCCATCAAGGGGAGTGTTTAAAAGCATTCAACCTTGAGCAGCCAGCTGCCATTGCTTTGCTAAACCACAGTTTGACCATGTGACTCTTGAGCCACAGTTGCCATGTTTCCTAGCCTTGGCCCCGTTCCCTACCTTAGGGAGGTGAATCTCCTCTTCTCTTTCTCTCTCTCTCTCTCATTTAGTTTTTAAATAAACTATATTTTCCATTCCGACTTCTGTGCAATTCTTTGCATCTTTCACGCGGCACTGGATTGCACCCACACCTCCAGTGGGCCTGACCTGACATTTGGAGACTCTGGTGGAATATATTTTAACCTTATATATACATATATATGTATCTGGTTATCGTCTGATAGATCAAATATTAGGCTCTAGTTTTGGAGATGTATTATTTTTCTTACAGATTTAAGAAATTAGACAAAATGTTTTATTGACAGATGTCATTTAATCAGTTTTAAATTCCTACATTAATCCTGTACCTGAAACCACTTAGGAAATGCAATACAGTATCTCTTCACATTAAACTTATGAAAATGGGAATATAGTGCATTATAGCAAGTGGAACAGGCACATCTTGGTGCCTAGAGTGAAAGCATTTGGAATGCACAAATGACCATTTAAGATATTTTATTTACTCACTAACTTTGAATAAGCCAGTTGCCTAGAATGCAAAACTGAACAACTAACAAAAGGATATAGAAGGAAGTGTGGCTTCTATACTTGTTCCCAGATTCCCAGTTTCCTTCACCAAAGACCAAGGGCGATCAAATGCTTGGGGATCATTCCAGAGAAACTTAATGTATATTCAAACTTATTTTCATGTGTTTCTGTACTCTATCACCCCCCCCATTTTAAAAAAGAGGTAGCATATTGCACACATTGTTCACCCTTTGTTTTTCCAACCTAGCAATGTATGTGGCAAATCTCTCCATTTGATATGTATAAAGCTTCCTCTTTTTTTAATGGTTGTACTAATAACGCATTTAACCAGTTCCCTGTTGGCACCTAGAAACAATTTCCAACACATCTAGTATGTCTGTAGGAAAGTTCCTAGAAGCAGAACTGCTGGGTAAAAAGTATGAAAGAATTCCTCCAATTCTTTTTAACAGCACCTGTTTCCACATTCCCACCAACATAACACTGGATATTTTAAAATCTATGTTAATCCAATAGATGAAAACAGGCATCTCAGTATAGTTTCAATATGCATTTCTCTTCCTATGAATGACTTTGAGACAGAGAAGTCACTTTATATTGATTTTACTCCTCTTTGTGTCTCCTGTGGTGCAAAGCATGTAGGAATCACTCATTGCACACTGTTTGAAGGGCTACTAAGGGAATGACGCAGGCATGCTATAGTGTTCTAAACTATCAGGCCTCAAAAAAGAGAAAAAAGTCAAAAGCAAAACTCATTGTAGACCGAAGGAAATATACACACATTAACTGCCAAGAAAGTCATTTGCAAAAGGTGAGGCCTTAAGTTCTCAAAATTATGTTTCCTTGCGTCGCTACTTAGATTTTTCTAGATGGCAGAAAACCCTTCAAAGAGCAGAGATTCCATCGGGAGAGGCTGGAGAATTAGCTGCCAGGCTGCCACCTTAGACAAATCTTTGACAAATTCTTGCTTGAAGAATCCTGGGAAAAGACCTCACTTTTCTTCAAAAGGGTCTGAGGATCACTTTAAAGTTGGCTGTAAATCCCAATTGCGCCTAATTAGGCCTTCTGTTTTGCTAATTGCTCTGGGAACTCCCAGAGAGAGGGTCGGAAAGCCCTGGACCTGCAGTGGTTTGGCTTCAAGTGTGTGCGATGGTCTGTGAAGAGTGGGACCCATGTAGCTGCCCCAACGGCCAGGCTCCAGAGCTGCCCTGGAATGCCCAGAGAAGCAGAGGTGGGCAGCCAGCTGGGCCTGGGAACAGTCCTGCTCTGCTTCCTCTTCCCTTAAAAAGGAATCTGCAAAAAAATTGCCTTTTAAACACAGTCCTACACAATGTTACTTTTGCAAAGCCCTCCTTAGTTTATTGGGCTTTATTTAGCATAGGTGATGGAAAAGTTACAATGTGTCCTATCCTCTTTCAAAAGTTTGAATATGAGCCGGGCTCGGTGGCTCAGCCTGTAATCCCGCGCCTTTGGGAGGCTGAGGTGAGTGGATTGCCTGAGCCCGCGGGTTCGAGACCCGCCTGGGCAGCGAGACCTCATCTCTACAATAAATCAAAAAATCAGCCGGGCGTGGTAGCACATGCCTGTAATTCCGGCTACTCGGAAGGCTGAGGCGGAAGGATCGCCGGAGCCCAGCAGGTCGAGGCTGCGGTGGCCGGGAGCGGCCACTGCACTCCAGTCTGGGCGACCGAGTGAGACTCCAACTCAAAAAAAAAAAAAAAAAAAAAAAAAAAAAAAAAAAAAGTTTGAATATGAACTTTTCCATCTCTGTTTTCATTCATACTGCCATATAATTTCTAGCAAAGCCACTGTTCTGTAATTGTTGAAGCAAAGTCAAATGGTAATTTGGAGTGTGTTTTAGAGTTCCGGAGGCATTTTTGTTTGTGTTAACAGACATGAGCACATTTGCTTCTACACCTGGTAGGCAGTGCTGGTGTTGCCATTAGCCCCCTTCCATCTAGGAAGGCCCTGAAGCTCAGGAGATTAGGGGACTTGTTCCAGGGACACACAGACACAAAATCAGGGCTAAAATAGAAACACTTTTTATTGTGTTATCTCCTTAATACTATTCCGTGGTCATAAATCTCACTTATTTAAAGCATGGAAATCAATTCAACAAATATTTATTGAATACCTACTAAGTGTCTGTACCATTTAAAGAACTGAGGGTACAGACCGGATGTGACGATAGGCAAGAAGGCAGAAAAATTGCCTGAGCCCAGAAGTTTGCGGTTACAGTGAGCTATGACTGTGCTGCTGTACTCCAGCCTGGGAGACAGAGGGAGACCCTGTCTCTAAAATAATAATAATAATAATAAATAACTGAAGATACAACATTAAATAAAGCACACCAATTCCCTGCTGCCGTGGAGCTGTCATTTGAGTGGGGAGATAAATAATAAACAAACAAAAATATGTCAGATGGTGATTCATAATATAAGTTTTGTCATCCAAACCATTTCTCTTTTGAGTGTGAAAGAGGGAGTTATTAACAATTACTCTGGCCAGCAGTGTAAGCCAGGACTGCCCTGAGCAAAAATGGACATCTGGTCACTCTAGGTATGAAGAAAAATAAAACTAATAGGGACACAGAGATTATGGCGACACATAAGCAAGAGCCAGGAGACCTGGACTCTTTATCTGAATTGTTTTTGGAATCCCCATTATTACATTTGGTTATTCACCTCACTGTCTTGTGGGTAAGTTTTCTTCAGCCATGAAGTAACTATAACAATCTGCCACCTGTATCACCGGGGGGAAATTCAAGGAGCTCTGTCTGCAGAGCACATTGTCTCTACAGAGGAATGATGCACAGTCTAGAAGCCTGGGTTCTACTTCCCTCTCTTTCAGAAAGTAGCTTTTTGTCCTTGGGAAGGTTATCCCTATGACTGAGCTTCAATCTTTCCATCTTTTACTGTTTCATTCAACATTTACTGAGCAACTACTATATGTTCTCAACATGAACACATTCCTTCCTTCATGTAGAATGAGAATAATTTCTCCTCCTGTCTTGTTTAGTTACTAGGAGTATAAATTATAGTTCTTAATACCGAATGATCCCTCAAGAAAATATTTGATTTGGCTTATGCTTTTCAGGAAGAAGTTAAAATATTATTCCTTGCATTTTACAAAATGAAATCATAGAGACCCGGGGTTGCACAGCCAGTGAACAGAGATTCCACACAGCTTCTCAAATGGTGCAGCTGGAAAAGTACTCTCTCAAGTGAAGAGCAGCTCACAAAGGAAGTCATGTGTATTACTCCCTTCTCCCAGAGTGTAGGGTTGCTTTTCCCTTTCTAAGTTGAAATAGACCGATAAGGCCATCAACCCTCACATGTAAAAATGTTTTGGTCCTGGTTGTGTCTACTGGCTGCCTCTTTAAAAAAAAAATCATAAAAATCACAAAAGTTCTATCTTTTGGTATACCTATCCTCAAATTCCAAAGGCACCTGGATGACCACAAAGTAAACACAAAAGCAGAAAGGCATGTTCCCAGCAGGAAAGGACTACACAAATGAACGTGGGATAAGAAAGGTGACTCCTCGAGTGTGTGTGGACTGCTCTCCGGGTGAGGGTGAGCTTGTTGACCCAGCCTTCCCCCAGGTCCTGTTTACCCAACAGGTTATTTTTCTCAGTTATTGGGAGGTGATAATGTGTTCCACATATGAAATTCATAGCATTTGTGTTTGGCCTCCTTTGCCATTCTAAGAGTGGCGAGGGCACCATTTTAAAATTAATTTGCTGGGTGTTCTGTCTATCTGTTAGGAACAGGAGGAAGCAAGCCCAGTCCGAGTATTTATCAGACACATGCCGCCCATCTGCCAGAGCTAGGTCGAGGAGGATTTGCTGTTAATCCTTCAGACCCATCTGTAGGGGGTTCAAAATGCTGACCAGGAAGCTAGACAAGATGAGGTTTATTTAATTAGAAAAACGGCTCTGGAGGTTACTAGAAATCGCTCTGAAGAAGGAAGGGCTTTTGACCGCATCACTCCTGAGGGGATGAGAGCGGGCTGCAAGTGGGGAGAGTGCAGAGATTGTTTTGTGTTGGGCTGGGGGTGGTTTGTTTTGACTTAAAGTGTGTCCTGGTTAGGGGAGAAAGCTTCCTCTTTGGTTATGCATGAGCCAGAACCAGTCACAGCTTGGACAATTCCAGGGAAAGCTTGTGCGTGACATGTGATGTGGAGCCACAGAAGTCTGCATTTAGTTTGCAAGTGTGGATGGAGTCTGAAAGTGACTAAGGAGCTTGCTGAGTCCAGAGTGGGACTAGGTGGGCAGCTGAATTCCTGGCACTTATGTTGACCTGCTGGAGGTAGAAGGCAGCTCGGGCCAACACTGTTACCTACACTTTAGTCCTGAAATTTTACTAGAAGATTCTTGTCACTGGGGCTTATTACCATTTGAGATCCATTTTTGAGGAAAGGAAAACAACAAAATTGCATTTAAATTTTCCCCAATGGAAATAAAAAATGACAACCACTCAAAACAAAATCACCACCAATGGCATATTTTCTTTCTAGTATGAAAATATTATTAGCATAATTGGTTTCTGCAGGGCTGCCATTTTGGACAACTGGGCAGGAGAAATTGTGTGCCTTCCCCCAACTTCTGATTGTTATTTCATGGCGATATAAAGTGTGACCATTTTTTTAATTGAAGGGTGTCAAGATAAACGATCCCCTCTCTGCCCAGGGCTTTCTGAAGTGGTGTCCTTGTTGCTACCCAGATTTCTGGACACAGGTCACCACCAGGATCCTATTTTTGAGGCTGACTTTTTTCAGAGTATTGTCCAGGGAACAAAAGCTCACTTGGGAGTAGTTGTCCGATAAAAGCAATTGTTTGCTAGAAAGAACACATTTATTTGAGGAATTGCCAGCCATTCAGAGGAGCATGAAGTTCTGGCCTGAGCTCTCTACACACCCTCTTCTCCTTCACACCAGGGGATACATGGTTTGGAGCAGCAGGGTCTCTCTGTAGCAACAGTCTTTCCAGTTCACCTTCCACCTTAGCATTTCCCAGGAATTCTTTCTTCCGCTTTGGGAACTCTGGCTGACAAGGGGTGCCAGGAATCCTAGGAAGGTTGGGGGCAAACTCTCTCAGGTGTTCAAACTCAACAACACAAAGATGTTCAGAGGAACAGAGAGCCAAGCAGCATTCAGTGAAGAGGGAGATTCAGAGCGCGTGTTCCTGTCATTACTAAGCTATTGGCTGCACACCTCACTGGGGCATGCCAGCATTATGGTGGGTAGACTAAGCAGTCCTTTCAGTGAAAAACAGTCAGCCAATGAAGATTTTGGGGGATCATGTAGAGCACATGGCCACTTCATTGCCTACATTTCCTATTCCCACCACCCAGATGATTACAATGGAATAAAAAAAAAAGTGGCAAAACTCAAAGGCTTTTCTGGTTGTTGAAAATTTTATTTATTTTTATTTATCTTTATTTTTTTGAGACAAGGCCTCACTCTATTGTCCAGGCTGTAGTGCAGTGGCACGATACTATCTCACCACAGCCTTGAGTTCTTGGGCTCACACACTTCTTGTGCCTCAGCCTCCCAAGTAGCTGGGACTACAGGCGCTCACCATCACGCCTGGCTAATTTTTTGGTTTTTGGGGGCAGAGACAAGGTCTGACTATGTTGCCTAGGCTGATTTCAAATTCTTGGTCTCAAGCATTCCTTCCACCTCAACCCCCTCCGAAGTGCTGAGATTACAGGCAAGAGACCATGAGATTTATCTTTCTTCTTCTCCTTCTCCTTGTTTTTTTTCCTTTGAGTCAGGGACTCACTCTGTCACCCAGGCTGGAGTGTAGCGGCACAATCATGGCTCACTGAAGCCTTTATTTTCTGGACTCAGATGATCCTTCTTCCTCAGCTCCCGAGTAACTGGGGCTAGAGGAACATGTCATCACACCTGGCAAATTTTTCAAAAATTTTTGTAGGAAAGGGGTCTTGCTATGTTGCCTAGGCTGGTCTTGAACTCCTGGACTCAAGCAACCCTCCTGCCTCAGCCTCTCAAGGTGCTAGGATTGCAGGCATGAGCCACCATGCCTGGCCTAAAAAATAAAATTTGCCAGAAGTGGTTCACGCCTGTAATCCCAGCACTTTGAGAGGTTGAGATGAGAGGATTTCCTGAATCCAGGGGTTTGAGATCAGCTTGGGCAACTTGGCTAGATCTCATCTCTACAATAAATCAAAAAAGTTAGCTGGGCATGGTGGCATGCCTGTGGTTGCAGCTACTTGGGAGGCTGAGGAAGAAGAATCACCTGAGCACAGCTGGTGGAGGCTGCAGTGGCCATGAGCATGTCACTGCACTCCAGCCTGAGTGACAGAGTGAGACTCCTACTAAAAAAAAAAAAAAAAATTGATTCTGTCAAAGAGAAACTTCTCCCTTAGTTGCAGGCTTTCTGCTTTCCCTGTTGAAATATACTTCATTTCTCTTCAGATCTATAGGAGAGAATGTCATATTGGTGAACAACAACAACAACAAAATGTTTATCTTGGCTGGGCATGGTGGCTTATGCCTATAATCCCAGCACTTTGAGAGGCTGGGGCAGGAGGATTGCTTGAGCCCAGGAGTTTGAGACCAACCCAGACAACGTAGCAAGCCCCTGTCTTAATAAAATAAAATAAAACAAAATAAAACAAGACAAAATAAAGTAAATAGTTTCTAATTTGGGGAAACTTATTTTATGTTTTAAGTAAGAGTCCAAAAGGCCTTTGAACGTCTGGCTATAGGAAATGTGATACTCAGCATTAGGTGAATGCATGTTTGGAAGCATGACTTAAGCATAATTTTTTAGATTAAGCATCTACTTTCTTTCATGTAAATTGAACAAAGCAATATCTGGATGTGTGAAATATTTAGTGTGGGCAATTCCTTGCAGTAGTAGAGACTGTGTAAGATGGATTATAATTTTTTCACCCAGAATTTTTCACTGAGTTCTCTGCATAGATTCCTATTGAATTCTGGGGCAATTCTATGTGCCTCTATTTTCTGGGGTTGTTTTATAATTTCCCTGTCATTGTAATTGGGTGGCAGATATCACCAGTAAGCTAAGAAATATCAACTCAGGCACATCTCTTGGTTTTGACTTTAGACATCATTAGATGCTCTTTTTTAAAAATGCCGAATTAGTCAAGAGCCTTGCAGACTCACCAAAGAAAGAAAGAAAGAAAGAAAATCCTCTTATCACCAGAGAATACTGCCTCTGAGGTTACCTTGTTTCTTACTCCTAGATCTGCAGGGCTGTACACTGAGTTCCCACTACTTTAGGAAGCCTGGGGCTTAAGGACAACACATTCTAATGCTCCTGGAGAAAACGTGATTTTCAACCCTGAACTACCAGCTTCCTCCTCTTCCCCCAGGGCCTTCACACACTTTGCCTCACTGTGGCAGTCTGGGTCTTGAAGACTGTGCATTGACAGGAGGGCTCCTCTGGCCTTCAGTTCTTTTGGGTATTAGCTAGAACTCTTGGTGGGTGCCCTGAGCTTGCTGAAGGTTTGGATTTAGACCAAGAGGGCACCTAACCTAACCCAGGTCTCTGGCAGTCCCGGGAAGCCTGAGCTCCTTCAGAAATGCTAACACTGGTGCAAACAAGCACACAGATGAGTATTTCCAAAGAACAGGCTCATTGTTTTTGTTAAATTCCTACAGTAATTCCTTCAAATTAAAACAAATTTGTTCCAGCCTGAGCAACATAGTGAGACCTCATCTCAGGAAAAAAAAAGTAAAAAAATTAACCAGGTGTGGTGGTGTGTGCCTGTAGTCCCAGCAACCCAGGAGACTGATGCAGGAGTATTGCATGAGCCCAGGAGGTCCAGGCTGCAGTGAGCCATGATTGTGCCACTGCACTCCTGTCTGAGTAACAGAGTGATCCCCTGACTCGAAAAGAAAGAAAAGAAAATGAAAAGGAAAAACAGCAACACCAAAACAACAACAAATTTTAGAGCAAGAAGAGATACTCAACACCTGTACTCTCACGTAAAGGAGGATTTGAGAAACTTAGGTGTGGTCTTCCTGGCAGGACAGCTAGACCTTATTTTATCTCATCTTCAGGCCCTTATCACTTGGTTCCTGTATTTCCTATATGCTTCTAAGTGAGTTCTTTGTCTCCACTATCTTGCTGCCCCTTAAGAATCTTTTTTAAAAACTCAGGAATATCTTTTCATTTCCTGCTCATGGCCATTTCCATGGTCATTTCTGATTCTTGCTGTTAGTGCTAAAACCCTTTATTAGCTGATGAATCATTCGTTCATTCACTCTATAAAGTACCAGTGAAGAGCTCTGAAACCAGATAGTTTGTTCCACATTGAGATCTGCCAGGTCTTAGCATGTGACCTGGGATATAGTTAACTTTCCTAAACCTCAACTTAAAAGCAAAGACAATAGTACTTAATTCACAAGTTTTCTGTGAGAATTAAATATGGTTATGCATGTAAAGCACTTAGGTCAGTGTTCAGAATATTGTACGTTATCAGAAAAAGTTGGGTCTAGTGCCTCACGCCGGTAATCCCAACAATTTGGGAGCCTGAGGCAAGAGGACTGTTTGAGTTCAAGAGTTTGAGACCAACCTGGGCAACATAGCGAGACCTCATCTCTATAATAAATTTTAAAAATTAGCCGGGCGTGGTGGTGCAAGCCTGTAGTTTCAGTTGCTTGAAGGGCAGAGGTGGAAGATCACTTGAGCCCAGCAAGTCGAGGCTGTGCTGGCCATGAGCATACCACTGCACTCCAGCTTGGGCGACAGAGTGAGACTCTAACTTAAAAAAAAAATGATTAAAACAATTATTCATTCCACACATATTTATTAAGATGCCAGGTGCTGTGTACTAGTTGAGATTAATGCTGAGTAACAGACTGAGTGCTTTATTCTCCCGAGGCTCATAATTTCCCAGAAAAAAATAATGGTGTCCTAAGCAGGATGCAATAACGTCTATTTGCAACATTAATTAGTACCTCTGTCTTACCCATTCCTTGTATCAATAATAATAATAATAATAATATAGCAACAACCAACAAAAATAGCAGCAGACACATGCTGGGTACTATTCTAAAGTGCTTTTGCATGTGTGGATTGGTTTAATCCTCATGCTATCCCCTTGAAGTAGAAACTGTTATTCTGTTCATTTGATGAATGACAGACATTGAGATACAGGGAGGCAAAGTCTCTTGTCCAAGACCACACAGGTTTGAATCTAGCATTGTGGCTCCAGACATGGTGCCCTAGATGGAATCATACTGAATACGTGTCCTTTCAGTCTACCTCCTTGAGAACCATCTCAAAATTCCCTTCCCTCCCAGTCTGGGCAACATAGTGAGACCTGGTCTCTACAAAAAATAAGATTAACCAGATGTAGTGGTACATGCCTGTAGTTCCAGTTGTTCAGGAGGCTGAGGTCAGAGGATTGTCTGAGCCCAGGATGTTGAAGTTGCCATGAGCTGTGATCATGTCACTGCTCTCTAGCTTGGGTGACAGAGACCCTGACTTAAACAAACAAACAGGAAAAAACACCCTACCCTCCCTCACAAAAACCCTTACCTGGCATTATTTTGTACAATGATTTTGCAACTTTTGACCCCTTAGTTATTTTTTTGTTGTTGTTTTCTTAGCTATTTTTATACAGCCTTGATTTGTCTTGTTGATGTGCCATTTGTAAATGATGATCACCTGTTTCTCCCTGGCTAGACTCAAGTTCCTCAAAAGCAAAGATTGCTATCTTTTGCTCAACTGGAGACTTTCATGGTGCCTATGTAAGGGCTGTGCCCTTAGGGGGCAGTTCGGGCATCCTTGGTTGGGACTCTATCATTCATTCATTTCATGAGTGTTTATGGAGCATCTATCCATATTGGGGCCAGGCTGTTCCCAACTCTGAGAATAGTCCAATGGGTGAAGACAAGCCTGGTGCTCGGGAAGCTTTCAATCTGATGGGGAAGAGAAACATGTAAACAACCTCAGGGCAGATGTTACACAGGAGTGTACACAGTCCAAGGACGAAATGTAGTACATGAGATTTGATTCAGTAGAGGAGGTCAGGGAAGGCTTCCTGTTTTAGCTGAGACCTGAAGATGGAGCAGCACACAGGTGGAGGAGGTTGGGAGCAACAGCAGCTAAGGCTCTGTGGCTGGAGGGAGAAGCTGAGTGTGAGCAAGGTCAGAGGGTGACCGGGAGTATGGTGTGACGGGAGGTTGCAGTGGTGGGCATGACCTTGTGGGGCCTTGTTGATCACATCAGAGTTTGTGTTTATCCAAAAAGCAAGGGAAACTGTTGAAAGATTTTAAGCTGTGGGGATATGGTTGAGCTTGGATTAGGACAGTGGTATTGAGAAGTGGATTTGCTGGTATTCAGGAACTAAAATGCCATAAGATTCATTAGTTGTTTCATAGGGAGTTGAGAAGAACCATTAGTTATTGAACCCTTTTGTGTTCCTGGCATTTTACAGGTCGCGATTCATTTAATGCACACAGTAACCCGCTGTAATAGCAAACATATCATCCCCAGCTTAGACATGAGAAGATGGAGGCGTGGGCTATCAGATGGCAGAGCTGGCAGTTGGACCTGGGTAGCTGCGGTCTAAGACCTGACTCTTGAGCACCTCTGCTCTTGCATTTTCCATTGTACCTTGGTCTCTCGCTGGCTGCATGCATGGTGACGCCATTCGCCAACATGGACATACCAGTGAAGAGTGTTGAAGGCAGGAGGACTACAGGGCGAGATCTGGACATGTTGAAAGGAGTTCCCATCCATTGTGAAACCAAAATTCATCTGACAGCCATCTATACCTCCCTCATCTCCATCAGGTCTTTGCTCAGATGCTACCTTCTCAGCAAGGTTTTCCAACTTCTCTGTTCAAGATAGTACTCTGTCCTGACTCCTTATCTCCCCATTCCCCTTACTCTTGCTCCCCCAACATTTATCACCTCCTCACACGACAGATTTCACTTATTTATTTGGAGTGTTGTTGTTGTCTGTCTCCCTTCGACAGTGTGAGCCACTGGAGGGCAGGGGTATCTGTTTTCCTCACCATGTATCACCATGTATTCCTCACCATGTAGAATAATACTTGCCACATGGTGGATGCTAACAAATATTTGCTGAATGAATGAAAAAAATTATTTTTTAGCAAGACTCTTTATAGACTTCTACATTTGTTCCAAAGATTGGAATTCATGCCTACATTACCAAATTATTGCAAAAAATAGCTGAAATAACTTCATGAACAGTTTTTGCTGATTTACATATTATCTTAGAGGCTACTATTAAATTAGTGATTGGATCCATTTTTTCCCTTTGCTTTTTGGCTTTATAAGATGTGGTTACTGTCTCAAGATGGGTAGTCTTTGTTAAGTTTGTTGAAAAGAAAAATTATGCTCATGTTTTCTCATTTGCTCTCCGTTTTTTTTTTTTTCTTTCTTTGCATTGTACTAATGTGCTAACATTTTAAACATATTCAGCTAGATAAGTACAGCACAGCTGGGTCAGTGGAATGTTTCCTTACAGACAACACATCTGGTAATTAAAGCAAACGGCTCTCAGTTTAACTACTACCCTCAAATATTGTCACAGGTTGAGCAGTGCCTCATGCCTGTAATCCCAGCGCTTTGGGAAGCTGAGGCAGGAGGATTGCTTGAGCTCAGGAATTTGAGACCAACCCGGGCAACACAGAAAGACCTCGACCCTACAAAAAAATAAAACAAAGTAGCTGGGCATGGTAGCACGTGCCTGTAGTCCCAGCTACTTAGGAGGCGAGCCAAAATGATTGCCTGAGCCCAGGGGATCAAGTTGTGGTGAGCTGTGATCATGCCACTGCACTCCAGCCTGGGCAGTAGAGTGAGATTCCAATGCAAAAACAAAAGAAAGCAAAAAACTATATATAGAGTCATTATTGCCACTTACTGGAAATTTCTGCTATGATTTGACAGCACCAGCCAGAGAATTTTAGAGAAATAGCTAAAAAACCATGATCATTATCATTCTCCTAGATCTCCACATTCTCTCACTTTATTAAATAAAGCAGAAGTCTCCCTACCCGAGAAGGGAAAGACCTTTACAATGAAAACTACAAAACACTGCTCAAAGAAATAGAGATGACAAAAACAAATGGAAAAACATTCCATGCTCATGGATTGGAAGAATCAACATTGTTAAGATGTTCATCCTACCCAAGGCAATCTACAGATTTAATGCAATTTCCATTAAATTACCAGCAGCATTCTTCTCAGACTTGGCAACATAAATGAGCACGAAGAGTCAAAACAATCCTCAGAAAAGAAAACAACAACAACAAAAAACAAAGTGGGAGATAGCACACTCCCATACTTTAAACTTAATTATAAAGCTACAATAATCAAAACAGCCTGGTTTTGGTACAAGAATAGTCATACAGACCAATAGAACAGGACAGAGATTCCAGAAGGAAAACCTCAGTTTCTCAACCAACTCATCTTTGACAAAGCCTCCGCCACCAACCACTGGGGAGAGGAGAACCTATTCAGTAAATGGTGCTGGGAAAACTGGCTGACCACATGCAGAAGATTGAAACAAGACCCCTACCTATCACCATGCATAAAAATCAGCTCTAAATGGATCAAAGACCTAAACATAAGACCTCAAACTATAAGAACGTTAAAAAATGCAGGAGACACCCTTATGGAAATTGGAACTGGCAACCAATTCTTGATCAAAATCCCAATTGCCCATGCCATAAGAGATAAAATAGACAAGTGGGACCTCATCAAACTGACAAACGTCTACAAAGCCAAAGAAACTACCAAGAAAGCAGGGATACAGCCCACAGACTGGGAAAAATATTTGCCAACTGTATCTCTCACAGAGACCTAATATCTAGGATCAATAAGGAACTCAAATGTGCCAAAAAGAAAAAAAAAAGCCCCATTACAAAGTGGGCAAAAGATATAAATAGACATTTCTCAAAAGAAGACATATGAGGAGCCAACAGATACATGAAAAAAACACTCAATCTCACTAGTCATCAAAGAAATGCAAATTAAAACCACACTGAGATACCTCCTAACTCTAATCAGGATGGCCATCATCAATAACTCAAAAAACAACAGATGCTGGAGCGGATATGGGCATAAGAGAACACTTATACATTGCTGATGGGAGTGTAAACTAGTATAACCTCTGTGGAAAACAGTGGCAATTCCTAAAAGATCTAAAAATCAACCTTCCATATGGCCCCACAATCCCACTGCTAGGAATATACCTGGAGGAACTCAAATCACTCTATGAAAAAGATACCTGCACACACATGTTTATTGTAGCATTATTCACAATAGCAAAAACTTGGAACCAACAGTGCTGCCCATCAAAGAGGACTGAATTTAAAAAATGTGGGACATATACATGATGGAATATTACGCTGCCATAAAACTTATGAACTTTGCAGCAACTTGGATGGACTTAGAACCTGTAATACTGAGTGTTCTATCACAGAAACAAAGCACTGAGTACCACATGATCTCACTCATAAGCGGACTTTGAACAATTATCATAATACTCTAAGAAAGGGATTGGCAGCAGTGGGAAACTGCCAGGGGTGGGGGGGCAGGGATGGGATTGGCAGTAGTGGGAAGCTGTCAGGGGAGTGGGGACACACCTCATCAACAAGGGTACCTGCATAATGAACATTTGTATACCTAACCCTGAATTGTACCCCACATCTTTAAAATAAAAAATTAAAAGAAAAAGCAGAAGAAAGCAAAATATTTAATACTACTTTATCTCAACCTCTGCTCCCCTCCCCCACAAAGCCATCAGTAGCTATGGGCATCCGGACCTTACAGTGTATAAAGGTCAGTGGAAGAGACTTTGAATAGCCGAAGCCATAAGAGAAATCATTATCCTGTTATTCGATATATATATTCGAGAACCCACATCATAAATTTCTTCCAGAAATTAGTTCCTATGAAAGAATTTCTCTTTAGTCAAGTGTGTGTGTGTGTTGTGAAGAAGGGCACCATGCAAACCCACATACTTTCCTCCTTGCTTAGTTACCTAGAGATTTAAAGCCAAATCAATCTTCAGCAACGCTAATTAACTACTCTTAGAGAGTTCCTGGAAGACCAGCTTCCTCTGCTTCCCCAGATGGTCTCTGTCCTGTTTCTATCTTTAATGGTTCCATTTGATATTATTTGTCACATTGCAAGTCACCTGAAATCCTTTTTGGAAGTGTGAGATATAGTCTGAATAGCCAACTGCAATCTGTTCTTCTTGCTTAGGTCCATGATTCTAGAATCTCTGGAAGTCATAACAACAGCAAAGGTGGCTGTTTACTTTCAGGTACTGGAAAGTTAAGTGCTAAACTCTATACACATCATCTTCTTCAGTCCTCCATGACAGCCCTCATTTTCTGTGCATAGCTAATAAGTGACAAAATCAGGATTCTGACCACAGACTGCCAGATTCCAAAGCCTGTGTGCCTTAGAATGGGACAATGGGGTGTACAGAAGTCATATGTGTCAGGAAGGGGGAGCACCCGGGCTGTGGTCCCAGCTGGTCCTTCAGAGAATCTCCCTGTCCTTAGTGACTGTCTCCCTGGGCCCAATGCATAAGGAATGTAGAAGATGACCCAGGCTCTGAGACAAAGGCTCAACATGACAACCTCTACTTGAGCCCCTGCTCTCAACCTCCCTTCCCCCCTATGAAAAGAATTAAGAAATAACCCTCCCTCCTCAGGTGTTGGGTAAAAAGACCTCCCCCATGAAATGAGCCCACAGAGTTGAGGACAGCATTGGAATTCTCCCCTTCTTTCTCCAACTTTGCCAGACCCTATGGAAGATGACAGCTACTATAACCGCGGCTCTCAGGGAGTAGAGCTGGGGTTTCACGTGAGATTCTCTGTCCTCTAACTTTAAACACTCTCCTGGTCCATTCTGAACAAAAAGCAGACTTCCAGTAGGGCAGGCCTCCCCCTCCAGTCTGGCCTTCCTCTCCTGCAGGCAGCCCACCTTCCTGCTTGGCTGGAACCTTCCCTCTGCTGGGTTTTACATCTCTAGCTCCAGCCCCTCCCCACCCCCATTATTTTTCTGAAGTTCTTTCCAATTCCCTGAATAGTGTGGTATCATGTCAAGTCTTCCATCTCATACTTTAGCTATTAAGTTGTTGGCTATATTACACAGTGGGTTTTGATTCGGATCAGTTAGAGCTAATAGCAATTTTCAGTAAAATATTAACCAAACACACACAAAAGTCGCTCGTGTGGCTCCATCCTCTCCTTCAATAGGATTAATCAAGTTAGCTATTTACTCTTTCCATCACTCCAGTGTTTTCCCACCTTCCACTCCAAACAAGAAAATGACACTAAATTCATTTAATACAAATTTATATTATTGTCTGAGACATTTTAAACAATGCTTAATTTAATTTTCTTGTTTGGAGTGTGGTATTGGAGAACAGGACCATTGTGTAATGTAAAAATAGGATTCACACATCCACCAGGCACCCAGCTATATTCTCCTGTGACTCACAAGTGCTCTGTTTACCTTCAATTGCAATTCAAATGTGCCAAATCATCTCTGTCCTGCAGCAAAAGCAAAAAAAAAGTCAGCTTCTGAAAGCAGATCATTCTACCCTAGGCTGGCAGACTCTGAGGGCTTGACCTTCAGGATGTGGTACAAGTTCTGAAAGACAGAGTCACGTTGTTGATTGTGCTTGTTCTCTTGGCCTAGTAATCAGTTTGCTAGAGTTCTAGTCCTTCCAGCTTGAGGAGATGGAAATAATCTTTACTGAGCACCTATAATGTTCCAGGCATAGAAAGAAAGAAAGAAAGAAAAGTTTCCTCTGCTTAACAATCCTGTGGGTAAAGAGAGTAATACTCCATTTTATATACAAAGTCACACGCCCAATATTTGTACCTACAGCCATGTGCTACTTGGTGTTGGCCCTTTGTTTTCCCTTTCAAGTTTAAGTGTGCAAGGTACTCCTCTGTGGGGCAGTTTCTCAGCCAGGGATTATGAATGATGAATTTTCACAGGGCCATGAAATCCCGGAAATGGTACACAACATTGGAATGTCCACTTTTCCAGTAGAGGGGTCCACAGTTTTCTTCAGTTTCTGAAATAGCTCCCTTGATTTATATTATAATAAGCACTGCTCATGGTGGCTTATGCCTATAATCCCAGCACTTTGGGAGGCCATGGTGAGAGGATCGCTGGAGCCCAGGAGTTTGAGACCAGCCTGAGCAACATGGTGAGAACTCATCGCTACAAAAAAATTAAAAAAACTAGCCGGATGTGGTGGTGTGTGCCCATAGTCCTAGCTCCTTGGGACTACTTGGGTAAAGCATCTCCGAGCCTAGGTGATCAAGTTTGCAGTGAGCTGTGATCGTGCCACTGTACTCCAGTCTGGACAACAAAGTGAGACCCCAAACAAACAAAAAATAAATAAGCACTGCTGCCCTGGGCTTTCCGTGAAGATCAGTGACTGATTGCTTTGAGGCCTTCGACACTTATACCCTTCGTTCTGCACTTGGGGTTGGCCATCTACCTAAGCACCAAAAATGCATCAACTTCCTGAACTCCCTTCGTTGAGGTAGACCTACTGTGTGCCAGCTCTGCTGGACACTCTCACCCGCTGTATGGGCTGAAGCAAGAGCAGAGGAAGGGTATAAATGTTTGTTTTAGAGGCCCCAATCCTGCCTGGGTGTAATAAAAACAGAGTGTCTTATAGCTGCTGAGCATGGGAAGACTGCAGGCAGCTAGGTTTCTGATGTCATACAGTCTTCTTCCACGCTCAGCGTTCTTGGTCCTGTGACTGGAATAACCCCATCCCAGGTTAATGGCTCAAGCACAGAGCAGAGCAGTGGAAAGAACAATGACTGGTGTGACAGCCAGCAAGCTGGACTTTTAGTTTCTCTTCGGCCATCAATTTTAAATGGCTTTAAGCAGAATACTCGTTACTATTATATCCCTGACTCTGAAATGACATTAATACCTGACCCAGGCTGCCCCCTTAGTGAATCAACATAACAAAACAAACTAGAAAAAAAATGAATATTGGCCGAGCATGGTGGCTCAGGCCTGTAATCCCAGAACTTTGGGAGGTCGAGGCAAGAGGATTGCCTGAGCCCAGGGGTTCGAGACCAGCCTGGGTAACTTGGTAAGACCTTGTCTCTACAATACATAAAAAAACTAGCTGAGCATGGTGGTATGTGCCTATGGTTCCAGCTACTTGGAAGGCTGAGGTGGAAGGACTGCCTGAGTCCAGCAGGTCTAGGCTGCAGTGGCCATGAGTGAGACTTCTACTGAAAAAAAATAATAATAAACAAATAACAAAAGAAAATGTTGGTTTGTAAACTTATGACAATTGCTGGAAAAGCTGATTTAAAGCCCGTTGTAGTCAGGCAGTGAGCAGGTCAGAAGCCTGATCATATGGGTAATGTAAACATTAAGTGGACCTGCTGGAGCCTGGGACCTAGGAGTCCTGACCTACCCAAAGGGGGCAGCCTCCACTTAGCTCTCACCCCTTGTTGCCCAGTGGGAATGGGGGCCCAGGGTTGCCAAATCTTGTGACTTTCCAAGAGAAGCTGGGATTTTGGCAAAAGATCCTGATTTGATAGTAATAAATTTTTTATATGAAACACTATGCAAAGCAAACAAAACAATGACAAGCCAGATTCAATTGGCAGGTCTCTGTTTTGATTCCTCTGGTTTAGAGCTTTGATTAATAAAAATAATTGTTTTTCATTTTTATTAAGCAGTTGCCACCTGACAGATCATTTTTATTTATTTATTTTTTTGAGTGGAGATCTCATTCTGTAGCCCAGGCTGGAGTGCAGTGGCATGACAGGGCTTACAGCAGCCTCTACCTCCTGGGTTCAGATGATCCTTCTACCTTTCTACCTCTGCCTGGGACTTCAGGCATGCACCATCACACCTGGCTAATTTTTTTGTTTTTTATAGAGACAGGGTCTCGCTACATTGCCCAGGCTGGCCTCAAACTCCTGGGCTCAAGTGATCCTCCCACCCTTGGCCTCCCTAAGTTCTGGGATTATAGGCATGAACCATTCTACCCAACCAACAAATATTTTTAGAAATTCGATGCTGGTGTTGACTTGATGTGTTTGTTTTACCTTTTTTTTTTTAATATGTAGCTGAGGAGGAGAAAAAAAAGCTCCCCTTTTCATTTATCCACTATTGGCCAGTATTGTTTGAACTATGCCCTCAGTCACTCCCTCCCATATGATTTTGAAGAAACTCTTAGATATCATCTCATCCATAGCCACAATACTATTATAACACCTAAAAATTAATAAGGATTTCTTAATATTAAATATCCAGTCATTGTTCAAGTTCCAATCATCTAAAAAATATCATAATTTTTAAAAAAATTTAGTTTCTTTGAATCAGAATCCAAATAAAGTTCACGCATTGAAGTTGGTTGATATACTTATGTATGCTTTCGGTAGTGTTTTTCTGCATGTTGGTTTTGCTGAAATGGATATTATTAATCTGTTTGTAAGAAACCTTTCACTAGAAGATTTGTAAAAATATAATGAAGGTTTGCAAGACCAAACTCTGATTATGTTAGAAGTTAGTTTGATATAGTAAGTCTTATAAACAGCTGAATTCTGTCAAAGAAAAATCCATTTTTAATGCATGATTGAATATTGATAATTAATGGGAACATGAGGAAGTCATATACAAAGATTAATTACCAACTGAACTCTGAGAACATTTTTCTTCCTTTGTAATCTTACTTCCTGAGAGAAATAGTCTATATTGGTCCTAGAGTGAATTGACAGATATGTCCAGAAAGAAAAGTCATTGACTTTAATCTTTATTGGTCATGCTTAATTGGTTGTACTGTTATTTTTTATTTGCAGAGACGATACTTTTCAGATAATTCTTTCTGTAATGCTGTAATCAGAAGGTGGGATCCCAGGGTCTTCTGTACTGGACTGGTTGTATGAGGGAATGAGTGCTGGGGTTCTGAACATTTCTCCTTATTGGAAGTACTTGACATCAACTCATTCTGATGAGAAATTTAATTGTCTGAAACAGGGTCATCCTCGACAGGCCCACTCACTATCTTCATAGCTGTCACTAAACTCCCATGTAAAGAGGTAGGTGTTCAGAGCCTCCTGCTTCAGAAAGTAACTTCAGAGAAATTGACCTCTGAAATTCAAATTCATTAAAATGAGGAAATGTATTGTGAGCCCATCAAATAAAAAGCCAGAGAGGTGTAGCTGTTGGCCTCTACTGGTGTGCGTTGAATTTGCACATCCACCTAAACTTCTGCTCAGAACTGTTCCCAGCTAAGAGGCATCTGCCAGTCGGTGACTGGCAGCAGCTCAGATTTGGTTTGCAAAGGTGGCTGGTGGCCGGTGGCTAATTACACGTTTGATGAACTTGTTGTTAAGACAATGCCACATGTGTCCTTCCCTGACTGCAAATTGCCAGGTTACTGGAGAGCTTCCTGTATGGATACTAATTATGCCTAATTTGGTCCTGAGATTTCCACATTTGTCTTTCTGTCACAAAGTTTGTGATTACAAATCGCTCATGTTGATTGGGAGTGAGGCTAAATTTCTGATGGTTCACACATGTAATAAAGCCATTCATGAAACCAGCAGTGTTTAACTGTCTTTACAAAACACAGAACATCACAGTTATTTACATCCCTGAGAAAAGTTTGCTTTCTGTAGACATTTGTTTTCATAATGAATTAATTACCTGAAACACATAGACGAAGCTTCCAAGTGTGACACTGTGTAGAAAGGACCACCTCGTGCCACCTGGGCAGGGGCTGCCTTTCCTTACTGAAAGGTGTGAGTTTAACCCTACGCAGGCAGGCCAGGTGGGCAACCGCACTCCCCTCAAGGTTGGGGATGGGTGTAACCCTACTGTTCTCTCCTATGTAACCCTTCTTTGAGGCCCTGGAGAATATGGCTTTGCTAGAATCCAGGGAATGTCAGGCAACCCCTTGACAACCAGCCTCATTAACCAGGGGCCCAGTAGTTTTTCTGAGCCACAAGTTTCACTGGTGCATTCCGGGGTTCCTGTCTAGGGGTGATGGGAGCTCAAGCTAGAGCTAAGGCCTCTTGCTGAAAAATTTTGGCAGGTGATTAGAATGCTGGCTCCCAAATGTTTTGTTCAAAGACATTTCCAATGCTTCCTTCCCCAAGTAAAGAGCCTGTTGTGGTATTCCTGCTGCTGCAGAGGGAAGGTCCTGGTTCTGAGGCTGGGACTGAGGGCATTATGGGAAGGCAGGCAAGGGAGGTAGGAAGCATCATGGGAGGGCAGAGATGAAGATGGATGTCAATGCTGGAAGGCCATGGGGACAGGGTGGGGATGGAGAGCAGCGTTGGGAACAAAGGTGACAGGGTCCTTCTGGAGCTGACCTGGCTACAGGGAGTGTGGTGGGACTGAGCAGGTACTGCAAGGCATAATCCCACCCAGGGAGAAAATAGGGACTCAGGGATTGGCCTAACCCAGGCCCAGCAGCCAGATCAATTCCTCTGTCCTTGCTGGGGTCTCTGGGCTGGGCCTTGGATTGCTGTCTTTACCCATTTTTAATGGACTACTAAAATCTGAAAACTGAACTCTGATCTAGAAATCAACCTTTGAGGACAGGTTTGTGTGTGACATTGCTATCAGCTAAATTTCTAGGTGTTTTAGAAAGCATTTTGAGTCAGTAAGTTAGTTACTATTAAATTGCTAGGAAGTGATTTTATTGAGACTTTCAAGGTGGTCTGTTTACCCAAGAGATTGAGACCACCTTTGCTTTTCTATGTCAAAAAAGTCTTTCTTGTGACCACAAAAATCAGAAGTCAGAGAGGTCTGAGGTTTCCCCAGTTGTCAGTGTTAACATAACCAGAAAAAGGTAGTTCATTTGCTCGGTGTACGGGGCTTCTATTCTAATAGTTGGTCAGAGATCCATATAATACAACTAGAAGCATCCATGTTACCTCAGAAATAAGGAAACCAATCCTATTAACTAATAACCCAGATGAGGTCACCATCCCTGGCCCCCAAGATTAGCCAAGCAGCCACTCACAAGATCCTTTGTGGACAAGATCTCAGATAGCCTGTTTTCCCTTAAGGATAGCAAGGGCCAGGCGTCTCTAAGGTCTGTAATTATGCCCCTTTCAGGTACTTATCTGACTGCTCTAGAGCTAAGTACATATCATGATCACATTATGACACAGAGCAAGTTCAAGACACAATGGCTCTATGGTGACACAGTTTTTCTTCAGGTTAATTTCAGTGAGGACCACCACTTATATATTGTAACTGGAGTCAAAGCAACAAGAGGGAGGAGTGACGCGGGGACTGTCAGATGAGCTAGCAAACCTTTATCCGTTTAGAAGCCTTACCACGTCTACTCTTTTTCCTTATCTGCTGCATGGGGAGAAAAAAACCTATTTACAGCCCAGGAAATGGGTTAAGAGTCCAGATTTGCAGTGTGTTTTGAATCTTGTATCTTCTGTGACTTACTACTGGCTGTTTGGCACCGGGACCCAAAAGTCTTCATACATCTGGTCTTCTCATCCATGTAAAGGACAATTCTTGCCTCAGATATTTGTTGAGCAGATTAAATAATGATGAGTATAAAACTTAGAATAAAGCTGCTAGCACCTTGTGACCCCTACACGTTGACCACCAGAAGTCTGTCAGGGAATGAAACAGGCAAAGTTCTCTTCAAGCAGCCAGATTGGTTCTGCCATTAAAAAGTGTGGTGGCTCACGCCTGTAATCCCAGTACTTTGGGAGGCTGAGGCAAGAGGATTGCTTGAGCCCAGGAGGTTGAGATCAGCCTAGGCAACATAGTGAGATGACATCTCTACAAAAAAAAAATTATATGTTTGTCAGATATGGTGGCACCTGCCTGTGGTCCTAGCTGTTTACGAAGCTGAGTCAGGAGGATTGCCTGAGCCTAGTTCAAGGCTGCAATGAACTGTGATTGTGCCACTACTTTCAGCCTGGATGAGAGTAAGACCCTATAACACACACACACACAGACACAAGCCTCCATCTCCACAGAACTTTCCAGGTACCCTGGCTCCTGCCCTAAGGAAGAAGAGAAAATCAAATCCACTGTCTGTAAAACTGATCCTCAAACACAATATCATAATTGCCCACCTCCACCCTTTCCATGCCCATCCCAAGTGAACACTTCAGTTTCCAGGCGTTCTGAGTCCTGGAGGAGGCAAGGAGGTGAGGCATGCAGCCACACACACACTGGCAACTGCTTTTCCTGGAGAGCCTGGCCTGGGGCAGAGCAGACTCGAAGGCTGAGAGCAGAAGGTAGAGGTGCTTCCAAATGAATGGAGGATGGCAGGGTTGGAATGATGGTCCAGGTGGGCACTGTTTCTGGATGGGGCCCACCCCAGCCTAGTCCCCTTCAAAGTTGTGTTTCTACTATCATTCCACAGGCTGTCATTTTCCATAGTACAGCCTTTTGTTCATTGTCTCCTTTGTCTCCTATGTTGGCCATGAAAGCTTACTGCAGGCAGAAACCTGACATGGGACGTCTTCAGCCAAGAAGCAGCTTTTTATATATATATATATTTTTTTTTTTTTTTTTTGAGTTGAAGTCTCACTCCGTCGCCTAGACTGGAGTGCAGTGGTCACTCCCGGCCACCGCAGCCTCGACCTGCTGGGCTCTGGTGATCCTTCCGCCTCAGCCTTCCGAGTAGCCGGAATTACAGGCATGCGCTACCACGCCCGGTCTATTTTTTTTTTTTTTTTTTAATTGTAGAGATGAGGTCTCGCCAAATTGCCCAGGCGGGTCTCGAACCCTCGGGCTCAGGCAATCCACTCACCTCAGCCTCCCAAAGGCATGGGATTAAAGGCTGAGCCACCGAGCCCGGCTTATTTATATATTTTTGACAGATTTTTAGTTATAGTCGTTTAGTCCATTTTAACCCAGGAATGTCTTCTCAAAGCTCACGCCCTCTGATCTTCTGGAGGTGAGTTCTAGAATCAGCAGCAGCTTCTCCAGGTGGCCTCAGCCCTCCCTCCTGGCACTGAGCCTAAAGGGACTTCTCCCACAGCCTCTCCTGAGTCTCTCCAGGTATTCTTTTATTGGTGGCAAACATCACAACCTTGCTCTCAGCAACTTTTTCTCTTATTTATTCTGTGCCCAGAGTTTCCCTGGGCACTGTGGGAATCTTTCAGTTAGAAAGAAACACCTTCCAAACAATAGAGAAAGCACAAAAAAGAGGAGAACGGGGTATGTTTGAAGTGCTTAACTTTCAGGCATAATAAATTAATAATTTAATTAATAACTAATAAATTAACATTTTTCCTGGAAAAATGAAAGACATTTAGAATCAAATGTAATTTTTTTCAATGCAGACATGTAAATTTTGCATTTTAGTACTTGTTCCCAGTGAAAGCTCACTGACAAAATGAGAGTTCTTAAAATACAGTGTGGGCTACTAGGTGAAAATGATATTTAGTGATAATCAAGGGCAGGATTTAGTAAAACCTTTACTTTTAGGTTAACTTTCTGTTTATCTCACTGCCCATTTGTTTATTCATTCATCAAGTATTGTTGAATATATATTATGTACAAAGTTATCATTTAGAAAATGTTAAACGGTTCTTTTCTGAGATTCTCCTTTCATATACCTTACTTTATATTGAGAAAACACTTTATTTTCTTTTTTTCTTTCTTCTTTTTTTTTTTTTTTGAGTTGAAGCCTCACTCTGTCACTCAGGCTGGAGTGCAGTGGCACGCTGGTGGCCACTCCAGTGTCGACCTGCTGGGCCCTGGGGTCTCACTCTCCTCCAGGCTGGAGTGCAGTGGCATGATCATGGCTCACTGCACCCTCAACCTCCTAGACTCGTGATTGATCTTTTCACCCTAGCTTCCCGAGTAGCTGGGACTACAGGCGTGCACCACCAGCCTCAGTTAATTTTTGTATTTTTTGTAGAGACAAGGTCTTGCTATGTTGCTATATTTGGGTATCAAATTCCCAGGCTCAAACAATCCTCTTGCCTCTACCTCTGCTGGAATTACAGGCCGGAGCCATTGTGCCTGACCAGAAAGCACTTTATAAAACACAGTTTTTACCATGAAAAGTCACGCTCTGCTATTTAAAACTTTTTTTTTTCAAGAGAAGCTAAAAAAACTAGAGAGAACCCACAATGGCAGGAGCCGGTTCCCATTACTAAGACTAGAACTGGAGCCCTCTGCGCCACTCTCTTTGAATGGAAGTGGAGGACTCGGAAGGAAACAGCTCTCCTTGCATAATAATTATCCCTTAGACACCTTATAAAAGTACTCCCAGTTAATTTTCATCCTCACAACCCACTGAGGTGGATGCGCTTTCTATTTTGTAGTTCAACTAACTGCGGCCAGGAGGGACAGTGAAAGCGTGCAAAGTCACGTAACTCGTCAGTGGTGGCACAGCCAACTCTCGCTGCCTCAGTTCACTACCGTCTCATTCAACACATAAATTTATTGTACACCTGCTGTGTACTAGGCACAGTTCCAGGGACTAAGGACACAATAGCGAAAAGAACAATATCTCTGTCCTCATGGAGCTCCAATCTGGAGACTGAGAAGGCAATAAGCAAATATATGAGGAAATATTGGGTGACTGTGAGGAGATGAAGAAAGGTGAAGCAGGGTGGGGAGGATGGAGAATGAAAGGATGGGAGTCGCAGAGTCGCCCTCGAGCACCTGTCCACTCAGTAGAAAACCCCTCCTCACCATGTCACCAATCTCCTTCCTGTATGCGCAGGGAGGAAACGTAGTTGGGGGGAGGGATGTGTGCACGTGGCACGCACGCGCACCTGCAGTGCGTGGGCCGAGGAGCAGCAGCGGTGAAGCAAAGAAGAGCTGAGGAACCAGGAAGCCAGGCGAGACATGCAAAGGTGTGGCTCTTTGGGCTTTGTTCTATTCCTCTCTCCCGGTTTCTTTTCAATACTCCCAGCACATCCAGTCTTCTTGCCTGCACACTAGACCGTTGCTATATTCTCTGCTTCCTAGAGTAAGCCTGCTCCGAAGATGTAGACACCACCTCTCCTGATTCCCATCCACCTTAGGTGGACACCGTTCTTTGTGATCTTGTCTTCTTCAGAAGACATACATTCTGTGTTTCAATCCTCCAGGCCAGTTAAGTGACTGGATGGTTTTTTTCTATGCCAAATTATCTAAATTTTGCATTGCATTTACATTTTGATAGGCTGCAAGTATGTTCATGTTGACATGCCCCTGGACCTCATCTTATCTTTGCTTTCACTTTTTTGGTGACCTCATCCAGACTCAAGGCTTTGAATACATCTATAAATAGATGACTCTTAAATTTATATTCCACCCAGCACTTTGGGAGGCAGAGGCAAGAGGACTGCCTGAGACCATGGGTTTGAGACCAGCCTGGGCAACATGGCGAGACCCTGTCTCTACAATAAATCAAAAAATTAGCTGTAGTTCCAGGTACTTGGAAGGCTGAGGCGGAAGGATCACCTGAGCCTATCAGGTCAATGTTGCAGTGGCCATGAGTGTGCCACTGCACTCCAGCCTGGGCAACAGAGTGAGACTACAACTCAAAAAAAAAATTATATTTCAGGCTGGCATGGTGGCTCATGCCTGTAATCCCAGCACTTTGGGAGGCAGAGGTGAGAGGATTGCCTAAGCCCATGGGTTCAAGACCATCATGAGCAACTTGGTGAGACCTCGTCTCTATAATAAATCAAAAAAAGTAGCAGGGTGTGGTGGCCCATGCCTGTGGTTCCAGCTACTTGGAAGGCTGAGGCAGAGGGATCACCTGAGCCCACCAGGTCGAGGCTGCAGTGGTCACGAGTGTGCCACTGCACTCCAGCCTGGGCGACAGAGTGAGACTCCTACTCAAAAACAAGCAAACAAAAAATATATTCCAGCGTAGACCACCCTTTCTGCCTACTTTACTTTTCCACTGGAAGTCTAACAGACATCCTGTATGTTCAATTCCTGGTTTCTATCTGCAGTGTTTTTCATCTCAGTAAGCAGCAGCAGCATTTTCCCAGCTGCTCAGAACAACAAATTTGTGGTCATCTTTTACTTCTTTATTCTCGCACCCAGAAAGGGTTGGCTCACCTTCGAATACATCTAAAATTCAACCTTTTCTGATCCTTTTCTCTTCTCTGCTACCACTCTGATTCAAGCCACCATCATCTCCCGACTTGGCCATTCCAGCGGCCTTCTGACTTTCCTCCTGTGGTCTACTCCTAGTTCAGCAGCCAGACTGATCTTGTCAATTAGTGAATCAGAACATCTCTTTCCTCAGTTTCTACCCTCCACTGACTCACTCAGAGGAGTCAACCTTGAAACTGCCCTCTTTGCCTCAGCTGCTCTGAAAAACAAACCAACAAAAAACCCCAACCAACCAACCAACCAAACAAACAAAAAACAAGTCCTGCCTTCTCTAGCTTTCCTCTCATGTTCCCCCTCCATCTTAAGTGGGAGCTCCTGACCCCTTGTGTGTTGAGGGCCGCAGCTGTCTACGCAGAGAGCTACCCTCACATAGTCATCAGTTAGTCATTTTGAAGTTTTGAAGTTGGTCAAGGTTAGATTTGCTAAGAAATGTATTTCCCAGATCTGAGAACTGTTCCTGCTATCCCTGGGAGATAAGAACTTCAAGTTACTTTATCTAAGAAGAGATTGTGGCCTTTGTCCCCACCCTTATAGGAATCAACGTTCTGTCTCCACACAGCAGCTCAAAGCCCAGCTGATAGGAAATGCCTGTTTGTTTCAAGTCGCATTTAACCCAGCAGCTTTCTTCTACTTGGCGCTTCACCTACTTTTCCTCTTTTTTCCTTTAAGAAAACGAAGTCCATTTTAATTTTGTGGGTTTGACAGATCTAGGACAATAGGACAATGTTTGCTTGGATCAAGTTTTTTGTGCGAATTTTTTTGGCAGAATCAGTGTTTGCAAGAAGCAGATAAAACTTGACTGTTGGAGAACCTCGCGGTAGCAAGCAGCTGCCTGCCAGCAAATCTCCAGTTAACAACAGAGCCGAGTCATTGTTAGCCAGGTAGGAAAGATGGGGAGAGAGGGCCACAAGCTTCCTTTTTAGGCTCTAAATTAATCGCTTGTTTACCAATTACTGTGAGACAGCAGATCTGGGTACATGAGCTCTCTAAAGATAACATCTCCTCTTGGCTTGCTCTCCTTACACAATATGGGTGTGTGTGTGTGTGTGTGTGTGTGTGTGTGTGTGTGTGTGTGTGCGTGCGCGCGCGCAGCAAGGAAGCCCTACAGCCCCAAAATATTTTATTCACCTCACACTCAGAGGAGTTCACTGACTGGAATTCAATAGAACCTGTTCTCTGTGTGAAAGTAATTTCAGAAAGTAATCTAGTTTATGGAAATGAAAGGCATCAAAACACAAAAAAACACTGTTTCTCTACAAGTGCTTTGCCTCAAATATTTGACATGGAAATTTGTATAATCCCTCTGGGGACACGTGGGTTTCACCAGTGTTAACATCTTTTGAAATGGATTTCACAAATGTTTATTTGCCGTGCAACTGACAAATAATTTAGACTATCGAGGCATCTTCCCGGAATCAAACTTAATGATAGGAATCTCAGATGATTGTGGAGGTTAAAAGGTGGGAATTTTAATTGGGTACTGGGGGTGACATCACTTTCAAATACCACCCCAGGGAGCAAACATGTCACTTAGCTGTTCTAGGCCCCCAAACTTCCTTGCTATGTAAGTAATGCACCTCAGAAATAACAATGGGTCATCGCTGCGGTACTCTTCACTTCCCACACAGGGAACAAATCTTATGGCACCTGCCTGGAGGAAGGGGGAGGGGGAATAAGGAAGCAGTGGGCAGGTCGGTCTCAGGCCTGACAGGCAGCTTCATATCAGTCCTGAAGACACAAGATGAGTCCTTCAGAAGAGAGGCTTTAGGTTGGAATAGAACCAAGGATGAGCAAGAGAGGAAAGCTTATGGTTTCTATCATCTGCTGAATCTGAATGCCCCTAGAGCCCCTCATTTTTTTCCTTTGGGTGAACACTGGCTTATCATTTTAGAAAAGTCCATGCAGTCCTGTGAGAACGTTTTTCCCCACATGCCGGGGGTCCTCAGTGACAAGGGCCCTTCCCTAAAGCCATCATTCCTAGAGTTGTCACAATCCTTACAGCTCATTCAGTGGTTCAAGCATCTCTGTTTTACAGAGGCCAGCCATTGCTTGGGTTTGCATGGTGGGTGAGGAGCCCAGTCCGTTGCAGACCAAGGTTTGCTGCCCCCTGGCCTAGCATCTCCTCTGCCCTACAAACACCATCCTCAGCCTGATGGTCACTGAAGGCTGGTAGTTTTATTGAGCCCAGAGGAGGGTCTGTTGGAGCAGGGGGCCCTGAGTCTCATATGAGGCCTAAAGCAGATGGGTATACAAGTCCCAGCCAAACTCTTGAGGCCACTCCCATTAAGGCTGGATCTGTGTTCCCTCCCCTTAAGTCTGCGCAAGTTCTGTGACTCCTGTAGACCCTTGAACCACCATTGAAGAAGTTCCACTGCTTTTCAGGAAAGAACACATGGAGAGGCCCGGAGATGACACAGAGAAACAGAACCAGTTGAGCCTGGTCTGCCAACTGTTTGTTACTTTAAGGCTTTTAGTAGCTGCATTAAAAAGTAAGAAAAAATAGGTGAAATTAATAATATATTTTAGAGTTTGAGACCAGCCTGGGCAGCCTAGTGACATACCAACTCTAAAAAAAAAAATTAAAAAATTATCCAGTCATGGTGGCATGTGTACCTGTAGTCCCAGCTACTCGGGAGGCTGATGTGGAAGGACTGCTTGAGGCCAGGAGTTTGAGGCTGCACCTTGTGAGCTATGATCGCACCACTGCACTCCAGCCTGGGTAACAGGGCAAGACCCTGTCTCAAAAAATATTTATATGTGTTAAATCTAATATATTTATCTATATATCTATATATAGATAGATATTATTCTATCTATATATAGAATAGATAGATATATAGATATATATATACACACACATAGATATGTATGTATATATACATATATTTTTATTTGACCCTATGTATAAAAATTCAACATGTAATCAGTAATAAAATTATTATAACATTTTACATTCCCTTTTTCATAAGTCTTCAAAATCCAGTGTGCTATTGACATATACAGCTTGTCTCCATGAATTCAGCCCAACCACGTTTCAAGTGCTTAATAGCACATGTGGCTAGTGGCTACTGGATTGGACAGTGCAGATCTATTTGCTCCCCCTCCACCACCACCAAAAGGAAAAATTCCTCTGCATGGGGACTCATGCTAAAATAAATGCTCAGGCGTCATTGAAGGGAAGAAGCCACTGGAGGATGTGCCAATGAAGGAAAAAATCCTCTCTTGCCACTTAGATGGGGGCGGGATAGATCAAGTCCTATTGATACATTTTTCTATAAGCTGCAGACCCACCGCCTTCTTCCTCAGTGGTTGCCTTTGCAAGTTGCAGCCGTGGTCTATCTCACTTAAGCAAAGAACTTTATATAAAAATTCATATTTGTGAAGGAGCTAAGTGGCTATTCAATTTAAATAAGAGTCTGCTTTACAAAAGGATTCGCTTTGGGATTGCCTAAGCTAGCGCATTTCTCTTGTGTGTTTAAAATAAATCCATTTATTTTTAAAAGATTTAATCACATTGCACCAACATCTATTGAATGAAATAAATTATCCTTAGATGTGAAAGCATCCTGGAAGTCGATTTAGGGGATGAACACGAGCACAGAGAGGAAATACTTGTAGAATGTCAGGGCTGTAAGAGAACTTTGAGCTCACAGAATCTAGCCCCGGGCTGGTAGTGCAGGCAGCTGGGTCATCCTTTGCCCTGGAAGACAGCAGGGGGGCCTGCCTTGGTGTCTGCCATGGGAAGACATGTCTAGATCCACACGCTAACATGGCCCCAGACACGGTCTCTATCCATCCTTCTTGGCATCTGCTACCAATGGACCTGCAGCAGCTGGGAGATGAAATCGTGAGCTATGATTGCACCACTGCACTCCAGCCTGGGTAGCAGGCTGTGGGATTATCTGCCTGTCTGCCCCCCACCTCCATGAGAATTCTGAAATTCAGTGAAGTCCAGGGTTGCGTGGTCTCTGGTGGCCACCTGACCTCATCTGAAGGGTAGCCCTTCCCAGGTTCTTTTGCGTTAAGGAGACCAAGAGCACGGTGGTGAGTCTCTTTGCTGTAGCTGTAGAACAGAAGACACAGGAATTGCCTGGTCTGCTCTATTATCAGGGTATGTCTGAAGCCAGAGGACGGGGCTGCCAGTCGGGAGAGAGCAGAGATGAGGGAACCGACCCTGAGGCACTGAGCGCCTCACTCAAGTTGAGTCTACTGCACAGGCCAAGCCCCCTCAATTACTCAGCTCTCCCTGGATCCCACACACCATAGTCACCATCCCATAAAGTCTTTTTGCAGAATAAGTGTTACTTGGCTTCTGTCACTTGTAAACCCAGAGCCATCACTAACACAAAGGCGCAGCTTCCCGAGCATCAGCCTGTGCACTCACGAATGGTCCATGCTAAGAAGGGCATGGTGCTGCTTTATTGCTCTTATCATTTAGAAATTCTCAATCATCGATATCAAGGGGCCCTGCACTTTCATCTTGTATTGGGCCTCTCAGATTATGTAGTCGTCCTGTGAATATGCCTTCATTTCAGAAGAGGAGGTAACTGAAACTGAGATGCAGTCAGTAACATTTAAAGTCTCAGAGCTGGGGCCTGAGAAAGCGACATAAAAAGGTGAAAGGGGTTGGGGGGGACATTTTGATTTCTGTTTCTTCTTCCATGACACAGAAGCTCCCTAACTCCAAACCTTAAGGGCCATTGCTTTGCTTCTCCATTTTCATATGAAAAAGCAGAAGAAATGGTAGGTAGGAAAAGGCTGGCTGGTGTCACAGACCAATTGTTCTGAGAGAAGGAAACATTTGCCATGTTGCCAAAGCCGACCTCATTTCCCAGTTTCCCAAAGACCCAATTTCCCCAGCTGCTTTGTTGACATAGCAACAGTGAATTCTGAAAGGGCTGTTATAATATTAATATGTATTTCATGGTGGGTTTGCCCTGTGTTCTTCCCTAACCTTGTGATCCAGGCCTGAAAAGAGGTGCTTTTGGCTTCTGGCCACAGAAAATGAGAAACTCGAGGCCCAATGCTCTGAGTGGGATAAGTAAGGAACAGGTCCCTTCTCAGCACATTCTGCCAACTGGGTGAAGCACTCCCTTCCTCCCCATCAGGCTTCATGGCCTTCCCCAAGGAGAAGAGACTGACTATGTAGATATTTCACGTAATCGCTGCACCTTGGGATACGCTTCCATCCCCTTCTACTCAGGGTGTTAAATGTAGCACCTGCGAGCCATTGTGTAGAAAATCAATTATACCTTGAGCCCAGTGATAAGAATTCATCCCCCTGAGCTCAATTTTGAAAAGGCTTCAAAAGGCCTCCCACCTCTCTCCCTTTTTCCAATGCAAATGAACAACACTCAGGAAATTTGCATGCCAAATTCCAGCATGGGTTTCAAGCGAGTAAATGGTCATATTTATTAGTAATAGCGGTCATAGATGAGTAAGAGGCATTTAATAAATGAATGTTGAGCGTGTTAGCTTTCCTATAGCACTCAACAGTTTTCAAAGCTTTTTCTCCCTCTGTACCTCATTTATTTGATTCTTAAACAGACAAACAAACCAAAAGCTCTGTGACAAGGACAAAGAGGAATTATCTTTATTTTACTGATGAAGAAAATAAGGCTAGAGGAAGATTTTATCTTGCCCAGTGTCCCATAACTAATTCATAAGTGTCAGAGGAAGGATTTGAACTGAATTCCTGCTAGCTAGCACTGCCTTTCTCTATACCACATGGCCTCACAGTATACCAGGAGGGACAGGGGGACAAAACAGGAGTTATCTTATGTGATTTCAGGAAAGTGCAATCAATCATAGCTAAAATCTATTAAAGTTTCACTATATGTCTGCCATGGATATTATCTCATTTAGTTTGTTTTTTGTTTGTTTTTGGAGTTGAGCTCTCTCTCTCTGTTGTCTAGACTGAAGTTCAGTGGCACAGTCTTGACTCATAGCAGCCTCAACCTTTTGGGCTCAGGCAATCCTTCCACCTTAGCCTCCCAAGTAGCTGGGACTACAGGTGCATGCCACCACACCTGGCAAATTTTTAATTTTTTTGTAGAGACAAGATCCCACTGTGTTGCCCAGGCTGGTCTCAAACTCCTGGGTTCAAGCAATCCTCCTGCTTCAGCCTCCCAAACTGCTGGGATTACAGGTTTGTGTCACCACACCTGGCCTCATTTGTTTTATAGATGAAATAATTGTAGATTCACATGTAATTGCAGAAAATGAAAGGAGATTCTGTGTCTCCTTTACCTGGTCTCTCCCAGTTGTAATGGTCTTGCAAAAGCATAGAACAACATCAAAGCCAGGATGCTGACACTGATACAGTCAGGATACACAGTATTTCCATCACCACAGGGAGGCCTCAGGCTGTCCTTTTATAGCTACTCCTACTTCCCTCTCACCTCCACCCCTGGCAACCACTAACTTGTCCTCCATTTCTATAAATTTGCCATTTCAAGGATGTTGTATAAATAAATTTTTGCAACATGTCATGTTTTGTGATTTCTTTTCCCCACTCAGCATAATTTTCTGGAAAGTCATCAGGATTATGATGTCAATAGTTCACTTCTGGCTGGGTGGGCTGGTTTATGCCTGTAATCCCAGCACTTTGGGAGATGAGGCAGGAAGATTGCTTAAGCCCAGGAGTTTGAGACCAGCCTAGCAAGCCATAGCAAGACTTCGTCTCTACAAAAAAAATGTACAAAATTGACTGGGTGTGGTAGTACACACCTGTAGTCCTAGCTACTTGAGAGGCTGAGGTGGAAAGATCGCCTGAGCACAGGAGGTCGAGGCTGCAGTGAGCTATGATCGTGCCACTGCCCCTCCAGCTTGGGGCACATACCATGACCTTGTCTCAAAAAAATAAAAAATAAAAAGAGAAGCCGGGCTCGGTGGCTCAGCCTGTAATCCTGCGCCTTTGGGAGGCTGAGGTGAGTGGATTGCCTGAGCCCGCGGGTTCGAGACCCGCCTGGGCAGCGAGACCTCATCTCTACAATAAATCAAAAAATCAGCCGGGTATGATAGCGCATGCCTGTAATTCCGGCCACTCGGAAGGCTGAGGTGGAAGGATCGCCGGAGCCCAGCAGGTCGAGGCTGCGGTGGCCGGAAGCGGCCACTGCACTCCAGTCTGGGCGACGGAGTGAGACTCCAACTCAAAAATAAAAAAAAAAAATAAAAAGAGGTTTTGATTGAAAATCTTATGATAATGATGTATCTTTAACATTGCTTTGTCATTCAATTAATGCTGATGAGGATTTCATGTTTTTCTTTTTTTTCATGGAAAGTCAAGACGTATATAAGTCCAGGTTACTGATGACAACAGTGAGCTACATCTGCTCACAAGTCTATTTGTGTCAGTGTATTTTGACAGGCTGTGATTGTGCCACTACCTCCAACCTGGGTGACAGAGTGAGACCCCGACTAAAAAAAAAGTTCACTCCTCTTTATTGTTGAGTAGTACTCCATGGTATGGATGTACCACAGTTTGTTTAACCTGTCACCTGCTGAAGGACACCTAGGTTCTTTCCAATTTCTGACTATTATGAACAAAGCTTCTATAAACATTTGTGCACAGGTTTGTTTGTGAACATTAAGTCTTCGTTTCTCTGGGATAAATGTCCAGGAGTATAATTACTGGGCTGTATGCTGGTTGCAGGTTTAGTTTCTTGAGCAAATGGCAAGCTGTTTTACATTTTCACCAGCAATATATGAGCAATCCAGTTTCTCCACATCCTTACCAATATTTGGTGTAACCACTGTTTTTTACGTTAGTCATTCTGGTAGGTATAGACTGATATTTCACTGTGGTTTTATCTTGTATTTCCCTAATGGCCAATGATGTTGAATATCTTTTCATATGTTTATCATTTGTATATCCAATTTGATGAAATGCTTCTTCATGTCTTTTGTCTATTTTCTGCTGGATTGTCTGAATTGTTTATCAGTTTTCCCTTTTAGAGATCATGCTTTTGGTGTCCGTTATAAGAACTCCTTGCTGAGGCCTAGATCCTAAAGATTTTCTTTTCTTTCTAAAAATTTTAGAGTTTTCCAGTTTACATTTAAGTCTGTGATCCACTTCAAGTTAATTTTTGTATAAAAGTAAGACTAAGGCTGAGGCTTTTTTTTTTAAAAATCTATAGACATCTAATTGCTTCAGCACCATTTGTTGAAAAATGGTGCTTTTTTCTATTGAATTTCTTTTGCATTTTTATCAAAATTTGGTTGGGCATATTTTGTGTGGGTCTGTTTCTGAGTACTCTGTTCTGTCTTTAATTTTTAATAACACTTTGAGGTAGATTCTACTATTGTGTATATTTTACAGATGAATAAACTGAATAGAGAGTAGAAGCAAGTTTTTTTTTTTAATCAGTGATTCATCTGTGAAAGGCAAACAATGAACACTAGCAATGATTTCTGTTTATAATAAGAAAAAGCTGGCTGGGTGTGGTGGCTCACACCTATAATCCCAGAATTTGGGAGGCTGAGGCAGGAGGATCACCTGAGCTCAGTAGCTTGAGACCAGCCTGAGCAACATAGTTAAATTTTGATTCTACAAAAAATAAAAGGCAGTTCAAGCTGCAGTGAGCCATGACTGTGCGCTATAGCCTGGGGGACAAAGTGAAACCCCCAACTCAAAAAAAAAAAAAAAAAAAAAGCTATATTAAAATTGGCCTTGGTTACATTAAAATCCATCCTATAAAGAGACAATCAGAAAGAAGGATCTATTGCTTCCTTTAGAGATATTTTCATTCTGCTCATAAGAAAAATGTCAAAAAACAAAATAACTAGACTTGGATGTAATAAAATGATTGTAGGCTGGATTTATCACTTTATTAGGCTCAATAAAGATCACTTTATTACCCTAACAACTTAATGAGAACCACCACTTGTTAACTAAACTAACCATCAGATGAAGAAAAACAACCTTTACCTGTTGACAGATGGTTGTGATGTGAAACTGACAGCACATCATGATTATTCGACAGGCTTTTATTTTATTTTATTTTGAGTTGGAGTCTCACTCTGTTGCCCAGACTGGAGTGCAGTGGCAGTTCCCGGCCACCACAGCCTCGACCTGCTGGGTTCCAACGATCCTTCCGCCTCAGCCTTCCAAGTAGCTGGAACTACAGGCGTGCGCTACCACGCCCGGCTCATTTTTTATTTATTGTAGAGATGAGGTCTCACCAAGTTACCCAGGCAGGTCTCGAACCCATGGGCTCAGGCAATCCACTCGCCTCATCCTCCCAAAGGTGCGGAACTACAGGCTGAGCCACCTAGCCCAGCTGAGAGGCTTTTAAAAAAATGCAGATTTCCGGTGGGGCTCGGTGGCTCAGCCTGTAATCCCAGCACTTTGGGAGGCTGAGGTGAGTGGATTGCCTGAGCCCGCAGGTTCGAGACCTGCCTGGGAAACTTGGTGAGACTTCATCTCTACAATAAATAAAAAATGAGCCGGGCGTGGTAGCATGCGCCTGTAGTTCCAGCTACTTGGAAGGCTGAGGCGGAAGGATTGCTGGAGCCCAGCGGATTGAGGCTGCGGTGGCCGGGAGCGGCCACTGCACTCCAGTCTGGGCGATAGAGTGAGACTCCAACTCAAAAAAAAAAAAAAAAAAAAAAATGCGGATTCCCGAACCACATATGACACCACTCAAGCAGCATCTCCAGGTTTGAACTTCTTCTTTTTCTGTGTATTTATTTACCTTTTGTGGAGAAGGGAGGGATTAAAATTATCTGAGGAATAACTGTGCACTGGATGGACCAAAAGACTGAAAGAAAATTTTTAAAATGTGGCAGAGGCTCCCTTTTAGAGGAGGAGCCAGGTTCCATCTTGGAACTGAGAGGATGTGGAAAAGTCTTTTACCACGCCCTGGATTTGGTTTTGCAGGAAAAAAAAGAGTTTCCCAAAGTTATCCATTAGCTGTTTCCTCATAGTCAGGACTGAATTTGGTTGCTAGGGATTTAATAGAGATTTAACTTAATACAGATTGTTCTGCAAGGTTAAAAAGTGGGGAGGTGGGATTGACAGTAGTCGATATCTGCCTGGGGAGGAGTGGGGCACACCTTATCGATAAGGGTAGCTGCACGGTGAATATTTGTATACCTAGCCCCGAATTGTACCCCACAATTTTAAATAAAAAAAAAAGAAAAAATAAATAAAATGCACTACACACACACAAAAAAAATAAAAATAAATAAATACATAAAGAAAAGATAAAAATAAAAGGCCATGGAAGAGTGCCACTTTGTTGTTTCAAGGATGTTGTATACATAAAATTTTACAGCATTCAGCCCAATCTTATTCCACTGCTGTCCTGCCACCATCTTCTCAGGTGATTGGTCGGGATCCAGCACTGTGCTGGGGACTTTCCAGTGCCTTCCATATCTGGCTCTACGGTCCTTCCTTAGGACATAGGAAGATAATACTTCTCCATCCACCTGCCACTGAATGGGTCCATATGACTAATGGGCCATGAACAAAAGTGACAAGTGCCACACAAGTATTGTGCAAGACCCTCTGTTGCTCTCTTTCTCTGCCACGGTGACTGTATGGATGTCTGCAGATGGAGCCATCTGCAAGGTTTCCAAGCCAACTCATGGAGAGAGCTGCCCCAGAGAGTCTCTGGACTTTATATGAAGAAAGAAATACATTTTTGCTATGTAAAACCACTGAGATGTAAGGATTGTTTCTTATTAAAACATAACTTCGCTCTAGTTATGACCCTATTCTAGATAATAGAATGTGAGATAAAGCATCATGGGGACTTTGGGGAAAAGTTTTCTCTTTCCTCAAAGAAATCACATGAAGAGGTGCTCTCTTTTTCCTCTGAATTTTGGGTCTGAGTGTGAGGCTGGACCTGCCACAGCTATCTCCTGCCAGCCCTAGGATGAAGCTGCACTTGACATGGTAGAGCAGGGAAGACCTGGGTCCTTGATGTCATCTCTGAGCTGCTAAAATAACAACTCTGGAATTCACTGTACCTCTTTTCCTACTGTTATGTGAGAGAAGACATTTTCTCTTGGTTCAAATTGTTTTGATTTGGAATTTCTGCTACTTGCAACCCAAAGCATCCTAACTGATAAGTCATGGCTGTAAGCAAGGCAAGATTAAATTTACATCAGTTCTCTGCTTTTGTAGCAGAGATGGTGCTAAAAGATCAACTTCTCATAGAATCAAATGGGAAACTAAATTTAAAATATGACGATGTACAAACTTCCCATTCTTCTAAATGCTTACAGCAATTAATTTGTTAGACTTCCCTGATGGGCGGGTGCAGTAGCTCATGCCTATAATCCCAGCATTTTGGGTGGCTGAGGCAGAAAGATGGCTTGAGTTTGGGAGTTTATGAGCAGACTGAGCAACATAGCAAGACCTCATTTCTACACAAAATTTTAAAATTACCTGGGCATGGTGGCTCGAACCTGTAGTCCTAGCTATTCAGGAGGCTGAAGCAGGAAGATCACTTGAGCCCAGAGGTACAAGATCAGCCTGGGTAACATAGCAAGACTCCGTCTTTACAAAAAAATAAGTGCATCGGCGCACACCTATAGTCCCAGCTACTCAGAAGACTGAGGTAGGAGGATCGCTTGTGTCTAAGAGTTTGAGGCTGCAGTAAGCTATGATTGCATCACTGTTCCTCAGCCTGGGTGACAGAGTAAGATCCTGTCTCTTTGTCTCTCTCTCACCTTCCTTTTTTTTTTTACTTTTTCTAGTGCTCAGTCTCTTAAAAAAAAAAGAAGAAAAGACTTCACTGAAGCCAGTGAGAGAATCCATCTCTCAGCTGTGGGGACAATACTGAGGCATGACAATTTCTGACAACAGAGGGGTGCTTAGTCCTTGGAGCTACATTCTCCATAGAGGTCCTGCCTCTTTCCTGCTGTCTCAGCATCAGTTCATGGAAGAAAAATCACTACAGTTGCATGAGATGTTTCAGACACAGGGTAAGGGACCCTGACCAGAGTTTGCTGTCATGCTGAGCTCCCTTTTTAGATAAGTCTATTTTTGCTGTCGGCTTCCCAAGTTGACTTGGTTTGTGATTATAGAGAGCTCAGGCTAGAGTATAGTGGCATGATCACAGCTCATTGTAGCCTCGACCTCTTGGGCTTAAATGATCCTTCTGCCTCAGCCTCCTAAGTAGCTGAGACTATAGATGTGTACCATCACACCTGTTTTTTTTTCTTTTTTTAATTTTTATTGTAGAGACAAGGTCTCACTGGGTTGCCCAGGCTGGCATCAAACTCCTGGACTCAAACAATTCTCCCATCTTGGCCTCCCAAAGTCCTGGGATTACAGGTGTGAGTCACCACACTTGGCCTTTTTTATTTGTTCAATCTTAAAAATATGTGTTTTTTCCTTTATTTTAAAGATGGGGGTACAATTCAGGGTTAGGTATACAAATGTTCATTATGCAGGCACCCTTGTTGATGAGGTGTGCCCCTCTCCCCCGGCAGTTTTCCTCAACTGCTAATCCCAGTCCCTCCAGCAGCTTCCCACTACTGCCAATTCCTTTCTCATAGTATTATGATAATTGTTCAAGGTCCACTTATGAGTGAGAAATATGGTACTCTTTTCTTTGTTTCTGTGATAGATCACTGAGTATGATGACTCAAAATCCATCCAAGTTGCTGCAAAGTCCATATGTTTGTCCTTCTTCGTGGCTGCATAATATTCCATTGTGTATATGTGTCACTTTTTTTTTTAATCCAGTCCAGCTTCGATGGGCAGCATGGTTGGTTCCATGTTTTTGCTATTGTGAATAGAGTTGCAATAAACATGAGTGTGCAAGCATCTTTTTAGTAGAATGACTTGAGTTCCTCTGGGTATATTCCCAATAGAGGGTTGCTGGGTCATCTGGAAGGTCAATTTCTAGTTCTTTCAGAAGTAGCCACACTGTCTTCCAAAGAGGTTGCACTAGTTTGCATTCCCACCTGCAGTGTAGAAGTTTTCCTTTTTCTCTGTCCTTGCCAGCATCTGTTGTTGTTTGTTTTATTAATGATGACCATTCTTACTGGGGTTAAGTGGTATCTCAATGTGGTTTGATTTGCATTTCTCTGATGATTAGTGCGGCTGAGCACTTTTTCATGTGTCTGTTGGTTGCCTGTATATCTTCTTTTGAGAAGTGTCTATTCATGTCTTTTGCCCACTTTTTAATGGGACTGTTTGTTTTTTTTCTTTCGGCATGTTTGAGATCCTTGTAGATCCTAGATGTTAGGCCTTTGTCAGATATATAGTTGGCAAATATTTCTTCCCATTCTGTGACTGTTTCTCTGCTCTCTTGATGGTTTCTTTTGCTTTGCAGAAGTTTGTCAGTTTGATGAGGTCCCACTTGTTTATCTTATCTCTTGTGGCATGGGCACTTGGGGTTTTGATCAGGAATTGGTTGCCAGTTCTAATTTCCATAAGGGTGTCTCCTGCGAAAAATATGTTTTAAGTATCTACTACATTGCAGACACTGTACTAGGCACAGAAATATGGAAAGAAGAGATGCTGTCCTTGAAATCAGTAAAGTGAGGGAGACAGACAAATAAGCAGACCCTGACAATCTCACAGAACAAAAGCCACAGGAGACTGTGCCTTGGTAGCTGTAGGGGACAGAAAGAAGGGCACTGCCTCACAGATGTCCCCCAGCATGGAAATTCCATCCTTGGAGCAGTATTGCCTTAGACTGAGGGAGCCTTGTTAGAATGTCCTCTGTTAAACAAGACGTCTTATTTTGGGTTCTCCCAAAAAGAGGAGTCTGAGACAAGGGCCTGTGTACAGGTAGTTTATTTTTGAAGTGATCCTAGGGATGTTGTTGGGGAACCCAGGAAGAGCTAAACAAAGAGCAAGAAAAAGCCAACTTAGGGGTGCATTACAGAGCTGGTTGCCACTGTGGGTATGGGGGCTCAGTCCCCAAGGGTGACTTTCTGAGGAGTCCCAGAGAAAGGCATGGGAGAGGGGAGTTTTCACACACTGGCTCTTCTATCTCTTGGTCAAAGTTTGCTCTGAGGAGTGTTGACTCACATCTGGGTTTTTCTGGCATGTTCCAGCCAGCTGAGCTGGCTTTCACAGACTGTGGGAAGAGGGACCCCTTGGGGAACAAAGTAGGAGACAGGAGGGACAGCTGAGGAGCCAGGAACCTGGTACGTGCTGCTGGGCTACAACTGTGCACAGGAGGCTGTTGCCTGACAGCAGGAGCTCGCGGTAGGCTGAGGCAAGGCAAGAAAGTCCAAGATGGAGGGCATCAAAGCAATGGTTTCTGAGTGAGGATAAGTCACTGTTCCATTAGGCTAGTGCCAGTCACTGAATCTGTATATTTAGTTCTAAGCAAGCATTTGTCAAGCTTTCTCCTCAAGGACCAAGTCCCCCCTTCAGGGTCTTCCTGAGGAAGTGGAGCAGAGGACAGGAACATCCTGATAAGCAGTGGGGAAGGAACAGTGTGGGGACGGTAAGACAAGGTGGAGAGGGTAGGTCAGAGCCTGACTTGGATCCCCACCTGCCTAAGGAGAGCATGAGCAGGGCTGAGGGGTCCTCTGTGGAAAGGAAGAGAAAAGTTCCCATGGCCAACCTCACCAGCTTGACTCAGGAGGAGTTCCTCTGGAAGAGCTCCAATGAGGATGCTTAAAAACAGAGGGAGGCTGACAAGTTTTCCAGAAGTCTGAGAAGACTGCATCCTTGCCTACCTTCTGAACGAATGCCACATTGTAAACCCAGGCCATGACACAGGCTTGAAACCTAAGCTGCATTTCCCCAGAAGGCGAGGCTGGTTTCTGTAAAGATTGGTCATGATGAATAGCCTTCTCTCTGCTCCACCAAACTTGGGTTTCGTTGGAATTGAGTTACGCTGTTGTTGCTTTGAACACACAATCCTCCTCAGCTGGGAGCCGAGGCACCACCCCTGTGGCCATGACTCTGCACTAGAATAGAGTAACTGTCAGTACCACTCGCCATCAAGTCTGACTCCTCTTTCCTTACTGGATTTTCCAAATCCAAAATACCTTGGATTTGTTTAAAACTAAATGCCCAAGTGTTTTATTACAGAAGGCCAAACATAGCCTGATTCCTCAAAAAACCTTGCCCATTTGGTTTATTTTTTACATGTGCAAATCCATCACTACAAAGACCCACATGCATGGACTGCCATTCCCAAACAAGGAGATGATAAAAGAGAGAAAACAATCCACAAATAAAGAAACAGTTTCACATCTCCAAAGTCATGCATTATTAATCAGAGTGCCCCATTCTTGCATGCCCCTTTCTTGTACCGGACCCCCACGCAAGAGACAGTGATCTCATTGAATCCTCACAACAGCGTGAAGTAGGTGTTAGTTTCTCCATTTTAAAATCAAGGAAACTTGGTCAGGCGCAGTGGCCTGTAATCCTAGCATTTTGGGAGGCCAAAGCAGGTGGATTGCTTGGGCCCATGAGTTCAAGACCAGTCTGGGCAACATAGTGAGACATCTTCTCTATAAAATACAAAAAACCCAAAAAATTAGCTGGGTGTGTGCCTGTGGTCCCAGCTATTTGGGAGGCTGAGGCAGGAGGATGCCCTGAGCTCAGGAGGTTGAGGCTGTAGTGAGCCATGATTGCGCCAGTGTACTCCAGCCTGGGCAACAGAGTGAGACCTTGACTCAAAAAACAAAAACAAAAACAAACAAACAAACAAAATCAAGGAATCTTGTGCTCATACAAGTTTTACACAATTTGAAGAGCAAGAGCCAGGACTCAGAATCAGGTCTGATTCTGAAGCCCAGGCTTTGAAGATTGAGTTGGAAAAAAAATTATTTTATTTGTTTATTTATTTGAACTGTTTATTTGTATTTCTTGAGACAATGTCACACTTTGTCACCTAGGCTGGAGTGTAGTGGCACAATCATGGGTCACTGCAGCCTCGAACTCCTGGGCTAAAGCAATCCTCCTGCCTCAGCCTGTCGAGTAGCCTGGACTACAGGACCATACCACCACACCCAGCTAATTTTTTAAAAAAATGTTTATAAGTTCCAGCTACTTGGAAGGCAGAGGTGGAAGGATCGCTGGAGCCCAGCAGGTCGACACTGGGGTGGCTGTAAGTGTGCCACTGCACTCCAGCCTGGGCAACAGAGTGAGACCCCCAACTCAAAAAAAAAAAGTGTTTATAGAGACAAGGGTCTCAGTATGTTGCCCAGGCTGGACTCAAACTCCTGGCCTCAAGAAATCCTTCTACCTTGGCCTCCCAAATTGCTGGGGTTATAGATGTGAGCCACTATGCCCAACCAAAAAAAAAATTTACAAACAAGAATAAAAATATCCTCCATGAAAACACCTCCTCTCCAAAGGATGAGTTGAGACATTTCTAACAATCTGTTATAACTGCTTTGGGCTCTTGGATTCAAGATCAGAGATATTACCTTTCTCCTCATTGACTTCTCTTCTATAAAACCAGGCCATCCAGCCACCCCCTCCCCAAAACTACAACCAATTATTCCTACACACTCCTGCTAATTATACCAGCTTATTCAGGCCTTCTGCAAGACAGAGAGTGGTAGGACCAGTCAGCCAGAAAACATCTTCCTTCCATGAATTCATATTCCTCTCTGGGGCTGAAGACTTTGCTGGGAACATGGTAATGTCTCTGAATGAGGAGACTTTTTCCTCCTTTTTGACTGGAAGCATGGTGCTGAAAGGGGAGCAGGCTGTGTAGACCAGGTATACTTGTGAACTCTCTTCTGTGGTTAGGGCCTGGGCTGATTAATCGCTACTCTGTATTATGGACCATATAATGATCTCCCCCCTCCTCTGAAACCCTTTGCCAATAGTTCTGTCAACTGCAGTAATATATACTGACCACAGCGATGGATAAATAAATAAAGGTTTCTATCAGATCTCAGAGTGGAGAGAAGCTGAGGGACACTCATCACTAAGAGAGACCTAGCCAGCTCAGAAGTAATTTTCAGAGTAGCCGAGAGCCCAGAGTGGCTTTCTTCTTCCACACACGTGCATGCCCACCTAATTCTCCTGAGATCTCTTGTAAAGTGAAATGAGGCACTTGAAAACAACCAAATGAATAATATCCTCTTTAAAAATTTTTATTTGAAAAAATGCATATATAAAAAATAGAGACAGGGTCTTGCTATGTTGCCCAGGCTGGTCTCAAACTCCTGGTCTCAGGCAATCCTCCTGCCTCGGACTTCCAAGTGCTGGGGTTTATATGCATGTGCCACTGTGCCTGAGCTTCTTTTACTAAGTTTAATCGATTCTTTCATTTTGCTGTTGCTCTTGGTGGGCGATGTCAGGATTTTTAATTCGCACCTTGTCTCCATCATGCCCTCTTACCTGTACAGGGTGGGTTTTCATCTCCTTCCACAATCAATATTCTGTTATTCTCCATCATTTGGATGTTACTTTGTGCAAACAGTCGTTTAAAAAAAAATAACATCAGGAGCTCTGCTGTCTACACAAATCAACAACAATGAGAAACAAGAAGTGGATTATGACCGAATGAAATCCTTTTTGTTCTAAACTGTAATCAACTATATTGGATGCGAGGTTTGTCCATTTTAAAAATTTAATAATGGGTTTTGGTCCTCTTGTTTCTATAAAAAGGGCATTTATAAATATTAATATGGAATACTGGGGAAAGAACAATACATAACAATAATGAGAATCACAAAATCCCATCACATTTGACACTGTCATATCACCAGCTTATGGATTAGCACGTTAACCTTAGAGTTAAAAATATTGCTTTATGATTAAAAAAAAATCTCAAAATTAAAAAAAATGCTCCTTGTTTTATTCTATATTCTTTGTGGCTTCCTTGTTTTTCTTCAGGTTAGGGGATCACTGCTTCAATTAACATTTTGGGAGAGAGTCGGCTGACAGGAAGGTGGTGGGTAGACTTATCTGCGTTCTTTCTTGCCCGAGTCGCGCTGAGCTTGGCTTTTGTCTAATTCTAACCCCTGACACTGCTTGAGTCAAAGGCCTGGTAACTAATACCCCCATTTTAGCTGGGGGTTTTTATCCACCCGAAGCTCCGTTTTAAATGATAAAGTTACCCAAGGTGTCAGTTTTCACCAGTATTTCTAAATACATCTAGTAAAAATGCAGCAATTTCATAGCAAATCCAAGCTATTGAGATCTAATCACTGCTTAAGCTGTAGCTTTATTCAAATCTGGATCACCAATATGGCTTAAGATGTAAATGAAGTGCAGAGAGAAATAAAGCAAGAAAATCTCCGATGGCCTTTCTCTCTGCCATTTGATGCCTGGGCCTTATCAGTCAATTAATGCAGCTAAACTTCAGTGGCTGCCTCAGTGTCACAGCGCCAATAGCTGCCGTCTTCCTCCAGCCTCAGCCAAACAAAACACTTACAGTAGCCTTAATATGAAACAGGAAAAAGGTCAAAATAGACAGGCTTTGCCAAATAAATCCTGAAGATCCATTCTAATTTCCACCCAAGGATCTTTTAAGTCGTCCTGGATGCTCTTTATGATACGTTGATCCACACTTAGTTTCATTAAAACTTTGTGACTTGGTATTTTTCAACCTGATAGCTTCACTAAACTAGTTCTCAAAGTGTTCGCTAAGCCGCTATGCATAAAACTACTTTGCTGTCATGGTGGCTTCTAATATCACCTAAATGCAGGCAGTGGCAGTTCTGGAAATGAACCTGATCTACATGCATTCCATCTGAGCCAGGGAATTACTTTGCTTTTGCTTTCCCTGGATGTCTTGTGAGGAAGAGGTGCTGTCCTTGGCAGCTCCCATCTGAAACCGAATGCTGAATTATCTACCACCCCCTATTTGTTCTGGAAGCAATCTACACAGAACACGACTTTTATCTGCTAAGGTTTCTAGCTGGGATTAACAGATACTAAAACATTTGGGGAGGAGGGAGTGGCCTCCAGGAAAGAAAAGAATTAAAATTAAGGTCTCTTCTGACAATGACATGGCAGATACACAGGAGATTCATATTAAGCTTTAAAAGCAAGAGGTTTCTCAGAGGGAGGAGCACATGGAGAACCTAGTTTTATCGACAAGAATTTTAAAATGGTAAAGGGGGAAAAAAGCCACTCTGGACTCCTGGCTACTCTGAAAATTACTTCTGATCTGGCTGGGTCTCTCTTAGTGATGAGTGCCCCTCCGTTTCTCTCTACCCTGAGTTCTGACAGAAGCCTTTATTTCTTTATCTATCGCTGTGGTCAGTATACATTACTGCAGTTAACAGAACTATTAGCAGAGAGTTTCAGAGGAGGTGGGGATCATTTTTCTCAGGGAAAAGGGGATTAAATATAAAATAAATAAATCAGCAAAGCTGAATAACAGACTGCTAAACCCACTGAATGTGCAGTTGTCATGTTTCCAGGTGACATGTTTTCCGATATCCCCCAAAGTTTTAACATGACAGGTGAACAGCCTTGCTCAGCATCCACTTGCTGTGGTACAGAGTGGGAAACCAGTCCTCACTAGAGTTGACCTTGCCTCCCTCCGCAAGCTTTGTCTCAGGGTATGGGGAAATAGGCCAACATTTGACACCAGGCTTGCATTTACATTTATAAACATTCTGGACCTGGCTCTGTGGCTGTCTCAAGCCTGTGATCCCAGCACTGTGGGAGGCCAAGGCAGAAGGATCACTTGAAGCTGGGGGTTCATGATCAGCCCGGACAGCATAGCAAGACCTAATCTCTATAAATTTTTTATTTTTTTATTTACCAGGTATGGTGATGTGAGCTTGTAGTCCCAGTTACTTAGGAGGCTGAGGCAGGAGGATTGCTTGAATCCAGGAGGTCAAGGATTGATCGTGAGCTAAATTCATACCGTTGCAGTATAGCCTGGGGGCAAAGCGAGACCCTGTCTCTGCAAATAAATAAATAAACATTCAGGCTTCCAAATCAAATCAAGCTGGTTTGGAAAACTGACTATATTGGCAACTGGCTGTGTGACCTTGTGTAACTCCTCTGAGCTTCAATTTCTTCATGTATAAAATGGAGATGTGGCCGGGTGTGGTGGCTCATGCCTGTAATCCCAGCACTTTGGGAGGCTGAGGCAAGTGGATTGCTTGAGTCCAGGAGTTCAAGACTGCAGTAAGCTGTGATCATCCATTGCACTGCACTCCAACCTGGGCAACAGAGTGAGATCCTGATTCAAAAAAAAACCAAAAATAAAATGGAGATAATAATAACACCCTCTGCTGGAGTAGATTAGATGAGACAATGTATATGAAGCACCTGGTGTGGTGGTTGGCACACACTTGATGCTTAGTGCATGACAGTCAATACAGCTATATTTAATATCATTGTACTGGGGCACTGCAGGGGCTGAGGACAGGGCTGAGCATGACTCTTCGCTGGGTCTAGCCAAAAACAACAAAACACATCCTGAAGTTTAAACCTCCATCTTTGTTAATGTGTTGCTATTATCTCTGTTACCAAATGACTCCTGGCTTCCTCGTCTTACTTGGAATTGAGGATCTTGAATTCTCCCCAGTCCCTATCCTGTCATCAGATGTTGTGTTGTAGGAAGATATGGCAGTGATGGGTAGGCTTGAATCTCCAGGAATATTGACAAAAAGGTGAAAAGGCCCCTATCCTATCTTGGAATAACTCGGTGGACTCTCCTTGGGGCTATCACTCAAACTCCTGACCCCCAAGGCATTTTCCAAGAGCCTGCAGTTGCCCTCCTCACAAGCCCCCGGCCAACAGTTCCAGCCTTTCCATGAGAAATGGATGGGTCTAAAGGCCAGAGGGGCAGAGAAGGTATCAGCCACAGGGTGTATTTCCTGTCATGTGGAAGAATCTGGTTTTGAGGTGTGGCTTCAGGTTTCCAGAACATGAAGAATGGATGAGTCATTTTCTAGGGGATGGCTCAGAAAGTTTCTGCTGGGCTGGAGAGGCCCCCTGCAAAGAGGAGGGTGTGGAAAGGACACTGGGCAGAGGACTCAGGGTCCTAGCCGTTGCTCTGCCACAGAAGCACCATCTGATTTCACCTCTCTGAAGTCTAGTATCCACATCTGCACGAAGAGGTGGTTGACCAAATCATTAGGGATTATCTCTGAAGAGTAAGATTATAGAAGGAAGGTTCACCTCCCACTTTAAACACCTCGATTTTTTAAAATAAATTTTTTAAACACCATATTTCTATTATTTTACAATATAAGATTTTCATTGAAAAGGAGGCCAGGTATGGTGACTCACACCTGAAATCCCAGTACTTTGGGATGCCAAGGTGGGAGGATTGCTCCAGTCCAGAAGTTTGAGACCTGTCTGAGCAAGATAGCAAGACCCTGTTTCTACAAAAAAAAAATTGCAGAAAAAATTAGCCAGGCATGGTGGCAGACGCCTATAGTTCCAGCTATTTGGGAAGCTGAGGCAGAAGGATTGCTTGAGCCTAGGATTTTAAGGCTGCGGTGAGCTGTAATTGTGCCACTGCATTCCAGCCTTGGTGACAGAGTGAGACCCTGTATCTTAAAAAAACAAAAACAAAAAAACCAAAGGAAATAAAATTAAGGGGCTAGGATTAGATCTTCTATAAAGTCCAGAGGAAATGGAGGGTAAGGATTGCATTGGTGACCTGGTAAAGACAATTTGAAACAGCTTGGGGAAGCAGTCTCTGAGCTTTGCTGTGACTAAGACAAGATAGGACCAAAAATATTCACACCAAGATAAGCAGATGGAATTGGGCCTATTTTACCCAGATTCCAGTGGAAACTTCTTCTCACAAGTTGGATAATCAAGTGATCAGTTAGTCTCCCTCCCCGGAATCTACAGGTCCTTTGGAGCATGTCCAGGCATAGTGACATGGGATCCTTTGGGGAAGGGGAAAGGGAGTGACGGGGCTGGCAGTTTCTCTGCCGTCTCTCTCGACTTGGACACCAGCCCCTGTTGCTCAGGTAAGGTGCATTGGTCTTTCAAGACCTGCCTCCCTGCAGCTTCAGTCTATACTCAGAAGCCTTGGGTCTAGTACATTGTGACTGGCCTTTTCTGGCCTGAGGTAATCTGGGCACCCCTGCCTTGGTCCCCTCTTCCTGCCCATGTCCTTCCATCAAAAGGTCACCAAAGCAGTTTAGATCAGTAGTTTCCAAACCTGGCTGCAAATCAGAAGCACCTGGGCAGTGAATTAGCACAGATTCCTGTGCCCCATCCCGGGAGGTCCTGGCCTGCCTGGGATCCAGAAATTGCATTTATTATAAAGCACCACGGGTGTTTCTGATGCACCGGGTCAGTACAGTGACATCCACTGTGACACATTACTAGATGATTTTTTAGGGCTTCCCAGGTGCAGTGGTTCAAACCTGAAAACACAGTCACCCATGGACAAGCCATTCAGACAAATGAACCTCAACATTAATCCTGGCTTGCCGATGCACCATGCACAGGTGCGTGAATAGTGACGGGATTGCTGTGTGAGGCTGAGGGTGTTTTGACAATACTGAGCACTCCTCTTTCTGCCCCATCCACAACACTGCTCCCCCCGTGCTCTCCCCAGTCCAATGGCAAGTGAGCACACAGATGGGACTAACCCTGGAACACAAGAAAAGCGCTGCATGAGGCATTCTTGGCTTTGGCAGAATTCAGTCCAATTTGCCCACCATTATCAAGGCTTGGTTTTGATTATGTTGATGATAAAGACTGTAAACAAAACAACCTTTCTCTTCTAATTAATTCCCTTCGAAGGACTCTAAAGATCTTTAATTACACAGTTTGAAAAGCAGCAGTTACCCGATCAGCCTGATCGGCCTGTGCGCGCCTCACTCTGCCCACCTGAATGGAATATTTTCTTGTTTCCCCTGCTTCACACACCTAGAATGGGCTTGCAGTAAATCCTGTCAACTAAACGCCTGACAAAAGTGCTCTGATGTCAGGTATAAAGAATGCCACCTACAGCTTAATGTCTGGAAAAAAAAATTTGGAGGTCTACGAACAATGAAGCTTTTTGTCTTCTTAATGCCCAGTATGCAACTGAGTGGAAATGCTACTTCCATCTGTAATCTACAAATGAAATTAAAGTTGTTGAAAGACACCCAGTAAACCAGAGGCCTGTTTCTTTGCAGAAAAGGAAAAATTTAAACCACTAAATGTTTTAGCGGATTTACTAAATTTCCAATTAAATCATGAAATCTACTATTGCAGGACCCTGAAAAGGCAGTGACTCACCCGCCCCCCCACCCGCCAAGAACACATGTACAATATGATAAAAACAAACCAAACTCCCAAGTCCCCAACACACATGTAGCCTCATTCTGCGTGATCTGTGGGGAAACTGGAGTGTATGAGGGGCACTTAGGTTTGAGGTGAATGAGGTCAGTTCAGCAATGGCTTGGGGAAGGAGCTAGGCTAGATTTATGACGGGGAATAACCGCAGCTTTTGCCTCCCTGCCATGTGTGGAGGGCACCAGGGCCCCCAGCAGGTTGATGCAGCAGGCTGGAGCAGTGAGGCATCCAGAGCTCGGGCGTGGGGAGGGAGTCAGATCTGCTGTACAAGAGCACCCTCTGCCAGTTGGCACAGAGGGCTGGCTGGAAAGGCCTGTGGCCCAGAGTCAGGGGAAAGGGCACGGGACCTGCATTCAAAGCTAGCGGGGCTGGGTGCCAGGCAGGAGAGAGATTCTATCTTCAAAACTAGATAGAACACTCACCTCTGAAACAATAGCTAGTGCAGGCAGGGGCGATGCTGATTTTCCAAGGGCTCTCCACGTTAATCCTCCCCACCAAATCCAGCCACTAGGAGCCTGAATGGTCCTCCAGACACCCATTCAGTAGAAAATGACGGGTGATTTTTGCCCTTGTCTCCTGAGATCTCCGGTGAGCACCGCTGCTCCGGCTGACATGTGTTTGTAAAGATAAAGCACCAGGCTACTTTGGGGGCCCTCCCAGGCTATTACAAAGAGCAAGTGGTGCCAACTCGGGCTCTGCATGGCTTTTTAGAATTGAGCTGTCAAATTTTTTTTAATATGCACCTCCTTCTGAAAAGGATTTGAAGCAACCTACAATAAAGGCAAACACAATAAGTCATTCAACTAAAATTAAAAAAGCAAAGCCATAGAAAGGAGAAAGACGTGAGTATTGACTATGAAGAGTAATAGAGTTACCTGGATTTAGCATCAGATTTGGCCCTGAGCTTCCTGGCAGCCGGGGTGAAAAAGGATACCCAATATACATAGTCCATACAACTTACTAGAAGGAAGCAGGACAATCATCCAAGAGAGGTATGTTTTTACTTTCTGGCATTAAGTTTCTTCTAGGAGACTTTGTATCATTGCTCATCGCAGCTTCAACCTTCTGGGCTCAGGTGATCCTCCTGTCTCAGCCTCTTGAGTAGCTGGGACTACAGGTGTGTGCCACCATGCTAGGATAATTTTTTAAAAAATTTTTTGCAGAGACGAGGTCTCACTGTGTTGCCTAGGCTGGTCTTGAACTCCTAGGCTCAACCAATCCTACTGCTTCAGCCTCCCAAAGTTTTGGATTACAGGCATGAGCCACCATGTCTGGTCGGTAATGGCAGATCTTAATGGAAGAAAACAAAGCATCAGATGGAGAGTAGCTAGATGTATGTGATTCAAATTTCAGCTCTTGCTGCCACTGTGCCCATAGTCCTAGCTACTTGGGAGGCTGAGGTGGAAGGATAACTTGAGCCGAGGAATTTGAGGCCACTATGCACTATGATCATGCCTGTGAAAAGCTACTGTACTCCAGCCTGGGCAACATAGTGAGATGCTTTTCTAAAAAATAAATTAACTCCTGGGTATTTCATTCATTCACTGATGTGTTAGATATTTATTGAGTGCCTACTTAATGTCAGGTTCTAGGTAAAGGGGATGATAAACAGTGAAAAAGTGGGCAAAGTCCCACTCTTGGAGTGTGACCTAACCTGGCACTAAGAAAGGATTTAGCATCCTAAGAGGGGTGGGTGGATACCAGGCATGTTTCTTGGAGCTTAGTTGCTGAGTATGAGCAGGTGTCACAGCTGGTGTGCTTTCCGATACAAGCCTCAGAAATCTCACCTCCGACTGCCTTAAACAATACAGACATGTGGGATTGTTTTTAATTCTGCAGCTTGACCATGTTTTCTCTATGCCATCTACACTGCTAGCTTTCTCCTTTGGCTGATCACACTGTGGCTGCAGCAGTTCTGGGAGTCATATAGAGATAGAATGACTGTCAGAGCAACGCAGGACATAATTTCTTTCTGTGGAGGAAGAATTTTTTAGTCCATGTCTCTGCCTCCTCCAGCAGACTTCCTCTTTTGTCTCATTTGTCAGACCTGGCCCATATGCCCATTTCTGATCCAGTCCTGGCAAGGGGCATGGGGATACTCTCTGAATAATCGAGCCAGCCAGCCCTGGGGAGTTGGATTCTCCTATAATAGGTTAATGCAAAAGTAGTTTTTGCATTGTTGATATTTGCTGTTTGATATTGGAAAACATTCTTAAATAAAAGTGATCATGTTATGCATCATTTTAATGCACATTTCTTGCTTTATGTTTTTTGCTAATGAGCTATTACTTGCAGTTGATTTTGCATTTATTTTAGACTATGGAAATGATATTAGACAAAAAAGCAAAATCGAGTGATTTTCGTTCTTTCTTTCTTTCTTTTTTTTTTTTGAGTTGGAGTCTTACTCTGTTACCCAGACTGGAGTGCAGTGGCTGTTCCCGGTCACCGCAGCCTTGACCTGCTGGGCTCCGGCGATCCTTCCGCCTCAGCATTCCAAGTAGCTGGAACTACAGGCGCGCGCTACCACGCCCAGCTAATTTTTCTTTTGAATTATTGTAGAGATGAGGTCTCGCCAAGTTGCCCAGGCAGGTCTCAAACCCGCAGGCTCAGGCAATCCACTCACCTCACCCTCCCAAAGCGCGGGATTATAGGCTGAGCCACCGAGCCCAGTTTTTCTTTCTTTCTTTCTTTCTTTTTTGAGTTGGAGTCTCACTCTGTCGCCTAGGCTGCAGTGCAATGGCACATTCATGACCACTGCAGCCTTAACCTGCTGGGCTCAGGTGATCCTTCAGCCTCAGTCTTCCACATAGCTAGAACTACAGGCACGTGCCACCACGCCTGGCTAATTTTTTATTTATTATAGAGACAAGGTCTTGCCAAGTTGCCCAGGCTGGTCTTGAACCCATGAGCTTAGGCAGTCTTCTCATCTCGGCCTCCCAAGGTGCTGGGATTGTAGGCGTGAACCACCATGCTGGGCCTGAGTGATTTTCTTATTCGAGTTCAAAATGGGTTGTAAAGTAGCAGAGACAACTCGCAACATTAACAACACATTTAGCCCAGGAACTGCTAATGAATGTACAGTGCAGTGATGGTTCAAGAAGTTTTGCAAAGTCGACGAGAGCATTGAAGAGGAGGAGCGTAGTGGCTGGTCGTTGGATGCTGGTAATGACAAATTGAGAGCAATCACTGAAGCTGATCCTCTTACAACGACATGAGAAGTTGTCGAAGAACTCAAAGTAGACCATTCTATTGTCATTTGGCATTCGAAGCAAATTGGAAAGGTGAAAAAGCTCAATAAGTGGGTGCCTCATGAGCTGACTGAAAAATCAAAAAATTGTCGTTTCAAAGTGTCGTCTTCTCTTATTCTACACAACAAAAACTATTTCTCGATCAGATTGTGATGTGCAATGAAAAGTGGATTGTATACAACAACTGGTGAAGACCAGCCCTGTGACTGGACCAAGAATTTCCAAAGCACTTCCCAAAGTCAAACGTGCACCCAAAAAAGTCATGGTTACTGTTTGGTGGTCTACTGCCAGTCTGATTCACTACAGCTTTCTGAACCCTGGCGAAATCATTACATCTGAGAAGTATGCTCAGCAAATCGATGAGATGCACTGAAAACTGCAACGCCTGCAGCCAGCATTGTCACAGAAAGGACCCAATTCTTCTCCATGGTACATGTCGCACAACCAACACATTGAAAGTTGAATGCATTGGGCTATGAAATTTTTCCTCATCAGTCATATTCACCTGACCTCTTGCCAACTGACTACCACTTCTTCAAGCATCTTGACAACTTTTTGCACGGAAAATGCTTCCACAGCCAGCAGCAGAAAAGGATTTCCACGAGTTTGTCAAATTCTGAAGTGTGGATTTTTATGCTACAGGAATAAACAAACTTATTGGCAAAATGTGTTGATTGTAATGGCTCCTATTTTGATTAATAAGGAGGTGTTTGAGCCTAGTTATAATACTTTAAAATTCACAGTCCAAAACAGCAATTACTTTTGCATCAACGTAATATTTGGCCAGGTGGGGAAGGAGAAAACTTGAACAAAATTAGGGGATAAAGGGATGCTGGGAAAGCAGCTAATACTGCCATTTTGGCCTTTATATACCAAGCCTTTAGGAGGTGGAGATGAGTACAGTTGAAGAGGCATCAAGACTGTGGGAACGTCTACTGCTTGGATTCTCAGAATAAGAACACCTTGACTACCTTATTTTTTGAATCATGCTTATTATTTTCCATATCTCTGTCAGTTCCTCAGTTTAGCCCTTTACTCCTGCTGTATACACCTTTAAAAAAAATTGCTGGGCTTGATGGTTCACGCCTGTAATCCCAGCATCTTGGGAGGTGGAGGCGAGAGGATTGCCTGAGCCCAGGGGTTCGAGACCAGCCTGGGCAGCTTGGCAAGACCTCGTCTTTACAATATATCAAAAAATTAGCCAGGAGTGGTGGCGCACTTGTGGTTTCAGCTGCTTGGAAGGCTGAGGGGAAAGGATCACCTGAGCCCAGTAGGTCGAGGATGCTGTGGCCATGATCAGGTCACTGCACTCCAGCCTGAGAGACAGAGTGAGACTCTGACTCAAAAAAAAAAAAAAATTGTCTTCCTACCTCCAATTTTACTCAAATCTAGCCCCTCATTCACACTGTTAGAACAATCTTCTTAAAAGTAAATGTATAATATTGTTCTCCTATTTAGTAACCTCTTTGACTTGCTAACACCTACAATATAAAGTTAAAAATCTTGACCAACCCAGGCAACTCGTTGAGACCTTGTCTCTGTAATGAATCAAAACAGAAGAAGGAAGAAGGAAGAAGGAAGAAAGAAGAGGAAGAAGAGGAAGAAGAAGGGGAGGGGAAGGGGGTGGGGGGGAGGGGGAGGGGGAGGAGGGGGAGGAGGAGGAGGAGGAGGAGAAGGAGAAGGAGAAGGAGAAGGAGAAGGAGAAGGAGAGCCTGGGTTATGGAGTGAGATTCCAAAAAAACCCCAAAAAACAAAAAACAAAAAACTTTGCATTAACACACAAAAAATGAAATATTTAGGTATACATCTAACAAAATCTGTACAAAATTTATATTAGAAAAAACTTTTATGACAGAAATCAAAGAGCTACATAAATGGAAAGATATTTCATGCACATGAATAGAAAGACTAAATTTAAAAAAACATTTTTTATTTTAAAGATGTGGAGTACAATTCCGAGTTAGGTATACAGATGTGTTCATTATGCAGGTACCCTTGTTTATGAATGTAACCCCCTCCCCTGGCACATTTGAGTTCCTTGCAGATCCTAGATGTTAGGCTTTTGTCAGACATACAGTTGGTAATATTTTTTTCCAATCTGTGGGCTGTCTCCCTGCTCTCTTGATGGTTTCTTTTGCTTTGCAGAAGCTTGTCAGTTTGATGAGGTCCCACTTATCTATCTTATCTCTTATGGCATGATCACTTGGGGTTTTGATCAGGAATTGGTTGCCAGTTCCAATTTCCATAAGGGTGTCTCCTGCATTTCCTAAGGTTCTTATAGTTTGAGGTTTTACTTTTAATTCTTTGATCCATTTAGAGTTGATTTTTGTGTATGGGGATAGGTAGGGGTTTTGTTTTAATCTTCTGCATGTGATCAGCCAGTTTTCCCAGCACCATTTACTGAGTAGGTTCTCCTCTCCCCAGTGGTTGGTGGTAGAGACTTTGTTGAAGATGAGTTGGTTGAGAAATTGAGGTTTTGCTTCTGGGATCTTTATCGTGTTCCATTGGTCTATATGTCTGTTCTTGTACCAATACCAGGCTGTTTTGATTATTGTAGCTTTATAATAAAGTTTAAAGTCTGGAAGTATGAGAACTCCCTTTATTTATTTATTTTTTTTGCTGAGAATTGTTTTGGCTATTTGTGGTCATTTATGTTTCCATATGAATTCCTATATTGTTGTTTCTAGGTCTGAGAAGAATGCTGCTGGTAATTTGATGGGTATTGCATTAAATTTGTAGATTGCCTTAGGAAGGATGAACATCTTAACAATGTTGATTTTTCAATCCATGAGCATGGAATATTTTTCCATTTGTTTGTGTCATCTTTGATTTCTTTGAGCAGTGTTTTGTAGTTTTCATTGTAAAGGTCTTTCATGTCTCTGGTTAGGAAGATGCCAAGGTATTTAACTTTTTGCATGACTATTGTGAATGCGATTGTGTTTTTTATTTGGGTTTCTCTTTGTATTAGTGTATAGAAATGCAACTGTCTTTTTTCACATTTATTTTATACCCTGAGGCTTTGCCAAAATCCTTTATTATTGCAAGGAGGTTTTTGACAGATTCTCTTGGGTTTTTGAGGTATAGAATCATGTTGTCTGCAAAGAGGGATAACTTGACTTCCTCTTTTCCCATGTGGATATCCCTGATTCCTTCTCTTATCTGATTCCTCTAGCTAGAAGTTCCAAAGCTATGTTGAACAGGAGAGGTGAGAGTAGGCATCCTTGTCTTGTTCCAGTTTTCAGGGAAAATTGTTCCAATTTCTGTCTGTTTAGCAGTACGCTGGCTGTGGGTTTTTTGTAGATGGCTCTTACTATTTGAGATATTTTCCATCTAGATGCCTGAGGGTTTTTATCAAGAAGGGTGCTGGATTTTATCAAAAGCTTTTTCCACATCTAATGATATAATCATGTGGTTTTTGTTTGTACATCTCTTGATGTGTTTAATTATAAATGTTGAACCTACCCTGTATCCCGGGAATAAAGTGTACTTTGTTGTGGGGTATGATTTTTGAGATGTGTTGTTGAATCTGGTTTTCTAAGATCTTGTTCTAGAATCTATGTTGTTTAGCATCTATGTTCATCAAGAATATTGGCCTGTAGTTCTCTTTCTTTGCTGGATCTTTACCTGGTTTGGGTATCAATGTGATGTTAGCTTCATAAAATGATTTGAGGAGAGTTCCATCTTTCTCAACTACCTGGAATACTTTCAATAGGATTGGTATCAGTTCCTCCTTGTATGTTTTGTAGATTTCTGCTGGAAAGCCATATGGTTCAGGGCTTTTTTTTTTGTAGGTAGTTTTCTTATGACATGGTCAATTTCCTGGATTGTTATTGGCCTTTTTAGAGCCTCAATTTCTTCTTGTTTCAACCTGGGGAGGTTGTATGATGTCAGAAATTTCTCAGTTTCCTTTAAGTTTTCAAGTTTGTTTCCATACAAGTGTACATAGTAGTTTCTGATAATCTTTTATATCTTTTCAGGGTCAGTTGTGACTTAATCTTTTGTGTTTCTGATTGTGTTTATTTGCTTTTTCTCTCTTTTTCTTAGTCTAGCTGGGGGACCATCAATCTTGCTTATTCTTTCAAAGAACCAGGTTTTTGTTTCATTGATTTTTTGTATAATCTTTTTGTCTTCCATGTCCTGGATTTGGGCTTTTATTTTGGTGATCTGGATACTTCTGCTGAAGTTAGGGTTTTGGTGGTCTTGCTTCTCCAGCTTCTATAGGTGATTTGTTAGGCTGTAAACTTGTGATCCTTCCATTTTCTTCATATATGTTTGTAGAGATATGAAGTCTCCTCTTAGTACTGATTTCATGGCACCCCAGAGGTTTTGGTAAGATGTTTCTTTATTTTATTTGTTCCCAGGTATCTTTTAATCTCTGTTTTGATTTCCATGTTGACCCAGGACTTGCTTAGCATCATGCTTTAGTGTTCATGTCTTTGTGGGTTTTGGGGAAAATTTATTTGTGTTGATGTTTATTTTTATTCTACTGTGGTCTGTGAAGGTACATGGCAGAATTTCAATCTTAAGAAATTTGTTTATGCTTGATTTATGGCCAAGGATGTGGTTGGTCTTAGAGTACATTCCATGTGGTGATGAGTAGAATGTATATTCTCTGGTTGTTGGATGGAGTGTTCTGTAGGTATCAGTTAAGTCCATTTGGTCCAGTGTCACGTTGAGGTTCTGGATCTCCTTGTTGATTTTTTTGTCTTGATGATCTGTCTAGAGTTGGGAGTGGGGTATTTAAGTTCCCAGCTATGAGTGTTATAGTCAATATCTTTTTAAAGTTTATGTAGAAGCTGCTTTATGAAAGTTGGTGTTCCTATGTTGAGTGCATATATGTTTAGGATGGATATTTCTTGTTGATGGATTGAACCTTTTATCATTATGTAGTGATGCTCTGTATCTTTTTAAATTTTTGATTGCTTAAAGGGTATTTTATCTGATATTAAGATAATGACTCCTGCTTTCTTTTGTGCTCCATTTGCCTGAAATTTTGTTTCCCATTCTCTTACTTTGAGTCTGTGAGTGTCCTTTCTGGTGAGATGAGTCTCTTGGAGACAATATATTGTTGCCTCATGATATTTTATCCATTTGGCCATTCTATGTCTTTTCAGTGGTGCATTTAGTCCATTCACATTCAGGCTTATTATTGAAATGTGAGAGTTTATCCCTGTCATGAAGTTCTTATAGAATTGTTGTTACTCCTGTTTGTTTGTTGGCTTTCTTTTGATTTTTGCATTGATTCATGTGTGTTTTCAATCTTTTTCCTGCACTCTTGTGAAGAACATTGTTGTTCTTTTTTCCCTTTCTTCTGTCTGCAAAAGACAATCTTAGAATGAAGAGACAAGCCACAGACTGGGAGAGAATATTTGCAAAACACTTATCTGATAAAGCACTCGTATCTCAAGTACACAATTTTTAAACTCAGCAATAAGAAAACAGACAACACAATTTTCTTTTTTTTCCTTTATTTTAAAGATGTGGGATACAATTCAGGGTTAGGTATACAAATCTTCATTATGAAGGTACCCTTGTTGATGAGGTGTATCTCTCCCTCACTACACTGAGAGCAGAGGGGAGGGGCTGGAGATCAGAGCTGAAAGGAAGTTGGACTTACAGGAACAACCTCAGAGCAAGTTTCTGTTTTTGTTTTTTTGTGTTTGTTTTGCTCATTTTTGTTTGTTTTTTGTTTTTTTTTCTCCCTCTCCTGGCAGTTTCCCTCAACTGCCAATCCCACCCCCTTTCCCTGGCGGTTTCCCATTACTGCCAATCCCTTTCTTATAGTATTATGATAATTGTTTAAGGTCTGCTTATGAGTGAGAACATATGGTATTCTGAGACAACACAATTTTATTTTATTCCTTCTTTTTTTTATTATAAAGATGTGGGGTACAATTCAGGGTTAGATATTCAAACATTGATTATGCAGTTACCCTTGTTGGTGAGGTATGCCCCTCCCTACCCTAGCAGTTTCCCTCAGCTACCAATCCCACCCACTCCCCTGACAGTTTCCCACTATTGCCAATCCCTTTCTTATTGTATTATAATTGTTCAAGATCTGCTTATGAGTGAGAACACATGGTACTCTGTTCTTTGCTTCTGTGATAGATCACTGAGTATGATCGACTCCAAATCCATCCAAGTTGCTGCGAAGTCCATATGTTTGTCTTTCTTTATGGCTACATAATATTCCATCATGTATATGTACCACATTTTTTTATCCAGTGCAGCTTCGATGGGCAACATGGTTGGTTCCATGTTTTTGCTATTGTGAGACAACATAATTTTAAAATGGGTGAAAGATCCGAACTGTTATCTCAGTAAAAAAAGATGGAAAAATAAGCATATCAAAATAAGCATACAAAATAAGCTTAACATCTGGGAATTGTACATTAAAACAACAATGAGATACAATTACATATCTGTTAGAATGGCTAAAATCCAAAACACCAACAACATCAATCCTGGTGAGAGTGTGGAGCTACAGGAACTCTTATTCATTGCTGGTGGGAACACAAAATGAGACAGCCACTTTTGAAGACAGCTTGGCAGTTTTTTACCCAGCTAAACATAGTCTTATGATATGATCCAACAATTACACTCCTTGGTATTTTACCCAAATGAGTAGAAAATTTATGCTCACACAAAAACCTGATATTCACAACTGCCAGAAACTTGGAAACAACCAAGCTATCCTTCAATCAGTGACTGAATAAACAAACTCAAGTACATTCATACAATTAAATATTAGTCTGTAAAAAGAAATGAGGCCAGGTGCAATGGTTCAAGCCTGTAATCTCAGGACTTTGGGAGGCCAAGGTGGGAAGATCACCTGAGGTCAGGAGTCTGAGACCAGCTTGGACTACATAGCAAGATCTCATCACTATTTATACTAAAAATAAGCAAATAAAAATTAAAAACAAAGATAAATGAACTATCAAGCCACAAAAAAATAGAGAAGAACCTTCAGTACATTTTACCAAGTAAAGGGAGTCTGTTTGATAAGGCTACATTGCTAATATTCCAACTATAAAACATTCTGGAAAATGCAAAAAATATAAACAGTAAAAATTTCAGTGGTTGCCAGGGTTCCAGTTTTTAGGAAGTTTTTAGGACAGTGAAGCTATTTTCTATGACCTGTACTTGTGGCTGTATGACATTATCCATTTGCCAAATAAAACTATGCAACGCAAAGAGTGAATCCTAATGTAAACTAAGGACTTCCATTAATAATAGTGTATCAATATTGGGTCATCAACTGTAACAAGTGTACCACATTAATGCACGATGTTAATGGGGAAACTGTGGGGAAGGGAGAGAAGTAAGAGAGAGTGTATATAGGAACTCACTGTACTTTCTAGACAATTTTTCTGTAAGCTGAAACTTGTTCTAAAAAGTAAAGTCTAATCTAAGGCTATATCACCCTGACCAAGCCTGATCTTGTCTGATCTTGGAAGATAAGCATGGTTGGGCCTGGTTAGTACTTGGATGGGAGACCACCTAGGAATACCAGATGCTGTAGGCCTTAGAAAAAAATCTATTAACTTAAAAATGAAATCTTTATGATGTCATGAAAGACTCTTCACTGTCAGGGCAGTACCATCCTCCCCAGCCACAACTCCACAAATTCTTACTCTATATCCTTTGCATTTTTGAACCTCTCATGGTTCCTATCCATTGTGCTATGCCATTTAAAAAAATCTATACCACTGTACTTTGCTTAGCATGTTGCTTCCTTTATTTATGGGCTGGCAAACGCCTGTTCATCCAAGTACACCTTTGCATACCTACTATGTGCCAGACCTATCAAAGTCCCTGCCTTAGAGAAGCGCACCATCTATTGGAGAGACAACATCTCAAAGAATCATTATAAATATCTTACTAAAGTAATTAGGTCCATTCAATATTGTTGTTTATAGTTCACAGTATCAGAATTATCCTCATGCTTTAGGATGGCTTCTACAAGCTTCTCTGTTTCTTCAGATTCCATGTCTACATAAATAAATAAATTAGTCAGGCATGATGGCATGCACCTATAGTTCCAGCTACTTAGGAGGCTGAGGTGGGAGGATCGTGGTGGGGGAAATCCTGAGCCCAGAAGTCCCAGGTTACAGTGAGCTATGATGGTGCCACTGCATTCTAGCCTGAGTGACAGAAACCTCATCTCTAAGTAAAAAAAAAATAAAAGGAAGCAAAGGCTCAGCGAGCAGGGATGGTCAAAGAAAGGAGACTAATATTTACTGAGCATATGCTATTGTATTATTTAATGTTCACAACAGTCTTGTAGGGGTAGATAACAGTATTTCCATTTTAAAGAAAAGAAAACAGGCTCACTAAAGTTGTCACTTGAGTAAGGTCACAGAGTTTTTTTTTTCACTATTTATATAAATTTATGGGATACTCCAAACATTTTTAAAATAGGTATATAAGCCGGGCTCGGTGGCTCAGCCTGTAATCCTGCGCCTTTGGGAGGCTGAGGTGAGTGGATTACCTGAGACCGCGGGTTCGAGACCCGCCCGGGCAGGCGAGACCTCATCTCTCCAATAAATCAAAAAATCAGCCGGGTGTGGTAGCGCATGCCTGTAATTCCAACTACTTGGAAGGCTGAGGCGGAAGGATCGCCAGAGCCCAGCAGGTCGAGGCTGCGGTGGCCGGGAGTGGCCACTGCACTCCAGTCTGTGCGACAGAGTGAGGCTCCGACACACACAAAAAAATAAATAAATAAAATAGGTTTATAATGTATTATGATCAAATCAGGGTATTTAGGGTTTCCATCACCAGATTACAATAAATTTTTATTAGGTATAGTCACCCTACTCTGCTATTAAACACTGAATTTATTTCTTTATCTTACTGTATGTTTGTGCCCTTTAATCTAGTTCTCGTATCCTGCCTGCCCACTCACCTTTCTCAGTCTGAGTGTGCCTTTCCACTCTCTCTCTCTCTCTCTCTCTCTTTTTGAGTTGGGGTCTCATTCTGTTGCCCAGGCAGTGCAGTGTGCAGTGGCACAATCATGGTTCTCCACAGCCTCGAAATCTTGGCTCAAGCAATCCTTCCACCTCAACCTCCCAAGTAGCTGGGACTACAGGTGCATGTCACCACATCTAATTAAAATTTTTTTTGTAGAGACAGTGGTCTCTTTTTGTTGCCCAGGCTGGCCTCGAACTCCTGGACTTGAGCAATATTCCCACCTCAGCCTCCCAAAGTGCTGGGATTATAGGCATGAGTCACTGCACCCAGCCATATCTTTCCACTCTCTATCTCCACATGATCACATTTTTTGGCTCCCACATATAAATGAGAACATGTGATATTTGTATTTTCGTGTCTGGCTTATTTCACTTAAGATAATGATCTCCAGTTCCATCCATGTTGCTGCAAATGACATGTTTTCATTCTTTTTTTAGACTGACTAGTATTCCACTGTGTATATGTACTATATTTTCTTTATCCATTCATCCACTGACGAACACTTAGATTGATTCTTTGCTATTGTGAATAGCGCTGTAACAAATATATGAGTTCAGGTATATCTTTGATATGTCCATTTCTTTTCCTTTGGGTAGATATCCAGTAATGAGCTTGCAGAATAGAATGGTAGTTTTTTTGGTTTTTTTAATGGTTATTTTTATTGTTTCTTGTGGTTATTTTAGTTTTTTGAGAACTCTCCATATTGTTTTCCATAGCGGCTATACTAATCTACATTCCCACCAACAATGTGTAAGCATTCTCTTTTCTCCAAATTCTCACCAACATCTGTTATTTTTTATCTTCTCAATATTAGTCATTCTGACTGGGGTAAGATGATATTTTATTGTGGCTTTGGTTTGCATTTATCTGATTAGTGATATTGAGCAATTTCTTTCATATACCTGTTGACCATTTGTGTATCTTCTTTTGAGAAATACCTATTCATGTCCTTTTCTCATTCTTTAATGGGATTATTTGTTGCTATTTGTTGAATCATTTGTGTTCCTTATTCGAGTGTATTGTGGATATTAGTCCATTGTTAAATGAACAGTTTGCAAATATTTTCTTCCACTCTATAGGTTATCTCTTTACTCTGTTGATTGTTTCTTTTGCTATGCAGAAGCTTTTTTAGTTTAATATAGTTCCATTTGTCTATTTTGTCTTTGTTGCCTGTGTTTTTGAAGACTTAGTCATAACCTTATTTACCTAGACCAATGTCCAGGATAAGTTTTCCCTAGGTTTTCTTCTAGCATTTTTATAGTCTCAGGTCTTATAATTAAACTGTTAAATATTTTGGGTTTGTTTTTTGTATATGGTGAGAGACAGGGGTCCAGTTTTACTATTCTGCATATGACTAGCCAAATTTCCCAGCATAAGGCCACTAAACTAATAGGTAAGAGAGTCTGGATTAAAATCCAATTTTAATGGACTCCAAAACTCATAAATTTTGTTTCTATTTTCCTAGATTAGGTTTCTCGCTGCTTTTTAAATAGGAATGAGGTGATAACAATGCTTCAAGATACAGTGGGGACAGTTGAGAGTTGACGGATGATGCAGCAGTCAGCAGAGGGAAAGGCCACATCACAGCACACAGCCTGGTCAGCTTACCTCTGAGACATTGGACCCTTTCTGGAAGCTTCCTTTCACAAGTAACATTGATTTTTGACACCATGGCTCTGGAAAGTGACGTTAGGCAGTGTGAATCATTTTTAACTTTTTTTTTTTTTAACTGGGAGAAGACTGAGGAGGGCCACTTTTTTGGATAAAATACAGAATGTATTAATAGTAGAGGGCTCACAACATGTGTTCCAGGGAGCAAAACCATGCCCACATACAAGAAAGTAAATCTGTTCATAGGGAAAAGAGCCCTCAAACCTATACTGCCCCCCAAGGTGGAAAGGCTGGCCCTGTGGTGGTAAGCTCCTTATACTCTACTGCCTATTGTGTCTTTGTCTCATGTTCATGCCCACTTGTCAGGTATGCTAGGAAAATAATTTCTGCATGTCTTGGCCCAAGATCTCCAAAAGGCAGTGACAAAGGCAATAGCTCACATGCTCACCCTTACTGGGGTGGAGAGTGCAATCCCAGGGAAGCAGAAGGGAGGTGGAGAAGCAGTGAATTAACATGGGTGCAGGGTCCTGATTTGGTCATGGCTTTGAAAAAAGTACTGCTCATGTCTACTCTCATGGGGTATCTTTGGAAAGACTGTGTGAACTATGTCACAGAAGCATCTGTCCAAGAGGAGAAAGGGAGAAGAATGAACCCAAGAGCTCCCACCAGACCTGTCTCCCATTGGCCATGGTCAGCCCCATGGTGGCTGTCTTGTGCCTTGTATCACCTTCCTCCACACAGCCACTGGGGAATCAGAGTCCTTGAGAGAATGGTGGACGCCTCCATCTACTGTGGTAGCAGCAGCAGTGACCTGGCTCTACGAGTGGGAGCTTTGCTAAAGTCACTCTAGCTAGAAAATGGGGTGAGCACACGGGTGTACATGCATTGAGTTCGCTCTGTGCTCTGAATCAGAGTTTGAGCCAGAAGGGAAAATAAATGTCCAGGAACACAGGAGGGAACGTGCCATAGACTAAGGGTTACCGTGTCCCCTCAATTCATATGTGGAAATCCTGATCCCTAAGGCGATGCCATTTGAAGGCAGGTCTTTGGGAGGTTATTGGTCATGAGGGGAAAGCCCTCATCAATGGGATTAGTACCCTTATAAAAGAGACCCAGATGCCAGGGGCAGTAGCTCATGCCTGTAATCCTAGCATCTTAGGAGGTTGAGATGAAAGGATTGCTTGAGGCCAGGAGGTCTAGACCAGCCTGGAGATGGAGACAAGTGAGACCTTGTCTCTACAAAAAATTAAAAAATTTAGCTGTGCATGGTGGCATGTACATGCAGTCCCAGCTACTCAGGAGGCTGAGGCAAGAGGATCACTTGGTCAAGGCTGTGGTGAGCTGTGATGGTGCCACTGTACTCCAACTCCAGCCTGAGCAACAGAGTGAGACTCTGACTCAAAAAAAAAAAAAAAAAAAAAAAAAGGGATATGGGAGACCCAGAAAACTCTCTCATGCAATGTGAGGACATGGCAAGATGACCCTCTAGGGACCAGGAGACAGGCCCTCACTAGATACTAAATTTACTGGTGCCCTGATCTTGAACTCCTCAGCCTCCAGAGAAATAAATATGTATTGTTTATAAGGTTTATAAGTCACGAAGTCAATGATATCCTGTTCTAGCAGCCTGAATGGAATAAGAGATGAGTACCACTAATCCATCCTGGGATGTGAGTAATAACAGCAACAGATTCTGAATGGGCACTTAGGATGGGCCAGTTTGCATTTATTCTGTTGTCTAATCTTTTCAAGCCTCTATAGAGTAAATACTATTGCCTATACTTTACAGGTGAAACAGGCTCAGAAAGGTTAGGTAACTGGTCCAAGACCCCACAGGGGGCAAATGAGAAGGGAGGATGGGATCACAAGCCCCCTGGTCTCAGAGCTCATGCTCCTAACTATATGCCACACCCCAGCTGCTCACCCAGGGCTGGTGATCCCAGAGGAGGGTGCCTTAGGACACAAAAAGCAGTTGCTCTGCACATCCACAGGCTGGAGTAAGTGGGTCAAGTTTCACCTTAATAATGAGGGAAATGTACTGTCATTGCAAGAAAGCAAACATATTATGCTGGTGAAATGCAAAGGTGCCTGGGGCAAAAGACCTAGTGAGGAACATTTGAAGGCTCAGTGTGGTTCACTGACGGCCCCTAGAAACATCTCAATTTACAATAAAAATTACACATTTCATCCTGAATGTGTAAGTAGAGAACTATGTGGGGAGATTTCTGCCAGTCTCTGAAGGCAAAGAAACAGGACTAAGCCCAAAAGCAGCACTGAATGGCGTGTTCCTGATGCAAACCTATGGGACTTTGGGATGCTGAGGTGTTCTACTTCTGGCTGGCAGGTGAGGAGGGGTAGGCAATGTCCAGTCTAGCAAACAGCATGCCAGGGCATGAAGGGCCTGGGGACATGGACAAGGTTCTGAGCCACAGGTGCCCTGCATTAACTCTAAGCTATGGAAAGAAAGACAACAGCGCTAAGAACAAACTATTAATAGAAAGTGTCATGTCACTGAGCTCTCCTCTTTCCTGGTGCATAACAAGTGCCACCCACAGGGTGATGTTGGGAGGTGACCTGTGGCGGGGTCAGCCATCACTGCCAGACTCTGAGGGCACAGATGTCCCAAAGAGATCCTGTGGATTCTGCCAGGCTAACTCAGACTCCTATGGATGGTGTCTGTAAATGCTGTGGAAATATGGAGGAAGATGAAATCCTCTCCCTCCAATTTAGGAACAGACTGAAGACTGAAGAAAAGCCGAAGTTAGCAGGACCTAAAAAGATACTCCATTCCTTGACTGCAATGGACAGGAGTGAAGAGGGGCTTACATGCAGCCCCACCTCAGCAGAGGGAGGTTGCTATTCAGCACCTTGGGAGGTGGCAAAGAGAGAGAATCAGGGGTTGCCTGGGAATAGGAACCTGCAAAGACATCTCAAAGATCACCTTTCAGGGCTGGGCAGTGGCTCATGCCTGTAATCCCAGTACTTTGGGATGCTGAAGCAGGAGGATCATTTGATCCCAAGAGCTCAAGACTAGCCTGGGCTGCATAGTAGGCCCTCATTTCTACAATTAAAAAAAAAAAATTAGCTGGGCATGGTGGTGCACACCTGTAGTCCCAGCTACTCGGGAGGCTGAGGCGGGAGGGTCACCTGAGCCCAAGAGGTCGAGTCTGCAGAGAAAAGTAATTGTGCCACTGACTCCAGTGTGGACAACAAGGTGAGGCTGACTCAAACAAGCAAACAAACTAAAAGACAAAGATCACCCTTCAGGGTTGGGCTGAGGAATCCTGATAGGAAAAGCAGACTGTAGGATGCACAGGCTCTCATTATTTGTTTAGCAGCACTTGGCTATATTTGGAAGACTAAGTACACCCTGGGTGATCCTGAATACTCTCACCCTTACATGCTCTTCTGACCTTACCTTGCCCTCATTCTTTTTTTTTTTGACTTTTAATTTTATTATTACTTTTAAATTTTAGGTTCAGGGGTACACATGCATGTTCATTACAAGGATGCATTAGGTAGTGGTGGGGGGGTCTCAGGTGGCCCATTCCCCAGATAACATTGTGCCCCATAAGTAGTTTCTGAACCCTAGCCCTCTACACCATCACCCCCCTTATGGTGTTCCCAGTGTCTATTTTTTCCATCTTTGTGACTGCTTAGCTCCCACATATGAGTAAGAACATGTGGAGTTTGGTTTCCTGTTTCTGAGTCAGTTTGCTTAGGATATTAATCTCCAGATCCAACCATGTTTCATTTCTTTTTATGGCTGTATAGTATTCCTTGGTGTCTGTATACCACATTTTCTTGATTCAGTCAATTGTTGGCGGGCATTTAGGTTGGTTCCATGATTTTGCTATTGTGAATAGTGCTGCAATGAACACTTGAATACAGATGTCTTTATAATATATTGATTTCTTTCCTTTGGGTAGATCTCTAGTACTGGGATTGCTGGGTCAAATGGCAATTTAATTTTTAGTTCTTTGAGAGATCTCCACGCTGTTTTCCATAGAGGCTGAACTAGTTTACAATCCCACCAACAGCGAGTGAGCGTTCCCTTTTCTCTGCAACCGCACCAACATCTGTTGCTCTTTGACTTTCTGATAACAGTTATTTTGACTGGTGTGAGGTGATAGCTCATTGCGGTTTTAATTTTCATCTCTCTGATGATGAGTAATGTTGAGCATTTTTTCATATGTTTGTTGGTCACTTGTGTGTCTTCTTTTGACAAGAGTCTGTTCATGTCCTTTGCCCACTTTTTGATGTGATTATTTTTTTCGTTTTGAGTGGTTTGAATTCCTTGTAGATTCTGGATATTAGCCCATTGTCTGAGGTGTAATTTGCAAATATTTTCACCCATTCAGTTGGTTTTCTGCTCACTCTATTGATTATTTATTTTGCTGTGCAGAAGATTTTTAGTTTAATTAAGCCCCACTTGTCTATTTTAGTTTTGGGGGTCTTGGTCATAAATTCTTTGCCCAGACTGATGGCCAGCAGAGTGTTTCTGAGGCCTCATTCCCTTTTTAAGTTCAAACCCCTGGGTCTGTGGCACATGATGCTCATCCATAGTGGGCCTCACCATCACTCCACACTCCTTCCCTGTCATTGCAGTCTGGCTTCTGTTTATGAGGCACTCAGACCTACTTGCTACTCCCAGACACCCAACCTTCCTTCAAGATTCTGGGCCTTGGCTTATGCTGTTCTCTCTGCCCAGAATACCTCACCCCCCTTTTGGGCTTAATTAACCCCTGATGGTGCTGCAGATCTCCCTCAGGAAGCCTTCCATTTCATCTAAACTGAGATGGTGTCCTCCTATGGTCTCTCATGACATGCCATGCTAAGTCCCAGGGGAGCATTTATCCATTTGTACTGAGACTTCCCATGAATCCTTCTGTGTCCAATACACACTGGAGACACCTCAAGGACAACACACAGCCAGGTTGTCACTAAGCATCCTCCTCCTGGGAAGAAGTCAACCAAGTATTAGTTTGTTGGCAACAAGTGGATGTCAAAGAAAAATTTCAAATGTTTATTCAGTAAATACATAAATAAAACATGTTCATAATTCAAGTCACTATACTTAAGTTACTTATCATTAAGTTTAAAAGGTAGTACACACTGGGAGGCTGAGGTGGGAGGATTACTTGAGTCAGGAGTCAGGATTACTTGAGTCAGGAGTCAGGAGGATTACTTGAGTCAGCCTTGCCATGGTCCCATGGTCTAGGCAATATAGCAGGAAAAGTTTGGGATGAATTCAAGGAAGCATCAAGAAACTTTAGGGAAGTGGTGCAATGGTTAAGGAGGGAGCAGCTAGGAGCCAGCAAAGAGTGTTCTGGGGGAGAGAAAGTGGGATTGGACTGGCCTGAGTGGAGAAGGCATCTTGGAGAGCAGAGGAGGTTCATTGGGCTGGTCAGGTTTGGAGGCTTTTCTACCTGGCCAGGGACTTTGGACTTCATCTTATAGGCAGGGCTTGGAAAGAGGAGTGACATCATGACAATGGCACAGGAGGAAGATGAATGTGGTGTCATGTGGGACCCGTGGGAGGTGGAAGGCTGGTTGGGGCACAGTTGTACCATCTATAGCCACAGTTGTACCATCTTCAGCCTAGATGAGGTGACAATAATAAACATGATAATAATGGTGTCAACTGGTAGGTTACTTACTATTTTTTTGAGTTGAGGGTCTCATTCTGTCACCCAGGCTGGAATGCAGTGGCACAATCAAAGCACACCACAGCTTTGACTTTTTAGGCTCAGGTGATCCTTTTGCTTCAGCCTTCCGAGGAGCTGGGACTACAGGTGTGTGCCACTGTGTCCAGTTAATTCTTTGATTTTTTTTTTGTAGAGACGAGGTCTCACTATGTTGCTTACATTGGTCTCGAACTCCTGGGCTCAAGCAATCCTCTTGCTTCAGCCTCCCAAAGTGTTGGGATTTCAGGGCGTGAGTCAATGCACTTGGCCTAGGTTACATTATCGCCTCAGATCTTCACCTCCCCCACCCCCATAATAGAATTGCACACTCTTAACCTTGCCATGGCCCCATGTGGGCAGAGTGTACTCTCCCCACCTCTTGACTTTGAGCTTGGCCAAGTGACTTGCCTTCTTTGATGGGATATTAGGATGTGGAATATCAGCAGAGGCTGGAGATATGCTTGTTAGTTGGACTTTCTCTGTTGGCTTCTGCCACTGCCATGAGAAGGACATGCTCTGCTAGTCCCAGAAAATGAGACACTCTGGAAAACTTGAAGCCAGGCCCAGCTGTGCCCAACCTGAACCAGCCAGACTCTGGTCTAATCACAGGTGTGCAAGCAGAAAAGAAGAGCTGGCATTGTATGCTAGTGCCCTCTCTTTCTGACCTCTCCCTGCAGTAGGGGCTCCTCCCTGTTTTCTAACCCATTCTATCAGGCACCTCAGCTTCTCACTTGTGTTTGTCAACTGTTTTATTTCCTTTTTTTAAAAAAATATTTATTTTGGGGAAAAAAAAGGGATGAGGTCTTGCTATGTTGCCCAGGCTGGTGTTGAACTCCTGGCCTAAAGCGACCCTCTCAACTTGGCCTCCCAAAGTGCTGGGATTACAGGCGTGAGGCACTGCCCCTGGCCTGCCAGCTGTCTTCTCCACTTGCTCTTTATTATCATTTACGTCGGCTCTGCTCTCCCTAATCATTAAATTAGGCCTTCATGTTGACCCTGGGTCTTCCTTTAGTAATCATCCTCTCCTTCTCAGTCTGATTTCTAGGTGAGTTGTCTAAACCCGCTGCTGGGCTCTCATCTGCAGATCCCCATTCCCACCCATCCCTCCAGATGAAAGCTGACTCCTGCCACGTCAGCCTGTGGGGCTGCCCTCATGTCTGTGTCTTGCACTGCTCCCTCTCAGCTTTTCTGATGATGCTCACTCCTTCTCTGACATGCCCTTTCCCCGAGGTCTTGGGCTATTTCCTCGTCTCTCTGGATGACATCACTTTCTCTGCCCTCCTCTTAAAGGCTGGTATTTTCCAGGTTCTCTCCTGGGCCCTCATTTGCTCCTACTCTGTGTCCTTCCTGTGAGAGGTCACATCCATGCCAGGGGCTTCGTGAACCATCTGGTTGTTGGTAGCCTCCAATCCTCACCTCCTGCCCAGAACTCACTCCTGGGTGGCAGCCCCACATATCCACATTTCTAGTGGAACCTCATTCATCTGTTCCACAAACATTTTACTGACCACCTCCTGTCTGCCAGATAATGTCCATGCTGGATGTGCAGCAATGAACAAAACAGACAGAAATCCCTGCCCTCATCTCACATATCTCACCAGAGTAGGGAAATCAGACAGTAAATAAATGTTAGTTTTACCAGAGGATGGGGAGCAGAGGAGGATGTCATCGGTTGCATTTTTTTTTGTTTTAAGTCAGGCTCTCACTATGGAGAACATGCGGAGTTTGGTTTCCTGTTTCTGAGTCAGTTCACTTAGGATAATAATCTCCAGCTCTATGCATGTTGCTTCAAGGGGCATTTCATTATTTTTTATGGCTACACAGTATTCCATGGTGTGTGTGTGTGTGTGTGTGTGTGTGTGTGTGTGTGTGTGTGTGTATAAAACCTTTTCCTGATCCAGTCAATTGTTGGAGGGCACTTAGGTTGGTTCCATGATTTTGCTATTGTGAATATGCAATGAACATATGAGTATAAATATCCTTTTAATATATTTATTTCCTTTCTGGAGTGCGGTGGCATAACCATGGCTCACCATAGCCTTGATCTCTGAGTTCAGGGGATCTCTCTGCCTCAGCCCACCCCCTCCCCGCAGTGTTTGGGACTAGACACATTTCACAATGCACAACTAATTTTTTTTTTAAATAGAGATGATGTTCTGCTATATTGCCTAGGCTGGTCTCAAACTCTTGGATTCAAGCAATCCTCCTGTGTTGGGATCAAAGCAATCTCAAAGTGTTGGGATTACAGGCATAAACCTCAAAGTGAGGGATTACAGGCATAAACTGAGCCACCTGCTTGTATTTTTAAAGGCTCACTCTGGCTGTTGTGTTGCAAATACACTGGGATGGGGGAGGGACAGGATGGGAGCAGGGGCACAGAAAGGCAGGAAGAGGGATACTAGTTAGTTGCCATCTGATTTTGAGTACCCTACAGACACTTCAGACTCAAAACTCTAAAATTGAACCTGTTTGTTACCTTTCCTCCAAACTATCTCTTTCTCTGGTGCTCTGGAACTCAGGGAAGGGTATCCAAGTCCACCAAGGACTTGAGCAGAACCTGGACTCTCTGACCACTCCAGCCCCTTGTCCTCACATCTAACCAGGTGCAAGACCTGTCCACTCCAGCTCATTCATTCATTATTTCACTCATTCATCAATTCATTATTTCACTCGTTCATCAAACTTTTACTGGCTATTTACCATGTGTCAGGTTAGCACTAGAGAGGTAAACAGAAATGATCCCTGCTCCCTGGAAGCTTAGAGTTTAGTGTGTGAAATAGATAATAAAAACAAAAGATGGGCTCAGTGCAGTTCATGCCTGTAATCTCAGTGCTTTGGGAAGCTGAGAAGGGAGGATCACTTGAGCCCAAGAATATAAAATCAGCCTGAGCAACATAGTGAGACCTTGTCTCTACAAAAAATTTTTAAAATTAGCTGAATGTGACAATGCAAGTCTGTTGTCCCAGTTATTTGGGAGACTGAGGAGGGAGGATCACTTGAGCCCAAGAGGCTGAGGCTACAGTGAACTATGAATGCATCCCTTGCACTTCAGCCTGGGTGACAGTGCAAGACCCTGCTTCTAAAATAATTTTAAAAATATATTTAAAATGAACCAGTAAATATATGATTTTTCCCTCATGCTAGGGGCTATAAAGAAAATAAACTGGTTTCAACCACGGAGAAAAATACAAGAGAAACTCTTAGATAGGTGGTCAGAGAAGGATCTCTTTAGGAAGAGACAGGGCCAACAAGGGATGGGTTATGTGCGAAGGGTGTATTACTTTCCTAGGAATGATGTAATAAATTTCTCAAAGTGTGTGGCTTAAAACAATGGAAATTTATTTCTTCACAGTCCTAGAAACTGTAAGTCAGAAATCAAAGCAACAAAGCTGTAAGTCAGAAATCAAAGCATTGGCATGGCTTCTTTCCCTCCAAAGGCTCCAAGGAGGATTCCTGCTTGGCCCTCCCTGGCTGCTGGGGGTTGCTGGCAATCCCTGGCCTCCTTTGGTTTACAAACCACTCCAGAGTCCGCCTCTGTTTTCACACAGCCTCATTCCCCCAAGTTTATGCCTCTGTGAATCCTATCTTCTTCTTATAAGGATACCAGTCACTGGACTTGGATTCACCCTAACCCAGTAGGACCTTATCTTTAATTACAAAGACCCTATTTCGAGTTAAGGTCAGGATTTTGGGGAGACACTATTCAGCTCAATACAAGGGCAAGATCTTTCTCAGGCATATGGAGCAGTTTTTACACAGGTCCTCAATGGGGAAGGGCTTGGGGTATTTGGGGCCAGGGTGCTGAAGTGTAGACACAAGGAGTAGAAGAATAGGCCCAGGTAAGCTTGGAGAGAGAGGCAGACCCAGAAGAAGGAGAGTTGTGACAGGAAAGGGGCGAAGTGTAAGAGAAATTTCTTTTTCAGACACTGGAGTATACAATTTGCTGAGAGGGGCAGGGAGAGACACCAATGAAATGATGTACAAGAGGAAAGACCCAAAGGGACAGATTCTGCAAGAAGGTGGCTGTCACAGGACTTCAGAGTTGGACAGGTTGGCCTGGGATGGAGGAACGTTCAGGAGGAGGAGGAGGGGAAGACAGGCACAAAATAGATAGGCCTGAAGGAGGGGAAAAGGGAAGTTCTCTCCAATGATGTCTTATTTTTCTGAACTACACTGGAGATAGCTAAGAGACATAGAGGAAAGGGAGCTGAGGTCTGGAGGAGAGAAGAAAGCATGTGCAGGTTGTCTTAGGAGTGAGAGATCATGCCTGCCAGGATTGCTGGCAGTTTTCAGAGCCTGTACAGCATTTGAGGTTTCTAGAACATGTCGCTTTTCTTCTTTATGGTTGCCATCGACCCAGCTCAGGCCACAGCAGGAAGCTTTGGGAGGTTCCTGGCAAGATCAGCCCTGCTGTGTCTGCTCCTCTGCACCTCCTGGCTCTTCTCTAATCAGTGGTCTCTGTTATTCAGTTATAGGGTGAAAGTTTCCTTTGTAAGTGGTCACCCCACTTGCAAAAGCCTTGAAACAGCATATGTCAGTCTTACAGTTCCTTGGGTCGTCTGACTTTGAGTTCCCAGAAATTCTTTTTGTAAGCTGCTGTTTTCCTGTAGCATAAACAAGTGTCCCAGTCTTTTCCACTCTACCTTCCAGCCGTGTTGCAAGGATGTGCTTACACTCACACCCAAGTAGTCCCAGGATGGCTTCTCAAATGACAAAGAAGCAGAGACGCTTTGGTTTCTGTTCTGTGTTTCTGTCTTGTATGAAGGCCATCTGATCTTTCTGGAAGCAGGTGAATCCATCTGCTCATGCATGCAGCCCCAATTCCTGCAGACTGGCAGGCCACTCTGCATCTTCAACCCATTCTGTTGATGATTTAATAGTTTCCCTTCTCAGTTCTGTCTTTGGAGCTGAGACGCCCCAGCAGTTTTTTGTGTCACTAGTGGGTAAAACCGGCTGTCTTTGCTCTTCTCTATGTTCTGAGCAATGTACTGATTAGTGTGCCCTGGTTGTCACATACAACGGCACTGACCTTCACTAGTTCACTACGGCTGAGAGATAGGAACTATAGAATTCCCATCTCCTTTTATTTTGTGTTGACCCATAAACCCTTGTTAAAACAATCCTGCATTACTAATTTATCCATTTCTAAATATGCATTTGTTTTGGGTTAAAAAGAGACTATTTGCTCATGTAGAATTTGTAAATATGATTTCCCTAAAAAAAAGTTTTCATTTCTATAATTGCTTGAAGAGTGGCAGGCACCACGTATTGATGTTCAACATTTAATCCAGCTGCCATCTAAAATGCAGGGCTGGAACATTAAAACTGCATTTCCCAGACACCCATGCAGTAAAGGTTCTTGATGTGAGTGTAGTTCAGCCATTCAGATGTGCTCACATGGGTCTGAAAGGTGGCAGGAGACACAGCCCATGCGTTGGATCGTTTTGCTGGCAAGCATGATTGGAGCTATTTTGTTTCCTTGAGTCTGACTATTGTGTGTGTACAAGGCAGTGGTGAGCAGGTCATTTTGTTGGTGTGGATTCTTTTTTTTTTTTTTGAGTTGGAGTCTCACTCTGTCGCCCAGACTGGAGTGCAGTGGCATGCTCCCGGCCACTGCAGCCTCGACCTGCTGGGTTCTGGCGATCCTTCTGCCTCAGCCTTCCAAGTAACTGGAACTACGGGCATGTGCTATCACACCTGGCTGTTTTTGAAAATTTTATTGTAGAGATGAGGTCTTGCCAAGTTGCCTAGGTGGGTCTCGATCGTGCAGGCTCAGGCAATCCACTCACCTTGGCCTCCCAAAGCGCTGGGATTACAGGCTGAGCCACTGAGCCCGGCTGTTGGTGTGGATTCTAGCGGGCATTGGTATGGTTCTAGTTGCAGCACTGCAGTGACTCCCTGACCATGGTGAGTCCCTGAGAGTGGCAGGGTTGTCATGGTTCTGGAGTTGGGGCAGGAGCAGTAGCTTCTCATTTTGTCAGGGAGCTTCTTGGTTGTGGAAGGCCACAGCTCTGCTGGTAGCCAGGTTCAGCAGAGCAGTTTTCAGAGTCATCCTAGAAAAGTTAAATCAATGCCTGACTCTCTACCCTCCCAGTAATTCTGTCAGCCATTTAATGCCTTATAAGTCCCTTTCTGCTTAAATTAGCTGGAATAGATTCTGTTCTTTGCAATAAAACCATGACCCATATACCATGGCAGTAGTTATCTGAAATATTAAATATAGCTTCTGATTGGAAATAATTTTAGACAAGAGAAGCAGCCATCTAAGAAGAGAGGCAAGGTTGAGACCTTTTCTTGACAGCTGTACTAGAAGGCAAATCTTGGTTCTTGACAATGACACAAATAGGATTTTGAGGGGTGAATGGAAGGCAGAACTCTGGAGGCTCATTCACATTAAACTTGAACTCTTCAGGTGCAGAGGCTCATGCCTATAACCCCAGAACTTTGGGAGGCTGAGGTGGGAGGATCACTTGAGTCCATGAGTTCGAGACCAGCCCGGGCTATATAGCGAGACCTTGTCTCTAGAAAATACCAAAAAATTAGCTGGGTGTGGGGGCACATGCCTGTAGTCCCAGCTACTTTGGTGGCTGAGATAGAAGGATTGCCTGAGCCCAGGAGGTCAAGGCTGTGGTGAGCCATGATGATGCCACTGCACTCCAGCAACAGAGTAAGACTCTGACTCAACAACAACAAAAAAAACCTGAGCTCGTCCTAAGGCCTAAATTTAAAATCCTGCAGGTCAAATTATTCTGCCATGACCTTTCTTGCTTTCCCCATTTTCTGTTTGCTCCTATTCCCCATAGGAGTCTTTCATTACCACTACATATTCATCAACCCTCCCCCACCACACACACACACACACACACACACACACACACACACACACACACACACACGAGAAGTCTATTTGCAAAGCAACAGTGCCATATAAACAACAAACTCAAGTTTCAAAGGAGAAATGGTAACAAGATTTGTAGTACAGCATAGCCCTGGGAGGAAGGACACTTACTCACTTATTCCTACAAGAAAAGCACAAGAAGGAGAAAGTCACTTAAATGGCAGGGAGAGGCCAACAATGAGAACAGGTCTAAGAACAGGCAAGTCACTCTTTATTGACTGGTCCAAGGTCCATTCTCTACAATCAGCCTCTCTTTCTCTTTCTCTGCCTTTCTTCAAGTATCTGAGTATCAGTCTATCTATTTTAAGAACGGGTAATGCTTGCTCATGGTACAAAATTCAAAGGTAAAAAGGATGGTGAAAGTGAGCCTCCTGCCACCCTTAGAAGGCATTCCTAGTTCCCTACCCAGATGCCAGATGCCAGTTCTGTGGTTTCTTCCCTTGCTCATTTTCCTGTTGGGGTTCTTCTCATCTGGGATCCTGGGGAGATATTCAAAATTGTAGGGAAGAGGCTGGGTTCATACCTGGCTTGGAGTTTGAGACCAGCCTGACCAACACAGCAAAAACCTCATCTCTACAAAAATAAGCAAAAATAAAGAAAACAGCCAGCCATGGTGGCATACTCCTGTAGTCCCATCTACTCAGGAGGCTGAGGCTGGAGGATTGCTTGAGCCCAGGAGTTTGAGGATGTGGTAAGCCATAATTGTACCAGCCTGGGCAACAGTGTGAGACCCTGTCTCTCTAAAATAAAAAACAATCAAACAAACAAAAAACTTTGGGAAGAGGTCCAGAGGGAGAGAAGTAGTGTCTGATGGGGGTGGGAGGGTCTGTGGTAACAAACAGAATTTCAGACCCACCAGGTTCATGCCTGGCCAAGGGCTGATGATCCAGCATGGACAGGTCAGCCTGTGGTTGTCCGCAGCAGCCACCTGACTTGCAGGAAACAGTGGGAAGGAGGCTGTGCCTTTTTCTTGAGCATGATTATCTGTTAGGTTTGATGATGTTGTGTTTCCCTGTCAGTTTTTTCTTTAGCTGCAAATTAGAGTGCTTATGGATGAATGTTTGTTTATATATGTCATGTTGCTGTCCCTTTGGGAAAAAATATGTGCATTTGAGGCAGGAGACTGTGTTTATTTTTTAAACGAAGTGGGACTGCCAAATATCCTCTGCTCAGATCGTGGACAGGTGCCCTATTAGGAGTTTACACAAGAACAATCTATGCCAATTCTAACAGGGAGAGGGAGAGAGGGAGTGTGTGTGGGGGAGACAAAGAGAGACAGAGACACACATACACACAGAGAGAGGCAGAAAGAGGGGAAGACACACACACACACTCACACTCACACACACACACAGAGACCAGACAGAGACAGACAGACAGACACACACACACACGGAGAGACCAGACAGAGACACACACACACACACACACACACACACACACACACACGAGGAGAGACACGGGAAGAGACAGAGAAAGGAAGAGAGACAGACACACATACAGAGAGGAAGAGAGACAGAAGGAGAGGAAGAGAGACAGACATACACACATACACACAGAGGAAAAGAGACAGAGAGAGACAGAAAGAGAGGAAGAGAAAGACAGAGAAGAAGGGGGGAAGACACACACACACACACACACACACACACACACACACACACACACGGAGAGAGAGAAAGAGAGAGAGAGAGAGAGAGAGACAGAGAGAGAACCTGAATAATCCTTTAGCAATTCTGAGTGTGACACAAGATTCACTTCCTTCTTAGCAATTCTGTGCCTCATTCCTGATAATTTTAGGGTCTGCTATGTCTTTTGCTATGAGAATTAGCATCAGCAGCTTTCAAAATGACTTACCAGTTAGCCCCTCCAGAAATCTTAGGATATTATTCTTTTCTTCTCCAAAATTCCCATCTCTAAGCCTTCTAATTCTCCTTCAAATTTCCATCTGTAAAGTTAATACAATCCAATAAGAAAATAATGTGCTCTTGAGACGCTGACATGCTCAGAGTCATTTTATCCTGCCCTAAAGCCTGGAAAGTTTGAATTTTCCTTGGGATAAAAAAGTAAGAAATAATAGAATAATTCACTGTACTGTAACAATTAAATCCAGCAATTTAACATTACGCCTTGGTAAATATAATACTCGCAACAACCACAACTCTCCCATGTATTGACAGACAAAACTGAAGTTTTAAATCTAAACCCCCTATTCCGAACCACATTCCTAAATGTAAATAAGCATCCAAGCATGCGGCTACATATCTTTACAGAAGCAATTACAAACAAGCCTTATCAGCCACACGAAGTCACCAGCGCACACAATGCTTATCTGCTATGCCCTCTACTGGATAGAGTACACAAGGCAAGTCACATTATTTCCAATTAATTTTTGGCATCATCACTCTGCATCTGCTTTAGGAATGCAAAGCGTGAAATTTATAGTAGCAGGTTTAATATTCCATCCAGCCAAAATCATTTTGCTACAAGGACTTACCTTTGGTGGAATATTTGGGGTTAGTTTTTTTTTAAATACATAGATTGCTTCTCCCCTTCTTGCAACCCACTGCCCAAACTCTCAAGCTGTCACCAAACTCAGTACGTGGCAGGAATAATTTCATGCTGAGTAAAATGTGTTTAATTTCACATCTTGTAAGAATAATTACTTAGCATAATGCCACTTAAAATGTATTTTTATCTGCAAATGCTAATGAAGCTACAAAAACCTGAATCATCTTCTGAAAGAATTAGTGTATTAAGGGTGCTTCGCCTCCTCTCCCTCTTCTCCTATAGAGGCTGCCTGAAGAGAAGGGCCCGGACCAGAGGAATAATCCGAGACTAGATCCTGCTGTCTTCAAGCTGGGTGTGAGCCCAGTGGCTTTGAGGAGAACTTAATCCCACAGGTCTCTCCTGAGCTTCCCAAGGTGCTGGAAACAGAGCTTCAGGCTCCCTGGAGATGCCCAGTCCTCACCCAGGTCCCCTGACAGCCACTAGGCGGGGGCTCAGACTAAGAGCCAATGTGCGCTACCTATGCTAACGCCAGGCTGGTGGCAGGACCACGGTCTTTGGTCTTAGGAATTTTGTCTCTGTGATCATTGATACACCCAAGTAATAAAGACCACTGTCCCATTGTTCACCTTGAGGCCTAAAGCAGTCAACAAAGAATGACAGGAAGTAAGGTGGGAAAAGAAGGCTATGCTTTAGAAATTTTATTTTATTTTTTGAGTTGGAGTCTCACTCTCTTGCCCAGCCTGGAGTGCAGTATCACGCTCCCGGCTACTGCAACCTTGACCTGCTGGGCTCCGGCAATCCTTCCGCCTCAGCCTTCCAAGTAGCTGGAACCACAGGCGCGTGCTACCACGCCCGGCTAATTTTTTAAATTTATTGTGGAGATGAAGTCTTGCCAAGTTGCCCATGTGGGTCTCGAACCCGTAGGCTCAGGCAATCCACTCGCCTCGGCCTCCCAAATTGCCGGGATTACAGGCTGAGCCACCGAGCCTGGCTTAGAAACGTTTTAAATTTATTTTATTTTTTTATTTTATTTTTATTAGTTGGAGTCTCACTCTGTCGCCCAGACTGGAGTGCAGTGGCCACTCTTGGCCACTGCAGCCTCGACCTGCTGGGCTCCGGCGATCCTTCCTCCTCAGCCTTCCAAGTAGCCAGAATTACAGGCATGTGCTACCACGCCTGGCTGATTTTTTGATTTATCGTAGAGATGAGGTCTTGCTGCCAGGCGGGTCTCGAACCCGCAGGCTCAGGCAATCTACTCACCTCAGCCTTCCAAAGGTGCAGGATTACAGGCTGAGCCACCAAGTCCGACTATTTTTTAAATTTTTTAATTTTTTTGTGTGTGTTGGAGTCTCACTCTGTCGCCCAGACTGGAGTGCAGTGACCGCTCCCGGCCACCACAGCCTCGACCTGCTGGGCTCCGGCGATCCTTCCGCCTCAGCTTCCAAGTAGCCGGAATTACAGGCATGCGCTACCACGCCCGGCTGATTTTTTGATTTATTGTAGAGATGATGTCTTGCTGCCCAGGCGGGTATTGAACCCGTGGGCTCAGGCAATCCTCAGCCTCCCAAAGGCGCGGGATTACAGGCTGAGCCACCGAACCTGGCTAGAAACTTTTTATAGAGTCCGGGTCTTACTCTGTCACCCTGGCTGAAGTAAAATGGCATGATCACAGCTCACTGCAGCTTTGACCTCCCAGGCTCAAGTGATCCTCCAACCTCAGCCTCCTCAGTAGCTGGGACTACAGGCATGCACCACCAGAACCAGCTAATTTTTTTTCATTTTTGTAGAGGTGAAGGTCAGCTATCTTGCCCAGGCTGGTCTTGAACTCCTGGGCTCAAGCAATTCTCCCAACTTGGCCTCCCAAAAGTGCTGGATGACAGCTGTGAGCCACTGTGCCGGGCCAAAAACAATTTTTAAAAAATCCTTTTTATTTTGAAATAATTTTAGAATTACAGAAAAGTTGCAAAAATGTTCAGAAAGTTTCTGTCTACCCTTCACTCAGCTTTACCTCATTTAATATCTTACATTAGGATCAAAATAAGAAACTAACATTAGTGCAATACTATGAACTACACTAGAGACTTTAATTCAGATTTCACCAGTTTCTCCTGATATCATGTTTCTGTTCTGGGAAGAAAGGCAGGATCCTACCCAGCATTTAGTTGTAATGTTTCTTTTGTCTCCTTAAATCTGTGACACTCTCTTAGTCTTTCCTTGTCTTTCGCGATCTTACTGTGCTCGAGGTGTTTTGTAGACTGTTTGTGAGATGTTGTTTCACAACTAAGCTGAGATTATACAGTTTTGGCAAGAATGCCACAGAAGTAATGATTCCTTCTCACTGCTTTGTGGAAGTGGGGCCTGCTCTCCTAGCAAGGAAACTAAGTAGGGGCATATATTGAGGGCCTGGACGAGTGGGTGCCCCACCAGGAGTTGAGTGGCAGCTCTAGGGAGAGCCTAAGGACTGGTGATGTGCTCTCTTGCTTGTCGCCTCTTTTCTCTGTGACTATAGGTGGCAATGGGAGAAGTGCAAATATTCTTTGCTGCAGGTAGACAGCACCAGTTTTTTTAAAAAAAATTTTGTTGGGTTGGGGTCTCACTCTGTTGCCCAGGCTGGAGTGCAGTGGTACATTCACAACTCACTGCAGCCTCAACCTCCTAGGCTCAGGAGATCCCTCCACTTCAGCCTCTCCGGTATTTGGGACTATACAAGCATGCCACCATGTCTGGCTAATTTAAATTTTTTTTTTTATAGAGACGAGGTCTCAATATGTTGCCTAGGCTGGTCTGAAACTCCTGTGCTCAAGTAATCTTCCCACCGCAGCCTCCAGAAGTGCTGGATTCCTGAAGGCATGAGCCACTGCACTCATTCACTAGTACTTTTTAATCCAGTGCTACTGAGACTGGTAGAAGGACAAGGGTGGCCAGGGAAAGTAAAGCATGGAGGCAGGTGGGGAGAGATGCACCAGAATGACTGTGTGGGTTAAATGGTCATTCTGTGGTCCACAGCCTTTTGTGGATTCAGCAGGGCCCCAGATAGCATGAGAATGAGCTGTAGACATCTCAACAAGAGGGGTGGGGGTGCACTGTTAATTTGGGTTGGGGGTGGTGATTAACCTTTCTCAAGCGGCATTTTAACAATGGGAAAGCAGGCTGAATTTCCTTGGTTGGGTAGAATGTACTAGTGGTATAAAAGATCCTTGGGTAGACTTTAGACAGGCATTCTTGGCTTTTTCTCTCTAGAATGGAAGCTCTGGAGAAGAAAGGGCTCTTGTCTCTCTGGTTTCCCTCAGAAAACCTAGTATGTGGGCCTGGTACATTGTAGAAACTCAAAAAATGTTTATTGGTCAAGGGAATTAAAAAATAAATAAATGAGGCCCAGTGCTCATGCCTATAGTCCCAGCACTTTGAGAGGCCAAGGCAGGAGGATTGCTTGAACCCAGAAGTTCAAGACCAGCCTGGGTAACATAGCAAGACCTCATCGCTACAAAAAATAAAAAAAATTAACTGGGTGTGGTGGTGTGCACTTGTAATCTCAGCTACTTGGGAGGCTGAGACAGGAGAATTTCTTGAGCCCAGGAAGTTGAGGCTGCAGTGAGTGATCATGCAACTGCACTCTAGTCTGGACCACAGAGTGAGACCCTGATTCAAAAATAATAAATAGCTGGTTGTAGTAACTCATACCTGTAATCCCAGCACTTTGTGAGGTGAAGGTGAGAGGACTGCCTGAGCCCAGGGGTTCAAGACCAGCTTGGGCAACTTGTCAACACCCTGTCTCTACAATAATTCAAAAAAATTAGCTGGGTGTGCTGGTGAGCACCTGTAGTTCCAGCTACTTGGAAGGTTGAGATGGAAGAATGGTGTGAGACAAGCAGGTCGAGGCGGTAGCCATGAGCGTGCCACTGTACTCCAGCCTGGGTGACAGCGTGAGCCTCCCACTAAAATAAATAAATAAAATATAAATAAATAAATAAATAAAAATACATAAATAAATACATAAATAAATAAGTGAATGAACGGAGTATTCACTCTTGGGTGCCCCACTCAAAAATCTATGACTGCGGCCTCCAGGATAGTCCAGCAGTCCCATGCTCTGGATGCCAAGTTTTCTGTCCCAGAAGAGTGCCTAGAGAAGTGCTGTGAGGACACTGTTCTTAGGGAGGCCCTGGAGCCAGCAGAATCTACACTATTTAGAGAAAGGCAGACTAAGGTCTAGTATAGAGATAGCAAACTCTTAAGTTTTGAAGAGGAGGCAATAATGTCGAAGCCACCTTTCAGATGGTCCATGGTTTGGGAAACCAGTAGGAAGAGGGAAGGATGGCCATGGTGATGGGGCCACATGGAATGAATTGTGAGCACAGGGAGTTTACTCGTGTATTGGTGTGTGTGTGTGTGTGTGTGTGTGTGCGTGCACGTACCTGCACAGACTGAGACGTGTTTACCTTATCAACTGGACTGAGTTTATTGCTTCATCTGCTTAGTGCTTTTTTTGCTTACTCTCTTATAATTCCTAATAATCCATGTAATTTAAATGACATATTTATGTTTATAAATTGTACATATTTATATTTATAATTATCACTATCACTTAAATTGAATTATTTAAATTTTCCAGATGCATCTTTTAAACATACAAGGGAGGAGCAAAGCACCAGGAGGTTTTGAAGATTTATTTTTTGAGGCGTCTAAAGTAGACAAGAACTGTTTTTATTGACATATTAATGATCAGTCAACACTATGAGCAGGTGCTATGTACCAGGCACTGTTCAAATCACTTTATAAATGTCAACCCATTTTATCCTTACAGCCTCATCATGAGATAAGTTTATTACATCTCCATTCTACAGAATTTTTTTTTTTCTTAAGCGATAAGATCTCACCATGTTGCCTAGGCTGGTCTTGGACTCTTGGCCTCAAATGATCCTCCCTCCTTGGTCTCCCAAGGTTCATTACAGGTGTGAACCACCATGCTTGGCCCCTAGAAAAGGAAATTAAAACACACAGAATTTAAAAACCTACTCTATGTCATACAGTTAATAAGTGGCAGAGCTGGGACTCAAGCTCTAACCATTATACTACATAGTGCTTTTGGTGTGATCAAGAAAAGGCCTGTTTCTTCTGGAAGGAATGTGAATTGAAGAGTTGAGAAGGACGAGATTTCTGCTCCTTGCAGGACAAAATGAACACACTGGGCCCACAATCTTGCATGTGCTTCTTCATGCAGGCACATGAACTAGAGTTGTCCCCGCTGCCTGGGAGGTCACAATGACTTCCTGCAGTAGACAGCAGACGGCTCTGGGGGTTTTAGGAAATGAGATGAAGGTGTCTATTAAGATATTTATTTAATCCACATGTACAATAATAAAAAAGGAAACAAAATTTCTATTTTATCAAATTTCAAGTAGGTCCTTGTGTTTCACATGACATAAAAGTACAATTATTGTGGGATCTCGCGGGATTGCTTTAAAACAAAGCTCTTAGTTTTATATTTTGCATAGGTTCACACATTTACTTGGTACAAATTAGGTCACAGTATTTAACAGAAGCACTGTAAAGCATAGTGGCTAGAGTGTAGAGTTTGTAATAATTTTAATATGGTTGCATTATTTAAGGACTTTAATGTATCAGAGGATAGTGGAATGTCTCTGGTTTCATTTAACTGGGATGGAAATGGGGGAAATACACCCAATGAAGCCAAGATGGGGTTGAAAGGATGAAGTGGGTTGCTATTTATAAAGCGTACTGATCAGTGCCTGGTACACATCACCTCATCATAGTGTTGGTGGTTTTCATTAATACGTCAGTAAAAACAGTTCTTATCTACTTTATATTCCTTAGTGAAATAAATCTTCAAAGCCTCCTGGTGCTTTGTTTCTTTCTTGTATGTTTAAAAAAGCCCTCACTCAATATGCATCTGGAAAATTTAAATAATTCAATTTCTATTACAATGATAATTATAAATATAAATATTTGTAATTTACAAATATAAATGTCATTTAAATTATATGGGTAACTGAGAATTACAAGAAATTATTATGTAGGCTCTTTAGATCAACTATTTGTTCAGTAGGGAATGATAAAGGAAAAGAAGTATTGTCCTATTTAATGCTAACCTTGTAAAATAGATTATTTTTATATCTTTATCAAATGCACAAAGTGCACACGGCATGGTTTATGTGGTTTCCTTGGGGGATGGAGGTCTCTGTTTTCTGTGAGGCACCACATTTATTTGCTTCACAAAGATGAAGGGCCACCAATTCCAAGAACAAGTGAAGAAAACTGAGGTGATTTCAAAACACTGAAGCAATTCAATGGATAACAAATGCCACCAAGATTAGTTGCTATAATAGTTATTGTTACACCTATTTTAACAATATATAGCTTTACAAATCATACATATGGCCCATGAATCAAATCTGGAAGACGTGATTGTTACCCACACATTGAACTGGTAAGGTTCATAATCAGGAAATCAGACACTCAGGTCTTTATAAAGGTCTCTGTCTTCTGGACACAACATTTTAAATAAAGTTCTGACCAAACAGAACAATCATGAATACCAGGTCTAGGTGGGCTCAGTTTCCTGAAGGTAAAGTCGAATTCTCAACTCAATGAACATTCCAGTGGAGCTGGGACATATTACTACCCGCAAAACATAGAAATATGATTGATTGTGTTTTGAACTCTGCTTAGGAAGGGGAAGAAATATATAAACTGTGCAACATTTTTCAAGTTGAGCTTCTAGCTGCTGATTCAGCTGTAATGTAATTTATGTTAATAAGTTCCTGGATTTCAAAGTGACTTTTTTCTTATCACACTAATACCCTTTAATTTGGGTATATATTCCCAAGCCCGGAATGGGTAGGAAAATTCTCAGTCAAAAGTCAGGCATGCAACTGGCTCTGTCTAAAAGGAAAGGTGGTGGTGGTGGGGGTGGTGGTGGGGTAGGGTACATTCTAGGGTTGGAGGAGGGGGAGAAAGAAGTTCAATGTATGACTTTTAAACAATTTCCTGCAAAACAGTTCTTGACTTCACACAATTTAACCTAAAAGAGTTTAATCATATTTATTTATTTAACTTTTTTTTTTTTGAGTTGGAGCCTCATTCTGTCACCCAGGCTAGAGTATAGTGGCACAATCATGGCTCACTGCAGCCTTGACCTCCTGGGTTCAGGTGATTGTTCCATTTCAGCTTCCTGAGTAGTTGGGATCACAGGCATGCACCACCATACCAGGCTAGTTTTTTGATTATCTGTAGAGATGAGATCTTGCTATGTTGCCCAGGCAGGTCTCAAATTCCTGGGCTCAAGCAATCCTCTGTCTCAGCCTCTCAAAGTGCTGGTGTTACAGGCATGAGCAAACTGCACCCAGTCAAGAGGTTATCATAATTTTAATATAGTTGAATTATTTGAGAACTTTAATGTGCCAGAGAGTTGGTAGTGAAATGTAGCTGGTTTTATTTAATTGAGATGAAAATGGCTAAAGTATACCAGATGGAGGCAAGAAACTTGAGTTCTAGTTCCAGTTCTGTCATACCCTAGAGGTGTGACATTAATCAAGGCACTTAGTATAGGCTTTGGTTTCTTCATGTATGAAAGTAGATTAGCTGTTATGGTTGTACTTTTGGTGATAAGTTCTCCTAAGCCAGTGGCTTTCAAATTTATTTTTTATTGTGATCCAAAATAAGAAGTACATTTTATGAGTCAGTATACGCACACACATAGATTTATAGGTAAATATTTTACATATACACATACACAGCATAATATGTAAGTATGTGTGTGTGTGTGTGTGTGTGTGTGTGTGTGTATTTTTTGCGTTGGAGTCCCACACCCTTGCCCAGGCTGGAGTGCAGTGGCATGCTCACGGCCACCCCAGCATCGACTTGCTGGGCTCAGGGCGATCTTTCCACCTCAGGCTTCCAAGTAGCCAGAATGACAGGTGCACGCTACCAGGGCAGGCTAATTTTTGATTTATAGAGATGAGGTCTCGTCAAGTTGTCCAGGTTGGTCTTGAACCCGCGGGCTTAGGCAATCCACTTGTCTCGGCCTCCCAAAGTGCTGGGATTACAGGCTGAGCCCGGTCAATATATATGTTATACACACATGCATGCATGTATGCACCTGTACACAAAATTAAACAAAGTTTCATGAAACAATACTTAGCCTTGTTACTGCAAATGCATTATGACATTTTTATTGTATTTCATTAAGCAAAAGCTGGTCCCACTAAAAAAATTCCCATTAAATTGACTTCATGATCCACAGTCTGACAATCTAAATAAGCAAAATTCTGCAAATTGAGGAACTGCCTCCAGTGCGTACAGGTGACTGCATAAGTTAATGGTTAAAATTCTGATAATTGAAAGAGAAACCTCTCCACATAGTGAATGTATATGCTTTAATACACACTAAATAAAAACAACCAGCACGTACAAGTATTCTCCACCAGTGAACACACCTTTTTAAGTTCTGCATAATTGAACTTTGGTCTTCAATTCTTTTTTTTTTTTTTGAGTAGGAGTCTCACTCTGTTGCCCAGGCTGGAGTGCAGTGGCACACTCACAGCCACCGCAGCCTTGACCTACTGGGCTCAGGAGATCCTTCTGCCTCGGCATTCCAAGTAGCTGGAAATACAGGCACGCACTACCACGCCTAGTTTATTTTTTGACTTATTGTAGAAATGAGGTCTCACCATGGTCTTGAGCTCCTGAACTCAGTCAATCCTCTTGCCTCAGCCTGCCAAGTGCTGGGATCACAGGCTTGAGTCACCGTGCCTGGTGGTTTTCAATCTTCTAAGAGCAAACATCTTTTGAAACTTCCTTTTACTGGCTAGACTGGCTTTTAACTCTCCAAAGAGACCCTAGTTTTTTGATACATGGGTCATCTTCTTTATAAGCAACTCCCTTTAAAGTTTCTGTAGCTTTTGCTAGAGTAATTTAAAAGAGCCCTTGATTTTTCTTAACTTTTAAAAACACTGTGAATAATAAAACAATTATGTAATGTTATCCTTCCACGTTCAAGACCTATTTTTGAGAGAAGACACTATAAGCAGATTCTAGTCCTTGCATCTTTTACTCTTTCCTCAAAATCTTCAACGGACCCACTGCTGCAGCTTTTGGGTTCAAGTTTCAGCATGCCAGGGAAACACAATGAACTCTTGTGTCTTAGGTGACACTCAAGGGTCAAGGGTAATGGGTGATTCATTCAGGTTCCATAATACCAAAGTCAAGGGATGAGAAAACTGGATCTGATTTTCCTAAGCAGTGTTCTCCTTTCAGTTTTATTTCTAAGTTTTGAGTTGAGGTTTTACTATGTCATGCAGGCTGGAGTGCAGTGGCATGATCATGGCTCACTGCAGCCTCAACCTCCTCAGGTCAGGAGATCCTTCCGCCTCAGCCTCCAGAATAGCTGAGACTACAGGAGTATGCCACCACACCTGGCTAATTAAAAAATTTTTTTTGTAGAGACCAGGTCTCGCTATATTGCCCAGGTTGGTCTTGAACTCCTGGGCTCAAGCAATCCTCTCACCTTGGCCTCTCAAAGTGCTAGGATTACAGGCATGAGCTACCGTGCCTGGCCCCTTTTCAGTTTTAACCATACACACTTTATATGTGAGCTCCTTATTTGCTTTTCAGTTGTAATCATACACACTTTATATGTAAGGTATTAAAGATATATTCAACGGTTCAATCATCTAAGGAAATATTTTATTTAACTTAGAGAACGCTCAAAGACCTTCTTTAAAAGGTTACATTACAAAAAACCCACTTTTTTTTTTTTTTTTGAGTTGGAGTCTCACTCTGTCACCCAGACTGGAGTGTGGTGGCATGCTCCTGGTCACCGCAGCCTCGACCTGCTGGGCTCCAGCAATCCTTCCGCCTCAGCCTTCCAAGTAGCTGGAACTACAGGCACGTGCTACCACGCCCGGCTAATTTTTGACTTATTGTAGAGATGAGGTCTCGCCAAGTTTCCCATGTGGGTCTCGAAACCATGGGCTCAGGCAATCCACCTGCCTCAGCCTCCCAAAGTGCTGGGATTACAGGCTGAGCTACTGAGCTCGGCCAAAAAATCCACTTTTAAAGAAAAAATGATTAATTTATTGTAGAGATGAGGTCTCACTGCCCAGGTGGGTCTCAAACCTGCGGGCTCAGGCAATCCATTCACCTCAGCCTCCCAAAGGCGCAGGATTACAGGCTGAGCCACGGAGCCGGGCTGATATGGTAATTTTAAAAACATGACAAAATCTCCATTTATTAGTTTATAATGTGTAATATGAAATGAAATCACCAATGTAAAGATTGTACTCCATTTCCATCTTTTGTACTTTCCCCCATACTTAATTACACCAGAATTAAAACAAATGCTAAACAATTAAATTCATGAAAAAGTTAAACTCCAGACTTGGCTTATTTCTATTTATCTTTTATTATACCTTAATTTACCATTATCATTCTCATCGAACAGCAACTAGGTACAAAAAGACCTGAGACTACTTGGTTGCTCTGTGAAGTGGGAGCATCAGGATAGGGATATAGTCCAATTACTTGCCTTTGTGTTCTTGATTATTCTCTTAAAACTTTCTTGACCTTATTACCTCAACTTTTAAATATCATCATGATCTGTATTGCTGAAAACTAGTCCTCAGTCCTAACACTTTTGATCTGCAGAAAAGAGTCAGAGAATTCTACTTTCAAGTCAATGATTGTTGGCTTCACATCTGTAACCTCTGCTAGTTTTTTCCACATTTTTCCCCCAATATGACATGAGCTAATCTTTCCATCAAATATATGCTACATAGTTGAAGATCAATCAGATTTTTTTTTTCCTAAAAAGCTCCTTTTTCAGGATATATTTCTGGGAATTTACTTTCCTATATCCAGGTAAGCATACTGTATTGTTCCTAAAGCTTAAAAAAAATACCATCCATGCTGATCCAAATCAAACAGACCTTTAGAGGGTACTGAGAATGACATCTTCATCAAATATCATCACTGCTAAAGCTTCAGCTTCTTGTTTGCTTTGTAATCCTGTGCCAAGATCTTGGCCTTTAGATGTTCCCAGAATCCCTGGAAGCATTACTTATTTGTTTGTGAGTGTCACCTATAGAATGGTTTTGCATCTACAACAAAATCTGAAAATGGGCAAAATACTGTGAATTTCTTACTGGATAAAATTGTTTTCTTAGTTAACCATAGATTTGAAGCCAGTTAGAAGAACAGGATTTTTTTTTTTTTGGCTGGACTCTCACTCTGACACCCAGGCTGGAGTGCAGTGGTATGCTCATAGTCACTATAGCCTCGACCTGGTGGGCTTGGGTGATCCTTTCACCTCAGCCTTCCAAGTAGCTGGAACCACAGGCATGAGCCACAACACCTGACTGGTTATTTTGATTTATTGTAGAGTCAAGGTTTCATCATGTTGCTCAGGCTGGTCTTGAACCCCTGAGTTCAGGCAATCCTTTCACCTCTGCCTCCCAAAATGCTGGGATTACAAGTGTGAGCCACCATGCCCAGCTCAGAATTTTAATTAATATACTTTTCGGTGCCTTTATAAAGTATACCAGAAGTAAAACAGAGTAAAAGGATTTGCTATAACAGATTCATTTTCTTTTCAACCTTTGGTATAAAATTTTTTCCTAAATAGTAAAGCATCACAATTTTTAAATTCTGAGGGATATTGATGAGAACTATGATTAAAGACTCACAGTATTTAACTTTTAAAATATAAACTTTAAAAAACTGCTCTTCATATTCTAGCCTGATGGCTTAAAGATATCAATGGAGGTATCATAAAAATAATCCTAACACTCAAAATTGGCTTTATTTAAGTATCACAAAGGCTAAACATTATGGTTCTATCAGCAGGAAACACTAAGAATATGGACGAAAATAACATTTCACAATGTCTATTTGTAGCTTTCAAAACAGTACACTAGTAATTAATTCCCTTCTATTTTGGCTGCATTTTGACTAATAGAACAAAAGCATTTTAAAAAATGGATCCTAGCCGTCTCTACAATAAATCAAAAAATTATCTAAACATAGTGGCACACATCTGTGGTTCCAGCTCCTAGGAAGGCTGAAGCAGAAGGATCTCCTGAGTCCAGCAGGTTGAGGCTGTGGTGGCCATGAGCGTGCCACTGCACTCTAGCCTGAGTGACAGAGTAAGACTATGACTGGAAAAAAAAAAGGATCCTTTTAAAAAACAACAACAAAAAAAGGAAAGCCAATACCAAGAACCCAGCATACTCCCACCACAGGGCACAGGGAGGGGCAGGGAGTGCTGCCCCCTCGGGGGTTACTTAGATGACATGGGAGCCACAATCCCTGTCTCCAGTTGCCCTCTGGTGTGTGCCAGCCTCGGTGCCAGGGCAGCAACACTGCGGCATGTGGAGACGCAGACAATTTTGCTTGCTCTCACTGGCTCTTCAGGCCAAAGTCCAGGCAGAAGTTGGCCTTGTGGGGTTCCTGTAGTCCTGCCAACCCATGGCACTCCTGGGACCCTGCTAGGATAATGCTGGCCAAGTCTTGCATGAGAAGTCACCTCCTTCACATTCTCTTCAATGTCAGTGGGTCAGACTACAGGAAACCCTTTTATCAGATTTTATGGTGCTTGTGCTCTAGCCAAGGAAACTAGGAGAAAGAAAAAGAAAGCAACTTGTTTAACCTCACACCACAGAAAGGAAAAGAATCTTCAAAGTACTTGATTGGGAATGAAGCCCAACCTCCCTAGATCTCGGCTCAGTTTACTATTTTTTCATTTACCAACAGTGTTCAGAAATTTAAATCATTATGATCCTACCTACTTTGGGCCATCATGTAATTGTTTTCTCAAAGAGACAACTTCTCAAAGCCATGTTGCACACACACAGAATAATTTATGTGCCATTGTACAACAATCAATACGCAAAACATATTCAGTCATATAAAAACTCTGTTGAATAGGCAAAATTTAAAAAGGAGCTATTCTCAAAAGAAGGCCTTCATTTGCCTTTCCTTAGGCTATCCATAGGAAATATTACTTTCTATAAGGTCCCTCAAATACCACATGCATATGCTGAGATGAATAGTCATATACCTATGTACAGATGTTCAGAAACAAACACGAACACCTCTCATATGTGTACAATCTCTTTTCTGACAATGCATTTCCAAGGAATGTTTGAATTGTGTTGTACTTTTAAAAATAAAAGTGAAAATCATAATCTTACACAATTTCTTTCAACTGGATAAACTTAGACCATTTATCAACGCTTCCTTAAATTTTTACACCACGCTGAACTCCAACAGGTTTTTGTTTTAAGGTAAACCTGGTTTTTGGTTCTTCCCTGTGGAGAAGTTACTTTCAAGTCAGTGAAAGTTCTTGGCCCATGATTAAAAGTCTTTGCCAATTAGTACTCAACAACTTCAATTCATTTTTTTCTGGTTCAAGATGAGTAGGAGCCTAATAAGGCTGTGATAAAAGGGCAAAAGGCACTGAGAGCCAAAAGCGGATTAATGAGCTCCTCCATTTATTTGTCTTCCTAACAGCTGAACTGTTACAACTATTGACACTCTTCAAAAGGTTCCGCTCTGAACCCTGTCCAGGCCCTGCAGGCTCCAATGGACATCTTCAAATCCAGAGAATGGAGGGGCAAGAGCTTCCCCTGTGTGATGCCAAAACCAACAAAGCCCCATGGATCAGGTAATGAAACTTCAGCTTTTCCCCCTTTGAGATTTATTTACTGGCAGCTGACAAGGGGCAAATTCAGCTCGAATTGTGCAGTCAAGGCCCTGTCAAGCTTTTAGAGGCACCCTTGTCTTGAAGCACCTTCATGACTGGCATTTCACTCAAAAGCCCTCGGCACTGGTCCTTAACAGCTTATGACATCACAAAGGACACTCCAGACAGATGCCTACATGGCATCCTGCAGCATTTTAAAAGAGAATTAGTGGTTTTAATTATGGTCGTAGTATGAAAGGGAACCATGCAAGCTCCACAGGAGACCTTTGATCAGACCCTTTTGCTAGTACAATGCCACGGAACTGTGACTATTCCTGGTAAGGGGCCCTTTCTTGCTGAATGACTCACCAGTGATCTTTGAATGCAGACAAGTTTCTAGCCCTCCCTCTTCATTAGTGAGCATTTCTATACAGGGGCCTATATAGTGCTTGGAGTCTAGGAGCTATACAATTGGGGGGAAAAGAAGCCCTACAGATCCTGGCCTCTACTTAGGAAGTGCTGAAGGACTCTGAGTGACTTTATTCATTAAAACAGGTTGCTATTAATTAACTGTCATAATAAAATAAAGAACTATTATTTGCATTTCTTACTATGTTCTCTTTAGTAATATGTATAAAAGATGCTTGTAACAGAAATGAATTTATTGAACCACTTCCCCATCCCCCCCAAATCCCCGCCTTTTTTTTCCCCTTTGCATCCTGGCAGCGGGAGCCTACTAATTATTGAGCCTAGATCTCTGAGTCCAAATAGAAGTAAAACATAAATATAAAATTAATTAAGTAAATACAAAATCCTTTTTACTTGCCGGTTTCTGCAACTGAAATATGCAAACATCAAATTAGCTTTTTTTTTAGTGATTTCAGAGAAATATCTAAGACAATAAAGTTCAAATTATTATCAAAATATAACCCACTTGGTAAACACCAAGTGGGAGATTATGTAACAACTAGCATCTTTTTAAAAAAATGTACCCTAAATCGAAGCATAACAAGATTAATTCTTTTAAAAAACAATTTCACATTCAGAAGCAGAAAATGTATTCAGTGTGGTATTAATATTAAAATAATTTAACTTTTAAAACTGATCTCAATAAGCATGGTCCTTAAAAGATCCATGGCTGAAATTTTAGTTATATGAAAATAGTTCCTCTCCTCTAGAAACTAATCAAGCACAGTCATTTGGTGAAAGATTGTGGAAGAAGACAATTCAAAAGCGTCTCACTGACATGCTGATTTGGTAACATGGGATAAACAGAATTTTGCATAAATAGTACACTTCAGTCACTGAACATTCCACTAAACAGTACTGCTGTACTAAGTTACTTATTCTGGGAAATTACTTAGTTTTAAATTTTTTATACAGTTTCTTTTCTTGAAGGAAAAAGTTTTGGACTTCAGAATTTTGAAAGCTGAATGATGAGTAGGTTTTCCATATTTTGCTCAGTCATTTTTCATATTTCGTAGACTTTGCAGTTCTTTTCTTAGGTGCTTTAGAGCAACTAAAATATCAGCTTGCTGTGGATCATTCTGTGCTTTCTTAGTGTAGAGACGGAAATGTCTGATGGTTTCAGATAACAGGACTTCGGGATCTGACTCTGTTTCCTGAAGACGCAGCATCCGCTCACAGGCGATGGCATAGTTCTTGTGCCAATTTACAGGGTGTTCCTTTTGTAAAGAGACAATCTCCTTATAAAGCTGGAAAACAGCAAAAATGTTGGTATGCCATTGTTACCCCTTGACTTTTTTTTCAAAAACAGAAAACACAGGAACTAATAATAACAAGAAAAAAAAAAAATAATCCAAGCAGCCTACAGTAAAAATCTCATCACTGTTAGGCCATGCAGAAAATGCAAGGATGTTACTGTAATTATTACAGTAGCAGGAGGCAAATATGCTTCATCTAAAACTGCTTCTGAGGTTTTTGGATGTTGCAGGGGAAACCTAAGACACGCCATGTTAGGACAAAATGCACTTTCTCCAGAAAGATGTTCTGGGAAAGGGATTTAGTTCTAATTCATAGAAAGCTATTTACTCAACAGGCAGAAGGGCTGAAACTCTAAATTTAGTTGTTGGAAAAAAATAGCTTTCTTTAGAAGACTGTATGGAAAAAGAACTTGAAGGGATTTGAATTTTTGTCCTGCATTATTTACATAAATTTCTCTCCACATTAAAAACAACAACAACAAAAATCCAACATCAGGTAGGCTGGGCATCACAGAATTTAAGAGATAGCCCTAAAAGTGAGAGATTTAAAATCTTCAGTGTCCTCTAATTTACAATTTTGATAGTTAAAACTTTGCTCACAGAAATTTGGAATTTTGCTTTTCAACATTAGAGAGAGTATTAATTGGATAGAGTTAGAAGTTTTGATATTGAATTTTCCAAAGAAAACACATCAAAATTCAACAAATAAAAAAGCAGATACAAATACGTAAAATGGAATATGGTACTTGCTAATTTAGGAATTTCACAGCCTTCTTGGTGACTGCCAGTTAGAGATGGATTCACAAGAGTTTACCTGTAGACTCTACTGAGCACAGAACAAGCAATAATGCTTTCTTCAAGAGACAAGTGTTTTTTTGGATCAGAATTATCTTCATGATATCATTTAGTTAAAAGGAACTTAAAGTTGGGCTTGGTGGCTCAGCCTGTAATCCTGCGCTTTGGGAGGCTGAGGTGAGTAGATTGCCTGAGTCCGCGGGTTCAAGACCTGCCTGGGCAACTTGGCGAGACCTGATCTCTACAATAAATCAAAAAAATTAGCCGGGCATAGTAGCATGCGCCTGTAGTTCCAGCTACTTGGAAGGCTGAGGCGGAAGGATTGCTGGAGCCCAGCAGGTCGAGGCTGCGGTGGCCGGGAGCGTGCCACCACACTCCAGCCTGGGCGACAGAGTGAGACTCCAACTCAAAATAAATAAATAAATAAAAATAAAAGGAACCCAAATATATTATTTATTTCCTCAACTCCTACTCCAGAGCAGACAAATGCATACCCATACCCATTTTAAAATTGCATCCTCATGAAAAATTCCACAATCCATGTTTGATGTATCATTTTGATATTTAACAACCCTTAGTCTTCCAGTTCTTTTTTTTTTTTTTTGAGTTGGTGTCTCACTCTATCACCCAGGCTAGAGTGCAGTGGCACGCTCAAAGTCACTGCAGTCTTGACCTGCTAGGCTCAGGCGATCCTTTTGCCTAATTTTTTCAGATATCTAGAACCATAGGCATGCGTCACTACGCCTCGCTAAATTTTTTGATTTATTGAAAAGATGAGGCCTCGCCATGCTGCTCAGGCTGCTCTTGAACTTCTGAGCTCAGGCTATACTCTTGCCTTCACCTTCCAAAGTGCTGGGATTACAGGTGTGAGCCACCGCGCCCTGCCCAGTTACCTTTTAAAGCAACTTCCCCTTACATCCTTCATTTTACAAAACAGGAGAGTCACCATGCACTTTCACATGCATCAAAGCTACTGAGTTTCTCTACTCTTTTCTCAACAGCTTTTCTTCTCCAGTGGCTTCTCTTCTGAGGCTCCCTCTCATGAGGCATGGGTGTGAAATGCATAGCAAAAAGCAGACACGCAGAAACTGTTTTGCTTTCAAAATTGTACTAGTTTTGTCTTCCAAAACAGATGCCAACACTTCCAGGAACAGTTCCCCAAATGCTCAAAAGAATGAGAGGCTGACTCTGGGCCTCCTACTAGACTTCAGGCATCAGGACACTTGTACTAACTTTTCTAGAACACTTTATTACTGATGCACTAACTTACTATGTGTGTGTTACTGTGATATTAGTCTTAGTGGACCGTATTCTGTTAATTTGGGACATCTTCAACTTCTCTAATTTATTCCTAGGGAGTTGGCTACTCCCTGTTCCCTGATGACACCTAAACTTAGTGTCATCTGAACTTAAGATCTATGTAAGATCTTGTGAGGGTTAATGCAAATAATAACAACAATATCCTGTATACCTAACAAGAATATTCTTGAAAGACCACTACTGGTGGTGGTGATTAAGTAATTACAATTAAGTAACAGGCCTTGTAGGTCTTGTAAACATTGTCACACATCTGCAGACATATGTGAAGGAGACACTGATAATCTGTGTTCACAGAAAAATTTAAGCTTGTTGACCCAAAGGGGCAATAAATCCATGACTGAGCTTCAGTGGTGGTCTAATAACTGACCATGGAAGAGATCACTGATGAGAAAATGAAATGTGAGTAAATTTCAAATAATTCCCAACTAAGCATGCTTGTTTTTCATAGAATTACAGGCTACTAGAGATAAACAAGATTATATGACCAGGATATGAGAGAGACTCTTTGAAAGTTTAAAGCTCATTTTAAAATGTTTATTTTTAGGAAAAAATCAAGGCCTGGAAAGTTAACTGACTCACAGTTGACAACGGCAGAGTGGGCCTAGAACCTGGCCCTCCCTACCACCAGACAGCATTCCAGCATGCTGCCTTCTAGAATTGTTCCTTGCTCAAGTGGGGCACCTCAGAGGGTCTGCCTTTGCCCTTGTGGCTTCCTCCTTATGGACAGCCTCTCCTCCCTCTCCCACTTCCTTGCCCCACCATCTGACTAGTTCCTTCTGATCTCTCAAGATGACACTCGATGCCATCTCCCCTGCCACCCTCCCCTTCCCAGCTTGCTGGTGCCCAGCCCTCTGTTTTCCCACAGCATCACTGTGTACCTCTCATAGCTTTCCTAGGGCTGGGCTGTGGCTGAGGACTTGATCTTATCTCCCTCTCTTACTTGCTCCCTGTTTGATAGCAGGGATAAGATTTGATTGCCTCCAACACAATATTTGCCACTGAGTGGGTGCTCCATACATGTTGTGTAAGTGAATGCATAAATGAATAAACAGTGAGCCAATGATCAAAACTCAGGAGTAAGATCAGTCATGCTGATCGGACACTGCGCTATTCTGACTTAGCACTGAACAAATTTCCTAAGTGGACCCACAGTAGTCCAGAGGTGGCAGAAATACCTCAGGTGCTCACACGTATAGATCCTAGACTCTCTTTTGATTGACCTTCCCTGGATATTCCTTTCCTAAATGGCAGGCTCTGCAGGTGCTTGAAGAGCCCAGTGCTGTAAGTCACAGAAGAGCAAAGACTTGTTAAAATAGTGCTATAGCAAGTTTCTCATCCGAGCACCCATTTCTCATTTGCCGATTTACTCCATAGCCTCAATTTGGTTGTGTCTTCTGAAGGTTCGTTTGGTTTCCTTGGGGCCACAGTTAGAAGACAGAGCCACTCTCTGCAACCCTGTATGTCATGAAGTCTCAACCAGCCATGGCCCTATCGTTTCAAGTGTACCTAAGGTCATGACTTTTGCATAAAGTGTAACCCACCAGAACTTGTTTTTTATCAAGCAATTATTCTAGTTTTCTATTGCTTCTGTGGCAAATTATCACAAACAGCTTAGGACAACATTAATTTATTATCTTGTATTTCTAGAGGTGAGAAGTCATAAAATCAGCATGGCTGCTTCCTTCTGGAGGCTCTATAGGAGGGTGTTTCCTTACCCTTTCCATCAGGCTGCCTGCATGTCTTAACTCATGGCCCCTTTGCCTATCTTCTAAGTCAGTAGTGTAGAATCTTTTCTCCCTCTCTTTGACCACTGCTCCTGTACCACGTCTCCTTCTCTGACTCTGAACCTCCTGTTTCCTTTTCATAAGGACCTTTGTGATGATACTGAACCCACCTGGATAATCCGGGATAATCTCCCATCTTGAGATCCTTGAATTAATCACACCCTCGTTTGCCACATAAGGTAATTTATTCTCAGGTTCTAGAGATTTGGATGTAGACATTTTGATGGGCGTGCTATTCTGCCTACCATAGTCATTTACTCTAGACATTGTGGTACAATTGAGTATTTTTAGGCTGCTTTATTATGCCCTAATTAAGCTGGAAATAAAAGAATAAAAACTCTGTGATACATCCTTTTTCCATCCCAAGCACTCACCACCATTCTCCCACCAAGTATATATATAAAAGTATAACATACGTTATATGCATGAGTGTAAAGTTGAGCTTTCACATTTGAAGGCACGTTAGCCGTTTCTGCCAGGTTAAAGATGAAGAACGGTGTTTTCATCCTGGGGATGGGAACCTTCATTAAAATCATATTGTCAATTTCACATTCAAGGCTAAATCTTCCAGGTTTTCTACTGATAGGGAATGTATCAAACCCTTTACTGTATTATTTTTAATTTTCTCATATTCATGAACATTTACTCTGAACCAAGAGCAATCCCTACCCACAACCAGACATTGCATTCATACTGATTACCAGATCTTTTAGGAAAGCGAACGTTCATCATCACTATTACACACCGTTCTCCCTCCAAACATATGCTATTGCTATGCAAGAGCAGCTGGGAAAAGAAAGACTTGCTGGGTTTGTCAGCACATCCCTGAAGGTCCCCATCATGGCGGCTCATGTCAGCTGTGACCAGCTCTTCAAAGGTGGCCAGACTCTGACCATATGAACTCATCCAAATTGTATTCAGCACACCAATTAAATCAATACCTGCCCAAATAATGACCTGCTTTCTTCTTTTATGCGATTTCTTCCCAGCTTTCCTGCATAAATCACAGTGAAGAATTGTGCAAACATATGATTGGTATATCTTTGATCAGTTCTTCAAAGAAAGTATTTGTCCCCATGACTAAGCTGACAACTTAAGATACGCCATTTTTGACTTTTTTTCAAAAACACATAAACTGTAGTATATCTATTTTTGCAATTGTTATTTTGGAACTGCATTTCTTGACTAGCCAGCCTTTTTATTTTATTTATTCTATTTTGAGTCAGGGTCTCACTCTATTGGCCAGACTAGAGTGCAATGGTGCAATCATGGTTCACCATAGTCTCCACCTCATGGCCTCAGGTGATCCACCTTAGCTTCCTGAGTATATGGGACTATAGACACATGCCACCACACCTGGCTATTTTTTTTTTCAATTTTTTGTAGAGACGAGGTCTCACTATGTTGACCAGGCTGGTCTCAAAGTCCTGGGCTCATGCAATCCTTTTGCTTCAGCCTCCCAAAGTTCTGGGTTACAGGTGCGAGCCACCATGCCCAGCTCTGGACCACTCTTTACCTCTTTAAACTTGTGTACGCTCTTTATATTGTAACTCAGTTCTCAGTGCACAGTCCTTGGCTCAGACTGGACATCAATACACTTTTGTTGAAGGAAGCACTCCATATATACAAGGTACATATGTCTGTATTATGTAGGACTTATACATTAATATTTAGGCCAAAGTTTGTGTTAGTTATTTTGGTTAAAAAATGACAGGAACCAAAAGAAGCTGTAGCATCACTAAGAAATGTTCCATGCAGGACCGTATAACCTCTCTTTCTCAACAACGGGATATAAGTATAGCATCTACCACATTAAAATTCAAATCTTTTTTAAAAATGTCTGTCTATTCCATTAGATCATGAGCTCCATGAAGGTCAGAAATGTGTCCTATTCATGTGTGGCTTCAATGTCAAGCACAGTGACTGGTCTCTAATAAATATTATACAAGTGCTTAAATAATTAACAGGTGCATTGCTAATGGAGGCAAGCTTGTAATTATTTACACTACTCAATCAATCACACTCACTTTGGTTTAGTTAAGGAGGAAAGCATTGGAGTTAAGAGTGGTCCAGAGGTAGACAGATGTGAGCTTTAGACTCCACCATTGTAGCAATGGGGCCTTGGACAAGTAACCTTTCTACATTGAGTTTGTTCTTTTATAAAATGGAGTTATAACTTCATAGGTTATTGTGAGGAAAAAAATGATTCATTCATGTATAATGATTAGTACAATGCCTCAACCAAAGTAATTGCTCATAAATGTTGTTTTAAAAATCACCACTCACTCCTACTCCCCAAATGAAAAATACCATTGGCTACTTCTCTGCCATTTTAAAAACAGATTCAAACCCAAAAATGTCACTTAGTTACCTTGCTTGCCACATCTCTTCATTGGCCACAGACTCCCAAGAAGATGGATCAAACCTGTAGTCATAAGAAAATGGTAATATCTTTCTGTCATTTATATTTATTGCTATGGATATGTAATGCCTGCTTTATAATCTTATAAGGCCAACAAAATGGCCTGGATCTTGAAGTACTGATAGTGACCAAACACAGATTAACTTATTCTCCTAAAAAAGTTCAAATATAGGCTGGGCTCAATGGCTCAGCCTGTAATCCCAGCACTTTGGGAGGCTGAGGCGAGTTGATTACCTGAGCCCGGGGGTTCAAGACCAATCCCGGGCAACTTGGCGAGACCTCGTCTCTACAATAAATAAAAAATTAGTTGGGTGTGGTAGTGTGCCTGTAGTTCTGGCTACTTGGAAGGCTGAGGTGGAAGGTTCACCGGAGCCCAGCAGGTTGACACTGGGGTTGCCGTTAAGTGTGCCACTGCACTCTAGCCTGGGCAATGGAGTGAGATTCCAACTAAAAAAAAAAAAATGTTCAAATATAAAGAATTTTGAGTTTTGATAAATGTGTTCTTAATCTGCATATGAGTCCCAATACCTCATTAGAGCAAACAAAGGATTAATGGGAAGAGGCTGGAGGTATCTGGGGAGCCAGCTGTTCATAAGAGGGATCAGGGCAGAGGTAAGGCCACTAAATGGTTAACAGCCACAGTGCTGGGAAGCAAGGTTATCAGGCTGAAGAGATGGGTTTCCTGGCTTTGACATATCATTGTTGGCGCTATGATGTTGCCCAAAGGATCATGGCCAAATGTTTGCTGATTTTCTTTCGCTTAACTAAACATTTTCTTATTATCTATCAATTCTGACAGAATGGAGGTAACAAGTGATGTTATATACATATACTAGTCAGCAGCTATCTGAAGAATATGTTATTTTCTAGGTTTTCTTTATCATGGCTGCAAGAGTGCTTTGATTTTAGCCTAGTTAGCCATCTCTGGTTGTTTTACAACAATTTGGTCTGTATTTTGCTTATATTGACTGAAAAAAACCTTCATAGCATTTTTATATGATCTTGTCTGTTACTCTTAAAGGATCAGCAATAGCTTCTATAATATTTAAATAATTCATAATTTTAATAATAGGTAATGGAAGCACATTTCTTTAAGGGGTGACTCATTTTCCATATGAGAAAGAGTGAACTCTGTAGAAATGCTTAAAGGAAGACTAGCAATTCTCCAACAACATAACCAGGTTGATGCCGACCAACTATGAAGACAAAGTTATGTAAATCTCAGTCTTCCCTAACAGAGAGGTTATCTGTCATTCTTTTTTTTTTTTAATTCTTTTTTTGAGTTGGAGTCTTACTCTGTCACCTAGGCTGGAGTGCAGTGGCATGCTCATGATCACCCCAGCCTCGATCTGCTGGGCTCAAGCGATTCCTTCTGCCTCAGCCTTCCATGTGGCTGGAACCCCAGGCATGTGCTACCACACTCGGCTAATTTTTTTGATTTATTGTAGAGAGGAGGTCTTGCCAAGTTGCCCAGGCTGGTCTCGAATCCCTGGGCTCAGGCAATCCTCTTGCCTCCACCTCCAAATTTCTGGGACTACAGAAATGAGCCACTGCAACCGGCTACCATTCTTTAAAAAAAGAAAATATGACAAGTTTGTGCATATGGAAACTATCATGGTAATGCCTTTTAAAGCTCAACTGCAATTAGTGAAACTCTGTCACTTTTAGGGTAATGAGACATAGGATGCTGGTCAATGTAGCATTATACAACAGGGAAGTATGAGGGATGACCCCCACAAAACTGGAATTATCTTTTTTTTTTGAGTTGGAATCTCACTCTGTCACCTAGGCTGGAGTGCAGTGGCACACTCATGGCCAACCCAGTGTAGACCTGCTGGGCTCCGGCGATCCTTCCACCTCAGCCTACCAAGTAGCCAGAACTACATGTGCATGCTACCACTCACCTCGGGCTTTGACTCGCCTAGGCCTTCCAAAGTGCAGGGATTATAGGCTGAGCTACCAAGCCTGGCCCAGAATTATATTTTTGAGAGTGGGTCTCTGGTAGTACAGGATTCCTCTGTTAGGTAAATGTTCCAGGAACCCATTAGCATCAGTATACCAGTGAGTGTTCTGGTGAGAGGCTGCGTTGCAGAAAAAAAATCTCAAGTTGTGGCAAACAGGTGACTTGTTTGTTCTTCCACTATAACAACACACCTGCCCACATCACACTGAGTGCAGAGCATTTTTTGACCAAAAATAACCCCCATGCCCCATTCTCCCTATTCCCCTGCTCTCACTCTGAGTGAAATTTTTGTTTCCCCAGATGAAAAAAGTCCTCAAAGGGAAATGTTTTACCGATGTGGAAGAAGTGAAATAAAAAATGGCAAAAGCACTAAAAGGCATCAAAACTGACAAGTTCATAAACTGTTTTGAGCAGTGGAAAAAGCATCTCAATAGGTGTGTTCCATCAAACAGCAAGTATCTTGAAGGTGACTGGAGTTTAAATATGAAACAATAAATACGCAATTTTTTAATAAATAAATTCTGGGTTTATTGGGTCCTCCCTCATAGAAGATGCCATGCATGCACCTAGCTATCATGGTGTCCACGCAACTATAGCTTCCCTCTCCTTCTGTCTCCTCACTGTTCTCTAAATTGGAGGACAAGAAAGGCATGTTCTCTTTCTGTATGTTTTATGGTACTTTGGGGGTAGCAAATAGTAATAATTAGTAAAAAGCAAAACAAAATTAAAAGGCATCTCAAAATGTACTAGTTTTAGGGTACTCAAAGCTACCATGTTTATATGCATCAAATATGGCTACTGTTCATACCTCCCGTATTCTTCAGTCCAATTATACATGTTTTTCGTGAGTTTAATCCATTCCTCAGGGTTGAATAAAATCTCTGAAGGGACTAACTTGTCACAAGACCCCCATGGCCAAAGTGAATACTTCTTTTTCCAGGTTGGGTCGCCTTCATGAATTCCTATGCAAACAAATGTTTCTTTTCTATTGAAAACAGAAAAATATATATTTTTAACTTAAAGCTCTAAATGTCAAACAGATATAATTCATCAAAGATTTTTAAGAATTTTATTTTTAAACTTTTATCTATTTTTTAAATTAAAAAATATTTTCATTGCTCTAAAATCTATCACTGTAGAAAGATCATTTTTGATTCTTTAAACATTTTGGTTTATATACACCTTTCCCAAATAGACTATTTGAAATTTATCTTCATGTAAACAGTTTTTTTTTTAGGGGTTAGTGGAGAAGCAAACAGACATAAGAAGAAAAAAACCTACCTGTTTATAATGTTATTAAAAAATCACTTGGAGTCAAGCATTGATATAAGGAAAACTGTTGTGGTATTGTCTCACATGTAAACATATGTTTTCTTTGACAGGTGGAAATAGAAATCTTCTTTGCATCCCTACTTAGAAGTAGTCTTTCCTCCTCGAATTCTCATTGCATTATATTTCTTATCTTTTTTGTCATGATTGTATTGTACTTATTATTTGCACTTGTAAATCTCCCCGAGTAGCCCAGAAGAATCCTAAAGATGGGTTTGCTATCTCTCAATTAACTCTGAGTCTCACACAGCATGATGCACAGCAAACATAATAATTATTTGCTGAAAAAAATTTAGATTAAAAAAACTATTAAGAACTTCAACTCCTGCAAAAATTAGTAATAAGAATGGTTTAAACAGGAAAAAGAATGACAAATGAATAATAGTTCTATTCCAATTTGTGATTTATTCCTTAACAGCCATTACTAAGTGGGGGAAAAAAAGGAGCAAATCAGGGAAAATTACTTCAAAGTAAAACACTGCATAAACTTTGAAGCAAGACACTTCCAGCTAGATTTTAGATTTTTTTCCCCCACCACTTATTACCTCTATAATTTTGGAAAAATTACTGAACTACTTGTGTCTAGTCTTCTCATCTGTGAAATAGGAATGACAGATATCTTTCAGAGATGTTTAAGATTAAATGAGATATCTCATATAACATACAGTCCCAAAACATAATAGAGCTCTGGTTCTAGAGAAGATAGAGTAAGCACACTCTACTTCGTCTCTCCCACTGACACAACTATAATTCCTGGATGGAGTGAGTACATGGAAAAGCTATCTGAGGACTCTGAAAAGTAAATGACAGAAAGATGACTGGGGGCCAGGCTAGGTGGCTCAGCCTGTAATCCCAGCACTTTGGGAGGCCGAGGCAAGCGGATTGACTGAGCCCGCGGGTTTGAGACCCACTGGGGCAACTTGGTGAAACCTCATCTCTACAATAAATAAAAAAATTAGCAGGGCGGTAGTACGCCTGTGGTTCCGGCTACTTGGAAGGCTGAGGCGGAAGGATCGCCGGAGCCCAGCAGGTCGAGACTGTGGTGGTCCGGAGTGTGCCTCTGAGTGTGGGCGACAGGGTGAGACTCCAACTCAAAAAAAGAAAAAAAGAAAAAAAAGAAGACTAGGGAAAATGACCAGAGTTAGAAGTTCTACCACATCGGTGATGCGATTACTATTTTCCCCCCTCCATAGGGAAAAAAGAAAGCTAAAAACTCAGAAGTATATCAAATAAGGTCAAAAAGAGCTTCAAGAAAAGTCCTTTTTTTCTAGTTCATGGAGTAGGAAAGGTGATTCCTAAGATTTGGAGAGAGTGGAGGAGATCCCCGGGTCTTTTTCCTTTTCTCCTTCTCCAGGCATCAGGCAACACGATGGCAGCAGAAGAGGCAGCAGCACATAATGGTAGTAGCAGCTGAGCAGGTGCCCAAAACCGGTAGGAGGGAAAGCTTTCTCTTTAACTAGAGGAGCCATGGTTCCAAGAGTGTGGGTCCAATCCCCATTGCATTTTGGCTCTGTCCTCCTGCAGCCTGGCTCCCGATGCAGACACAGGCACAGGAAGCACATGGCAGAACGGGAAAAATAAAACCTCAGCTTTTTGGCCAAAGAGCCATGGAGGAAAGGCCCAGGGAGCTAGAAAGTACTGGGGTGACCACAAAAAAGAGCAGTCCCATGAAGTTGAGTATGAACTCCTGGCTTCTCTCTAAGCTGAGCATACACTTATCTGATCCTAAACAGGATTTGTGAAATTAACTACAAGGTCCTACACTGGGTACCAGACAGCAAACACATAGGATTGATCCAAATAGCACTGCAAAAGCTTTGAAAACAAAACTGGCATTGGAACCACAGTTCACAGAAGGCAGGCCAGAATTTATAGCCTGAGATGAACCTGGCCAATGGCCTGCTAACCAAGCAAACACAAAATTAACAAAATCTCCTTAGAATTTAAATAAGACCAAACATTAAAAATGTCCAGGATACAACCCCAAATTACTCAGCATATGAAAAACCAGAAAAATCTCAACTCACAAGGGAAAAGGCAATCAACAGGTGTTACTTCAAAGATGACAGATGTTACAACTGTTAGTCAAAGATTTTAAAACAGTTATTAAGAAGTAAGGGCAAGTACTCTTGAAATGAATGAAACGATAGAGTCTTAACAAAGAAACAGAAACTATAAAAGGAACCAAATGGAAATTACCTGAAAAATACAATGATTGAAATGAAAAATTCACTGGATGAACTAAGTTTGGAAAGATGGTATGTCAGGGATCTTGAAGATAGTTTTTTTCAGTTAGACAATTAAAACAAACAAACAAACAAAATGAAACAATGTAGAGTCTCAGACACCTTTGAGACAATACCTAAAGCTCTAAATTCATGTGATGAGAGTCTGAGAAAGAGAAGAGAAAGAATATGAAAGGATTTAAAAAAGGATTTAAAGAATGAATGTCTAAAAAGCTCCCACATTTTGTGAAAGAAAGTCTTATAGACTGAAGAAACTCAACAAACCCCAAGCAGGCTAAACTCAAAGAAATCCATGCCTAGATACATCTTAATCAAACTGCTAAAAACAAAAGACAAACAAAAAGTTCTGAAAACAGAGAAAAACAACACATTTTACCAAGGGGAAACAATGATTTGACTGATTGTGGATCTCTCATCAACCCAGAATTCTATTTCCACAAATATCCTTCATAAATAAAGGTGAAATGAAGACATTTTCAGATAAAGGAAAACTAACAGAATTCACTATTAACAGTCCTGCTTCAAAAGAAATGCTAAAGGAATATCCTCAGGAGAAAGGGAAATGATAAAGATACTTGGAATATCAGGACTGAAGAAAGAACAACAAATCTTGTAAACATTTGGATAAATATTGCATACTATTTTTTCTTAAGTTATTTAATACATGTATGACGACTGAAAATGAAAATTATCACATCTGGTATAATATAATATAACAATCAAAAGTGGAAGATTAAAAAGAATTCTAAAGCATTAAGGTTTGAAACTTAGAATTAAGAATTCTAAGGCATTCCACCTGAAGTTGTAAAATATTATTCCTAAGTAGATATGAAAAGTTAAGTACTTACACTGTTATCTCAAGGGCAACCAGTAGAAAATAAATAAATAAATTAATTAATTAATTAATGCCTTTATCAAGAGATACAGTAAAAAATAAAATAAAAAATTTTCAATCAAATAATAAAAAAAAGCCAGGCATGGTGGCTCACACTTATAATCCCAGCACTATGTGAAGCCAAGGCAGGAGGAATGCTTGAGCCCAGGAGTTCAAGACCAGCCTGGGCAACATAGTAAGACTTCATCTCTTAAAAAAAAAAAAAAAGAAAGAAAAAGAAGAAAAAATATCAAAAAGGATGACAAAATGGTGGGAATACAGCTAAACATATTAATATTTACACTAAATGCAAATGGTCTAAATACAATTGAAAGAGATATTTGAAAAAATAAAACAAGACTCAAATATATGCTGTCTACAAGACATCCACTATTAATGAAATGGGTTGATTAAAAATAAAAGGATAAAAAAAGATAAACTATGAAACAATAATTAAATTAAAGTCAATTAAAAACTAGAAGGATTTTTTTTTAGGTAGAGGAAGGTGCAAATACTATTCAGTGAAGGATAATCCTTGCAACAAATGATGTGAGAGCAGTTTGACATCTGTATGCAAAAACAAATAGAAACTATAAAACTCTTCGAAAAAAATATGAGAAAATCTTTGTTATCTGGCATTAGGCAGAGCGTTTTTGGATATGATACCTAAATTATAATTCGTAAAAAGAAAAAAATGGATTTCATAGAAATAGAAAAACTTTTGCTCTGCAAAAGACACTTGTAAGAGAATAAAAAGACGAACAGGGAGAAATCTTCACAAATCACATATTTGACAGAGGATTTGTATTTAGAACACATAAAGAACTTTCAAAACTCAACAATAAGAAAACAAACAACTCAATCCCACCCCCAGATAGAAAAATATACACAGAAACCTGTACATGAGTGTTTATAGCAGCACTTCTCATAAATGCCCAAACTAGAGACAAGTCAGATGTCCTTCAACAGGTGAATGGATAAACAAACCGTGACATATCCATACAGTGGAATACTACTTAGCAACAAAAAGAATAAACTATTGGTACACACAATAAGTTGGATGGATCTCAAAGGCATTATACTGAATGAAATATGCCTGTATCGACAGGTTATATACTTTATGAGTCTATTTACATTACCTTCTGGAAAAAGGTAAAACATAGTGGTTGCCAGGGTTAGGGCTCAGGGGACAGTATGACCACACAGTAACAGCACAAGGGAGTTATGGAATCATGGACTGTTCTGTGTCCTGACTGTTGTGGTGGTTACACAAATGTACACGTGCTAAAATTCATAGAACTATATATCCCTCCCCCAAAAATGAGAGGTAAATCTTATTTCATGCTAAAAAAAAAAGTAAAATAAAAAGTGCTCTATAAACATTTGCTTCCTTCTTTTCAAAAGCATTTGGAGAGCTGTCATATAATGATGTTCATCACTTTGGATGAAAAAAATCTCTATCCAATACCTTTAAATCATTCAGTCTTTTGACTTAGTGATTTCACTTCTGAGAATCTATTCTAGTAATTTAAAATTCTACCCATTCCACAAAAAAGCTTCATACACAAAAGCAGGTCTATTGTAGGATATAATTTTATCACAGTTAAAAATTAGATGCCATATTAAATATTAACTAAAATTTCTATTCACCTATTTTTTGAGTTGGAGTCTCACTCCGTCACCCAGGCTAGAGTGCAGTGGCCGCTCCCGGCCACCGCAGCCTCGACCTGCTGGGCTCCAGCGATCCTTCTGCCTCAGCCTTCCAAGTAGCTGGAACTACAGGTGTGCACTACCACACCCGGCTAATTTTTTGATTTATTGTAGAGATGAGGTCACCAAGTTGCCCAAGTGGGTCTCAAACACGTGGGCTCAGGCAATCCACTCACCTCAGCCTCCCAAGGCGCGGGATTACAGGTTGAGCCACGGAGCCCGGTTCACCTATTATTTTTAAATTACAGTACATACACCTATTATAAATATGATAAATAGCTTGTAAAAATATAAAAAAGTGGTTTTATGATACTGAATGAATGAAATAGACTTCTATTCTATATCATGTTTTCAACTTTATAAAAAGTATGCATTTTTGATATATATGTTATTTCTGAGTGACAGGACCATATTTTTCCTAGTTTTTAAAAACTAACTTCTCATTCTGTAATAAATACATACTACTTTTTAAATAAAAAACTTCATTGAAAAAACTGGTACCAAAAAAACAACATTTATCCTGAGATCTTTGTTGGCTAAAATATTAACAAAACTTTGTAGGCCAGAAAGTTCACTGCCATTTTTCATTACAATAGCTAAAATCTAGAAACCACAAAAATGTCCAAAAGATAGAATATTTGTTAAATTATTAAGCATCTTTATGAGAACATTATATAGTCAAAAATGATAACAATTAATACTTTTTATTGATGACACAGGTAGATGCTTATGACATGATGTTAGGTAAAAATTGCCAGATGTGGTGGCTCACACCTATAATCCCAGAACTTTGGGAGGCCAAGGTGTGGAACTGCTTGAGCCCAGGAGTTCAAAGCTGCAGTGAGCTATGACAAGGCCAATGCACTCCAGCCTGGGTGACAGACACCTTGTCTCAAATGAGATATTATCCCAGCTATGTAAAATACAGTATATGTGTATGTATTCATAGGTTTATAAATAATTTGTGTTAAAGGTGAATGGAATACAAAAAAACTTATCAAAATGTTAACAGTGGTTGTCCTCGAAAGACATAGTACTGATCATCTTTACACTTTTCTATTTTTTTTTTTTTTAGTTGGGGGTCTCACTCTGTCATCTAGGTGGAAGTGCAGTGGCATGATCACGACTTACTGCAGGCCCAACCTCCTGGGCTCAGGTGATCCTTCTGAATCAGCCTCCTGAGTAGCTGAGACTACATTTGTGGCACCATGCCCAGTTAATTTTTTAATTTTTTTGTAGAGATGAGGTCTCACTATAATGCCTAGACTAGTCTTGAACTCCTGGGTTCAGCCAGTCCTCCCACCTCAGCCTCCCCAAGTGCTGGGATTACAGGTGTAAACCATGGCACCATACCATCTTTATACTTTTTTACATTGCTTAGAGTTTTCCCAAGGAGTATGCAATATTTCCATCATATTGTTCTTGGAACATTTTGAACAATTTTTACTAAATAAATGATGAATAAATGTCCCCAGGCAGAATTAATGGCTTCCTTATCCATGTTTCCAGAACACTTGGCTTATATTATCAGTTAAACCTTCCATTCGGTAAATAGTACTGAGCAATTACTATGTCTGACACTTCACAAGGCATTGCTAGTATGGAACTTATCCCATCACATTATGGCTAGTTATAGTCACATCTGTGTATATCTACTACTGGATTGTGTTTTACTTGAATTTGGAACTGAGCCTCATTCATCTTTTTATTACCAGGGCCTACTACAAGATGTAACATAGTAGATATTTGGTAAATGAGTGTGAGATTGAGCTTTTAAAAATTCATGCCGGGCTCGGTGGCTCAGCCTGTAATCCTGCGCCTTTGGGAGGCTGAGGTGAGTGGATTGCCTGAGCCCGCGGGTTCAAGACCCGCCTGGGCAGCGAGACCTCATCTCTACAATAAATCAAAAAATCAGCCGGGTGTGGTAGCGCATGCCTATAATTCCGGCTACTCAGAAGGATGAGGTGGAAGGATTGCCGGAGCCCAGCAGGTCGAGGCTGCAGTGGCCGGGAGCAGCCACTGCACTCCAGTCTGGGTGACAGAGTGAGACTCCAACTCAAAAAACAAAAAACAAAAAAATTCATAAAATGCCAATTTGGGGATGCTATTGGCTCCTAATATTTTATTTCAGGATGGAATAATTAAATGTGACTTTCACAGCACATTTAAACCCATTAAATTCATATTTCTTAATGAGCCACAGTAAACTCCAGGCTCTACACACCCAAAATATCACATTAATATGTTCCCAGCAAAGGATAATTTAGTTTTGGGATTTAGATAGACTTTCTGAAGTCCTCGTTAAAAGAAAAAAGAAATCATGAAATAAGTTTCTCTTGTTCAAGCTCTGGACAATCCCAAGCACTTTACATACAGGAGAAATGTTCAACACTATACCACTGGAGGAGTTATTTATTCTTGACCTTAACTACAAATGATTTTATGTTCTCAAATATAGAATTCACAATTCTCACATTTTATTTCTGTTAGCACAAACTATAAGTGTTTTTATTTATAAAAATATCTTATCCTTTATAAAAAAATCCTTTTTTTATATAGTGATTTTTATATAGTGATTATTTTTTATATAGTGATTATTCCTGAAAACATTTGCTTTACACTTAAAAGGGGGCCATGGTGTTGATCAGGGGGAAACTAAAATTGCTTGCCATCCACCTGCAATGATTTCAAGTAGGCAGGCACATCTCCAATTTCTCTGAATTGTACTAAGATCTTATTTGCTATTCTTGCTAATCTGTCTTTATTTTTCCTTTACCCAGAACAATGACATTTATTTCTGCCTGGCCTTATTTATGCACAGATATTCAATTTAATTACAAAGATAATCTCACCAGTGACAGGGAAATAGGTATAGAAAATTGGTCTTTTGGATGAGGCACAGCTGCAACAGAAACAATTTTAGAAAAGCTTAAGATTTTAGAAAAGCTATTATATGAAAAGAATGCTTACTGTTTATTTATTTCAAGAAAACGATAAAGATTAAATGTGACCATTCCACAAGGTAATATTCCTTCCACAGGATTCCACCGGTTCCCAGGAAAGCTGACACCTGGTAAGTGCTTTGCCATCTTGGGTAAATACCACTCATAAGTCATCATCTGCCAGAAAAATCACATATGATGTCAAACTTTTCATATATTTCTTGAAAAGAATCAAATTTACGCAGTACAATAAAAAGGTTCTAAAATGTAAATACACTCATTAAATACGTACATAATTGAACAATACCAGCACAACTAAGGCATGTGGCACTGACGACTTATTTAATGACATAAACTTTGAGTTTTATGTCTGAAGATATGACTATCAACAGTAATATCAGCACCTACTTTCATTTTACCTTCATGCATTTGACTGACTACCCAGAACGTCCTTCCCCATTCTTATACCTAGAGAATGTGTACTAAACTTTAAACTAACTAAATATCACTTCCTCTGTGATGCCCTCCTCTGTCTGCACATTCAGAATGATATGTTCCTCTAGCTCTTTGTATCCACCTCCTAGACAGCTCCAGGCCTACTCCTCACTAGATTGTGACCTCCTAGAGAAAAGGGACTGTATCCAAATCTTTGTGTCTCTGTACCTAGCACATTGCCTGGCATAGAAGAGTTCTTAAATTATGTTTGCTGAAGTTGAAATGTCTCTGATGGCCAGACTAGACAACCTAGACAATTATACAAAGGTATCATTACTCCATTCTTTCATTCATTCAACAAAGGAAGTATCGCTTACCTATAATGAGTAAAACATAATCCCTGCCCTTGAGAAGCTCAAAACATAATAATGTATGCCTCAAAGTTAAAAATGCTTTTGGATAAATTAGTTGAATTTATTATTAGCAACCCCAAATTAATTGCATATCCTTACATAGTCTTTTGATTTAAATAATTTATTAATATTAGAAAAAGTTATTTTTCTTAATTCTATATTTAATGTATACTAAATTTTATACTTTCATATGTACAGATCCCCTCTTTTTTAAAAAAATATTCCTATCTACACTATCAAATCCTTGTTACAGTTTAGGTATTATGCTTTGAGCAGTTGTGCTTATATTTTACTTATATAAGTTATTTAACTAACAAATGATAACTTAATTTTAATCTAAGTTTAAAATTTAAATACCCCAAAAATAGTTACTAAATTAGGTTTTATTACTCATTAGTTTCAGATCTTGGGAATATTCATATTTATGACCACACTGTTTCTCATTTAATTCTCATAATAACCTTACTATATAAGAATAATAATATCAGATACTGTAGATTGCCCACTCAACAGCTAATACCTTCTTTTTCATGAATGCAATCCTGATTTTGATCAGGCAGTTCAGGGCAGAAACAGGCTGAGATCTAGTCATTGGACATTGGATTCAGTATTGGTCAGTGGGGCTGAAGTGGAGGTCTGCCAGGGGCATCTGGGGCACATGTTACTCCCAGGAAATAGAAAGTGAGGAAGGATGCTCCAGAAGAAGCACCTTGCTTCATTTTAGGATGTGATGTTTGGAACTGAGAAGTCATGAGAACTGCAGAAACGCTGTTCTGGAACACAGACATCATTGAACTGTTTGTGTTATCAATCCTAAAATCTTCCATCTCTGGATTACTTGCCATGTGAGACAAAAGCTCAATAGCTTAAGCTACTCTTAGTCAGGTATTTTGTTTCTTGCATTCAAAAGCATCCTAACATATGATTACTCCCTTTTTATAAATAAGGCAACAGAAACTCTGAGGGAAAAAATCATTAGCCCCATGTTATATATCCAGGAAGTGACAAAATGAGGACTTGAGTGTAGGTCTAATTCACTTTTAATTTCATTCTTCTCAATGACAGCAACTGACATCCTAAACAGTATTTAAAATCATAGTGTGAAGCCACGTTATAACAAATAACCTACTTTTTGTCAGAAACTAAATGGAAGATCAAATTCATCAATCTGTGCAGAAATACAAACTGCTTATAAAAAACTACATGTTATTTACAAATTTTCCTATTTTTTCAAATCTGTTTTTAAAGTGTTCAAAAATTTACTAGGTGCCATGGTGCATGCCTGTAATCCTGGTACTTTGAGCAGCCAAAGCAGGAGAATTGCTTGACCCCAGGAGTTCAAGACCAGCCTGGGCAACATAGTGAGACCTCGTCTTTGCAAAAACTACAAAAATTAGCCAGACATGGTGGTGTGTATCTGTAGTCCCAAGCTACTTGGGAAGCTGAGGCAGGAGGCTGAGGAGGAAGGACTGTTTAATCCCAGAAGCTTCAGGCTGTGGTGAGTCAGGATCACACCACTGCACTCCAGCCTAGATGGCAGAGTGAGACCCTGTTTCAATTTAAAAAAACAAAAAGCTTTCAAAAACAGAAAAACAAAAAATTTTTTCAATTTAAAAAAACAAAAATTATAATTATTCACTAATTCAACAAAGTCTATTAAGTACTATGTCTAATAATTTGCTCAATTGAATTCATCACATTATTGGGGTTTTTTTGTTTTTTTGTTTTTTGAGTTGGAATCTTACTCCATCCCCCAGGCTGGCACGGCCACACCAGGGCTGACCTGGTCCACCTGCTGGGTTCCAGCGATCCTTTGGCCTTAGCCTTCCAAGTAGTGAGAACTACAGGCGTGTGCTACCATGCCCAGCTAATTTTTTATTTATTGTAGAGACAAGGTCTTGCCAAGTTGCCTGGGCTGGTCTCGAACCTGCGTACTCAGGCAATCCACTCGGCTCGGCTTCCCAAAGTGCTGGGATTACAGGCTAAGCCACTGAGCCCGGCCATCACATTATTCTTTGTTTTTTTAATCCTATGTTTTATTTTAAAATTGTGGGGTACAGTTAAGGGTTAGGTATACAAATATGCATTGTGCAGGTACCCTTGTTGATGAGGTGTGCCCCCCCCACATTATTCTTTAAAGAATAAGAATTTCTCTTTTCCTGATGATTGCTCTAAAAATACTAGAGATAGATTTCTTTCTTTTTAAGTATTTACGGTCTAAATAATAAAACTTGTAGTTTAAATATAGTTCTTCAGTTCCAGAAAATTGTTTTAATTGTCTTCAAATTTTTCATAGATATTTGCCTGCCATATTTTTGTCATAGAATCAACAAAATTTATATAAAAATTCTATAGCAGAATTGTGGTTGGTAATTTTTATTTTTAGCGAAATGTTTACTTATCCACAATATGATTTATTTCATATTCAATCTAGCTTCTATCAATCCCTGAACCAGTGGGAAGTGTTAATTTGAATGGTTGACTGATTGTAAAAGAATAGTTTAAAAATACATTTACGATACAATAAACGTTTTTATGGTTTGCCATGTGGACTAGAGACCCAGACTATTATCTGAGTCTAGCATAAGACGTATTAATTCTTATAACATTTTGTTTAAATTAGAAAGAAGCAAGTCAAATGACTTACACTATTAGTTAAAATAAATAAAATGTGATATATAATCTACTGAAGCATGATCCTAAAAACTGTACCTAGCCATTGTTTTTTAAAAAAGATAATTTTCTCAAAAACATATGCTTTAAAATCACTGCAATATGCTCAGTCTATTTTTCATATACTTACCTCTTGATCCACTAGTGAAATATCTGGCCTCAACCCTTCACAGTGATACATATAACGGAGAGCATTGCCTGGCAGATCTCCTCTGAGTAAGATAATTGCATCACGAGGCATAGAGGCTAGAAGGTTCTTTGCAAATTTATCGATCACATAGTTGGTCCTTTGGTCACAAATGCTAAATAAAAGGATACGAAAATTAAAACAGCAACATTTTGCTACAGTTTTAATAAGACTGGGCTTGTTTTCTACACCATTCCTTTCCCGTCATATAATCAACATTTAGCATTTCAATGTATTCTAAAAGGATGCATATATTTGGAAAAAAACCCAGGACTATCATTTGATAAAAAAGGAGAAGGAGCTAATCATGCAATTGAAAGAAATCAGCCTACTGCTTAAATTGTAATTTATGATCAGTTAGTGCTCAAAATGAATTATTTTTTTATCCCCTAAAAGCAATGCAATTTTATTTTTAAAAAGTAAGATTTCCCACTTGGAATTTAAGGTAATTTTGTGCTACATCTACTTACTCAAAGGAATTCTCAGAAATGCAAAAGGAAATCTGCCAATTTCTGGTATAAATGTGTATGACATTTGTATGACTTTCGTGCATGCAGAGCATGATCCTTTCCAAGACTCCCCTGAACCACAGGCCTCCTGTGTTCCTCTCTCCCTGGAGACTGAGAAATCACTAGGGAATGCAACCAATGAGAAGGAAGGGAAGGAACAGTTTGTCGAGTTGTTTACTTCTCTCTAGGCATTATTTGCCATTGCCAACAACAGCAGTACAGCCCTTTTCAAGAATGAAGTGGACTTTCTAACTTCAAAGAAAAACTGGCATAAATTCTGCAAGCTTTCCATGAAAGAAGACTACAAGAGAGTAAAAGCATCAGAAAATGAGAAAAGACTGTCACGTTATTAATCAGGTCCATTACATTTGATGGTGCTGAGAAACACGGCCTCAACTGGAATCACTAGCTTGGTATCACAAAGCAAATAAACACTTCTAGGAAAAGAACATTATGCCTTCCTTTGTAATCAATGTAACAATCACTGTTTCCTACTCTGATTCCCTACGTTGCAGAGTACTCACATTTTCTGTTCTCCTGGGGCAAATTTAAAAATCAAAAAAAGATAAAACCACTCAGCCTGTGCAAGCATGCTTGGCAGTGAACGTGGACTGCCCTAATGACCTGCCAGCAGAAGACTGGGATTAAAAAAAGGTTGAGGGCCAGGTGCGTTGGCTCATTCCTGTAATCTCAGCACTTTTGGGAGGCCAAGGCAGGAAGATTGCTTGAGCCCAGGAGTTTGAGAACAGCCTGGGCAACATAATGAGATCTAATCTCTACAAAAAATTAAAAAATTAGCCAGACATGGTGGTATGTACCTGTAGTCCCAGTTACTTAGGAAGCTGAGTTACTTGCCTGATCCCAGAAGTCCAGGCTGCAGTGAGTCATGATTATGCCACTGTACTCTGCCTGGGCAACAGAGTGAGACCCTGACTCAAAAATAAACAAATAAATAAAATGGTTGGGAAATCTCCATACCAATTTGATCCAGCAATTCCACTACTAGATATCTACCCAAAGGAACAGAGGTTGTTGTGCAAAAAAGACACCTGCACTTGTATGTTCACTGCAGCACAACTCACAATTGCAAAGATGTGGAATCAACCTAAATGCACATTAAGTGCTCAGTGGATAATGAAAATGTGGTATATATACACTATGGAATACTATTCAGCCGTGAAAAGGAATGAAATGTCTTTTGTGGCACTTTGCATGGACTCAGAGACCATTATTCTAAACATAGTAACTAACGCAGGAATGGAAAACCAATGCTGCATGCTCTCACTTATAAGTAAGAGCTAAACTAAGGAACTGCAATGGCATAGAGAATGACATAATGGACGCTGAAGACTCAGAAGGGGGAGGGTAAAGGAGGGGTAGGGACAAAAAGCCACCTATCGGATACAATGTGCACAGGTGGGGGTGAAGGGTACATTTAAAACCCAGACTTCTTTAACACTTACACAATGCATTCATGTAACCAAAAATCATTTGTACCCCCTAAAGTCATTGAAATAAAAATTAAAGAATAAATAAAGTAAATTTTTTTTAAAAGGTGGGAAATACACCGTGGGCTTGGTGAGCCCTTCTTGAGCTAGCTAGCAATGGAGTTGTGTCTGGGACATGCAGACCCTTCCTACAAGGTCTCATGGTGGCTTTCCTAACATGAGCTCTACCCTGCTGTTATAAAAAAACATCCATTTTTAAAGATGAGAAAGGAAACTTAATCTTTTAAAATAATACCATCCAAATCTCACTATAACAAAACTCCGAGGGACTCTCCTTTTCAATTCTGTAGCGTGTACTGGATGTTGCTGGAAATAAATGAACCATCATCTAAAGCTTAGACATCTTTTATGTTAGACTGAGATTTTCATTGTAATGATTATGAAACAGATTTGAAAAATACATACAATACTAATAATATATATGCATTAAGACATTTTTAGAACTTAATTTAAAAATAATTAATATTCACTACAACAGGGTAAGCTGGACAAGGACCAGGTATTACTCAAATGATAAATCTTTAAAGCATAAGGGAATTACTTTAGAACATACAAAAAGCCCCAAATCTTTTTGCTCTCCATCTGGGTGGTATTTAGAACACGGAGTTTTACATATAATCCAGAATCTACAAAGTATCTCTAGGGTTCTTTAGAGGAAAATATACAAATAGTCTCCATGCACCTCCCACATTCATGTTTGCAATGGCCTGAAACCACATCTCACCCGTGCTGAGATTCCAGCTCAGGAGGTTTAATAGCCCCAGAAGTTTAAGAACCATTGCATCCAACCAAACTGTCTCACTTTGAGTCCTGAAAACCAGCGGAAGCTAAAAATGAAATAAAGTCCCAGAATCTAGATTTCCAGATGTCTCTGGCTTGAGAGCTCCTTTTCATAAAAATAACCATGTGTTACCTGTAATTAGAATATAATTGGTAAACTACAAAAAGAGCTGCTGAAAGCCACTCCAGACACTGGAGCCCACTGGTGTTCAGGACTCGGTTAATCTCAGACACCAGTGCAGCCAAACCCACACCGGCGAGGACGGCCACCACTGCGTTGCTCTGCATCCAGAATCGCTCCACCTGTGAAAGAGACATGCCAACAGGAGGTCCAGTTGACTCGTTCATGCAATCAATTGGGTACTTAGATATTTTAAAATTAACACAGAGAAACAAACAAACAAACAATCAGTTGCTCACGTCTGCTGTCATTCAGGTCTTATAAATTGACTTTCCCAATCCAAGCTGAGGTCACTTTATTTTTCTCTTTTCAGACATTCCTCTTTTCCAGCTCGCAGTGTGCATCTCCCTTTTGGGATCCACACATTCATTTCAATACTGTGGCCTTAGTCTTGAACTCCAGTAATAGGTAGGCTGGAGAAGGCAGATAAATGCTTTTGCTTTACTCCTGATGCCCCTTGCATGTTGAAAAGTTTCACTAGTAACAGTCCTGGCCTCTCTCTACCTGCTCATTTACTTCCTCCAGAGGATGTAAAGACTGATCTGCCTTGGGAGTTTGGGAACTGGGCCTGGGGCTACATTGCCCTCCCTTTTCCTCTCACTTCCTCCTAGAAGTGAGGTGCCTACAGGGAACACTTGTCCAGGAGCAGAGTCTGTCCCTGTGGCCCCAGTGGGTGGAGCCAGTCCTGTGCAGCACTGCTGTGACTAGTGGGTGAGTCTGTCCAATCTGGGGTGCTGTGTGAGGAAGCCCCCTTGTTCACAGATAAAGCCACATCCTCCAATCTCAGCATTATCAGTATTAAAGGTGATTTTCAGAAGTGGGGTATTGGTTTGTCCTGTTTCTTAATCGATTCAAAATTCAGGTGATCAAGTAGGATACTATTTATTAGGATTCTTGAACACAAACAAACAAATAAAGAAACACAGTTGGTTTCAGTTGTCAAAAAAGAGCTATGGATGTTTACAGAGTTTCTTTTATAAGGAGAAGAAATACCCAAATGACTGCCAAGGAAAATAGGAACACGGTGGCTCTTTTGCATAGAGCTGGGACTGGTGAAGTAAGAAATAAGGGAATACGTTAGTAAGAGTGCCTATTGCAACTCATATCTCTTTTGTCATTAACAACAACAACAACAAAATTCCAGGAGAATGACTAAAATCGACTTCCCATTTATTTTTCTGTTTAATTACTATCTTAACTAAACATTTAATTCATTTTTTATTTCCTGAAAAGAGGCCTTAGTTGTACTGGCTCAATAATTTAACCTTTTACACACACACACACACACACACACACACACACACACAACTGTAACTATTCCTGAAATAATTTGCTTTTCTATAAGATTTATGAGAGATAAATTTGCACATTCTTCACAAACTTTCTGGTTAAGGATATATCTAAGTAAAACTTACCACGCCCATGAAAAGTGGTTTTGAAATATCTAAATTTGCTCTCCAAGCAAAGAACAATGAATAAATGCAGAACATTCCAGTAAAAAGCCACACTAATGATGGATTCTGTCTGTCTCTACAAAAAAGTCCATAATTAGTTATATACATGAATATCAATAATATTACACAATTTATAAAAAAGTATATTTAGATCTATAAGATTTTCAGTTTTTAACTGGGAATTAAAAAAAACCTCAGTATTTAAAATTTAAACAGTCATCCAAAATATAGTAATGAACTAGATACTGTAAACAACTTAACTTGGAACTACACAGCAAAGGATATAAAGATAAAATTCACAGAAGAAATACAAACTACTGATCTTGTTAAATTTAAGAAGTAAACACATGCAAAATAAAAAGTTTCATGTTTAAATTATAAAGATTTAAAAATGATAAATCTCATTGTGTGAATGCAATAGTATGACAATGTACACTAGTAAATTTTTCAGAAAAAGTAATTTATAACATCTATATTAAGAGCTTCAAAAATATTCATAATCATTAACTCAGTTATTTAATATGCAGGCACAAATCTTTATGTAATAACCAGAGATGTGGCTAAAGATCAATCCATAAAAATGCTTTAGTATTACTTATAAAAGTAGAAAAAGTGGAAGCAATCTAAAGACTCTTAAATAGGAGAACATTTAAATTAATTCTCCTGTGATTATAGGATGGACTATCACATAGACATTTTACTGATTCTAAGTATTTTTATGGTATGGGAAAATACCATAAAATACTTACATGTTCAGCAAACAAAACTACAGATGCATATATAAATTTACATATACTCAACAAAGTAGATAGTAAATGACTAAAAAATTAATGGAGGTTAATAGTGCTGAATATTTTAGGCTTTCTTTTGTTATCCCAGGTTACTATTTTCATCAGAGGAATTTAAATAATTGTTTGCCTCTTTTTCAAATCAACAATAATAATCGGTTATAGGCAGAGTATGGGATCAAACCTAAAGACATCACATAACTGCCTACTTAGATTGTAATATACTCAATTTTTTGAAAGCATTGATTTGTAATAAAATAAAACATTAGTAAGAAAGCAATATACATTTTTCTATTCTTTTTGTTTTTGTTTGAGACAGGTTCTCACTCTGTCACCAAGGCTGGAATGCAGTGGCACAATCACAGCTCACTGAAACCTTGAACTCATGGGCTCAAAGGATCTTCCTGCCTCAGCCTCTTGAGTAACTGAGACTACAGGTGCATGCTACCACAACCAGCTATTTTTTTTTTTTTTTTTTTTTTTTGTAGAAATGGTGTCTTGCTCTGTTGCCCAGACTGGTCTCGAACTCTTGGCCTCAAGCGATCCTCCCACCTTGGCCTTTCTTTTTTTTTTCCCTTTTTTTTTTTTTATTGTGAAGTTGTGGGGTACAGTTAAGGGTTAGGTATACAATTGCATTTCATTCAGGCACCCTGTTGATATGTTTCCCCGTTCCCAGACAGATATTTGCTACTGTTAATCCCATCTCCCTCCCCCCACCATAGTTTCCCAGTATGGTCAGTCATTTTCGTATAGTATTGCACTGGATGTTTAAGGTCCATTATATGAGTGAGAACATGTGATACTCGGATCTTTGTTTCTGTGAGAGGTCACTCAGTATTATAGACTCTAGTTCCATCCAGGTTGCTGCGAAATTCATGATTTTGTTCTTTTTTATGGCTGCGTAGTATTCCATCATGTATATGTACCACATTTTTTTAATCCAGTCCTCTTTTGACGGGCAGCATGGCTGTTTCCAGGTTCTTGCTATTGTGGACAATGCTGCGGTAAACATGCGTGTGCAGGTATCTTTTTTATAGAGTGATTTGTGTTCTTCAGGATATATTCCCAGTAGGGGGATTGCGGGGTCATATGGGAGGTTGGTATTTAGAGCTTTTAAGAATCGCCACACTGCTTTCCACAGAGGTTGCACTAGTTTACACCCCACCAACAGTGTAGAAGTGTTCCCTTTTCACCACACCCTCTCCAGCAGCTGTTATTTTTTGAGTTGTTGATGATTGCCATTCTGACTGGGGTTAGGTGGTATCTCAGTGTGGTTGTGATTTGCATCTCCCTGATGATCAGTGAGGTTGAGCATTTCTTCATGTGTTTGTTGGCTGCTCGGATGTCTTCCTTTGTGAAGTGTCTGTTCATATCTTTTGCCCATTTGATAATGGGGTTGTTTGTTTTTTTCTTTTCAGCACGTTTGCGTTCCTTGTAGATCCAGGATGTTAAGCCTTTGTCGGACCTGGAGTTGGCAAATACTTTTTCCCAGTCTGTAGGCTGTCTCCCTGCTCTCTTGATGGTTTCTTTGACTTTGCAGAAGCTTGTCAGTTTAATAAGGTCCCACTTATCTTCACCTTGGCCTTTCAAAGCATTGGCATTACAGATGTGAGTCACCATGCCCAGCCTACATATTTGTCTTGGTAGAAGTGGTTAGGAGATTAATTTATTTGGAGTATACAACAATATTGGCAATGACATACTATAAACATTAATTTACAATGACATACTATAAACATTAATTTAATTCACGAACATGGGAAAAATAACAGTAAAAAGAATTATATTACTCACTTTTTTGCTAAACATATATTTGCCCAAACTGCAAGGGCTTGGATGTTGAATGAGAGTTCGGTTTTCATGTTTGTTACTTGAGAACTGTGAAAAAAACAACCTAACTTATTGTTGGCAGGAAAAAAATTTGGTTAATTCCAAATAAGATATCTGTAGCATAAGTTTGATTATACACTCAACAATTATAAGAACTGGGATCAGATTATAAAATTATTTGTCTTCTTTTAAAATTTGGAAGGCAAGGTGCCATCGAAAGAGTTAAACAGTTCTAAGATGCTTTCCAACTGTAACATTTGATTATCAACGTATATAATTTGGGATAGGATCAGAACAAATTAATTCTTCTGCATTTTTTATATTGGTATACTGTATAGAATATCCCTGATAGGTTTGATATAAAGTTGTTTGAAGTGAGTTTTTGAACTTTCTTCTGTTGGTAGTGTAGACATGCCTACAGATACTTAGGAATTGAAAATGAAATTAATTCAAATAGCTTTCTGGAGATCCAATCATGAAGAAAATAAAGGCCAAGAGAGGTTATCTGCAACCATTCTTTTTAGGTTAATTTCTTCCTTAAAAAACCTCCCTTGTTTTCTATATTATTTTATTTTAAAACATTTAAACAATTTCAGAGAAAGTTATTATTTTTTCATAACAATTACATGAAATTCTTTCATTAACTAATATGCATTTTCAGGGGTTATCTGAGTTCTAAAACATCTTCTGCTTGAGCAGTCTCTGGTTTTTAAAAAAGAAATGACTCCCCACACCATCTCAAAGAACTTCTTCGCCCTACCAGCAATTTTACTGGATAAAATGTGATGCCATAATTATGTAACCACACAATATGTATTTTACTAATGGAGACTCATCTACCAGGAGGATATATCCTTACTCATTTTTGAATACACTTAAAAAATTGATTCAGCATGAGGCCCATTTCAAACCATTCTTCAAAAGGAATGAAGTCAGTCTAAAATTAATTCTTAGAGATCTGTTGCTTGAATGAAAGCTCTCTAAAAGATGGACACTGCCTAAGGTTAGATTCAATAATTTCCTTGTACAGGATTGCAACGTTGAGATACACATGGGGAAAGAATTTAATTTGCTTAACTGGAAAAGGGTAGATGATTAGGTCCCATCGGTTTGAAGGATTTTCTCATCAGTTAATTATGAGATGCCTTTTTCAACACTCCCATCCACCTGAAACAATTAGACTAGAAATTCTCACTCAGAGACTGCTCAGATTATGCCTCCATTCTACCTGATGACATGGTTCAAACTAATAGTGTGGGTGTGAGGTGAGTGGTCATCACTTTTGTCAAATATTTTTTCTGGGTATATGACCAGCTATTATTTTAATGTAAAGGAGGTCTTTAAGTCTCCCAGTAGATGACTTTTATGTGTAACTAATAAGAGTTAGATATAGAATCTTGGATTACTCTTGTAGAGTTCTTTGGGGATCTAGCATTGGCTAAGGCAAAATGTACCAGTACACCTTAAAGCTGTAACAATCCCTGGAAGGTAAGTAGAAAAGGGCAGGTCAGAGTCTCTTCATGTGCAGAGCAGAACAAAGCAGAACAAAGTGAAAGCTTGGAGATAGTGATAAGGTGTCTTTATCTTTAAAAAGAAACTAAGCTTCTTGCTACCATCCCCTCAACAAAAAAGAAAAAAGAACCATCCAAGTCTCACACATAAATAGAAATTTTAAAGTCAACTGTGAGAACCATTAAAAGGTTATATAAAAATAACTGATGGCAGGGAAATATGTATATTATGACCCTATTTTTAAAATACAAACAAAAATATAAAAATATTGGAAGAATATAGACAAAAATTTTCAAAGATTAATAACAGTGGTTATCTCTGCATTTCGGAATTATAGTCAAGTTTAATTTTCTTATTTTTGCTTGTCTGTATTTTCTAAATTTTTTGTAAAGATTATGCACCATTTTTTGGAGTAGAAAAAAAGTTGTTCAAAAGAAAGAAAGGAAAGATGGATGGAAGGAAGCAAGTTAAGTAAATAAAACAAATTGTGAGAACCATGAACTGCCTCATTTATAAAGCTGAGATATTCTCCCTATAGATTTTTCAAGTAGCCCCAAGAATTCCAAATTAGTAATTAGTTAGGCGATCACTTTATTTTCTTCCAAAATTTTATATGAAGTTGGTATGGATATTTTTCAAGTTGTCTTATTCTGTGTAGGTTTTAAAGCAAATTGTTAGTCCATTTTTCAAAGACAACATTGAATAATATAGATGAAAATATATTTGCTTAAGCTGGCACTAACAAGATTGAATGTTAAAAATATATAACTCAAAAATGGAGCCCACAACAAGGATAGCCTAAAGGGAGTCACAGGAGACTTTAAATAAATTAATATCTGAAGAATTAAAAAACAAAATAACAAGAAAATAACTGTTTAAATTGTGCTAAATACAATGTTGCAACATATTTCTAAGAGAAAGACAATATAAAAACCAAATCAAGGAATACATTATTTATAAAACAACATCTGCATTGGGTAATTTTCTATCCAACTGAAAGTTGAAATACTTTTATTTGATAAATGCTCTATATAGTCACTGATATTCTCATTCAGTGTTGTGTTTTTTACTCACTTTAAGCTCTATCTTTCTTACTGGAGGAAATGCTAGAATATTTGAAAGTACAGTGGGCCCTCTATATCCATGGATTCAATCAACTTTGGATCAAAAATATTCAGAAAAAAATGTAACTGTACTGAGCATATACAGACTCTTCTTCCTTGTTATTATTCCCTGAACAACACAGTCCAACAACTATTTACATAACATTTATACTGTAATAGGTATTATAAGTAATCTAGAGATGACTGGAAGTATACAGGAAGACATATGTAGGGTAGATGCAAATACTATGGTATTTTATTTCAGGGACTTGAGAGTCTGCAAATTTTGATGTCCAAAGGAGGTCTTGGAACCAGTCCCCTCTAGACACTAAGGGATGACTATTTATACAAACTGTTAATGGTAAGGTGAAAACTACTTCTTAGACATACTGCTTCACAAAGAGATGACTTCAGAAATCCCTAAAAATCACTTAAAGGAACTAATAGAGAATTCATTTAAAAATAGTTTCAAATATTTCATACTCACAGCAATATTTCAGACATACTGGATCCTACTTCAGATTTAGCCTAAACACAAAAAACAAAAGCTTATTTGCACAAGCATTAAACTGAAGCTTTATTAGGTTATTGCATTTTAACAATCTTGATTTAAAAGATGCAGATTTTAAATATATAATATAGCATTACTCCTTGTTCAAATTCTACTTCAGAGCCTTATTGAATTTTTAAATAAAAGACAGTGAAAACTAACTTGAACATCCTTTCGGAAGAGTTTTAGAAATAATGGGCTAAAAATTAGCTAAACTATTCCAACATTATCTGCACAGGAATTTTTACCTGCTCCATTTCCGACCCAGGCTGGTTCACACCTCCTTAGGCAACCTGGTGGTTCCCCCTACTGAGAGGTAACCATACTGATGCAGAACTTAGTTCAGACACCCTATCAACATCGAGCACTACAGCCCAGAACTCCTGGGCTCAAGTAATTCTTCTATCTCAGTCTCTTGAGTACCTGGGACTATAATAAACATGTAGCAGTGTGCCCAGACACATTTATGAATTAAGACTTTTTTACACTTCTGTTATTGATTGTCCTTAAGCTCTTTTTTTTTTTTTTCTGAGTTGGAGTCTCACTCTGTCACCCAGACTGGAGTGCAGTGGCTGCTCCTGGCCACCGCAGCCTCGACCTGCTGGGCTCTGGCAATCCTTCCGCCTCAGCCTTCCAAGTAGCTGGAACTACAGATGCACGCTACCACACCCGGCTAATTTTTGATTTATTGTAGAGATGAGGTCTCGCCAAGTTGTCCAGGCGGTTCTCGAACCCGCGGGCTCAGGCAACCCACTCACCTCAGCCTCCCAAAGGCGCAGGATTACAGGCTGAGCCACTCTTTTTGGGGTACTTTGATTAAAGTTCATTACAACCTGCTCATCTATAATTTCACAATTATGTATGATTTACACAAATTTCAAATCTGGAATGACCGTTAGACAATATTTTTGTGGAACAACCAATATAAGTAAAGCAAAGTATAAATTTAAAGTATCAAACTCTCTAGGTCAAAATAATTATTCTTTTATTAATCTATTTTATTAAGAAATATCTCTTACATATTAAAAATATATATTTAAGGGATAAAGAGTTTTATTGTTGTTGTCATCATTGTTGTTTAGAGACAGGGTCTTGTTCTATCACTCAGGCTGGAGTGCAGTGGTGCAATCACAGCTCACTGCAGCCTTGAACTCCTGGACTCAAGTGATCCTCCTGCTCAGTCTCCCGAGTAGCTGGAACTACTGGCGTGTACTACCATGTCTCACTAATTAAAAAAAAAAAACATTTTATTGTAGAATCAGGATGTTGCTATGTTGCCCAGGTGAAATAAAATGGGTTTTTTTGGTTTGTTTTTGTAAAAAAAAAAATCAGATCGACCATTCATTTAAGAGTCAAAACCTCATCAATATATCTCACAAATACCTCCCAAGCTTTTCCTTCTCTATCTCCTAGTGGTAACTACTACCTTGAATTTGGTGTGAGTTATTCCCCTGCTTTTTATAAACACATAGTTTTCCTACTTTGGTAAATACCCTTGAACAATAGATTCTTTAGTTTTTGCATGGTTTCAATTTTTTTTATAAATGGTATCAGAAACTATGAGACTTGCTATGACTCTTCTGTGATTTGCTTTCTTAAATAGAATACATTTAAGACACATGAAAGAAAACCTGATGTAACTATCTATATTAAAATAAACAATCTTCCATTTATGCCTTCATTTTTCAGATCTTTCTGCAACTACATTTAATATCTTCCCCTTAATATGTCTTATGAAAAGGCCTTTTGCATTTCTTTAGAGCACAGTTTCCACCTAGGGAGACATATTTTATGAAGCATTTTAAAAATTAAATACTAACATGTTCACACTGTTCATCAAATATATTAGCAAATACATATAAATATAATATATACATATATACATATAAATATAAAATACATATATATATATATAAAATAAAGAAGTGATTTGATCAAGGTAAATTTAAAAATTTGAGGCTTTCTTCCTTCAATCTTTTCCAAGTATTTTAATTCAAAGATCAAGGGCCCGCAGTCATACCTAGTGCTAACCAAGACTGAAATATAGCCAGGCACGGTGGCTCATGCCTGTAATCCCAGCACTTTGAGCCCAGGAGTTCAAGACCAGCCTAGACAACATAGTGAGAACTCATCTCTACAAGATATAAAATAAAAAAGTTAGTTGGGTGTGGTGGCACAGACCTATCAACCCAGCTACTCGGGAGGCTGAGGTGAAAGGAATACCTGAGCTCAGGAGACTGAGAATTCAGTGAGCCATGATCATGCCACTCTACCGCACTGTCTGCCTGGGTAACAGAGTGAGACCCTGACTAAAAAAAGACACATTGCAAGGGGCAAGTCTGTTATATAAAAAACTGAAATAAAAATCCTATCCACTGTCACTGATTAACATTGATTGTTTTTCCAATCAAGGCCCAGGCAGAGCACTGAAGTTCTGCCACTTATTTCCTCAGAACTTTTAAAATATAAATTTACCAGGCTGAATGTTCCATACTCTTCCCTGAAAAAATGTGTCAGAAATCCCAGCAGTGTTGTCTGGTCTCCCCAGGTCCACCGGGCTTGATTGAAGTAGGATGAGATAGGAAGGTGGACATAGGGCAGCAAGCCAACAGAGAAGCATAGACCCAATTTTAGCAGAAAGCCCAGGGACAGTTCCTGTAGCAGAGCACATGGGATTGAACAACAATGTTTATTTTAGTAGATTCATCCTGGAACTTCAAGAATACATCACGGAAAATATCAAATGTGTTTACTCAGAGATGATCTCTCCATTTATATCAAGTCACCACAGAATACTATGGTAAATCTCCTGATTACTATGGTTTACTAGAAAATTGAATCAGCCTGAACTCCTTTGCATAGCAGGTGAAATCTGAGTGAAGCAAATAATATTAGAAAAGACTTGTAAGTATCATGTTTATTGCATCTCTTCCATTTAAAACCATGTCATGACATGCAGCATCGCACAGCTGAAATACTCCATTTGGAAGTGATTAAATGTTGTTTGGCCCCAAATATGCCCCTAATACTATTCTAACACTAATTCACTTCATAATTACCATTAAGAGTAAACTTCAACTATATACTTTATTATGATTATACACTGACAATATAATTCTTTCAACAAGAGTTTTGGACATTTCATGGAAATGTTTGGCACAAATTAAACTAGTTTTATATAACCTCCAAACTCATCCAAATGCTTTTTCCTCTTAATTTACATATAGGATGGAAGATTAAAGGAAATTTGTCATTCTATGTAACAATGATGCCTCATATAACTTATTTGGGGGGATAATGTTTCTCATCTGCACATTTATAAAACAAAGGACAACATTGACAAAGTTTTATAAAGATTAAGTCCAAAATAATATGAATTCTGGGATATTGAATCTGGTATACTAAATTCAATATCCCAGAATTTGAACCAGTTCAAATATACATTTGAAGTCTTCCCCCTAACTTTAACTGCTTTAGTAACAGGGAAAGAGGGTCTCTCACAAATATCATATTTGAAAATAGCCAATTTTTCCTTTACAAAAAAGAGAAATTCATATGTGAGAATGAATATAAGAACCAAGGTTCACATTCACGAGAAGTAGAACAAGCGGTTGATTTATATTAGCATTTTCAAATAAACATTCTTAATTGAAAATGAAGCATTTTATTATATTACTGATTTCATTTGAGATTTCTATAGCAGTAATGAGATGCATAAAAAATGATGGCATGAAAGGAGTGTAAGAAATAACTAATCTAACAACATGCCTTTGCTATTTTTAAAAGTGGTTTTAGAGAAAGTAAGTGTTTATTTTGTGGCAGTTTATGTATATCATAAAGTTAAATTTAGAATGGTAAGATGCAGTTACTGCAGAATTTTCCTTCTGTATGAGAAGTAAACAGGAAGACAATTACAGGAGAACTATTTAGTACAGAGAGTCCTAACTACACATTAGAATCTCCTGGGGAGCTTTGTAAAAATCTCTGGGCCTCATCCTAGATCAATTATGTTAAAATTGTTTTCAGCATAAATTTACATATATAGCTATGTATATATAAGCACACATATACATATATGCCTACATTACTATATATGTGTGTATATGTGCGTACACACATAAAAAACATACATTTTTTAAAAAGCTTCCCAGATAATTCAAGTGAGCAGCCAGGGTTGAAACTGACTGACTCAGGACTTCCTGCTCCACCTCAAATCACCTCACAGTGAGATCCACTACCCTGCCACTTCATTGGTAGACGTTATTTTCTAGCCTCTGCTATTTAAACAATGGAAAGGAAAGGTCCACTGAAGCTCTCAAAATCTCCTCATTCATTGGTAGCTCACCTCAGTACAAGGCACACAGGCTCCAAAATGGTCAACTCTGAGTCCTGCATGTCTTTTAGAAAGTATATGGCTCTCCTTTCAATCAGCTAACATGAACTATTGTGTTTTTGGGGTTCTTTCCAGAGAATGCACCCCTTTGATGTCTGTTCAGATCAGAAGCATGGTTAAGATGTCACACTTAAGAGTGGGTCATATCCACCCACTCCCATCTCTGCATCCATTGATTCACAAGAAAAATATATGGGCCTCCTCAGTTTTGTATTCCATAAAAAGGTTTAACTGAGTTATATTTCATGTTTCCATTTTTAAAACAAGGGTTTATATAATAAAAGGCCCTATAAAAAATTTTCTATCTACTCCATAAAACAACTGTAAATGCACTGCCTATTATGCCGTTTAATATCCCTTACATAAGGACTTACATGATTAATTTCACAGAATTCAGTTCCAAGAAAAAGTTGCCCTTTCTTGTCAACTGTTGTGTTTCCCTTTTATTTGCTATTTAATCACATAATAAGAACTTTATAACCTGCACCTTGCCCTTTTTTGCTTTGCTGTTAAGAGGCTAAGAAGGAGAATCTGTTCAAGTACTGTGACTATAGTCATTTAAAGCTTTGGTATAATTATTTCCCTTTTTCTATATAATAATTTTGTTTCATGTGTTTTCTATTATAGTTCTGATTATTGCTGGCTATAATTAACAAATAATAAAATGACAAATAAAGCTGAGTTTGTTCATAAACAAACAATAAATCAAGAAAAATGACTCCAGCACTGGCTTTGTATATAGACTATTTTAATATCCTGGTACCTATATCTCCCAATGCCTAACAAAGTAATTTTCCTATGATGTTTTATACTGCCATGTTAATTAACAATCATTTTTTTCTTTCAGGTAAAGAAGAAATAAAAATAAATCATTTTTAATTATAGGGAACTATGTTCTGAGAACACAAGATGGTTACTCATCAGAGATTTTATTATTTAGTTCATAGTAGCAGCGATGCTGGTTTTTTTAGAGCCAAATCCTCAACCCTGGAAAAGCACATGGCACAGAGTAGGGACTCAACAAACAGTTAAATGAATGAAATGTCACCAGCACACCACTAGATATAAAACAAATAAGGATATTTGATATTGTTGCTTTAAGTCCTTTTAGCCTGTTTTCATCTAGGTGCTGTTCAGAATCAGTAATGAAATTATAAAAACAGGCCAGATGCCACTGCAATCAATACTGCATAATTTTTGTAAATCCTATTTTTTTCAGTCAATATTGTTAGGGCCTAAGGTTATTTATGCTTTACATGAAATTCAAGAAAAATTCAAGCTCCAAGTTTTTTGATGACACAAATGTTATGCTACACCTAAGTAAAATATTATAAATTTTTAATTTTTACAAAGTTCAAAAACCTACCTTTTCTTTTAAAAGTCGAAGGAGAATCCAAGGTATTACGCACAAAACATAGAGTACTATTGTGTGCTGATTACATAAGCTAAGGCCACAGCAGAAAGCACCAATTTTAGCTATCTGAAAATAAATAAAATAAAAAAAATCTAAGTTAAAAATTCACCTAAAACTCTAAGTAAGCACAATGACAAAAAACCATTTTTTAATATTAAAACCAAACATTTGTATCATAGGTCAGGTTAAAATCAACCTCCTAGATGCAAGCAGTTATACTTTTAGCAACAATCACCAATATTTATCAGCACTATTTTCTGTTAATATTTTCCATTCTCATCAAATAATTGCAGTTTGATCTTAATTAGCTGTCTTCAGGTTGGCTTTTAGAAAGTTCTGTATGATGACTAGATAAGTCCTAACAGTAATAGTCCTAACAGTAATAGGGTAATGCATAATTCTTATTCAAGTAAAATCTATAACTGAAGTTCAGTAGTTGTTTTTCTCCTATTAAATAAATGAAATATAGTACCTTTTATGTAGAAATCTGGTAATTTCTGGGCGGTGGTTTTGGTTTTTTTGGAACATGTGTTCGTTTCATCATTGACAAAGATTCTCTCCTCGACCACTCTAGTTAGGTTTCTCTGAGCTCTCAACTAGGCCCTGACTTTTGGGCTTCCATGTTCATCTCTACATCATCCAATTTTAGCAAGAATCCTGCTAAGTCAGTTTAGCCAGACCTTTCCCCCACCATATTTGATCACACTTGGAATCTGATCAGATTCCTCATCCTCCATCATTCCCTAGGTAATGTCTGATCACTCTACCCTGCCTTCAGCAAGAATCAGGCTAAGTTGGTTGAGCCAGAATTCCCCTTACCCCTGATGTTTGCTCTCAGTAATTTTCCATCTGCTGACCCCATCCTGCTCCTTGGCTATAAATACCCACTCTTCCTCGTTGTTACTTGAAGTTGAGCCTCATCTCTCTCACCCTCTACAAAACCCTACTGCAGTTGTCCCTACACCTTACCTGAATAAAGTCTGCTTTATCATTATTTAACAAAAGTATTGAATAATTTTTTCCTTAACATAATCAGAATTTTTTTTAAACAACAAAACAAAAATCCTCTAGCAGCATCACAGATCTACTGATCTATCTATTGATGTTTCTATATTCTTTAATGATACAAGGTTGTCTAAACTAAGACTAAGACCATCTGGTATTTTCCAATGTGTAGGCGGTAAGCTCTTAGAAGATAGAATTCTTCTATATTTCAAATGATTTTGGCGATAATGTTTGCCTTAAAATTCATTGTAATAGCTTCTGAACTACTTTGTTTTTACATTTGATATTCTTTTAGTTAAATAAATTACAAATTTGATCTTTATTGGCAATTAGAAAGTAAGTCAATATGCCATAATTTAAGGGGGTCAGTCTAAAGTTTGGCCCCTTAACATAAACAAATAAATTATAGTGAACTAACCAAAAAGCCTATCTCTCCCATAGGATATGCAAGATATTTCATAATCCTTTTATTCTTCAAAAAAACTTCTGAACTCTGAGGGGAAAAAAGTCCCCATGCTATCGTAGTTCCAGCTACAAAAAAACAAAACAAAAACAAAAACAGAGTACATTTTCTCTTTCAACATGCCTAGGTTACCTTGACAGTAATCAGAACAGATAAATGGTATTTAAACCAAAGTTAAAAAGAAATATAGCACCTGTCTAAAAATTAAAACAAAAACGGTTTCACTTTGATCAAAATAGGTTACCTTTGATCTCTCCTTTGCTGTTGCTGCCTCCTCAAAATGTACAGTAAGAGCCATAAGCAGCCCCACAAACAGATTGTTTAAGCTAAAAACCTCGGCTGCAATGGACCACTGCCATGTTAGACGAGAAAATGAAAACACCCCCGCAGCAAGGATTCCTCCAGCACATGAGCCAGAAAGCCTGCAAATACAGATAACATGAAATCTTCTTTCCCAATAAAAAGAACTAACTTTATTTTCATTTTTGTAAACTGTACCAGCAGAAATTATGACAGTCACCCACCACCATACCAACACATTATATGGCTAATGCATTACTTTGTGCAATAATTTCTTTCAGCAGATTTTAATTGGGAAGTTCATATGTTAACCTATTAACAAACAAACAAATCTATGGCTAGAATGAGGTTTCGTACTCAGATGTAACTGCTAGGATTTAAGCCAGTCCAGAAAACCTGAAGAGATAGTAGCTAGAGAGATAACAAACTTGTGTCATTTTTCCGCTATATTCACAAAGAAGGATGGTCTAGTTAAGACCTAAATACACTTAATAGTCAAAATTATTGAAATAGCAAAATATTCAGAAAATTCATTCTCACTGAGAGTAGAATGTTTGCATGTAGGTAACTTCTATTTTCATTCCTCAGCATATGGCAAAGAATGATTTGGTCATAATATTTGATGATCTTAAGATCTTGCCCAGCTAAGTTCTCAGTTTATAATGATTTTTTCTTTAGACAAAGTTGAAGTTAAAACTAATTTTTTTTCTAAAGGAGGAGATGGAGATGTGAATTTCAATAACACCACAAGAATCAAATGCTATATTTGGAAACAAATTTCTCATTCACAAATGCCAACAAAAGCCCTGCGATTCAATTCAATCAGGAATCTGGATCTCAATTTAGAGATGTGATCTGAGACTAGCAATGCGGTTGAATATACAAGAGCATATCAAACCAAAACAACTTTCTATTTCACTACGAATCTAAAACTACAAAAGTTAAAGTTATTACCAAATACCTACTTCTAACAGTGTTAGAAAGTTCAGCAGGCATTGCTGTGTGTAATAATCATAATGTTCTATAGCTTCAAGTTGTTAATTTTCAACTATGATTGTTTTGTATAATAAGTTATAGAGCAGTTCTAGGATTTTAATCAACCATTATTTGAAAAACTGTTAAATAAAAATTTAAATATCTTTAGACCTGCTTTTCCTTTTAGTTTCTATTTGCAATTTATTTGTTTTCTTTCCCTTCTAAAAATCAGCAGATTCCTATTTCTTTCAGTTTCCTGTTTTCCGGGGAATCCTGATGCAACATACTAACGTCATTTCTTCCTTTGAAATTACTTTCCTATCTATTCATTTCTTTCAATTTGTATGTCTATTGCCTTAGATTAAATTATTTTAAGAGTTTCCTAACTTGCCTTCTGTTTTCCAATCCATTCTGCAATACAATGTCATATCACACTTCCTAAAACAAACTCTTTATGACTATCCAGCCCCAAAACTTAAGGTCTCTTCATTGCCTGTAGGATAAATTCAAAATCAGTCAGCCTGAAATCCCAGCTTCTAATGACCTGGACCCTACCCATCCACTAATGACCAACATTATTACCACCACCAGTTAGTCAGACTCCTCCAAATTCCCTCCTAAGACATGCCTATTCCAAGCATTATACTTTTGCTCATCTGCACCCCTGAATCAAATGTCTTCCCTGCTCCTTTCTATTTGGTCAAATCCAGCTTTTTTCTCAAATTTCAATTCCCAGGTTGCTGGCCCATCTCTGTACATCTATGGCATTTAATTATCTGTACCAATTATTATTATTATTGAGTCAGTCTCTTCTGACTGACTTTTTTTATTGAGTCACCCAGGCTGGAGAGTAGTGGCACACTCATGGCCACTGCAGCTTCAACCTGCTGGGATCAGGTGATCCTGCTGCCTCAGCCTTCCAAGTAGCTGGATCTATAGGTGTACACCACCACTCCTGGGCAATTTTTTGATTTATTGAAGAGACGGGGTCTCGCCATGTTGCCCAGGCTGGTCTCAAACCCGTGGGCTCAAGCAATTCTCTTGCCTCTGTCTCCCAATATGCTGGGATTACAGACATGAGCCATAGCACCTGGCTTTGTACCAGTTATTTTGACATTGTTCTTGAAATGTGAATTGGAGTTAAACTTCATTTATATTGGAAGCATCTAGCCCTAAGCACACAAAGGAAACTTAGTGAATGAGAGAACGAATTAAAATATTTCTAATGTTTTTAAAGGAACTTCTGTTTTATCTGTCAATATTATTTTGGAAAGTCATCATAAGATACAAGATTCCTTCCTCTATTTAAGACCTAAATTAGCATTGTTGGAGAGATGGCTGATTCTAGGGTCAGGGCAGCTCAAGCGCATTAGTCTGAAATGTCTCAAGCAAGAAAGTAAAGATGTGCTCAAAGAATGAGGGGGACATGACAGAAGGACACAGGAGCTCCCACTGGACAAACGGGATAATTTGAACATCAATAATAATTATAGTAATAGTTTGTGACTCATTGAATAAATAAGAATCATGAATCTATAGTGGCATAAATAAACAGGGGAGAATGAATGCTATTTGGCTTTCCATAGAAAGTCAACAACTAGTTGTAGAAGAAATGATGGAATCAGAAATCACCATTTGGCAACCATCTTAACAATAATCAGTGAATACCAAAACTAGTGGGAGGCAAAAGTTTTGGAATAACAGAATATGTCCATAGTCTCAGGGTGTCTCCCTATAAACAGATTGAGTACAAAGGGGAAAATGGTAACTTTATAGTGGGGAAAACTGGCAGACACAATCTTAACCATGTGACCAAAGTTAACAGCACAACTAATGGGACAGACAAACATCATGTGCTTTCTGATCTATTTCAAGGAAAATAACACAGCATCATTTCTATGATATTCCTACCACGAATGTGTTGCCTGAAGCTAAGCAGAAGAAAGTCTGGATATAAACAAATCCTCAGGAAGAAAACTCAAGATTCACGAATTTACAATGATTTTTTTTAAACACATTATTACACTCAGGAAGACATCCTAAAATGTTTGAACTGTTGACATTATTAGAACTATGAACTATGTTAACTACCTTTTCAAATATTTCATAAGGTTTTAAAAACTGAGAAAAGTAAGTTAAAATTATTGGCTTCAGTGATAAAAATGCATCAAATCACCTTAGATTATTATACATAGTTAGGTACATTAGCATTTTATTGAAAACTAATCTCATGTCTGCAAGGTATATAATCTGAATTCCCTCTCTCCAACTCCCCTTCTAAGGTTAGGATGGTTTTGCAACGAATAATCCATATAATCTTTGGCTTGATTTTCCTTGGTATCGGAGAAATAATTTGTGATGTTGCTGAGTAAAGTTATAGAAGAGAAGGTAACTAACTGATTATAAAACCAGTAATGGAATCAAATCTAAATTCTCAACTTTTTAGCATCAAATTAACTTGCTCAGAAATCAAGCCAAGTCTACAGGCACTTGTGTTGTAGTACTAATGGAAAATGAACACCGTTTGTTCCTTAACAGCAATGTATGAGGGTCTGATTTCCCCACATCCTAGCGGCTCTTTAACTCTAGTCATCCTAGTGGGTGTGAAGTGGCATCTCATTGAGGCTTTGATTTTCATTTTCCTGATGGCTAATGCTGCTGAGCATCTTTTCCTGTGTTTATTGTCTATTTGTATATCTTCCTGGGAGAAATGTCTGTTTAGATCTTTTGCTCATTTACTGAATTGGATTATCTGTCTTTCTATTATTGAATTGCAGAGTTCTTCCCTACTTCCTTTTAATATGTGTCTTTCCTGCTAAACACAGCCAGAGTCGACTGACACACATTGCCTTCCCTCTTCAGTATAATTTCAATTATATTATTATTATTATTTGTAGAGACCAAGTCTCACCATGTTGCCTAGGCTGGTTTCATACTCAAGTAATCCTCCCACCTCAGCCTCCCAAAGTGCTGGGATTACAGGTGTGAACCACCCCACCTGGCCTACAAAGGAAATTATGTGAAGAAATTTTGGAAATAAATGCAGCCATTCTCTTATCCCTGTGGAAAACAAGAGAGAGAGAGCATGCCTCTAAGAGCAGAAAGTTATGTGCACGCCCATACATAGGATATAGAATATGAAATATTTTGGAGGCCCCATCATGTTACAGTTCATGTTTTCATAAAACAATTCACAATGAAATATCTACATAGGCTAAGCCAGTATGAATTTCTTTGGTTTCAACAGCATTTTATAAATTAAACTTTGAATTATCCTTAAAATGCACATATTTCAACACACTGCCTTTAAAAGTTTGCTTTATGCTAAGATTCAGAAACAATCAACAGTTACTGGTCCTGCAACATATACAAACCAGTGGATTAAGAAAGTCGAGACAATTTGAAATATCTATTGTGGAAAAACTTCACAAGCTCAGGAGGGAAGACACACAAGGCTTTGGAGGTAGCAAGAAATGCTCAGCTGAGGCTGGAGACTACAGAGGCTGTGGAGATGCAGTGCTGTCTGTGGGGTTTGCATGGCTGTGGAAAGGTTTGCAGCAGCCTGAGTCAGGCCAGGAGAGGTTGGACGGAGCTAGCTGTAGGGGCAGGGACAGAAGAACAAGAAGGAAAGAGAATTAAAGTAATGAACCAAGGGGTCTAGATTGGTTAGAGAAGGAAGTAAATTCAGTAGGGGGCTGATGGAGGAGGTGAGAAGGATGAACAAAGGGTTATGGGCCTCAATTACACTGGAGACAGTAAGACATTAAGATAATGAGGGAAATGAAAATAAAGTCATGCCAGGGAGTGAAAAGTAGGTTGGAGAAGAGAATATCAAATTGTTAAAGGATGGAACAGGTCAGTTAAGCAAGACTGGACTCTATTTTTTAAAAAGCCCTTGATGGAAAAGAGTTTAATAAAGCTGTTTTCAAAACCATAAGATCTTAGGCCGGTTTATGGTGGCTCACGTCTGTAAACTCAACAAAACTTAACACTTTGAGAAGCCAAGGTGGAGGATTGCTTGAGGACAGAAGGTTGAGACCGGTTGGGCAACATAGCAAGACCCCCGTCTCAAAAAAAAATTCCATAAGGTTTTCATTCAAACTAAGTATTTGTCCTGAATCCCTCAGCGGTTAGTCTACTGTGCATTAATAAGTCTGCAGGCTGAGTGCAATGCAGAAATACAGGTGTGTGGCCCAGTGCATTCTAACAAGGATGTGCAATCTCCCCACAGCACAGCAGGCTGAGCCTGTGATTTGTGCAGACAGGTCAAAGTATGATGTCCACAGTGGCCAGCATGATGATTTTCTGAAGACTTTGGAGGTCTTTAATTCATTCACTGATTCAGCTTCATTAGTTGCTCAAGTCATATTTCCCAAGCATTGCCTGAGCATACTTCATTTCACCTTAATGAGACAGAGACAAATACCTACAAAGCAAGCTGATGCCAAGGAGGAGTCCACGAAGACAAGTTTCAGGTCAGGGCTGGGCTCAGTATCGGCCTCACACTGTCCATATGTGCCACCTCTACCTTCTGTACTCATGCTAGCACTCAATTGAAATTGTTCTCACTGAGGTCCCCAGTGACATCAGGCTCTCTGGATCTCCCTGTCGCGCTGACCCCTGTTGAGGATCACTCCTCTAGACACACTTCATTACATTATATCTGAGACCCACATCCTCCCTTTCCCTTATATGTCTCTGAGTCTTCCTTCTGTGTTTTCTCCAAATGTTTCCTCTCCTTTCATTAACACATTTAAAGTGAGTTATTTCCTAAGATTTTGTTCTCAGGCAATTGCTCTTGTCACTCTACATACTCTGCCTGGCTGACTTTATCCACGATCTTAATTTCAACTGCCAACTACAAACAAAAAAATTTTTTTCTACCCCAGCACTGCTCTCTCCTTTACTTTCATACTTATACATCTCCAACCACCTGCTGTACACTTCAATGCCACTCCAGCTCTGCCCATCCCAAAGAACATCAATGTCAGTATGTGCAAAATTAATTTCTCATCCTCTTTTCTAAAAATGTTGAATTTTAAATGAAATTTAATTTATTTTTTGAGTCAGGGTCTCGCTCTGTCACTCAGGCTAAAGTACAGGGGCATGGCTACGGCTCATCACAGCCTTGACCTCGTGAGCTCAGGCAATCCTTCTGCCTCAGCCTCCCAAGTCATTGGGAATACAGGCATGAACTACCACACCCGACTAACTTTTCTATTTTTTGTAGAGATGGTATCTTGCTAAGTTTCCCAGGCTGGTCTTGAACCCCTGGGTCCAAGCAATCCTCCCGTCTCGGTCTCCCTGGAATTATAGCCATGAGTCACCATGCCTGAATCCCCAAAACAATTCCTGCTCCTGTATTTCTATCTCAGTGTTTTTCATCATCTACCTAGTTATCCAAGGTAAGAGACCTGGGAGATACCATCAGAGCTTCCTCTCCCTCTCTCTCCCAGTCCAACATGTCACACCCTGTCAATTTTACTTCCTAATTATTTTTTAAACTAATTATCTTCTCTCTATCCATACCACCACTGCCCTATTTCAGCTATTATCATTACCCAGGCTCAAGCCAATCCACTGGCATCGTAAACTGCCTGCCTCCACTCCTATGCCCACTATTGTCACTAGAGTGAAGGATCTAAAACATATCTGAACTCACACTTTTCTGCATCCTACCCTTTAATGACTCCCCTTTGATCATAAAAAAATAATATAAGCGCCTCATCCTGACAGGCAAGACCTTTCATGATCTGGTCTCAGACTACCTGTAGCTTCATTTCTTGATATAACTCATCTCAAACTTTGTTTCAGCAACACTAAATGACTTGTAAGTTCATGTACTTACAAGTTGTTTCTCCACCTCTGGACTTCTTTGCAAGTGAGGTTCTCTATGCAGGTGGAGAATCCTTTATCTGAAATGCTTGGGACTAGAACTGTTTCGGATTTGGAATTTTTTTTTGGATTTTGGGATAGTTGCAGAATATATACCAGTCGAATATCTCTAATCTGAAAATGTGAAATTCGATATGCTCCACTGAACATTTCCTTTGGGCATCATGTTAGCACTCAGGTTCAGATTTTAGAGCATTTCAGATTTTGGATTTGAGGGTTAGGGATGCTCAACTTGTATCTGGAACACTATTTTGCCTTCACTTGGCTAAATCCCACTTACTGTTTGTCATTCAGTGTAAGTATCACCCTTTCCAAGAAGTTTTCCTTAAGGTATGTCACTAAGACTAGGGTAGTTGTCCCTTCTCTAGGTTCTCATTAAATTAAATGCATTAAATGGGTACCGAATAGAAATGCTATTTTATTTTTTGAAAATTAATAGTTTTCCCACATATAAATATTATTTTGGATATACTTCTTCAGTTTTTAAAGTTGCCCAAATAACACTGTTTTCTAATTACCTCAAACTAAGTCCAACCATTTTCAAATAATGCTTTATAAAATTACTTATGCCATTATTTAGAAATAAATCTTTTTTTAAGCTGCAAAAGATGTTTTAATGTTAAAGCAAATTTTGTTTCTTTTTTTTTTTGAGTTGGGATGTCACTCTGATTGTGCAGTGGCACCACATGGCTCACAGCAGCCTCGACCTCCTGGGCTCAGGCAATCATTCTGCCTCAGTCTTTCGAGTAGCTAAGACTCCAGGCACATGCCACCACACCTGCCTAATTTTGCGGTTAACTAGTTTGCTATGTTATCTAGGCTGGTCTTGAATGCATGGCCTCAAGCAATCCTATCTCCTTGGCCTCCATAAGTGCTAGGATTACAAGCATGAGCCACCGTGCCTGGCCAAATTTTGTTTCTTTTAGGAACTGTGTCCTTTATTGTTGCTATCCTTTACTATTGTAAAAATGTCTTGATAATAAATGAAATTAAGGGAAAAGTTAAAGCACTCATTTTAAATTTGTTAGATTGCTTTTCTCTTTAATAAAATTATGTGCATATAGAGATATCTTCCAGAAACTACAGAATAATTATTTCATCATGCTGCACTTTATTGCAAGTATTTAAATATTTGGCAAGTGTCCAAAAATAATAATTTACTTTAAAGGCACTTTTTATTTTCATGTTAGCTGATTTATCCTTTGTGTATATAATAAATATTTCAAAGAGAATAATAACATTTACAAGGCTCACAGTTACTCATATTGCTTTTCATACACTGAAGTGTAAGGAAAGCTCCTATTCTAAAATGTTAGTGAAATTTCAAACAAAATAAAGATCCCATCTTGTGTAGTATTCAGCTAAACATCAATGAACCCTCCATATCAATAAGTCACTGCATATTGGAGATTTAAAAAAAAATACAGGAAATGTGCAGAAGGCTTACCCAGATGTTGCTGCAAAAGTTATAATGATGAATATATCTGAAGGAAAATCTAGTCTTAAAATTTGTTAAGCAAGAGAGGTAACTGAGAAGCACTTTTTATCATCTGTTTATTATGAGTTTAAAAGAAAGGCATTTTCCTGTGAGTCTACAAGTTATCTATTGTCCCTTTTGATGTCTGGGGCCTTCATTACATTACAAGCCTGGCCAGTTATCATCTCTATCAATGAAAAAGTATCCTGTGAGTGATTAGACAAGTTAGTTGCAATTTCTTTTTGGGAATAACTCTAGCCAGGATAAATTCCAGAAATTGAATTTTCCCCTGAAAAGGCTACAATATATATTTAAATTGCTTGGAAGAGTTAAATTATAAAAGCAGAGTGAGATGTTATTCATAAATCTTATTGAAGGCAATGTTGTTAAATAAATAGGCAGTCCAAATTTCTGACTAAAGTAATCTTTCTTTTAAAAATAAACAGAAGGAATGTCCAACCTGATGTTATTTAAACATGAGTTTTAAATCAAATTGTTAGTCCAAACTCACAAAACAAGCTGTCTTGTATCATCCATAAAGTCTAGTGGGCAAATAAATTGTAAATATAGGTACCTCCAAAATATGGCAAACAAAACAAACTTCACCTTCCCACAGACTAAGTCTGATGATTAGTGCTTTTTCAAATAAAAATAATTTGATAAAAAACACCACTGTGTTTTCACTTGGCAATTCAGGAGCTCTACTTTCAATTTGCATTTTACTCTTTTGAACAAATATGTTTAAGTAATTATTATTTTTAAAAAGCCACTAAGGAGTTAATAATATGCTAAAGTGGAATCTTAAATTAGCTCATTAAAATTAAAAGACATACATTTTCGGCTGAAATTGATTAAACTGCTTCAAACTAACTAAAAGCAAACTGAAGAAAAAGAAGGGAAATTCAAATGAGGTTGTGAATAAAATGAAAGGTCTTTTAACCAGAACTCACTAATATATTGCAAGTAGTCTAAACTATTTTCCATTTTAACTTAAGAACACTTTATGATGAATTCAATATCATAGGAGAAGAAAAGTTTTCTATTCTCAATCTAATTCTCACAGAGTGTCACAGAATAAGGTTAAAGGGGGTAGTGTTTCAAATTTAACACATATTTTTAGAATCTAACCTGACTTACAGAAAACTAAAATGTTATGAGACCATATGAAGATCACACAATTCAAACACCATTAATTACTATAATTTTAATAACACAATCATTGAATTGTAAAAGATAGATACATGTCAATACCTATAATCAAAATCAAGTTTTTGTACTGTTAGAGAGGTTTATTTAATTCTAAGGTCTCAAAGTAATAGAGGAAAGCACTGATATAAGATGATTCAAAATATCAAATTTAAAAGTTATTATAGCTTATTTTATTTTACATAAATAATTGTATATTTAATATATAAAATATACTTTGCAGTGTATTTACAGCAAATAAATCTTCCTGATTACTTTTTACTTGAGTTAACACTAACAGCAAGTAGTTCACCTTCTAGGGGAGCACAATGCTTAGTCAGTGAGGAAAGGCACACCAAAAATATAATAGTATGGGAAGAGTAGTCTAAAGTGTTTAAAATTTCCCCCAGATAACGCAAATGGGAGAAATTCTCCACTGGGGTAAGAAAGATGTGATGCTATTAAGAACATCCAAAGGCTGAGTGCATGGCTCACGTCTGTAATCCTAGCACTTTGGGAGATCAAGGTAGGAGAATAGCTTGAGGCTAGAAGTTCGAGAACAGCCTGGGCAACATAGCAAGACCTCATCTCTACAAAAAGAAAAAAAAATTATAAGAGCAACCTAACTAATGTGTGTCAGAATTCTCTGGTTAAAATGTAACTGTCTTCTTTTTCAGTTCACAAAATCCATGAGGCCTAGATAAGATTCGCGCCTGTAGTTCCAGCTACTTGAAAGGCTGAGGTGGAAGGATTTCCGGAGCCCAGCAGGTCGAGGCTGCGGTGGCCAGGAGTGGCCACTGCACTCCAGTCTGGGCGACAGAGTGAGACTCCAACTCAAAAAAAAAAGATTCCTAAGAAAGGTCCTGATTGTGTGGCAGTTTTCTCACTGATGGAATACTATTCATCTGTTGACACAATGGATAAATCAGGAGGTTACAATTTACAACACTGACACAGGTTTGCTATTGATGATAAGGTGTATTTTTCTTTCCACTACACGGTATTTGATTTTCATGTGTAGTCACATGTTTGTCTAACCCTCAATCAAAAGGCAAATAACAGAAACCTGAAATTCTTTCCGAACACACATTTGACATGCCTCATAAAATCCATGAATGTATTTGTCTTCAGTGTTACTTGCATGCAAAGAACCCAATATGGAGGGAACACTATGTGTATACTGAGAATTCCTACTTAAAGTAAGTAGAATTTGAATAAGCTGGATGCAATGCAGCATCTGAGCATTATTACTTAATAAATTGCTATTAGTGTCAATTCATACGAACAACTAAAATAGTGCAATGGATTACAGGGAAGAAGTATGGCAAAGCAGGATATAATCAACAGCAAATCTGCTACCCTTATGCTTCCATGATATTATCTTTCTGGATCTTGTTCCCATGAAAGTGATATAAATGTTCCCTTCTGGCTCTTTCACATAATCAACACCATATATTTATCTCTCCAATCTACCTGGAGTATGGTCAAACTAAGGAGCTAAGCTACTAAAGTTTAAGCACTGCTAAACCTCTTTTTTTTTTTGAGTTGGAGTCTCACTCTGTCACCCAGACTGGAGTGCAGTGGCCGCTCCCAGCCACCGCAGCCTCGACCTGCTGGGCTCTGGTGATCCTTCCGCCTCAGCCTTCCAAGTAGCTGGAACTACAGGCGCGCACTATCACGCCCGATTCATTTTTTGATTTATTGTAGAGATGAAGTCTCGCCAAGTTGCCCAGGCGGGTCTCGAACCCGCGGGCTCAGGCAATCCACTCACCTCAGCCTCCCAAAAGCGCGGGATTACAGGCTGACCCACCGAGCCCGGCTTAAACCTCTTTCTTTTGGTGGCATTCACTCCACAAATACATACTGGGCACCTAATATATGCCAGGTACTCTGTGGGAAAATTACAATCAGTGGCCATTTAGAGAGCAACAGAATATAAATATTTTCTTTTCATTTTCAAGCTTAGACATAAGAACATAAATCAATAATTTAAGACATGATATATTAAAGTTTTACCTCTGAAGTCACCACCACTGAGCCTAAAAATATTAAAAACATTTTCATCTTTAATAAATTTGCAAATAAGTTCATTTTCCCACATTTTATAAAAATTTACTCTTACTCCAGATAAAAACTCTATCAAGGTTAGTTCTATTTCATGAGAATCAATCAAAAGGACTACTATTCAACCTTGAATTTTCAGCTACGTAAATATTAACTACCAGCACTCTAAAAAGGAAGTACTACGTATTGTTCCTGATTTAAAACCCCTAAAGTTGAGAAAAAAAAGGTTAAAAGTCTTCAAAAAATAAAAAAGCACAACTGAAGTAGAGGAAATAAGACTATGAATAGCCCACATCAAAAAATGTATCACAGAATTTCCATTAGAATTAAGATTTATGCATTAACTGATAAATAATAATGCTATTCAAGGTTTAAAACAATTCATTTTATTAGACTCCATCAACTTATATTTGAATATCTAAAAGAAAACACTGAACTAGGCTTGACAGAAACCACCATCAATTACTTCATATTTACTAAGTTTTCACAGTATGCCAAATACCTTGTACAAGCCTACTTTAAGATAATTCCCCAACTGCAGATTGTAGTCAATTTTGTTTGAAATGTGTAAAAACACACAAGACCTTAATATTAGCTTGTTACTCAATCTTGACAGTGTATTTTGCATTTAGTTGCAAGACTGAACTTGATAAAAGTATATTCCGCACATTATTCTCAAAGGCACTGGTCAAGGCGTGTCATCACATTAAGTCTTTTTAAACTGAAAACTTAGAAGATGCTGCAGAATTTTTACAATGTTAAGATACAAAAAATACATGAAGTAAATAAAACATCCAAATAACTAAAATAAACAGAAATGAGGGTATTAAACTACTTTCAGCAGCAACACTAACCAACTTCATAAACAATAGGGATTTAATATTAGTCGTCTGCAAAGTGATGAAGTAGATTTTAAAAATCTCAATTCATGAAGGTTGTTTTCTGTTTTTATGGCTTTGTATGAGTTATGATCTATAATTTTATTTGTGATTTTAAGAAATATATGCATTTATTATTGCAGGCATAATAACTGATGACTAGTTCCAGTGGCAAAATCTCGGCAGGAAACAGATTTAGCAATTTAAATGTTTTATAAGTTTTTGTAATTGAGGAAACTTTTCATAATCTGACATTTGTTAAAACCACTTATTAGAAATTATGCAGCACAGTAGCTGTGGAAATATGAGCTAGCTTCACAATTATAAAGTCAGCCTATGTAGCCCTTTCCTATTGTATATAGTGGCATAAACCCCACGGCGGCCTATCAGCTAACTGGCAGGCAGGGGGCTGCTCTATTCAAAGTGAGAGATACAAGCTGCAGGGCAAAAACCTGGCAGCTCCCATCTGACCCCACAATCCCCTACTGGTGACAGCTCCAAGCTCCATGGCAAATTAGGCCTTCTCATATTACAATTGGAGAAGACAGATTCCATTAGCAGTATCTGAAATTGAGTGGAGAGCTGCACTGTTATCAGACTTGACTCATAAGCACTGCTATTAATCAGAGCTATGATAGCATTTATATATTTCAAGCTATCTGCTGCCGCTGTGATATTCTGCTACAAAGGGTTGATGGGACTTAGGAAAGTGAACAATAGAGCTTTCTGGGAAAAGCAGAGTAAATCAAGAAAGTCTATGACTTCCGTACATTCTGAAGGGATTGTGGTTTACATAAATTTTCTCCCAATTGGAGATTGAGCTCTTCCTCATCTTACACATGGGATTTAGTTGTCACTCAATGGTAACAGCTGTGAAAAGGTGAAGCGGCCCACCGCTCAGAATATTGCCTTCGCTTTTAAAGCAATTAACCCATGAACAGGAGGATACCTGGTGATATCAAAGGGATTAGGCCAGGCAGTGCATTATTAACATTTCCTTGAACTAATTCTAACTCTGACTAGCTGTCAGAAAAGACTCTACAGTCTTAAAAAAGAGTTTTTGCCCTGCTTTTTTCCCTTCAAAATGAAGCACTGCTATTTGAGCCTAATATGTCCCTCTACTTATAAGAAAATGCAAATGAACCAGGCTCTTAATATGCTTAAGCAGTCTGAGTCAATGCAATTTTAATACAAGTATGAGGGAAATATATGATCAATTAACCAGGGATCAAGACAGATATTCTCCTGAATGGAAATTAATGCTCCAGTACTTTCCATTCTTCTTCAACTACAAAAACTTGGTAACTATTTGTTACTTATGCATAGTTACTTCTGAAATTAGGAAGAGCTTCACATTATTCTCTATGGCAATAATCTAAAATACTCTTTGAGCTGGAAAATCCAAATGTCCCTTAAGCAGGAGATTCTGCATTCTCTAAGGTATGGCATTTTAATTTTCTATTCTTTATTGAATGGAATCTTAACTGAAGCTATAAGGATAGCAGACACAGTGCTCAGACTCAAAGATTCCCTTTCCAAAAGTTTGATCAAATTAATTTTTAGCAGCAACATAATGTTTAGAAATATATAACTTAGAAAATTACAAAATCCATGAATAAAATACTGGCACAAAGCAACCTGCCAGAAGATATTTAAGTACTACTGAAATTGATCATAAGTGCTTTGTAGTATGCATAGTTTCGATATATCTTTAATTATTATTAATATCCACGTATTCCAGGTAACCTACTTACACTAAGAGATTTGCTTTTTTACTGTACAATGTTAACAATGTTAGCAAGTATTTTTATGTAAGTTCTCTGGATATCTTTTGGAAAAAATATTTGAAAGACTGCTTATTTAATGACTTTCCCTCACTTTCTTTAAAGTAAGTCCTGAATTTTGATAATAAAAACTAAGAGTTTTATTTTCAACTCACAGGAGTGCTCAACAAATATTGTTCAATGAATTCTTCTATAGTTCCATTTGGCCTGTAATAATTTGAAAAGCATAGGCTGATTCTCAAGTCTGTTGAGAATATATTCCCTGCCTTGTAACTACTAAAATAAATGATACAAGATATACCCTTATCCAATATGATAAGCAATTTAAATCTTCTGGAGGTAAAGAATTTTTATACCATGCTAGCAACATACTCCCTTCTCTTTTAGCGATACTGGATGGTGACAGTGACTGCGGTACTCCTTCCTTATTCAGTATATAAAACCTCATTTGATATTTCCTGGGAAAATAATTTTTAAATTTCAGTTTAAACAATGTTAAATGTGTTCATACTAGTGATTTACATTACCTATAACTTTTAAATTTTATATTAATAGGGTTTATGAATTTCAAATAAAATAGGACACTTTAAATATGCTGCCAAATTTAAAAATAATTTACTTCAATGGTCTTAAAAGAGAAAACACAGCTCCTATGAATCACTAACTATATTACATAGTCTTAAAACCACAGATGTACACATTAATAAAATGGATACTATTTCATATAAATGAAATGTATTAGATTAAACTCTCTAACATAATACATGCTTAAAAATACCCCTGAAGGGGACAATACATAAATAAACACATACAGAAACAACTGCCACAAACTTACTATTTTTAATTCAATAAACTACAGTGATACACAGCTTTCCATGTGCTGTTTTACTCATGCTTTCTACATTAGAGCAAAGCAAATATAAATGAGTTCTTGCCAACCATTAGGAAAGACTGACAAAAAATGCAGTGTTAATGACATCTTACAGCTTTTAAAAGCAAGAGAAAGATGCAAGAGAAGCAAAAATTACATAGTAATTGGAAACAACGAATAAATTGTTCTTTCAATCTAAGTCATGTTTACTGAAAAAATTGGAGCTTTTTACATCAACACATTTAAACAGAAATTTGCTTTTGAAATAAAATCTTTGTTTAAAAGGCACAGAAGGTCTTTATGTCCGCCCCAAGAGCTAAATATAGTGAATGGTATGTGAACAATTACCTGAAGAAAACCTAAACCTGTTAAAAGAATTAATTTGCTGCACACCAGTCAGCACTAATCCTACATGTACAGTAATGTTCTCTTAAGTGATGGGGAAAAGAAAGAAAGAATAAAACTGTTTCCTGGATGAAAACCCTTCAATATTCAGTAACAACATGGAATGATGACTCGGTCTGTAAATGAATAAAGTAGTGAAATGTCTTCTAAACAAATTCTGATAAAGGAGTCAACCTGTAAAGGAATATATTTACTGTACGCTGGGACAGGAAAATAGCTGTCACTGTAATGGTTGTACAAAAATTGTGTCCTGCTGTTGGGTTTATATTCACAGAAGAAAGGTTTTAAAGGTTAAGTTCAGGTCATACAACAAATGAAATTGTAACAAGCCAGCTGACATTGTATAATGTCTTCTTCCATTCAATCAATAGGCTACTGTTAGTCCTATTACCATAGAGATGGCTTCTCCTTTTTGAAGGGTGTCTATTGTTTGACATAACAGATTTGCCACTTGAACTAGGTTGTTCCCAAAGGACATGTACCTTGTCAATTATTTGTATTCAAAATAATGCTGTATTTTCATATTAAAATTATGTAAGAGATAATATCGTTAGATCCTTTTTCTGAAAGAAAGCAACTTTTCCAAGTACGTACTATATTACTAAAACCACTCAAATACTTAATTTTGTCATTGAAAAGTTTGGATTTAAGACACATGTCAGCAAATATAAAAACACAACATTAGTAATGCGTATTAAAAGAAAAGGATGACAGGCTAGTATGCTTATCTAAAACCCATTTTAATCAATCATAATAATTAATAAAATCTATTTTAAAATGTAGACAACTCAAATGAAAATTATTGTCCAAAGTGATTTGGATTCTGTCAAGACTTTTTTTTAAAGATTTGTACTTATAATTTTTACAATGGTTCTCATGTGGAATGACAACAACAATTAATATGTTGAAAACATTGAAAAGCTCTAGAAAATGAATTGCTTTACTTGCACAAAGAGCTATTTCTATCTACACAGCACTTAAATATATTTATATTAATGATCCAAAATACAGACTATCAAAATAAGTAGAAATATTAGTTTTCTTTAACTGTTTTGTCTTACATGTCTTGTGAAAATTAATAACTCACACACTCAATACAGAACAGGGAAGTTCCCGTTCAACCTAGATATTTTTAAAAATAAAAGACCAGCTTTTCTCTCAATGGAAATACTGACAGACTCTTAATTATAAAAAAACTCAAAAGGAACAATTCTAACAGAAATTGTTCTAACCATTTACAAGTATTCATAACACTAATTAATCCAAGCAGAGAAATTATTTTAAATATCTCATACTTAAGGATTTAGCTATTACTGAAAACCTCTAAGACTGAAATTAAAACAAATTTAATAATATAGACAAAATTTACCAAATTATCAAGTTATATTTGAATCTGAAAGCTTTTAACAAATAAATTTAAATGTAAACTTTAGAGTTATATTAACTTTTATATTTATATACATAATTAAAAGAGAATTTAGAATTTAGCTAAAGGACAAAAATATAGTCTCCAAAAATGACATCAAAATTATGTCTATTTAATTTATATCATATTTACATACAAAAATCATTTGCTTTTATAATAAGAACTGCAATTATTTTTGGAAGAAGTGCTTTAATTTGGTCTTTCCTTTTGCAGAAAGTACAATTTGCATTTTTTGTTATAATCCTTCAAGGTATAGGATACACTGAGTTAAAAATGAAGGAGACAGAAACATCAAAGACAAATGAGTTTACCAAAAGTTTTAAACTAATGACCAATTTTTAAAAAGCAGGGTAGCCTTCCAAGCTAGGAAAGCCTTCTATCCATGAGATAAGTGGGGTCTAATTTGCCTACCTACCCCACAGCTATAAAGGAACCGAGTGAAACCTTACTAAAACCACATCTCAAATTGATTTTCCTAGTTAATAGCCTTATTTCAAAAAGTAGACATGTTCATATTTGGAACACAACTTAATTAGGTATCAGCCCTGGACCTGATAGGCATCTTCCCATCAGCAAGACGGTGAGTAATTAAATGATATTTACCATTTACCAAAAAATGAACCTCATATTGTTGAATTAAACTGGCTCATCTACATCTTCACAAAATGACAAACCTCATTAGTTCTGCCTAACCAGAGAATCGTGATAATAAACCGGTGACACCTTTGCTCCATTGTAAGAAGCAGAACCAACTGTGTAATCATTTGAGGGGTCAAATGCATATGAGACTACTGTAAATTAAAAAAGTGAAATCACATGATTTAGGGAAACCATTCAAACAACAATAAGTTGCTTTTTTGTTTGTTTGTTTAATGTATGCACTAGGATCACAAGAAATCTATACCACCAATTGGTCAAAATTAATTTTAACTAATCAACTACTTTACCTGAAAACGGTGAAAAAAAGTAATGATGCAGCTACAGCTCCAAATAAGCCACAGAGAAGATTGACCCGGTAGGCAACTGAACCAAAAGGAAAGAGCATAATTGCCAGTTTAGCCAGCAGCGTGAACAAAGGATAGCCAGGAGGATGGGCAACCTAAGGCAAAATTAGCAACAGTTAGAAAGTTTTCATGTAGGAAAGGAAGAGCCACACTGGCTTTCATTGAAAAGTAGCCCTTTTCTCAGGCAAGTATAAAGATTCTGTGCCAATGACTAAATGTTTGAATGGTGGTTTTCTATTGTAATCCTCTTGTGCCAATACAAATAAATATTTTCTTTAGTGGATTTGGCAGCGTCTATCACATGGTGCGTCACCTAGAGAAAGGGTGACATATTTCATTGTCAGTTCTTAAGCAGTTTGTTCCCTGGGTTCACAGTACATTAGGGTCATTTAAAAGGCTATTGAAGAAAAGCAGGTTCTGAATGATCGTATTGGTTAGAAAGTTGAAAGACCACACTGCTATCGGATTACCACCATGCTGACAGTCGGAAGGTCTTGCCTAAAGGGATCATGTGCCATAATAAAGTTTATTAAATAATAAACTTATTAAAACTGCTAACCCGATTTATTTTATTCTCCACAGCTTATACAAAATTTGGGGTGATAATAAGGCAGCTACTGTATATATAGTAAAGGCTTTGCTTTATAATTTAGTTTAATTGGATTTAAAACTTAAAGTAAATTGTCACGTACTGTACTTATAAGTTACTAAAAACTGGGGTTTGAAAATAAATTAATCTACTTTACTCCATGCTTAATTAAACTTTCTTAATTCCTAAAACTGTTAATGAGAGCATTGATTAAACAATAAAACTAATACTTACTCCAAGCTCATGTGCGGCTGTGATCAGTTCCCCTGTGAAAAAATAATGTAAAACCAATAATTACTATTAGAGAATGACACTCCTCCAAAGTTTTCAAAATCCAAATGCTTGCATTGGGGTTTTGCATTAATTTGACTGGATAAAACTGTAAATCTGTAGAGATTTAACAGCATGAAATAGTCTAAGAATATTTTCTTCCTTAGGTCTTATTGAACAAACTATCTTTGATAGTTTTTAATAACTGGTCAGTGGAAATATATGTGAATTCTGGTTTAAAAATATGCTTATTTTCCCTCCTGAAAGCTGTATTTACTTGCAAATATGTAAATACCATTAGATCATTAATGTAATATGCTTCATTATTTCTAAAGAATTAAGCACAAAACAGTCTATGAAGATGCAACTTTATGTGTAAAACTTGCATATGTCTGAGGTTTTGACATGCCATAAATTGTGCCATACTGTCCCAACACTGGCATTTAGACATCTTTTTGACATTATGTTGGATATGTTTAAACAATTTCCAAGTGTTTATCGACTCCATGTTATTTTGGTCAGCTCTACTGTAAGACTTTTTTTCAAACCATTATATCATCATATTCTTTACATAGTCCTTTATAGTTCCTCGCCATGAATGACTTTTCTAAAATTATGTTGCAGTAATATAATGCCTATTTGTTAATATTTTAAGTGTCTAGAGCACAGGGACTAATTGTGATTCATCCCTGTACACTGTAATACAGTACAATGGAGGAAATCACTCAGTATTGATGAATGATTTGTGAAAGCTATTATTACCTGTTAGGAAATGTACTAGTGTCCATTACCTATCCCTTGATAGCAATACTCTGCTTTTAATTTCTACTGTCCTGGCCACAATTTACATGTTTACTCTCTCTGGCCTGGACTACAGCAACAGACTTGACAGATCTTCTACTTCAAATCATATTCATACTGAAATCACTTATTACCGCTACTTGTCCCCCGCCCCAACCCTAAACACAAACACACATACAAAAGGCTTGAGTGTATCCCTGGTATAAAATTTCTCAATGGCTACTCTCTGCCTATGAAGTTCGATTTCTCAACATGACATTCAAGCCCTCAATGGTTTCAAGGCCCTTTGCTAGCCTTATACCCATGAAACCTATGCTCCCTCCAGTCAAATTTGATTACCCACTCTTCCCCTGGAATGGCCCTCTTTTGCACCTTTTCTCATTCGTTTTCTCACCTTGAAATATTTTCCCCAGCATTCTCTTCTAAATCCTTCAAGGGCTGCTTCAATTGGCACCTTCTCTGTGACACCTTTCTTTACACACCTCCCTCCCTAGTCTTCCCATCAGAATTAATCACTTCTTCCTCCTCCTCCAAAGAACCTGCTTGAGTCTATTTAGCACTTTAGATTGCTTTGTATTCTGGTTAGTGGTTTTCATTTCTCTCTCCCACTAAGTTTAAAAACAATATCTTATCCATTTCAAGATCCTGCCAAGACACTACCACCTCTCCCCTCTGGCCACACACAAAGACTCTAATCCGAGCCCTGAACATAGAGGTTGACAGAAAGACATATCACATTGTCATCCTCACTACTCAGACACCCCCTACGTTAAGGGAATGACTACATCATGGGAAGTCTCATAAGGGTACTCGAAGACAGATATTGCTCACTTGAGTCAATTACTTAAGGACATATTTTGTTAGAGATATTCAAGGGCAGCTTAGAAACCAAGGACACTTTTTATATCCTAAATACTTCTTTTCAAATTGTTTATGGTCTCAAAATGCTTAGAACTGTTCCCTTTGCAATTACTGTCAAGGACATAATTTTATAGTTTTACTCAATAAGTTAGCTCTTATGTCTTCAGTCTCAAACTGTTTTAATCAGTTTTTTGTTCTTCTCTGATAAATTTTCAAGGCCACTATTTATTCTCCTCTTTTTAGAATGTATTCAGAATTATATTTAACATTAAGAAAAATAGCTTATTTTCTCTTCTTTTTACCATTTAAAAGTCGATATGATGTTATTTTTTGCTAGAGTTCTGCAGCTATAAAGATAAATCTGGAATGTGACAAACTTTCATCAACTTTTATCAAATGTTAAACTAAAATCTAAATAGAAAAGATGCCACCGTTCAAAGCCTATACATGTATCCTTGAGAAAGAGCTACAGGGAAATACTATTCTTAAATTGACTGTAATAAAGAAAAAAGAGAAAGTGAATCATAAAAAAAAAAAAATTAAAAGAAACCCACACTCAGCCTCCTGAGTCTTGGCCTTTTCCCAACCCCTTACACTAGGGTTTCCTTAAAGTTACCTCCTACAACTAACTGCATCAGAATTTCCTGGGTGTTTTTTAAAAATGAAGATTCCTTGCCTCAACTCCACCCTCTGGCATTGGGGTCCAAGCTTCCCAGTCAATCCTGAAGGACATTCCATTTTGAGAACCACAGCTTTGTTGCTATCTGGGATGCAAACTGGTGGCAAGCTCAGAGTCATCAACAGTGCTTAACCTTCTCAAAAACCAGCTTACATCTTATTAACTATACTATCATACTGTCATATATCAACTCTGTTAAAGACAGTGTCTTTAAAATAGACAAACAACATATAAGCTATTTAGAGAAGGCTAGATTCTTGTCCCCTCCCCCAAATCACCAGGAATACTCCTACCCTTAAAATAAAAGAAGCTTATGTCAAGCAGTGCAAAAAATAAGTTTGGTAAGGCCACACAATTAGATGGATTTATGGAGGATAATTAAAGACTCAATCAGGAAGAAGAATACATGCTTTATGTCAGTTTTGAGATGTGTTCTGTTTATTGATGGAAAATATAATTCACAAACAAACACTCAAGGAGAACAGTACATCCAACATGTAAACAAAAGTATCAAAAATATGATTAAGTAAATTTTCCATATCAGCATTCACTTGGAAAACAATTTATCATTCCTCAAATGAACATAAAAATATAAGCAATTACTATTTAGCATCAAACTAAACAAATTAGAACACCTAAAGTTCAGTAATTCAAGGTGAATACATAACTGTTCTTTTGGGAAAAAAAATAAAATACGGTATTAATAAAGATAAGGCAACAACCACAGATTTTTAACTTTAAGTATCACTATGTATGTGATGGTGGATTTAAAAAGAATTTCATGAAATTCTTTGACAGAGTACAAGTTAAGAGAGCCTGCTCTAAAGTCAATCTACTTGAGTTCTTTCCCGGACTTATTAGCTGTATGACTTTGAACATACCTTAGCCTTAGTTTACTCATCTATAAAAGCAAAATAATAATTGTACCTACTTTATAGGGAAGCTGGGAAGGTTAAAACAGCAACCCATATAAAAAACCTGCAGCACTGCCTTGCACATAGTTAAGTACTCAATAAAAGTTAGTTATCGTTATTCATCCCATCCCCACACTTCAGGATCAAATAACCATAAGTAGCTGTCAGTCTTTCCCTGCCCCCAACAAGTAACAGAACTGCCCAGCCTCTGAATAAGGCTCTCCATGTCAAAACTCTCACAACTATAACGTGATCTCCATTATTAAATATAAATCTTGGAAACATGGGTCAGTAACTCCATTGCCTACTATACACTAATGAAACACTATTCCTATTCATTCAATAGGACCTGAAAGAAAGAAGAAATGTAATGATTTGAAAATCGCACATCAAGGATTCTCAACGTGGTAGGCTGCCTTAAAGATGGCCCCCGATACTCCCCAACTCCTGGTATTCCCACTAGTGTAATCCTCTCCCCCTTGAATGTGGGCTGGCGTTACTAACTTCTGCAAGTAAAACAGGGCAGTGCTGTATCACTTCTAATATCAGGTTACAAAATGACAGACTGAGCAGGCCCTTATCTTATGGAGAGACCCACATGGCAAAGGACTGGATTGAGTTTAGAAGCAGATTCTCCCTAGACTGAGCCTTGAGAGGTCTGCAGACCCAGTCCCCATCATGACAGCAACCTTGTCCCGAGTAAGAGCACCTCGCTAAATTACGCCCACATTCCTGATATTCAGAAACTGAGATGATGAACATTTGCTGTTTAAGCCGCTAAATGTGGGGATAACTTGTCATGCAGCAAAAGATGACTGGTACACTGCTTTCTCAGTTCATTGATTCACCGCTCAAAGTGACAGCATCATCCCGACAACATACTGGCTATCATAAGGCATTATTTGATGGTCAATAACTCTGGCAGCAAAACCAAACCAAAAGTACAACCTGGATTTTGTTTCTTGTCTCAACTATAAAACAATCATACATGCAATTTAAAAGGCCAATGAGTCACACTTTTTAAAGTAGAAGCACCCAGTCTGGCTTCCACTTTTTAAAGGGTTCTCCCCCAAATATTCTGCATGGTTCCTTCTCACTATTCAGGTTTCAACGAAAATATAACCTCCTCAGAGGCCTTTCCTGACCACCCATCCTAAAGGACCCCCTACGCACCCCCGCTTTCTTTTCTTTTCTTTTTTTTTTCTCGGAGAGCTCGGCTGCAGGAGGAAGTAGAGGACAGACCATCCACTTTCAATCATACAACTAACTGATCACCAGTTAATATGTTGTGTATTCAGGAACTTGTGCTTCGCCTGTGTTTAACCGCACGTTCTAGAACACTCTCAATGATGTGTGCTCGCCACTAATGTCATTTCTTTTGTCTGAGACACGAGAAGGACTCGGTAAGTCACATTCGTGAACTCAGAGAGAAAGTAAACACTCAGGACCAGAAAAAAAGGTATGGGGGAAGTGGAGAGGTCGTTGAGCCCCACCAGGCGAAAGCACCACCAAGCCCCGTTTCGGAAACCCGAGAACTAAAGAAAGCGGTTACAGGATGGAAACAGACGGTGGTTCTGGAACACAAGCCCTGCGCTGGGCACCGCCCGGTGGACGGAGGGCCCGAGCTGACCAGGGGAGGGGACAGGAGGGGCAGCCCTGAGCGTACTTTACCCGAGTCTCCCCCCGGCACCGAGGGGGGCAGCGTGAGGGTGAAAACGGCGGCCACAGCGGCGAACACTGCGACGCAGCCGAGGAGGCCCTCAGAGCGCCGCGGCCCCTCTCGGGCTGCCCGCCCCCGGGCCTGGCCTCGGCAATCGCCATGGAGACCCATGGGCCCGCTGCGACCGAGCAAGGAGGATACGGCCAACCCAAGCACTCGGTGTGGCAAGGAGCGTTCCAACCGACCGGCGAGCGTAGCCCGCGCGGCGGCCACGGGAACTTCCGGGTCGAACTGGACCGCACCATTATCCACCTAAGTAAAGGGGGTGAAACGCCAGCCCTCGCGAGAGCCAGATCCTGGAAATTTTCTGGGAGTGCACTACTCGTTGGCGTTTACAGACTTGTAATGTGCCTTAAAGTAACTAACCACAGGGGTGTATTCCTTTAGAGAAGCAAGCCCGGACACAGGCCTACCGTCTCTAGGGCTATTTCCCCCTTCATACTGACTTGGTTGGTTCTGACAAAGACAAGCAGCGTTGAGAACCGCGAGCGAGGAAGGGCTGCTTCTGCCCCCTGTGTTGTGGGGTGGAAGAGTACAAAAGGCCAGGATCCGCCAGGAGCCTAACCCTTGTGAAAACACGGAGTAGCGTATTTACAGTCTGTGCAAAAAGCCAGTAAATACATTAACCCGATTATGCACTTACTACGATTTACTATATTACTATGATTAATTATAAGTCGGTGTGCTGGTTATTATAAATCGCTGAATAATTTTTAAAGAGATTACAATATGCTAGTTTGTCTTTTTTTTTGTAACATGATGAAAACTTTGTAGATGAGTTGGGAAACTTGATTTTCTGTATTAACGCAAATAACTCATAGAGGTATCACACAGGTGTCTCCTACTTTAGCGAAAAGGAGTATTTTGGTGGAACTTTGGCCACAAAGTGGGAAATGAAACTGAGTTACCTAGACTTTACCAGCAATAGAGAAAGGAAAACAGGGTGTTGGCTTTGCTACTACACGGCAGCAGTTAGTAAGTTTTTTAAGCTTGTATTTTACATTATTATGGCAATTATTCTGGAGTGGGAGGGGAAGGAACTGCAGCTTCCAAGGAGTGTATCTCAAAATACACACTGAAAGTCAATGACTTTCTCAAATATATTATGTGCAATCTAACAGGAACACTGTCTCAATGTAGGGAGACATACCCTTGCATTGACTGGCAGTCATTGCGCAGCACATCATAGTCTTTTCCAGACATTTATATAATGCTTCTCAAATATATTGTGAATTCCTGGAAGACAGGGATTGTGTGGTAGGCTGCTTCTAAAATGGCTCCGGCAGTCTCTGCCTCCTGATATCCTTTGTGTGATCCTCTCCTCTTGTGTATGGACTGGACCTAAGGACTCACTTTTATTTTTACAATAAGGCAAAAATGATGAATGTGACTGTTGAGATTAAGTTACGAATGACTTTCATCTTGCTTGTGCTTCCTCTTGCCCTCCAACTTGTTCTCTCTGATGAAGCCACATATCACATTATAAATTGCCCTATGGAGAGGCTCAGCCTGTAATCCCGCGCCTTTGGAAGGCTGAGGTGAGTGGATTGCCTGAGCCGGCGGGTTCGAGACCCGCCTGGGCAGCGAGACCTCGTCTCTACAATAAATCAAAAAATCAGCCGGGCATGGTAGTGCGCGCCTGTAATTCCGGCTACTTGGAAGGCCGAGGCGGAAGGATCTCTGTAGCCCAGCAGGTTGAGGCTGCGGTGGCCGGGAGCGGACAGAGTGAGACTCCAACTCAAAAAAAAAAAAAAAAAAAAAAAGAAAGCTCTGAATGGCAAGGAGACGAGGGCCACCTCCAGCCGACAGCCAGCAGAAACTGTGGTCCTCAACAACCTTAGAGGCACTGAATCCAGCCAACAGCATGTGAGGGAGCAAGGAAGTGGGTCCTTACCCCATGTTAGCTTTGAGACAACTGTGACATCTGTCAACCATGACTACAGCCTGGGAAAGATCCTGAAGCAGAGGACCCAAATAAGCCCCATCTAGGCTGGTATCCTACAGAAACTGTGAAGTAATAAATGTTGTTGTTTAAGCCAATAAATGTGAGGTAACTTGTCACTCAGCAATAGATAACTAAGACAGGCTGTTTTCTATTTCTTTTCTGAAAAAGCATGAAAATGTGTAACATTGACTGGGTCAGGCATATACGTCTTTCCATTTTTATCCACTTCACCTTTTACTCATGAGTTTTTTTTTTAAAGATAAATTTTAATTTCAAAGGGGAATAATTATTTGCCTCTGTTTGGGTGGTATAAGTCAGTACTAGAAGTGCAAATTTGGAAATTGTTCATGTAGGGAAAATATGAACAAGTTAACAAAGGGATAGTGTAGAGAGAACAAGTTGAGCTCTAATGTCATCCCATGTTTTCATTTAGAGAATGGCTGGAAAGGGGAGAGAGCAGTAAAAGAGAATGAGGTGCCACAAGAAACTAAGGAAGAAATAATGTCAACAAAGTATATGTGGTCAAGGTGTCACAGAGACGTAAAGGGGCACATTGTATGGGGCTTGAATGTATACAATTTGGAGAGTTGTCTTTCAGCAAACTAATATAAAACTGCAGCTACAGAATTAGGTACAAGATGTTGGGAGAAGACTGTCAGGTGAGGAACTGTGAAATCAAAGCTTCAATAGCTTCAAGACTACTCTCCTTTGAAGATGAAGAACTGCCAATTCTCTGTTGTGTCTGATTCTACCTCTCAGTAAAATCTGACTCTTCCCTCCTGCCCTAAAGCATTTTTTCCTCTGGGCTTCTAGGACAGCATACCTTTTAGTTTTCCTTTCACCACTAGCCTCTCCGTCCCAACCCTACTTCTGTCAGACCTCCTAATGCTGGAGTGTTCCTGGGCTGTTCGAAACTTCACTTTCTTTTGGCCTTCTTTCCCAAGATGATTTTATTAAAGAGTAACTACTACAGATCAGGCATGGTGGCTCATACTTTAATCCCAGCACTTTGAGAAGCTGAGGTGAAAGAATCACTTCAACTCAGGAGTTTGAGACCAACCTCAGTCAAATAGTGAGACTTCATCTCTACAAAAAAAAAATTCAAAAGCTTAGGCTGGCATGGTGGCATGTGCCTGTAGTTCCAGCTAGTCAGGAGACTGAGGTCGAAAGATCACCTGAGCCCAGGAGGTCGAGACTGCAGTGAGCAATATTCATACCACTGCAGTCTCGACCTGAGTGACAAAGTGAGACCCTGAACCCCCCCACCCAAGAAAAAAGAAAAAAAGAGTAACTATGGGTGACCTATATCAAAACTACACCTTCCCAAACTCTCTTTTAAGCTATAGAATTTTTTTCAATCCAACTATCCCCCAACTTCTCCATTTCTATGTCCAAACAGCCTTTCAAACCTGGTGAACTTGGTCTTATTTCCACTGTATCTAAGGTGGTGTTGGCACAAAAGTAGTTGCATAACAAATATTTGTGCAATGATTGCATGAATGAACAGTCAGAGACCACTGGGGTATACATTAGGGATTGAATTTAGCTACTAGAAACAGAGGCCCTGATACAGTGGCTTAAACATTCAAACATTTATTCTCTTGTGAAAAAGAAGTCAGAAGTCTGGAGAAGTTACTGATTTGGAAACTCCCTGACGTCCACTAAGGACAAAACTGGAGTCCTTATCTTTCTGCACCATCTCACTCAGATTACAGCCTCAAGTTTGTCTCCTGATCCAGGATGGCTGTGAATGCACAAAACATTACATCTGTACTCAGGGAAGAAAGAGAAAGGATGGGAAGAAAAGGGGATGCTCCATTCTTTAAAAAAGAATGTTCTACAAATGCTTTTTCTATAAATTTGCTCCTGGACCGCAATTGAATAACAGACCATTCTTAGGAGGAAAGGATGCTGGGAAATGTACCTTTTCAGCTGAACAGCTTGCCTAGGATTCTATTACAAAGAAAGAAGGGGAGAATGGACATTGGGAGGCAACTAGCAGGATCTGTGTGTTTGGATTTACTGACCTGGAAAGTTCAAGAACCTTGAAAGTTCAAGAGACCAATGTTTGTAGAGTAGTAGACATGGAAACTAGGTACTAGTGGTTAAGAAGCAAGCAAATAAAATAAGTGATAAAATACATTTGCAAGAAGTTTGGCAGTGAAGGGAAAGAGTGACGTAGTTGGAAATTCACAGGGATTGAAGCGTCAAAGGAGGTTTGTGCTTTGTTTTTTTTTTTGTTATTTAAAGGAATATTTGGAGAGATATACTGTTGAGGTAAAGGTGTACAGGTAATTGGAGGGGATGGTAGCAAGGAGGAGAGAACAGAAGCATTGAAGATAGAAAATATTAGAGATAACACATTATGATTGGAATTGATCCTGGGGTTGGCCTAATAAGATATTCAAGGAGTATTTACTTATTGCTTATTCTCAACATAATTCCACAATGGTTCAGTGCTACACACTATAAAGTAGAAAAATATATAAATCACCTTGTATTCTGTCAGAGAAACAAAACTAGTAGCAGACATATGAGGGGGGTACCAAAGAAGCCCGAAATTACTTTTTGGAAGGCAGGCCCCTGGTAGTACACTCAGAATTTGTTCTTCCAGATGATCAACCAAAGTTTCTTTTTTTTGTGGAAGTTTTGAGAAGGTTGCATCACAATTTTGCGGAAGAAATATCCTGAGTTATGGCAAACAGGTGACTGTTTCTTCCACCATGACAATGCACCTGCCCACATTAAGCTGAATGTTCAGCAGTTTTGACCAAAAAACGGCATGATCCCTATGCCCCACCCTCCCTACTCACCCAATCGACTTTTTTGTTTGTTTGTTTCCCCAATGAAAAAAGGGAAGCATTTTGCCAATGTGGAAGAATTGAAACAAAAAACCAGCAGAAGCACTAAAGGCATCAAAATTGACAAATTCAAAAGCTGTTTTTAGCAGTGAAAAAAGCATCTTGATAGGTGTATTGTATCAAATGGAGAGTACATTGAAGATAACTGAACTTTAAACATGTAAAAATAAATACATGCTTTTTATAAATAAATTCCGGGGTTTTTTTGGTCCCCCCCCCATATAAGATATGCCGAAAGGGATTGTCTTAAGTGATTGTGGGGACTGGTTAAGCCCATAGGACAGGCCATCAGAAAGGGCACATGACTCTTGGGCATGGGATAAAACTGCTGTCCACAGGTGGAATTTCTTCTTTATCAGTGAACCCTCAACTCTGCTCTTAAGGCCTTTCGAATGAATCAGGACTGCCAGATTAATGAGGATAATCTTCCTGTTTTAACCTTAGTTGATCATGACCTTAGTCATATCTACAAAACACCTTCACAGCAGCAACAAGATGTGTATTTGGCTGAAAAATTGAGGAATGTAGCCAAGCCAGGATGCCACATTCAAAGAACATCACAGAGGCCAGAGAACACTAGAATTAGAAACAGAACATCAGGTTGAGTGAAAGTAAGTTGATGTGTGGCACTGTGGTATCCTAAATTTGACTCTGGGAGACTTGAAAGCCACAAGCAAATAAACAAAGAAAAACCAGAATCTGGGAAGTAGAAACAGGATCAATTGTGTGAACTCTCAGTTCCATATAAGCAGCAGCCTCTATTGAAATCCAAGGGGGTGGCGCCTCATTACTGCTGGGTAGAGGTGGGCATTCCAGCTATCCGCTAGGCCGCTATTGCTACTTTCCTCATTACTGTTTTACCTATGGCTTCTATTAGCTCCACAAGTCAAGGGGTGGAGGCAGGAGGTGGCCTCCCTTTTGCAGTGCAAGTACTGACTCCAGGAGTGAGTATCTCAATGTTGCTGGGTGAGGATGCAAGTCTAGGATCCCCATGCTATCTTCACTGACACCATGGAGAAGAGGGGCTTCATTACTACCCAACTAGAATGAAGTGCTGGCTCCTCCCTCAGTCTTCTTTGACATGACCTGGTGGATGTGTTGGGCACCTGGAGAGGGTAGAAGTCTAGGCTCCCTGCTGAGCCTCTATCACAGTTTTTTCTTTGGTTTTGGCTGCAGTAGAAAGATTATTTTCTAAATTTATCTGTCTTGCCCTTTCTTGGTCCTTTAACCAGAGGGAACAGGATTTTTGCTGGGGCTTTTTTCTTTTATCTGTACCCAGTGGCATCTCTGTGTTGCCAGCTTCTCTGGCAACCAATCTGGGATACATGAGGCAAAAAGAAAGCCCATAGAGCTCAGCACTATGTCATTCTTCAGATTTCAGAGCTCCTACATGGTCTACCTTTTGTTCTTCATCACTTAGAGCATTTTTTTTTTTTTTTTTTGAGTTGGAGTCTCACTCTCTCGCCCAGACTGGAGTGCAGTGGCCGCTCTGGGCCACCTCAGCCTCGACCTGCTGGGCTCCGGCGATACAGGTGCACACTACCAAACCCGGCTAGTTTTTTTATTTTATTGTAGAGATGAGGTCTCGCCTGCCCAGGCGGGTCTCGAACCCGTGGGCTCGGGCAATCCACTCACCTCAGCCTCCCAAAGGCGCGGGATTACAGGCTGAGCCACCGAGCCTGACTACCACTTAGAGCATTTTTATGTTTGCTTTGTATTTAATGTCCAGGGTGTTTGGTTGTACTTAGCAGAAGGAAAATGGAAAAGTATGTTTCCTCCATCTTTCTAGAAGTAGAAGTCACTACCCTTTGTTTTATTACTCCTGAGCATTCAGAGTAGCTTCACAGATACTAATGCACTGAAATTTACCTAAAAATGATAGTTGAGAAGTCTAATGTAGAAGCCTAATATCCCCCAAAAGCCCCACTTGATATAGTCTAACATATCTTAATCTTGCTAATCTCAGTGAGATTTTAGATTACAAACTTTATTTACTATTTATTTTGGTGACTGAAATATAATTTAATCTGTTCGTTTGACTCTAGTCAACCCCCACATATAAAAACATGCACTGAGAAAACAGGAACTTGGTATAATATATAAAAACATATGGTGGGTATCCAACCTCAAGATCAAGCAAGCATAGTGTTCCCACTGGACAAAAATTAAACTTGGGAAGCCTGTTAAGTGCACAGTCAGAAAAATATGACATATATTAGAGGAAATGGGAAAGATAAACCATACAGAGAAAGATAAAACATAAAGTTACCAAACTTCACAAAAAATATTACTGATATGTCTTTTTTATTTCAGAGATCTGTAATCATACCTATATTGAAAAACTACAAACAAGGATTAGCATGGAATAAAAAACTTTTCAGTTTTTATTTTTATTTTTGCTTTTATAGAAAGCAAAATATCAATAGAAGCGTAATTGGAGTTAGGGTGAGATAAAGACCTTTAATGATTGTGCTTGTAGAAAACAGTCTTTCCTTTTTTTTGAAGAAGTTTCCTTCTATTACTAGTTTGTTATTTTTATCCTGAAAGCTGTTGCATTTTGTCAAATGCTTTCTTGGTGTCTGTTGAGATAGTAGTGTGTACTGTTTTTTCCATTTGTTATATTAATGCTGATTAATTTTTGTGTCTCATGTTCCTAGATTAAATCCCGTGGGGTCACAGTATGTAATCATTTTATTGTATTGCTGAATCTGGTTTCCTAGAATTTTGTTGAGAAGTGTTGTATCTATATTCATAAGGGGTGGTAGTCTATAGTTTTTTTTGTTTTTTTTCTTGTAATTTTTAAATCTGATTTTGGTATCAAAGTAACACTGGCCTCATAGAATGTATTGGAAATTGTGTCTCCTCTTCATCTTTGGAAAGAGTGTGTGTAGAATGCATGCTAATTCTTTAAACATTTGATAAAATTGACCAGTGAAACTATCTGGTCCTGAGATGGTCTTTGTAACAGTTTTTGTTATTGTTTACTAATTCAATCTCTTTACTTTTGTTATGTTTATACAGATTTTCCATTTCTTTTGGAGTCAATGTTAGTAGAACAAACTTTATTTTTATTTATTTATTTTTTAGAGACAGGGTCCTGCTATGTCACTCAGGCTGTCTCGAACACCGGAGCTCAAGCAATCCTCCCACCTTGGCCTCCTAAGAGGTAGGGTTACAGGAGTAAGCCACCATGCCCAGCCTACATTGGAAACCTTAGATTAGAAATTAAACAACTGGAATACTATCCAATAAACCATCTACAATAGAATGATACAAGAGATACAAACATCCTTGTCAAATGTCTTAGAAAAATATTTTAAATCTTTAAATGTACTAGCAACCAAAGAAATGTGAAATAAAAACAAAGTCTATTTTTTGCATTTTAGAGGTCAATCTAGCTATGTATATAAAAATCTGCAAAGATATTAATATTATTTGACCTATAATTTGTTGTTAATGAGCATATGTAAATGCATTTAACTTAATTAGTAATCAGAGAAATGAAAATTAAAACCACAGTGAAATACTACGCACCTACCAGGTTTGCAAAAATTAAAGCTATACTATATTGGCAAGTATGTGGAACAATAGAAATGTTACCAAGAGTGTAAACTGCTACCCCCCCTTTGGAAAGCAGATATTTTTCCAATAGAGATGAAGATGTTTAGAGCATACAACCCAGCAATTCCACTCCAGGTTTATACCCAGAGAAGCCAGGAGACAGATACTAAAGGTCCGTAGCAGTGTTTTCACCATAGATCCCATGTAGGAACAACTCCAAACAGCTGTCAACACTAGAATTGAGAAATCCTCATATAGTCATACAATGTAACAGCATACAATGAAGAGAATGAACTAACTATAGTAGCTACCACAGAATAATATGGTTGACTCTCACAAACAAAATATTAAACAAATGGAGCAAACTATTAAAGAATACTTAAGGGATGATTCTAATTATTAGTAGGAAGGTGGTGAAAGTTATTACTAGAAAGATATTTTTTGAAAGACATAGGAAGTTATTGAAACTAAACTATATTGTTTAGAGATGTATTCAAGGGTTTAAAACTATAAAGAAAATAAGAAAGGTATAATCACAGGTGGTGGGATAATGGTAGTTACTTCTGGGGGTGAGTGCGGGCTATGATTGGGAAGGGGTATGTGTGGGTTTTAGGGTGCTGTTATTGTTTCTGTTCTTGACTTGGGTGGCAGCCGCAGGGTATATTCTTTATAATTATTCTTTAAACTATATTAAAATCCTTAAGGATTTTAGACTTTGTGCATTCAGCTTCAGATCTTTGTCAAGTCGTGAAGAAAAATTACCAAGGAATATATGTATAAAATCGTGATTAGTTTTTGTTGTTGTTGTTTATTTTTTTTTTTTTTGAGTTGGAGTCTCACTCTGTCACCCAAGCTGGAGTACAGTGGTGTGATCATGGCTCACCACAGCCTCGAACTCCTGGGCTCAAGCGGTCTTCCCATCTTGGCCTCCTGAGTAACTGGGACTACAGGCACATGCCACCACACCTGGCAGTTTAAAAATTTTTTGTAGAGACAGAATCTTGCTATGTTTCCCAGTCTGGTCTCGAACTCCAGCCTTGGTTTCCCAAAGTGCTGAGACTATAGGCTTGAGCATTGCACTCAGCCTCTTGCTGAGATAAAATAGTTGATTAAATGAATACTTTCATACACATACATACATGTAGCAACTCCACATATAATTAGAGTTTATCACTATAGGCTATGCAGTGGTCTCTCTGGGTATAGGAAATAGAGTCCCTGGATGGTGTTCTTTGCGGATCAATAATCCAAGACCCCAATAGCCAATCAATGCTATTATATCCATTGCTCTCTTCTCACTTGAAATTCTTACTTATTAAAGTCGTTCAGCCACATGAAACACCAAAGTTGAGGATGTTGTCTCCAGAAGTGTCAGTTTGCTTGTGAATATCTAATCTTGGAAGCTGTGAAGAAAAAAAAGGAAAATAGGAAAAAAGGAAAATCACTTTAAATGATTTTCTGAGACTGATACTTTCCTACCCCTTGAGGAACCACCCACACTAATAGTGGTGGTTAAAAGAAGGCTCAAAATATGTTTTAAGAGTCAAAAGACAACTCAGTGTTTCCACAATCCATCAGAAGAGTGTCATAGTTAAATTTAATTACTTAATTAAATTTGTCTTCCTAGAATAAGCTAGGTCATCTTTCTTCTGCCTGGATATTAGGAGTGAATAGGACAAACAAGGAAGAAGCCCCTTTCTTCTCACTTAACAGAGCCCAGTGGGAATCTGGTTCTTCTCTGAAAAAAATGGGAGCATCTCTAAGGATGGAAGCGTGAATGGAGTAGGAGGAGGGGAGGACTTCAGTAGCTCTGAGCCCCCACAAACACCAAGGCTTCTTCTGGGTCCAGCATTGCATACTGTTAGGTGATGCTGTAGATCCGTCTCTACAGTTTGTGTCTCCCCAGATGGAAAAGTGAGGATGTTGACAGCTGAGTCCTTATCTTAGAAGGATATTAAGAGCAAGTCCACATTAAGCCACAGACTTACTAAAATGAAGGATGCTTCAATGTTCAAGACGTCTATCAGGTATCAGAAGGAGTATGGCAAGCTGGGCAGGTCATGCCATTTCCAGTGTTTTATTTTTTTTTCAATAAATAAGATCTATTTCTCTGTAGGCGTTCCCCAGGTTGAGTGTGCAATTCAGTTGAACCATGAAGTTGAACTCAGGACATCTGGTAAAGCAACCTGTAAATTAGTGGAGTTAGTTCAGGGGTCATTCCATAAGTATTATTATTAAGATTCAAAAGGGGTCATTCCATAAGTATTATTATTAAGATTAAAATATACTCTTCAAGGGACACATGAGAACTTTCTCCTCTGTACCAGAAGAGATTTAGTAGGTTTTGGAGGCTTCACCTTGGAAAACAATGTCTTAGACACAAGAGTAACACATAAAGCATATGTGTTTATGGAGATGGAGGAAGGTCACAAGAGCAGGAGGGTGGGAATGTGAAGGGAGCAGAATGCATGTGCAGGTCACAGGAAGCTTTCATAAACCTGGAGATAGTCCTCTCAGCAGAATGTTGGTCTTGCTATATCCCAGGGGCATGGTGGTACCTGGCCTCCCAGGAACCATGTTCCTTTCAGGATTGCAGGGCAATGGTTAATTTCATGGGCTTTGGAGTTAGACTTTTTGAGTTCAAATCCCGGCCCCATCACTTACTAGTTGGGCAAATTACTTAATTTATCTTATCTTATTTTCTCCATCTGTTAAATGGGGTATGACAAACATTTGTTGAGTGCTTACTCTGTGCCAGGCTAGATGTCAACCACTGAACCTAAAATAATTTAGGTTTAGTAGTTGGCATCAAGCCTGGTACAGAGTAAGCGCTCAACAAATGTTGGTTATGATGATAATTATTATTAATTGCAAATTATCATTTGAGACCTGGCACGATGGTTCATGCCTGTAATCCCAGCACTTTGGGAGGCCAAAACGGATTGCTTGAGCCCAGAAGTTTGAGACCAGCCTGGGCAACGTAGAGAAACCCTGGCTCCATTATACTGAAGGTGTCAAAAATTTATTATCTATGTTATCTATGATAACCACTTTGAGCACCTCTTGTAATTGCAGAAGTCAAACATGATTTGTATTAATCTTTTGTTATTGATATATATATATATTACAATTGTAATACAGTTTTTTCCTTTCTTAGAATGTATATACATCTGGCAACCTCTGTATCTATACATCAATTGAGTAGCTACTGTGTGCCAGACTTCATGCACTGGTAAAAAATTACAAGTATGGCAGGCATGATTTCTGTCCTCCCAGAGTTTACAGACCCATGGGGATACAACAAGCAATCGGCGATGATAACATTGTATAATAAGAGCTCTGATTGGGCAAATTCAGGGTGTTATGGGATCCCATTGGTGACTTCAAAGAAGCTGAGACTTTAAGTGAAACAGGAGTTCACGACGAGGGCTGCTGGGAGAAGGAAAAAATGGGCAGTGTCTGTGAAGATCTGGAGTTAAAGAAGAAATGGTACTGAAGCCAACAGGTCTGTGGGCCCTGGGTGCAGAGCACAGGGTGGGCTGTCAAGGGTGAGGCTGAGGGCAGGGACTGTGGGAGGACACATTATGCAAAGGTGGTAACCTGAATGAAGCAGAGAGTAATTTGAATTCACTCCACAGGGGCACATTGATTTTATTTTAATAAGTCAAATTTACTCTATTTTGAATCTCTTTCCCACTTGGTTGTCAGAAAATCCTACTCAGTCACTATCAGGGGGTCCTTTCTACTCCACTCTCACCCTACTAAGGTTGTATGAGAGTCTTGGGGGCTTACACAGCCATGAAATTGTGGGCTTAGTTTGCATGGTGACCCGTGTTGATGCACTCATTGTCCAAATCCACATGGTTCCTTGAAGGCAGGTGCAGAGATTTTTTTTTTCCCTCAGATACCAAAATCGGGTCTTTGTGAACATTACCCTCCTTGTTGCCTTTAACCCATTCTTAATCTGAAGTGTTGCTAACAAGTGACTCTGGGACTCCACTTGCTTGAATGCCTTTGAAGTTCTGATCCCTTATCTCTGGAAATCTCTCTTACTCCTCTAACTTGTCTCCTTCTGTCTCTTAAACACCCAGCTCTGTGCTCTTCCTCTTCTCTGAAACAAACCAATATCCAGAAACTCAAATGTCACCAATTAAAGCTGAGACTGGAGTTATCTTCTTTCTGGTAACCTCTCTTTCAATTCTCTAACACAGACCCTAAGAAGACACAAAGATCTGACTACTTTCTTGGGATGGGGGAAAGAAAAATACCTACAACAGCAAGACAAAACAAAACTCAAACCCAAATTTATCTTGTCACATGTTATCCTAGAACTTTTCCTAAAATTATTAGGAAGCCTTCAAAGGGTTATATGATTTTGTGTTTTAGAGAGTTAACTCTGGCTACAGAATGGAGAAGAGGAGGTGAATAAAAAAAAAAACAAAACAGGAAAAGTAGTTAGGAGTAATTGCAGTAGTAATCCAGGTGAGAGCTGACTTTGGTCCTAACCAGGGTAATGTTAGTGGAGATGAAGAAAATGGAAATTAAATAGCGTATAATATTTATATTTAAATACAGGTGCTTCAAAGATAGGAACAACATGCTGGGCAATTCTAATTAGAGAAAGGGGGAGGGGGGAAGGGGTATGGGAGCACACATTCATCAACTGGGTAATATGTCCACTATCAGAGGACAGAGGGCTTGCTAGAAGCCCAAACCTCACCTGCATGCATTTGCTTACATAACAATTCCTCACATGTACTCCATAACTCTTAAATAATAAACAAACAGGTGGTTTTCCAGGCAATTCTTGGATTTACTCTTTTATTATTATTATTATTTTTCATTCTGCCACTTTCTTTGGGCTCATTTTTCTCCTTTCCAGAAATATATCCTTTGGTAGTTTCTGAATCTCTGTATGTCTGACCTTGTCTTTTTTTTTAACCCTGATTCTGAATGATAATTTAGCTGGGTATAAAATTTTGAATTCATCACTGTCCTCTTCAGCACTTTTTTTTTTTTTTTTTTTTTTGAGTTGGAGTCTCACTCTGTTGCCCAGACAGGAGTGCAGTGGCTGCTCCCGGCCACTGCAGCCTCGACCTGCTGGACTCTGGCGATCCTTCCACCTCAGCCTTTCAAGTAGCTGGAATTACAGGCATGTACTACCACGCCTGCCTGATTTTTTGATTTATTGTAGAGATGAGGTCTCACTGCCCATGCGGGTCTCAAACCCACAGGCTCAGGCAATCCACTCACCTCAGCCTCCCAAAGGCGCGGGATTATAGGCTGAGCCAACCGAGCCCAGTTAGCACTTTTTTAAACTCTATTTTTCTCCCTGAAATCTATTGAAAATAAATACGTCATCAATCAAATTGTTATTCCTCTAGCTATTTTGTTTTTCTCTCTGGCAGCTTTTAAGATTTTTTTTTTTGCTTTATTTTTTAAAAATTTATTTTGTCTTAAAATTTTCTGTAATGTATATCTGGACATAGTCTTTTGTCGTTATTGTTGTTTTAGAGATGGGGTTTTACTATGTTGTCCAGGCTGCTCTCAAATTCCTGGCCTCAATCTTCTCATCTTGGCTTCCAAAATCATTGGAATTACAGGCACTAGCCACTAATTTATTCTGTTTGACATTCATTTGTTCATTTCAATTTGAAGATTTGAGTCTTCTTTTAGCTTTCAAAATTGTTAGCCATTATTTTTCAAAGATTGTCTCTCTATCATGTGATCAATTCTTCCTTTTCTTCTGGAACTCCGAGCTTCTCCTTGTTTCTACATCTGTTATATAACTTGATTTTATTATCTCTCTGAGCTACATTTTGAGTGATTTACTTAGTTCTTTCTCCCAATTTGCTTATTATCTCTTCAGTTATAAATATGCTACTATTTAGCCTATTGGATAGATTTTTAGTGGCATATATAATCAACTATATTTTTCACTTTCATGATTTCTAATTGCTTATTATTCTTAACTGATTCATTCTTATTTCATAATGCATGTTATATACAAGAAATTGCATATTCTTTCTCACAATTTCCAGCTTTTTGCTATATTGTTGATATTTTCTTTTTAATGTCTTGAGGTACTTTATTATGTTTATTTCCTCACATGTGGGTTTTCCTATTTGTTAACTCTGTTTACTCTGTTTTATGCCATTAGACCTTCACTGGTCTTAAAATTATTGCTTACATGCATATTTTCTACTGTAATTTTCCCCTGAAAATTTACTCTAAGGCAATATAATAGTTGCTTTCATTTCAATACTAAAGGCACAAATAAGTCTTATCTTAACAACTCAGCTTGGAGTTATCATCATAAATGATATTGCACAGCAAGTCCCAAGTCCTAACCTCATTTTGTGACTTATCCTTTGTCCCTGGAAGTTTGTTCATTCCTTTCTCATCTCTCCCTTTCTTCATTCCCTCCTGTTTGCCTTTCTTACTTTAAAAATTTACTTTCTTGCGTTATAAAAATTTCAGACATACATAGAACTAGACAGAATAGTATAAGAAACCTTTACTCCTCATCTTTAACACATTAAATTTAAGGTTAATCTTGTTTATTCATACTTCTTCCCCACTTTCTGCCTTACTGGATTTATTTTAAAGAAAAATCCAGACATCACATCATTTCACTCATAAATGTTTCAGTATGTACCTCTTAGAGATATGACCTTCTTTTAAAAAACATAATCAAATCACTATTATAACACCTTAAAGTTAATAATAATGTCTTAATGTTGCTATTCTGTTGTTGTAGATTTCCTTGATTATTTCTTAAATATTTTTATAGCAGTTTTGTTTGAATTAAGGTCCATATATGGGGCAGACATTTCCTTTGGCTCAAGTGTCTTTTTTTTTTTTTTTTGTCTTTTAAGTCTCCTTTAATCTATAATATTTCTTCCTCCAGAATATAGGGACAAGAGAAGATACAGCAAAAGTGAAAAAAGTAGATTATTTATCCTGGAGATTTCCCATATTCTGGCTTTTGTTGATTGCATCCACGTGATATGACTTAAGATTAATGTACTAGGAATCGATTGCTTCAATAATACTGTGTAACAAAACACCACAAAACCTCAGTAGCATTCAACAATAAGGGTTTATTATTGTTCATGCTCCTGGGGAAATGGTTAGGATGACTCTACTGACCTTTGCTGACCTTGCTTACCTATCTGGGGGTCATCTGGCCAGCTACCAGCTGTGCTAGGATGGCCTTAGCTGGGAGAACTCAGTGACTTCATTCTCCTCCATGTGTCTCTGTGCTAGTCTCCATCAGGCTAGCACAACCATGTCCTTCTCAAGAGGATGACAGAAGCCAAAACAGAAAGACTACTGGGGTTAAAGACACAGGGGTCAGAAAGGAAGGACCCATGTGAGGGAGATCTTAGGAGGTTGCTGATGGCTGACGTACAAGGAAGGAAGAACCTGAGTCCTGAAGGAACAGTGTAACTAGAACAAGCAGTAAGTTGGAGTCTCAGAGAACACTGAAAAGTCCACCAATGATTGGCCTATAAGATAAAGGAATAGTCAAAATGTATAAACTGAGAGTTCATATTCTGGATCCTAAATAAAACAAAAATTAGGACACTCCCTTTTTTTCTCTCTCTTTCTTTTTCTTCCCTCCCTTCCTGCCTTTCCTCTCCCCCGATCTTCCCTCCCTCCTTCCTTCCCTTTCTTTCCTTCCTTTCCTTCTTTTTCTTTCTTTATTTTCCTCTGTCACACGGGCTAAAGTACAGTGGCACAATCTTGGCTCACTGCAGCCTCAAACTCCTGGGCTCAAACAATCCTCCCACCTCGGCCTCCGAAGTAGCTGGGACTACAGATGCATGCCAAAACACCTGGCTAATTTTTTTATTTTTCAGAGAGACAAGGCCTCCTTGTGTTGCTCAGGCTGATCTCAAACTCCTGAGCTCAAGCTATCTCGCTTTGACTTCGAAAGTACTGAGATTACAGGCATGAGTCACTGTGCCCAGCCGGATTTTCTTTGAACTAATATTTATTGAATGCCTACTCTATGCTGGGCACTTCATCAAACTTGTTACTTAAATTATAGGATTGTGGCTGGGACTATGAATTCTGAGCCCGCCTGCCTGGTTTTGAGACCCACCTCCACCAGTGAAATGAGTTCCTAGATCTACAATGCTTCAAAAAGTGCCTGTTGCAAAAATAAGTACTCAAAGAATCTTAGCTATTACATATGATCTCATTTTACATTCCCAGCAACCCTGTAAGGCAGAAAAAAAATTTTATTCCCATTTTATAGATGACAAAAGGGAACCATAGAAAAGTCACAAAGCCAGTGGCTTCAGCTGTGTGATTAGCGAACTCTGGGGCAGAACCCAAGCAGTCAGAACAGGGTGGCACTCTCAGTGGAGGAGGGACTCAAGGACACAGGAGGAGCACAGGAGAGACTCAAGGGCACAGGAGTGTGTGGCCAAGGTTGTGGGTGCAAAGGAGCATGTCCTGGAATCCATCAGCAAGGAGAAAGGAAGGTGATGGAAGAGACTGGATTTGAATTGGAGAGATTCTTTGCCAGACATTTCTCTAAATAGGGTGAGAAAGGAGGCATGGTCAAGAAAGACCAAGTGTGGCCAGTTTTCTGAAACATGGCTGATCATCAGAAGCATCTGGTGGAGCTTTTTTATCTTGTGGATTCCTGGTCCCACCTCTGGAAATGCTAATTTGGAATTCCAAATACAGCCTGGATATCTGAACGTTGTCAAAGCCTTCCGGATGCTGATTAGCTTGGGATAAGAAAGCCCATACCAGGGAGGTTACTCGTCTCACCTGAACCATACCGCTGGTTGAAGGCAGAACTGCAACTGGGTTTTAGCCCAGCGTTCTTTCTACAACATTCTACATTTCTGACACTATATTTGTTTGTTTATATTTAGGGGATACAAGTGCAGATTTCTTACATGCATGTACTGCTATTAGTGTCTCCATTATCCAAACAGTGAACATTGTACCCAATAGGTGATTTTTCAAAACTCAACCTCCTCCCAACCTCCTACTTTCATAGTTTTCAAAGTCTATTATTCCCCTCAGTGCGTCCTGTGTACCCATTATTTAACTCCTACTTATAAGCAAGAACATGCAGTATTTGATTTTCTGTTTCTAAGCTATTTCACATATTTCACATAGAATAAGGGCTTTCCACCTATGTTGCTGCAAAAGACAGGATTTCATTTCTTTTGATTGAGTAGTATTTCATGGTGCATATATATTACATTTTCTTTTACCAATCCTCCGTTGATGAGCATTTAGATTGATTCCTTGCTATGTGACTAGTGCTACAATAAATAGATGTCCCTGCCACTATATTGAATGGGTAAAATGCCTTGGGGGAAATACTACCAAATATAAGCACATTTGTACTTTAGCATAAGATTATCAAATAGCTTTTATCATCATAAACTATGAACAACCATAATTATGCATAATAAATTCTATTTTAAAGCTATCTTTACAATCCCTAGGTGGAATATGAGTAGTTCAGAAGTTGAAACTAAGTGTTTTTTCATTTTTATACCACCAAATTCTCTCAGAGTGCATTTAATAAGTGTCAGTTAAATAATTGCAACTACTAAGGAAAAGCCAATATATCATGATATATTTAGTGGTGAAAATTCAATATCATGGCAGGAAAACATATTTATGGTTTTGCAAATCTCAGAATTTTTTTTCTTTTCAAACCTGTCAAACATTTGTCACTTTGAAGTTACAGCTTGTTTGGTAAATAATAGAAACCTATGAAGGACTAATATAATACTTCCTTCTTACTGATGGTTTTTACAATATGATTGAGTAAACTATCCTTGATAAACTTATCAGTTAATGCACCTAGCTTAACTCATTCTCTGCCTGAGTTAATAGCACTGATTTTCACTTTTGGGGTGGCAGTATGCCACACTAAATCTAGCATCTCATATTGCCTTTCTTTTTTAAAAAAAGAAAGCTGAGGCACAGAAAGTTTGCATAAGCCTCCTAGGTGACACAACTAACACGCTGAAGAATTTGAAGCCTGTGCTTTTTTCTATACATAGTTTCATGCCGCTGCCTAGGAGAGAAGTAGATTACTGGGCTTGCAATCACTTTTTCAGTCCAAAGAATGACAGCAAGTCACACAAGCACAGAAGTGGAAGACACTTCAAGAGAGTAAGAGGAGAACCAGGGTCAGCAGAACCTGTCATTTTGGAGGCTCTTGGCCCCGATAGTCTCTCAGGATCAGGAGTAGGATAGATAGTGTTCATTTGCCCCAGGAGGCTTAGTTATGTTTCCAGAAGGGGAGCCTGAAAGGTTTGTCCAGGAATCTGGGGGCAAGAGGGAGTTTCACAACACCTGAAGAAGGATGGACAGATAGGGCACTAGAATACTATCTACTCTAAATCTAACTTGAGATTCATAGGAATAGGGGAGCATCAAGTAACACACAGGTGGTTAGACACCTATAGGGATTCCTTCAGGCCTATCTGGGGCAAAGGAAATCTGGCACACTGGGCCATCTCTGATGGCTTTCTGGGCTGTGATCCCTCCAGAGTCAATCTAGTCGAGTTAGTCCACAAAGGTATCCTCTGAGTTGGGGCACCATCTGTCCAGGCAGACCCAGTTACATACTTTAGTGAAAGCAGTCTTGGGCCACCTTCTAGTCAGAAGGATAGTGTGAGTCCTAGAGGTAGAAGCCACTGAACCCTGAGTAGAGAGTCATGGAGACAAGTGGTCCCAACTACCAGGCCTTGTTCCAACCTTTGGTGAAGCAACTACAACTGACAGGAGCAATAGGACTTTAAGTCATAGAGACATGAAGGGAACTGAAGGGCCACAGTGCCTGGAGAGAGCACCAGTGACCTGCCTTCTCCTGGGGAGGAATGAAGATAGAAGATAGTGTTCTAACAGAGGGATGGAGGAGGAAATGGTGCTGCTAACATGCACTAATCACACTGATGAGCACAGAGCCGTCCTCCAATGTGGCCAGCCACCATGGAGATAATTCACTGTGTGCTGGCTGCTACCCAGGGCACCCAAAATTGAGTGAGGGGGCTTCTGCCAGGGATTTGTTACAAGGGCAACAGACTCTCATGCTAAACCTTCTCATTTGGAATAATGTATTGACATTGATGAAGGTCAGCCATTCAGAGGGTGGTTGGTATTTAAAAAAAAATGGTGGTAATAAACAAAAATGGGAGACATATCCATCCTTGCTTTCAGACTCTTCTCTCTTCAAAGGAGTCAATTCTTCCCAAGTAATCCCACAATACTTCCACAAGCTGGGCCCACAATGGTGTTTATTTCATAAATAAAGTAAAAGAGTTATTGCTTGAACATATAGCTTATGGATGGAGGGGAATAGATATGTTCACTGGAGCTAAGTGGAGCTAATTCAAATACAAAATATGAACTCTCAAAATATTGTCATGCGTGAATATTGAAACTAAAGTCTTCAGTTCTACCTTAATCAAATTGGTGAAGATAATCCAGTCTTACTAAGACAATTAAAGAGACACTTCTGTAATTAGATGGAAAGATCTTTTCTAGGCATTTCATCCATCTACCTTGCCAACTAGCCACAGAAAACATTCTGGATCTCACGGCGCTAGAGCATACTCTAGTGGTGGTGAAGAAAAGCAAACACTTGCAAACTGCTAAATGCATCTATTGCTGGGGAATACTAGATAAATACGCCTTGTTTGGGCAAAAGGCTAGGTAAGCTTGCCTTGTAAAACCAAGAAAATGAATGTAACATTATGTGACAACACTAACCTTTCCTTTTAAAGATAAGGCAAGTTCTCTTTTATCCAATGTCCAGTGCCAAAGGCAAACAAATAAGAATTATTAAAAATCTTAAAACAATCTAAAATAACATTCTACACAGTGAGGTTTTAACAAAGCTTTGTTTTACTTTTTATTCTTCTTAAATCTGAACCACATTCAGCCTTTCTCCTTGGAGATTCTGTTTAAAGAAGGAAGAGGGAGTAGATAATAGATATAATACCTGAAGCAAACTCCCTTCAGCCATGACAGTGTTATTACAAACTTGAGTGAGTACCATTATTTCAGAAAAATAAAAACAATGGACCAGAACCAATTTTACATAAGAAAATATTGTTCCATTTGTTGCCAGCCTTGGTGAAGACTCCTCTGGCGTATCAAGTAAGTGATGGATAATGTAAATAAGAGCATCCGTCCTTGCTTAAAGATAAAAGCACACTTATACTTTTAACCAAGTAACAACTTCACCATCTTTTGTGTGTATCTCCAAATTGAGGGAAATATATTTACTTGGTTTTAAATGTAAATTATACTTTTAAAAATCAAACTAACACAAACTGTAGCACACATAAAAAATAAAAAAAACTTTTTTAAAGCCAGAAGCTTTGTGTTCTATTGTGTTTAGACTTAAAATATGGAACTATTTAGAAAGAATTAAAGAGATTATGTTTATTTGATTTCAAGTTATCTCAGCAAGAAACACATTTTTCATACCTCTTTGGAGGAACAGCAGGTCAAATGACACATTTGTGAGTGACTGTTTGAAATATTTCAGCCACGCTGCAGGGTCCACCTGACCTGAGCACCAGAGATTGAAGGAACAAAGGCTTATGTTTTAAACGTTCCTTTAAGAGCATTTCTGGGGGAGGGGAAGGGGGGACGCAGGAAGCTGTCACAGGCCTTGCTTTTTATTTTTATCCTATGACACTAATCAGTTTAATTATATTTCTAACTCATGACTTAGGATCATAATTAATGTTCCCAAATGCGACCATTATATAGCATAATTCTGCAACTTTGCAAGAATAAACACAGTTTGTTTCAAAGTCACCCACATCCTTTAAACTCCAAAGAGTTTCCCAGTTTGTGCAAATTCATTCCCCTCTTTGAATAGGTTTTGCTTTTGCTACTGATGATGTTCAGTAGCAAAGGTGGGTCTTTATTCTTAATGATAAAACAAGTTGTAGAACAGTTTGGTTAAAGAGATCTAGGATCAGAAGAAGCGATTCACTTCATTACTTGACTAAATGAAAATCATACATTGATGTAAGGTTAAATGGGGCTGCAGTTCCCTTATTAAATGGAACAATTAATATTACAAGTGTTTGAAGATCATGGTTGAGAGGACTTTACTGAACATCTCCAAGACTAATTATTGCAAACAGAGCGAACACAAACCCTGCTTAGGATGTAACTCAATCTTAGGACTTGTGAGTCAAATGTTGAGCCCTTTAGAGCTACAAATCTTTCTTTGTGGCTTTATTAAAGAAATTCTCCCATCTCCATTTAAAGGCCTAAATAAAATGCCAGAACCTAAAACAAAAATGCTTCTGACCTTACCACTATACCTGATACTTCCAGTACTGATTTCCTCTGACTGCCGCTTTCTTCACCTCCTTTGCCTCAGGCCTTCGTAATCCAGAGAGAGGAAAATGAATTTTACTTCCCAAATGCTAGAATTGCTGGTGCAGAACGTAACTAAATATCAGCAGCTGTGCCAGGGCACCTGGGGCCATATATGAAAGCCTCACAAAAGACTTTGTTATGAACAAAGTCCCAGTTCTCTGCTCATCTTGGTTTACTATGCTTTAAGAAGGGCAAAGAGAATTGCAACTGTGTTCCTAAAAAAAAAAGTGTGTATGTGTGTGCATATGTGTGTGTATTGCAACTGTGCTCTTTTTAAAAAAGGTGTATGTGTGTGTGTGGGGGGATTCCCAAGAAAAAAAGGATAAGACAGATGTTTCTAAAGCAACAAATGGAACCTGCACCTCTTCAGAAGTAATGCTGCTACAGCTTGTAAACATACAAATGCATCACCCAGGGTTCCCAGGGATGGGTTAAGATGCGGACTCTGAATCAATAGGTCTGGGGTGGGGCCTGCAAATCTGAATTTCTAATAAGCTCCCATATGATGTTGACGTGGCTGATCCGAGGGTCACATTTTAAGTACAAGGCTAGGGCCCTTTATTTTTTCATTTGTTGCCTTTCCAGTAGTTTGCCCCCTGCCCTATGTTACTATTCCAAAGTGTTTTATTTAACACTTGCTACTCATGTCAACAAGGGATTTTCCTGGAAAAAAGCACTGCATATCCCTTAGCACCTAGCATAGCACCATTATAAGGACCAGAAAGATGAAATACTAAGTAACAGACAGAGGCAGACTCTTTTCAGAGGTAGTGGTGGTAAAACTGTGAGGAAGGAGACAGGTTCAAGGGCAGTTGTGCAATATTGGTGGAAAAGGTGTCATAGAGCCTCTCTTCATGTCTTTAAAATTTTTCACAAAGGGTATTTGAGAAGATAATCTGTTATCTTTCTACCTCTCTTCTAGTGTTTGGAATGATGGTGTTGTCCTTCTAGAAGAGGCAGCAGGTTTAGTAGGAAAGGATGAGGCATGGGGGCAGGCAGATGGGATGCATTGTCTGTGTCCTTGACTCAGCTTCAAGATGAGCATACCTACCTGCAAGTTGATTTTAAGGATTGGAAAGTATCTATGTAAACCCCCAGCACAGTATCTGGGGATAGTAGTTGCTCAATAAATGTAAGTGCAATCAACTCTTCTTTATCAGGACTTACTCTAATCCAAAGGTCTTTTATTTTGGCAGCTGTAATTAGAAACACTGAGAGGACCAAAAATTCCTGATGCCCCCTAGGCCATACCCTAGACCAATTAACTTATAAATATCTGAGGGGGTGAGTGGGGCCATTTTTAAAGCCTGCAGGTGGTTCCAACGCCCAAGTAACCCACTGACCTAAGTATAGCTAGGAGCAGTCACTTCCCTTGGGGCCTAGTAATAGGTGCCAGCTAATTAGCTTCCTCCAGGGGTGTCTGGGAGGGAAGGAGTAAGGTGAGAGGCTTCTCACCCCTCAGGCATACCCCCATGGCTTGTCTTCTCTCTTCTCGCCCTGCAGGGAACAGCAGTCTGCCAGCAATCAGTGCTAATCAGTCTCTGCCTAGTTACAGAGCTGCCTTGGGGGTCAGCAGGACAGTGCCATCCCTCCAGATATTTGAGTGTGGATTATTTTGTTGTATTTGTGATCTGTGTTTATCTTCCTCCTCCTTAACCCAGTAGGATTATTTATTTTATTATCACCCATGTTTTCCAGGGTTTCATCTACCTGTGAAATTAAATGGGATCACATGAATAGAAAAGCCACCAGAAATACTCACTTGATCTTCAGTGCCTGGAGAGCTCACCCCACAAGTGTGTCTGATGTTTTCTGGAGTGTGTCTCATGTGTGTTCATGAACAAATTCAGTCAGCGGCTACCCTAGGTCTATAAGATTGTATCCATGAGATTGAACTACTTAATAGGATGGTGAAAAGTAAATGATATAACATGCATAAAGCACATTAGATTAGTGCTTGGAGCAAGGTATGTTTGCAATAAATTTTAGAGTTTCAATTAATAGGTGATACTTGCTGGGCTTGGTCAACTGCCAGGCACCATCTTTTTTTTCTATTTTCTATTTTATTTTTAAAATTGTGGGGTACAATTCAGGGTTAACTATACAAATATTCATTGTGCAGTTACCCTTGTTGATAACAGGCACCATCTTTTCTAGATACTACTACCCTTACCTGACACTGCTACTTTTTCCTGTCACATTTATTTATTTATTTTTTTATTTTTGAGTCATGATCTCACTCTGTCAGGCTGGAGTGCAGTGGCATGATCACGGCTCACTCCATCCTCCATCTCTTGGGTTCAGGTGATACTCCCGCTTCAGTTTCTCTAGTAGCTGGGACTACAGGCATGCATCACCATGCCCAGCTAATTTTTTAATTTTTTTGTAGAGACGAGGTTTCGCTATGTTGCCCAGGCTGGTCTTGAACTCCTGGTCTCAAATGATCCTCTTGCCTCAGACTCCCAAAGTGCTGGGATTATAGACATGAGCTACTGTGCTCAGCTACTTCCTGTCATATTTCTTCTACACAGAGACCATGTTGAGGAAGTTGCACAGGGATTTGTGACAAAAGTCACAGAGTCCCAACCTTTTGTGAGATACATCACAGAGGTCCCCAGCAGTACTACTAGAGCCCCTAAGTTTCACTAAGCTTTTACTTTTTTACTCTTCTCCCTCTGACCCAGGCATAAGTTCCCAACTTGTACTCAGAATCATTCTGCCCTTTGTTCTGGAAATGTTGCTACCAGGTCATGCTCACTGGCCTGACTCCCCTATTTCTTCTTAGGAGGCACCTGGCAGGCTGCTGCATTGGGTCAGTAGACACTGCTGGACATAGTGGGATCCTGCAGGGAGTGTTATTTGGGCCCAAGCTGGGACATTTATGCATTTACCAACCATGAGAAGAGCAGGGCCTCTGGGAATAGTGGTTTGCACAAGCTACTCATACTCTTGTCCACTCCCAACTGATGAACAATTACTGTCATTTGATAGGTGATAGGCAGTGAACACAGACCTGTCTTCATTTCATCCTGTTTGAGGAGATAGAAGATTTGCAGGAAGGAGTAAGTAGCACATTTAATGTTACACTTAAACAAGGACTATTAAGAGATTACAGAGCATAATACCTATAGAGGATCATGGAAAAAACAGATATTGGGAGACAGCTTGACATGGACTGGTCAGAAAAGACTTTATAAGTGAGATAGACCCAAGAAATATTTGAAATAGGGCAGTGGTATACCAAGGAAGGAGGGAGGAGGGAATGATCAGATCAGGGTGCAGGAAAAATGGAGGCACATTGTCTGGAGAGAATTTGAAAACAAAAGCAACTAAAAGTCAGTCACCAGGCACCAGCAATTCAAGATAATAAAAGGCTGTTTTAGTAATTCTTAGCAAGCACTATGAGCTGGATGCTTTGTATTTTCAATTAGAGAAATTGTAATCTTTTCATCTCAAGCAATTGACTTTCCCATTGCTTCTGTCAATTTTTTTTTTTTTTTTTGAGTCTGAGTCTCACTCTGTTGCCCAGGCTGGAGTGCAGTGGCATAATCATAGCTACCTCAACCTTGACCTGCTGAGCTCAGGTGAGCCTTCTGCCTCAGTGTTTCAAGTAGCTGGAATTACGGGCATGTGCTGCCACGCCTGGATAATTTTTTTAAACTGTAGAGACGAGGTCTTACCGTGTTGCCCAGGCTAGTCTTGAACAATTATTCTCAGGTAACCCTCTTGCGTTGGCCTCCCAAATTGTTGAGATTACAGGTGTGAGCCACCATGACCAGCTGTTAAATAAATTAAGATTTGTCTTTTTGACCTTATACCTCATATTATTCCCAAGAGTCTGGTACTTTCTGGAAAGTCTTTTTCTGGAAGTCCTTTGTGGAAAGTGCAGGGTTTGTAAAGGTCAGGTTGTTAGTTCAATTCAGAATGAAAATGGGAAGTCAGAGACAGGATTATAGACGTAAACAATGTGGGTCTAGAATCCCAAAATTCTGCCTTCAGCTGTTACTTTTATGGCTGCTCTATATAAAACTGCTGTCCCTACCAAAATGAGTCAGCCCATAGTTTTGTGGATGGTTGGAGTGTAGACTCCATGAGGACAGGGGTCTGTGCTTTGTTTGGTTCACAGGTGTACCCAAAACACCTAGATTAGTGCTCAACTAGAGGAGGTGGTCAATAGGTATTTGTTGTGTATGGATATAAAATATACAGTTCACATATTCTAATAGAGGATAAAGGCTTTATTCGACTTTAATCTGAATTTGAAGACCTCCTCAAGATGAAGCAATATTGGTTTTTCAAAGGTCAAGAAGAGAGGGGTGTGTGTCTTTGTGGTCTGGTCCAGATTGTAATTTTCTTTAGCTCTAATAGCTATAAAATCTACCTTTGGAACAGTTGGAGATTGCTCTGGATTTTCATGCTTCCTGCTTGAGATCACTGGAGCAATCTCATCCAGTAGCTGTCAGAACAGTTCTTTCTTTCTTTCTTTCTTTTTTTGAGTTGGAGTCTCACTCGGTCGCCCAGTCTGGAGTGCAGTGGCTGCTCCCGGCCACCGCAGTCTCGACCTGCTGGGCTCCAGCGATCCTTCCGCCTCAGCCTTCCGAGTAGCTGGAATTACAGGCATGCACTACCACGCCCGGCTGATTTTTTGATTTATTGTAGAGATGAGGTCTCGCAGCCCAGGCGGGTCTCGAACCCGCGGGCTCAGGCACTCCACTCACCTCACCCTCCCAAAGGTGTAGGATTATAGGCTGAGCCACTGAGCCCGGCAGAACAGTTCTTTCCAAGACCTGTTTTTGACTAAGAGTATCTGACCCTAAACCAAGGGAAGTGAGGACCAGTTGGGGGCTCAAACTTTACCTGCACATAAACTGCTTATGTACCTAATTCTGACTTGTGCCCCACATCTTTACAATAAATTTTTTTTTTAAGAACCTGTTTTTGTAAGCTTGTGGGTTAATCAAGTGTCACAGAAGGGGGGAGTATCATGAAGAAGTGTGGTGGGGGAAGTGGAGCAGGAAAGAGAAAAGAAAAGAAAAAAAAGAAAAAGGAGAAAAGGGTTGAAACAAGAAAAACCGAGGTCTATTCTAATCCTTTGATAGATGAATGAATGAATGAATGAATGAATGAATGGGAAACTTGCCTTTCTTACCCTTCAGCCATAGATTGGGAACCTGGAAAACTGCTAGAAATGTGGAAGTCACATAAATTTTCTTTGATACGTATCTGTATCCAAAGCTGTTATTGCTGCTGAATATCAGCTCTGAACTCACACAAGTGATTTGCCACTCCTTTAGTTTCCAAAGCCGTTGTTTTAACAGTCATGGTGAATTAAAGTCAGGCTCACCAGTGGCATTTCAACACTTGAGCTATGAGCTCAGGACTCCAGGTGCTCATTGCATACTTCAAACATATAGCCAAGAGAGAGCAAATCAGCCAAGTTCTACCAAGTTTTAAATCCAGTCTAATTCTGTGCTTGTATGTAAATACAATGTGCTCTGAGGGCACAGGCTGCACTTCTTCTAATCTGGACCCATCCTCTTAAAAATGTATGCCCTGATCTTAAGAGAAGCTTAGAAAGAAGGAATAAATAGATCAGGGTGAGGCTGGAACTCATAGGAAAAAGCATTTCAAAGGCAGTGATGATGGTAGGTCAACATTGTCATCTTTAATTGAAAAGGTCCTTAATGTAGTTTTCCAGGGTATGCAATTTGTAATCAGGGCCGTACTTGGATTTAGTATTGGCCAAGGGAGGGAGATAAGGCAAAATACTATTTTACTTCTTAGGAGGACTTAAAACCATATTATTATTGTCATTATTTGTTTTAACACTTGTTGTACTGTTCTTGTCAACATCCTATTCAATGGTGTTGGAGTTGGCTTAGACTAGCTCATGAGAGCCAATTGTGAACATCTGTCTCCCATTTCACATTCAGTCATGTTAGGTTGGCAGGTTTAAATCAGCCATTGCAGGAGTAGCTGCGGTAATTGACAAATGCTACAAATCAGGCTTCCCCATCTCAAAAGCTGGTTTTTGCAAGCATACCACTCACTGCTCCTCTTCATCTTTCATGAACTAGTTTACTACCTGTTTCCTCCTAAAGCTTTGACTGATAACTCCAGTCTGACAATTGTTTGCCACAGGGTGAGAGCACTTATCCAATGTATTCCACTTACGTGACACTTAAGCAATTTACTATGGCTTAGATGTTGACTTAGTGTTATTTTCTTAATATGCCACCATTTAACCTTTACTGAGTCTTCTTATAGAATATAAGCTCCATGAAGGCAGGGACCATGTACTGTACATCTATGTATAGACTCCATGGTCTTGTCAGAATGAAAACAAATGGCAGATGCTCAAAAGAATGTATGTTAAAGAAATGAGTTACTGGGTAATATATCAGGTGCTAGAAAAGCCTAGACAACTGAAAGAAAAGTGAGATATATTTTGAAATAGGTAAACTTGTATTTTTGGAAAATAATTAAAATTCATCACATAGTTGCATATAATGCCACTTTTAACTTGCTGATGATTGTTTCTGGAGGCCTTTTGTGCTAACTCCAGCATCACTTAGTTGTGACACCTGAACACTGATAACACAGGTTGCTCATGGCAAATGTCTGGTCCAGGCAAAGACAGTAAAGCAAAGAGTGACACAGGGCACCCTTTTAAAAAAAAATTCACTATCTCATTAATCAGTTCTTAAATGGCCATGAAATCTTTTCTTTGCTGCAAATTGAAAAGTCGATCTAAGTATAATCTGTATTTCCTTCCTACCTTCACATATAGTGATGGCTTCTAATAAATGTTTTTGAGGTCAAGATGTGTCTTAATACCAAGAAATAAAGCTCCAAACATAATGTACCCGTAATGGATATGCATGTTTTTAAATATTTGTTTTAACACTAATGTCAGATTATTGAGGGCCTAATCCATTCTGTTGATTGGACCTAGTATAAGTGGAAGGATAAAGATTTCTATCCCTACATTAACACATTTTATGGGTTGCAAAGCCACTTTTCCTCCACCAAAACATAAGGTCATGAACTAATAGAATCCTCACTTTCTGAGGGTTTCATTTGGCTTAAAAAAAAGAGTTTTAGAAAAGATTAATCTGCAGAATAGGCTTGTAAAAGTACTGGGCAAGTAAGTCATCTAAATTTTATGAAATATTGCTTTCAAACCAATATATGCTCCTCAAAATATTTATGTTAATAGAAGAAAAGTAAATGTTAAGAAGCATTCTGCTCAAAGCTATTTACATAAATGTGCTGTCACAGATTAAAATTAAGTGACTTGAGGCAGTCCCTTCTCTTCCCCCCTCCAAAAAAAGACTTTTGGATCACTCCATATTCTTTTTTGCACCCAAATAATTGAAATTCCTTATGGTCATTAATAGTTACAATACTATGTGAGTCACTGTTGCAAATTTTCTTGTTCATGTTATTTTTCCCTCTATCACACGAGTCTTCTCTATGCTTCTGTTTTCACATCAGTAAATGACAATTTTGTGGATTAATACAAAGAGCAGAAAAACACTATAATTAGGACTCTTTCTAAAGAGTAAGATGGTGCCCTCTCCTCTATGCACAACTATTGCCAACCTCCTTTCAGACACCAAAGAAAGTTTTCTCCCATTTTTCTCCTCATTTGTAGGGATTCTACTGCTTTGTACTAATTCCTTGTTTCTACAGAATGGCCCATTTACTCTTCCTTTGATGGAGAGTTCAAGAGAATGAGACCTGAGCAGGGACACCTGATGCTATTTTACCACCTGTCCCTGCTATCTGCTGCCCATGCTCTTGGTCACTGATTCAGGACTCAGTCCTGGACAGACGGACAGAGTTCATCTTCCAGGACATCCTAGAACCAGCTGTGTCTTTGCCTTGGAATATTTGGTCTGAATCATACCAGGAGGAACATATTGTAAACTCTTTCCATCCTAAGCATGAAAAGGTTACTGTAAGACACCATCAAGGCTGAGACAACAAGGTTACATGTTTTAGGTGCCTAAAAAATTCTGTTTGTCCAGGCAGGAACTTAGCCAACACTGGGTTTTACTTTTCAAGGCAGAGAAAACTCTTCAAAATCTTAAAGGGGTTTTCCCCAGCTAGACAGTGGAGATAAAAAGGCATCCTGGACAAAGTTATTTGTCCAAGTAACTTTGTATTGTTACTCCTCTTTAAATTGTTTAGGTAGCACACGTTGTATGTTTTGTGCCCTGAAAACATTTCTTCTAAGTCCTTCCTCTTCATCACCACTGCCAAGAGCATTTTCTTTCCTCTGTTCCTGTTGTGCCATCTGAATCTAGTCTTGCCATGTTCAAAACCATCCTACCTGAAGGGTCTTTCAAAAACAAAAATTTTCTTTTTATACTTCTTAAAACTCTGATGCTTAAACCCCAACTCCTTAAAATGGCAATCAAGGGCTTGGTCCTTTGAGGAAAATAGAAAGTGTCACTGATAGTGACATTCCCAAGTGACCATGAACTATTTTCACAGCACAAGGATCAGACAACTTCTCTTCACGGCCATGTTTGAAACAAGTAGAGAGACAAGGATACTTTGCAACCACAAAAATGACTAAAATACCACACCCTCCAGCTAATACGAAGGACTTTACTATTAATGATGCTAGCCTCACTTTAATCTCCCTATCTTCTAGATAAAATTATTAAATATCTAATTACTAAATTGCCTCTTTCTTAATGGCACTCAATCCAGAATGGGCCTGCACTTTCTTAAACCTTCCTTAGAGCCACCCTGAAAAATCCCAGATCCTGTAATGAAACCTTTTGACTCCCCATTACTGAACTTCCCCACATACCTTCTGCTGTTCATTCTGTCTTGCTAAATAAATTTATCTTTTCTGCCTAGGAGTGGGTTGTCAATAGTGTTGGTCATTGACTTTAATGCAATTTTTTCCCCTCCATAGTGAATATTCTAATCATAGCAAGACCATCTGTAGTTTCCCAAACCTGTGTCTTTTGGTCATGCATAAGGACCTTGATTTGTGGGACCTTTTCTCCTACCTTTTTCTGCATAGAAAAAATCTTATTTTTCAAATCTCAACTCATGTGTGAATACTTCCAAGAATCCACACATTGAATTGGATCAAGTCCCTATTGTCTTGTGTTAACTCTGAGCTAGAGACTACTATACAAGCAGGGGGATTCAACCTTTTGACTTCCCTGGGCTACATGGAGTAAAGAGGAATTGTCTTGGGTCAACTCTGAGCTAGAGACTACTATACAAGCAGGGGCATTCAACATTTTGACTTCCCTGGGCCACATGGAGTAAAGAGGAATTGTCTTGGGTCACATATAAATTATATAATACAGTTAGTATATATACATACTGAGATTTATTTTAAAAATATTTTTACTATAAAAAATTTAGAAAAATGAGAGCAATATAAAACTAGTAGGAAATTTGACCTTGCTTTTGTAAAATTAATCTATCAATGTCTCGTTCGATGAAAGTGGTCACAATTCTCAGTGAGTTCTCAACGTGCTCGTCAGAAATGTTTGCTCAAACTTTGCTCTTCCTGTGCTTCATCACTGAAAATGGCTGCTCAAAAATGTATGTGCTGCCAAAAAGTGATGTCATGAATAAGGCGTGATTATGAACTTCAAAAACGGATCTACTTAGGGGGTCATGAAGAAACTAAATGCTAAAAAGCATATGATGTTAAAAGCTGTTGTGAGGCTGCATTACTAGCTGTTCTGGACTACATGCAATCTGCAGACCATGGGTTGGACATGTCTGGTATAGAGGTTCAACATCTATGGACATGGACAACAGAGAAGACCGGATTCAAATGTTGGTTTTGCCAGTGCATGGCCTTGAGAGACTTTATTACTCACATCAGACTGAAATAGCAAATGTCACTTCCCCTGGCAATTCTACTTGATCATTACTACTCACTGACACTTAAGAAATGACTCTGAAACCAACCACCCACTTATTAACAAACCTGGGGCATAGAGGAACACATCTTTTTCTTATATGAAGCTTAATAAGACAATGCCTAAGATTGCTAAATAAATCATGTTCATTTCCTTTGCTTCTTTGCTTCTTTAGTTTGTAAACTAAAACTTTTCAGCTTGATTTATTCCAGAACATAGTTGTGAAATGTTTATGAAGAATTGGTTCTTAGATAGAGAGCAGCCGAGGATCTGAGAATTAGGTCCAGGTCTCAATCCTTAGACTTTGTTCTGACCACTTGAACAAGCCAGGGGGATCTCTTTATTTGGAAATGTGTGATACCATCTTTCTATAAGGTTGGGATGAGATGGATGAAATTTCTAAATCAGTAGTTCTCAACTTGCGATATATACTAAAATCACCTAAGAAGTTTTAAAAAACATACCCATGCCTGGATATCACCCATCTAAATTCTGGAGTGAGACCTGGGCACTGGCCATTTTTTAAAGTTTTGTAGGTAATTCTAATGCATTGTCAAGGGTGAACACTCCTAATCTAGATCAAGGCTGGAAAGCTTCTCTAAAAACATAAAGCATTTCCCAGTGCGAGGAAGTAGGTAATAGAAGAAGCATGGAATTCTATTTCCAATAAGTGATGATTGATAAATGGTCAAATTTTATGAAGACCCCAAGTACACCTTCACAAGGGCCAGACCCTCCCAAACAAAAATGAAGTAAATGAAGGATAGATTCACAATGAAATTCAGGCTACAGAAACTTAAAACAGTAACAAATTTAGAAATGTATACTGTTGCACAGATTAGGGAATATTGAAATGAAATGGGGCCAGAAGCTAATTATATGGAAATATTTCTATTTGCACATTTCTCCAGAAGGCAAAGTAGAGATTGCAACCAATATATCTATAAAAGTGACAAGAATATTAAGTTTTCTATCATTTCCTAGTATGCTACCTTCCTCAGCATGTATTCTGTCCTAGTTCTTGCAAAGGTGAGAATAATATCAAACTCATTAATTGTCTACATTTTAGATATGATACGACTTTAGCGGATGGTGTTAATTAAACTACAAAACAACTCCTCTTGATGTGGTGTGCATTCCAAGTTAGAGCAATTAATTCACTCACTTAAACTGATCAAGATTTAATTACCATCACTCTGTGCAATTACTCCATAATTAAAGTAATTTGGTTCATTCCACTTGCTGACAGTGTCATTGAACAGCCATTCACAGAAGCAAAAGAAGTGATAATTAACTTAAAGAATAGCTCAGGGCACTTCTACCCAGACAAGTTCACTGTTAGTTATTCCTAAAATACCTAGAGTGTGGTAAAGTGTAGAGAGAGAATTTTAAAATAAAAATAATGATAAAAATAAGCAACGCTTTAGAATTTTCTTTTTCTCCCCAAAATAAAGTCCCTAAAAGCTCATGAATTTCTTAGCAGTTTGAATGATTGTGGTTGCCATTGTTATACCCTAACCATAAATTAGTGTCATGAGCAAAACAAACAGAACTTGAAACAAATTAAGCACTTAAATATTGGTTAGGGCTAATTACTGTGGGGGATTAGAGCCTACTTGGGAGCTGGTAGGTGTGTTACAAAATATACTGGTGTAAAAAGAACACTCAGGATCTTTGGAGAAGAACTGCAAAGAAATTTAGGAGTTGTAAAACCCAAATTTGGAAAAAGCTTTGGGAAATACACACACACACACACACACACACACACACACACACACACACACACACACAAAGACCATGGAGATGAACAGTTGCCAGTATTTACTTGAAGCATTGTTTTATAAAGAAGTTAAGTGACTAGTTTCTGAACCAGAAAATATGCAGAGTTAGCTTAGGGATTCTGGAATCCTGATAGAACATTAATGAGACATGCTAGGACACATCAAAGGCTATGGGTAGAAGTGGGTGAGTGAATTCACCTAAGATCACAGGTCTAGAGAGTGAGAGCGCTGAGGCTGGAACTCATCTCCTCAGAAGGTGCACTCAGAGGCAAATTTTATTGAACGAAGCAGACTGAATCAAATGGCATTTGGGGAAAGGACTGGGGAAAACCTAACATATCTTCCACACTGAACAATTACTAATACATCCTATGATATGAGTTCCTCTCTATTAATCAAAGCTTTATGTGTTTCCCCATTTATGACATTTTCATGTATACTTTGAAAATTTAGCTGAGTGCATTTAAGCAAGCTTGTCTCAAAAGTTTAGCTTGTCTCAAAAATTCCTTAGGAAATTTTTTCCTTCTTTGATCCCATTTGAAAATATTAGCAGGGGCATGATGTTGAAATTTCATTCAAGGGATAAGACTTATACCCTCAGAGAAGTCTTACAAATTAAGTCATTTGTATACTATTAAAGGTATTTCCAGAATATAATGAAAAAGATAATTTTGTAATATATATAATGATAAAAAGATGTGTAAATAGTATAATGAGCAGGGTTATACAATTTTATAACTAAATGTGATTGTAGAAATCAACCTAACAACATAATTTGTACAATTCGGGACCAAAATAACATCCAGAATTTTTGTATTATTTATGTATTAATTTTTACAAGTTTAAACCTCAGTCACCTTCAAAGTACTCTATATTTGATGCATTACACCTATTGAAACAATTTTTCCATTGCTCAAAACAATTTTTGAACTTGGCAATTTTGATGCCTTTTAGTTCTTCTGCTATTTTTTTGTTTCACTTCTTCCACATCAGCCAAATGTTTCCCTTTGTAGACCTTTCTCATCCGGGGAACAAAAAAAAGTTGCTCAAGGTAAGATTGCATAAATAGGGAGGGTGGGACATTGGGTTATGCCACTTTAGGTAAAAAACTGCTGAACACTCAGCACAGTGTAAATCACCCGTGATGAAATGGGCAAACACGTTGAAAGAATTTCCAAGAAAAAAAATTCACTGAAGTCGAATCTAGCCTCTTATAACAATGTTAGCTGATGCACGAATGCTGATGGATTCTTTGAACACTTACCTAGCAGGGAAAGCCTATACTACAAGGGGCCCGCCCTCCAAAAGATCATTTCAGGTTTTTTTTTTGGGGGGGGTCCTCCTTGTATATAAGGAAACAGATGCCTAGAGAGGTTACTTGACTTGCCAAAGGGCAGGTGGTTAACTAATGGCAGAGCTAGACCCAAGTCTCTTCACCCTCGTTCAGAAAGCCATGTAGAAGGTCAGAACACTTCTCAGCACAAATATTTGGCTAGAACATGAGACTTTGTGAGTTTTCTCAGAAAATTCACCTAGGCTTCTGCATGTGAGGGGTGCTCTGGTGTTAGGGGTAGAGACCCTGGAGCCAGATCATCTGAGCTAGATCCCTGACCCACCACTTACTGATCTCTGTACCTTAATTTTATTCAGGCAAGAAAGAGGGCAATGACAGCACCTCCTCATAGAGTTATTGTTGGATTAAATGAGTCAATCCAAGGATTTAGAAGAGTGCCTGGCCCATCAAACTTAATAAATGTTGGCTATTGCCATTCTCACTACATTTTCGCAATGAAAGACTGTCTCAGCAGCTGTCCTGTTTAGTCTGTTATCAGATCTCCAGCTCACTCCAACTTTGTTCCCTTTTAACACAGACTCCTGAGCTTCTCAAGGTTCTGAGACTTCTGTGTTGGAATGCACTATAGTAGGAAAACAGTCCAAACAGGACCTTTAAATCTTAGGCTAGCTTACTCATGAAATTATTAACCCAGATCTGCAGGCACAGTCCAAACTTCAAGCAGTTTTTTCCATTATTCATGAAGATCACTGGCTGCCATCTCTCCAGACTTCTCACCTCAAACCTTAATTGCACCCTCGAGCTAAGGCATGTTCAACTTGCAACCTGCAAGTTGCATGCGGCCCAGGACAGCTAGTAATGAGACCCCATTATATCTTTTAACATCATTTTTTTTTGCATTTATTTTCTTTGAGACCCCATGAGTAACTCCATTTTTAAAGTTTACAATCATGACTTATTCATGACATTGCACATATATTTGTGAGTAGCTGTTTTCAGTGATGAAGCATATGAAGAGCAAAGTTCAAACAAACATTTCTGATTACTACCTTGAGAACTCACTAAGAATTATGACCACTTCCTTCAAACCAGACATTGATAGGTTAGTTTTACAAAAACAAGGTCAAATTTTCCACTAGTTTTATATTGTTCTCATTTTTTAAAACTTTATAATAAAAAATATTAAAAAAGTCTTATTATATATATATATATATTCACTAACTATATTATATAACTTACGTCCAGCCCAAGACAATTCCTGGTCACTTGATGCGGCCCAGGGAAGTCAAAAGTTTGGATACCCTTGCTCTAGATAATGAATTCTCTCCATGGAATCTTGATGTACTTTTCACCATTATTTACTTGAGTTCCAAAATTCTTTCTCTTGGGTACAAAGGTGAATTTCTCATTTAAATAAGCTGTTTTCATTTTTAAAAATACATGTATGTTCTTGTGTGTGTGTGTGTGTGTGTGTGTGTGTGTGTGTGTGTGTGGTGCATGTGTATATACCAATGTAATACAATACACAAGGGGCACAATGTGTAAGTAAGTGGAGAAAGAATCTGAGAACTTATTTCTGGTCTTGATCCATTTCCAAGTGGCTGTGTAATCTTGAGCAAATCATAAACCTCTTTGGTTCTTAGTTGATGCAATTCTAAAATGAGGAGTTTGGATGAAACGCCTCCTATAATAGTAAGGGTTCTCCAGAGAAACAGAACCCTGTTCTCCATATAGGGCCTAGTCATTCAGAAGTGTGTGTGTGTGTGTGTGTGTGTGTGTGTGTGTGTGTGTGTGTGTGTAAAACATATACGTGGAATTAGTTCAGACAATTATGGAGGCAGGATGAGTTGGCGAGTTGGAGACCAAGGAGAGTTAATGATGTTCCTAGTTTGAAGGTCGGCAAACTAAAACCGAAGTTTTAGTTTGAGTCCAAAGGCAGGAAAAAGACAGCTTCTCAGATCAAAGGCATTTAGGCTTAAAGAATTCTCTCTAGCTGGGCTTGGTGACTCAGCCTGTAATCCCGTGCTTTGGGAGGCTGAGGTGAGTGGATTGCCTGAGCCCGTGATTGCCCGCCTGGGCAACTTGGTGAGACCTCATCTCTACAATAAATCAAAAATCAGCTGGGCGTGATAGTGCGTGCCTGTAGTCCCAGCTACTTGGAAGGCTGATCACCGGAGCCCAGCAGGTCAAGGCTGCAGTGGCTGGGAGCAGCCACTGCACTCCAGTCTGGGCAACAGAGTGAGACTCCAACTCAAAAAAAAAAAATAGAATTCTCTCTTACTTAGGAGAAGGTCAGCCTTTTCTATTCAGGCCTTTAACTGACTGACTAAGTTCTACCCACATTAGGGAGGGCAATCTGCTTTACCAAGTCCACTGATTTAAATGTTAACCTCATCCACAAACACCCTCACAGACACACCCAAAATAAAGTTTGACTAAATATCTGGGCATCCTGTGGTCTAATAAAGTTGACACATAAAATTAACCATTATATCCTCTGAGGTCCCTTCTAATTTAAATCTCCATGATAGAAAATCCTACTTAACAGTTGTACACAGACTAAATTCCTTCTTGTAAGTGGAAGCAGTGCTGTCTCCTTGACCTTTCCCTAAGCCCAGGAAACCTAAAAACTGTTATACTAGAGGTGCATGCAAAGTATAGTGGAACAGAAGAAGTCCATCATTCTAACGGTGGGTTTTCTTCACCAAATGTGTACACAGCTTAGAGTTAGGAAATATTTCCTTTGTTTTATAGTAGGCACTAAGTAATAACAATTGTTAAATTGAATGATATAAAATGAATGAGAAGTTAATAGGCTGGGGAAAAAGTTAAAGTCTGGCTAGCAATGACCAGTCTGCACTGAGATACAGGCATACCTTGAAGATCTTCTAGACCACCATAATAAAGCAAATATTGCAATAAAGTTAGTCACATGAATTTTTGGTTTCTTGATGCATATACAAATTATGCTCACACTGTACTGTAGTCTATTAGGTGTACAATATGGAGGTCTTGCCTCCATATTGAGGGTCATTGACTGATCGGGGTGATGGTTGCTGAAGTTTGGGGTGGCTGTATCAATTTCTGAAAATAAGACAACAATGAAGTTTGCTGCATCAATAGACTCTTCCTTTCATGAAAGATTTCTCTGTAGCATGTGATGCTGTTTGAGAACATTTTATCCTCAGAACTTTCAAAATTGAAGTAAGTCCTCTTAAACCCCGTTGCTGTTTTATCAAATAAATTTATGTAATGTTCTAAATTCTTTGGTGTCATTTCAACAATGTCACAGCATCTAGACTGTCACAGAAGTAGATTTCATCTCAAGAAACCACTTTCTCTGCTCAGCCATAAGAAGCAAATCTTCAGTTTTATAGTAAGATTATAGCAGTTCAGTCAAATCTTCAGGCTCCACTTCTAATTCTAGTTCTCTTTTTATCTCTGATACATCTGCAGTTACTTCCTCCACTGAAGTCTTGAGTCCCCAAAATCATCCATGAAAGTTGGAATCAACTTCTTCCAAACTCCTGCTTATGTTAATATTTTGGCCTCCTCCCATTAATTGGGAATGCTCTTAATGGCATCTAGAATGGTGAATCCTTTCCAGAAAGTTTTCAGTTCACTTTATTCAGATCCACCAGAGGAATCACTATTTGTGATAGCTATATCCTTAGAAAATGTATTTCTTAAATAATAAGACGTGAAACTCAAAATTACTTGATCCATGGGCTGCAGAATGGATATTGTGTTAGCAGGTGTGAAAACAACATTTATCTTCTTGTACATCTCCATAAGAGCTCCTGGGTGACCAGGTGCATTCTCAATGAGCAGTACTATTATGAAAGGATTTTTTTTTTCTGAGCAGTAGGTCTCTGCAGTGAGCTTAAAATATCAAGTAAGCTATGTTGTAAACTGATGTGCTGCCATCCAGGCTGTGTTACTTCATTTATGGAGAATAGGAAGAGTAGATATAGCATAGTTCTTAAGGGCTCTAGGATTTGGGGAATGGTAAATGAGCAATAGCTTTAACTTAAAGTCACCAGCTGCATTATCCTCTAACAAGAGAGTCTGCTTTGAAGCTTTGAAGCCAGGCATAGCTATAAAAGTCTTAGATAGCATTTTCGAATAGAAGGTGTCTTCATCTACATTGAGACTCTGTTGTTTAGTGGAGCCCCCTTCATCAATGACCTTAGTTAGATCTTCTAGATAATTTGCTGCAGCTTCTACATCATTACTTGCTGCTTCACCTTACACTTTTGTGTCATGGAGTCAGCTTCTTTCCTTAAACCTCATGAACTAACTTCCTCTAGCTTCCAACCTTTCTTCTGCAACTTCTTTACCTCTCTCAGTCTTCATGAGATTGAAGAGAGTTAGGGCCTTTCTTTGAATTAGGCTTTGGCTTAAGGGAATGTTGTGGCTGGTTTGATCTTCTATACAGACCACTAAAACTTTCTCCCTATCAACAATTAGGTTGTTTCACTATCTTATCATTCATATGTTTACCTGAATCGCACTTTTAATTTCCTTCAATAACTTTTCCTTTGCATTTACAACTTGGCTAACTTTTTGGCACAAGAGACCTAGGTTTTTTTTTTTTTTTCCTATTTCAACTTTTGACATGCCTTCCTTGCTAAACTTAATCACTTCTAGCTTTTCATTTAAAGTGAGAGACATGTGACTCTGCCTTGCACTTGAACACTTAGAGGCCACTGTAGGATCACTAATCAGTCTAATTTTGATAGTGTCTTCAGAATAGGGAGGCCCAAGGAGGGGAGAGAGACATGGGAACAGTGGTCAGTGGAGTGTTCTGACTAGAACACACATATTTATTGATTAAGTTCACCATCTTACATGGGTGTAGTTTGTGGTGCGCCAAACAATTACAATAGCATCATCAAAGATCACTGATGACAAATCACTTTAACAGATATCATAATAAGAAAAAAATTTGAAATATTGCAAGAATCACCAAAGTGTGACAGACATGAAGTGAGCACGTGATTTGGAAAAATGGTACCAACAGAGGAATTTATGCAGGCTTACCACAAACCTTCAATATGCAAAAAATGCAACATCTAGAAGCACAATAAAGTGAAGTATGCTTGTATTGTATAAGTATAAAGTACATACTGGAACAGAGACCTGATATAAAAAAAAGAAGAAAAATGTCTCGATAATCTTAAAATACTGATCATGTATTGAAATAAAATTATATTGACATATTGAGTTAAACATAAACTTAAAATTAACTTTATCTGTTTCTTTTTACTTTTCAAATGTGGCTACTAGTACATTTAAGACTACATATGTGGTACACATTATGTATCTATTGGGCAGCACTATTATAGAATGTTGGCAAAAGATTTTAATGAAGTGGAAGATGGTGAACATTTTGAAAGAGAAGATATAGAAATCCAGAAAGAAAATGATGTGGTCTCTGGTATACGTACATATATGTACATTTTAGGAAAAGATCTGTAAGAGTTATTTAAAGTACAGGTGTGCAGAATACCTTTCTATTTAATACCCATTAAGAGTTTGTGTCCACTTAAGGATGCCCCCCCAAAAAGTCTATTGAGGACATATAGAGTGAATATATCTTGTTAATGCAATAGTTATTGACTGCCTGGCATTGTGGTTGACACTGAAATTCAACAACTTCATTCTTCTCCTTATGTCTCATAGGCCAGAATTAGGTCATTAATTGCAGCAAACTGTAATGGGATTAGCCTATAGACTTGGGGGGGAAGAGTTGACCTTTCTTGAAATCAAGTCATCTCACCTTACACTTGAATGAAATCTAAGCTTTCAAGTAGGCTATAAAGGTGGCAATTGCTGTATGCTAAGGTACCCAGGTTAAAAGTTGCTTCATAGTATTCAACTGAATATACCCCTTAAGTTAACTAGTAGAATTATCATTTAGAAAAGAAAAAAAGTAATTGGAGTCTTTCACATTTGAGCTTCCCAAAAGCTTCAACCACAGACAATAATTTCAGTCTCATTGGCATAGGGCTCTAACAATGTGTACCTCATCTAGATTTAGGTAAGGCAAAAAGTTGGCTTCGGATAGAAAAGATATGCATAAACATATATAGCCCTTTTCTCTTTTATTAATGCTGAGAAAATAGGTGTCCTGTACATTTATTTTTTATTATTATTAGAAGGGAGAAAAAAGTGGGGAGCTCAAGACTTTTCTAAAAGATAGGATTTTCTTGGATGGAGTATATTATGGTTATGCTTGTGAAGACATACAAACCACCACAAAGTTATGTCTTCCTCTAGTAACTGACTCAATTATGTTGTCCCTTGCAGCATGCACCAAAGTACAGATTTATATTATTAAGTACTTGTAACAGATGTATTAGCCCATCTTTGTAAGGCTTCTAAGAGGGCATTGCTGCAATAAGCTTTCTTGCACAAGAATGAGGCACATTTCGTAACAGGTGGATGTGGACATAATTTCTACTAACCTTGCACATTTAATACCATTAATTCGTCAAAACTAATAATATTAATTCATTCAAAAATGAGATTAAACCTGAGCCCCCTTGCAGCTATAATCTGTGATTGATGGCTCCATGACGTAGGCAGTACATGCCACCAGCAGAGCCCAGCAGAGCCTGGGGTGCGCGTGTGGCCAATTGCGATGAGAAACCACCCAGCAGCGCCTGTCTTCAGCTAAAGCATCTTGGAGAAAGAGAGAGCGAGAGTGAGAGCGAGAGAGCGAGAGAGCGAGAGAGCGAGAGAGAGAGAGAGATATTGCTTGTCTTTCTGCACACCTTGAATATTATATTTTAGCAGCCAAACCAATGATTTGTATTTAATGCCAACAGGGCAGAGTCACACAATTATTTTTCTAAACAGCATTTAATGGAAATCAGCAGGTGCGAAGAGCCCAACTAGGCTTGCAAAATGATGGTTGCTGTAGTTAACTTTATTTCTGACCATGTAAATTAGGTATGGGCATCGTTTAATGCAGCCAGCCAGGAGTGTGCATGCTGTCACTCTGAATTATGAAGGACACCCACTTGTTCTTTCACTTGCTTCCCTCTCTTGCTCAGTGTGCAATGTGTTAATACTCATACTTAATTTCCTCCAGTCTTTTCTCTACCTTTTTGCATTCTGTAAACAGTTATTGAGCACTTACTACAAGTGAGGGACTCTCCTAGAGCTGAGCATATAAAGATTCACAGGAAATGGCAAAATTTCCCACAAAAGTTTTTCCTATTGAGAAGTGTCATCTGTACGGAAAAGAGCACACAGACCACAGAAATCAGGAGCTCCAGGTCTAGCTCCAGCTGAAATGAGACCAGCTGCGTGACCTTGGACACATTATTTAGCTTCTCTGAGCTTCTCTCTTTTTTTTTTTCTTGAGTTGGAGTCTCACTCTGTCGCCCAGACTGGAGTGCAGTGGCCTCTCCTGGCCACCGCAGCCTCGACCTGCTGGGCTCCGACGATCCTTCCATCTCAGCCTTCCGAGTTGCAGGAATTACAGGCATGCGCTACCACGCCCGGCTGGGTTTTTTTTTTTGATTTATTATAGAGATGAGGTCTCGCTGCCCAGGCGGGTCTCGAACCCGCGGGCTCAGGCAATCCACTCACCTCAACCTCCCAAAGGCGCGGGATTACAGGCTGAGCCACCGAGCCCGGCCTCTGAGCTTCTCTTGTCTCCTCTGTACCATAAAGATATCTACCTAAATGCATATAGCATTGTTGCGAGAATGAACTGAAAAAAAATATGTGCAATTAGGGCAATGCCTGACAAATGGCTATTTCATAAGTAGTAAAAATGTTTTTTATTATTATATAGAGTACTCAGCAAAGTACTTGTATGGTAGACACTCAAGATATATCCATTCCCTTCTCCCTTGTTTAGGACAATTCTTTCTTTAGTGGTAGCCTTAGGGAACGGTGAAACGGAGGGAAATATGTGTGAGCACATTCTCTCTTTTGTGCCCCTTTTTCTCCCCAGAGAGGCTTCTGTCTTTTGTTTAAAGCACTTGCTTTTAGGGAAAAAAATATAAAATTTCTCCAGGCTTAAAAACGTGGGTAAATAACTGACATGGGAAATGAAACTCTACCACATGTCATCTCCAGCCTGTGACTAGGCATACTGTCTGCTTTTACAAGGTACCAGTCACTGCAGATACCATGATGTCTTTATTTTCTGACTCTAATTACTAGCAGGTGTGTCACAAGTATATTCTTGTGATACAGACAAACAAACAAAAACCCAAAATGACTTCTGGAGTCCCATATTATTATTATTATTTTTTTTTTGAGTTGGAGTCTCACTCTGTCGCCCAGACTGGGGTGCAGTGGCCATTCCCGGCCACCGCAGCCTCGACCTGCTGGGCTCCGGCGATCCTTCTGCCTCAGCCTTCCAAGTAGCTGGAACTACAGGCACGCACTACCACGCCTGGCTAATTTTTGACTTATTGTAGAGATGAGGTCTCGCCAACTTGCTCAGGCGGTCTCGAACCCGCGGGCTCAGGCAATCCACTCACCTCAGTCTCCCAAGGCGCGGGATTACAGGCTGAGCCACGGAGCCCTGCTGGAGTCCCATATTCTATAGCAGGCATTTAGGAAGTATTTTTCCAATCAGAGACAGGTTTCTCTCTAAGACAAATTTTTTGTGATAGTTAACAGAAATAAAAATAAACCTATTACATCTATGATTATAGTAACATTTATACTATATACTGTGTAAGTACAAAACATGAATTTTCCCATTATATCCTTTAACAATTCGAGGAGGTAGTTAACCTGGTATCTACATTTTAGAGAGGAGAAAACTGAGGCCTGAGAATCTAAATAACTCAACTAATGGGTGAAACCAGGATTTACAGCCCCTTCTGAGTGGATACAGAGATGGTGCTCTTTGCCCAATACTGCTACAGGATACTTTCTCACACAGTTGAAGCTCAGTGAATTCTTTGAGGTTAGATACTATTTTTATTTCTTAATGTGTTTATAGGTGAGTGTGTTCCTTACAGTTACTTTTATCCATAAAGCGAATCATACAAATAAGTCTGTTGGGAGCAGCTGGTGACTCAGGGCTACCTCTGGCTTGCACAGACTGCTCACCGTCAGTATGGCTGGGTGAGTGGATGCGTCCACAGTTAGTGCATGAGAACTCAAGAGCTTCCTTGTGTGTCCCAACATTTGCTTTGTCTGCAGGCTTCTGCGAAAGGTCTCGAATCTGAAATGCAGATACAAAACAGCTCCATGGAATCAAATTTTTGCTTTAATATTTTAATTAAGCTAATAAATAATTAATTAACTAATTAACCACTTAGTTAAATAGTTAGTTAACTAAATTCTCTAGGGTGTTGTACCCTTTTTTGACATACCATTTATTATTGGTTAGGGCCCAGGCTATATCAATTTACACACGTCTTTTGGAAGACTGGATACTTTCAAGTTATGTTATCTATTTTGGTGTCTTGAATGGGTGAAATAAAAACTCTACCTTGTTTGGGTTGTTCATATCTCAAGGGATTGTGGCTGTCAGTGTCCTTGAGCCACAAGTGTAATTCTACACCAGACTTTGGGGTGCTTGGTAAGACTTAGTGAGGAACACGAGAGTCTGCTTGTCCTCTCAGGGAGTTTACTAGTCTTAAACAATCTTTCCATTATGGACCATGTCCTACATTGCAATGTGTGGTTTTTCTTTAATAGGCTCAATTCAATCTATCTTCTTTTAGACAAGAATTAGGGGCAAGCCAGGTAGATAGCAGCTTCTGTAAAGGTACTATGATAGGAAGGTGCAAGGTTTGTCTGGAGTATGGGGAATTATAATGGGGATAATTGAGAAGAGGTAGCCGAAGGATAAAATAAAAGGACAGATGAAGGCACAATTGTCAAGAGTCTTGAGTATAAAGGTAAGGGATTTGAGTATTACCAGGTAGCTTCAGGGAGCTGTTGGAGGTGTTTAAGACAAAAAGTCATAAATGAGCTCTGAATTTTGGATCATGTAGTCAGCAGAGTGGGAGATGGGGGGAAGCCAGAGAGCCTGAAGCAGGAAAACCTGCTGGAACACGAGTCTGACAGACCACCTTAGACACGATAAAGACCTGAATTAGAGACTGTAAAATGTTCATGGAGAAGGAGAAGAAAGAATACATATCCAAAAGATGTTTGGGAGGTGGAATGGAGGTGGAGAGGCAGTCTACTGATTACTGTGTGTAGATTATAGATCAAGAAGAAAGTGTAAGGGTTGCCCTGAGTTTTTAGGTCAGATATGACCATGAGATTTTATCTCAAATGTGGAGAGGATTCTGAGGTGAAGAGCTGACTCAGTGATCTAGCCACAGGAACAGGGAGAGCAGTGGCAGCATACGTGCCAGTTAATTGTCATTCTATCCATGGAGCAAGCCTTTGTCTTTGAATTAAATTAATATCATTGTCTAATAATGATGACTTTATTGACCGCCAGCAGCATGAATGCTAAAGACCAGAAGATATAATAAGATACAAAACCAAAACATAATCAACTGCTAAGCAAAGATAAAGAGTAAGCATCATGAGATACTAAAAATATTGGCAAGATAAGAAAACAAATTATGGATAGAGTTACATCTAAACTTTTTTAGACAGTGTAAATGTAGGAAAACTAGAAGATGAGTTATTTTCTTCCAAATAGTTTTGAAAAATTGCCTACAAAACTCTCTTTAAACGTATAGACCCATGCTGATATCTGTTTGCCTCCTCTTCACCTTTGGGTGAGGGAGAGAGTCCTACCCTAGGGTTCTGGAGAGAGCGGAATACATGACACTGGACACTGGCTAGATGAAATTGCCAGCAGTCTATTAGTCCCATATTCTCACATATATATATTGGGGGAGGAGGATACCACACACCATGTAGGGTCATGCAGGAAGTACTCAGGAGCAAAGTGAGTCAGAAGAGATGTAAAAGGCTAGCTTTGTAGTAATGAGAGGGTGAGATGATTCCTGGTTCTCACAGGAGGATATAATTGGCTTGTCTGAGTAATTCAACCAACTGACAGTGAAGTGACTTATTAGGTTGAAAACGAGGTGGGAAATAGTTGGTCTGGCAGCCAGGAGAACTAGTTAGGTAGGGAGCTTTTCCTGCTGAGTAGGAGAAGAGTAGAGGAACTCACAGTTAGGCTTTGGAGACCTTATGAAGTTCAAAGATGTCAAGACACCACATGACATTTTAGATCTAATAATGTAACTATCTAATATGTTAGCCACTGGTCACATGTGGCTATTGAATACCTGAAATGTGGCCGTTCTAAATTGAGCTATGCAACGAGTGTAAAAGATACACTGAATTTAAGGATATAGTATGAAAAAAAGAATGTAAAAGTTTTTCATTAATTCTTTTATTGATAACATTGTAATGATAATATTTAGATCTATTTTGGGTTAAGCCAAATATATGCCTGAAATTAATTTTTCCTTTGTCTTTTTACTTAAAAAAATTAGCTGTAGGAAATTTTAAATTATGTATGTGATCCGTATTTATGGTCCACATTGTATTGTATCCAACAACATAACATAGACTGTCATTTAGAAAATTGGGAAACTTAAAATATTCATATTCAGAAACTGTTGAAATCTTTGTTGTATAAAACCTCTGCTTAACTGACCAAGAGACTCATTGTGGTATTTATTCTGCTTATCATTCCTCATACAGGCACCTAACAAACAGGTGGGATTTTTTTTTCCTGACCCTGATGAATCCCAGCCTTCATTTACCAGCATTCCAAATTGGCTTAACTGAAGTTCAGAAAAAGAGGTTTCACTGTTAAGTTATGGAACTGCATTATGACAAAGCAGCAGAAGAAGCCTGAGGTAGGGCAGTAATCTCCAGAATCTTGCTACTGTGATGTTCATGTCAGAGGCTTCTCTAAATCTTACACAGGATATGTTTCTAAGCCCCTACACATTGACTGTCCTGGACCAAAATATCAACAGGCCTCAACTAAAACTAACTTATAAGTTCAAAAAATAAGCAACAATTGATTATTTTGTCTATAAAATGGAAGACTAAATGCATGTAACACTAAACTACTCAGAATTAGGACAATTTCATATACTCAGAAAAAAACGGCCCCCAAGGGGGTAGGGTGGAAAGCTCAGTGTTCGGAGGCAAAAGCCTGTGTATCCAGAGAATATATATATTTTTTTTATTTGAAATGCTCTATTAGATGTTAATATTGTGGTTTGCTGGTGTGATTGCTACTCAGTAATAAATTCAGCCAAAGGATCTGGTTTCATTCTAAACAAAGCTACAACTTGCTCTCCAACTGTTAGAAACAGCTAGCGTGCATGAGCAGTAAGCAAGAGAAGTGTCCTAAAAGGAAGAACAGAGAGATGCAGTTTTAGATATTGACTATTTCTAGACCATTCTAATGAGGTAATGGTTCTTATAAAGCTGAAATCAGTTAGCTTGTTTCCACTCCAATACGGCCTTAATGCCTTGCCTAGAAGACAATCCCTGCTTCATGAAAGCTTGACTCTGTTCCTTTAAATTTTCCCAAAGAAAAAGAAATACTCATTTCAACCTAATTAATAATAATAATTAGTAACAATAATTTCCATTTATTACTATGAGCCAGGCTTTAGGCTAGCAACTACACTTATGCCAACTAGGCTTTGGAACAAAGATTCCAAGTTGGTGAAGATTATATCCCTATTTTGCAGATGAGGAAACCAGGAAGATATCACATGTTTATCATTCAGAATTGACTTTCGCTTTAAATGACTACCTGACAATTAGTGGCTTAAGAATGTTAGAATCTATTTGGTTCATGTAGCAAGACCTCATGAGTAGACAGTCTAGGTTTGCTGTATTGGATCAAAGATCGCAGGGGCCCAGGCTCTTTGTGTCTTTTTTCTCTGTTCTTCATAGTGTGTTGGCTTTTGTCTTAGATTCTTCATTGCCATATGACTGCTACACCTCTTGCAGGAAGAAGCAAGGACAGAGCAGCAAAGGAGTCTGACATCTCAGGCTGCCCTTCTAAATTAAACATTTCCCTGAAATCTCACTCAGTGTCTCATTGGCCAGAACCTGCCTCATGGCTACCAGTTTACAAGGAAGGCCAGGAAACATTATTTTTATCTGGATAAAGAACACAAACAGGATTCTTTTAGCAAGAAACAAGGGGAGCATGATTAGGCAATAACTATATAATTTATCACCTTGGGGTTGGATTCTAGGATGGTCTCCTCCCAAAATCTATGCTCATATCTTAAATGCTTTACAGTTTCCTAAGGACCCTATCGTATTAATCATATTCCAAGTGACTGGCACACAGTAGGCACCCAAGGTTTGTTAACTGAAGGCACCATGTTGAAATATCCACAGAGAAGTTTGGGTAACTTCCTGTGTGAGCACCTTCCTTATAACTCCCTGTGAATGAAGGCAAGTGCAGCACTATTAGCTGCTTTCCAGTTGGATGACATTAAAATTGTCTCTGCTTAGGGAAATTGAAAAAAAAAAACAAAGCAAGGATGCTAAGCTGTACCTCTTTGCTGAGTGATGTTTTTAAAGGGTTTGGAGACCATTTACATGAAAAGATTTCTCCAGCAGCTAGATAGAAAAAACAATTCCAAAACTATTTTTGTCTCTTCCTCTATCTAAGCTTTTACTGATGTTTTTAAGCCCCAAAGACCTGCCTCAAATCCTTTGTTTTTAAGTGGCAAGTTATTGGCAGTAAACTTTGCATCTTTGCTAAAATCACATTTTCTCCTTAGAAGACTGGGATTGTAGTAGATAAATTGAGGAATAGTTCAGTAATTGGAAAACAAATGGGTGATTGTGCATGAACTTGTATATATACACACATGTAGACACGAAAGCTGTAGGAGGAAAGTTTTTTTGAGGACTGCAGCTAATGAGGCAGACCCTAGATTAGAGAACTAAGGAAGGAGCAGAGAACCCACCAAAAATATGACTTTCTTCTAGGATAGTGTCTGAAGCTATTGTAAAGAAATTCTTGGAGATGAGTCAGACCTTCTAGAGAAGTATCAATTTTAAATATTCTGTCCCACTGCAGACTAAATGTTTGATGACATGTCCTGAACTATTAAGCGTGAAATACCACAATTTAACTATGAGCTATTGGCAACCAGCTTCTATTACAATGCTTTGAAACTCTTTGAATTCAACTTCCATGAGAGATTAATTATTTGACCATTTCCTTTTCTCTGTCCTCTTCTGTTGCTTTTCTGATCTTTATAATATGTTCCCAGGGTGAAACTCACACTTCTAGGTCAAAGCACTTCTGTAGTTCAGACATGATAAGGCCAATTCTCAAAACTGATAACCTTCTTGGAGTTACTAATGATTAACAAACACACACACAAAACCTGTTTTATCTGAAATAATTCCACCTGGTTATAGATATACTCACCCAATGGATGTAGTTATAGCTTTACACTAAATGAAATAAGCAAAAGTTTGAAAAGGAATTGTCTTACTTTTTAAGTGTTTAACCCTTTATCTACATCTGAATTTTAGAATATAAATAGCATACACTTAATTCACGTCTATAGGCTGCTTGGCTATTAACTAGGAATAGTATAGACATTATAAGAATATAATTATTGTACTAATTTATGCCCACTGGTCAACTGCATTTATTTTAGTATTTGCTTCTGACCTCATCAAAATGATGTTATTTTAAATTGAAAAATGCCCACTGTTTTTGTTTTATTCCTGTTGCCATAACAAACTATCTTAGACTGAGTAATTTATAAATAATAGAAATTTGTTTTTCACAGTTCTGAAGACTGGAAAGTCCAAGATCAAGTTGCCAGGAGATTCAGTGTCAGATAAAAGCTCACTCCCTGCTTCCAAGATTGTGTCTTCTTACTGTATCCTCAGATGGTGGAAGAGATGGAAGAGTCAGGCAGTCTTCTAAAGCTTTTTTTAAAAAATGAGCACTTTAATCTCATTTACAAGAACAGAACCCTCATGACTTAATCACTTCCCAAAAGGTCCCACCTCTTAATACTATTGCATTGGGAGTTAAATTTCAACATGAATTTTGGAAAAACACAAACATTCTAATCATAGCATCCACATTGTCCTCATATAGAGCCCAGAAGATGCCATTTTACTTATTTGTGATCTATTAATAAAATTTTATTCCACAGTTTCTGTTTTGTTTTGCTTTTTTATCTTCCTCCTTTCCCCAAAGCTCTGGCATTTGGAAACATTGAGTAAAATTCACATTTTAAAATATGCCATAGGGAGTGTGGCTTTCTTTCCAAGGATCTGCTGAAAATTACTGCACACAAGACTAAAAAGGGAAGCTAACCAGTGCTTTGTCTCATCTTCTAGCTTGTCATTTCCAAATTTTCAGTGCAACAAATACCAGTTTGGGGTGTTTCTTTCAGTTGGCACATGGCTCATAGTTTGTGGAGACGCTCTTTCTATAGTCAGAACCACACCATCTCAACGCACCCTCATCCATAATCCTGGGGTGGGCTCAAATGCAACTAGACTGTGTGAAATGTTTTCATTTCCTATTGACTGGTTGTGTGCTTCCCTTGTGTTAATCCCTTGTTAATGGACACGTTCTTTGAGCCAGCTGAGATCTGAGTTGTGTTGTCTTTGTGATTCTAGCAGATTTTATTACTTGGATATCTTTGTTTTCATTATTTTGAGATTTTGGGATTTTGTCTGTTTCATTGATATTGATTCTCTCAGTTAGAGATGGCCCAGCCTCCCACTGTTTCTGTTTGTGTTTGATCTACAAACAGTGGGAGGGAATCCTCAGGCTGCAAATGTTTTGGTTCAACTGGGAAAGACGTGGTAAGAGCCATTAGCAGTTTTCTCAACTGACAACAGATGAATGGGGCTTTAAACCTAGGTGGGGAACTTGTATTTTGTCATTTAAATGACCTCAGGCCATTGTTCTGGGATACTCACTTTAGAGGACAATGTGGAATTTTGAAGAGCCCTGACAATCACTTTTTGAGAAATTCAAAGAAAAATACAGTTCCTTCTCTTGGTTATTAGCTCTGCTTCTTTCCAACTATGTGACTTTGGGCAAGTCATTTTACCACTGGGTCTCAGTTTCTTTGTCTCTAAAATGAATACATTAGACCAGATGATCTTTAATTCCACTGATTAATAGACAAAAGAAAGTAACAGTTCTTGAGCTGTTAATATATGCTTAAATATTTCATTTCAGTGATGTATAGTTACTTCACTTAGTGACAACCTTGTGGGAAAGTATTATCATCACATTTTGCAGATGAAAAAAACTGAGTTAAAATATAGGTACATGTTTTATACCACATCAATGCATGCCGAGATATAGTTTAGTGTATAACTGCTTCATATGGGAAAATGTACCTTCTCTTCCCATGAAGACTATAAGTTTCTAGAGAGGAAAGATCTCATCTGCCAAACACCTACTCCAGCATTAGTCTTGAAGAGGAGCTTGTGAAATTAGGTTACTTATTAGTTTATGATATGTGAGGAGAGAGGCCCTTTTGGCAACACTCCATGCAAATGAATCATGACATTGTAAGTGTACTAGCAGTATGGTTACATCCAGGTACCAGGCTGACTTTAGATGGTAGTTAGGAGACCACCAATGGCTCTCCACTGGGCCGTCTAGGTGTTTATTGCCTTATCATCTGACTAATTTCCAGAGGGATGCTCCTTTCCACTGAAGATTCTTCTCAGGTAATTTACCCTTTCACTTATGTATCTATTCAGAAAGATTAAGAATTGACCAAAAAAAGAAGTAATTTTTTAAAAACCACTTAAGTATCAGCATGAATACAATTTTAAAAACTGAAACATGTTGGAAAAAATATTTTATAACTGCATGATTTAAAAACTAACCTAAATTGGCTAGAGGTTTTGCCATAGTTGTAGTAAGACAGTTATTTCAGAATGAAGGATACTTTTGAACTTGTGCCTTCACTAATAAGTGGCAGCCTGGACTGGACATCCCTATCTTTGTGGAGGAGAACATAGACTCCTCCACAAAGACAGGGATGTCCATTATACTCAGAGGTAGGTAGGGCTCAGTGGCTCAGCCTGTAATCCCAGCACTTTGGGAGGCCAAGTCGAGTGGATTGACTGAGACTGTGGGTTTGAGAACTACCTGAGCAAGTTGGCAAGACCTTGCCTCTACAATAAATCAAAAACTAGCTGAGTGTGGTAGTGCATGCCTATAGTTCCGGCTACTTGGAAGGCTGAGGCGGAAGGATCACCGGAGTCCAGCGGGTAGAGGCTGTGGTGGCCAGGAGCGTGCCACTGCACTCCAGTCTGGACGACAGAGTGAGATTCCAACTCAAAATAAAATAAAAATTAAATAAATAAAAAAAAAAAATAAAAATATACCCAGAGGTAAGGGAGCTGGTGGACAGATCCAAACTGAGACAAGAGGACTTAATAACTTGGATCTCTTGCAAACAGATACTCCTTACATTGTTGTTCAATACATAGAAAAGGCTGAAGGCATGAGAACAGTGGCAGTTGGATAACACCAATTTCTGGTGACAACAGTTCAGTTTTGGCCCCAGACTTCTAATTCCCACCCAGCAAAACAAAATTCCTGTGATTAACTGAGCTTGCGTTTCTTAGAAGACAGTTTAACAACCATCAATCAGCCTTCATAGCATGCTTTTTGGAATTTTAATCATTTCATACTCAAAGTTATTTATCAAAAAAACTTCTTTCAACCTCTTGCATATCTTTCTCTGAAAAATGAGTATAGTTTTCTTCTTACATTCCTAGAGACACTCTAGCAGGGTCTTGAGCAGCTATTTTGCTGAGCACTTTTTAACCCAGTTCAGGGTCAATGTGATGTCGTTTGATGCCCTCTTGCCTTCAGCTACCCTTCTCTGGACTGACTTGTCAAGATGCTTGAAGATTCTACCATCAGAATTTCTCAGATGATGCTGTCTCTAGAACAATCATTCTTAACCCTGATGGCATATAAGAATCCCTTGAGGAGTTTAAAAAATTCCCTACATTCCAAGAATGCTGAGGAACCATGGGATATGAGCACCCTGCTGTGAGGACCACTGCATCCAGCAAGCCAGTGGATGCAGTCCAGAGCTCACAGTCCCACAGACAGCTGGGGTCAAGACATAACTACCCAACAAGCAAAGAATGCAAGTGTAACAAATAGAAATAGCTCACATATAGTGCTTCCTGTGTGTAAGGCCCTGTGCTAAGCACCCACACTAGCAACTCACACATTGTCCCTATTTCACAGGAGAGGGAACCGAAGCACAGAATGCTGAGTTAACTTGCCCAAGGGCGTGCGGTTTGAAGTGGCAGAACTGCAACTCAGACTCAGGGTCTGGCTCTAGAATCCATGTTCTTAACTATTGTGCTCTAGTGTTTCTCTATAAATGCTGAAAAGCGTACATTTTATAGCAGAAGAAGCAGGGAGAAGGTCATCCTTTGCGTGAGACTCCGTGTTTTCATTTTATTCAGTTTTTGTATCACTAAAAATCTTTTAATACCATTTGCCAATCCATCACAGCCATGACTCATCATCATCTTCAGGTATTTAATACTACCTTCAAATCTATATTAATTCACTAAGTTGAGACTTTCAGAATTCAACATTTTTGCTTACCTCTTCAATTGCTACGTGAAAAAGCAAATTGACCGCACGGAATCCTTTCCAGTACTTCATGTGATTTTGTAAAATAAATTATTTTAGTTATTTAAGTTTCAATAATTTTCAATGATAATTGCTTAATGCTCTCTACTGAGCTTGCTTTTTCCTACTCCTTTCATTTCTTCAAGGTACTCACTAAAAAGGATTTAAAATTATTGCTTAGAACGCTCTTTCCCTCCACCAAGAGTAGAGGGCATTATACATCCAATAGACTAACTCACCTTTTCCATTTAGCTTTTAAGAAAAGTTCCCCTGGGCTGAACATTTGCAAGCACTGGAAGAAAGAAAAAAAGCTTAGATATTTATGATTTCTTCAGGAATTAACACGAGGGAGCCCAGAGAATACTGGCAGAGGCACAGCACAACAGGGAAAACCCTTGGGGAAGTCAGAAAGGCGATGCTCTTCCTAAAGTAGCCTCGGCTGGCAGTGGAATAGGGACAGAGGCAATGAAAAAATGCCTGGATGATGGCCTAGAGCCAGAGACTGCAGCAGACAGCTGACTTTGCTGCCCGAGGCATGGACATTCTGCTACATCAGCAACCAAAGAACCAGAGATTTGGAGTGTGTGCACTTGTAGGAATTGTGTACGAATGTGGATGAATTCCTTTTGTGATGATTTAGGGAAGGAAGAGAGGAAGGAAGGAGGAAGAAGGGAGGGAAGGAGGGAGGGAAGTTGGGAGCATACCCTAAATAGAAGAAAAAAGCACAAACATACAAAGATGGCAGAAGGAAAGGGAAACATTCCTATATTCTACATCTAATGACTTTACTTCTAAACTTACTCAACAAATAGATAGAAATTTGTTTTCTTTTTGTTTTTAAGGCTGAAAGAGAAGAGATCATGGATACCTTCTCTAGAAATTTTCTGGGGATGGAGTTGTAGAACGCGGATGGTTTGGAACTCCCCTAGGAAGCACAGTAAGATAAAACTTGCCAAAAATTCTTTTATTGTTGTTGAGTTGGGATTTCACTCTGCCACCCAGACTGGAGCATAGTGGTATACTCATGGCTCACTGCAGCCTTGACCTCTTGGGTTCAGGGCTCAAGTGATCCTTCCCCCTAAGCCTTCTGAGGAACTGAGACAACAGGTACATACCACAAGTCTCAGCTAATCTATTGATTTTTGTAGAGATGAAGTCTTGCTATATTGCCCAGGCTGGTCTTAAACTCCTGGGCTTAAGCAATCTTCCTGCCTCAACCTTCCAAAGTGCTGATATTACAGGCATGAGCCACCATTCATGAACCCGGCCTCAAAACTTGTCAAAACTTTCTAAACTTGCCTCCTTGAATGACAGCAGCATTGTATGCTCTGCAAACAAAATTCTAGTGCAGGCATTACAGACTGCATTCCTCCAAGGAAGCTTCCACCCCAATACATGTATAGTTTCATAATATCTTCAAGAGAACTTTGAAGGTAAGTACAAAAGTTGCCTTCTTTAAAATTGTCCTTACAAATTATGGATGCTCACTTGGAGCAAGAATGCTATGTATTTTCAATATTAATTCTCTCTTTCTTGTTTTGCAACAAAATTTCTAATTTTTAGCTAGACACATAGTTATCTAGCCAAAAGAATATGCTCTTCACTCTCCCTTGCAGTTAGGTATAGCCAAATGATTAAAGAATGCCCAATGACATGTAAAAACAAATGTTGTGCACAACTTTTGGAAAGTGACCTCAAAGGGAGGGACTACATTCTTCCTGTCTTCTTCCTTCTGCCTGGAAGGTGGACATGATGGCTGAAACTCAAGTAGCCATTTTGGGATACAACATAAATGACAGCAGAGCAGCAAATTGGAGTAACTAGTCTCTGATGACCATGGAGCGCCGTACCAGCCCTGAACTGCATTCCCTTGATCACTTTTTAAAAATTTGGTATATTTGAGGTTTACAAAATGATTTTATGATCTTGCATCTTTTATGTGTGAAAAAAAGATATATCCACCTCATTTAAGGCTTTGCTTGTTTTGGTTGTGCTGTTACAGGCAGCCAATGCTAATCTTAACAGATACATTTCCTTTTATACTTTATATGGTTCTGCTATCTATTAAGCTATCTATTACACAATTTTTTAAGGTGGGAAAAAGCTGGGACAGATTTTCTCAGAGACCTAGAGCTTAGAAACTTGTTGACGTGCTGCCCATCAAAAGAGGACTGGATTAAAAAAATGTGGTACATATACACAATGGAATACTACGCAGTCATAAAGAAGAACAAAATCATGAACTTTGCGGTAACCTGGATGGAATTAGAGTTTATAATACTGAATGATCTCTCACAGAAACAAAGAGCTGAGTATCACATGTTCTCACTCATAAGTGGACCGTATTACTTTAAGAAGAGGATTGACAGTAGTGGGAAACTGCGGGGGAAGGGGTGGGGGGTGGGGTGGGGGGGAGATGGGATTGACAGTAGTTGATATCTGCCTGGGGAATAGGGAGGGGGGCACATCTCATCAATAAGGGTAGCTGCACAATGAATATTTGTATCCCTAACCCTGAATTATACTCCACAATTTTAAAATAAAAATTAAAAGAGGAAGAGAGAGAGAGAAAAAAAAGAAACTTGATACACTGAGCTGTATCTAATATCCCCATTTTGGCACAAAAATATTTGTCAGGAATCATACACTAACTCTGGTGAATTTCTTTTGTGATGATTTATGGAATTTTTCTTCCTCATCTCAGAAATTCTCTAGAAGATGAACCCATTCTGATATTCTGATGCTTGACAATAAACATGCCAACATTAACTAATCTTTTGGTTCTAGCAATAGCTGATGCTGACATTAATCTTATTATTTTATGACTTTCAAAAAATCAGTGCAACTCAGCTGCCATTCTCTCTTGTACTAAGTGAACTGAAGCCCTCGACTGGTGCACATCACACTGTAAGACGTGTGAAAACCAGATACCCACAACATAAGTCACCATTCCTTTTTCTCCTGAGATCATGATCATGACTCAATATCTACATTAGGGCTTTCAGGAACATATCAGGTCAGAAAAATAATTCATCATCATCTCCCAGACACAAGATGTCATTCTTGAAAACATTTTTTAAAAAGTACTTTACACTTTGTTCAAACAAGAGAATGGTAGAACTAATTAGTTGGCTAGCCCCTCTTCAAAAGAAAAGCAGCACAATTGTCAACATTGTTGACATTTCTTTAGAAAGATGATTTGTGTGAAGAATATTATTCCCCAGCAGTGTCCAGAGTAGGTCAGCAGGATCTGTGAAACCTGGTTTGCTCCTCTACAAGGCCAAGCAAGGGGCATTTCATTCTGATCACGAATAAGGATTGGAAAAAACAAGAGTGCTTTGGATGGCTCCCACAGTTTTATGAAACTAAAAATAGATGTAAGTTTAGATCTGACAAAGAGTTAACAAACAAACAAACCAACAAACAAACAAAAAACAGCAGTTAAAACGTTTGGTTTTTAATTTGTGCTTAATCCATCTTTTTCTAGATTAGTCATAGTGACCATGTGGTACTTTATTCACTGTGTTTCTCTCTCATACCCTGGAAAACATTGCTGTTTGTGGACTATAGCTTACTGAGTCCAGATGAAACCTCAGGATACTTCTCAGCACAGCATGCTTTGCAGCTACCTCAAGTTGATTGACTTTGCCATATAAATTACTACTGATTATGCCTACTCAGATACTTGAAACTTTTGTGAAAATTATTTTACCCAATGCAGTTGGGCAGTGAGCCCAGGTCTTCCTATTGCTAAGAGTCTGCTGAAGCATTGATCATCTTATTGGCCTAAAACACAGCCATGGCACCATGGTACCTCATCCATGATTTCCAGCTTCAGTCTCTCACTCTCTTTTTCTTTCTTTCTTTTTTTTTTTTTTTTTTTAGTCAGAGTCTCACTCTGTCACCCAGGCTTGAATGAAGTGGCATGATCATGGTTTACTGCAGCCTTGACCTTCCAGGATCAAGTTATCTTTCTGTCTCAGCCTTCCAGGTAGACAGAATTACAGGTGCTCACAACCATGTCTGGCCATTTTTTTTGACTTATTGTAGACATGGAGGTCTCGTCAAGTTGCCTTGGCTGGTCTTGAACCCCTAGGCTCAGGCAATCCTTCCACCTCCACCTCTCAAAGTGCTAGGATTACTGTGTGAGCCACCGTGCCTGAATCAGTCTCTTTCAAGTGGAGTAAAACCATAAGGACACCTGTAAAGCAACATAAACTCAGAATCTCTTTTAAATTTTTAAGACTTCCTCCCTAGCTTTAACTTTACTTTGTTCACACCAAGTACATTTGCAATATATTTTTTTTAGGGTTCACCTTTATCAAATTTTACTAAGGCATTCAGCTTGATTTTCATAAAAACGACAGCTCCCTATTTTTGTGAGTTCACATTTCATCAGCTTATATAACATTTCATGAAATTACATAATTCAAATAACCTGGTGTAAACAGATTTGGGAACAATCCCAGCTGAATCTCAGGAGGTACACAAGGAACCAGTGGGAGCAGAATTTGTGAGCATGGCCCTGGCACTGAGCTTTGGGCTTGCTCTGGCCCTCAGTCAAAATATTCTAGATGGAAGAAGAGTATTGGCTAATCCTGAGCCGGTTAAATGGAGATCAGTTAGAGTAGTGGTTCCCAACCTTTTTGGCACCAGAGACCAGTTTTGTGGAAGACAATTTTTGCATGGATGGGATGGGTGGGAAGGTAAGGGGGTGGGGTAGGGTGTGAGTGTGTGTGCAATCAAACATGACTGCTAATTTTAATCTGTATTTGCAGCAACTCCTGAACACTAGTATCACTACCTCAGCTCCACCTCCGATCATCAGGCATTAGATTCTCATAAGGAGCATGCAACCTAGATCCCTTGCATGTGCAGATAACAATAGGGTTTGTGTTCCTGTGAGAATCTAATGATACCGCTGATCTGACAGAAAATGGAGCTCAGGTGGTAACATGAACGTTAGGAGCACTTGTAAATACAGATGAAGTTTCACTCTCATGCCTGCTGCTCACCTCCTGCTGTGTGGTACAATTCTTAATAATCCACAGACCAGCACTGGTCTGTGGTCCCAGCATTAGGGATCCTTGAGTTAGTTATGCCACTGCAGGGCAGAGTCCCAGTTTTCACTGTAGATAACTCTATGGCATGTTTTCTTTTCTTTTTTGTGAGGGGGGTGCATGTTTTCCTTCAATAAGGAAACCAATTAGCTCTGAATGTTCTCACCCTTTTTTTTGAGCAAAATAATTTTTAATAGAGTGAATTTTTGTTTGTCTTACAAATTCACTGGAGAATCATGTAATGCTGCTGGCATTAAAGGCAAACATGGGTCACACGTCTGAACACACCATTGCAACTGGCTCTGCAATGGCAGAACTGTCCATCTCACCTTTATTGTTTATTATTGTTTACTATGACCTGCAAGTCATCTTCAAAATAAAAGAACACACTGTTTTTCTCCAGGATGATTTTTCTTGTTGAAGGACTCTTGCCGGATACTCTTCTTTCTGAGCTCTGGTTGGCCTTTCTTGACTGTGGTGCTCACTGCATAACCCATACCAGCAGTGGGAAGTCTGTTCAGCCATCCTTTGGTCCCCTTTATGAGATATTCTACAGAATGCTGGCTCCTGTGAAGTCAGTGTGATTGATTATGACTCCTACTGGAAGATCCAGGGAAATGCTGAATTTTGAACTGGAGGATCCACTCTGTCCTCTGTTTGACACCATGAATGTCAGAATACACTTCATTGCCTTTTTTATCTTTTAAAAAAAATTGTAGTGACAAATACATAACATAAAACGTACCATTTCAACTCTTTCTGAGCAAATGACTCGGTGGTGTTGAGTATAGTCACATTGTTGTGCAACCATCACCAACAGCCATCTCAAGAACTTGTTATCATCTCAAACTGTCTGCATTAAACACTAACACTCCATCCCCACCTGTCTCCAACCCCTGGAATCCACCATTCTACTTTCTGTCTCTATGAGTTTGACTACTCTAGGTATCTCATACAAGTGCAAGCATATCATATTGTTCCTTTGTGTCTGGCATTTCACTTAGTTAGCATCCTGTCTTTGAGGTTCATGCATGCTGTCTTACTGCTGTAGGATTCCCCTAGACTGTTCTCCTATTCAGACCACACCATCATAGTCTGGAGTCTTCCAACATTTACCTGAAGGCCATTTTGAGGTTGCCTTTTTTCCTTTAGTCTCCTGGAAAGTAGCAATCATTCCCCCCCACATGTAAGTGCCAGCAATGAACCTTTCATGAAGACCACCCCACAGGTCTCCAGACGTGGTTGCTGGGCTTCATTTTGTCCTTCCCAAGGTTCTAGGATTTTCCAATGCCTATTAAATCTTCTGCAACAATTCATTCAAATACACAAGTTTGGCTATTCAAATTACTTTTTCCAAAAGTACTTTAAAATGCATTAAGTTATTAATTGCCTGCTGGCACTTTAATCAAATGGGAAAATTGACATAGCCAGAGGCATGTATTTTTGTGGAAAGGAAATTTATTTAAGAAGAAACAGCAGCTCTTACTGCTTAATTTAAACTGAGAAAACTGTGGAAAATCAACTGCTATGGAAAATTAATAAAACATTTCCAGCTGCAAACAGTGACTAATTGTACAAGATGAAGACTGCCCAGAATTAATAACTTGCAGTCTTCTGTGTGAAGAACCCCCCACCACTTCAATTTACTGGGAGATTAAATTACTTCTAAGTTTGCCATATTAAAACAGAACATGAATAAAATGTTAGTGAACGCACATCTATTATTTACTGTCTGTGATATGGATATAATTATTTCCAAACAACTACAACGTGACGTGACCAGTAATATTTAAATAACTCTTTTAGCAAGAGAATCTATTGCAACATTTTTTGCATGAAGAAAAAAATTATTTTATTTCTAAAGCAATGAAATAATGCCTAATAAAGTTCTACAAATGGTCTGTCTCTGCCCCCAATGGACTGAAATGTGATCAGTGTCCCAGTTGCAGAAGAAAATCTAAGTTATGCATTTATGAGCTCAGAACAGCTTAGAAGCTGATCCCACTGCCCAGAGGAAACCAAGGGTTAGATGCTTAAAGGCTTCTTCTGGTGCCTGGTGTGACCATGAACACACGTGCCTAATAGAATAGATTCCTTTATGGATGGTGGAAGAAAGAGCCAGAACAACTTCCAGAGGAAACAGAGTTCATTCACAAGCTCCACTGACCTTATGAGCATGTCCTCCAAATTTGCTCAAGACACTTAATTTTCTTATAGACTCCAGTTTCCTCAGCAATAACACGAGGATTCAATAACATAAACATATTTGATTCCTTTTCCATCTTTGTTGTCAAGGCTGGATTATTTTCTTGTCCCGAAGAGCCACCAGAAGGGTCTATTAATTTTCCTAGTGCATTCAAACTCTCTAAGATCCTGAAAAGTAATATATTATAAGAGGACACCATTACAATGACCAGGAGAAGTCTGTCGAAGAAAGAGAGATAACAAAATTCAGAAAATTAAAAGTACTGTTTTTGCAGCATGTTGGAATGTTTTAGGTTTGTTTAGTTTTTGTTTGCTTGTAAAACTTCAGATATTAGAAAGTAACTCAAGAAACCAAGAGGAAATGAGGCAAATTGATGTGTGCATTGAGGAGACATATCAAAGATGGAGATTTTCTCAGCAGAGAGGCCCTGGCTCCTTCGGCTGTTTATCCTTTAATGCACACACAGAGGGTACATTCAGCCTCTTGCTATTTGATATTGCTGGCAGGAAGGTCCGAGTATTGGCGTGGAGAGAATAAAGGCAGGTTGTTTAAAAATGCAGAGGCTTAACCTGAAGCATAACTGGTTTGGGGTTTACCACAGAAGTTATCAGGACATATCATTTGATTTCCAGGTTTTAAACGTAATTCTAAACAAGATCTGGCCACACAGCCCTCCGCTGTGTGACACAGAGAGACTTTATCTGTCACCAAATGCCATTCAGGCTTAATGCTGTAGAAGTGAATTGTATAAATTGGGGCATTCTTTGAGGCCCTAAAGCATTAGTGCCTCTCAGAGGAGGAAAGCTGGAGTCTGCTACCTCCTCCCTGTCACTCAGGCGAGAAACCATTTAGGTTGTTCCTTTCTGTTTGGGTTCATTTTGGTTTTCCTTTTTTAGAAACACTTAAGGCTTGATTTAGCCAGTCAAGCCTTATTCACAGGCTGTGTGGGCAGCTGCAGATACCGTTAGATTTGAGGAGACACTGGGAAGGTTTCTTGACCCAGAAAGCTCTGCTGCGAAAGTGAGACATTCCTGCAAAGTGAGAGACAAAGTTTCTTGTGCCTCATTTTGTAATAAAGCTCATGGTGCAAACATACAAGGGGAAAGGAATTGATTTGTACTTTGCTAGAGACGCTATCTAGCAGAATTTGAAATCAAGGATCACTAGACCTTGAGAGGAAAGGGCAGTAGGCAAGGGGACCAGAAAGGGACAATGAGGAGATGGAGCCAGTGGTCAGAGTGCCTTGTTCTAGACCGGGCCCTGCCTGCCCTTTTGACTTGGAGAACTGACCTGCCCTCTTCCCTTTACATGTCATTTTACCTATGGTGTTTGCTCCAGCCTTGAATTGAAACTAGACATTAATAAAAAGATGCAACATTCCTCTGAAGAGTATATATATCCAATGTCTTCCATGCCCCTTATTCTCTTTGATCAGACTCTCTCATTCCTGAGGTTTCTTCAGAACTGTCTTTGTCAGGGTCAACATGACCTTCCCGTTGCCAAATTCAGTGGTCAACTGTGATTCTCATGTTATTTGACCTGCAGGGAGATCTGATCCAACTGATTGTTCTTTCCTCCTTAAAACACTTTCTGTTCTTGGCTATGAGGTGACCACTCTTCTTATTTTCCTTCTATATCCCCAGCCACTCCTCAGACTAAATTTTAATGGTTTATAATATATTATTTGCTTATCATCTCTTGCCTCACAAGAAGGATGTGACCTCTATAAGAGAAGGAGGTTCTGTGTCTTGTTCATGTGGTCTTGATACATGGTAGGCAACTTTAAATGTTAAAATGTTGAAGAAATAAAAATGGTTTAGAGCACTCAGTTCAAAACAATTCAGGAATGCTCTTTTTGCAGGGTGTATGAAATTAATATAGTGGAAATATATTACTTAGGGATTAGGCTCTAAAGGTTAGCTTTTCGGGAGAAAAAAATCATAGAGTAAAAAAAAAAAAATCAGATGTAAAAGTCTCTTGAGAGGGGCCATGTTAGATTCCAACATCCCTATTTCTGAATGAGTCCAACACAGACAATCTCTCCCCCAGTATTAGAAAAAGAATTGTTATTTCTTTGCTTAAGTATGGATGTTGTGGGTTTGATTTAGAAGCCATGATGTACAAAAATACATACTTGAAACACCAGAATCTAACCAGTTGATGCAGCAATGCTTGCACACTCTCAGAAGTAGATGACAGTCACAGGAAAATAGATGCCTGGCCTGGGTCCCAGGTCACATGTACTCCAGGGCTTATGTACAATGAGTGGCATGATAAAGGAAAATATTTGTGCTTTAAGTACTGTTTTTTATCTCTGAGTTCTTAGAATTGAATTCACCTGTGTTAAATTGCACTTATAGACAACTCTACTGTTCAAAGATTTGCCAGTATTTCTCAGCTCTGTCTGGACACTAGAATAAGTTATGAAACTTTAAAATATATACAAGATCCCAGACTTACTCTATCCAAATCTCCAAGGATAGAGCCCAAGACAGTATATGTTTATTTTTAAAGTTCTGCAGTAAAGTTTTAATGCATAGGGAAGGTTGAGAGTCACTGATAGGGTATCTGATTCTGTCTTCATTATCACAAGTGAATTTGACATCACTTGATTTTAATGATTTCTGGGTTCATCTTATGTCAGAATGCATTTTTATTTTAGGAAACTCAGTTCGAGATTCTTGTTCTACATTACTGTGGGGTCCAGGTAGTGCATCACTAGGCAAAATTGTAAAATAAGCATCTCTTACCTGTTAGGGTCTTCTCTGCAATGTCTCCTCACCCTTACCCCATAGGTTCTTGAAGACTGACCATGGATAGGGAGAGTCCCCTAGAGCAACACATATCTCAGAAGGGTCCTCTTGAGCAAAATGCTATGGATTGTTCCTTCTCCTTTCTGTCCTCCAATTTCAACTCACCTTTTCCATTCTCTTTTAGCTGGTTAGAAATGAATCTCATAAGCCAACCCTGTTGTTATAGGCCTGAATTGTGCCCCTCTGCACATTCAAATGTTGAAGTCCTTCACCCTTAGTATCTCAGAATGAGATTGTATTTGTAGGTATGGATGTGATTAAGCTAAAATGAGGCTATTAGGGTGGGCCCTAATACGTTATGATTGTTGTCCTTTTAAGAGGAAATTTGGATACCCAAGAGACATGAAGGATGCATGTGCACAGAAAAAACTTTGTGAAGACATAGCGAGAAGGAGGCCGTCTGCAAGCTAAGGAGAGAGTCCTCAGAAGAAACCAAACCTGCGACACCTTGATCTTAGATTTCTAGTCTCTAGAATTTTGAGAAAATAAATTTCTATTGTTTAAGCCACTCAGCCTGTGGTATTTGGTTATAGCAGCTCTAGTGAGCTAATACATCTGTCAAAATGTTAACTACTGGCAAATCAAGTGTTAAGTACAGACTATCCTAACTTAACAATGATTTGACTTAAAACTTTTTGGTTTTATGATGATGCTCAAGCTATACACAATCAATCAGTAGAAACTATACTTCAAGAACCCTTAAAACCATTCTGTTTTTCACTTTCAGTACAGTATTTGATAAATTATGTAAGATACTTAACACTTTATTATACAACATGCTTTGTGTTAGATGATTTTGCTTAGCTGTAGGCTATGTAAGTGTTCTCCGAGCATGTTGAAGCATGTAGGCTAAACTCTAATGTTCATTAGATTAGGCATATTAAATGCATTTTCAACTTAGAATATTTTCAACTTAATATGGGTTCTTAATCCCATCATAAGTCAAGGAGCACCTGTATCTGTCTCTATAATTATATTTATAATTATAATTATATTAAAAAGAAAAATATCAGACAGAGATTTTGGCCTCAGAAAGCTTCCCATGTGCTGCCCCTGCATGGAGTATTAGTAATTTTAGGGATTATTCTGGTTGTTCTTCACTTGTCTTTCTGGTTCCACTCTCCATCCTACTCTTCCCTGATCAGAGTCCCCAGAGGCTGACTCAGTGAACTGAATGACCTGCATGCTTTTGCTCTCTGACTTTGATTTTGGGTTTGACCAATAAAAAATAAAAGGCACTAATGGAAGACTGGTGGTGAAAGAAATAGTTGGATTATTTGTTTCAAATCCTCTCCATAAAGTGCCATGTTTTGTAATGGCTGAGTTCTTCCCTGGCTACTGCTTTCTCTGGATCCTGCTACCATTATTCCCTCTCCTTGTTCCTCCAGGTCTGTAGGTGGTCATGGCTTCCTATTACTCCTAGCTCTCAAGTACTCCCTCTTCTTGTTGATTTTCTTGGCCCTACCCACATCTCTATAAATAATCTCTTAATTAAGCTCTTTTTGATGACACTTCTTTGTGCTTTTTGTTGTTGTTGTTGCTAAAACACTGACTGATACAGACGGGTAGTACAGTATGGTAAGAAAAACCAACATTCTAGTGTGAGATGGCCCTGAATTTGACCACTGACTCCTTCCATAAACAGGTAGGTGACTGACCATTTCTTTATTTCTCTGATCCTTAGTTTCCCCATTTATATAGTGGAGAAAAAAACGTTTATCTCACTTTTTTTTTCTGGGAAGATTAAACAAGATAAAACATAGTGCTTGACAAATATTAGATACTCAAAAATGGTATTATGAAAGTAGCTGTAGCACAGTCAAGTGCCACATAACAAAGTTTAGGTCAATAACAGACCACATATGTGACACTGATCCCATAAAAATATAATGGAGCTGCCCTGTTCAAGTATACCACTTTATATCTTTTATAATATATTTCATTCATCTTTTCTTTTTTCAAAAAAATTTTATTATAAAGATGTGGGGTACAATTCAGGGTTAGGCATATAAACATTGATCATGCAGGTACCTTTGTTGATGAGGTATGCCTCTCCCTCCCCTAGCAGTTTCCCTCAACTGCCAATCCTACCCCCACCCCTCCCATGAAAGTTTCCCACTACTACCAATCACTTTCTTATAGCACTATAATTGTTCAAGGTCAGCTTATGAGTGAGAACATATTGAACTCTGTTCTTTGTTTCTGTGATAAATCACTGAGTATGATCGACTCCAAATCCATCCAAGTTGCTGCAAAGTCCATATATTTGTCCTTCTTTATGGCTGCATAATATTCCATCATGTATATGTACCACATTTTAAAAAAATCCAGTCCAGCTTTGATGGACAAACATTTTTGGTTCCATGTTTTTGCTACTGTGAATAGATCTGCAACAAACATACGTGTGCAGGTATCTTTTTTGTAGAATAATTTGAGTCCCTCCAGGTATATTCCCAATAGGGGAATTGCTGGGTCATATGGAAGGTCAATTTCTAGTTCTTTCAGAAATTGCCACACTGTCTTCCAAAAAGGTTGTACTAGTTTGCATTCTTTTTTCTCCACATCCTTGCCAGCGTCTGTTGTTGTTTGTTTTATTAATGATGGCCATTCTTACAGGGATTAGTTGGTATCTCAATGTGGTTTTGATTTGCATTTCTCTGATGATCAGTGAGGCTGAGCACTTTTTCATGTCTGTTGGCTGCCCATATATCTTCTATTGAGAAGTGTCTATTCATATCTTTTGCCCACTTTTTAAAGGGGCCATTTGTTATCTTTTCTATGTTTAGATACACAAATACTTATTATTGTGCCACAATTGCCTACAGCAGGAGTCCAAAACCCCCAGGTCACAACCGGTCACTGGCCTTTTAGGAATTGGGCTGCATAGCAGGAGGTGAGTGGTGGGCAAGTAAGCAAAGCTTCATCTGTATTTATAGCTGCTCGCCATTGTGGCATTACTGCCTGAGCTCCACCTTCTGTCAGATCTAATGCTACTGGGTGACATTAGATTGTTATAGGAGTGCAAACCCTGTTGTGAACTGTGCATGCGAGGGATCTGGAAATAATGTGCACAATAAATGTAATATGCTTGAATCATCACCAAACCATCCCCCCTTCAGTCCATGGAAAAATTGTCTTCCATGAAACCAGTCCCAGATACCAAAAAGGTTGGGGACTACTTGCCTACAGTATTCAGTATAGTAACATGCTATATAGGTTCGAAGCCAAGAAGCAACAGGCTGTACCATATAGAAGAGATGTGTAGTAAGCTATACTGTCTAAGTTTGTGTAAGTGCACTCTACGATGCTCACGCAATGACAAAATCACTTAAAGATGCATTTCTCATATCTCTGTCATTAAGCAACTCATGACTGTAATTTTATAAGACACTATGAAATACGAAGCTTAAGTCCAAAGGAATGACTTTCTCTTGAGAAAGTTTTAGATACCACAGTAATTTCAAAGAGGAAATTGGGGCCCTGGCAGTTCCCGTGCAGTGGGAAGAATTTCCCAGTCCCTGGTATGCACGTGTGCGTGCACACACACACACACACACACACACACACACACACACACACACACAATTTCTCCCAGTTATTTTTTATCAGACGCTACTATAGGCTTTATTTTGAAGGAATTTTGCAGATGTAGTTAAGGTTTTATATCAGTTAACCTTAAAATAGGGAGATTATTCAGGTGGGCCTTACTTAATCACCTGAGTCCATCAAAAACAGAGAATTTCCTCAGGCTTATCACAGAAGAGGACAGCAAAGAGTCACACTCTAGCTGAGCTGGAAGACAGAAAATCTTCAAATTGTGAACTGTCTGTGGGGATCACTTGGCAAGGAAATTCAGGCCGCCTCCAGTTGCTGAGAATTGTCCCCAGCCACCAGCTAGCAAGAAAATGGTGACCCTAGTTCTGCAACTGCAAGGAAATGAATTCCTCCAGCAATTGTTGAGCTTAGAGAGAATCCTGAGCCCTGGAGGAGAAGTGCAGCCTCAACTGACACTTAGATTTGGGCCTTGTGGATCCTGGCATGCAAAAACTATGAGATAACACATTTGTGCTGTTCTAAACCTCTAAGTTTGTGGTCATCTGTTTCACAGCAATAAAAATGAGTTCATTCCCCAGCCACGATGCCAGCATATTTCTAGCTTGACTATAAAGAAGATGCGTCCTGGCCCCAAATCCTTCACAGAATTGCACCATTTCTCAGCTTTCCCATCAGCAAATGACACATCCCTCCTCCCCACATTTTCAGCTAAGTATATTGGATGTCCACCCTCCAGGAACAAGGTTTCAGACAAAGTTAAATAATAACAACCACACATCAAGCTTCTACCTCAGCTGGGGGGAAAAATCTGCTTAGCTATTGGCAAAAGGGATAAACAAGTGAGGAGAAACAACACAGAAGAATCATTTGTAACTTCAAGTGAAATTTTTATAGGTTCACTTACTTTCAAAAGGGAAGACGCAAGACTATGGGAAGTTTCACGGTTCAAGATAGGAAAAAGTTGAAGGTTTGGGTCCATATGTTCTTATTTGTGTGCTACTTTTGTCTTTAAGTCACTGTTCTCTCTTCCCAGTGCACATCCACAGTGCACACACCTAAGATCTTAAAGAAACAATAGAACAAAATCAAGCATGTAGGAAATATTGTTTATGTAGTAGAAGTGTGCTTGGAATAAAAAGGAATATAAATAACTATTTTGGCAAAGCAGAACAGATATTACCCCTTATATTAAAAGAAACCAGTTAACTATTTAAGAAACTTTAAAGAGTATATATTTATATGGGGTTATAGGTCATAAAGGAAGAATCTTATTTTGGTGGCACTTGTAAATGTTTGAAAATATGTGCCTCAGATAGATTTGCATGATTTGGATAGTTTTTAAAAAATATATTATTTTATTTAAGGGACTCTAAATTCTTTCCTGAATCCTCATTGTTTCTTTATTGTTCCATGGAATTATGTGTAGAACTGAGCTTTGCAACACAGTTGCTAAGGTCTTTGTTCCATCATGGGGCTAGTTATTACCGTAGGTCATTATAAGATATGAAGTCTCAAGTACATTAGTAATGGCAAAGATCTAAGCAACTAATATAGTGTACATGCTTGTAAGGGAATCTATTCTTGCAAAGATATCTTTACATTTTAGTAATTAAGTGTGTCATATTAATTGCCTGATCCTTTCACAAAACCTTGCCAAAAAAGCCAAGAACTTTTCCTCTTGATGTTAGATTAAAATTGATTGCATAATTACATTACCTGGATAATTAAATACAAATTTAGTAGCCTCAGAACTGTACGATATTGTGGTTTCATTTTCTAATAGAATTACTCTGCCTTTGGTATAGAATTCTTGGTAAGTAATGATGATCTAATTACTCAGTGACATGACATTAACTCCTCAGGGTCCTTTCCTTGGAAAAAAAAGCTTAGATTAAAAATGATGCACATAGATTCTTTCTCATTTCATAGCTGGGATCCAAATCATAGGAATTAGAAATGCAAAAGGTCTTTTAGGCTTTCTTCTCTCTTATCTAGGGGATAGGAGAAGAGTGTTCACCAGATATTGTTCTTCTGGACTTGGTTAGGTCAAATTTAGATAACAGAGAACTATTTCTTGATGTAACACATTGTTGGCTTGGGTCCCTCTACCGGCCCCTGAAAGACACATCATTACTATCACTGCACAGATCCTATAATGATGATCCGAATACATACTTGTTTGTCAAGATCCTGGGTGTTAATGTGGCCATGTTTCCGACAGAATGATAATTAACTCATGTCAAAAATGATTTTAGGAAGAACTAAAACAGGAATGTCATCATGTAAGGAACACCTTCAAATAACTGTAAGATTTGAGGGCCATCATCATTTGATTTGATAAATAGGCCTGAATCCTACTTTTTTCTTTTTCATAATCAATATTTTTTATTATGGTTTTGTGCAGTACAGTTAATGGTTAGGTGTACAATTACGTTTCATTCAGGCACCCTGTTGATAAGAGGTGTTTCCTCATCCCCAGACAGATATTTGCTACTGTTAATCACATCTCCCTACCCCCCCCATAGTTTCCCAGTACCGTCAGTCATTTTCTTATAGTATTGCATTGGATGTTCAAGGTCAATTATATGAGTGAGAACATGTGATACTCGGATCTTTGTTTCTGTGAGAGGTCACTCAGAATTATAGACTCCAGTTCCATCCAGGTTGCTGCGAAATTCATGATTTTGTTCTTTTTTTATGGCTGCGTAGTATTCCATCATGTATATGTACCACATTTTTTTGATCCAGTCCTCTTTTGATGGGCAGCATGGTTGTTTCCAAGTTCTTGTTATTGTGAACAACACTGCAATAAACATACGTGTGCAGGTATCTTTTTTATAGAGTGATTTGGGTTCTTCAGGGTATATTCCCAGTAGGGGGATTGCGGGGTCATATGGGAGGTTGATATTTAGAACTTTTAGGAATCTCCACACTGCTTTCCACAGAGGTTGCACTAGTTTACACTCCCACCAACAGTGTAGAAGTGTTCCCTTTTCACCACACCCTCTCCAGCAGTTGTTATTTTTTGAGTTGTTGATGATTGCCATTCTGACTGGAGTTAGGTGGTATCTCAGTGGTGTTTTGATTTGCTTCTCCCTGATGATTAGTGAGGTTGAACATTTCTTCATGTGTTTGTTGGCTGCTCGGATGTCCTCTTTTGTGAAGTGTTTGTTCATATCTTTTCCATTTTAAAATGGGGTTGTTTGTTTTTTTCTTTTCAGCATGTTTGAGTTCCTTGTAGATCCAGGATGTTAAGCCTTTGTTAGACCCGGTGTTGGCAAATACTTTTTCCCAGTCTGTAAGATGTCTCCCTGCTCTCTTGATGGTTTCTTTGGCTTTGCAGAAGCTTGTCAGTTTAATAAGGTCCCACTTGTCTATCTTCTCTCTTATGACCTGTGGGTTTCAGGTTTTGTTCAGGAATTGGATGCCAGTTCCGATTTCCATGAGGGTTTTTCCTTCATTTTTTTAAGGTTCTTATGGTTTGAAGTTTTACATTTAGATCTCTGATCCATTTGGAGTTAACCTTTGTGTATGGGGATAGATAGGGGTCCTGTTTCAATCTTCTGCATGTGGTCAGCCAGTTTTCCCAGCACCATTTACTGAATAGGTTGTCCTCTCCCCGGTGGTAGGTGGCGGAGGCCTTGTCGAAGATGAGTTGGTTGAGAAATTGAGGTTTTGCTTCTGGAATCTCAATTCTATTCCATTGATCTATATGCCTGTTCCTATACCAATACCAAGCTGTTTTGATGATTGTAGCTTTATAGTAAAGTTTGAAGTCTGGTAATGTGATACCACCTGCTTTTTTTTTTTTTTTTTTTTGATGAGGATTATTCTGGCTCTTCTTGGACGTTTGTTTTTCCATATGAATTCCTGTGTTGTCTTTTCTAGGTCTGAGAAGAATGTTGCTGGTAATTTGATGGGTATTGCATTGAATTTGTAGATTGCCTTAGGTAGGATGGACATCTTCACAATGTTGATTCTTCCAATCCATGAGCATGGGATATTTTCCCACTTGTTTGAGTTATCTTTGATTTCTTTGAGCAGTGTTTTGTAACTTTCATTGTAAAGTTCTTTCACGTCTCTGGTTAGGAAGATGCCAAGGTATTTCATTTTTTTTTTGTGACTATTATGAATGAAATTGTGCTTTTTATTTGGGTTTCTGTTTGTTTATTATTGGTGTAGAGAAATGCGATTGTCTTTTGTACATTTATTTTGTATCCTGAGACTTTGCCAAAGGCCTTTATCAGTGTAAGGAGGTTTCTGACAGATTCTCTTGGTTTTTCAAGGTACACAATCATATCATCTGCAAAGAGAGATAACTTGACTTCCTCTTTTCCTATGTGGATACACCTGATTGCCTCCTCTTCTCTGATTGCTCAAGCCAGGACTTCCAATACTATGTTGAACAGGAGGGGTGAGAGTGGGCATCCTTGTCTTGTTCCAGTTTTCAGGGGAAATGGTTCTAATTTTTGTCCATTTAGGAGTATGCTGGCTGTGGGTTTCTCGTAGATGGCTTTTACTATTTTGAGGTATGTTCCCCATATGCCTAGATGTTCAAGGGTTTTTATCAAGAAGGGGTGCTGGATTTTATGAAAACTTTTTCTGCATCTAATGATATAATCATGTGGTTTTTGTTTTGACATCTGTTGATGTATTTAATTGCATTTATGGTTTTACGAATGTTGAACAAGCCTTGCATCCCAGGAATGAAGCCTACTTGGTCATGATGAATGATTTTTCAGATGTATTGCTGAATTCGGTTTGCTAGGATCTTGTTGAGAATTTTAGCATCTATGCTCATTAAAGATATTGGCCTGTAGTTTTCTTTCTTTATTGGATTTTTACCTGGCTTGGGTATCAATGTGATGTTGGCTTCATAAAATGATTTGGGGAGAGTTCCATCTTTTTCAATTGCCTAGAATACCTTCAGTAGGATTGGTATCAGCTCCTCCTTAAATGTTTTGTAGAATTCTGCTGGAAAGCCATCTGGACCAGGGTCTTTTTTTGTAGGAAGCTTTCTTATTACGTAGTTGATTTCCTTGATTGTTATTGGTCTATTTAGGGTCTTAATTTCTTCTTGTTCCAACCTCGGTAGGTTGTATGATGTCAGAAAGTCCTCCATTTCCTTAAGGTTTTCAAGTTTGTTTCCATACAAGTGTATGTAGTAGTCTCTAATGATCTTTTGTATTTCTTCAGGGTCAGATGTGACTTCATTTTTTGTGTTTCTGATCGTGCTTATTTGGTTTTTTTCTTGTTTTTTCTTGGTCAGCCTAGCTAGGGGACCATCAATCTTGTTTATCCTTTCGAAGAACCAGTTTTTTGTTTCACTGATTTTTTGTATTATCTTTTTGTCTTCTATGTCCTGGATTTCAGCTTTTATTTTGGTGATCTGGATTCTTCTGCTGAAATTAGGGTTTTTGTGGTCTTGCTTTTCCCGCTTCTTTTCGGTGGCTTGTTAGGCTATTAATTTGTGCTCCTTCCATTTTCTTCATGTGTGTTTGTAGGGATATAAATTCCCCTCTTACTACAGCTTTCAAGGCGTCCCAGAGGTTTTGGTAAGATGTTTCTTCATTTTCATTTGTTTCCAGGTATCTTTTGAACTCTGTTTTGATTTCATCATTGACCCAGGAGTTGTTTAACATCATGCTGTTTAGTGTCCATGTCTTTGTTTTGGGGGGACTTTGTTGGTGTCAATGTTTACTTTTATTCCACTGTGGTCTGAGAAGGTGCATGGTAGAATTTTGGTCCTTTTAAATTTGCTTATGCTTGTTTTATGGCCAATTATGTGGTCGATCTTAGAATACGTTCCATGTGGTGATGAGTAGAATGTATATTCTGTGGTCTTTGGATGGAGTGTTCTGTAGGTATCAATTAAGTCCATTTGGTCCAAAGTCACATTGAGGTTCCAGATCTCCTTGCTGATTTTTTTGTCCTGATGATCTGTCTAGGGTTGTGAGTGGGGTATTAAAGTCCCCATTTATGATGATGTTAGAGTCAATATCTTTCTTTAGTTTTCCTAGAAGTTGTTTTATGAAATTTGGCGCACCTATGTTGGGTGCATATATGTTTAGGATAGATATCTCTTGTTGATGGATTGAGCCTTTTATCATTGTGTAGTGACCTTCTGTATCTCTTTTTATTTTTAATAGCTTGAAGGTTATTTTGTCTGATATTAAGATCGCTACTCCTCCTTTCTTTTGTATTCCGTTCACCTGAAAGTTTGTTTCCCATCCTCTTACTTTGAGTCTGTGGGTGTCCTTTCTAGTGAGGTGAGTCTCTTGAAGGCAATAGATTGTTGCCTGATGATATTTTATCCATTTTGTCATTCTATGTCTTTTCAGTGGTGCATTTAATCCATTCACATTTAGGCTAATAATTGAAATGCAAGAGTTGATCCCTGTCATAAGGTTCTTACAGAGTTGTTCCTGTTTGTTGTCTTTTTTTGGGTTTTGGAGTTGGCTCATGTGTGTTTTTAATCTTTTGCCTGTACTCTTCTGAAGAACGTTGTTGTTCTTTTTTCTTTTTCTTTTGTGTTCAGTGCTTTCTTAAGTGTTTCTTGTAGAGGTGGTCTGGTGGCAGCATAGGTTCTTAGGGATTGGATATCTGGAAAAGATTTCAATTCTCCCTCACTAACGAAGCTTAGTTTGGCTGGGTAGGTTATTCTTGGCTGAAATTGTTTCTTTTAGAACTTTGAAGATAGGGCTCCAGGCTCTCCCAGCCTGGAGGGTTTCTGTGGATAAATCTGCTGCTATTCTAATTGGTCTTCCCTGGTAGGTAGTCTGGCCTTTTTCTCTTGCTGCCTTTAGGATTTTTTCTTTTATAACTCCTTTGTTTAGGTGAATTATTATGTGTCTGGGAGTTGGTCTTCTCATTTGTTGTCTTGCAGGGATTCTCTGAATCTCTTGTGTTTGAATTTTTTCATCCTTGATGAGATGAGGGAAGTTTTCTTGAATGATTTCATGAAATGTTTGTTCCAGTGTGGCCTCTGTTTCTCTCTCTGCCTCAGGAAGCCCAATTACTCTTAGGTTTGGTCTCTTGAAGTGATCATTCATCTCTTGTAGGTTTTGTTCTGTCTTTTTGAACTTCTTCTCTATGCTTTTTTTTTTTAACAAGGAAGTTGCATCTTTTATTATTTGTTTCCTTTTTGCGGCAAAGCTGTTGATTCACTGTATAAAAACAGCACAGCAAATGCAATAAGATAAAAGATTAAGCTACTGTGGTTCTTCATCTGACACTGTCCCACCAACAAAAGACTCTCCACTCCCATTTATTTCCAGTGGAAAGATTAGTAAGTTTTTAACCCAAATCCAAGTGTGGATGTAAGCAAGTTACAATGTTTTATAAGGCTGAAGATAGCAATGTTATCCTTACATTACGTAATTTTCATAACCAGTCTTATAATGGATAGTTCATGTATTCGGAATACTAGGGTCTAGTCTCAACATCAGAGGGTGTTGGGAAAAAGATGCATACTGTGTTTATCTGTAATCCTTAGAAGTTTAAGCAGCCCTTTTTCTCATTAGCAGTGATGAGTAGTTTATTTTCCCATCAGTATTGTTACAAGTTGCTATTTTAAGTCTTCCATCCACCACAAATTTAGACAGCTATGCTGGATGACGTTATTCCACACTGGTTTATTTAGGGCTCCAGTCTCAGTCCTCAATAGACTTGACGTATTTCTCATAGGCCTCTTCACTCATCAGCTCGTCTAGTTCTGAAGGGTTACTCAGTGTCATCTTGATCAGCCAGCCATCTTCATAACAAGATTTGTTGACAAGTCCTGGATTTTCTGCAAGAGCTTCATTTATTTCAGTTACTTCTCCTGATAAAGGAGAATAGAGTTCACTGGCAGCTTTCACACTTTCCAAAGCACCAAACTCATCTTGTTTGTTCAATTTTGTCCCAACTTCAGGCAGACTACTGTAAACAACATCTCCCAAAGCTTCCTATGCAAAATTGCTGATTCCCACTGTTCCAATTCCATTTTCAGTTGTTATCCATTCACGTTCCTCCGTGAATTTATGCACTGAGAGCAAGGCAGGTCCCATGCACTGTGTCCGGACAGCGCCCGCCCCAGGTCCCCAGGACCTCGGCGGGCAGGGCATGCGGGCCCCAAGGCCATGCACAGGCTGCAGACCACGGCCCACACACTCTGCGCCACTTGCAGCGCCATGTTTGCAGGGGTGCCGAGGGCTGTCACGCTGCGCCTCAGCTGCCCGGGCCGGGGGCAGGGCGAGATGGGGCCCTTTCTATGCTTTTGACAGTTTGGGTTAGTTCTGTGTTTTGGTCTTGGAGCTCTGAGATTCTTTCTTCTGCTTGGCTAATTCTGCTTTCCATGCTTATTAGTCTGTTATTCATTTCCATCACAGTATTCTTTACTGCTGTTATTTCTGACATCAGCTCCTTCCTATTTTCCTCTTGTCTCTCCTCAATTTTTTAAATTCTCTCCATTAATATCTTGATGTCTGGGTTTGTTGCATGTGACCAGTCATTCTGGGGGCTCTTCATTGTTTGTGTTCCAGAATCTGTTTTCTCAGTGTCTGATCTCCCAGGGGTCTGTGTGAGACCTATATTCTTCTTTTGGTTTTTCTTCATTTGTGTGGTTTTTCCCCCTCCCTACTTTTTCCTTCCCTCCATGTCACCATCTTCTTTAATTCTTTATTCAGGGGTAAAGGGATTGGTTTTACTTCTGCTTGTTCAATCTCTTATTATTTATGTATGCCTCTTACTTTGTTCAATTCTGGAGTTGCGCTGTAGGTTGGAGGTAGTCCTTTTTGCAGTTTTGAGATTTACTTAATGGGGGAGCTGTGATTCAAAATCTATCTACAGGTCCTGGTATTCGCTGACAGGTGTGTGGATAATCTGGAACCCACTTCCCACTGCCTTGGAATCTGTCCATGCAATGGGGCTGTAGGTTTACTCCCTGAAATAAAATGTGGTTAGCAGAGGGAAGAGAATGGAGCAGACAGTGTGTTGAAGAGGGGGGGAGAGATAGAGAAGTAAGGGGGGAAACAAATGAGTGTGTCAGCAAATGGAGAGAAAGACCTATACCGAAACAGATAAAAACAATAGACCACAGCTACAGACGAACCAACTCCCATACAAAAAAAAAAAACATATAGTGGTGCTAACATACAAGCTAACCAACCACCTTATTGGTGTGCTGTTCCTCTATACAAAGATATGGTTTACAGAGAGAAGAAAAGAGAAGAAAAGGAAGAGTAAAAAAAAGGAACAATACAGTAGGAATAGAATTAAGTCATTAAACTAACAGAACCAATCAAGCACACTCTGAGACTTTTTGTTTAAGTCCAATGTCCTTTCAGTTCTGATTTCTAGCTTTCTTTTCAAGCTGGTAAATTAGTTTGCAGTTAGGGTCAGTTGCCCCTGGTCTGCTGTGAAGGACAGTTCAGATCACCCTCCGTTCACCACTCTGGCTATGGCTTTTTCAAGCTTGTTTCTCCCGTTTTGGTGTTGTTACCTTGAATCGCCAGCAGGTGGTACTATCTCAGCTGCTCACCCCAGAGCGGGTGGAGCTGGACAGGAAACGGCAGAGACTGGAGATGGATGCCTGCCTCAGGGCAGACGGAAGGAGACTCACGGCGGGCAGGACGTCTCGGTCGCAGGAGAGGTGGCAGCGATCCAAGCAGATCTTCCCTGAAGGGGTTTCAAGGACTGAAGTCTTGGATTGCCTCTGGCCCGGGTGGTGCAATGTGCTACCAGGGGCGGCGACAGCGTCTGTGCTGCAGTGGCTGTCCAGTCCATTGTGATGCCCCAGCGGTGGCAACGGCTGAGCTCCATATGAAGAGCAGGCTGCAATGTTGGGTTCTGCAGCCCCCGGGGCAAGAGCCAGAGACCCACTGCAGTTCTCCTTTGCAGAGGGTTTCACAGACCAGGTTGCCCCGTTCCCATCTTGTCGGAAGTCCGATGCTACTTTTGAAGAGTAGCTTAGAGCCCCAATATTTTCATAGTTTAAACTTTCACCAGCTTCAACTCTCTTTGTGAAAATATCAATCATGGCATGCAAATAAATATCATCCCTTGCCTGTAGTAGTGGGAGTGAACAGGAAAGGCATGTGTTTTTCACATTCGCAGTGTGTCACATGTTGATAGCTCAAGTGTCTGCAGCTGTCTGGAAGTCAGCAGGGTAGCTTTGCCTATGTGTCTGGGGTTGGTCCAGCTGCAGGCTGATTCAGGCTGGTGGTACTGGGGTGACTCAGCTCTTGCCCTGCAACAGGATAGCCTCAGCATGTCCCCATGTCGATAGCAGAAGTGAAAGGGAGAGCAAAGCCAATGGACAAATCCACTTAAGCCTCTGCTTGCACCCTATCTATTAACATTGCATTGGCCAGTCAAGATGCATGACTCAGCCCAGTGTTGAGGTGTAGGCTGTTAACATAGAGGCTAACCTGCTCATGGTGGGAGGGCAAAAATACAAGACAAAAGATGTGGATACAGGAAGGGATAAAAAATTGGGGACATGATTGCTATTTATTGCACAGTACAATCAGCAACTTGAGATTTCTCTTTTGTTTGATCTACTTTTGTTAAAGTGTCTGGTGAATGACCTTTGATCATGGAGTAGGTTTAGAAACATGCCATTCAATGAGACAGTGTAGAAAAAAGTATGTAGTTTCTTTATTATCTCTCAGGCCTCTAATCAATTATTGACACTGATCATTAGAAAGTCCAAATTGGGATGCAGTTGATATCTTACTTTTCTATTTTATTAATCAGAAGCATTTTCCTTAGGAATAGCTGTCATAGTTTTCTCAGACTGCTATAACAAAATACCATAGACTGGTGGCTTAAACAACAGGAATTTGTTTCTCACATTCTCGAGACTGGGAAGTCCAAGATCAAGGTACAGGCTGATTCAGGTGTCTGGTAAGAGCTCTCTTCCTGGCTTGCAGACAGCAGCCTTCTTACTGTGTCCCCTCATGGTACAGAGAAATACAGAGAGAGGAAGCAAAATCTCTGGTGTCTCTTCTTATAAGGCTAGTAATCCCATCTTGAGGGCCCTACTCTGTGACCTCATCTAACTCTAATTGCCTCTCAAAGGCCCATCTCTCTCCAAATTCTATCACAATGGAGTTTGAGCTTCAACATATGAATTTATGGAGGGGTGGGGGTGGGTAGGGGCCAGGGGCAAGAGACCACACAGTTCAGTCCCTAACAACAGCTGTTACCCAAACAGATTCTGAGAGGAGTGTCTCTACTGCTAAAATGGGAAGTGGATTGTAATGAAGATGGGATGAGGGGTGAGCTGGGAGGGTGAGACTTCACATTACCCATGTCATGACACAAGTGTATAGCTGTGGGCAGTCACATTGTCTAAGATCTGGAAAAACGAACACTACATTTCCCTGACAACCCAGATTAGGCCACAATTGCATTGCCACAAAGACTTCCCAATTTTTTTTTTTACAATTGTAGCATAAAAATAAAACACAATTATACTACACTTGCAAAGATGATTAAGATAACAATTGTTCATATATTTTCATTTGAAATAGGAAGTAAAAGAAAAAGCATTTTTATTTTATAAATTGTGAGTTTCTTGTTACCTTTAAAGATTCTGTGTTTGCCTTGTAGTGAAGAATATACTATTCAGAAGATAACCTTACTTTTAAAACAACAATATATAATATGTTAAAATTATAAATTCAAAAATCTAGCTCTTCCATAAGCTTTAGGGTTGGCTTACAATTTTTTATTATTTTTTTAATCAGCATATAATTTGAACAATCACTTTTTAAATTGTCCTTTGAATAAACTTACTTAATTTTGTAATTAAGTATCTTAGAATACAATTAACTTATATACTTGATTTCCTTTTAAAGTCCTTCAGTTGTCTGACTGAACAAGCTTCCTAAGTAATCAAATTATTCTTCTAAGTCCAATATGCTAAGCTTATACATGATGATTTTAAGCTCTCTTTAAACAGTCCAGTGCTGTTTATAATCTTAGTTAGATTTCAACTTAAAATCACAAGTCTGAATCAATTATTGAATCACACATTTTGATACTGGAATTACAAGATGATCAATTACTCTAACTTGTTATTCCTTTAAATATTACAAATAATTAAAATACTAAATATGCAGATTCCTTTTCACTAAAACATATTAGAACTACAAGTTTGAACTTCCTAGCACTTCTACATTTAATCCTGAGTCTTCTCAAAGTTGAAAGACTTGCATTATCTCAAGCCATGTCAAGGATTGCAATTGCTTAATGAACAGAGGTTGGAGACAGGACTGTGGCTGGATATTTGTCAGCAGTCCTGATAGAATTATGCTGTTCCTGCTTTATAGTAATTATATTTAAACACCCTCCAAATGGTGGTCTCAGATATTCCACTGTTTTGGACTCCAGTTATACATTACTGAAAAGTCCATTTTGCATTGCTGTAAAGAAATACCCAAGACTGGGTAATTGATAAAGAAAAGAGACTTATTTGGCTCACTGTCTGTCTGGCGCTGGCATCTGCTGGGCTTCTGGTGAGGCCTCAGGAAGCTTACAATCATAGTGGAAGGCAAAGGGGGAGCAGGTGTTTCACATGGTGAAAGTGGAAGCAAGAGAGAGAAGGGAGGTGCCGGCCTCTTTTAAACAACCCATGAACTAATACAGCAAGAACTTATTACCAAGAAAACACCGCCAAGTCATTCATGAGGCTACCCTCATGAGATCTGAAAGAACGAACATTCAAACCCATTACTAAATTCTGTAATTACGGAGTCTGAGCACACTCAGACCTCCTCAGGAAAATCATTAGATTGAATTTCACTTATTTCTGACATTTCATTGTATGAAAATTTTCTTTTATCTTTAATTATAAAGATTTTGAAACTTATGAGAACTATGCATTCTTTGAAACTTATGAGAAGTATTCATTCCCTTCATATACTTTTTCTTATGCCATACAACTTTTACAGATACACAGAGGGTGTCAAAAAAGTATCCACACTTTAAAAAGGGAAAAAACTGTATTTAAAAAATTGTAATATTCAACATATACCAATAACAAAAGATAAATACAAGTCACGTTTGGCTTCTGAAATTAAGAGGTGCTCAAAGTGGTTACTATCAGCATACACACACTTCTGATTACAGCAAACTACTGCAGAACTTGCTGCTGTGCAAGTCCTCCCAGATCTTCCCTTGTATACATCACACACAGTACCATGCATGCATCTCAAACTTAACATGAATGAGTGCAATTGTTAGGCAATTGGTGGTTCTGTTGCATACTCAAGCCTCCATTGTCATTATACTTCCACAACCTTCTTGAATTTCAAATACTGCTTCAAAATGTTCTTGCACTCCTTGAAGGACAACTGTACTTCCGTCATTCTCTTTGACTGTCTGCCTGTTGCATGGTGATGCTAGCATTCATTTGATTAATGCCATCTTTTGAGTGAACATCACGCTACACTTTACTACAGTAATTCAACTGAACATCAAAAAGGAATACATAGATAATATCTCTTAAAATGTGTGTACTTTTTCTGGCATCCCAAATATATTAATATCTAGTTGAACCGTGGAGATTTTTCATTTATTTTTCTAAAAGATACATACATAGCGCTTAAAAGCCTAATTTGACTATTATGTTTGCAATTTTCAAGATCAATCTGACAGAGGTATTTTTTTCCAGTATGTCAAAGTCCAAATACTATCAGGTTTCCTCATTCGAACCACTTCAAACCACTGATGGCATCATGAAGAAATGGCATTTTTCACAGTACAGAAGAACATAATATGATCTGATTTATGAAATATTCAAACATAAATGACAAATAATGTTTCCAAATCTAATTTAAACCTTGTGTGTTGACCAAGAAATGTTGAAACTTCATAAGCAAACTTTGAATATGTACTTACAAATATTAAAATTTGCATATGTGTGTGCTTTGTCTCCTCAAGTAGATTGTAAGCTCCTTAAGGAGAATCGCCTGGTCTATTAACTGGTCTATTATTCATTCTATTAACTGGAGAATACTAATTGGTTCAATAATGAAAACAGTTATTTGATTGGGACCTGCAGACTCATCTCATAATAAAGGAAGAATAACCTTGTTCTTTAACTCAGATGCTCACTCCTGCAGCAAGTGAATGAATTTTTGGGGACAAAGATACAGCTTAGACTGTAAAAGTTATTTAGAGTTCTCAAATCAAGATTCAAGGACACGTACTCAGGGTCCATTTAAGCTCTTTCAAAATGTTGTTGGCTTTATATTCTCATGTAGATAGCAACCTTTTAAAAATGCAATAAAATTATATTCTACATTATGAGGACTAAATCTGTTCTTTTTTATTATCCTATTTCTCTGTATACTAAGGTCTGTATTCCAACCTGAATCTGGCATAACATCACCTAACAAATGAAGAAGGAAATCAAGTATACTATGGCCCTGAAAAGTCCCTACTGGGAGTTACCAGACTTAGGGAATCTTGTGACACTCGAAAAGGTGTAATGCCAAAATGGGGTTTTCTTTTTTTGAGTTGGAGTCTCACTCAGTTGCCCAGGCTGGAGTGCAGTGGCCACTCCTGGCCACCGCAGCCTTGACCTGCTTGTCTCCGGTGATCCTTCTGCCTCAGCCTTCCAAGTAGCTGGAACTACAGGCACGCGCTACCATGCCCGGCCAATATTTTTGATTTATTGTAGAGATGAGGTCTCGCCAAGTTGCCCAGGCGGGTCTTGAACCCGAGGGCTCAGGCAATTCACTCGCTTTGGCCTCCCAAAGCGCGGGATTATAGGCTGAGCCACTGACCCCGGCCTCAAAATGGAATTATTTAAAGAAATATTCTTAAACTAAAGCACAGTCATTTTGACACTGCCTAATTCTGTCATATTCTCTTAACATTATCTAGTTTACTCTCTAATCAAGAATGTTTTTTCAAAGATAGCTATTGATTGTTTTACAAACCCTCACCAACTAGTGACCTTCATGACACAGACCCCGTCAATATAGCAACAGTCACGAGACTAGCCCACCAATTTGCCTGCCGTCTATCACCTGATGTCAGTACCTGTGTTTACCTGTCCCCTTCACTATGACGTGAAAAAGACCACCACCCAATCACCTTAACGAACTGCACCCATCAAAGGGAAGGTTTAAAAGCATTCACCTCAAGCAGCCATCTGCCATTGCTTTACTAAACTCTGGTCTGGCCACATGGCCCTTTGACCTATGGTCACCATGTTTTCCTGGTTTTGGTCCCCTCCCCTACCTTGGAGAGGTAAATCTCATCTTCTCTCTCTCTAATTTATTTTCTACGTAAACTATATTTTCCAATCTAACTTCTGTGCAATTTTTTGCATCTTTGGAGTGGCACCAGATTGCAGACACCCCTGTGAGGTCTGAACTAACATTTTGGAGGCCCTACTGGGATTTTGATATCTAACAACACTTATTTATCCTTTCTGATATCTGCCACATACAGGAGTTCATTTACATATCAACAAACCTAGAGTCTTTCCTCCTGCCCCCTTATCTCAGCAAAACATTCTCCTCTACTGATTTCAAAAAGTCTTTAGACAGAAGTCGGGCTCGGCGGCTCAGCCTGTAATCCTGCACCTTTGGGAGGCTGAGGTGAGTGGATTGCCTGAGCCCGCGGGTTCAAGACCCGCCTGGGCAGCGAGACCTCATCTCTACAATAAATCAAAAAATCAGCCGGGCGTGGTAGTTCATGTCTGTAATTCCGACTACTTGGAAGGCTGAGGCGGAAGGATCGCCGGAGCTCAGCAGGTCGAGGCTGCGGTGGCCGGGAGCGGCCACTGCACTCCAGTCTGGGCGACAGAGTGAGACTCCAACTGAAAAAAAAAAAAAAAGTTTTTAGATAGAAACTACAAATTATCAGTCAAAAAATCTTTGAATCCACCTATGATTTACAACCTCCTTCCCCGCCCTTAGACATGTCCCTCCTTGGGCCAAAACACTGAAAACCTCACATGTATTGATTTATAGTTTTTGCAACTTCCGATGCCCTAAAATTGAATATAACGAAGCCACCATTCAACCATAACAAGGACACATGCTCTCAGAACCTCCTGGGGACATAAGTCACGGGTCTAGGTCCTCAAATTTGATTAAGAATAAACAACCTTAAAATATTTTATAGAGTTTGGCTGGCATCTTTTCATCAACAATCATCTGGATGACAACATCTAAAAGAGTCTTGCCACCCAATTTGAACATCAAAATCTGTGATTGTCATGTCATTGAAGCCCTCTGCTTTAGGCTATGAGTTAAGAACACAGGCAGACTGAATACATAAATCATACATCAGGTTTTTACAATTGCATCAGAAAAATGGATCAGAGTATATATCACGGTTGAAAAGATCATTATGATCACGGTTATTCAAAGGAATAATTTCTTAGCGCATCCAATGATTTATGGTTTTTAGTTTGAAAAAGGCTTTCTAGGAGTTTGGATAGTTGTACTGTGGGACCTGATTCAAGAGAATGTGGAGAGGCAGGCAGCACCTTATTCATATTGTAAATGGTAATTCAATTTCAATAAAATATTATGTCAACATTAATTTAATGTTGCTAATTTGAATTTTTATTAGTTTTTCAATTTGTTTGTAATTAGTGCATTTACTTTGGTTTTGTAATTGAATAAGAACTGCAACATAAGGACTACATAACTAGTTTTATGTTCATACATGTTTAGGTAATGTTATTATAAACATAATTGAAGTCAGCATCTGGGAAGCTGTGAGCAATTTTTTTCTTTTTGAAAAGGTTTGTAAGGCACTTGAATTTGAGAAACCATGATGCTGCATTATTCAGCAGTACATTTGCATTTCCATCCCAGAGAATTTAAGTATTTTAAGGATAACTTGAATGCAATAATTGTTACATAGATTTATATATTTACTATGTATTTGTATTTGCTGTGTATGTATTTGCGTACACACACAAAATCTACAAAATGCTTTGAGCTCCTAGAAGATACATGTGTTTGTTTATTTTTTATTTCATTATTATTATTTTTTAGAGACAGGGTCTTGCTCGGTTGTCCAGGGTGGAGTGCGGTGACATGATCATGACTCCCTACAGTCTTGACCTCTTAGGCTCAAGCAATCCTCCTCCACACCTGACCCATTATGTCGAGATATGTATTTTTGCAATAAAAGTTATAACACTATGTGGCTAACCCTGGTCCAGGACTGTAAGTCCATGCAGTGGGTTATGTTAATGGATTGGAGCTATTGTTAACCTACTAGGATAACATGTTTCTTGTTTGCATGTCTCGTCTTCAGATTTTCCAGTCAAATGCAAGCACCAGGACAGAGCCCTCAGTCTGTCTGCTCTGATGGGGAGAACGAAAACAGCACTTCCTGTTTCACATGTTCATTGCAACCATTAGACTTCTGAGTGCCCAACCTGGAAAGTACCCAAACGTGTGTCATTTGATTGGGGAGATGCATGGTGCCAGGTCTTGAAAAACAAGCAAGAAAAAGCCTCCATCTGATCCTTTTAACCTGAACTTCTTACCCTGGGGAGGACTCCGGGAGCTGGAACATGGGGTAGGGAGGTTGGGGTGAGTAGAAGAAGAAAAGAAGGCCTCTCCATAGGAGGAGAGCAAACTGAAAGTCGCTGAGGGAGGGGTGTTCCTCAAGGCATTTTGTAAATCCATTTCCTTTATCATAACAAGAACAAATCCCACCTTTGAAGTTTTCCCTTCTTGTTGCAAAGGGAATGTCTTTTGTCTAATCCATTTTAGCCCTTAATACCTGACCTGGATCAATCCTGTTGGTTAGATTACACAGCATTCATGCTGATTTTAAACTGGCCTAGGGGTGGAGTGGTGGGGTGGGTTTTCCTCATTGGTGTGAGAATTTCAAGAGGAATCAACATCTACACCTAGACCATTTTTACCCTGAAAAGCAAACTGCCTTTTTAAATTTAAATGAATAATCACCATGAGCGTTGTTAAACAGATTTTGGTGTGTTCTGTGAGTGTATGTATACTGTAGTAGTCCTTTAAAAACCTTTTCTTACTCTCAATGAGGTAAGAGATTGATTTTTAAAAAAATTTTTTAATTTTAAAATTGTGGGGTACAATTCAGGGTTAAGTATACAAATATTCATCGTGCAGGTACCCTTGTTGATGAGGTATGCCCCCCTTCCCCAGGCAGTTTCTCACTACTACCAATCCCATCTCCCCCACACCCCCGCAGCTTCCTGCTACTGTCAATCCTTTTCTTATAGTGTTACGATAGTTGTTCAAGGTCCACTTATGAGTGAGAACATGTGATACTCATTTGTTTCTGTGAAAGATCACTCACTATTATAGACTCTAAGTCCATCCAGGTAGCTGTGAAGTTCATGATTTTGTTCTTCTTTATGGCTGTGTAATATTCCATTGTGTATATGTACCACAGTTTTAAAATCCAGTCCTTTTTTGATGGGCAGCACGGTTGGTTCCATGTTCTTGCTATTGTGAACAATGTTGTGATAAATATACATGTGCAGGTATCTTTTTATAGAGTGATTTGAGTTCTTCTGGGTATATTCCCAATAAGGGGATTGCAGGGTCATATGGAAGGTCAATTTTTAGAACTTCTAGGAATTGCCACACTGTTTTCCACAGAGGCTATACTAGTTTACACTCCCACCAACAGTGTAGAGTTCCCTTTTTGCCACATTCTTTCCAGCGTTTATTTTTTGAGTTATTGATGATGGCTATTCTGATGGGAGTTAGGTGATATATCAGTGTGGCTTTAATTTGCATTTCTTTGATGACTGGTGAGGTTGAGCATTTTTTCATGTATCTGTTGACTTCTTGTATGTTTCTTTTGAGAAGTGTCTATTCATATCTTTTGCCCACTTTGTAATGGGGCTTTTTGTGTTTTTCTTTTTGACCCATTTGAGTTCCTTGCAGATCCTAATGTTAGGCTTTTGTCGACATACAGTTGGCAAATATTTTTTTCCCAGTCTGTGGGCTGTCTCCCTGCGCTCTTGATGGTTTCTTTGGCTTTACAGAAGCTTGTCAGTTTGATGAGGTCCCACTTGTCTATCTTCTCTCTTATGGCATGGGCACTTAGGTTTTTGATCAGGAATTGGCTGCCAGTTCCAATTTCCATGAGTGTCTCCTGCATTTTCTAAGGTTCTTATAGTTGAGGTTTTACGTTTAGGTCTCTGATCCATCTAGAGTTGATTTTTGTGTATGGGGATAGGTAGGGGTCCTGTTTCAATCTTCTGCATGCGGTCAGCCAGTTTTTCCAGCATCATTTACTGAATAGGTTATCATCTCCCCAGTGGTAGGTGGTGGAGGCTTTGTCAAAGACGATTTGATTGAGAAATTGAGGTTTTGCTTCTGGAATCTCAATTCTATTCCATTGGTCTATATGCCTGTTTTTGTACCACTGCCAGGCTGTTTTGATTATTGTAGCATATAATAAAGTTTAAAGTCTGGGGATGTGATACCTCCTGCTTTGTTTTATTTGCTGAGGATTGTTTTGGCTATTTGTGGTCATTTGTGTTTCCATATGAATTCCTGTATTATTGTTTCTAGGTCTGAGAAGAATGTTGCTGGCAATTTGATGGGTATTGCGTTAAATCCATAGATTGTGTTAGGTAGAACGGACATCTTAACATTATTGATTCTTCCAGTCCATGAGCATGAAATATTTTTCCACTTGTTTGTGTCATCTTGGATTTCTTTAAGCAGTGTTTTGTAGTTTTCATTGTAAAAGTCTTTCATGTCTCTGGTTAGGAGGATGCCAAGGTATTTCATTTTTTTGTGTGTGGCTATTGTGAATGGAATTGTGCTTTTTATTTGGGTTTCTGCTTGTTTATTATTGATGTATAGAAATGCGATTGTCTTTTGCATATCTATTTTATACCCTGTGACTTTGCCAAAGTTCTTTATAGTGCAAGAAGGTTGTTGACAGAGTCTCTTGTGTCTTCAAGGTATAGAATCATGTCATCTGCAAAGAGGGATAACTTGATTTCCTCTTTTCCTATTTGGATATCCCTGATCGCCTTCGCTTTTCTGATTGCTTTAGCTAGAACTTTCAAAACTATGTTGAACAGGAGGGATGAAAGTGGGCATCCTTGTCTTGTTCCAGTTTTCAGGGGAAATGATTCCAATTTCTGCCTGTTTAGCAGTATGCTGACTGTGGGTTTCTCGTAGATGGCTCTTACTATTTTGAGCTATGTTCCATTTATGCCTAGATATTTGAGAGTTTTTATTAAGAAGGGGTGCTGGATTTTATCAAAAGCTTTTTCTGCATCTAATGATATAATCATGTGGTTTTTGTTTTTACGTCTGTTGATGTATTTAATTACGTTTATGGTCTTATGAATGTTGAACCAGCCTTGCATCCTGGGGATGAAGTCTACTTGGTCGTCATGGATGATTTTTGAGATATGTTGTTGAATGTTGTTGTTTGCTAGGATCTTGTAGAGGATTTTAGCATCTATGTTCATCAAGGATATTGACCTGTAGTTCTCTTTCTGTGTTGGCTCTTTCCCTGGCTTGGGTATCAATGTAATGTTAGCTTCATAAAATGATTTGGGGAGAGTTCCATCTTTCTCAATTGCCTGGAATACTTTCAATAGGATTTTTATCAGTTTCTCCTTGTATGTTTTGTAGAATTCTGCTGCAAAGCCATCTGGTTACGACTTTTTTTCATAGGTAGTTTTCTTATGATATAGTCAATTTCCTGGATTGTTACTGGTCTACTTTGGGTCTCAACTTCTTTTTGACCTGGGGAGGTTGTGTGATGTCAGAAAGTTCTCAATTTCCTTTAGGTTTTCAAGTTTGTTTCCAAACAAGTGTACATAGTAGTCTCTGATGAAGTCAGTTGTGTCTTCATCTTTTGTGTTTCTGATTGAGTTTATTTGGGCTTTTTCTTGGCCTGTCTAGTTAGGGGACCATCGATCTTGTTTATCCTTTCCAAGAAACAGCTTTTTGTTTCATTGGTTTTTTGTATTATCTTTTTGTCTTCTATGTCCTGGATTTGGACTTTTATTTTGGTGATCTGGATTCTTGTACTGAAGTTAGGGTTTTGGTGGTCTTGTTAGGCTGTTAATTTGTGATCTTTCTATTTTCTTCATGTGTGTTTGTAGAGATATGAATATCCCTCTTACTACTGATTTCATGGCATCCCAGAGGTTTTGTTAAAATGTTTCTTCATTTTCATTTGTTTTCAGGTATCTTTTAATCTCTGTTTTGATTTCCATGTTGACCCAGGAGTTGCTTAGCATCACGCTGTTTAGTGTCCATGTCTTTGTGGGTTTTGGGGGAACTCTGTTGGTGTTGATATTTATTTTTATTCCACTGTGGTCTGAGAAGGCACATGGCAGAATTTCAATCTTATGAAGTTTATGCTTGATTTATGCCCAAGGATCTTAGAGTACATTCCATGTGGTGATGAGTAAAATGTATATTCTGTGGTAGTTGGGTGGAGTGTTCTGTAAGTATCAACTAAGTCCGCTTGGTCAAGAGTCACATTGAGGTTCCAGATCTTCTTGCCTCGATGATTTGTCTATGGTTGTGAATGTGGTATTAAAGTCCCCAGCTATGATAGTGTTAGAGCCAAAAATTTTTTTAAGTTTGCCTAGAAGCTGCTTTATGAAAGGTTGATGCTCCTATGTTGGGTGCATATATGTTTAGGATGGATATTTCTTGTTGATGGATTGAACCTTTAATCATTATATAGTGGCCTTCTGTATCTTTTAAAATTTTTGATAGCTTAATGGGTATTTTGTCTGATATTAGGATTGCAACTCCTTCTTTCTTTTGTATTCCATTAACCTGAAATTTTGCATCCCATCTTCTTACTTTGTGTCTGAGTGTCCTTTCTAGTGAGATGAGTCTCTTGGAGACAATATATCTCCATTTTGCCATTCTATATCTTCTCAGTGGTGCATTTAGTCCATTCACATTCAAGCTAACTATTGAAATGTGAGAGTTTATCCCTGTCACGAGGTTCTTATAAAGTTGATATTGTTTCTGTTTGTTGTCTTTCTTTTGATTTTTGGGTTGATTCATGTGTGTTTCCTGCACTTTTTAAATTTTTTAAATTTTTTATTTTTGAGTCAGAATCACACTCTGTCACCCAGACTGGAGACCAGTGGCATGCTTCTGGCCACCACAGCCTCAACCTGCTGGGCTCTGGCGATCCTTTCACTTCAGTCTTCCAAGTAGCAGCAATTATAGGTGCACACTACCACACCTGGCTAATTTTTAATTTATTGTAGAGACAAGGTCTCGCCAAGTTGCCTGGGTGGGTCTTGAACCCATGGGCTCAGGCAATCTACTTGCCTTGGCCTCCCAAAGTGCTGGGATTACAGACTTTCCTGCACTCTTGTGAAGAACATTGTTGTTCTTTTTTCCTTTTCTTCTGTGTTTAATACTTCCTTAAGTGCTTCTTGAAGAGCTGGTCTAGAAGCAGCATAAGTTCTTAGGGATTGAATGTCTGGGAAAGATTTTAATTCTCCCTCACTGATGAAGTTTAGCTTTAGCTGGGTAGGTTATTCTTGGTTGAAATTGTTTATCTTTGAGAACATTGAAGATTGGGCTCCAAGCTCTCCTATCCTAAAGTGTTTCTGTAGATAAATCTGCTGCCATTCTAATTGGTCTTCCCCTGTAGGTAGTCTGACCTTTTTCTCTTGCTGCCTTTAGGATTTTTGCTTTTATACCTACTTTGTTTAGGCGAATTACTATGTGTCTAGGAGTTGGTCTTCTCATTTGTTGTCTTGCAGGGATTCTCTGAATCTCTTATGTTTGAATGGTGACATCACTGATGAGATGAGGGAAGTTTTCTCGAATAATTTCATAGAATGCTTGTTCTAGGTTGGTCTTTGTCTCTCTTTCTGCCTCAGGAAGTCCAATTACTCTTAGGTTCAGCCTCTGAAATATCTCTCATCTCTTGAACATTTTGTTCTGTCCTTTAAGCTTCTTTTCTATGTTTTTGACAGTTTGGGTTAGTTATATATTTTGGTCCTCAAGCTCCGAGATTCTTTCTTCTGCTTGACTCCTTCTGCTTTCCATGCTTATCAATTTGCTATTTATTTCATTCACAATATTCTTTACTGCTGTTTTCTCAATTATCAACTCCTTCTTATTTTCCTCTTGTCTCTCCTCAATTCTTTTTATTCTCTCTATTAATGTTTTGATGACTGGGTTTGTAGTTTGAGACCAGTCATTCTGGGGGTTCTTCATTGTTTGTATTCTGAAGTTTGTTTTCTCAGTGTCTGACCTCCCAGAGGTTGTGTGAGATGCATATTCTTCTTTTGGTTTTTCTTCATTTGTGCAGATTTTCCTCCCTCTCACCTTTCCCCCCACTTTGATTCTGTTGTTCAGAGATGTTGGGATTGCTTTTACTTCTGTTTGCTCAGTTTCCTATTCTTTCTTATGTGGATCCTCTGGCTTTGTTCAATTATAAAGCTTGGCTGTGGGTTGGGAGGCTGTACTTTTTGCAGTTTTGAGATTTAATTGATTTAATTGAGGGGGGAGCTGTGATTCAAGATGTATCTGCTGATCCCAGTATCCACTGACAGGTATTTGGGCACCCTGGAACCCACTTCCCACTGCCTTACAATCTGTCCATGCAGTGGGGATATAGATTTGCTCCCTGGAAGCAAAATGAGGTAAGAAAAAGGAAAATAATGAAAAACGGTGGGGGTGGGGGGCAAGAGGAAGGTGGAGAGAGAGAAGAGTGAGAGGGAAAACAGACAGAAGTACCAACTAGCAAATGGAAAGAGACACAAAGAAAAGATGAAAAAATAAAAAACCTAAAACATACAGATAATCACACAAACACACAGTCCAATAAAACCTGCCTATTGATGTACCCTTCCCATACACAAACAGGAAGACTAAATAATAGAAAAAAAATTTAGTAAAATAACAGAAACAAAGCAAGTACAAAAATGGTATCAAAAACAGAGAGAAAGAAAAAAAACTAAAACAAAAAACAAAAAAGAGCAGAACAGACAAAAAATAAAAAATAAAAACAAGGAACCAAACTCGCTCTGAGGTGGTTCTTGTAAGTCCAATGTCCTTTCAGCTGTCATCTCGAGCCTCTCCCCTCTGCTCTCAGCACAGGCGGATACGGTTGCTCACCACTTGGGTCAGATGCCTCAGGCCTACTTTGGAAGGAGGGTGGATCAGATCTAGACTCACCCAGTTTGCTGCCTATTCAGTCTGCCACTCAGCTCTGACCTGTGTTCGATCCAGCATGGGGGAGGGGCTTCTGTCTCTCCCGGTTTGATGAGATTACCTTAGGCCCCAAGTTGGAGGCTGGGCCAAACTGGGCAGAGCTGGGTGGGGCAATGCAGATCTCTGCCTGGTCCTGGGACAGAAAATGGCTACAGTCGGCATCTCCTCACTGGGCATGGGGCACCTCCTTGGCTCTTTCTGATCCTCTCTCTCCACTGATCAGATCCGGGACTCCAGCTGTTCCACTCTAACAGGTGCCCGTGTGGGCCAGGCATCAGGTAATGAGAAACAGCTGGATTTGGCAGGCTCTTCTCTGAAGAGTCCCACAAGCGGGAGACGATCTTGCACCTGCCCACACTCCTATCTCTGGGTGGTGGGGGCTTGCAGTCACCCTCAGAGGGGGGACCTGGGTGCTTGAACCCGAGTCTCCCTCATAGTGAGACCTCGTTTCTACAAAAATAAAAGTTAGCCAGATACGGGGGTGTGTGACCATAGTCCCAGTCACTTGGAGGCTGAGGCAGAAGGATCGCCTGAGCCCAGGGGGTTTAGGCTTCAGGGCGCCATGGTCACGCTACTGCACTCCAGCTTGGGTGACAGAGACCCGATTCAAAAAAGTAAAAACATTAAAAAATTTGGTAGGCTGAGGTGAGTGGATTGCCTGACCTCATCTCTACAATAAATCAAAAAATTAGCCAGGCGTGGTAGCACGCGCTTGTAATTCTGGCTACTTGGAAGGCTGAGGCGGAAGGATCGCCAGAGCCCAGCAGGTCGAGGCTGTGGTGGTCGGGAGCGGCCACTGCACTCCAGTCTGGGCGACAGAGTGAGACTCCAACTCAAAAACAAACAAACAAACAAACAAACAAAAACATTAAAAAAAATCAAGAACCACTTTCTTTCCAAGTCCCCTCATCAACTATGGATGCAAGTCTAAGTTTTTCCAGCAGTGGGGAACATTTAACTTTTCAATCCCGGGCCCTTAATATCATCTTTTTTTTCATGGGAGTTTGCTCATTGAATATGAAAGAGGAAAAAAGAAAGAAAGCCTTTTTATAAACCACAGCCCTGTTTCTCAGTCTCTAAAAGCTCATTCAGATTCATTTCTTGCAAGAATTCTTTTTTTTTCCTTGAGTTGGAATCTCACTCTTGTAGCCCAGGCTGGAATGCAGTGGCACGCTCACGGCCACTGCAGCCTTGACCTGGTCACCACTCATGATTCTTCAGTCTCAGCTTTCCAAGAAGCAGGAACTACAGACGCACACCACCACGTCTGGCTAATTTTTGTGATTTTTTTAAGTTGTTCAGGCTGGTCTCGAACCTGTGGGTTTAGGCAATCCTCTCACCTCAGCCTCCCAAGGTGCTGGGATTGCAGGCAGAGCCACCTCTCCTGGCCAAGAATTCTTACAGCATGTGAGAAGCAAAGGTGAGAAGCCCTTAGAGCAAGCCTTGAAAGCGCCATTTGCTAGTTAGGTATCTTTCTAGGCAAGTGGTTATTAACAATGCTCATTGTTCCTCAGGTCCCTTCAGGTGGCTTAAGTACTGAGAGACTTCCCAGAAAACCTGCATGAATAGCTAACCTGGGAGGATGGGAGAAGGAGCAGGCTGCAATTATCGGTGGAATTTACCCTCTGGTCCTGAAGGAGCACAGACTTCATGGTTCCTCCTCATCAGCCAGATGTGTCCCGCTGTGTAGGAATGACCAGAAAATGACCCAGTCAAAATGGCAGGACATGAACATTGGATACTCATGTTAAAAAATGTGCTATCTATCTGGCCGGATGCAGTGGCTCACAATTGTAATCCCAGTACTTTGGGAGGCTGAGGTGCTTGAGGAGTTCAAAACCAGCCTGGGCAACATAGTGAGACCTTGTCTCCACACACACACACAAAAAAAAATTAAAAAAATTAGCCCAGGTGGTGCATGCCTGTAGTTCCAGTGCTGGGAGACAGAGGCGGGACGATTGCTTGAGTCCAGGAGGTTGAGGCTGCAGTGAGCTACGAATGTGCCACTAAATTCTAGCCTAGGCAAGAGTGAGACTGATTTTAAAAAAAAAAAAAGGTCATATATCAAATGGGCCATCAGTCAAACTACTAGACGGGGCTGGTTCCCTTTCACTTATAAAGGCTGAAACTCTCAGGCATGAGCTGATGCTTGAGTCCACAGATGAGATTTCTTTTTCTTCAGAGAAGCCTTGGTTCTCCTCTTAAAGCCTTTCAACTGATTGATTCGGGCCCACCCAGATTATCTCTAGCTACAAGCCACTTCACAGTTTGGGACTTTGCAAAGTCTTAAAACAGGATTATAAGTAACCAATGAATTGGTGTTGAGTACATTGGGCGCCCCTCCCCACCCAGACAAAGAAGCAAAACTGTCATTTGTTTTGTCACCAATAATCACATCAAATAAAAAATGTAGACCATGCCAATTTGTCTTTTTAGCAGTAAGAAGAGAGAAGTACTTTTTAAGTTATGATATGTGAGAATAGAAATTGCTTATTAATGTCATAATATTTATTCCCATGATGTTTTTCATTTCAGTCTTTCATACTGGCAGGCAAAATACAATGTTGCTTTCATGAGACAGGAAAGCTCTGAAGTGATTCTGAGAGATGATGGGATTCAGGACATGTTACCCCAAAATATGGCACTTTGACACTTGAGAAAACAGCAGAAGCAGGAAGGTTTCTCTTCTCCTGTCCCTCTTCCCTCAATCAGGCTATAACAGAATTCTCTGACCTTCTTCTAATGCAAGTCATAAGACCTTCATTCTAGAAGTATCCTTTCTATACCTGGAGGAGAAGTTTGAAAACACAGAGAAGAATTTGAACAAACAGGTCTTGCTAAGTCCACCCAGTTTATTACCATGAGATCATATCTTTCTGTTCTCCAATCATACTTATGCAAGATTGTTCATAAAAATACAAAGTTGTCCCTGCTTCTTTGGGTCTTCATTTCTGAAGGTTTCCATGTCATGCAAAATTAATCACACAAGTGTGCTATGCTTTTCTCTTGTTAATCCATCTTTTGTTAAAAGGGTCTCAGTGACAAGCATTGCATCGGGTAAGGAAAAGATATTTCCCTTTCTCCCCTACAGAGGGAAAGCAGAGCACCTTAGCCCACTCCCTTAAGTTACATGGATTAGATTTCAACTTTGCCAATTTACTCTAATATTAAAATGAATGTGGGCACAGAGATTGATAAGTTGATTCTAAAATTCATATAGAAATGCAAAGGACCCAGAATAGCCAATACAATCTTGAAAAAGAAGAGCAGACTCGTGCTTCCCAGTGTCAAAACTCATTACAAAGCTATAGTAATCAAGACTGTGTGGTGCTGGCAAAAGGATGAACAGATACACTATGATGACTGTCAGTTTTATGTGTCAGCTTGGTTAGGTGATAGTTTCCTGTCAGTCAGTCAAACACTGAATCTAGGTGTTGCTGTGAAGGTATTTTGTAAATGTAACTGAACTCTGTAATCAATTTACTTTAAGTAAGGAAGGTCTTCCTACACAATCTGGGTGGGCCTGAGTCAATCAGTTGAAAGGCCTTAAGAGCAGAACTAAGGCTTCTTTGAAGAAAAAGAAATTCCATCTGTGGCCTGAAGCTTCAGCTCATGCCTGAGAGTTTCAGCCTGACCTCCCTGACAGTTTTAGATTTGTCATGCTTGCATAAGCCAGTTCCTTGCAATAAAACTTGCTCTCTCTCTCGCTCTGTGTATGTATGCCTGTGTATATGTGTGTGTATAATCTCTTACTGGCCTCATTTTCCTGACTATTTTATGGGTCAACAGAATAGATTTGAGAGTAGAGTATAGGAACAAATCCTTACATTCTTATATTTATGGCCAGTTGATTTTTGACAAGGGTGCTAAAACAATTCAATGGAGAACACTCTTTTAAACAAATGATGCTGGGAAAACTGGACATCCCCATGCAATAAAATAAAATAAAATAAAATAAAATAAAATAAAATGAAGTTTTACTCTTACCTCATACCAAATAAATAACTAACTCAAAATGGATCAAAGACGTAGGTGTAAAAACTAAAACCATGAAAGTCTTAGGAGAAAATATAGATGTAAATCTTTGTGACCTTGTATTAGCCAGCGGTTTCAGTGACACTGAAAGGATAGACAATAGAAGAAAAAAATAAATAAGTGGACTTTGCCAAAATTTAAAATTTTACTCACCAACAAAGTGAGAAACACAACTTATGGAATGGGGGACAATATTTGCAAATTATATATACTTATCTAATAAAGGTCTACTATCAGAATATATAAAGAAAGATTAAAAACTCAACACTGAAAAGACAAATAACCCAACTTAAAAATGGGTAAAATATTTGAGTGGACATTTATCCAAAAAAGACATTCAAATGTCTAATAATCACACAAGAAAATACTAAAAATTTTTAGTCATAAGGGAAATGCAAGTCAAAACCTCAGTACAATACCAGCTAATATGCACTAGGATGGCTAAAATCAAAAGACAGACAATAGTAAGCGCTGATAAGGATGTAGAGAAATCGGAGCCTTCATACATTGCCAGTGAAAATATAAAAAGTAGCAGTCACCTTGAAAACAGCCTGGCAGTTTTTCAAAGGTTAATCATAGCATTTACATAGGACCAGAAACTCTATTACAAGGTATTTACCCAAGAGCAATGAAAACACATGTCCACGCAAACACTTGTATACAAATGTGCATAGTAGCACTATTCATAATAGTCAAAAGTTGCAAACAACACAATATTTAGTAACTGATGAGTGGATAAACAAAATATGGCAAAGCTATGCAATATAATATTATTTGGTCATAAAAAAGAATAAAGTGTTGATACATGCCACAATATAGATCAACCTAGAAACCACTATACTAAGCCAGACACAAAAAGCAACATATTATATTATTCTATGTATATGAAATGTCCAGGATAGGCAAATCCATGGAAACAGAAGGTGAATTAGTGGCTTCTGGGGCTTGCGGGAAGAGGAGAATGAGAAACAACAATTAATGGATATGGAGTCTCTTTCTGGAGTGATGAAAGTTGTACAAAATTAGATAACAATAATGGCTACACAACTCAGAATATACTAGAATCTACTAAACCGTATACTCTTTTTTTTTGAGTTGGAGTCTCACTTTGTCGCCCAGACTGGAGTGCAATGGCTGCTCCCGGCCACCGCAGCCTCGACCTGCTGGGTTCTTGTGATCCGTCTGCCTCAGCCTTTCAAGTAGCCGGAATTACAGGCACGTGCTACCATGCCCGGCTAATTTTTTGATTTATTGCAGAGATGAGGTCTCGTCTGCCCAGGCGGGTCTCAAACCCGTGGGCTCAGGCAATTCACTCACCTCAGCCTCCCAAAGGCACGGGATTACAGGCTGAGCCACTGAGCCCGGCTAACTGCATACTTTATAGAGTAGATTTTAGTGTGTAAATTATATCTCAATGGAAGAGTGAATGGGGGATAAATTACAAATTCTTTTATATACATTATAGAACACATATGACCTTAATATAGATAGGTTTTCATGTTTATAATAAGATTGACATGTAAAATATACAGTGGCAGCCTAGCAGATATTCTATGTCCTTTCCTTGAAACAAGGGATGTAATTATCATCAGGTTTTTTTTTTTTTGGATATAGAGCTGCCTAGGAATGGACATGATACAGAGCTAAGAAATTTCCCAACCTCACTGTGATATGGGACATTTTGACTCTAGGGTGGTAAAATCACCTACAAATCAGAGAACTTTGACCTGACAAAAGCATATAATTGAAGATCCAAGAAGCAGTCACTGATAATAATACTTTTTTGAGCATCTACCAAACACTTTACATATGTCATTTCATATTCAAAATAAACCTACCAATAAGCAAACTGAGGTTTCATGAGGTTAGTTAACAAACTAACTTGTGTTGGTTTTAAATGTGATCATGGCAGAGCCAAGATTCAAACTTCCACAGCTTGGGCTCTTTTCTCAGTGACCTATTGCCTTTGTAGAGATGGTTCATGAGTGGGGGGCGTCTCACTCCATCTAATAAAATTTGGGGAACTGGGGTGGTTTAAGGAAGGGTGGAAGACTTGTTGGTACAGGAAGCCAGCGGAAAATGGTAGAAAAGCTAGACAGGGCTGGGCATGGTGGCTTACGCCTATAATTCCAGCATTTTCGGAGACTGAGGCAGAAAGATCGCCTAATTCCAGGAGTTCAAGACCAATCTGGACAACATAGCGAGACCCTGCATTTACAAAAAATATTTTAAAAATTAGCTGGGCATTGTAGCACGTTCCTATAGTCCTAGCGACTTGGGAGGCTGAGGCAAGAGTATTACTTGAGCCCAAGAGTTTGAGATTGCAGTGTACTATGAGTGCACCATTGCATTCCACTATGGATGACAAAGTGAGATCCTGTATCTAAAAGAAAGAAAGATAAAGAAAATAAAAAAACAAACAAACAAAAAAAGAAAGTACTGTAAAGCTAGGCAGTATCATCTTTCCTTTGAGACAGAGCATCTCTTCCTTGAAAGGTGCACCCTTTCACAATCCTTAAATAGTGGGTGTTTTTTGGTGCGTATTTTATTCAGAAACACTGTATCTTTCTTTTTGTAGATGTACATTTCTCTTTAAAAATTTTATTTTAGGCTTGGGGGTACATGTGAGTATTTGCTACATAAGTGGATTGCCTGCAGATGAAGTTTGGGCTTCTATTGAGCCCTCTCTTCCCGTGTAGTGGACATGGCACCACTCATGAGTGGCTATATACCCTTTAATCTCCCTTCTCTCCCTCTCCCCATTGGCAGTGCCCAGCATCAGTTGTTCCCACCTTTGCACTCCTGTACCCAATGTGTAGGGCCTACTTATGAGTGAGAGCATGCAGTATTCAGTTCTTTGTTTCAGTTCTGTGATAGTTCACTTAGAATGATGGTCTCCAGCTGCATCCATGTTGCTGCAGAGGACATGATTTTGTTCTCCTTTATGGCTGCATAGTGTTTCCATCTCAGAAACACTACTTCTTAAGAAATTACAGCATGTCCCCAAACTCTTCTCATTCAGTTAGCATTTATTGAATGACTATTATGTGCCTGGCTCTGTGCTCAGTCTTGGGGATATGAATATGACATATATGAATAAGACTCCTCAAGGAGCCCAATCTTGTGGTGAATGAAGATAAGAAAACTGTTAGCTACAGTTCAATGTGTGACACACCAGTGTAGAGTTTTCTGGGAGGGCAGGGATTTTGTGGAGGGGTGGGGGTGGGGTGGAGGCAGGAATGGCCATGAAGATAATTTCAGTAGAAGCCTGAGGATGAGCAGGAAATTACTAGGAACCCAGCTGTGTGTATAAGGAGAAGTTAGTCCAGAAGAGGAAAAGAGGGACAGGAAAGCAAGTACAGCACTGGGAACATCTGCTCATTGGTGTTTTCATCCCACACAAGAGGAAGACCACATTTCAGGCCACCAAGTCTGGCATGGCAAGGGGTTCTGACAGAAAATGAGAGTTTTCTACCTAATAACTCCCTTTATTTCCTGTTCATGGAATCCCAATTTTATTTGTCATGATAAACAGCCCACCTTTTTGTTGGTCTAAATCAGTCATGACAATCCTCTTCCTCTTAGATAGACACTCATTTTCCCAGCCTCTCTTAGAGCTGAGGGTGACCAGATGGCCCAGTTCTGGTCCATAATATGTAGTGTCTTTCCTTTCCTGATAGAAGGGGCAGAAGTGATTGGCACCAACACTTATTGTTTTGATCTTGTTTTGATCTTCTGAAGTAATATCACGAAACAACAAATAAAAACTAAAACCCAACTTGCTGCAAATGAGGGACGGAAAAGATGTAAATAACCCGTGTCCTTGATGCATTATAGAGCAGTTGCTGTAATCACAAAATCCACCCATGTAGGACTTGTTGTCATACAGTAAAATGATCTCCTGTTTTTCATTATCAAACTTGCTGTAAGTAGTAATCAAGAACATTTCTATATGACACAGAGCACTTCTGGCTAAAAACAGAGAGGCAGAGTCTTCTCCCTAGCCCTTCTTTAAAATCCCCCTGTCAACAGCTCATCTTGATTAGGTGCATAGACTTCATCCTGACTGACCGGCCCTGCTAACTCTGTTTGCTTTTGGAAGTTACAGAAAGAACAGTGCCATTCTGCCCTGGCTTATTCACGATAATGGTGCACCCACGACAGCCATCGTATTGTGTGAAGTCCCTGGAGCCACAACAGATAGTAAATGGTTGTGGTGGAGATGGCCTACGGTTCTGGGGCCATGCCCATGTCAGGCTGCAATTACCAGAAAGATTTCAGCTTTTACTCCTGGCAGAGGACCTTGTTTATCTTTGTCATTGGCACCATTGCTTCCACTGCTGGGCCAAAAGCTTATTAGCCACTGGAAGTTGGCACAGGCACACGGACTAGAGTAGCCAACTGTGACACGAAGAACTGATATTCTTGCAGACTTAACAATGTTTCCACTGCAGTTTTTCGATTGGTCAAATCTGTAAGGACCCACCTGTAACAAGGGGCAACTGGCTATACTTAATCATCTGCATCAAATCCATCTCTAGCCCAAAAGACATAAATAATTTAATACAAGCCTCGGATAGATTCAGTTAGTTTTTTTCTTTCATGCTCCATGTAAGAAAAGACCCACAAGGAAAGCAGCCAAAAATGACTTTTACCCCTGAGTTGAAGCCACCTGGGTTTTATTCATCAGTGAAAGCTCTGAGAAATGGCAGAAACTTGAAAAAATACATACAGTCGTCCCTCAGTATCCATGGGGGATTAGTACCAGGATCCCTGTAGATACCAAAAGCTGTGGCTGCTCAAGTCCCTTATAGAAAATGGTATAGTATTTGCACATAAGCTATGCTCATCCTCATATACTATACTTTATATCATCTGTAGGTTAAAACACCTTGTACAGTGTAACAGTACCACCCATTTAAGACTTCTTGTCATAAAATAAGTACCTAATACTTATAATACCTAATACAATGTAAATGCCATGTAAATAGCTGTTATACTGTATTTTAAAATTTGTATTATTATTACTGTTTAGAGACATGGATTTGCTCTGTCATCCAGGCTGGAGTGCATTGGTGTGATCACAGCTTACTGCAGCCTCGATCTCCTGGGCTCAAGCGATCCTCCTACTTTGACAGGATCTCAAGCTCCTAGCTTCAACTGATCCTCCTGCCTTGGCCTCCCAAAGTCCTGCCTGGTATTACAGGCATGTGCCTTATATGATTTCTGTCTGCCTATTTATTTATTTGTATTAGTTCTTATTGTTGTACTGTTATTTTTCTCTTTTTTTTCCGGAATATTTTCAAACCAGTGTTGGTAGGATTCGTGGATGCAGAACCTATGAATACGGAGAGTTAACTACTCTTTCCCATGAAAAACAGAGACCTAACGTAAGATCTTCTTTAGGAAATTGTAAGCTCATTGAGGGCAGAAGCAAGATTTTTTTGGTATGCACTTCGGTGCTCCTTTTTCATAACTGCAATTCATGCTGACTCTCTTCCTCATTCCCTTACTCCTTTCTCTTGCTTTCCTCATCTCCACCTCTTGCATATTTTCTCTCTTAGAGGCTCCATGTCCTTGTATGTGGAGATTGATTTAGTTCATCCAGGTTTCTGCAATTCTGCATCTCTTCCTGTTACCCTCTAAACACAACAAGGTTTCTTTTTAAAAGATGGGGGGGTAGGTAATATTCATATCTATGCCAGTATCTATATCTGTATTGTATAACTCCTATAAAACATAATATCAATAAATTTATTCTCCCACTCAAACACCTTCTGCATCTCTTTTTGCCTACTAAGTTCCATCCTCTTGTCTTTTTTCTTTCTTTTTTTTTTCCTGTCCCCCATGCTGGAGAGCAGTAGCATAATCACAATTCACTTCTGGGCTCAGGCGGTCCTTCTACCGTAGCCTCCCAAGTTACAGGAGACTCCTGTAACCTCCTGAGACTACAGGCATATGCCACCACACCAGCTATCTTTTTAAAATAGAGACAGGGTCTCACTGTGTTGCCTAGACTGGTCTTGAACTCCTGGGTTCAATCAATACTCCTGCGTTGGCCTCCCAAAGTGCTGGGATTACAAGAGTGAGCCACCACCCTCAGTCCACCTGACTTTCAAGGTCCTTCATGATCAAACCAACCATCCTCAAAAACAAAGTTTCTTTTTAATAATGCTACTACTGACATTTGTGACTGGATGAATTTTGTTGTTGCAAGATGCTGTGTGCATTGTAGGCCGTTTAGCAGCATCCTGGCCCTCACCCACTAGATGCCAGTAGCACACCCCTACCCAGCTGTGACAACCAAAAACATCTCCAGACATTGTCAAATTCCCCCTGGGTAGCAAAATCTCTTCTGACTGAGTACCACCGTGTTAAGGCTTCATCACCTGCAACTTTCCCTACTTTGTCTATACACTATATCCAACATACTCTGAATGACTCCCTCGTCATGTCTTTGCTTACTTTCTCCCACTGGTTTGGGATGCCTTCCCTTTCAACCACCCAACTCCATTCACCTAAAGTTCCACTCATTCTCTAAAGTAAAAATCATTGCTTCATGAAATGCTACCTGCTTCCCTTACTCAAAGCTGTGTTTGTCCTTTGAATTCTCAATACCATTTTGTTGTTACTTCTCATCACTGAATTCTTCATTTCCATTTGACTCCTTGAGTATTGTAATTACTTTATAGGTGTCCAGCAAATGGGTGTTTGCAGAATGAATATGTGTAAGCATGTTTTTGTGGCTGAAAATTGGAACATGATAGTAGGAGATAATGTTCTCTTCTCAGAGAAGGAGGTCGCAGGGGCCTCATTCTCCTGCTTTTTGCATCTTTCTTATTGCATTATTGGTAATATATTATAATGGATCTGAGGATTTAATAGACCCTGACCTATTAAACAAAATTAAAGAAACAAGCAAGCTGATCTTAATGATTTCCTTCCCCAAACACACGTGGTGGGTGTCTTAAACAATTCTCAGTGTTTTTAAGTGTTGAGAAAAGCTTAGACCACAACTTGATTCCAGCAAAGCCCTAGAAATCCACAGGTCCTGGCTTCATCTGACCAATCCAGCTCTCAAAGCCATCAGCACTCACAGTGGGAAGACTTTCTGCCACAGTAAGTCATATCAGCAGCATTAAAATTTTAAGTTTTTCTATCTAGGCCCAAAGTTTCCTTTGTAAGTCACTTCTCACCTACGGAGACAGGGCAGCTAGAAACTCATGGGTTCCAGAACAACCTTCCCCTTGTCATGACAACTGACCCAATATGGCACAGGAACTGTCCACATGGCTAACTAGTCATTGTAGGAGTCCTTCAATGGAGTTTGACCTCAGCGTGGAAATTCAAGTGTTTCTATATTGCCACCTTGAGGTCAGTGGGAATAGTGCATCTTGTCACTGAATTGACATCGGCCAGAGGGATTTGAATGTCCCTGGGCTTCAAATGATAGATGCTATAGCAGGCTCAAGAAACAGCATTGTCCTTATCACTGGAGCTTAGTCACTTTAGCTATTCTTAATGTGAAGCTGACCTGTCAACGGAAACATTTGATGTCTTATTGCTTGATGACATATCCTAGACATACTATGTTGCTTTCTCTAAAAGAAAAGCTTACAAGTAAAAGCTTGGAAGGAAATGGAATTACAAAAATAAGAAAAAGAAAATCTCTTTCAAGATCTCTGCTCCCATGAGACTGGCCAGAGTTCAAACTTTTAAAAGCAAAAATAAGGATAGTGAGCAAGGAATGTATAATTATGCATGTGTGTATAAATGGATGGATAAAAATAGGATATTGTTTAATTTTCTTCTGACTTCCCAATTTTATATCACAACAATGAACACTTTCTCATTTTATATAATTTTTTGAAAACCTGAATAACATCTTTTAGCAGAAACTCTGTTTGAAATTATTTTACTATTTATAACCTTGGAACAATCCCCCCCAGGCTTGTACCTGGTAGCTGGTTTGAAAATCTAGAAGCTCTTTTTTTTTTTTTGAGAGTATTTTCTTAAATAAATACCTGTCACATTTAATGATTACAATCAATTAAGTTCAATCATACATTTCAAAATAGCTAGAAGAGAATAATTTAAATGTTCTTAGCATAAAGAAAAGATAAATATTTAAGGTGATGGATATCCCAATTACCCTGATTTGATCTTTACACATTATATGAATATATCAAATTATCACATGTACCCTGAAAATATGTACATCTATTATGTATCAATTTAAAAAATCAGTCAAGTTTGGAATGTAGTATAGAAAGACTTCCTCATTCTAATTAGGTGATTTATTGCCCTCTAGTGGCGTGATATGCTAAATAGTGATGTCAAGAGAAGGCAAGATGAATTTGACTTCATTCAATTTAATGACTAGCTAATCTGTGCCATGTACAACTTTGAAATTACAGCAGCAAAGAATATAAGCCAGTATCCTGACTTCAAGGAACATGCAATCCAGTTGGAAGAAGACAATTAAAGTTTAAATACGAAAAATCTGAGTGATGTGCTCTGTAGAGAATTATAATAAAATTCTATGGTAGAGAGTGGTTGAGTGAATACTTTATTTTATTTTATTTGAGTTGGAGTCTCACTTGTCACCCAGGCTGGTGTACAGTGGCATAATCATGGATCACTGCAGCCTCAGCCTCCCGGGCTCAGGCAATCCTTCTGCCTTAGCTTCCCAAGCAGCTGGGACTACAGTCATGCGATTCCACACCCAGCCAATTTTTTTTTTGTAGAAATAAGATCTCGCTATGTTGTCCAGGCTGATCTCGAGCTCCTGGACTCAAACAACCTTCCCACCTTACTTCCCAAAGTGCTGGGAACACAGGCACGAGCCATAGCAGCCAGCTAAGTGGATACTTCACATGGCCCATCTAGAAAATTCTTCCTGGAAAAGCGATATTTATCCTTAGATCTCAATGCCAAGATAGCTTGGTACATGAAGATAAGGAGAAAGATTGTTTCAGGCAGAGGAAACAACTAGAGCAAGAATTTTAAGGCAGACATGAACTTGGGGTATTCAAGGAACAGAAAGATATTCAGAGTCCTGAAGCTTGGTGGATGGGAGAATGGCATAAGATGAGGTTGGAAAGGGCAGATAGTGGCCAGATCATACAGGGCCTTGGAAACCAGAGGGAAGTCAGCTGAGGATATCATCAAGCAGGGAGTAACATAATTTGATTCACAGTCTTTAAAATCTTTCTTTGGTTACAATGTGAAGAACAAATTATAGAAGGGCAAAGGGAAGCCAGGTAAGAAACCATTATAGTAACTCTCCATCAGAAATCATGGTGACTTGGTCCAGCACAGCACTGGTGGAAATGGAGAAATTTGACACATTTATATATATTTTAATGGTTGAACCATTGGAATTTGTTGGATGACTTGGATGTAGGCGAGGGAAAGAAAGAACTAAAGAATGACACTGTGTTGCTTTTTTGTTGGTTTGTTTGTTTTTTGAGTTGTAGTCTCATTATCACCCATGGTGGAGTGCAGTAGCATGATCACAGCTGCCACAGCCTTGATCTTCAACCTTGACCTTCCAAGTAGCTGGAACTACAGGCACATATCACCATACCTGGGTAATCTTTTGATTTATTGTACAGATGAAGTCTTGCCATGTTGCCCAGGGTGGTCTTGAACTCCTGGACTTGGGCAATCCTCTTACCTCCACCTCTCAAAGTGCTGGGATTACAAGCATTAGCCACTGAACCAGCTCGATTTTTAATTGAATAACAGAATGAAAGGAAATGATATGTTCCATGATGATGAAGATTGGCTGTGGAGTGGGTTTGGGAAGCAAATCAGGAAACAGACTTCCTGGCTTGGATACAAAATACAGAACAACTTTTTCTTTTTGAGTCACAGTCTTACTCTTCACTGGAGCTGGAATGCAGTGGCAAGCTCACGGCCACAGCAGCCTCGACTTGCTGGGCCCAGGTGATCCTTCTGCCTCAGTCTTCCAAGTAGTTGGAACCACAGGTATGTGTCACCACACCCGGCTAATTTTTTTATTTATTGTAGAGATGACGTTTTGCCATGTTGCTCATGCTGGTCTTGAACCCCTGAGCTCAGGCAATCCTCTTGCCTACACCTCCCAAGTGCTAAGATTACAGGTGTAAACCACCGTGTCTGGCCAGAACAACGTTTTAAAGAATGTGTTACACTAAGGTGATATATAAATTTATATAAACATATAAATATTCACATTTCAAGAGGTCCCAGAGACCTACAGAGTTTATCAAAGGAAATCAGGAAGAACAGCTCTCAGATTGCAGTGTGAAGCAACCCAGGAAAGAGAATTTAGCACCATGGGGCTAAGAACAAATAGCTTCTGTGAGTTGCTTCTCTCCAGATTCTTTTCTGTGTTTTGGGAACTGACATTATGTACCATGAGAGAGTATTATGAGAGTCACAGGGTATTAGAGGTAAAAGAGCTTGGAGGAAAAACTAACCCAACTCCCTTCTTTTACAAATAAAAGTAGTGACGCCCAGAGCCAAGGAAGTGGAAGAGATTCCAACATTTGTGTTCGCCTCGAGAGGTCAAGAACTGTGTTCATGCTCAAATGTGCTGTACCATGCAGTGCTCTGTGGTCTTATAATTATAATTATTATTTTGAGTCAGGGGTCTCACTCTGTCACCCAGGCTAGTGTGCCGTGATACAATCATGGCTTACGCCAGCCTCAACCTCCTGGGCTCAGGAGATCCTTCTGCCTCAGTCTCCTAATTATCTTAAACTATAAGCATTAGCTGCCATGTTTTATTTTTTGTAGAATCAAAGTCTTTCCATGTTGGCCAGGCTGATCTTGAACTCTTGGGTTTGAGCAATCCTCCTGCCTCAGCCTCTCAAGATGCTGAGACTGCAGGTGTGAACCACCATGCCTGACCTGTGGCCACAGTATTCATGACACAACCCAGAGATTGTTGAGCTACCTCAGTCCCAGATGAATATATGTAGCTGGCATGTATTCAGACTATTTAATGTGCAAAAGTCTCCAATCTCATAAAATTGGAGGTCATTTTTAGCCCAGCTATGCACTATCCTTTGTAGGATTTAGAGACCTGAAAACTTGTAAATCTACCTGCCCTAGACAACTCCATTGTTTATCCGTACTGCAATATTGTTTGATCGATTCAAATAATGTCTGAGTTATTGGTCTTTCCAGCAACCCAAATTTGCTGGTGACATTTATCTATTCAGTTACCTTGCAGATGTAGGGGCTGGAATTAATGACATTATTCCAGTCTCATTACAGATGAAGGGACCAGGATGATATCACGGTGTTGGATTAATCAGCTGAGTACTTGTGGTTTGAGATAGCTAGCAGCTTGAGATATGTAACAGGAAGAATAACTTGTGAGGCATGACCCTGATTTCTCTGAGTCTGTCCCACTCGTTTAAAATAGAGATTTTTTTTCTCAAAGGAGTATGAAACTGGCCATGCTTTAGCTACTGTTTATTGCTCTGATGAAAATAACTGAGCCAATAGAGGGAGCTAAAGCAGCACAAATGGATGCAGAGACTCATTTTAAAAATTCCCAAATACTTGGAGATGGGGTTATTTCAGGGAATTGGGAGATGCCGTGGAAATGAGGTAAAAAAATCAACAAAAACATTACTTCAAGAATTTAAGTGATGATTAATCTAATATCTAAATACTTAATTAAAATAGATAATAATAATAATAATAATAAAAAACTTAGCATGGCAATCATCCAGGTTTAGGGTACCAAAAATTTGCATGCTTCCCTGCTTTAACTAGCAATGCAAAGTGGGAATCTCTGGAACTATCAAATCTCTGTAGTTACCAAGGGTAAGAGGTGAGAGAAATTTAAAACAGTGCAGGCTCTCAGGAAGCAATAGGAAGTAGTGCAGCAGCTTACTGAGAGCTCTAGACCAAAGTCATTGTGTCCTAGGTGTCTAAAAGGCTTTCATTGGGCCAGAGACTGTAAATCTAAGTTCAATAAAAATGGCACTCCTTTAACAGGACAGTCCACTACAGTGCCGAATTCGGGAAATGGACCGAGGGGCCAGCCCTGGCCCCAAGTAACAATAGGGGCAGCTTCCACCATGAATCCGTTCATTCCTTTTGTTCCATTGCAGAACTCATCAGAGCCACCCCAGGAAGCACAGGACTGGACCTCTGTTCCTCCACCACAACAATATTGACTCCAGATATCCCAGTAACCCCAATTCCAACAAGGGTGAAAGGCCCACTTCCAGACGGTATAGTGGGAATATTTCAGGGAAAAAGCTCTTTGTCTCTCCAAAGGGTTTCCCTTATTCCTGGAGTGGTGGATTCTGATTGTACAGAAGAAATTCAGGTACTTGTCATCCCCCCTACCAAGACTGTTCAATTTAATAAAGACCAAAGAATAGCTCAATTGTTGCTTTTACCTTATTATAAAGTGGGCAAGTCTTTAACTGATGAGCCAAGGGGTGACTTTGGATTTGGTTCCAGTGATTTCGCTTTTTGGGTACAAGAGTCTACAAATTCTAGACCTTTAAAAGATTTGTTCATTCAAGGAGTTGAGATTAAAGGCTTATGGGACACAGAGGCCGATGTTTCTTGTATTGCCGGGAAAGACTGGCCTTCATCATGGCCAATGCAAGCTGCCCCTACAGGACTCATTGGCATTGGTCGAGCACCCTCTGTAGCCAGAACCTCTCAGATTTTAAATTGGGCAGACAATCAAACTTCAGGAACTTTATGTCCGTATGTCATACCCTTTATCCCCATTACACTCTGGAGACGAGATGGGTATGCTCTTGTATAGCCCGGATGACAAGGTTCCAGTGCAAATGTTGCAAATGGGGTATGGGCCCCTTAAGGAGCTTGGTAAAAACGGACAAGGAATAAAGAAACCGGTTCAGGTTACAGAGAAGGAAAACCAGTCTGGAATTGGCTATTCAAATTTATCTTAGGGGCCATTGTTCTTAAAGCTGCTGATCCTATTACCTGGAAAAATGATGAACCGGTTTGGATGGAACAATGGCCTATGCCTTCAGAGAAACTTAAGGCAGCAAGAGAATTAGTTCAACAGCAGTCGGAGGCTGGCCATGTAGAGCCTTCTACCAGCCCTTGGAATACTCCTATATTTGTTATAAAAAATAAATCTGGTAAATGGAGACTTTTATAGGATTTAAGAGTCAATAACTCCACCATGGAGGCGTTATTGCAGCCTGGGCTGCCATCTCCAGTTGCTATACCTGCTGATTTTGACATTATAGTTATTGATTTACAGGATCACTTTTTTCGATACCTTTAAGTTCTCAAGACTGTAAAAGATTTGCATTTAGCTTGCTTTCTGAGAAGCTTAAGCAACCTTATCAAAGGTTTCAGTGGAAGGTCCTGTCACCAATCTTGTGGTGTCATCCACCAAGTAGCAAATTGTTCCATAATAGTAATAGTATAAGGAGCCGTAGGACTGCACCTAATACAAGCCTCTTCAAGTTCCTTTAATCAATTTATATGGTAGTGGCTCCCAATAGGTGCTTCATTTACTGTACCTTCTTCCATATAAATTACTGGAAAGCAAGAAGACAAGGTAAAATCTCCCTCTTTCTCAGCCTCCTCTCTGGCTCCCTGCATACCTATTTTAGCTGGAGACACATACCCAGGTGTGAATTTTGGTGTTTTCACCTTATTTTTAGTAAAAGGTTTAGGAGAAGGTACCTTGGCAACATTACCAGGGTATTTTTGCTCCTGATACTCAATTGCTTCCTCCTCCAACTCCATTTCCACCTTGGGAAGAAATTCATCATCGTCTAAAGGAGGTGCTGAAGCTGCGGCCAGCAGGGGGCTGTCTTCATCCTCATCAGTAATTTTGGCCGGATATTTGGAGAAATCGTGCTGTGGATCTAAAGCATCTCAGATAATATTCCATAAAGCAAAAGCATCAGCTGGTACCTTTTCAGGTTCATTCTGAGTATAATAAAGCTTAAGCTCTTCCCCAATTTTAGCCCAAATAGTCAAATTTACGGTACCTTCTTCTGGGAACCAGGGACATTGTTCCTGGACAAAATGCAAAAAACGAGGCAATCAGTTAGAAGACACCTTGATTCCTCTTTTAGACAACGTATTCATCAAAATGCTAATGAACATTTTTATTTCCTTAGATTCATTCTGGCCCATGATTCTATCATGGCTCATAAGCTACTTACCCTTCCTTACTCTGACTATCTCTACGGAGGGGTCCATGGCACCATGGGTGAGGTCCTGTTCATCCCTGAAAAGAAAAAGAAAGCCTACTTTCAGGCCCCTGTTTGGGGGCCACCTGCCAGAGTCCAGCTCCAGCAGAATCCAGAGATTCCTGAAGGTGGAGACAGCATTGGCATTTGAGGGAAAAAAGGGGCTTTGGACACTGTTCTGAGAGAGCAGATGCCATATTCGTGAGTTAGCAGCGAGCTTATATTCCTCTCTACAAGGAAATAATTTCTGCAAGTTATCATTACAAAGCAAGTTAAAATCATCATTACAAAACAAATCACTTACAACAAATTACATGGATTTTTTGTGATGTTAAAATGATGCTTAAGTTTAAGTATTCTTCTCCGTGCTTGGCTAATGTTCTCTCTAAGGGCAGAGACTATCTCCACTCCAAAACAATGCCATTCCAAACAACGATGTCATCTTGAAGTAAAAACAGTCCCTGCAATCCATTAATATAAGACCTTAAAATTATGAACTTAAAGACTCTTATATAAAACCATAAAACTTCTCATTAAACAACTTTAAAACAAAACTTATATCCCAAATTAACTAATACATATTATGATCTTTCTAACAATTCTAATCCTTTACAAACTTAACTTCCTTATTCAAATTATCCAGGGAAACAGGTTTTTCCATAATAAAGTCTCTGGGGGCCAGAACAACAGTTTCTGGCCCGAGGCTTTGGAGCAGTCTTTGTGTGGAGTACTTCCATCTGCGTGGAAGAATGTGCACCTGGAGACCCTTCCAAAGCACCTCGCACAGATGTTCCTTTTTTCATGGACGAGGAGTTTCTTTTTCAAGGCCTTCTGGTCTTTCAAGTCCCTTGGTAGTTTCCTCTTGTTCGAATTCCTTTATTGTCTTCCTATTTGGAACATTTTATTCCAAGGAGAACAGCTTAGAAGAAACTTTTAGTGATGTTTTTCAGGCCTCAAGGTAGTTTCGGTTGTTAGATAAAATATGTTTCACTTACTTAAATTCTACATCTAAATCCTTCAACTTCTTATATACTGAAACTTTAATATGTTTCCCAAACCCTAAGAAACAAAATTATAAATCACCTACATATACCTTAATATAAACTTTCACTATACTTAAACCTTATCCCTATGATTATAAACTTATACCTATAAAACCTTATATCTAAACACCGCTGCACAGACAGATTATAAGGAAGTGGGAAATAGGTTCCAGGGTGCTCATACACCTGTTGGTGGATGCTGGAATCAGCATATAGATTCTGAATCACAACTTCCCCCTCAATTAAACCTCAAAACTGCAAAAAGTACAGCCCACAGCCCACACTCCAATCTCAAAAGTAAACAAAGCCAGAGGACCCTCATAAGGAAGAACAGGAGATTGCACAGGTGAACAAAAGCTACCCCACCTTCCCTGAAAAACAGAATTAAAGAAGGGGAGGGAAAAGGGGAGAGAGAAAAAAATCTACATAAATGAAGAAAAACCAAAAGAAGAATATGGGTCCCTCCCAGACCCCGGGGAGGGCAGACACTGAGAAAACTGACTTTGGAATGCAAACAATGAAGAGCCCCCAGAATGACTGGTCTCAAACTACAAACCTAGATATCAAGACATTAATGGAGAGATTAAAAAGAATTGAGGAGAAACAAGAAGAAACTAGGAAGGAGCTGATATCTGAGATAACAGTAATAAAGAATACTGTGAATGAAATAACCAACAGACTGATAAGCATGGGAAGCAGAATTACCCAAGCAGAAGAAAGACTCTCAGAGCTTGAGGATCAAAATATAGAACTAACCCAAACTCTTAAAAATACAGAAAATAAGCTCAAAAAGACAGAACAAAACCTTCAAGAGATGAGCGATTACTTCAAGAGACCGAACCTAAGAGTAATTGGCCTTCCTGAGGCAGAAAGAGAGACAGAGACCACACTGGAACAAACTTTCCATGAGATGATTCAAGAAAACTTCCCTTGTCTAATCAGTGATGCAAAAATTCAAACAAGAGATTCTGAGAATCCCTGCAAGACAACAAATGAGAAGACCAACTCCTAGACACATAATAATTTGCCTAAACAGAGTAGGCATAAAAGAAAAAATCGTAAAGGCAGCACAAGAAAAAGGCCAGATCACCTACCATGGAAGACCAATCAGAATAGCAGCAGATTTATCTACAGAAACCCTGCAGGCTAGGAGAGCTTGGAGCCCTATCTTCAAAGTCCTAAAAGATAAACAATTTCAGCCAAGAATAACCTATCCAGCCAAGTTAAGCTTCATCTTGAGGGAGAATTAAAATCTTTCCCAGGTATCCAATCCCTAAGAACTTATGCTGCCACCAAACCACCTCTACAGGAAACACTTAAGAAAGTACTAAACAGAGAAGAAAAGGGAAAAAGAACAACGTTCTTCACAAGAGTACAGGAAAAAGAATAAAATACACATGAGCCAACCCCAAAACCAAAAAAAAAAAAAAAGACAAAAAACCAATTGGAAGAACAACAACTCCATAAGAACTCTGTGATAGGGATGAACTCTCACATTTCAATAATTAGCCTGAATGTAAATGGACTAAATGCACCACTGAAAAGACATAGAATGGCAAAATGGATAAAATATCACCAGGCAACAATATACTACCTTCAAGAGACCCATCTCACTAGAAAGGACTTGCAGAGACTCAAAGTAAGAGGATGGGAAACAAATTTTCAGGCGAATGGAACTCAAAAGAAAGGAGGAGTCGCGATCCTAATTTCAGACAAAATACCATTTAAGCTATCAAAAATTAAAAAAGATACAGAGGGCCACTACATAATGATAAAAGGTTCACTCCATCAACAAGAAATATCTATCTTAAACATATATGCACCCAATATAGGTGTGCCAACTTTCATAAAGCAACTTCTAGGAAAACTAAAGAAAGATATTGACTCTAACACCATCATAACTGGGGACTTTAATACCCCACTCACAACCCTAGACAGATCATCAGGACAAAAAATCAGCTATGACATCTGGAACCTCTATGTGACTCTTGACCAAATGGACTTAATTGATACCTACAGAACACTCCATCCAAAAACCACAGAATACACATTCTACTCATCAGCACATGGAACATATTCTAAGATCGACCACATAATTGGCCATAAATCAAGCATAAGCAAATTTAAAAGGACTGAAATATTACCATGCACCTTCTCGGATCACAGTGGAATAAAAATAAACATTAACACCAACAAGGTCCCCCAAAACCCACAAAGACATGGACACTAAACAGCATGATGCTAAACAACTCCTGGGTCAATGATGAAATCAAAACAGAGATCAAAAGATACCTGAAAACAAATGATAATGAAGAAACATGTTGGCAAAATCTCTGGTACGCCTTGAACACTGTAGTAAGAAGGGAATTTATATCCCTACAAACACACATGAAGAAAATGGAAGGAACACAAATTAACAGCCTAAGCAGCCACCTAAGGAAGCTGGAAAAGCAAGGCCACAAAAACCCTAATTTCAGCAGAAGCCCATATCCAGGATATAGAAGACAAAAAGACAATACAAAAAAATCAATGAAACAAAAAGCTGGTTCTTTGAAAGGATAAACAAGAGCAATGGTCCCCTAGCTAGACTGACCAAGAAAAAGAGAGAAAAAACCCAAATAAGCACAAACAGAAACACAAAAGATGAAGTCACATCTGACCCTGAAGAAGTACAAAAGATCATTAGAGACTACTATGTACACCTGTATGGAAACAAACTTGAAAACCTCAAGGAAATGGAGATCTTTCTGTCATCACACACCTGCCTAGATTGAAACAAGAAGAAATTGAGACCCTAAGTAGACCAATAACAATCAAGGAAATTGACTACGTAATAAGAAAACTACCTACAAAAAAAGCCCTGAACCAGATGGCTTTCCAGCGGAATTCTACAAGACATTTAATGGAGAGCTGATCCGAATCCTACTGAAGGTATTTCAGGTGATTGAGAAAGATGGAACTCTCCCCAAATCATTTTACAAAGCTAATATCACATTGTTAACCAAGCCAGGTAAAGACCCAACAAAGAAAGAGAACTACAGGCCAATATCTTTCATGAACATAGATGCTAAAATTGTCCACAAGATCCTAGCAAACCAGATTCAGCAATACATCTCAGAAATCATCCATCATGACCAAGTAGGCTTCATTCCTGGGATGCAAGGCTGGTTCAACATTCGTAAAACCATAAATGTAATTAAATACATCAACAGATGTCAAAACAAAAACCACATGATTATATCATTAGATGCAGAAAAAGCTTTTGATAAAATCCAGCACCCCTTCTTGATAAAACCCTTGAACATCTAGGCATACGGGGAACATACCTCAAAATAGTAAAAGCCATCTATGAGAAACCCACAGCCAGCATACTCCTAAATGGACAAAAATTTGAACCATTTCCCCTGAAAACTGGAACAAGACAAGGGTGTCCACTCTCACTGCTCCTGTTCAATATAGTATTGGAAGTCCTGGCTAGAAGAATCAGAGAAGGGAAGGCAATCAGGGGTATCCAAATAGGAAAAGAGGAAGTCAAGTTATCTCTCTTTGCAGATGACATGCTTGTATACCTTGAAAACCCAAGAGAAACTGTCAAAAACCTCCTTACACTGATAAAGGTCTTTTGCAAAGTCTCAGGATATAAAATAAATGTGCAAAAGACAATTGCATTTCTTTACACCAATAATAAACAAACAGAAACCCAAATAAAAAGCACAATTCCATTCACAATAGCCACAAAAAAAATGAAATACCTTGACATCTTCCTAACCAGAGACGTGAAAGACCTTTACAATGAAAAGTATAAAACTCTGCTCAAAGAAATCAAAGATGACACAAACAAGTGGAAAAATATCCCATGCTCATGGTTTGGAAGAATCAACATTGTGAAGATGTCCATCTTACCTAAGGTAATCTACAGATTCAATGCAATACCCATCAAATTACCACCAACATTCTTCTCAGACCTAGAAAAAACAACACAGGAATTAATACAAAAACACAAATGACCAAGAATAGCAGAATAATCCTCAGCAAAAAAAACCCCCAAAAATAAACAAACAAAAAAACAAAGCAGGCAGTATCACATTACCAGACTTCAAAATTTACTATAAAGCTACAATCATCAAAGCAGCTTGGTACTGGTATAGGAACAGGCATATAGATCAATGGGATAGAATTGAGATTCCAGATGTGAAACCGTCTCAACCAATTCATCTTCGACAAATCCTCCACCACCTACCACTGGGGAGAGGAGAACCTATTCAGTAAATGGTGCTGGGAAAACTGGCTGACCACATGCAGAAGATTGAAACAGGACCCCTATCTATCCCCATGAACAAAGGTTAACTCCAAATGAATCAGAGACCTAAATGTAAAACCTCAAACCGTAAGAACCTTAGAAAAGGAAGGATATACCCTCATAGAAATTGGAACTGGCATCCAATTCCTGAACAAAACCCGAAACCCACAGGCCAGAAGAGATAAGATAGACAAGTAGGACCTCATAACTGACAAGCTTCTGCAAAGCCAAAGAAACTGTCAAGAGAGTAGGGAGACATCCTACAGACTGGGAAAAAGTATTTGCCAACTCCAGGTCTGACAAAGGCTTAACATCTTGTATCTACAAGGAACTCAAACGTGCTGAAAAGAAAAAAACAAACAATCCCATTATAAAATGGGCAAAAGATATGAACAGACACTTCACAAAGGAAGACATCTGAGTAGCCAACAGACACATGAAGAAATGTTCAACCTCACTAATCATCAGGGAGATGCAAATCAAAACCACACTGAGATACCACCTAACTCCAGTCAGAATGGCAATTATCAATAACTCAAAAAATAACAGTTGCTGGAGAGGGTGTGGCGAAAAGGGAACACTTCTACACTGTTGTTGGGAGTGCAAACTGGTGCAACCTCTGTGGAAAGCAGTGTGGTGATTCCTAAAAGCTCTAAATATCAACCTTCCATATGACCCTGCAATCCCCCTACTGAGAATATACCCTGAGGAACTCACTCTATAAAAAGATACGTGCACACGAATGTTTATCACAGCATTGTTCACAATAGCAAGAACCTGGAATCGACCATGCTGTCCATCAAAAGAGGACTGGATTAAAAAAATGTGGTACATATACACAATGGAATACTATGCAGCCATATAAAAGAACAAAATCATGCATTTTGCAGCAACCTGGTTGGAACTAGAGTCTATAATACTGAGTGACTTCTCACAGAAACAAAGATCTGAGTATCATATGTTCTCACTCATATAGTGGACCTTGATCATCCAATGTAATACCATAAGAAAATGACTGACAGTGGTGGGAAACTATGGGGGAGGGGGGAGAAGGGAGATGAGATTAATGGTAGTAAACATCTGTCAGGGGATGGGGAGACACCTCTTATCAACAAGGCTGTCTGAGCAAAGCATATTTGTATAACTAATTCTTAACTGTACCCCACAATATCATAATAAAAAAATTGAGTATAAAAAAAAAGAACTACAAGTGTTTGCCACCCAACCCAGCTAATTTTTTGATTTATTGTAGAGTGGAGGTCTTGCCATGTTGCCCAGAATAGTCTTGAGCTCGTGGGCTCAGGCATTCCTCTCACCTCTGCCTCCCAAAGTGCTGGAATTATAGGTGTGAGCCACTGTGCCTGTTTTTGTTGTTGTTTTGCTTTGTTTAATGTTTGTCCACCCTTAAGCTGACCTGGGGTTTTAGCATAATCTCTAATTAATGGACTGGAAATACAGATTTTCATTCATTTTGATCCTCAATTTATATATCAACATATGTGTCAGATCATTGGTGGCATTAGATTCTTATAGCAGCAAGAACACTATTGTGAACTGCACATGCAAGGAAGCTAGGTTGCATGCTTTTATGAGAATCTAATGCCTGATGATCTGAGATGGTGGTTCTATATATTTCTTTATATGTTATAAGCTAATAATAATAAAAATAAAGTATACAATAAGTGTAATGCACTTGAATCATCCTGAAACCATCCTCCTCCCACACCTCTGGTTGGTGGAAAAATTGTTTTCCGTGAAACTGGTCCTTGATGCCAAAAAAATTAGGGACAACTGCTCTAAACAACTTTTGAAAGGGAGAGAGAGGGAGGGAAGAAGTAAGGGAGGAGTAAGTGGAGTACTGGTGGAGTATAGTCAAAATGTTTGGGTTATACATTACAAAAACTTCAACTAAAGGCAGCTTAGACAAGATAGAGAATGTGCTGGATCATTGTAACTAGAAAGGGAAAGAGCATGTTATTCCCTGGAGAATGACAGATTCCCAGATCCTGCCTGGGATCCTGTTAACACTGTCAGCAAAGAGCTACTATGCCTTTGAGTAAAAGCTGGGGAGACATTCAAAATGCTGATGGGAGTTCAGGTATTGCTTGGGAGTTATCCACTTAGAATGGTAAGGACACTTCCCTCATCTCAGTGAGAGCAGGAAAAGCTGCAGGTGCCCAGTGAGCTCAGAGCAGGATCCAGGTGGAGAAAGGGCAAACAAATGTGAGTGCTGTTGTGCACAACTCCAGAGAGTACCATTTCATTACATTCTTTGTGAATGACACCCCTGCAATGTGCAAAGGAGTGGCTCTGGAACAGCCATGGTAGAAGCAGCAACAGAAACCAGTGGGGAATGACTGTGGCCACAGCAATAACCCAAAACTTTAACTGGTCCCTAAGCAAGCCATGAGGTCCTGGATCCCTGCAAGGAAAAAATGACTGGGCATCGTGATATACACCTGTAGTCTCAGCTACTTGGGAGGCTGGGAGGCTCGTCTAAGCCCAGGAGGTCGAGCCTGTGGTCAGCCTTGATGATGCCACGGCACTCCAGTCTGGGTGACAGAGTGAGACGCTGACACAAAAAGTAAAATAAAAAAGTTATTAATTAGGGCACAGAGGTTAAGCTGTCATAAAAAAGTCAACATTGCAGTGGCTTCAATGGATTGAATAAGATAAAGTTAGATGATAATATAGGATAAGATAAAGTGATAAGAGATACAGCTTAATTTATCTTTCGTGTTCCAAGCTGAACTGGCATTCTAGGATAGTTAGACTGCTCAGTCATACAAGGTCTTTCATTGACTAAAGATGGCATGTCAGCTCTGCCATTCTCAGTGTGTGACTTCCATCTCTGGGCCCAAGGTATCTGCTCTAGTTATTGCTGCTTCCCAGCCAGCAGGAAAAGGGAAGCTTGAGAACAAACAGCTACTTTACTAAGGAACTGACCGGAAGTTGAATATGTCTGTTCTGCTCACATCTCATTGATTCAAATGCAACAATGACCATTTCTAGCCATAAAGGAGCCAGAGAAATGTACTGTCTTATAGGGTTGGTACTCAGCTAAGCCTTGAGGAGCTCTATTACTAAAAGGAAGAAGGGGAGAATGAGTAGTGGGGAATCCTTAAAAATTTCTGCCATTTGAAGGGTTTAGGCTAAATGATTTTTAGTACTGCATTCAGCAGTTAAATCTCATGAATCTGTGATTTTGACCAGTGTCTGCTCTTTCATTTTAAATCTAGAGAGAGAGACAGAGAGTTGTGCAACAGATGAAAAGTAGAACAAACCAAAGCACTGTGATTCTTAATCATCTATAAACTCAGTGCTTCTCAAACATTACTGTTCATATATATCAATTGGAACTTGTTAAAATTCAGACGCGGATGCAGCAGTTTTTAGTGACCTTGAGGTTCTACAAGCTCCCTAAAAGCTGATGTTGATGCTGATGTCGATGCTGCTGGTCCACAGTTAACATTTTTAGTAACAAGGAACTAACTCATCCCTATGAGAGCATGAATGCTGGTGAAGCAATTATTTGCCACACCGGAAGAGTCCTGATAAAGTCATTGGCTTTTGGCAAGTGACTGGAGCTCAGTTTTCCTATTTAAAAATGAGGAAGGTACCCAGTATGGTGGCTCATTCCTGTAATCTCAGTACTTTGGGAAGCCGAGATGGGAGGATCGATTGAGGCCAGGAGTTCAAGACCAGTCTGAGTAACATAGCAAGACTATGTCTCTACCAAAAAAAAAAAAATCAAAAAATTAGCCAGGCATGGTGGCACACACATGTAGTCCTAACTACTAGGGAGGCTGAGACATGAGGATCACCTGAGTCCAGGAGGTGGAGGCTGTAATGAACTGTAATCTTGCCATTGCACTCCAATATGGAAGAGTGAGACTCTAACTCAAATTTTTTTTTTAAGTGAGGAAGGTACAATTGTGACATGTCAAGTTTCCAAGATCTCTGGGATAGCTTTTCCTGACCTCCCTCCATCACACCCAGTGGATAGCAAAAGTTTAAACAAAAGTTTAGTAGCACTGTCACATGTCAAGGATGTTAGATTCTGGGAAAGAACAACAAAAAAAGGAGATTTTGAAATTCTTATAAAAAATACAGATGCCTCTACACTTACAATGCATTTACATCCTGCTGAACCCATCATAAGTTAAAAAGATCACAAGTTGAAAATGCTCATAATATGCCTAACCTACTGAACATTGTAACTTAGCCCAGCCTACCTCAACATGCACAGGACACTTGCATTAACCTATGATTGGCCACAGTCATCTAACATAGTCATCTAACACTTTTATAATAAAGTACTGAATATTTTATGCAATTTATTGAATACTATACTGAAATATGGCTTCACCTGAACACGGATCACTTGTGCACTATCTTAACATGGAAAAATCCTAAGTCAAACCCTCCTAAATTGAAGACCCTCCATAATTTAACAGTGTTTGTTCTTTTGGTGAAGGAGTATAAGGCATTTACATTAAATCTTCTGTTTCCAATTGTTTAATCTTAAATAGACTACTTTTATATTCAGATAAAATACAACTTAAAATAAAATATATTAGGACATTTGTGAGAAAGAAGAAACAAAGGAAAGAAGAATGGAAGGAAAGGAGGTAGAAAAGAAGAAAGAAAAGGAGGTTTGAAATAAATGACCTCTGCTATTTCTTCCTGGATTTGAAATGAACCCTAGATTAGCTACGAATTCTATGACTGACCTGAGAAAAGGTTAGATAGTCTTCTTGGAGAATGTTAGGCCTAGCCTTCAAAATTTTATGCCAAAAACAATTAATTTGAAGAAAAGGTATTTCTTTTCTTTTTTTGGAGAGTCGGTGTCTCACTATGTTGCTGAGATAGTCCTGAAGTCCTGCGCTCAAGCAATCCTCTGGCCTCGGCTTCCCAAAGTGCTGAGATTACAGGCATGAGCCACCACACCCAGCCAATAACTTCTTAAATTAAGAACTGAGGCCCCGAAAATATATGACTTATACTGAAAATACCACTTACAAGTGAAAAAATAAGCTGTGGAAAACAGTTGAAGATTTTTAAAAAACGCACACTAAATTTTATAATAAAGACTTTTTAACAATTTGAAGTTAGATATAACCACTTTAGCTTTCCTGACTAAGTTTTTGGTTTTGTGGTTTTGTCTTAGCTATGCTTGAAGGAAACATCCATACTTGTTTATTATACAACAGCTACTTGGATAAATTAATAAATAAAAGGATAAACTGAACTCTCTATTTTTACGAAACCACCAGGTTATTTTCTGTGTGTGTGTGTGTGTGGTGTGTGTGTGTGTGTGTGTGTGTGTGTGTATGTGTGTGTGTGTGTGTGTGTTGCCCTTGCTTATTTTAAATAATATAATATTAAGGTGCATCTTAAGTTAACCCCTTGATCAATCTGCCACCATGAAACAAAGTGGCAACAAATGAAGGTTTCCAATAGGCACATCTTTTATAGTTTTAAGAGTTTTCAGTTCTAGTCGATATGTGGGTGGTAGTTATAATCTATGTTTGCACTGGGATAGGCCTACATTTTGGCATTATTTTTTCCCTGTTTTGTGGCCATACCTTAAATCTTGGTCTTCACAGTGACATGGATGCAGCTGGAGACCATCATACAAAGTGAACTACCACAGAAACAAAGGCCTGAGTACAGCATGTTCTCATTCATATGTGGGCACTCTTTACTGGTCATACTGGCCCAAGGGTGGAATCAGCAGGTGCTGAGTAATTCTAGAGGAGGGAGAGTGGTAGAAGGATGAGGGCACATGACAACACACTGTGTAGTTGGGCCACTATCAAGGGGAGACAGGGCCATTTAAAGGCCCAGACTTCACCTGCATGCAATTCATTTATGTAATAAATCCTCACGTGTACTCCACAACTCTAAAAGTTAAAAAAAGTCATTATGCATATGTGTCTTCATATTCTGTAGGTCTAAAAATCTCAAGTTATGTCAATTACTATGTTTTAATACATTTTGAAATAAATCAATTTAAACAATGTGATAATCTACAGTAAAGAAATCATAAATTTATATGCATATAGTCCAGTTGTGTTTTTTAAATGATGAACATTAAAAAAAATTGTGTTCCCTAAAGACAATAACAACAACAACAACAAAACCAAAGTTTTACAGATGGTTGAAGACACAGGACATGATACTGTCTACACAAGGATGATTTATTGTCACTACCATTCAGACATTTTTGAATTCAGATGCAGATTTTTGACTAGCTCAGACTTCTTGACAGATTTTCTAGAATCATATTTCTACCAATATAAGTTAAATTGTCTCCTGCTAAACAAAAACTTTCACCTAGTCACCCGGTTATATGTGTCCAATGATGAAAAAACAGGATGTGACTATATGAGCTCATTATAAGATAAGAAAAGTAATAAAACACTAAACAGACACTCCAGATTGTCTTCAACCACAGTGATTTGTCATAGGGTTGCCCCACGAGGAAGTATTGCATGCATAAATATTCAAGAAACATGAAGTTATTAAGTTTCAATTTTATGTTTGTTAATAGTTGTCTATAACTGACAATAAATATTATCTGCCTTAGGAAACATTCATAAGATTGACAAAAGTTCAATGAATCCAATATAAAGTTGTCTAAAACTATTAAAATGGTAAAAAGTTTAATGTAAACAAGTCATTTAAAAATGTTTTAGACATGATATAATGTTTAAAAATTCATTTCTCTATTTAGTTTGTGTTATTTATTTTTGCATTAGTAAACCATATTCCAAATTCATTAAAGTCTTCTACTTATACAGGGGTTCTTAATCTTGGCTGCATATTAAAATCACCTAGAAGCTTTAAAAGTCCCAAAGCTTAGGCCAAACCCAAGAAATTATATCACATCTCTGCAGGTGGAAACTTGACATCAGTATTTTCACCTTTAGTTGGATGTAGGGATGTTGATTGGGTCAACAGGTGCAAACTATTAACCAAGAATGATACATGTTCATTTAGAATAAAGAACACCAGACGTTCACCAGGCATTCCTTTCCAAGAGTCATTATCTTTCATCTGAAACACTTTACCTTCATCAGTTATTTCATAGGTATTTCACCAAAGTGATCAAGAGGATTTAGGGCTCTCAGAATAGAGGGCCCTCTCTTTTGAGGACTCCTTTGAAAATCTAAACCTGAGAGAAATGAATACTTCCTTGTCCTCCACATAGAACTCCCATTTGGCTCACTGAACAGCAGAAAGGTTTTTAAATGACCAGGTGATGTTTCAGGCAGGTGCCTTGTCTCCAACATTAGGTTTCCCAAATGACCAGACCGATCCAGTCAGTTCTCCCCTTTCTGCCTGAGCTCAGAGACTTTGTTCCTAATCTGTCAGCACAGGCAACTGCTAGCAGGTATCTTATTTCATGCAGGAGGCAGGGAAAACAAAGAGGTGGCACCGCTCAGTGCTTTTAATAAGTGTTCAGTTGAGACCAGAACAAAGCTGTTCTATCTCTGGTGAACCAGGCCATTGCACATTAAGGACCAAAGGTAGAATCCAATTCCCAGAATATGTCTGTGCAAAAATGGAAATGAGCAGTATTTTTAGTAAAATTAGTAAAAAGCACATGAGACATAGCATCCAAACATAAAATCATTTACATTTCTTCTCACCTGCCTCATTTAATTTTCTCTATCATATACTGGAGTACAATTCAAAATATTATTTTCCTTGACATCCCTTTTAGGAACCAATTGTTTTATTTTTAAAATTTATTATAATTTTTTAATTTTTAATTTTAAAGATGTGGAGCACAATTCAGGGTTAGGTATACAAAAGTTCATTATGCAAGTGCCCTTGTTGATGAGGTGGTTCCCCCATCCCCAGCAGATTTCCACTAATGCCAATCCTGTCTACCCCCCACTCCCGGCAGATTCCCACTACTGTCAATCCTTTTCTTATAGTATTATGATAATTGCTCAAGGTCCACTTATGAGTGAGAGCATGTAATATGCAGTTCTTTGCTTCTGTGATAGATCACTCAGTATTATAGTCTCTAGGTCCATCCAAGTTGCTGTGAAGTTCATAATTTTGTCCTTCGTTATGGTTGTGTAATATTCCATCATGTATATGTACCACATTTATTTTTTATCCAGTCCTCTTTTGATGGGCAGCACGATTGGTTCTGTGTTTTTGCTATTGTGAACAATGCTGCAGTAAACATATGTTGTGCAGGTATCTTTGTCATAGAGTGATTTGAGTTCCTCCATGTATATTCCCAGTAGGGGGATTGTGGGGTCGAATAGAAGGTAGATTTTTAGATCTTTTAGGAATCACCAAACCGTTTCCCATAGACGTTGTATTAGTTTAAACTCCCACTAACAGTGTAGAAGTGGTCCCTTTTTCGCACCTGCATCCTCTCCAGCATGTGATATTTTTTGAGTTATTGATGATGACCATCCTGATTGAAGTTAGGTGGTATCTCAGTGTGGTTTTAATTTGCATTTCTTTGATAACTAGTGAAGCTGAGCACATTTTCATGTATATGTTGACTGCTCATATGTCTTCTTTTGAGAAGTGTCTATTTGTATCTTTTGCTCACTTTGTAATGGGGCTGTTTCTGTTCTTCTTTTCAGCATGTTTGTTTCCTTGTGGATCCTAGATGTTAGGCCTTTGTCAGACATATGGTTGGCAAATATTTGTTCCCAGTCTATGGGCTGTCTTCTTGAACTCTTGATGGTTTCTTTTGCTTTGCAGAAGCTTGTCAGTTTGATGAAGTCCCACTTATCAATCTTATCTCTTGTGATGTGGGCACTTGGGGTTTTGATCAGGAATTTGTTGCCAGTTCCAATTTCCATAAGAGTGTTTCCTGCATTTTCTAAGGTTCTTACAGTTTGTGGTTTTACGTTTAGCTCTTTGATCCATTTAGAGTTGATTTTTGTGTATGGTGATAGGTAGGAGTCTTGTTTTAATCTTCTGCATGTGGTCAGCCAATTTTTTCAGTACCATTTACTGAATAGGTAGGTTCTCCTCTCCCCAGTGGTTGGTGGTGGAGGCTTTGTCAAAGATCAGTTGGTTGAGAAATTGAGGTTTTGCTTATGGAATCTCTATCCTGTTCCATTGGTCTGTATGACTGTTCTTGTACCAACACAGGCTGTTTTGATTATTGTAGCCTTATAGTAAGGTTTGAAGTCTCGTAACGTGATACCTCCTGCTCTGTTTCTTTTGCTAAGGATTAGTTTGGCTATTCATGGTCATTTATGTTTCTATATGAACTTCTGTATTGCCATTTCCAGGTCTGAAAAGAATAATTTGGTAATTTAATGGGTATTGTCTTGAATCTGTAGATTGCCTTTGGTAGGACGGACATCTTAACAATGTTGATTATACCTATCCATGAGCATTATATTTTTCCATTTGTTTGTGTCTTCTTGGATTTCTTTGAGCAGTGTTTTGTAGTTTTCATTGCAAAGTTCTTTCACTTCTCTGGTTAGGAAGATGCAGAGGTATTTCATTTTTTTGTGTGACTATTGTGAATGGGATTGTGATTTTTATTTGATTCTCTGCCTGCTTGTTGTTGGTGAATAAAAATGCTACTGTCTTTTGCAGGTTTATTTTGTACACCGAGACTTTACCAAAGTCTTTCATGAGTGAAAGCAGGTTTTTGACAGATTCCTTTGGATTTTCATGGTATAGAATCATATTGTAAGCAAAGAGGGATAACTTAACTCCTCTTTTCCTATTTGGATACCCCTGATTTCCTTCTTTTGTCTAACTGCTCTAGCTAGGACTTCCAACACAATGTTGAACAAGAGAGGTGAGAGTGGGCAGCCTTGTTTTGTTCCATTTTTCAGGGGAAATGGCTTCAGTTTCTGTCTGTTGAGCAATAAGCTAGCTGTGGGTTTATCATGGTGCTTACTAATTTGAGGTATGTTTCTTCTATACCTAGATGTTTGAATGTTTTTATCAAGAAGGGATGCTGGATTTTATCAAAGGCTTTTCCCCCCTGCATTTAATGATATAATCATGTGGTTTTTGTTTTTACATCTGTTGATGCATTTAATTATTTTATGGTCTTGTGTATTGAACCAGCCCTGCATCCTGGGATGAAGTCTACTTGGTCATGGTGGATGATTTTTAAGATGAGTTTTTGGATCCAATTTGCTAGAATATTGTTGAGGATTTTTACCTCTATGTTTATAAGGGATATTGGACTGTATTTCTCTTTTTTTGTTGGATCTTTACCCGGTTTGGGTATCAATGTGATGTTAGCTTTGTAAAAGGATTTGGGGGAGAATTACATCTTTCTCAATTGCCTGGAATACTTTCAATAGGATTGGCATCAGCTCTTCCCCGTACATTTTGTAGAATTCTGCTGGAAAGCCATCTGGTCCAAGAATTTTTTTTGTAGGTAGTTTTCTTATGACAGTCAATTTCCTGTGTTGACATTGGTCTATTTAGTGTCTCAGTGTCTTCTTGTTTCAACCTGGGGAGGTTGTGTGATGTTAGAAAGTTCTCCATTTCATTTAGGTTATCAAGTAAATTTCTATACAGGTGTGCATAATCTCTGATAATCTTTTGTATTTCTTCGGGGTCAGTTGTGATTTGATCTTTTGTATTTCTGATTGTGTTTATTTGGGCTTTTTCTCTCTTTTTCTGTGTCATTCTAGGTAGCGGGTCCATCAATCTTGTTATTCTTTCAAAGAACCTGATTTTTTGTTTTGTTGATGTTTTCTATTATATTTTTGTCTTCTATGTCCCATATATGGGCTTTTAATTTTGTGATCTGGATTCTTTTGCTAAAGTTAGGGTTTTGATGGTCTTCTCTTTTCACTCCCTTAGGTGATTTGTTAGGCTGTCTTCTTGTGATCTTTCCATTTTCTTGGTGTGTGTTTGTAGAGATATAAATCTCCTCTTCAAATTACTTTCATGGCATGTCGCAAATTTTGGAAAGCTGTTTCTTCATTTTCATTTGTTTCCAAGAATCTTTTAATTTGTTTGATTTCAGTGTTGACCCAGTAGGTGTTCAGTATCATGTTGCTTAGTGTCCTTGTCTTTGTGAGCTTTGAAAAAAATTTTGTTGGTGTTGATATTTATTTTTATTCCACTGTGATCTATGAAGGTGCATGGCAATATTTCAAACTTATGGAATTTGTTTATGCTTGATTTATGGTTGAAGATATGATCAATCCTGGAGTATGTTCCTTGTAGTGATGAGTAGAATGTATATTCTATGGTTGTTGGGTGGAATATTCTGTAGGTATCTATTAAGTCAATTTGTATTTTCTGTGGTTGTTGGGTGGAATATTCTGTAGGTTTCTTTTAAGTTCATTTGGTCGCATGTCAGGTTTAGTTTCTGGATCTCCTTTTTGCCTTGATGTTCAACCTAGGGCTGTTAATGTAGTATTTAAGTCCTGTGCTATAATAGTATTAGAGTCAATATCTTTTTTTAGTTTACTTAGTAGTTGCTTTATAAATGCTGGTGCTCCTGTGTTGGGCGCCCATATGTTTAGGATGGATATTTCTTGTTGATGGGTTGAATCTTTTATCATTATGTAGTGTCCTTTTGTATCTTTTTGCATTTTTGATAGCTTAAATTTTGTTTTGTCTGATATTAAGATCGCAACTCCTGTCTTCTTTTGTGATCCATTTGCTTGGAAACCCATTTTCCATCCTTTATCTTTGAGACTGTGTGTGTCCCCTGTGGTGAGACGATTTTCCTGGATGCAAAAAATAATTGGGCCATGATTTTTTTATCCAGTTTGCCATTCTGTGGCTTTTGAGTGGTGCATTTAGTCTATTCACATCCTGGCTGATTATTGAAATGTAATTGCTTATTCTGTCATGAGGTTCTTATATAGTTTTTTCTTTGTTTGCTTGTTTTCTTTTAGCTTTGGAGTTGATGTATGTGTGCATTTTCAAGTTTGTTGTGATGTAGTCTCTGTTGAGTCTGCTCTGCTGTTCTCTTGGAAAGTGTGTGGTCATTCTTTTTTTCTTTCTTCTGTGCTTAATACCTTTTTAAGTGTACAGCTGGACTGGAAGCTGCATATTCTCTTAGGGATTGAATGACTGGGAAGAATTTTAATACTCTATCACTGATGAAGCTGAGCTTGGCTGGGTAGGAAATGCTTGGTTGAAATTGTTTATCTTGGAGAATTTTGAATATTGAACTCCAATCCCTTCTTGCTTATAGTGTATCTGCCAATAAGTCTGCTGCTATTTTATTCTGTTTCCCTGGGTAGGTAGTCTGACTTTTCGCTCTTGCTACCTTCAGGATTTTTTTCTTTTGTGCCTACTTTGTGTAGGCAAATTACTATGTGATAGGGGTTGATCTTCTCATTTGGTGTCTTGTAGGGTTTCTCTGTATCTGTTGTGGTTGGCTGGTTACATCTCTGGAGTGATGGGGAAAGTTTTCTTGAATAAACTCCTGGAACACTTGCTCCAAGGTATTCTCCATTTTCCCTTCTTCTTCTGGGATACCAATCAGGTGTAGGTTTGACCTCTTGATTAATTGCGCATCCCTTGAAGGCTTTGTTCTTTCTTTCTGAGTTTCCTTTTTTATGTTTTTTACAGATCAGGTTAATTTCATGTTCTGGTCTTCAATTTATGAGATTTTTTCCTTCTGCTAAATTATTTCTGCTTTCCATACTTGTTATCTTGTTATTTATTTCCAGGCTGAAATTTTTTATGGCCAAAATCTCTGTTAGAAGTTCTTTCAGTGTTGCATCTTGTTTTTTTTGAGTCTTATTCACTCTTTCCATTCATTCCCTAATCCCAGTCCTATTCTGGGGCCAGTCATTTGTGGTTGGTGACTTCCATTGTTTGAGCTCCGAGGTCTGATTTTTCAGGCATTTTCTCTTCATTATGCCAGGCATTTTCTCTTCATTATGCTAGAAATTACCTGTAGTCTTCCACTGTTTTTTTCTCATTTGTGACAGATCTCTTGCTTTTCTCTTTAGTTCCATTATTCAGTGGCAGTGGAAGAGGTTTTTACTTCTGATGTTTGCTCAGTCCTCTATTCTTGTCTTATCTGGGCTCTGGATTTATTCTATTTTGAAACAGGCCTGTTGGTGTGAAGCTTTGCTGTCTCTTGTAGTTTTGAAAGTTAAATAAGGTAGAGGATGGGGAGCTAGGATTCAGAAACTACTTGCAAATCACAAAGTCCACAGATTGTGGTATGTGTTCCCTGAGACCCACTCCCCACTACCACTCCATGTGATGATGCAATGTGTGTACCCCCTGAGTCCAAGATACAGTAGCATCAATGAGGAGACCAGAGAAAAATAGAATAGAATATAATGGACAAAAATTTAAAAATAAAGATAAAAAGTTGAAAAAAACAAACAGAAAATGAAAGCAGAAACCAAAACAAAAAACAGTTGAACACACACACACACACACACACACACACACACACACACTCACAGACACATACACACCAAAACAAATTAGAATAATAACAAAGTAAAACAAAGCAAAAACCACCACCAACAAAAACTGGGATAACGAAACACACACACATGTGACTAGCACAAAATTAATGGAGAAGAAAAAGAGAAAGACTGGGAAATAAAAGGAATTCCAATTGAACCCTCACACATAGACTCACACATACCTTAACCAAAAACAAAAACATAAACAAAAAAAAGAAAGAAAAAGAAAAGAACAAAGGATAGAGACATCAATCTAAAATTACAAGAAACATGAAAATTAAGAACATATGACATCTACAAAGGAACACAATAATTCTCCAGCAACAGATTCCAGTGAAAAGGAAAACTATGTAATGCCTGAAAAAGAATTCAGCATGATGATATTATATTTTTCTTCTTTTTATTGAAAAAATTTGGAGTACAATTCAGGGTTAGGCATACAAATAGTCATTATACAGGTACCCTTGTTGATGAGGTGTGCCCCTGACCCTGGCAGTTTCCCACTACTGCCAATCCCTTTCTTATAGTATCATAATAATAAACATGATGATATTAAAGAAACTCTGAGATATATGAGACAGGACATCCCCCAAAACAGAATTATTTTTTGGAGGGCAGGCACCTTGTAGTACACTTGGAATTTGTTCTCCAAATCAAACAGTTATCTGGAAGTTTTGGAAAGGTTGTTTTATGATTTGTGGAAAAAATGCCCCGATTTGTTGCAAACAGGTCACTGATTCTTCCACCATGACAACACATCTTCCCACACTGTGCTGAGTGTTCAGCAGTTTTTGACCCAAAACAACATGATTTCCACGACCCATCCTCCCTATTCACTCGATCTTGCCTGAGTGACTTTTTTGTTTGCTTTCCTGGATGAGAAAAGTCCTCAGTGGGAAACGTTTTGCAGACGTGAAAGAGGTGGAAAATAAAAAAAAGACAGAAGTACTAAAAGGCATCAAAATTGATGAGTTAAAAAACTATTTTGAGCAGTGGAAAAAAGCATCCACCAGAGAGTACCTTGAAGGTGACTGAAGTTTAAACATGTAAAGAGAAATACATAATTTTTTATAAATAAATTCTGGAAACACAAAAAATATAAAGAAATCAGAAAGACAACTCACATTTGAATGAGAAAATAAAAAAATACAGATAGCATTAAAAAAATAACCCAAATAGAAATCCTAGAACTGAAGAAGTCAATGAATGATATAAAAATTACAATTGAGTGTTTCAACAATAGACAAGATCAATTGAAGAAAGAATTTCTGAACTTGAAGATGGGTCTTTTGAAATACCCAGTCAGTTTAAGGGAGAAAGAGAGCCAGAGATAGAGATGATAGAGACAGATAGAGATAGAGGTAGAGGAGATAGAGACAGAGATAGATAGATAGAGATAGAGATAGATAGAGAAGAGAGAGAGAGAGAGAGAGAGAGAGAGAGAGAGAGAGAGAGAGAATGAATATGAGAATATAAAGAAAGCAGAAAGCCTATGTGACCTACGGATACCATAATGCAATCAAATACTTAAATTTTAGGAGTTCCAGAAGAAGTAGTTTGGGAGTTCCAGAAGGAGAAGAGATAGACAAAGGCAAAGAAAGCCTATTTAGCAAAATAATAGCTAGAAACTTCCCAAATTTCACAAGAAATTTAGATATTCAGATACAAGAAGCTCAAAGATCCCAAAATAAATTCAATCCAAAAGGTCTTCTCCAAGGTATATTATAGTAAAATGGTCACAAGTCAAAGACAAAGAGAGAATTCTAAAAAGAGCAAGAGATGGACAAAGGCCAAAGGACAAGGTAACTCTCATTAGACTAACAGCAGATTTCTCAGCAGATAGCGTATTCAAATACATAATCTTACAGGCTAGATGATGTATTCAAATACATAATCTCATAAGACTTTTTTTACTTCCTCAACTTTTTTAGCTTCTACATAAGAGTGAAAACATTTAATATTTGTCTTTCTGTGCTTGGCTTATTTTACTTAAAAATAGTGACCTCAAGTTCCATCTATGTTGCTGTAAATGACATTATTTTATTCTTTTTGTAGGTGGATGAATAGCATTCCATGGTGTATATACAGAACATTTTCTTTATCCAATTATTCATTGATGGGAACTTAGGTTGATTTCATATCTTTTTTCCTCTAATTTTAATTTTAGATCCAGAGGTTATATGTGTATGCTTGTTAGATGGACATAGTGTATAGTAGTAGGGAATGGGTCTTTGGTGATTTTATGTTTTGGCTATTATGAATAGTGCTGTAAAAAGCAGAAGAGTGCAGGTATCCCTTTGATATATTTATTTCTCTTTCTTTGGATAAACACCTAGTATTGGGATTGTTGGATCATATGGAAGTTCTTGTTTCAGTTTGATTGCTTATTTATTTATTTATAGAATGCTCCGTATACTGTAAAAACTGTACCAATTTACGTTTCTACCAACAGTGTATAAGAGTTCCATTTTCTCTGCTTCCTCATCAGTGTCTGTTATTTTTTGTCTTTTTTAATAATGACCATTCTAACTGGGGCAAGATGATAACTGAGTTGCATTTCCATGTTGATTAGCAATGTTAACCATTTTTACACGTCTATTGACCATTTGTATGTCTTTGAGAAACATCTATTCAGATTCTTTGAAAAAGTTTTTTTATTTTGCAAACTTTTAAAATGAGATTATTTGGGAATGTTTTTCTGTTAAATTATTTGAGTTCTTTGTATATTCTGGTTATTAGTCCCTTGTCAAAAGAATAGTTTGCAAATGTTTTCTCCCAATCTACATATTGACACTTCCCTCTGTTGATTGTTTACTTTGTTATGCAGAACTTTTAAAGTTTAATATAGTTCCATTTGTCTATTTTTGCTTTTGTTATCTGATTTTTGAGGTTCTAGACATAAAATCTTTGTCTAGACCAAATTATTTATGCTGGCCTTTGTCATATATAATGGAACTTTGCTTCTTTTTACTGTTTTTGATTTAAAGTTTGTTTTATCTATATAAGTATAGTTACTCCTACTCACTATTGGTTTCTGTTTTTGTTAAGTATCTTTTTTCATCCTTCATTTTCAGTCTAATGCATCTTTTCAGGAAATATGTGCTTCTTGTAACCAGCATATAGTTGGGTCATGATTTTATATCCATTTAGTTAGTGTATATCTTTTAAGTGGGCAGTTTACATTCAAAGCTATTGTAGGTTTGTGATGGCTTGTATCTGTCATTTTGTTAACTTTTTTCTACTATTTTGTATACTATTTGTTCATTTTTTTTCTCTCTTTTATAGTTTATAATTTTAGTTTGGTGATTTTCTGTAGCAGTAGCATTTGAGTTCTTTCCCTACATTATTTGTTTGTTTGCTCTATCAGTGAGTTTTATACTCTAAAGTGTTTTCATGGTATTATCCTTTTGCGTTCACATATTTCTTTAAACATTTTTTGTAGGGCTGGTCTAATAGTGATGAATTCCTTTAGTCTTTGTTGACTAGGAAAAACTTTATTTCTCTTTCATATTTGAAGTATAACTGCTAGGTATGTCATTTCATTCTCTCCTGGCTTGTAAGGTTTCTGCTGAGAAATCTCCTGTTAGTCTGATGAGGGTTACCATGTATGTGACTAGATGCTTTTCTCTTGCTCTTTTTATAACTCTTTATTTGTTTTTGATTTTGTCAGTTTCACTATAATTTGCCTTGGAGAAGACCTTTTTGGACTTATTTTATTTTGTGATCTTTGAGCTTCTTGTATCTGGATGATTAAATCTCTTGTGAGATTTGGTAAGTTTTTAGCTACGATTTTGTTGAATAGGGTTTCTTTGCCTTTGCCTATCTCTTCTCCTTCTGGGACTCCCAAAATTTAAATGTTTAGTTGCTTTATGGTGTCCTATATGCCACAGAGACTTTCTTCATTCTCTCTCTCTCTTTTAAACTGATTGGGTATTTCAAAAGAGCTGTCTTCAAGTTAAGAAATTCTTTCTTCACTTGATGTAGTCTACTATTGTAACTCATGATTGTACTTTTTATTTCATTCATTGAATTCTTCTTTTTGGGTTGTTTGCTTCATGCTGTCTATATATTTTTGACTTTCTCATTCATAATCTGAATTATTTTTCTGATTTCTTTATATTGTTTGTGTTCTTATCTCTCACTGAGTTTCTTTAATATCATCATGTTGGATTCTTTTCCAGGCATTTCATAGATTTCCTTTTCTTTCTTTCTTTTTTTTTTTTGAGTTGGAGTCTTACTCTGTCACCCAGACTGGAGTGCAGTGGTCACTCCTGGCCACCGCAGTCTCGACCTGCTGGGCTCCGGCAAACCTTCCACCTCAGCCTTCCGAGTAGCCAGAATTACAGTCATGCGCTACCACGCCTGGCTGATTTTTTGATTTATTGTAGAGATGAGGTCTCGCTGCCCAGGCGGGTCTCGAACCCATGGGCTCAGGCAATCCACTCACCTCAGCCTCCTAAAGGTGCGGGATTACAGGCTGAGCCACCGAGCCTGGCTAGATTTCCTTTTAATTGGCATATATTGCTGGAGAATTATTGTGTTCCTTTGTAGGTATTATATTTCCTTAATTTTTTGTGTTTCTTGTATTTTTAGATTGATGTCTCTGCATTAAAAGTTACTTTTACTGAGTTCCATATGTTCTCGCTCATAAGGTGATCTTGAACAATTATAATGCTATAAGAAAGCAATTGGCAGTAGTGGAAAACTGTCAGGGGAAGGAGGGGTGGGACTGGCAGCTGGTGGAAACTGCTAGGGGAGGGAAGGGCATACCTCATCAACAAGGGTACCTGCATGATCAATGTTCATATACATAACCCTGAATTGTACCCCACATCTTTATAATACATAATACATACATATAATACATATATACATAAATAAATTTTTTTAAAAGTTGCTTCTTTTAATATTTTTTGAATTGACTTTTGTACAGGAAGATTTTTTTCTGTCGATGCACCTATGGTATTGGTTAGGTAGAGTATTTTAGCTTTGATTCTGGGTGTATGCAGTAGTTTTGTCTCTGTAAGATTTTTTAAAAAATTGTAAATAGCATCAGTCATGTCTATAATTTCTTTAGTATCTTAGCTTGTAATTATTAGTGGAGACTGTATTGAGATTTTGCTGAGGACACTGATGCCACATGGGCCAGTCTTTGAGCAACAGTTGTCCAGTGTAGATTAAACATTTATGGCCTTGGGCCATTGGGAGGTATACCTGGGTACAGGTATTTGTGGATACAGGTGGGCTAATTCTTGGACCTCCAGGCAGTTTGCTTTGGTGCCAGTAGTGGCAGTAGTGGGCCAGGCAGATGAGCAAGTTCTTAGAACCCTGGGCAGCATGTGTGGCATAGCTGTGGCAGAACACTTGGGTTTCCACTGGCACACACTGGTGTTAGCATGGCAGCAACAGGTTGAGTTCCAGTCTTCAAGCTTTCATGTGGAACACCCAGGTGGGTACTGGTGAAGGTGGTGGTGGCAAAAGGTCAGGCAGGCTCATTCTCAGGCCCCTGGGAGGAGGGTGTAGATGCCAGGGATAGTTGGCAGGATGGAGCCACCCCAGGCTGCTGGATGGCATGCTTTGGCATTGGCAGCAGGTGCTCTGGTTCTGTTTTTAGGCCCCCTAATGGTGCATGCATGCTCCTGGGATGACTGACAGGGGCTCCCAGGCAGCATCTTGGACACAGGAGAGCAGTGTGCTGGCCCAGACAGACCTGTCATTGAGCCCCCAGATGGTGTGCTCAGGTGGTAGAAACAGCTGCAGCAGTGGGCATGTAGAGTCTGTTCTCAGGGAACAGCCATGTGTCCTGTGGTCCTACAGTTGGGGGCGTGAGGTTGCTGTCAGTGGCAGTGGCCCCAGGAAGGTGGGTTTCAGGATTGAGGTCTGAAAACACAATTTTACTCCCTTTGTCATGGGGTCAGCTTCCCTGATGTGTAGGACACTGTGTGGTTAGAGTGCTAGGGACCTTGACAGACTGCTGGGTCCATCTTGCATTGAGTCACTTCAGACCTCTGGATGGATGTGGGGTGATGTCAGTGGGACTCAAGAGATATGGAGATGCAGTGGTTGTTGGTCACAGGGCAGGATGCAGTCTGGTGGGTGCTGGGTTCTTTTTATTTTAAAATTGTGGGGTACAGTTAAGGCTTAGGTATACAAATATGCATTGTGCAGGTATCCTTGATGAGGTGTGCCACCCCGTCCCCAGACAGATATTGACTACCATTAATGGAAGAGAGGAGGGTGCTGGGTTCTTAACATGCTGCAATGCTGCAGGTGTTTGAGTCTCAGAGTGTGTGTGGACATAGGGTGAGCTCCTTTTCTGGGACAATGCTGTCACAGATTCTCAGCAGTTCCCTTTACCAGCCTCAGGACCTGTGAGGGTCAAGGTGCTCTTCCAAGGTTAGGATTTCAGAAGTCTGCTTTGGGAATGTGAATCTCTGGGGATCTTTCATCCACTAGTTCCCTGCATTGGAGGCCCTCTGTGTGCTACCAGCCTATCTGGTCAGGCCAGCTGCCTCACTTCTCTCCTTCTATGCTTGAAGGTGTTTTCTTCTATGCTTGAAGGTCACTTCTCTGCTGAATTCCAGTGTTCTTGCTTAGATGTGCTATTCAAAGTGTGATGGTCTACACGCTATTTTTATTCTTTGTGGAGGAGGGGAGTGCCTGGTGCCTCTAGTCTGTCGTCTTGAGCCCTCTCTCCTTGTACTTCATTTTAGCCTAGTAGTTTGTACTTTTTTCCTTAAAGGGTCAGTTCTCCAAAATCTACTCTGAGATAGCAAGAACAGGCTAGACTTGCAAATTACTGAGGTTGCAAATTACTGGGTTGGGTTTGATGGTTTCCATTCACTTTTCATGGCTATCTCACTTCAGATTTTGAATATATATTTATATAACCTGGATCCCTAAATTCTGTAGGATTATGGGATCATTCTTTCTTTTTGTTAAGAAAAATGAATTGAATTTCCCTTTTATATAAATGTAGGGGATCCAGTATGATTCTCTCACTTCTAAAGCTTCTTGGGAGCTGGGTAGAGGGGAAGGAAGGTGACTTTTTCCTGTTTCCTCTCAGGCTAAATTCCTCTTCCTGGCTCTCAGACAGATCTTCGTCTAGCCAACTCAGTTTTTGTGGTTGTTGTCCCCTCCTGTCACTTCTCATGTGTGAGGTCTATTCCCCAAATTATTGCTTAACACAGGACTGTTTCATACGGAAACAGACTTGTACTGAAAGGCTGTGGAGACTGAGGCAATTACAGAACAACAGGAAAAAAATTCAAAATTAAATATTGGACCAGACTTTTCTTCAAGATCATTCACTCCACGGAATAATCTCTCTCTGAGGTCTTAGGTTCAGTTCTCCCGGTGGAAACATCTTGTTTTTTCTAAGTCCCTCAGGGACCTCAAACTTCCTCCTTCTAGAAAAGCTAAGGGAAAATTTTCTAAGCACTTTTACTTTGTTACATAGGTCAATTTATCTCTTTTCATTTTAATCTTCTTTTCCCAGTTTATGCTCAGGGAGCTTTGTCTTGCACAATCAGAATAAACTTAGTCATGAATAAACTTAAATCAGAATAAACTTAAACAATAAACTTAATCATGACCCTTTAAGGCAGAAGAAGTATTGATTGTTCCTCTCTCCCTTTTAAATATAAAAATTTTATTTTCATTCTATTAAAAATTGAACTATTATCAGGACTACAATATTTGAGACCACACAACACAACTAATACCATTTTTTTGGTTTGCATTCATAACTCCCAGTCAACAAACTGGTCTTTCACTTTCTGGTTAACTTAGAAAAGTCATCTCAAACAGGACAGTGTCTTTTCACTCTGTTTCTCCTCCCCACAACTCCCCTACCCTTCCCTACCACATCCATCCTTCTCTATGATAGTGAACTTAGAATGCTTCAGTTCAAAGCCTAGGCAAATTGTAGGCACTTAAAAACCCATCTGGACCTCAATCATATTGAAAACAAGCAAACATTGATGTTTTGTGGAAACTCATTTTTTGGTCTCTGCTGTTTACTGAGCAAACTGTGGCTTCTATCCAGTGTCACCAGTTGACCATTTGTGTCTTGCCTTTGTAGACTCTGGGAAGCAGATTAGTGTTAAATTATAATTTTCACAAGGGTAAACACGTGACTCTAAACTTCTCTTGGTATACCAATCATTTAAAAGTGCTTTACTCAGGCCAGGCATAGTGACTCAGGCTTGTAATCCCAGCACTTTGGGGGTGAGGCAGGAGGATTGCTTAAGGCCAGGAGTTTGAGACCAGGCTGGGTAACACAGTGAGACCCTAATCTCTATTAAAAATAAAAAATAGAAATTAGCCTGTAGTTACAGCTACTTCAGAGGCTAAAGCAGTTGATTGCTTGAGTCCAAGAGTTTGAGACTGGCCTGGAGAGCATAGTAAGACTCTGTATCTTAAAAAAAAATAATATTACTTAATAATGGTTTCTATGATAAAGTCTATTACTTTAGAGAATATATACTTAATGCACTTTTGAGTTTTATGCCTTCCTTAACACCTCAAAAATATTATCTAATTTAGAATACTTTAGAATGGGCTAGGTGCATTTACTTTATTCCCTAGAACACGGTATTTCATATACATGCAGAAAACTGAATAATGCTGGGCATGGTTTCTGCAACATGACACCTAGTGTGACTAGATACTGGGCCAAAAGCACCATAATTATTCTTTAGCTAGAGATACATGGGGATTTAGTAAATTATTTCCTCTCCACTAACTTGGACATGTTCAATTAAAGTAATAGAACCATCACAATAGTTTAAACTTAGTCAGTTCTGGGTGATAGGCATGATTTTAAATGCATGAGAGGGAGAAAAGTGTAAACCATATCAGTCTTCTGATGGCTTGTTGATCACTATAGAACAAATACATGGGCTGAAAACAGTAAATGAACTCTACACTTGCATTGTGTGAGCACTGCCCACTTCAGCGACTGCCTAGTGACTTCTCATCAGACCTCCCAGGGGTCATGCTGTCTTATATGGATGGAATATTTCTGTCAGTTCCTCCTTATTAACACTAAAGGAAGGGAGTTATTTTGAGATATGGTAACATAGGCAAGAGTTAGCCATGCTTTGGAAACATTTGTGTAACAAACAGCCTAAGTGTTCATCTGAAGCATCTCAGTCTCTGTGTCAGAACTCTAAATTACAGCTCTAATCCCACAGAATTCTCACTACTCCCCCATGACTGGGCTGTTGTGGAAATTCTTTTGTATCCCTCCTATTTTTTAAATTTCAAAGATATAGGTTATAATTCAAGGTTAGATACATAAGTGGTTATCAAACAGGTAAAGTTTGGGCACTTTTATTGATGTTATGTGCCCCCCCCCACTATTGCCAATCTCTTTCTTATAGTAAGTATTATGATAAATGTTCAGGGTCTGCTTATGAGTGGGTACATGTGGTACTCAGATCTTTGTTTTTGTGATAGATCACTAAGTATTATAGACTCTAATTCCATCCAAGTTGCTGTGAAGCTTATAATTTTGTTTATCTTTATGACTGCACATTATTCCATTGTGTAAATATACCACATTTTCTTTATTCAGTCCATTTTTGATGGGCAGCATGGCTGGTTCCATGTTTTTGCTATTGTGAATAATGCTGCAATAAACATGATTGTGCAGGTAACTTTTTTATAGAGTTATTTGAGTTCTGGGAATATTTTCAGAAGGGAGATTGTTGGGTTGTATGGAAGGTTGATTTTTAGATCTTTTAGAAATTACCAAACTGTTTTCCACAGAAGTTGTATTAGTTTACACTCCAACCAGCAGTGTAGAAGTGTTCCCTCTTCCCTGAAACATCTCCAGCATCTGTTGTTTTTTGAGTTATTGATGATGGCCATCCTGACTGGAATTAGGTGGTATCTCAGTGTGGTTTTAATTTGCATTTCTTTGATGGTTAGTGAGGCTAAGCATTTTTTCATGTATCTGTTGGCTGCTTATATGTCTTCTTCTGAGATGTGTCTATTCATGTCTTTTGCTCTCTTTTTAATAAATTTGTTTATTTTTTTCCTTTTGGCACTTTTGAGTTCCTTGTAGATCTTGGATGTTAGTCCTTTGTCAGATTTACAGTTGGAAAATATTTTTTCCCAGTCTTCCAGTTCTCTTGATGGTTTCTCTTGCATTGCAGAAACTTTTCAGTTTGACGATGTCCAATTTTTCATTGTTATCTTTTATGGCATTCACTTTTGGAGAGTTGATCAGGAATTGCTTGCCTATTCTAATTTCCTTAAAGGTGTTTTCCTACATTTTCTTATAGGATTTTTATAGTTTGGAATTTTACATTTAGGCTTTTGATCCCTTTAGAGTTGGTTTTTGTGTCTGATGATATGTAGGGGTCCTGTTTCAGTCTCCTGCATGTGGTCAGCCAGGGTGCTCTACATAATCAGAGAAAATTCTCCAGTAATGAACTACAGAAATGATCCCTGAAAGTATAAAAGAATATTTCTTCTGAAAGTTGTTTAGGGGGTGGTCACAGGCAGAGAGTAGAAAAGATGGCACTGAGTTACTGCACATCCAAAACTTGAGAGCCATGATCACTGAGGATAATTAGAATGTGAAAAATTATAAATCTATGGATAATCTCTAAGTTTAAATTTGATTAGGTTGTAATAAACCTCACATTCCAAGAGGACCATGGACTGTGCCAATAATCAGCAGTATTTATACATTTAAATTTATTCTCATACTGTCAGGAAGATGGTGGTGGAACCAGTTGGACTAAGTGAGTTCCAGTGTGAGTGAGTGAGTGTATGGAATATTTGTATACATGTCAGTGAGAAAGTGGGTGTGTAAGTGACTGACTGAGTAAGGACTTGGGAGCAAGTGGTCAGGGCTTTCCTGGTGAAGCAGCTAGTGCTACAGCTACTATGTTTGGGCCCTAGTGTTTCCATGGTGCAGAAGTTGAGCATCATTTAAAAAAAATCAACAAAACCCTTCCTGGGAAGAAGCTACTGGGAGAGATTGACAGCTCCAGGCTCTGCCTCACCACTGCAGCACCTAGCTGGACACTGGCAGCAAGAGCTGAAGAGGGAGCACAGCAAGGGAGCCCAGAGACAGAGTCCCACTGGAGAAGACAAAACAGATACCCTGCTACCATCTTGAAAACTGGGCAGGAAAGTGTTCTGACTTGCTCACTAAAGAGTGACAGACCAACTCGATCTCTGTGAATCATGGATTAACTACTCAGAGGTTAATCATGACCCAGAGGAAATATCCTGAAAGCACAAACTCCTGAGGAACAGGATGAGTGCTGAGTCTCAGGTGCCCCACCTCCTACCCTGATTCAGCTGCGGGACAAAGGGTGTGACCAGAAAAGGATGAAGAAGACCTCTAAAGATATCAGTGGTAAGTCTGGAGCTGATCCAATCCCCTCATCCCCAGCAATCATCTAAACATCAGACCCATGTGGCTGGGGCATGACTGAGAGGGATGAGCCCAGATAGAGCCTGGACATCAGCCACAATAGGAGGGAGGAATCCATTCCAGGATAAGGCTGGCTGAGATACTGCCTGCCAGTACCTGGGGAAGAGACAATCCCACACCTCCCCATTGGTGGTGATCACCCTGACCATACTAGAGTGGGAGGGGAGGACTAAGGTATCACCCTCCTCCACTGCCCCTCTTCCTTCCCTGGGATGGACACTGGGGAGATTGTGAATGAGGCCAAAGCTCTGCAGGAGTCAGCAGAAGGGCAGCTGAGAGGAACTACTACAGAAACTGCCAAAAGAGGGCAGGTTGTTTGCTTTTTTAAAAATTTTAAAATATTCCTTTGTGCATGAATATGTATGTGAGGCTTCAATCTGCAACCCCTCCCCACGCCTTTTTTCTTTTTCTTTTTTTTTTTTTGAGTTGGAGTCTCACTCTGTCACCCAGACTGGAGTGCAGTGGCTGCTCCCGGCCACTGCAGCCTCGACCTGCTGGGCTCTGGCGATCCTTCCACCTCAGCCTTCCAATAGCTGGAACTACAGGTGTGCGCTACCACACCCAGCTAATGTTTGCTTTATTGTAGAGATGAGGTCTTGCCAAGTTGCCCAAGCGGGTCTCGAACCCGCGGGCTCAGGCAATCCACTCACCTCAGCCTCCCAAAGGCACGGGATTACAGGCTGAGCCACCGAGCCTGGCTCCATGCCTTTTTTCTTTCTTTCTTTTTCATTTTTTGTTCTCTGTTTATGTGTGTGTGTGAAAGATTGAGTGTTCATCTTTCAGCTTTTTTTGTTTTTGCTTTTTTTCCTTCTCTTTCTTTAGTTTAATGTGTGTATAAATTCATGTGTGAGGGTTTGATTTGAATTCGTTTTTCTTTTCTTTTCTTTTTTTCTTCTCCTTTCATTTTCGGATGTGTGTGTGTGTGTGCGTGTGTGCATGTGTGTGTGTTTGTGTGTGTTTGGTTTTCCTGTTTTTGTCATTGTTTTTTGTTTTGTTTTGCTTTGTTGTTATTCCAGTTTGTTTTGGGGTGTGTGTGCATGTGTGTGTGTGTGTGTGTAATTGTTTTTTTCTTTGGTTTCTGCTCTTGTTGTTCTGTGTTTTTAAAATTTTTGTCTGTCTTATTTAATTCTGCTTTTCTCTGTTCTCCTCATTATAGCTACTCTATGTTGGATTCAGGGGATACACACATATATTCATTGCATCATGACTCTATTGTGGTAGGGAGTGGGTCTTAGGGAACTCATACCACAGTCAGTGAACATTGTGATTTACAAGTAGTTTCTGAATCCTAGCTTCCCATCTTCCAACTTATTCAACTCTCAAAACTACAAGAGACAACAAAGTTTTTCACCCACATCCTTGTTTCAAAATAGAACAAATTTAGAGAACTGATTAGGGGAGAATAGAGGGCTAAGCAAACATCAGAAGTGAAAGACTCTCCCACTGCATAACTAAAGAGAAAAGAAAGAGATCTGTCACAAATGAAGAAAAATCAACAGAGGAACACAGGTAATTCCCGGTGTCGCAAAGAGAAAATGCCTGAAAAATTAGACTTCAGAGCCCAAACAATGGAATTCACCAACAACTGACCTCAGAATACAACAGGGATGGAAAGAATGAAGAAGACTCAAGAAAGACAAGATGCTACACTGAAAGAACTTGCGACAGAGATTTTGAACATAAAAATTTCATCCAGGAAATAAATATCAAGATAACAGTCATGGAAAACAGAACTAACCAAGCAGAAGAAATAATCTCAGAACTTGAAGACCAAAATAAGAATTACCCAACCTGTAAAAAACATAGACAGAAAACTCAGAGAGAAAGAATAAAGCCTCCAAGAGATGTGCGATTATATTGAGGCCAATCTACCCCTGACTGGTATCCAAGAAGAAAGGGAAATGGAGAACACCTTGGAGCAAGTATTCCAGGAGGTTATCCAAGAAAATTTCCCCTTTCTCACCAGAGATGTGACTATCCAAAAGCAAGAGATACAGAGAACCCTCAGAAGACATAAAATGAGAAGACCAACCCCTAGACATATAGTAATTCACCTACATAAAGTAGGCACAAAAGAAAAAATCTTAAAAGGCAACAAGAGAGAAAAGTTAGACTACCTACTGGGGGAAACCAATTAGAATAGCTTCAGACCTATCAGCAGAAACACTATAAGCTAGAATGGATTGGAGTCCAATATTCAAAGTCCTCAGAGATAAACAATTACTACGAAGAATTTCCTACTCAGCCAAGCTGAGATTCATCAACAATGGAGAATTAAAATCTTTCCAGACATTTAATCCTTAACAGATTATGCGCTTTCAGACCAGGTCTACAGGAAACACTTTAAAAGTGTTTTAAAAAAGGAAGAAGAAGAAGAAGAAGAAGAAGAAGAAGAAGAAGAAGAACCATGTACTTCCCAGAAGAATAGCAGAATGGAATAAACAGAGACTACTTTTTGACTACAAACTTGAAAATGCATACTCAGTAACCCAAAAGCTAAAAGAAAACAAACAAACAAAAACCAAGAAAAAAACTTTATAGGAATCTCATGATGGGGTTAAACAATCACATTTCAATAATCAGCCTGAATGTGAATGTACTAAATGTATCACTTGAAAAGGCACAGAATGACAAACTGAATAAAAAGCCATGACATAATAATTTGCTGCATCCTGGACACTCATCTCACTACAAGGGATGCACACAGACTCAAAATCAGAGGATGGAAAATGAGTTTCCAGGTGAATAGATAACAGAAGAAAGAGTTGAGAACTTAATATCAGACAAAACAATCTTTGAGTTACCAAAATTTTTTAAAAATTATTTTTATTTTAAAGATGTGGGGTACAATTCAGGGTTAGGTATACAAACGTTGATTATACAGGTACCCTTGTTGATGAGGTGTGTTCCTCCCACCCCTAACAGTTTCCCTCAACTGCCAAGCCCACCCCTCCATCCCCTGGCAGTTTCCCACCACTGTCAATCCCTTTCTTATAGTACTATGATAATTGTTCAAGGTCCACTTATGAGTGAGAACATTTGGTGCTCTGTTCTTTATTTTTTGTTGTTCTTGTTTGTTTTGTTTTTTGAGTTGGAGTCTCACTCTGTCACCCAGACTGGAGTGCAGTGGCTGCTCCCGGCCACCACAGCCTCGACCTGCTGGACTCCGGTGATTCTTCCACCTCAGCCTTCCAAGTAGCTGGAATTACAGGCGTGCGCTACCACACCCAGCTAATGTTTTGATTTATTGTAGAGATGAGGTCTCACCAAGTTGCCCAGGCGGGTCTCGAACCCATGGGCTCAGGCGATCTACTCACCTCAGCCTCCCAAGGTGCAGGATTACAGGCTGAGCCACTGAGCCCAGCAGTGCTCTGTTCTTTGTTTCTGTGATAGATCACTGAGTGTGATTGGCTCTAAATCCTTCCAAGTTGCTGTAAAGTCCATATGTTTATTTTTCTTTATGGCTGCATAATATTCCATTGGGTATATGTACTGCATTTTAAAAATCCAATTCACATTTGATGGGCAGCATGGTTGGTTCCATGTATTTGCTATTGTGAATACAGCTGCAACAAGCATATGTGTACAGGTATCTTTTTCGTAGAATAATTTGAGTTCCTCCAGGTATATTCCCAATAGGGGAATTGCTGGGTCATATGGAAGGTCAATTTCCAGTGCTTTCAGAAATCACCACACTGTTTTCCAAGAGGTTGCACTAGTTTGCATTCCCACCAGCCGTGTAGAAGCATTCCTTTTTCTCCACATCCTCACCAGCATCTGTTGTTGTATGTTTTTATTAACGATGGCCATTCTTACTGGGGTTAGGTGGTATTTCAATGTCATTTTGATTGGCATTTCTCTGATGACTAGTGAGGCTGAGCACTTTTTCATGTGTCTGTTGGCTGCCCATATATCTTCTATTGAGAAGTGTCTATTCATGTCTTTTGCCCACTTTTTAATGGGGGTGTTTGTTTTTTTCCTTTGGGGCATGTTTGAGTTCCTTTTAGATTCTAGATTTTAGGCTTTTTTCAGATGTACAGTTGGCAAATATTTTTTCTCATTCTGAGGGCTGTCTCACGGCTCTCTTAATGGTTTCTTTTACTTTGCAGAAACTCATCAGTTTGTTGAGAGCCCACTTGTCTGTCTTATTTCTTATGGTATGGGCACTTAGGGTTCTGATCAGGAATTGATTGCCAATTCCAATTTCCATAAGGGTGTCTCCTGCATTTCCTAAGATTCTTATAGTTTGAGGTTTCTGTTTAGGTCTTTGCTCCATTTAGAGTTAATTTTTGTGTATAATGATAGGTAGGGGTCCTATTTCAATCTTCTGTATGTGATCAGTCAGTTTTCCCGGCACCATTTACTGAATAGGTTATTTTCTCCCTAGTGGTGTTGTTGGAGGTTTGTCAAAGAATGAATTGGTTGAGAAATTGAGGCTTTGCTTTTGGAATCTCTATCCTGTTCCATTGGTCTGTATGTCTTTGTACCAATACCAGACTGTTTTGATTACTATAGCCTTACAGTAAAGTTAGAAGTCTAGAAGTGTGATACCTCTTGCTTTGTTTCTTTTGCCAAGGATTGTTTTGGCTGTTTGTGGTTGTTTATGTTTCCATATGAATTTCTGTATTATCATTTCCAGGTCTAAGATGAATGATGCTGAAATTTAATGGGTATTGTGTTGAATCTGTAGATTGCCTTTGGTAGGATGGACATCTTAACAACGTTAAGTCTTCCTTTCTGTGAGCATGGAATATTTTTTCATTTATTTGTGTCTTCTTGGATTTCTTTGAGTAGTGCTTTGTAGTACTCATTATAAAGTTATGTTACTTCTCTGGTTAGGAAGATGCTGAGGTATTTCATTTTTTGTGTGGCTATTATTAATGGGATTGTGCTTTTTAGTTGAGTCTCTGCCTGCTTGTAGTTGGTGTATAGGAATGCGACTGTCTTTTGCACATTTATTTTGTACCCTGAGACTTTGTCAAAGTCCTTTATCTGTGCAAGCAGGTTTTTGACAGATTCTCTTGGATTTTCAAGATATAGGATCATATCATCAGCAAAGAGTGATAACTTGACTTCCTCTTTTCCTACTCAGATACCCCTGATTTTCTTCTCTTGTCTAATTGCCCTAGCTAGGACTTCCAACACAATGTTGAACAACAGGGGTAAGAGTTGGTAGCCTTTTATTCCAGTTTTCAGGGGAAATGTTTCCAGTTTCTGTCCATTTAGCAATATGTTAGCTGTGGGTTTATCATAGATGGGACTTACTATTTTGAGGTATGTTCTTTTTATACCTAGGTGTTTGAGGGTTTTTATCAAGAAGAGATGCTGGATTTTACCAAAAGCTTTTTCTGCATCTAATGATAAAATCACGTGGTTCTTGTTTTTACATCTGTTGATGTATTTAATTACATTTATGGTCTTGTGAATGTTGAACCAGCCCTGCATCCTGGGGATGAAGCCTACTTAGTCATGGTGGATGATTGTTGAGATGTATTTTTGGATCCAATTTGCAAGAATCTTGTTGAGAATTTTTGCATCTATGTTCATAAGATATATTGGCCTATAGTTCTCTTTTTTTGTTGGCTCTTTACCCGGTTTGGGCATTGGTGTGATTTTAGCTTCATAGAATTCTATCTTTCACAATTTCCTGGAATACTTTCAGTAGGATTGGTATCAGCTCCTCCTTGTGCATTTTGTAGAATTCTGCTGGAAATCCATCAGTCCAGGGTTATTTTTGTAGGTAGCTTTCCTATGATGGAGTAAACTTCCTGGGTTGTCAATAGTCTATTTAGTGTCTCAGTGTCTTCTTGATTTAACCTGGCAGGTTGTGTGATGTCAGAAAGTCCTCCATTTCATTTAGGTTATCAAGTTTGTTTCCATATAGGTATACTTTTAGTAATCTCTGATAGTCTTTTGTATTTCTTTGGGGTCAGTTGTGATTTAATCTTTTGTATTTCTGATTGTGTTTATTGGCACTTTTTCTCTCTCTTTCTGGGTCATCCCTGTCTAGGGGTCCTTCAATCTTGTTAATTCTTTCAAAGAACATGCTTTTTGTTTTGTTGACGTTTTCTATGATATTTTTGTCTTCTATATTCCTTATTTGGGCTCTCATTTTGATGATTTGAATTCTTCTGCCAAAGTTGAGGTTTTGATGGTCTTCTCTTTCCAGCTCCCGTAGGTGATTTGTTAGGCTCTCAACTTGTTATCTTTCCATTTTCTTGATGTGTGCTCATAGAGATATAAATTCCCCTCTTAAACCTGTTTTCATGGCATCCCAGAGGTTTTGGTAAGATATTTCTTCATTTTCATTTGTTTCCAGGAATTTTTAAATTTCTACTTTGATTTCAGTGTTGACCCAGCAGTTGTTCAGCATCATGCTGTTTAGTGTCCATGTCTTTGTGGGCTTTAGAGAAATTTTGTTAAGTTACCAAAAATTTTAAAAGATACAGAAGGATACTACATAATGATAAATGGTTCAATCCATCGACAAGAAATATCCATCCCAAACATATATGCGCTCAACACAGGAGCACCAGCATTTATAAAGTAACTCCGAATAAACTAAAAAAAAAACAAAACAAAATACTGATTCTAACACTGTTATAACAGGGAACTTAAATACCCCTAATAACAACCCTAGATAAATCACCAAAGCAAGAAATCAGCAAAGACATTTGGAACCTCAACTTGTTGCTCGACTAAGCGAACTTAATAGATATCTAGGGAATACTCCACCCAACAACCACAGAATATACATTCTACTCAGCATCACATCTAAAACACTCCAAGATCAATCACATTCTCAGCCATATATCAAGCATAAATAATTTTTATAAGATCAAAATACTTCCATGCACCTTCTGAGATCACAGTGCAATAAAAAGAAATATCAACATCAACAAAATTCCCCCAAACCACACAAAGACAAGGACACTAAACAGCATCATGCTGAGTGATTAATAGGTCAACACAGAAATCTTTTAATCAACAGAAATTAAAAGATTCCTGGAAACAGATGAAAATGAAGAAACATCCTACCAAACCTCTGGGATGCCAGGAAATCAGTTCTAAGAGGGAAATTTATATCTCTGTGAACACACATGAAGAAAATGGAAAGTTAATAGCCTAACAAATCACCTAAAGGACCTGAAAAGACAAGATCACCCAAACCCTAACTTTAGCAGAAGAATACAGATCACCAAAGTTAAAGTTCAAATACAGGGCACAGAAGACAATAATATCAAAGAAAAATTCAAGAAAACAAAAAGCTCATTCTTTGAAAGAATAAAAAAAATTGTAGACCCCTAGCTAGAGTGACCAAGAAAAAGAGAGAAAAACTCAAATAAACTCAATCAGAAATGCAAAAAATCAAATCACAACTGGCCCCAAAGAAATAGACAAGATCATCAGAGATTACCTTGAGCACCTGTATGGAAACAAACTCAATAACCTAAATGAAATGGAGAACTTTCTGACATCACCCAATCTCCCAAGGTTAAAACAAAAAGACATTGAGATACTAAATAGACTAATAAAAACTCAGGAGATTGACTCCATCATAAGAGAACTACCTCTTCCTCCTCCCACAAACAAAGCCCTGGACCAGAGAGCTTTTCCACCGAATTATAGAAAATGTTCAAGGAGGAGCTGATACAAAGCCTTTTGAAATAATTCTATCATTTATATGTATCACATTAAGAATCTAGTCTCTTATCGATGGGCAGCATGTTTGGTCCATGTTTTTGCTATTGTGAATAGTGCTGCAATAAACATATACATGATGGAATATTATGCAGCCATAAGGAAGGACAAAATCATGAACTTCACAGCAACTTGGATGGAGTTAGAGTCTGTAATACTCAGTGATCTATCACAGAAATAAAGAACTGGGTACCACATGTTTTAACTCATAAGCGGACTCTAAACAATTATCATAACATTAGAAAAAGGGGACTGGCAGTATTGGGAAACTGCCAGAGGAGGGAGTGGGGGCACACACTTCGTCAGTAAGGGTACCTGATCTTAAACCAGGTGAAGTGGGGACAAAAGTGAGGTCCAAACTTTACCTGTACACTAACCATTTTCTTACCTAACTCTGAATTGCATCCTAAATCTTTAAAATAAAAAATATAAAAAGACAAAAATAGTATTACAGGAAATTGAGAAAGATAGAATTCTCCTAATCATTTTGTGAAGCTAACATCACTCTGTTACATCAAACCAGGTAAATATCCAATAAAAAAAGAGAAGTACAGGCTAATATCCCTAATGAGCATAGATGCATAAATTCTTAGCAAGATTCTAGCAAATCAGATCCAATAATACATCTCAAAAATCATCTACCATGACCAAGCAGGCTTCATCCCCAGGATGCAGGGCTCGTTCAACATTCACGAGACCATGAATGTAATTAAATACATCAACAGATGTAAAAACAAGAACCACATGATTATATGAATAGATGCAGTAAAACTTTTGATAAAATCCAGCATCCCTTCTTGATGAAAAACCTCAAACACCTGGGCACAGAAGGAATATACCTCAAAATAGTAAGCACCATCTATGATAAACCCACAGCCAACATATTGCTAAATGGACAGAAGCTGGTAACATTTCCCTTGAAAACTGGAACAATGCAAGTCTGCCACTCTCATCCCCCCTTGTTCAACATTGTGTTGGAAGTCCTACCTAGAGTAATTAGACAAGAGAAGGAAATCAGAGGTATCCAAATAGGAAAAGAGGAAGTTAAGTAATCCCTCTTTATGGATGATATAATCTATACCTTGAAAACCAAAGAGAATCTGTCAAAAACTTGCTTTCACTGATAAAGGACGTTGGCAAAGTCTTGGGGTACAAAATAAATGTACATATACACCAACAAAAAGCAGACAGAGAACTAAATAAAAAGTACAATTCCATTCACAATAACCACAAATAAATGAAATACCTCGACATCTTCCTAACAAGAGAAGTGAAAGACCTTTATAATGAAAACTGCAAAATGCTGCTCAAAGAAATACAAGAAGACACACAAAAAATGGAAGGTTATTTCATGCTCATAGAGAAGAAGAATCAACATTGTTATGATGTCCATCCTACCAAGGATGATCTGTAGATTCAACACAATACCCTTTAAATTACCAACATCATTATTCTCAGACCTGGAAATGACAATACAGAAATTCATACGGAGACATAAATGACGACGAATCCTCCCCAAAGAAAACAAAGCGGGAGGTGTCACACTTCCAGACTTTAAATTTACCATAAGACTACAATATTCAAAAAAGCTTGGTACTGGTACAAGAATAGGCATATAGAAGGAACAGGATAGAGATGCTGGTAGCAAAACCTCAATTTCGCAAACAACTCATCTTTGACAAAACCTCCACAAAACCACTGGGGAAGTGAGAATCTAATCAGTAAATAGTGCTGAGAAAACTGGTTGCCACATGCAAAAGATTGAAACAGAACCCCATCTATCAGCATACACAAAAATCAATTCTAAGTGGTTGAAAGACCTAAACATAAAACCTCAAACTATAAGCAGGAGACAGCCGTATGGAAATTGGAACTGGCAACCAACTCCTGGTCAAAATCCCAAGTGCCCATGCCATAAGCGATAAGATAGATAAGAGGGACCTCATCAAATGAAAAGCTTCTACAAAGCAAAAGAAACCATCAAGAGAGAGGGGAGACAGCCTACGGAATGGGAAAAAATATTTGCCTACTGTATATATGAAAAAGGCCTAACATCCAGGATCTACAAGGAACTCAAATGTGTTGAAAAGAAAAAAAAAACAGCCCCATTAAAAAGTGGGCAAAAATATGAATAGACACTTCTTCAAAGAAGATATATGGGCAGCAGACACATGAGATACCACCTATCCCCAGTAAGAATGACTATCATTAATAAAACAAACAACAACAAATGCTGGCGAGGACACGGAGAAGAAGAACACTTTCGACACTGCTGGTGGGAATGCAAACCAGAGCAACCTCTTTGGAAAACAGTGTGGTGATTTCAAAAAGAACTAGACATTGACTTTCCATATGACCCAGCAGTCCCCTTACTGGACATATTCCTGGAGGAACACAAATCATTCTACAAAAAAGATACCTGCACTTGTATGTTTATTGCAGCACTATTCACAATAGCAAAAACATGGAACCAACTGTGTTCAAACTGGACTGGGTAAAAAAAAACGTGGTATATATACATGATGAAATATTATGCAGCCATAAAGAAGGGCGAACATATGGACTTCACAGCAACTTGGATGGATTTAAAGTCTATCATGCTCAGTGATCTATCACAGAAACAAAGAGCAGAGCACTCTATCTTCTCACTCATAAGTGGAGCTTGAACATTTACCATAATCTTATAAGAAAGGGATTGGCAGTAGTGGGATACTGCCTGGGTGGGGGATGGGGACGACACAACATCAATAAGTGTACCTGATCTCAAACTAGGCAAAGTGGAGACCAAAAAGAAACCTAAACTTTACCTGTTCAATGACTACTTGAATACCTAATCCCTAATCCTGAATTGTACCCCACATATTTCTAAAAAAAGAATTGAACTGATTTTAAAAAAATAAATGTGTTCTCCTTACCTATTTCTCTTGCCTAGTTTTGCTGAGGAGCAATACGGAAAAAAAAAGGTCTAAGGGTAAGTAGGGGCTCGGGGAGCGGTACATATTATTGAGTTCTGAGGTTGGGTACAGTGGTTTACTCCTGTAATCCCAGTGTTTTGGGAGGCTAAAGTGGGAAGATTGATTGAGGTCAGGAGTTTGAGACCAACCTGGGCAACATTTTGAGACCTGCTCTCTAATACATACATACATACATATTTATATATACGTATATATTTATTTATATATATTACAAATATATTACATATCACTGAGTTTTATAAAATTGCTTAATATATCTATTTATATAATATGAAATACACCGATATCATATAGAAAACAGTGCTTTTGTGTGTGTTTTATTAAATTTACCATTTTAACAATTAGGTATAAAATTCAATAGCATTGCATAGATGTACAATGATGTGTAGTTATCACCACCATTCACTTCCAGAGCTTTTTCATCTTCCCAAACAGAAGCTCTGTTCCCATTAAACAATAACTGATTATTCCCCTCCCCTCAGTCCCTGGTAACACTATTCTACTTTCTGTCTCTATGAATTTGTCTACTTTAGGTACCTCATTTAAGTGGAATCATACAATATTTGTCTTTCTTTGTCTGGTTCATTTTACTTAGTATAATGTTTTCTTTTCCTTCTTTTTTTTTTTTGAGTTGGAGTCTCACTCTGTTGCCCAGACTGGAGTGCAGTGACTGCTCCCAGCCACCTCAGCCTCGACCTGCTGGGCTCCGGCGATCCTTCTGCCTCAGCCTTCCATGTAGCTGTAACTACAGGTGTGCTCTACCACGCCCGGCTAAATTTTTGATTTATTGTAGAGATGAGGTCTTGCCTGCCCAGGCGGGTCTTGAACCCGCGGGCTCAGGCAATCCACTCACCTCAGCCTCCCAAAGGCGCGAGATTACAGGTTGAGCCACCGAGCCCGGTTGTTTTCAAGTTTCAACACTGCTTTGTTTTTAAATGAAGTTACTTTCAATACTTCATTTGTGAGTCTTTTGTGGAACCAATAACTTAATAGTATTTTGTGATATGATTTAACATATCTCAAACTCAAAATCCTCGGTTTTGTCTTATACAACAGTTGTCAGTTGGGCTCGGATAAATTTTCTTTTTTTAAAAAATCAGGTATTGACTTGTAAAATGTGAACAGGAAAAAAAAAAAAGAACAGTAAGAATCTTTACCAAGTGATTTCTCTCAGTTGAGTTTGACTTGCAATTCAGTAATGAAATGAAATCTGTCCCTTGTACCTAGACTGAAAAAGACCAACAACGATATGTTCTGTTCATTGCTCCCTCCTGTGAGACATGGAGAGATGAGACCATGACTGATGCCACTTGTTAGAGGATAATGAAATACAATTGGTGATTAGCAGACTCAACAGAAATACTCCTAGGCACAAGAAAAACATGCCCAGATGGTATTCTCCACTTTTTAAACTAAAAAAGTCAACTACCTCTCCAATGTGTGCCCAGAATGCTGCCTTTTTAGACAGAGGCTCAAGCATTGATTTCTGTGCTCAGTGAACCAGCCACTAACCAGCCAATCAGAGTTTTTTTCATCCCACTCTCCCCTCATCACACAATGCCTTCTGTGATGAATTGGAAAGAGGGGAGCGAATAAACTGAAAGAACAGTAGAATGGAAAAGTGAGATTAAATATGATCCTATAGTGACCCACAACCTGTTCCTGCCAGCTGCACTCCAGACATTCAGCAGCTTCCAGGTGTGCAGCAAAAACCTGTAACAAAAACGTAATTCTTTTTTAGGATAAGCCTCTCATGAGCCCCTCCAGTTGTATCCACGCTCATGCCACCAAATGAAACTCTCAAATTGTGGAGTGCTTAAAACACAAACACTTGCAAATACATGTGCAAGTTCAAAATGAGATACAGTGAAGGGAATAAATTAACAGCAGCTGCAGCCCAATTAAGCAAAAATTTCCACAAGGGAAAGTTTACTTTTAATTTACCTAAACAAAACCTCTTCTTTTTGTTGCAATTTGCTGCTTATTAATTTTTCTTATTAAAAAGACTACAGAGAGTGACCAAAAATATAGTTATCACATCAGGGGAAAAAAATAATCAGTTCTTCTAATCAAAATAATTCTTCGAAGGGTATTTTTAGTTGACTATTTGTGTTGTAACATTTAAAAATATTCTAACAATTTTGAAAATTGAAGTTACACATGCACATGCTTAAAAGTGCCAAAGTTTATGATGAAACAGTAATTTTCGAGCTTGATCTAGTCATTTACCATTATATGTATATTTTATCTATCATCTATCTATCTATCTACCTATCTATCTATCTATCTATCTATCTATCTATCTATCTATCTATCTATCTATCTATCCATCCATCCTCTATCTGAGTTGGAGTCTCACTCCATTGCAGGCTGGGGTGCAGTGGCACACTCCTGACCACTCCAGCATCACCTGCTGGGCTCTGGCAATCCTCCACCTCAGCCTTCCAAGTAGCTGAAACTACCACACCTGGCTACTTCTTTTTTTTTATTTATTTATTGTAGAGACCAAATTTCACCATGTTGCCCAGGGTGGTCTCGAACCTGCAAGCTCAGGCAATCCTCTCACCTCGGCCTCCCAAAGTGTTGGTATTACAGGTTTGAGCCACTATGCCAGGACTAAGCTGTGTGTATTTATTGTGTAAACATGTTGTGTGTATATTTTAAAACAACATGTTCACACAATAAATATACATAGTTTATTTGTCAATTATGAAACAAAATTTTTAAAAAACCCAATAATTTCCAGCTCCATTCCTCCTTACTCCTTCAGCAGCCATAACTTTCAAATCTTTTAGCAATTTCTTCTAGTATTTATGTTTATATTTCTAGATAATATGCCTCTACTGTGTTTTGTGATTGTTGCATTTTTTACTTTGATAAAGATTTTGCTGCCTTTTACCAGGATTATCACTACCAAGTCCCCCCCCTTTTATCCCCCAAATTCCAAATATAATTATAGTGAGGAGAGAAGGAGGGGGAGGGGAAAGACAGTGTAAAGTCTTGTTCTATGGCATATTGTAAAGTGCATATATATGTAGACAAATAATAAAATAAAATAGTAGGCTGGGCATAGTGGCTTACATCTGTCCTCCCAGCACTTTGGGAGGCAGAGGCAGAAGGATTTCTTGAGGTCAAGACCTTCTTGAACAATATAGAGAGATCCTGTTATACACACACAGACACACACACACAGATACACACACACACACACACACGAAATTAAAACCTCAGCTGGGTGTGGTGGCATGTAGTCCCAGCTACTCCAGAGGCTGAAGTGGGAGGGTGGCTTGAGTTCAGGAGGCTGAGTCTGCAGCAAGTTATGATAAGTGCAACTGTACTCCAGCCTGGATGACAGAGCATGACCCTGTCTAAAAAAAAAAGAAAAAAAAGAAAAGAAAATGATAGCAAGATCCTACATTATGCTTGCTTTGTACTAGCTGCAGTTCTAAGCTCTTTGTATCTATTCACTCATTCATTTAACTCTCACAGAAATTCTATAAAATAGGTGCCAGGCTTATCACCATTTTATAGATTAGAAAACTAAGGCACAAAGAGTTTAAGTAGCTTGTAACTGTTACAGATCATCCACCCAAAGTCTGTAAATAGGCTCCAAGATAATAGATGTGACAGCTCTTTGAAAAAATCAGAAGCGATAGATACTTGCAAAGGGAAAAAATGACAACATGGACAGGGACAATAATGATGATATTTGGCCAGTACTGGACACACAGGAACAACTTGTGTGTGTGTGGTGTGTGTGTGTGTGTGTGTGTGTGTGTGTGTGTATGTGTGGGGAAGCATGATGCTTATGCAATTGGGGGTCCTTCTTTAAAAAAAGAGTTCAATAATAGGTACCAAAATATGTATTTACTTAGAGTGAGAAAAAATCACAACAGATTAGCAATCTAAAATTGTGACAAATACCATGAACATGACAACACCCAGAAAAACAACATAATATATTAATAACAGCCTGACACACCTCTCAAATTCCTTTTTCCTACCTTATTGGCTTCACACTCTGATCACCTCCTCATATATCAGCAATTCTGTAATACAATTTGCTCAAGAGAGCTTAGAAAACAAATTCATTCTTTCCTCTAGTGTAATAGATAAAAATGTTTTTAATATTAACAGCTTAGCACTTTATTTCAATTTTACAATTTGTTATTAAGAATGTTGTGCGAATTTTAGGATGGCTGTCCAATTTGGAAGAAACTCAAGTACATAGATCTTTTGTAATGAGCTGATAATTTCAGAGCATTTCGAGGTTTACTGTGTTGTCATTGCTTTTCTTTGAAATGACATTCATGAACAAGAGACTGGAAGGAAACCCAAAGTGTGGAGCCCTCCAGTTTGTCACCTCTGAGGGTGAAAACCCCTAGACGTAAAGCCCCTGACCTCTAACGCTTAGGCCACTCTCATCCCCATTTTTGTTGCTGTGATGTTGCAGTTCCATTCAGGTGACAGAGTCCTGGTCCCCAAGAACAGTGCAGGTTTAATCTCCCAGGTTGAAGACCAAAGTGTGGGGACACAATGACCTGTGGTCAAGGCCCTGTGATCCGGGCTGATGCTGGCAGTATTAGAGGGCAGGAGGCCCAGGCAGGCTCTGGAGTTAAAACTGTAATTTGTTTCAGGAAGGAGGCCAGGGCTTGATGAACAGACTGAGATAAATATGCTAATGAGAAGACTTGCTATACTGTGCATGAGCTGAAAGACAACTATGCATTTCTTTATTCAAATAAAACACCTGAGACATTCCAGCAAAGTAAAGAAATAAGTCTTCATTTGAGCAACTTTCATTACAAGGCATGGAAGGAGCAAAGTAGGGATGGGAGAGAGCACAGATTAGCAGTAAGGAGATATGGGTTTCACTGCTGGACTAGACCACAGCCAACATGCCTTTACTTCCTCTCTGCAAATGGGAATGATGAAATGCATCACTCCCTTGGTTCCTTTCAGGACCCTAAACTAGCCAGATGCGAGTATGAATGAAAATCCTCACCCCTCATATCCCAACCCAATCCAAACAGGCAATTAGCTGAGTGGGGACACAGTCCTTGTCATGTTTCCCAGTTTCATTGGTGTAGCCAACGTCATACCAGACTTGGAATTTGAAAGGAAATCCAAGAGAGGGCACCATAAACCATTCTATAAAAGCAGAATCTTTTCCATCGTCATCCCACAATTTTGCAAGTTGTACAAATTCATGGAAACCTTGGTGTCTTAAAAGTTAAAAAAAGAAAAGTGAGAGAAGGTACAAAAAAGAATCTATAAGCACCTTCTAGCTTGAGGCTTGTAGAGTGCACTTCCAATGATGGAGGTGGAAAGAGAACTAAATAAAGCTTCTAAATGCCTCCCTCCTCCTCCTCCTTCTTTTTTCCTCTCTTCCTCCTTCTCTTCCTCCTCCTCCTTCTCCTTCTAAGTATTAAAGTACAATATAAAGAGGCTTGACACCTTCTAAATTGTGTTTCTGTAAGCATCTTAAAACAACCTGTGGGCTTTTTCTAGTTAAAATATTAGGAAACAAGGTTTTAGGGTACTGTTTCTCCAATTAATAAAAAATATTTTAATAATGCACAATGATATAGAATGATAAGTTAAAATATAAACCCTGATGCAGTAAAGAAAGTTCTCTTCCCAAATTTAGTCACTGGTGTACAAATCTGTTCAGGGAACACCTTGACTTTCAAAAACAGCATCATGTGCTCTCTGGCTCAGTTTTTTTTTTTTTTAAAGAGTGAATGTACATCACTTTTTTTCTGACCAAAAATATTTTCTTATTTTAAAATCATTAGCTCTGATAATAAAATAACACACAACCATGAAAAAGATTACAAATTTGGGAGGCCGAGGTGCATGGATTGCCTGAGCCCACGGGTGTGAGACCAGCCTGGACAACTTAGCGAGATATTGTCTCTACAATAAATCAAATTTAACCAGTAATAGCCTGTAGTTCAGGCTATTTGGAAGGGCTGAGGTAGAAGGATTTCCGGAGTTCAGCAGGTTGATGCTGGGATGGCCGTGAGCATGCCACTGCACTCCAATCTAGGCGACAGAGTGAGACCACAACTCAAAAAAAAAAAAAATACAAACTGTACAGCATAAAATAGTGACAGTTCCTATAACTCCAAAGGGAAACACTGCTTGGTTTATATTCATCCAGATAAGTTTTCAATGCATGCTATTATAGATCTTCGTGGTATATGTAAATTGAATAGGACATATGTATTGCTGTTTTCACTTTGCCCTTTTATTTTCTTTAACTTGGATCTCATTAATGGTCATCTGTCTGTGTCAATGCATGTAGTTACTTCTCTCTTTACACCACCACAAATTACCATTGTAAAGAAGGATCATGATTGTTTAATTGGCTATTAATATGCATTTAGGTTGTTTCCAATGTTTCTGCATGGAAACAGTAACGAGTAAAATACTTGTTCAAATATCTTTGTGCACATCTGCACATATTTCTGCAAGATAAATTCTTAGAAGGGGAATTGCTGGATCAGGGACCATGCATATCTTAATTTTGATACACATTGCCAAATTGTCTTCCAAAAGGATTAAGCCCATTTATACCCCAACACTGTCACATAAATTTGCCTGCTTTTTTCTCTGACATTTTGTTAACATTTGTACCTACTAACTTTTAAAGCTTTAGCAATCTGATTATCAAAGGAAGATATGTTGCTCAAATTTTTCACATCTGAATTTGCTATTATATGATAGGAAGATATTATGTAAAAGATCACTAATAATAAATAATTAAATAATAAACTTATAAATAAAGCAATAATGAAAAAATTGGTACAGTTTTTTTTTTTAAGTTTTAAAACAAAGTTTAATAGAGAAAGAAGAGAGAAAAGAAAGGGAGGCATACCAGAGCTGGCACAGGCAAAAGAAACTGCCAGTTCAAAGGCCTAACATCTGGGATCTACTGTTTTCCAGGTTTAGAAGGTTCCAGAATTGATGGTGTGTTCTGCATCCTACCTCCTTCCTGACTTATTGCCCTCTCCCCAGCCTCTCCAGCTCCCCAAATGTTTGTGTCCCTCAGTTCTTCTCCCCACACTACTCTCCATGATTCCATCGTTTGAATTCAAACAGAATCCAAATTTGATGCCTGTCCTTTCAACCAGTGGACAAATGTGGACTTTAAGATGTGATTGTATAGAAGGGAAAATGGTTTCACCTCCACAGGACCAGAGCTGTCATCAGGACTAGTGGCTTTTGTCTTGAAAATGAGGGCTCCCTTTGTAAGGGGTGTATTTGTTTCTGCGTTTTAGTATTTTTTCCTAGTTGAAACAAAAATGCATTTACAAAAGTTAAAAAAAAATTCATACAGGACGTGTAGAACTAATGAAAAGTGAGTTTCTCTCTCTCAGTCTAGACCTCCAGTCTTGCAACACCTATTAATAATTTTTAGTGTGCTCTTCCATTGATTTTCTATGTGCATACACATGTCAATTTTTTTTACATAAATGGAAGCATGCCATGCACACTGTTGTATAATCTACTTTAAAAAATCGAATGTATTATACATATTATTATAAATCTTGACATTCACATGTACCTAATTCTTCTTAACAAATGCACAGTATTCTCTGGTGGATATGGCACAGTTTATCTTCCCAAGTCTCTACTATAGAGGACTTAGGTTGTGTCTCTTGTTTGGATATGACATATAGACAATGTCCTTTGTGTGTGTATGTTAGTATATGTGCAGGATCTGTCCCTAAAATGCAATTGATGTGTTATAGGATTTTTGCTTTTTAATGTGGCTAGTTATTGCAAAACCACTTTTGAAAAAAGTTTTACCAATTCACTCTCTTACCAATGTGTAAAGGGCTTTTCCTCACTGCATCTAAAGAGGCTGTTTAAAAATTAGCAATCCCACAATTACTATGCATACGAAAAATGTCCTAAGGAAATGGATTTTCTTTTTTTTTTGGTTTGAAAAATATAGTTTATGTAGAAGGTATATCTGAGAGAGGGAGGGGGGGGAGAAAGAGTGAGAGAGAGAGAGAGAGAGAGAGAGAGAGAGAGAGAGAGAGAGAGAGAGAGAGATTCACCTCCCCAAGGAAGGGGGCCAAGGTTAGGAAACTTGGTGACGACCATAGCTCAAAGAGCACATGGTCACACCAGAGTCTAGTAAGACAATGGCCAGAAATGGATTTTCAATGAAAGGTGCAAATTACATAAAATGGAAGCCATCTGGATCCTTCAAAGGGAGTCACATCAGGCCTATTGATATGAGTGTTCCTTTATGACTTTACACTATTTGTTTCTATGTACTCCAAGTCCTTAGTGAACCACCCCAACTTTGGCAATTTTACCAATAAATTACTGACGCTGAAGGAGGTGATAGTCCCAACATCACTTAAGTGCCCATACCCAAACTGCTTTCTTGCACATTCTTCTACTCTGAAGCTTGAGCTTACCTCTAAGTTATTAACAGAACCACTTCCTATTGCCCCTGAATTACTAACTGCTCTAAGCCACTGATTGTCCAAAGAAAAAATACCACATTCACTGCCATTAATAATAGTCCTTCCGTCAGATTACAGAACTTCTTCCCCAAAGTGCTCACAACATTTTTTTTAAAACATATTTTTTATTATAAAATTGTGGGGTACAGTTAAGGGTTAGGTATACAAATGTGCATCATTCAGGCACCCTCGTTGATAAGGTGTGTCTCCCCATCCCCAGACAGATATTGACCGCCATTAATCCCACCTCCCTTCCCCTCTCTGCCCCCCCATAGTTTCCCACCACTGTCAGTCCTTTTTTTATAGTATTGTGGTAGATGTTCAAGGTCTACAATATGAGTGAGAACATGTGATACTCAGATCTTTGTTTCTGTGAGAGATCACTCAGTATTTTAGACTCTAGTTCCATCCAGCTTGCTGCAAAATTCATGAATTTGTTCTTTTTTTATGGCGGCATAGTATTCCATCATGTATATGTACCACATTTTAAAAATCCAGTCCTATTTTGATGGACAGCATGGTTGGTTCCAGGTTCTTGCTATTGTGAACAATGCTGTGATAAACATTCGTGTGCAGGTATCTTTTTGATAGAGTGATTTGAGTTCTTCAGGGTATATTCCCAGTAGGAGGATTGCAGGGTCATATGGGAGGTTGATATTTAGAGCTTTTAGGAATTGCCACACTGCTTTCCACAGAGGTTGCACTAGTTTACACTCCCACCAACAGTGTAGAAGTGCTCCCTTTTCGCCACACCATCTCTAGTAGCTATTATTTTTTGAGCTGTTGATAATTGCCATTCTGGCTGGAGTTAGGTGGTATTTCAGTGTGGTTTTGATTTGCATCTCCTTGATGATTAGTGAGGTTGAACATTTCTTCATGTGTCTGTGGGCAGCTCAGATGTCTTCCTTAGAAGTGTCTGTTCATATCTTTTGCCCACTTTATAATGGGGTTGTTTGTTTTTTTCTTTTCAGAACGTTTGAGTTCCTTGTAGATCCAAGATGTTAAGCCTTTGTCGAACCTGGAGTTGGCAAATACTTTTTCCCAGTCTGTGGGCTGTCACCCTGCTCTCTTGATGGTTTCTTTGGCTTTCAGAAGCTTTTCAGTTTAATGAGGTCCCACTTGTCTATCTTATCTCTTATGGCCTGTGAGTTTCGGGTTTTATTCAGGAATTGGATGCCGGTTCCTATTTCCACAAGGGTATGTCCTGCATTTCCTAAGGTTCTTATGGTTGGAGGTTTTACATTTAGGTCTCTAATCCATTTAGAGTTAATTTTTGTGTATGGGGATAGATAGGGGTCTTGTTTGAGTCTTCTGCATGTGGTCAGCCAGTTTTCCCAGCCCCATTTACTATATAGGTTCTCCTCTCCCCAGTGGTAGGTGGTGGAGGCTTTGTCGAAGACGAGTTGGTTGAGAAATTGAGGTTTTGCTTCTGGAATCTCAGTTCTGTTCCATTGGTCTATATGTCTGTTCCTGTACCAATACCAAGCTATTTTGATTATTGTAGCTTTATAGTAAAGTTTGAAGTCTGGTAATGTGATACCACCTGCTTTGTTTTTTTTTGCTGAGGATTGTTCTGGCTATTCTTGGTCGTTTGTGTTTCCATATGAATTCCTGTATTGTTTTTTCTAGGTCTGAGAAGAATGTTGGTGGTAATTTGATGGGTATTGCATTAAATCTGTAGATTGCCTTAGGTAGGATGGACATCTTCACAATGTGGATTCTTCCAATCCATGAGCATGGGATATTTTTCTAGTTGTTTGTGTCATCTTTGACTTCTTTGAGCAGTGTTTTGTAGTTTTCATTATAAAGGTCTTTCACATTTCTGGTTAGGAAGATGCCAAGGTATTTCATTTTTCTTTTGTGGCTATTGTGAATGGAATTGTGCTTTTTATGTGGGTTTCTGTTTGTTTATTATTGGTGTAGAGAAATGCAATTGTCTTTTGCACATTTATTTTATATCCTGAGACTTTGCCAAAGTCCTTTATCAGTGTAAGGAGGTTTTTGACAGACTCTCTTGGGCTTTCAAGGTACACAATCATGTCATCTACAAAGAGAGATAACTTGACTTCCTCTTTTCTTATTTGGATACCCTGATTGCCTTCTCTTCTTTGATTGCTCTAGCCAAGACTTCCAATACTATATAGAACAGGAAGGGTGAGAGTGGGCATTCTTGTCTTGTTCCAGTTTTCAGGGAAAATTGTTCCAATATTTGTCTATTTAGGAGTATGCTGGCTCTGGGTTTTATTATTTTGAGGTATGTTCCCCGTATGCCTAGATGTTCAAGGGTTTTTATCAAGAAGGCGTGCTGGATTTTATCAAAAGTTTTTTCTGCATCTAATGATATAATCATGTGGTTTTTGTTTTGACATCTGTTGATGTATTTAATTACATTTATGGTTTCATGAATGTTGAACCAGCCTTGCATCCCAGGGATGAAGCCTACTTACTCATGATGCATGATTTTTGAGATGTGTTGTTGAATCCGGTTCGCTAGGATCTTGTTGAGAATTTTAGCATCTATGTTCATCAAGATATTGGCCTGTAGTTCTCTTTCTTTGTTGAGTCTTTACCTGGCTTGGTTATCAATGTGATGTTAGCTTTGTAAAATGATTTGGGGAGAGTTCCATCTTTCTCAATTGCCTGGAATACCTTCAGTAGGATTGGTATCAGCTCCTTCTTAAATGTCTTGTAGAATTCTTCTGGAAAGCCATCTGGTCCAGGGCTTTTTTTGTAGGTAGTTTTCTTATTATGTAGTCAATTTCCTTGATTGTTATTGGTCTATTTAGGGTCTCAATTTCTTCTTGTTTCGATCTAGGCAGGCTGTGTGATGTCAGAAATTCCTCCATTTTCTTAAGGGTTTCAAGTTTGTTTCCATACAAGTGTACATAGTAGTCTCTAATGATCTTTTGTATTTCCTCAGGGTCAGATGTGACTTCATCTTTTGTGTTTCTGATTGTGCTTAATTGGATTTTTTTCTCTCTTTTTCTTGGTCAGTCTAGCTAGAGGACCATCGATCTTGTTTATCCTTTCGAAGAACCAGCTTTTTTATCTCATTGATTTTTTGTATTTTTTTTTGTCTTCTATGGCCTGGATTTGGGTTTTTATTTTGGTGATCTGGATTCTTCTGCTGAAATTAGGGTTTTTGTGGTCTTGCTTTTTCAGCTTCCTTAGGTGGCTTGTTAGGCTGTTAATTTGTGATACTTCTATTTTCTTCATGTGCATTTGTAGGGATGTGAATTCTCCTCTTACTACAGCTTTCATGGCATCCCAGAGATTTTGGTAAGACGTCTCTTCATTTTCATTTGTTTCCAGGTATCTTTTAATCTCCGTTTTTATTTCATATTGACCCAGGAGTTGTTTAGCATCATACTGTTTAGTGTCCATGCCTTTGTGGGTTTGGGGGTGACCTTGTTGGTGTTAGTGTTTATTTTTATTCCACTGTGGTCCGAGAAGGTGCATGGTAAAATTTCTGCTCTTTTATATTTGCTTATGCTTGATTTACGGCCAAGTATGTGGTCAATCTTAGAGTACGTTCCGTGTGGTGATGAGTAGAATGTATATTCTATGGTCTTTGGATGGAGTGTGCTGTAGGTATTAATTAAGTCCATTTGGTCAAGAGTCACATTGAGGTTCCAGATCTCGTTGCTGATTTTTTGTCCTGATGATCTGTCTAGGGTTGTGAGTGGGGTATTGAAGTACCCAGCTATGATGGTGTTAGAGTTGATATCTTTTTTCTGCTTTATGAAAGTTGGCGCTCCTATGTTGGGTGCATATATGTTTAAGATGGATATTTCTTGTTGATGAATTGAACCTTTTATCATTATGTAGTGGCCTTTTGTATTTTTTTAAAATTTTTCATAGCTTGAAGGGTATTTTGTCTGAAATTAAGATTGCTACTCCTCCTTTCTTTTGTGTTCCATTCACCTGAAAGTTTATTTCCCATCCTCTTATTTTAAGTCTGTGAGTGTCCTTTCTAGTGAGGTGAGTCTCTTGAAGGCAATAGATTGTTGCCTGGTGATATTTTATCCATTTTGCCATTCTATGTTTTTTCAATGGTGCATTTAGTCCATTCACATTTAGGCTAATTATTGAAATGCAAGAGTTGATCCCTGTCATAAGGCTCTTACAGAGTTGTTGTTACTGTTTGTTTGTTGCCTTTCTTTTGGTTTTGGAGTTGGTTCATGTGTGTTTTTAATCTTTTGCCTGTACTCTTGTGAAGAATACTGTTGCTCTTTTTTCCTTTTCTTCTGTGTTCAGTACTTTCTTAAGTGTTTCTTATAGAGGTGGTCTGGTGGTAGCATAGGTTCTTAGGGATTAGATATCTGGATAATATTTCAATTCTCCCTCCCTAATGAAGCTTAGCTTGGCTGGGTAGGTTATTCTTGGTTGAAATTGTTTATCTTTTAGAACTTTAAAGATAGGGCTCCAGGCTCTCCTAGCCTGGAGGGTTTCTGTAGATAAATCTGCTGCTATTCTAATTGGCTTCCCTGGTAGGTAGTCTCTTGCTGCCTTTACGATTTTTTCTTTTATAGTTACTTTGCTTAGGTGAGTTATTATGTGTCTGGAGTTGGTCTTCTCATTTGTTGTCTTGCTGGGGTTCTCTGACTCTCTTGTGCTTGAAATTTTTCATCACTGATGAGATGAAGGAAGTTTTCCTGAATGATTTCATGAAATGTTTGTTCCAGTGTGACCTCTTACTTTCTCTGCCTCAGAAATGCCAATCACTCTTAGATTGGGTCTCTTGAAGTAATAAATAATTTTTTGAAGTTTTTTTCTGTCTTTTAAAGCTTCTTTTCTATGTTTTTGACAGTTTGCATTAATTCTGCATTTTGGTCTTCAAGTTCTGAGATTCTTTCTTCTGCTTGGCTAATTCTGCTTTCCATGCTTAATAGTTTGTTATTTATTTCCATCACAGTATTCTTTACTGCTGTTATTTCTGTCATCAGCTCCTTCCTATTTTCCTCCTGTCTCTCCTCAAATTTTTAAATTCTTTCTATTAATGTCTTGATGTCTGGGTTTGTTCCTTGTGACCAGTCATTCTGGGGGCTCTTCATTGTTTGTGTTCCAAAGTCTGTTTTCTCAGTGTCTTACCTCCCAGGGGTCTGTGTGAGCCCTATATTCTTCTTTTGGTTTTTCTTCATTTGTGAAGATTTTTCCTCCCTACTTTTCCCTTCCCTCCACTTTCCCATCTTCTTTAATCCTGTTATTCAGGGGTGGAGGGGTTGCTTTTACTTCTGCTTGTTCAATCTCCTATTCTTCCTAATGTATTTCCTCTTGCTTTGTTCAGTTCTGGAGTTGGACTGTAGGTTGAGGGCAGTACTTTTTGTAGTTTTGGGATTTAATTAAGGGGGGAGCTGTGATTCAAAATCTTTCTGCAGATCCTGGTATCTGCCAACAGGTGTATGGATAGTCTGAAACCCACTTCCCACTGCCTTGGAGTCTGTCCATGCAGTGGGGCTGTAGTTTTACTCCCTGAAAGCAAAATGAGGTTAACAGAGGGAAGAGAATGAAGCAGACAGTGGGGGAAGAAAGGGTATGGAGAGAGAGAGAGGAGTGAGAGGGAAAACAGATGAGTGTACTGACTGGTAAGTGAAGAGAGACACAAAGACTGAAACAATATATAAAGAAAAACAATAACCACGACTGAAAACTAACCAACAACCATATAAAAAGCTCAAATACACAATGATGCTAATGTACATGCTGACCAACCTCCTTATTGGTGTGCTATTCCTCTGTACAAAGATGGGGTTTACAGAGAAATAAGAAAAAGGAAAAAAAAAAAGAAAAGAACAGGGAAAAGGGATAGATTAAAGTCAGTAGACTAATAGAACCAATCAAGCACACTCTGAGACTTTTCCTTTAAGTCCAATGTCCTTTTAGCTCTGATTTCTAGCTGTCTTTGCAGGCTGGTAGAATTGTTCACAGTTAAGGTCAGTTGCCTCTGGCCTGCTGTGAAGAACAGTTCAGATATGGGCCCCCTGCCCAGTCTATTACTGAGATCTGGCTTTGTCTATTTATCAAGAGGGAAGAGCCTCTGTCATTCTTGTTTTGATGCTGTTACCTTGGATCTCCAGCAGGTGGTACTGTCTCACTGCTGCAGTCCAGAGGGGAGTGAGCTGGTTATGGATCAGCCACCAGAGGCGGTAAATTCCCCGTACACGGGGGGGGGCACTCCACAGGCCTGCCTCCGGGCAAGGGGCGTGGCATGGCAGTGGCAGTGGCAGCAACAGTTGGGCAGCGGCGATCTCAGAAGATCCTCCTTGTGGGGGCTTCACAGTCTGAAGTGTTGGGTCACCTCAGGCATGGGCTGGCAATGACCATAGTGGTGGCATCCGTGACTCTGGGAGCAGCCCAGACCGCTGTGATGTCTGAGTAGCAACGGTGGTGACAGTGGCAGCTGAGCTCCCTGTGAAGAACAGGCTGTGGAAGATGGGAGCTGCAGCCCTTGGGAGAGAGCTAGGGTCTTTATGGGTGTTCTCTTTCACAGAGGGTCTCACAGACCATGCTGCTCCGTCACCATCTTGCTGGTAGTCCACTCACAACATTTTGATACACGATATCTGATTGCCCTCAATAGCTGCTTACTGAGGTGGGAAAAGTGTTGAAACTCTGTGGTGATATGAGGAGAGGTCTTGATAACTCCTGTGGCAGTCATCAAAACAAAGTCCTGTGTCAAAGTCTAAGACTAAGTCAAGATGGATGCAAAGAAACTAGGTGACAGGATTTTTTTTTTTTGAGTTGGAGTCTCACTCCTGTTGCTCAGGCCAGAGTGCAGTGGCATGCTTGTGGCCACCCCAGCCTCAATCTGCTAGGCTTAGGTGATCCTTCTGCCTCAGTCTTCCCAGTAGCTGGAACTACAGAGGCACACCACCACGTCCAGCTAGTTTTTGTGATTTATTGTAGAGATGAGGTGACAAGATTTTTAAAAAACTCTATTAAATGATATTTCCAGGGGAAGACAAGATAGCAATGGGATAGGTTGGAGTGTGAGAGTCTCTGCTAAAGTGAGTTCCCATAAAACTCTCTGCATGAGTGGGTATGTGCCAGTGGGTGAGTGAAAGTTCGTCTGTCCTCTGGAAGTGACTGCAACCCCACACTGCCCTGAGATTGGAGCCCCTGGCGTGTAGAATTGTCTGCTGCTCTCAGGGCTCTCAAGAGAGGAGGCAGCAGAGAACAGCTGCTCTTCATCACCTGGTACCTGGCCCATGCCATCACCTGTGGAGGCCAGACACTAACAGCAGGAATAGTGAAGAAGGCAGGGTGTGGAGAACTGGAACAGTGCCCCACTGCCAGTGAGTAGATGCCAACTGGTGCCATCTTCTCTGTCCTGAGACTTGGCAGAGTCTTACATTGCCTCACTCAGCTCTGTCCAGTCTCTGACCTGAGACCCAGAGGCTATCCCTGTACATCTTGGGAATTGACCATCAGACTTGGAGAGACAGACATGCCTCCTCCACACTGGACCAGGCACAGGAATGTCTGATCTTAGTGGGAAACTTGACAGTAGTAGCAGCAGCAAACCAGTCGGATGAGTCCAGATTTGATCCAACCTCCTCCCATAGTAGTCTGCAGAGTGTCTGACCTATGCTGTGAGCAACACTATCAGCATGTGCTGAGACTGGAGCTGTTCATTAATGTGGTGGCAGCCAAAAGTGGTGGCAGCCAAATGCCACCGCAGAAAAAAGCCATGGCAGTGCTTGGGAGAGGAATCTGGAGTTACAGAAACAGCCACAGAGTGAGTTTTGTTTGTTTGTCTTTGTTTATATTTTTGTATTTGCTTTGTTTCTTTTACTTTAATTTTTTTTACATTTTCTGTTTGTGTTTGAGTATTTTTGAGGGTGAGTACATCAACAGGGTTTTTTGTTTGTTTGTATGATTGTATTTTTTTTCTATTTTTGCATGCTTCTCTGTTTATTCATTAGTTGGTGCACCTGTCTGCTTTCCCTCTTCTTCTTTTCTCTCTTTACCTTCCTTTCATCTTCCTACTTCCTTTTTCCATTATTTTCCTTTTTCTTATCTTATTTTGCTTTCAGGGGCAAGCATGCACCCCCACTGCATGGACAGATTGCAAGGTGGTGGAAAGTGGCTTCTGGAAGGCCCACACACCTGTCAGTAGGTACTGGGATCTGCAGATAGATTCTGAATCACAGCTCCCTCTTAATCAAATCTTAAAACTGCAAAAAAGCACAGTATACTACCCCCATTCCAGCTTCAAAATTGAACAAGGACAGAAAATCTACATAAGGAAGAATAGGAGATTGAGCAAACAGAAATAAAAGCTGTCTCTCCTATCACTGAACAACAGAATTAAAGAAGAAGTTAAGAAAGGGGGGAGGAAAACCTTCACAAATGAAGAAAAACCAAAGGAAGAATATGGATCTCATACAGACCCCTGGAAAGACAACAACTGAGAATACAGACTTCAGAATTCAAACAATTAAGAGCCCCCAGAATGACAGGTCTTAAATCATAAATCCAGATATCAAGATACTAGTAGAGAGGATAAATAGAAATGAGGAGAGACAAGTGGAAAGAATGAAGGCATTGATAACTGAGATAACAGCAATAAAGAATACAGTGAATGAAATAAATAACAAACTGATAAGCACAGAAAGCAGAATTAACAAAGTAGAAGAAAGAATCTTAAAGCTTGAGGACCAAAATATCAAACTAACCCAAACTGTTAAAAACATAGAAAAGAAGCTTAAAAAGACAGAGCAAAACCTCCAAGAGATGAGTGATTATATCAAGAGGCCAAACCTAAGATTAATTGGAATATCTGAGGCAGATAGAGAGAAGAGATTACCCTGGAACAAACATTCCATGAAATTATTCAAGAAAACTTCCCTTATCTCGTCAGAGATGTGACCATCCAAACACAAGAGATTCAGAGAACCTTTGCAAGACAACAAATGAGAAGACCAACTCCTAGACATGTAGTAATTCGCTTACACAAAGAAGGTATAAAGGAAAAAATACTAAAGGCAGCAAGAGAGAAAGGTCAGACAACAAACCAGGGAAGACCGATTAGAATAGCAGCAGACTTATCTACAGAAACCCTTTAGTCTAGGAGAGACTGAAGTTCAATCTTTAAAATTCTCAAAGATAAATAATTTCAATCCAGTTAAGCTAAATTTCATCCATGATGTAGAATTAAAATCCTTCCCAGACATTCAATCCCTAAGAGTTTATGTTGCTTCCATACTAGCTTTACAAGAAACACTTAAGAAAGTATTAAACACAGAAAAAAAAAAAGAATGATCACATCCTTCCCAAGAATGCAGGAAAATGGTTGAAACTGCACATAAATCAATCCAAAAAAAACAAAAGAAAGACAACCAACCAATCAACAAACAAACAGAAGCAATAACAGCAAACTCCATAAGAACCTCATAACAGAGATAAATCCTCACATCTCAATAATTAGCCTGAGTGTGAATGGATTAAATGCACCACTGAAAAGACATAGAATGGTAAATTGGATAAAATATCATGGTACAACAATATGCTGTCTCCAGGTGACTCATCTCATCAGAAAGTACACTCACAGACTCAAAGTAAGAGGATGGAAAACAAATTCTCAGGCAAACGGAACACAAAAGAAAGTAGGAGTTGTGATCTTAATATCAGACAAAATATCCTTTAAGCTATCAAAAACTAAAAAAGACAAGGAAGGTCACTACATGATGATAAAAAGTTCAATCCATCAACAAAAAAATCTGTATTTAAGATATATGCACCCAACATAGAAGCTCCAACTTTCATAGAGCAGCTTCTAGGTAAGCTAAAAAATGATATAGACTTTAACACTATTATAGCTGGTGAGTTAAATGCCCCACTCACAATCCTAGAAAGATCATCAAGACAAACAATCAGGATATCTGAAACCTCCACATAATGTTTGAACAGATGGACTTAATAGATACCTACAGAACAATTTACCTAACAACCAAAGAATATGCATAATACTCATTACCACATAAGACGTATTCTAAGATCAACTACATTCTCAGCCATAAATCCAGCATAAACAAATTTCATAATATCAAAATACTGCCATACACCTTCTTAGACCACAGTAAAATAAAAATAAATATCAACACCAGCCAAGTTCCCCCCAAACCCACAAAGACATGGACATTGAATAGCATGATGCTGAACAACTCCTGGGTCAACATGAACATCAAAACATAAATTAAAAGATTCCTGGATACAAATGAAAATGAAGAACAATCTTATCAAAATCTCTGGGATCCAATGGAAGCAGTAGTAATAGGGGAATTCATATCTCTATGAACACACATAAGGAAAATGGAAAGCTAACAAGTTAATAACTGAACAAGTCATCGAAGAAAGCTGGAAAAGCAAGACCACTAAAACCCCAATTTTAGCAGAAGAATCCAGGTCATCAAAATAAAATTCCAAATACAGGACATAGAAGACAAAAATAAAATTAAAAAAATCAATGAAACCAAAATCTGTTTGTTTGAAAGGATAAAAAAGATAGACGGACCCCCCTGGACTAAGAAAAAGACAGAAAAAGTCCAAATAAATGCAGTCAGAAATGCAAAAAATCAAGTTACAACTGACCTCAAAGAAATACATAAGATTATCAGAGATTACTATGTACACTTGTATGGAAACAAACTTGAAACCCTAAATGAAATAGAGGACTTTCTGACATCACACAACCTCCCCAGGTTGAAAGAAGAAGAAATTGAGACCTGAAATAGTCTAATAACAACCCAGGAAATTGACTATGTCATAACCTACCTACAAAAAAAATCCCTGGACCAGATGGTTTTTCAGCAGAATTCTACAAAACATACAAGGAAGAGCTGATACCATCCTATTGAAGTACTCCAGGGAATTGAGAAAGTTGGAACTCTCCCCAAATCATTTTATGAAGCTAACATCACCTTGATACCCAAATCGGATAAAGATCCAACAAAGAAAGAGAACTACAGGCTAATATCCTTGATGAACATAGATGCTAAAATTCTCAACAAGATTCTAACAAACTGGATCCAAAAATACATCTCAAAAATCGTCCACCATGACCAAGTAGGCTTCATCCCTGGGATGTAGGGTTGGTTCAACATCTGTAAGACCATAAACATAATTAAATACATCAACAGATGTATAAAAATATCCCACATGGTTATAAAACTTCAAGCTTAGGATTGGCACATAGTAGGTACTCAGCACATAGTAGTCTCCTTTTCCACCCTGGGAAGAAATGCTTTGTCTAGAAGTCTCATTCCCTCAGGAGAAGAGAGCCTAAGGTCATAACTAGTTGTAGTAATACTGAGAGAAAACCAAGGCATGATATTCTATCAATATTTTCTCCTCATGTCTCCTAAACCTTCCCTGAGCTGCTTCAGAATACTTTATTACAGATTTCAGTTGCCAATATGCAGGGGTATGGGTCTTCCAGCTGTTAAATATTGAAATGCCTCCTTACTGACTTACTACTGCTAAGTTCCCTCTGCATCAAGTCTCTGAATGACCATTTCAGCCACCTTAGAACTCCTTACCTTCCCTTGATCCAGCAACCAGAGTTAATGTCTTCTCCTTGGGATCTGGGGAAGAAGGGAGTGCTTCAAGGACCTTTATAAGAGCTCTGGGTAGCTGTCCATTCTGATACACTGGCACCCAGGCCCTACTGGTTTCCAATCACTTTAAGTATTGCCTGTTTTTCTGTTTGTTTTGAGTCAGGGTCTCACTCTGTTACCCACTTTGGAATGCAGTGGCAAGATCATGGCTCACTGCAGCCTCAAATCCTGGGCTCAAGCAATCCTCTTTCCTCAGCCTCCAGAGTAACTGAGACTGCAGGTATGCTCCACCACACCTGGCTAACTTTTTATTTTTGTATAGATGTGGTCTGGCTATGTTGCCTAGACTGGTCTCAAACTCCTGGGTTCAAGCAATTCACCCACCTTGGCCTTCTGGAGTGCTGGGATCACAGGTGTGAGCAATCATACTGGGCCTATCACCTCGATTTTTAAGCAGGTCTTTCTTCATACACCTCTTATTTGGTCCCCAACTTGCTTGTGGAACAGCAGAGAACTTGAAGTCATGCCCCGCTCAGGAGGTCCCTTTTGTGGCCCAGAGTGACCTGTCCTGGCTACTTCTCTGTCCACAGAACTTCTCCTCTTACCTCCAACTGCCATGAGGTCACTTTTCCTTGGTTTGTAAGATGAGCCAAAATGGTGTAACTGAAGTTCCAGGCAACAGGTTTGCTTTGTTTTGTTTTGAAGGATTCTGAACCTTGGAAGGAGGGATCTCAACAATGTGGTTTCCTGTAAGGGGAAGGGGGATAGGAGGACTGTTGGAAGCACTGATCTCCCCTGAAAAGCACATATATACTTGGAAAGAGCTCTTGGAACTGCTTTCAGACCTAGGCCATGTGCACACAAAACCACTCAAGTTTGAGCCCTGTCTGTCTCCAGAGGTGCCCCCTCCCGGGAGCCACCTTCTCCCAGGGTGTAGAGTTACTTACTGTGCAGAGGCCCATGAATCCATACTTGCCACAAGCATTGTTCGCTACAAGCACTGTATTCATTCCACTAATATTGACAGAATACTGTAGCATCCCTGTCCTCGCTGGTTTTTAAATGTGGTTAGATACCATTATGATTAATAAAATACAAATTAATCCAAACTCAGGTGCTTTTTATCACTTATGTTAAAAATCAGCTGGTACTAAAAGCACAACTACTATCATGTGGGAAGGCTGTAAAATTTGACATTAACAAGAGGCTTTCATCTGGGAAAAGTTTCATTGTAGCTCATTATGAAGGTGAGAATAAGGTATATGTTATGCTTTAATAGGCAGCAGAGGGATAAAGAGACATATAAGAGCATCAACCCACTACTCCCCTGCCTGGGAAATCATTATTCCAGCCAGTGGGGTGTTCCTGGTTTTGCATAACTACAAAGTAAAGAAGAAGATTAGAGTAATTCTAGCATCTCAAACCTTGGCAAAGCATAGTCACATCTAAATAGGACTTTTGAAAGCAAGATTAGTGATAGCTGCTGAATACAAGTATGTCATGCCTTCTGGAAACATAGAGATCTGAAGGGGGCTGGAGGCCAATGCAATTAGATTTGCATTTTCTCTTCCCTCCCTCCTCAGTTCTCTGCCCTCCTCTTCCCTCCTCTGGCTAGTGTTCAGGAAAGCATTGGTAGGTAGTTTCCAGCTGGGGTGGCTGCCAGGTTTCCAGATGGAGGAGCTAGGCTGCAGCTGTGTTGGCAGGTAAGAGAGTGGAGGAACTAGGGTAAATGAATTAAGTCCTAATTCTCCATGGTTGAGCTATGGGGCATTTCTAACACACGGGAGCAGCTGCTTACCTCATTGCCTTGTCTGGTCCGAGTACAGTGTTGCAAATAGATTGAAACACAACAGTGACCAGAAGGAAGAGAATCACCATGCTAGAGCAAAGCAGGGAGGGGTGAGCTTGTTTTAAACAAAACCCCAATACAATTTTCTATTAAAATTTTTTTTATTATAAAGATGTGGGGTACAATTCAGGGTTAAGTATACAAATGTTCATTATGCAGGTACTCTTGTTGATGAGATGTGTCCTTCTCTCCCCTGGCAGAATCCCACTACTGACAGTACCCCTTCACTCCCTGGTAATTTCCCACTACTGATAGTCCTTTTCTTAAAGTATTATGATAACTGTTCAAGGCCCACTTACGAGTGAGAACATGTGATACTCAGTTCCTTGTTTCTGTGATAGATCACTCAGTATTATAGATCCTAAATCCATCCAAGTTGCTTTGAATTTCATAATTTTGTCCTTCTTTATGGCTGAATAATAATATTCCATTGTGTATATGTACCACATTTTTTCTATCCAGTCCTCTTTCAATGGGCAGCACAGTTGGTTCCATGTTTTTGCTATTGTGAACAATGCTGCAGTAAACATGTGTGTGCAGGTATCTTTTTCATAGAGTGATCTGAGTTCCCCTGGATATATTCCCAGTTGGGGGATTGTGGGGTCATATGAAAAGTCAATTTTTAGACCTTTTAGAAATTGTCAAACTGTCTTCCATAGAGGTTGTACTATTTTAAATTCCCACCAACAGTGTAGAAACAGTCCTTTCTCCCTTCATCCTCTCGAGAATCTGTTGTTTTTTGAGTAATTGATGATGGGATAAGGGGGATGTCATCAAACTGACAAGTTTCTGCAAAGTCAAAGAAACAAGAGAGCAGAGAGACAGATCACGGACTGGGAAAAAATATTTGCCAATTGTATATCTGACAAAGGTCTAACACATAGGATCTAAAAGGAACTCAAATGTGCCAAAAAGAAAAAAATGAATAGCCCTTTTACAGAGTAGGAAAAAGATATGAATAGGCACTTCTCAAAAGAAGACATAGAACAGCCAACAGATACATGAAAAAATGCTCAGCCACACTAGTCAACAATTTTCTTTTAATCCACTTTTCCTTATGATTCTTTGAGGATGCTATAATACACCTTCAATCAAGCCACAGTATGTTGAGCAACCATCTCTTAATCTTTCTCATTTAACCTCAGGTTGGCAATATTCTAGGGAGTAGCCAGTTTTCAAGGGCAATATGCCAGGTCTCTATATAATTAAGTAAAATAGGGAATTGGCAAAGTGAAAGTGACAAGGGGAATGCATGTCATCTATGCCTCAGATACAACACACATTACCTTTTCCTCAAGAAATTGGATGAGTTATGACTAAGCAACAGTGTCGTGGAGTCACGTAAGGACGCTCCCAAATAAATAACCTTCATCAATCTTTGAAACCTCTTCAAGAGTTCACTTCTGAATTATCAAACTGATAACAATATTAAGAATCTTTAAAATTGTTTATTCTTCAATACCATTTCAGTAGGCAGAATAGTGCCCTTTCCCCCCAAAATGTCTGTGTCCTTCTCCCTGGTACCGCTGCACATGTTATCTACTGTACATGGCAAAAGACTCTGCAAGTGTGATGAAGAATCCCGACATGGGGAGATTATACTGAATTGTTGGGATGGGCCCATTGTTGTAACAAAGGAGTTTATAAGTGAAAGAGAGCAAGAGGTCAGTCACTGTTGGTAATATGATGGAAGAAAGTCTCGACTTGACCATTGCTGTTTTTGAAGGTAGAGAAAGGTGCCATGAGCTAAGGAATGTGGGAAGCCTCTAGAAGTTGGAAAAGACAAGAAAATGGATTCTCTCTTAGAGCCCCCAAAAGGAAGACAGGTCTACTGATACCTTGACTTTAGCCCAGTGAAATCCATTTTAGTCTATGACTACTAGAACTGTAAGACAATGAACATGTATGTTTTAAGCCATCAGTCTGGTAGTATGCTAGTATTGTTACAGCAGAAATAGGAAACTAATACAATCACAATACAAGAATGTCAGAGTTGTAACTAAAAAGTTATGGGTTTCCATCAGGATTAAAAACTGTCTATATCACTTATTTATTTATTATTTTTATGTTTTGAGATAAAGTGTAACTCTGTTGCCCCAGTTGGAGTGCAATAGTATTTTCATAGTTCACTGCAGCCTTGAATTCCTGGGCTTAAGCAATCCTCCTGTCTCAGCTTCTCAAGTACTTAGGACTACCAACAAACAAATTACAAATTCAGCCTTCAGAAATGGTTAACACATCAACTAAATTAATACTCCCAAGAACTTAAACTCAGGATCATACTGGGGAAAAATGGAGGCATGAAACTACTTCCTTCTTATGGCTTTCACAGGCTGAGCACAATGGTTCACAGTAATAATCCCAGTGCTTTGGAAAGGCGAGGCAAGAGGATTACCTGAGCCCAGGTGCTCAAGACCTGTTTAGACAACTTGTTGAGACCTCGTCTCTACAATAAATGGAAAAATTATCCAAGTGTGGTGGCACATGCCTGTAGTTACAGCTATTTGGAAGTCTGAGGTGAAAGGATCTCCTGAACCCAGCAGGTTGAGGCTGTGGTGGCCGTGTGCGTGCCACTGCACTCCAGCCTAGGTCACAGAGTGAAACTGCAACTCAAAAATAAGCAAACAAAAAAACCCCAAAATAAAAAACCTTATGGCTTTCACAAGAGGAAAAGAAATAAAGACAACTTTATTTTGAATTGTTCAGATTGACCTACCGTTTTCCAAGGTGCATTTCAGTGGCCTATTTTGGCATTAGGTGTGCATTTTATGTGAAATTATCTCTATTAAAAATTTAATAGTTATTTTAAAGATGTGGAGTACAATTCAGGGTGAGGTAAACAGATACTCATTATGCACATACCCTTGTTGATGAGGTGTGTCTCCTCCCCTGGCAGTTTCCCACTACTGACAATCCCTTTCTTATAATATCATAATAATTGTTCTAGTTTCACTTATGAGTGAGAACATGTGGTACTCAGTTCTTTGTTTCTGTGATAGATCACTTAGTATTATAGATGCTAAGTCCATCCAAGTTGCTGTGAAGTTCATAACTTTTTGTCCTTCATTACGGTTGCGTAACATTCCATCATGTATATGTACCACTTTTTTTTATTCAGTCCTCTTTCAATGGGCAGCACGGTTGGTTCCATGTTTTTGCTATTGTGAATAATGCTGAAATAAACGGTATCTTTTTCATAGAATGATTTGAGTTCCTCTGGGTATATTCCTAGTAGGGAGGTTGCAGGCTCATATGGAAGGTTGATTTTTAGATCTTTTAGGAATCGCCAAACTATTTCCCGCAGAGGTTGTACTAGTTTACACTACCACCAACAATGTAAAAGTGCTCCCTTTTCCCCACACCCTCCTCTGCATCTGTTGGTTTTTGAGTTATTGATGACCATCCTGACTGGAGTTAGGTGGTATCTCAGTGTGGTTTTAATTTGCATTTCTTTGATGACTAGTGAAACTGAGCATTTTTCATGTATCTGTTGGCTACTTGTATGCCTTCTTTTGAGAAGTGTCTATTAATATCTTTTGCCCACTTTGTAATGGGGCTGTTTGTTTTTTTCTTTTCGGCCCGTTTGAGTTCCTTGTAGATCCTAGAAGTTCGGCCTTTGTCAGATATACGGTTAGCAATGATTTTTTTTTCCAGTCAGTAAGCTATCTCCCCACTCTCTTGATGATTTCTTTGGCTTTGCAGAAGCTTGTCTGATGGGATCTCACTTATCTATCTTATTTCTTATGACATGGGCACTTGGGGCTTTGATCAGGAATTGGTTGCCAGTTCCAATTTCCACAAGGGTGTCTCCTGCATTTTCTAAGGTTCTTATAGTTTGAGGTTTTATGTTTAGGTCTTTGATTCATTTAGAGTTGATTATTGTGTATGGTGATAGGAGTCTTGTCTTAATCTTCTGCTTGTGGTTGGCGCGTTATCCCAGCACCATTTACTGAATACGTTCTCCTCTCCCCAGTGGTTGATGGTGGAGGCTTTGTAGAAGATGGATTGGTTGAGAAATTGAGGTTTTGCTTCTAGAATCGCTATCCTGTTCCATTGGTCTATATGTCTTTGTACCAATACCAGGCTGTTTTGATTATTATAGCTTTATAATACAGTTTTAAGTCTGGGAGAGTGATACCTCTCGTTTTTTTTTTGTTTTTTTTTTTTTTTGCTGAGGATTGTTTTGGCTGTTTGTGGTCATTTATGTTTCCATATAAATTCCTATATTGTCATTTCCAGGTCTGAGAAGCATGCAGCTGGTAATTTAATGGGTATTGCATTAAATATGTAGATTGCCTTAGGTAGGATGGACATCTTAATGATACTGATTCTTCCAATCCATGAGCATGGAATAATTTTCCCTTTGTTTGTGTCATCTTTGATTTGTTTGAGCAGTGTTTTGTAGTTTTCGTTGTAAAGGTCTTTCACTTCTCTGGTCAGGAAGATGCCAAGGTATTTCATTTTTTTGATGAAATAGTCACTTATTTTAAAAGGTTCTGGAGTTGAAATAGATACATATATATAATAATCATTCGTCTCATATCATAACATAATAGCCTAACATGGTGTCTATCTGGAAAATTCAAGCCTTGGTTAGATTGCTAGGAGCATATTTTTCAAGCTCTATCTCTATTGGAATTTCTTTGTAAGTCAAATTTCAGATTAGCTGCAATTAATCTAAGGCCTCCTATGGTGCACCATTGGATAAATGAAAATAAACTGGAATTGGTAGGAATTAGGACCACAGTGATAATCCAGTCACAGCATTAGACTACCAGGAAGAAGACTAGTCCCTTAAAAGTAATAGATTGGGAACATGGGAAACTTGAGTCCACTCCAGGATGGTATTACTACTCCAGCAATAAGTATTCAGGTTTAACTGATGGATGGTATCTCTGGATGGAGGGAATACCCCTGAGCACATGAACAGTAGCAGTGCCTTCCAAGATGGGATGGAATTCACATGAATCCACTTTCATCATGTGGATTTAAGCAGGACAGCTTCAATCTGGGGTGGGTGGAATGGGAGTAGCATAAAAACAGTATGCAGCTCTACTGGGAGAAAGGGTTAAGCAGATTGTTATGGAGTTGAACTAGGGGGCTGGAGTTCAAGATAACTCCACGCCAAGTAGGGAAGAGGAGATCATGAAGCAGGAAAAATATTCCCCTGCTCTATGGGCTACATAAAAGGGGAGTTACTCAAGAAAAAGGCAATTCCTTGAGCCTCAACCACCAGCCACCAAGCTTACGACAACCTAACTCTAAATCTCATGTGTGGTGGGTATGGACCCCTGGATAAACTTCTCAGCTTGGCTCTGATTGGCTCTGGGACTGGCTGCGGTTGGTCCTTCTGACTGAAAACCATCAGTTCTTGCTGCCAGGTGGAGCTGAGGGGAGCTCAAAAGCAGCACTTCCAACAGTGTTGGTTTCATCCAAGTGGATCGTGACATTTTTCAGTAAAAAGCTGAAAGAATGTCAATTTCACATCCCCCTTTCCAGTCTTAAAGCTACTCTATTGCTGTCTTATGGACACTTCACTTTGCAATTCAATTAAGTGAGCCTGAAATTAAAAACAGGAAAATTAAAACAAGTTGCTGCAACATTGAATACCCAGGTTTGGCCCTGCATGTGCTTAGCCCAACAGAGGAGTCAGGCAGCTCAAGAGAGAGGAACCCGCAAAGGTGTGAGGGAGGAAGGAAGTCATGAAGTGAACTCTGAACCAAATCAGAACCCCTGCAAGCCTTGGGGGTCAGAAAAATCCAGCAGAACTGATGAACCATTGCTGTTCAGGGCTCTTTGAAGACCTCTAAAGAAATCCCAGCACTGCAGAGAAGGCCAGCAGAAACCCAAACATGAGACCATTAAATGTCCCTGCTCTTCTGAGACATCAGGCAGCTACCCTTCCAATAACAACACATACCACATGACTTTACTCGCAGAAAAGGAGGCGAGGGTCATGCTGTGAGCCTAGCAATCAATTGGTGCCATTAGGGCAGAGAGAAGAGGTTTGGGTTCACATGAAAGGCCTTTTGGGCTTGAGGTCTGAGAATTCCTAGCACAAAGAAGGCTAATTGCACACTTGAATTTACAGAGGCAGAATGCACTGGAGCAGATGTCTGCAGGAGGATTTCCTCGGGGGTCCCACTGCATGGAGCTTGTGGGAGGATAGTGGAAGAACATTTGCGAAGAGCGTGGATGTCAGAGTGGATGCTGTTGATTAGCAATCTTTTTGTTAACTTCTGATTGCTGCCATTTCTTAGATTATCCTTTATGTGCTTTCCCACCACAGCTCAATACAGCCCTAACATGCCAGAGGTGGAGGGTCAAGAGAAAGAGGGAGGTAGGTATAGAACTGGATGATCTTGTCAGAGTATGAATGGCCTGGAGGACCACTGGGACAAACACAGTTCTTGGACTTTGAGGTCAGACACGACTTGCTCATGAAAAACTTGGCCTCTGAAGTATTAGGGGACAGGACAAATAATAGTTCCTTCCTTTTTTACAGCTTCTTTTTTGGCTTAGCTTATATTAGCCTACCTGTCAGACTGAAAGTGACATGGAGCTTTGTAAATTAAAATGCCAGATATGAAAACACACACATGACCAGGTGCAGTTTTTCATGCCTATAAACCCAGCATTTTGGGAGTCCAAGGTGGGAGGATCTGCTTGAGGTTTGAGACCAGCCTGGGTAGCAAAGCAAAGACCTTGTCTCTACAAAAAACTAAACAAAACAAGAACAACAACAAATTTAGTTGGGCATGGTAGTATGCACCTGTAGTCCCAACTACTCAAAAGTCTAGGGCAGGAGCCTAGGAGTTTGAGACTGTAGTGAGCTACGATCATACCACTGCTCTCCAGTCTCGGCAACAGAGCAAGATTCTATTCAAAGGAAGTGAGGGAGAGATGGAGGGAGGGATGGAGGGAGGGAAGGAGAGAGGCAGGGGAAGAAAGAAATAAAGAAAGGAAATAGGGGAGGGAGGGTGGGAGGAAGGAAGAGGAAGGAAGGAAGGAAGGAAGGAAGGAAGGAAGGAAGGAAAGAAAGAAGGAAGGAAGGATGGGAAGGACACACACAGTAATTGTCTCAGGTGGATTCTAAAGGAAACAGAATCTGAGATGGAGATTGATGCAGGTGGTTTATTGAAGAGTGCTGTCCATGAAGGAGTGAAGAAGATTGGACCCGGCAGTGCAAGAAGCTCAATAGTGATGCAGTCATAAGAAAAGGCCTTAACTCATTACATAGGGAGCCCTGAGGCTGTGTTGGCTCTGCAGAGTTATCCTGAATTGCAGTGAAGGGGACAGGTCCTCACTCTCCTGCATGGTCAGTCATTGAATGTGGGCTGCCCAGGAGAGGTGATGTGATATTGGTCCAGATAGCTTTCTTCAGGGCACTTCCTATTTTGAAGTATGTTCCTTCTATACCTAGGTGTTTGATGATTTTTATCAAGACAGGATGCTGGATTTTATCAAAAACTTTTTCTGCATCTAACGATATAATCATGTGGTTCTTGCATTTACATCTGGTGATGTATTTAATTACATTTATGGTCTTGTGGATGTTGAACCAGCCTTGCATCCTGGAGATGAAGCCTACTTGGTCATGGTGGATGATTTTTGAGATGTGTTTTTGAATCCAATTTGGTAGAACCTTGTTGAATATTTTTGCTATGTTAATAAGGGATATTGGCCTGTAGTTATCTCTTTTTTGTTGGATTTTTACCCAGTTTGGGTATCAGCATGATGCTAGCTTTGTAAAGTGATTTGGAGAGAATTTCATCAATTGCTTGGAATACTTTCAATAAGGATTGCTATAAGTGTCTCCTTGTACGGTTTGTAGAATTCTGCAGGGAAGTTCTCCAGTCCAGGGTTTTTTTTTTTTGGTATGTGGTTTTCTTATGACAGAGTCAATTTCCTGGGTTGTGTTTGGTCTATTTAGTCTCTTTATTTGTATTTGTATTTGGTCTATTTAGTCTTATTGTTTCAACCTGGGGAGGAATGATGTTTAAAAAAATAGAAAACCTAACAAATAGCCAAAACCTTTTAAAAAATTGGAAAAAATTAAAAAAAACTAAAAATTAAAAAAAGAAAAAAAACACTATCCTCTTGTGGCAGGTTCTTTAATTGTCCCTCTTGTCTGTTTCTTTATTATCTCCTGCAGAGCTTCCATCTCTTTCACTCTTTCCCCATTGTCTGGACCAGGGAAGGAGGAGAGGCAGTGAGGGTGGGTGGAACTGCAGTCCTCCCCTCCTACTCTTGTAAGGTCAGGGGAATTGCCTCTGGTGGGGAGGTGCCAGGTTGTCTCTTCCCCAGGTATGTACTCATGGTGGGGTGGGGAGGGACCCAGACAGGCCTGTCCTGTAGAGGAGTCCTCCTAATTGCAGCTGACATCTAGGCCCCACCTGGGTTCACCCTTCTCAGTCGTGCCCCAGCTGTGTGGGTCTGATGTTCAGAGTATTACTGGGGAGGAAGGGGGTTGGGTCAGTCCCAGACTCACCACTGATCTCTTTTGAGGTCTTCTTCATACTTTTCTGGCCACATCCTTTGTCCCTCAGCTGAATCAGGGTAGGAGGTAGGGTGCCTGAGACTCAGTATTTGTCCTATCCCTCTGAAGTTTGTGCTTTCAGGATATTCCCTCTGGGTCACAATCACCTGCTGCTCTGTGGTGAGCAAGTCAGAGTACTTTCTTGCCCCATTTTCAATATATGGCAGGGTGCCTCTTTCATCTTCTCTAGTGGGGCTTTGCCTCAGGGTTCCCTCTACAGCCCTTGCTGCCAGTGTCTGGCCAGGAGCTGCAGTGGTGAGGTAGAGCCTGGAACCCATAGTCTCTCCCACCGCAGTGGTGAAGCTGAGCCTGGATCCCATAGTCTCTCTCTGCCGCTTCTTCCCAGGAAGACTTCTGTCAGTTAAAAAAAAAAGTCTCTCATCCTCTGTGCCCCAGGTAGCACGAGGGACCAAGCAAAGCGGCTGCAGCACCAGCAGCCTCACCAGGAGACCCCTAGTCACTTGCTCACGAAACTCTGTTTAGTCAGTCTCTCCCAGCATCTTCTTTCCAGGAAGGATTTTGTGGATTTAAAAAAAATTGTGCTCGACTCCTGCATCCCAGGAATCACTAGGGTCCAAGTTGAGCAGCTGCAGCACCAGCCATTTCACCCAGAGAGCACTGGCCACTTGCTCCTGTGCCTTCACTCAGTCAGCTACTCACATGCCCACTCAGTCACTGACACATACACAAAATTTTCCATACACACACTCACTCACTCACTCACTCACTCACTCACTCACTCACTCACTCACACTGGGACTCACATAATCTGACTGGCTTAGCTGCCATCTTCTTCTCTCCCTCCCACCCCTTTTTGCACTGGAGTCTCTCACTCTGTCACCCAGGCTGGAGTACAGTGGCATACTCATGGCCACGTCAGCCTTGACCTGCTAGGCTCAGGTGATCCTCCTTCTCCTACTTCTACCTCTTGGTTTCCAGAACCCTGCATTCTGTCTATGAGTTTGCATGTAGATGGCTTACTGGAGAGCACTCTGAATCATACATGTGAGGGAGTGAAGAATCAGAACCAGACCACAGGAGAAGCACTGTGATACAGTCACAAAAAAAGCCTCAGTGAATCCCACGGGGAGCTTTGGGAAGGGAGGGCCCTGCAGAGTTATCCTGAATGGGGGTGAGAAGGCCAGACCTATATATATCTGCATCGTCATTTAATGGTTGTTAATTTTCAGAAACCCCTGCACAGGAATCCTAGAGGGTGGCACCCAACATCCTCATTGTTTATCCTTTCCCTCAGCCCTCTTCCTCAGATATCCTTATTCTTCCTCCTTATCCTCCCCATCATTCTCCTTCCAACCAGCCAAGAGTTCACCACCATCTATGAGTCCATAAAAAATACTCTAACCTCAGACCCTTCTCTTTCTACTAAAGTGGATAGACAGGTGAATCACTCAAAGCTCTGCCCATGTGAAGATTTCTGTGTTGCACCTACTATGAAGCTGATACATCCATGCACCATACTTGACCTGTACTCTTCATTGTCAGGAGATCATAAACAATCTCTTCCTCTTCCTCAGACTTCTTTGTCCTCAGTATTCTCATCTTTCTCCTTCCAACCAGTCAAGGATTCACCTGTCTATGAGTTCATAAATAGTCAACCTCAGACCTTTATCTTTCTTCTAAAATGGATAGACAAGTGAATCACCCAAAGTTCTGCCATGTGAGGATGTCCAATTTCCACTTATTACTGAGCCAATACATCCATGTAGCAAACTTGACCTGTATTCTCCATTGCTAGGTGGTCACAATACAACTCTCTCATGTGGCTGAAGGAGAGGCACTAGTTTGCCAGTGGGTGACACAGGTATCTGGGTCACCTGCTCATGCAGCTTACTCATGCTCTCTAGCCCTGTTTGTGTCCATTCCCAGATGTACTACTTCAGTTTTACTTATGAGAGATGGTGGAAGAGTTAACATAGTCCTGGGAAAAGACCACAAATACATTTTTTTGTCTGTCCAAAGTGATTGTGAACTATTCCTGATCTTTCTTTCTCATCAGAATTAAAAACAAAACAAAAAACAATGACACCTTGTTCATATTAATAGCCACATACCATGTGTCAAGGCCATGTTGCTCTGCTGTAGCAAAGATACCACATCTGTAATTGGGATTACTATTTGGTTGAGTTTGCAGTAATCTATTGTCTCATTCTTTAGGATCTGTCTGGGTTTTGTAGGGTGCAGACAGGTTAATTAACTGAGACATAATGAAGATAACTATTTCCCTCCTCCCATATCCTTTAGATCTTTAAGAATAGCATAAGTCTTTGCTTTTCCCTCTTGGTTGTTGTGATGGTTAATGGTTAGATGTCAGCTTGACCAGATGAGGGGATACCCACACAACTGGTAAAGCATTATTTCTAGTTGTGTTTGTGAGGGTGCTTCTGGAAGATGTTGACATTTGAATCAGTGGATTGAGAAAGGAATATCTGCCCTCATCCAGTGTGGGCTATACCATCTAATCAGCTGGGGATCTGGATAGAACAAAAAGGCAGAGGAAAAAAAATATTCTCTCTCTCTTGGAGCTGGGGCATTCTTCTTCTCCAACCCTTGGACATCAAAACTTTAGGTTTTCCTACTTTTATACTTCCAGGCTTGCACCAGCAGCTCCCAGATCCTCAGGCATTTGACCTCACACTGAGGGTTACCCCACAGGCTTTCCTAGTTCTGAGGTTTTCAGACTTGAACTGAGTCATGATACTGGTTTTTCTGGGTCTCTAGCTTACAGATGGCATATCACAGACTTCTTAGCCTCCATAATCACGAGTCAATTCCTCTAAGGCTCCTCTCATATATCTATATGTATATACAATTGGTCTGTCTCTCTGGAGAACCTGACTAAATCAGTTATGAAGTTGTTTTCTATTTACCATCTTGGCCAGTGGCGAAAGGGAGCAATTTTCATTCAGCCTTCCTTGCAATGGTTTTTTATTATGCCATAGTTAAGGAGCTAACATGAGTGTTCTGCCAACCACCACTTATGTCTATCCCAATTATAAACTCTAGATCTGGGGAAAAGACTACCTGTTGGGTCTGTGCATCCAGTGGACACACTGAGAGAGGGACCTGACCAAAAACTCATTTATTACCTGGCATCCATGTGTCCACACCCTAACAGGGGATCTAAATGCCATTTCAGTTCCCCAGGTTTCAATATCAGCTCAGACCCTGTGTCCGACAGTTTCTGAAATGTTTGGGTGTTCCCTTTTTCCCACTATATGTGTACACAAGTTCTGGAGACAGAATATTCCAAGGATTTTCTGTCCTTACATGGCATAACCACACCAGCATGCCTGCTTCTCTGAGTCTTTTGGTTCTGCCTTCTGCCAACTTCCATGGTAGTTCTGGCATCTCCACTTCATATAGTGTGAGTCATCAATTTCTCTAAGCTTGAGGAAACATCCTAGCAGCATGTTAGACTGTTTTTCTGTAGTCCTTGTCAGGGTGTTATGTTCTGTATCACAGGAGAATGCTCCTTCATCCATAGGCTCCCCCTTGTCCAACTTTATTTTCTGCCCCTGCTGAATCAGGATCCAGAACTCTCAGGATCCAGTCCTTGGGTAGTGACCTGACTCTTGCCAGTATATGTTAGCTAGGTTGTGAAGGTCCCTCAGAGTACAACCTGCTCTCTTTTTACAGATCCAGCACTTCCCCGGCCAAATTATGGTGGGAGTTTTAGATGGATTTGGGGGAGGACAGTGCTGTCTTACAAAGAAGAGACCCTTGCCTTGGACTAAGCATGATGATAGTTTTTGTACTTTGGGCACACCCATTAGGAGGCCTATCTGTCCTACCCAGGGGACATTAGCCCTTGTGTCTCCACATCACTTCTTAGCACTCACTTGGCTTACAACTGATCCCACAGGAATACAACAGATTATCTGAGACTAATATGAACATTTCTGTACTAATGTACTAGAAAACCTAGAGGAAATGGCTAAATTCTGCATCAGTGATACAGGGTTGGCTGGACCCAGGAGAGCTACAGGATTCCCAGTGGTCCAGCCCTCAAACTTTAAATCAAAAAAGGAAAAAAGACAAAGACAAAAGATTACTATGTAGTGATAAGGGGATCAGTTCAAGAAGAAGATATAATAACTTTAAGTATATATGTATCCAACACTACAGTACCCGAATTAATGAAACAAATACTATTAGGCCTACAAAAAAGATAGATTGCAATACAATAATAATGGAAGACTTCAGCATTTCACTAAAAGCAGTAGACAAATAACTGAGACAGAAAATCAACAAAACATTGGACTTAAATTGGACTGTAGACAGAATAGACCTAACAGACATTTACAGAACATTATACCCAGTAACTGCAGAATATACATTCTTCTCATCAGCATGTGGAACATTCTCCAAAATAGACTATATGTTAGGCAACAAACAAGTCTCAATATATTAAAAAAAATCTGAATCCTATCAAGTATTTTCTCAAACCACAGTGGAATAAAACTAGAAATGAATTCCAAAAGGAACTCTCAAAACTCTACAAATGCATGGAAATTAAACAACCTGCTCCTGAATTACCTTCGGGTCAATGACAGAATTATGATGGAAATTTAAAAAAATTGAAACAAAGGAAAATAGAGGTGCAACATAACAAAACCACTTGGATACAGCAAAAGCGGTACAAAGAGGAAAATTCATAGTGCTAAGTGCCTACATAAAAAAGATAGAAAGATCACAAATCAACAAGCTAATATCATACTTCAAGGAACTAGAAAAACAAGAACAAACCAAATCCAAAGCTAGCAGAAGAAAATGGATAACAAAGATCAGAGCAGAACTAAAGGAAATTGAAACCCCCCAAAAGAAATACAAATGACCAATGAAATGAAAAGTTGGTCTTTGAAAAGATAGACAAAATTCATAGGCTGCTAGCAAGATTAACTAAGAAAAGAGCCAAATAAGCACAATCAGAAATGAAAAAGACGCTACAACTGATCCCACAGGAATACAATAGATTATCTGAGACTAATATGAACATTTCTATACTAATGTACTAGAAAACCTAGAGGAAATGGCTAAATTCTTGGAAACATACAAACTCCCAAGATTGAACTAAGAGGAAACATAAATTCTGTACAGGTCGATAGCAAGTAGTGAGATTGAATCAGTAATTTAAAAGTCTCTCAACAAACATAAAGTACAGGACCCTAAAGATTGAATTCTAGCAGACATAGAAAGAAAAACTGATACCAATCCCACTGAAACTGTTTCAAAAAAATCAAGGAGGAGGGCATCCTCCCTAACTCATTCTATGAAGAGAATCACCCTGATACCAATCCCAAGCAAGGAAACAACAACAATAAAAAAGAAAACAGCATGCCAATATTCCTGAGTGACATAGATGGAAAACTCCTCAGCAAACTACCAAATCTAACAGCACATCAGAAAAATAATACACCACATTCTAGTGTGTTTTATTCCCAGATGCAAGGAAGGTTCAAAATGTTCAAATCAATAAATATTATTCAATACATAAGCAGAATTAAAAACAAACAAAAAAAATCATTTCAATAACTGCAGAAAAAGTTTTTGAAAAATTCAACATCTCTTTATGATAAAAACCCCTCAACAAACTAGTCATAAAAAGGACATACTTCAAAATAATAAAAGCCATATATGACAAAACCACAACTAGCATCATACTGAATGGAGAAAAGTTGAAAGTATTTCCCCTAAGAATGAGAACAAGACAAGAATGACCACTTTCACCACTCCTATTCAGATACTATGGCACTGAAAGCCAAAGCAATTAGGCAAGAGAAATAAATAAAAGGCATCCAAATTGGGAAAGAGGAATGCAAATTATCTCTTTTCCTGGATGATATGATATTATATCTAGAAAACTGTAAAGACTCATCCAACAAACTCCTAGGTTTGATAAATAAATTCAGTAAAATGTTAGGATACAAAATAACACAAAAATCTGTAGCATTTCTATGCACCAATAACAACCAGGCTGAGAATCAAATCAAGAACTCAATCACACTTATAATAGCTTAAAAAAACCCCTAAGAATACATTCAACCAAGAAAATGAAAGATCTCTTCAAGGAAAACTATAAATAACTGATGAAAGAGATCACAGATGATGCAAATAAATGGAAAAGTATTCCATGCTCATTGATTGGCAGAATCGATATTGTTAAGGTGACCATACTGCTCAAAGCAATCTATATATTCAGTGCAATCCCTATCAAAACACAATGTCATTTTTCACAGAATTAGAAAAAGATCCTAAAATTCATATGGACCAAAAAAAAAAAAAAAGAAAAAAAAAAGCCCAAATAGTCACAATAATCCTAAGTAAAAAGAACAGAACTGAAGTTATCATATTACCTGATTTCAAATTATACTATATGATTATAATAACCAAAAAACATGGTACTGGTATAAAAATGGACACAAATATCAATGGAACAGAATAGATAACCAAAAACAAAATTACATACCAACAACCAACTGAACTTTGATAAAGCTGACACTGAGGAAAGGATGCCCTCTTCAATAAATGGTTTTGGGAAGATTGGATAGTCATATGTAGAAGAATGAAACTGGACACATATCTATCACCATTTACAAAAAATCAACTCACATTGGATCAAAGACTAAAATGTAAGATCAGAAACTATAAAAATTCTAAAAGAAAACCTGGGGGAAATCTCTTCTGGAGAATTTTATGACTAAGACCTCAAAAACAAATGCAATAAAAACAAATTAGACAAATGACAATTAAACTAAAAAAGCTCCTGCACAGCAAATAATAATAATAATAATAATAATAATAATAAAGATTAACATATAACATTCAGAGTGGGAGAAAATATTTGCAAAGTATGCATTTAACAAAGGACTAACATCCAAAATCTACAAGGATCAAATAACTCAACAAGAGAAAACAAATAACCCTATCAAAAAGTGGGCAAAGTTCATGAATAGATATTTTTCAAAAGAAGACATATAAATGGACAGCAAGAACATGAAAAAATGTTCAACATCACTAATTATAAAAGAAATGCAAGTTAAAATTTCTATGAGATACTATCTTATACGAATCAGAATGGCAATTATTACAATGTCAAAAACATTGTTGGTAAGGATGTTGAGAAAGACGTCAGGTATACACTATTGGTGGGAATGTAAATTAATACAATCTTTATGCAAAACAGTATGGAGGTTTCTCAATTAACTAAAAATGGAACTACCATTTGATTCAGCAATCCCACTACTGGGTATCTACCCAGAGGAAAATAAATTATTATATAAAAAGATACCTACACTCATATAACACTATTTACAATAGCAAAGATTTGGAATCAACCTAAGTATCCATCAACAGATGACTGGATAAAGTAAATGTTACATATATGTACACACACACACACACATGCACATGCATGCACCATGGAATACTATTCAGTCATTAAAGGAATGAAATAATGTCTTTGAAGCAACATAGATGGAACTGAAGACCATTATTTTAAATGAAACAATTCAAAAACAGAAAGTCAAAAATTGCATATTTCAACTTATAAGTGAGAGCTAAATAATGTGACACATAGACATAAAGGCTGGAATAATAAACTGTTCATACTTGGAAAGATGGGAAGACTTGAGCAGTGAGAAATTGCCCATTGGGTATAATGTACACTATTTGGGTGATGGTTACACTAAAAGCTCAGACTTCACCACTACACCTGCATCCATATAATAAAATTGCAGTTGTACCCTTTAAATCTATAAAAAATTAAAAAGAAAGCACTAAAACTAAAAAGTCTTAGAAAAAATCATGGGGGTACATCTCTATGACCTGGGGTTGTGCAATGTTTTCTTAGATATGGCTCCAAAAAAAAAAAAAAAAGCTACAAAAGAAAAAAATAGATAAATTGACCTTCTTAAAAATTAAAAACTTTTGTGCCTGAGAGGACACCATCAAGAAAGTAAAAGATAAAACACAGAACAGGAGGAAATATGTGAAAATCATATCTATGACATAGATGATTGTTCAGAGCAGCATTATTTATAACAGTCACACATTTGAAACAACTTAAGTATTCATCAACTGATGAATGACAAATTAAAAAATATGTTATATACACACAATGGAATTTTATTTAGTCACAAATAATGAAGTACTGACTTATTCTATGACATAAATTAACCTTGAAAACATATGCTAAGTGAATGAAGCCAGTCACAAAGGTCATATGTTGTATGATTCCGTTTATATGAAATGACCATAATAGACAAATCTGTAGAGACAGAAAAAGGTTGCCTAGGGCTGGGTATGTTTGGAGGGAACAAGGGAGTGACTGCTAATGGGCATAAGGTTCTTTTTCAGGTGATGAAAATGTCGTAAAAGTGATTGTATTTTGGCTGTAAAATAATTGAGTTGACTATATTTGTGAATATACTAAATTCCTTTGAATTGTACACTTTTAATGGGTGACTTATATGTAATGTGAATTATTTGGAAAGCCAAAACAATATCCACCTCTCTCATAGGGTGAGGGGGAAAAAAAGCAAGGATAGGAAATGTAGTCTCCCATTACTGGCATATTTCTAGTTCTATGACTATAAAGAAAAAGACAGAATGGATATTTGTGAACACTTACAAGAGTCTGCCACATACTTCATTTCTGACATAGTGCTCTCTGACACAGCCCTTGCGTGTGCAGATCAGGGTAAAAATTATCCCATACATCCTTGTGATGTTACCCTGGTAGCTGACATGACTATTTCCCAGCAGGTCCTGCTCTCATCTACGGCATGTCACCTACCACTGAGTCTACCCACTTTTCTGAGATGTATTTTTGCTTAGTCAAAATAGAAAGGACATGTGCTGATCCAGTGTGATGTCTCCTTTACCCTACACTCAACATCTTGACCTATACAAGGTGAGCCTATCCAACTCTTTGGGGTAAATACTTCTTTTTTTTTAATAGTTGCCCATTTTATTTATTTTTATTAAAAAATTTTTTAATATATATTTTTTATTTTAAAATTGTGGGGTACAGTTAAGGGTTAGGTATACAAATATGCATTGTGCAGGTAACCTTGTTGAGGAGGTGTGCCCCCCTTCCCCAGACAGATATTGACTACTGTTGATCCCACCTCCCTTTCCCTCCTTGTTCCCCCCATAGTTTTCCGTCACTGTCAATCCTTTTCTTACAGTATTATGGTAGTTGTTTAAGGTCCATTTATGAGTGAGGACATGTGATACTCAGATCTTTGTTTCTGTGAGAGATCACTCAGTGTTATAAACTCTAATTCCATCCAGGTTGCTGTGAAATTCATGATTTTGTTCTTTTCTATGACTGCCTAATATTTCATTGTGGGAATATACCCTGAAGACTCAAATCACTCTATAAAAAAGATACCTGCACGTGTATGTTTATCGCAGCATTGTTCACAATAGTAAGATCATGGAACCAACCATGCTACCCATCAAAAGAGGACTGGATTAAAAAAATGTGGTACATATACACAATGGGGTAAATACTTTGGTGGAGAAATATACTCCAAGTTTCTGAAGGCTTAAGTTTAGAAGCCAGGTAGATCACTGTTCCTGGTATCAAGCTCTCTATTTCTTCTCATCCCTTAGCACACACTTTCAATGGCCTTCTGCTATAAGGGCAAGTCATTAGTATTATTTAGTATCCTATAGGGGTTGGAAGGGCCTTCAGCTTAATAACTAGTCAGGGACATTTAGCGTTTCATCATCCCTAGGGCCCAAGAGGTCCCTCTACTCCAATGGTTAGTCCCACTGTAATTTTTGCTACACTTGCCAAAAAAAATTTAGTAGATGCCAAACAAATGCTTGTTGCTCTATTGATTCATCCTTACCATAAAGTTGCTGAAAAATTAGTCTAAAAAGATTTGAAGGATGGGCACGGTGGCATATGCCAAAATCTTTGCACTTTTGGAGGCCAAGGCAAGAGGATCGCTTGATCCCAGGAGTTAGAGATCAGCCTAAGCATCATAGCAAGATCTCTACAATGCAATCAGAAAAAATTAGCTAGGTGTGGTGGTGTATGCCTATTGTCCTAGTTACTCAAGAGGCTGAGATTGAAGGATCGCCAGAGCCCAGGAATTGAGGCCTTAGTTAGCCATGATCGTGCAACTGTACTCCAACATGGGCAACAGAGTGAGACTCCAGCTCAAAAAATAAAAATAAAAAGTAGAAAGAATTGAAATAGTGCTCAATGCCTGCACTACAGGGTAGTGTAGGGGGTATCACCAGGGTGACCCAGCTTTCCCATTTGTTAAATGAAGATGCTATATTTGAAGTGTGTGAGCATCTTCAGATAAACCTAATACACTGAGAAAATGGCCTCAGCACCTGAGAATCTGACACCAAGATCTGATTTTTCAGGAGTATTGTCCTTGGTACACTTGAAATTGCCTTTGGTCTTCCTTTGGTTTTTTTCTCATTTGTGACAGATCTCTTGTTTCTCTCTTTAGTTCTGTTATTCAGTGTCAGTGGGAGAGGTTTTCCCTTCTGTTTTCTCAGTTCTCTTTTCTTCCCTGATCTGGGCTCTGGATTTGTTCTATTTTGAAGCAGGACAGTGGATGGGAAGCTTTGCTGTCTCTTGTATTTTTTGAAATTTGAATAAAGTAGGGGCTGGGACATTAAGATTCAGAAACCACTTGCAAATTACAATATTCTCTTATTTGTGGTATGTGTTCTCTGAGACCCACTCCCCACCACCACTCTATATGATGATATAAAGTAGAAACCAATGGAAAACACAACTGGTCACATGCACACAAAGACATGCACATGCATCCCAAAACAAACTAGAATAACAACAAAGTTTAACAAAATAAACAACAACAACAGCAAAAACAAGAAAACTAAATACACACATACACACACAACACACTCCTAGCACAAATGAATAGAGAAGAAAAACAGAACGACCTGGAAAAAAAAAAGAAAAAGAAAGGAATTCACATCAAGCCCTCACACATATATTGACACATACCTTATACTATAAAAAATGAAAATAACCAAACCCAGAAGAACAAAAGAGCAAAAACCAACCAACAGCAACAAAATTGAAAGTTGAATGCTCAGTCATTCTCATACACACATAAACAGAAAATGACAAATAAGAGAAGAAACAGAAAAAGTAAAGAAAAAAAATTTTGGCGGGATGCAGACCAAACCCTCATATACACTTTCATGCACTATGGAAAAATATTTTGAAAATAGATAAACAAACAAACAAAAAATTTTTTAAAATTAAAAATTAAAAAACACTCTTCCCTCCTGTGGAACTTTCTATAATTGTTTCTCTAATGAGGTCTCTCCTGCAAAGCCACCTCTTTCATTCTCTATTCAGTGTCTGGAGCAGAGAAGGAGTAGGGGCAGTGGAGGTGGGTGGGGCTAGAATACTCCCCTCCCACTCTTTTATGGTCAGGGAGATCTCCTCTGGTGGGAAGGTGAGGGATTTTCTCTTCCCCAGGTATGTACTTGCAGGGAGTGCTGCAGCCAGGCCTATCCTGGAATGGAGTTCTCCTATTGCAACTGATGTCCAGGCTCTGCCTGGGTTTGTCCCTCTCAATTGTGACCCAGTTATGTGAGTCTGATTGTCCCAGGATTGCTAGGGATGAGGGGATTTGGGTCAGCCCTGGACTCACCACTGATCTCTTTGGAGTCCTTCCTCATCCTTTTGTAGCTACATTCTTTGTCCCACAACTGCATCAGGGTAGGGGTGGGAGCACCTAGAACTCAGCACTCATCAGGTCCCTCCGAAGTTTATGCTTTAGAATATTACCTTGAGTTACAATCAATCCTTGAGTAGTTGATCTGCTAGTCACAGAGATCAGGTCTGTTGCTCTGTAGTGAGCAAGTCAGAGCACTTTCTTGCTCTGCCTTCAAGATGGTGGTGGGTTGCCTCTCTTGTCCTCTCCTGTGAGACTTTGCCTCTGCCAGGCACTGAAGTGGTGAGGCAAAGCCTGGAGCCAGCAATCTCTCCTGCTGCAATGGTGAGGGAGATCCTGGGATGATAGTCTCTCCCTGCTGCTTTTTCACAGGAAAACTTTTGTCCATTAAAAAAAAGGCTCTTGGCTTCTGTGACCTGGGAAGAGCCAGCGACCAAGCAGAGGAGCTGCAGCTCTCTGCAGGTGTTGTACCAGGGGCCTGGCCACTTGCTCATGAGCCCCTGCTTAGACAATCTCTCCCAGTATTTTCTTCCCAGGAAGGGTTTTGTTGATTTGAAAAAAAAAATAGTGCTCAGCTACTACAACCCAGGAATTGCTAAGGTCCAAGCCTAGAACCTGTGGCATCAGCCACTGCACCAGGAAAGCCCTGGCTGCTAGCTTCCTAGCTCTCACTCAGTCAGTCATTCACATGCCCACTCACTCACCAGCATGTACACAAAATTTTCCATACACTCACTCACTCACTCACTCTGGGATTCACATTGTCCGACTGGCTCAGCTGCCCTCTTCCCGAGGGACTGTATTTTATTTTTACTTAACTTTTTTTTTCATAGAGATGGAGTCTTAGTTGAATTATTACACTATTGCACTTGGTTTCTTTAGCACTTTAAAATGATATTTACAATGAGTTTTTAAGAACATGGAAAAATGTTCATAATACAGAGTTAATGAGAAAAGCAGGATGTAAAATTATATATATAAAACTCTGTCTATGTAAAATATTAATAGCAACTATTTTCTCAACATCTACTAGGAACTAAGAATTTATGCACTGTCTCTAGACCTTACAACACCTCTGAAATATAAGTATTCATATGTCCAGTTTGCAAATTCAGTTTGCAAGACTCAGAAATGTTAAGTAGGTTTGTAGGTTCACTCAAGTAGTAAATGGTATAGCAGGGGTTCAAGTCCAGGTCTTTCTGGCTGTTGGTATCACAGTCTCAAATTTAGGGGCAATTATTTTTCTTTCTTCTTTTCTCTATTTTTCTTTCTTTGCAGCTGATGGATATGACAAATAAGATATTCTCAAGTTTGGTTGCTTGCATAAGCCTTGCTTAAAGGGTATAGACAAAACACAAATATTTAGTAAAGTGAAATTGAATAAGGACAGTGAGAAATTGGGAGGCTAGGGTGAGAGGCAGATAGATAGAAAAACAGGAATAGTAAGAAAGAGAAGTCACTGGAGTGGCTACTGAGAACTAGGAAGTGACTGAATGCCAAGTCAATCTGAACACTTGGATGTACCTTTTAGCTGAAATTGTTCTCTAAGTGCTTTGTTCAGTGCACGGGCCTTGTGGTCAAGAATGGTTCACATCAATTCACCAAGAGCCTCTTTCAAGACCCAGGCTTCTATAGTCATTGGATCCCAGCCTAATTCCCAGGCTGGGGATCAGAAATCTCTCCTACCAGAGCAGGCTGGATCTATTCATAAGAATAGAGGTAGTGATGGAAACATCTGTGAACGATGCGGGGTAGGAGGGAAGCAATGCATTAAGAATCACACATGGTTTCTGAAGGCAATGCTCATAGTCCCATTATTTGTTGTATACTTGCAACAAATATGTGGAAATTATTGAATTAAGCAGAAAAAAATGAGAGGCAATCCCCTGAACATCTATTTTTGTTGCTTTTCACGTCAGTGCTCCCTCTGCTAACCTGTGCCTATAGTAGAACCAAATGCTGCACATTGGCTGAAGACAGAATCTATTGCTGCATAATTTATCTAACTATAGACATGCTTTGTTTTCAGGTTTATACTGTGACCAAGAGAACCCTCATTCAGGCCTCAGCCCTGTAATTTTGCCACCATTTCGACATGAGAGGTAGAAGCCCTGCTGTCATGGCACTGGGGTTATGGAATGATTAGCAACCACAGGTCCCTAGCTTTCCTCATTTGTATGATAAATGCAAGGATAAAACAACAATGCAAGAATAATGAGCATCACAGCTGATTTTGGAAAGCCCATTAAAATAACAAATCAGCAGCATCTTCAACAAAAAACACTGGAGATAAGAATCATGCCAAAGAATGGTTCTTTTGCAGGAAACAGTGTAAACTGCTATTGTTTTTGGTTAAATGCTGAGGTTTTTAAAAGCTTATTTTGTATTTCGTTTAATATTTTCAGGTTTATTTTCTATGTCTGATATTGCATATCTAGCAATGCATTACATAAGGGAATATAAATAATTCTTGTGTGGTAAAATAATTCACATGGACATCTTTACCTGCTATGTCTGTGCAGATTTCCCCAGTTGGCCTTGAGCAGACAGCACGCCACCCTGGCATGTGACCAGAGTCCTTTGCTTGAGATTCTTTATCTCCAAAGCTTTTCCCAATCTTCATCCCAGACATCATGAGAAGCAGCCCTACAGCTCTGGGGCTCCCTGAAAGCTTAAGGAAAAATTCTTGGCACTCAAGCAAGTGAAATTACTTCTGGGCTCCAAAATCCAGGGCAGTGGTCCCAAACCCCTGGGTCATGGACCAGAACTGATCCGAGATCTGTTAGGAACCAGATTGCACAGAAGGAGTTGAACAGTGAGCAAGTCAATGAAACTTTATCTGTATTTACAGCCCCTCCCAATCACTAGCATTACCACCTAAGCTCTGTCTTCTGCCAGATCAGTGGCAGCATTCAATTCTCACAGGAGTATGTACCCTATCATGAACTGTGTAAGGGACCTAAGTTGCGTGCTTCTTATGAGAATCTAAAACCTGATGATCTGAGGTGGAGCTGAGGAGGTGATGCTAGTGTTGGAGAGCGGCTGCAAGTAGAGATGAACATTTGCAGTGAGGTTTTACTGTACAGAGACCATAATAAGTCAATTGTTTGCAGACTCATATCAAATTCCTATCAGGGAGTGGCAAGTGAGTTGATGTACTTCAATTGTACAACTGCATCTGGTGGCAGGCTTTAAGTCAAAACCCAACTTATTTTAGTTTGTGTGTGGTCTGTCCATCATATTTACCACTTATGTCTGTGCCTCTTTTTTTTCCTGTGAGTTATACAGTTATTTCATTATATGCGGCAATGTAATCATAATAGAAATAAAGTACACAATAAATGTTATGCACTTGGATCATCCTAAAGCCATCCCCTCCACCCCATTCCTTGGAAAAATTGTCTTCCACGAAACTGGTCCCTGATGCCAAAAAGGTTGGGGACTGCTGGTCTAGGGGGTCTCCCTTATTCCTGCCCTCGAAGGCTAGTGAAAGTCATTGACAGGTGGAGGCCCAGGACTAAGAGCTTGTTAAGGCAAGAAGGCAACCAGAAGAGATAGAACAGAAGGAACCAGAGAAGAAGAGCTAGCCAGATTTGAGGAACTTCCCAGAGAAGAAGAGGTGAGGCCAGTTCTTCCTTCAGATCCCAGGGTGCGTGTTTAGAACCAATAACAGGAAACAAGACTAAAAGACCAAGAGTCATTGGGTAATGCAGGTATAGAGCAGCAGTGGTGGGAAAAGGGGGAAAGAATCTAAACAACTCAGAGCTGGGTTCTCTAAAGCTTGTATATGCTGGCTACAAAGAACGTGGGAAAGTCCAAATGGTTTAAAAGTCCAGTGTTCTGAAGGATAACTTTAAAACTACATACAAAGAGCCTAGTACTGAGTACTCAGCATAGACCATATGCCAGGAAAGACTGAAATTGGCTGCCCTCATCCTGAAGTTGTCACCTTTGTCTTTATACTTTTAGTCTCCCTGAGGTAGGCCTGAAGTAAAAATGTAGGTACATGAGCTTTGGTCACAGAATATAGCAGAACATGGGGCCTGAGTTGAATTCTGTCGGCTCTTGCCTATGTAAGTTGCCAAAAGCAGTGCCATCTTTGACATTTCTAACTCAGAAAGGTATGTTACTATAAAATGACTGCCACTCCTGATGTGTCACTGACTGGGAGGTGAATGGAATTACCTGGTGTGAAATTCGAGAGCCAGGGTCATTTCTCAAAGGGTACAGACCAGAGCAAGCCCCTCTCTTCTGGTGTTTCTACCCCTGTGGTATATATTGAAAATGAGCAAGAAGGGCTGCAAGATTAAGAGACATATACCAAAGGAGGAAGGAAGACTGGGAGGCAGAAAGCAGGAGGCTGAGAGCCAGCCTCAGTCCCTTTTCAAAATTGATTTGGGAAGAATCACAACTAAGAAATCTACACACAATTCTTACTAGTGTCTTTAGGCCAAAGGTAAGTACTGAGTACCATGTCACCTGTCATCTAGAACCCAATGCAAACAAGATTTTACTTTGAGAAATTCAAATCTCAATATCTCCTTGTATCAAGAATGGCGAGTGCATGCCATTCCCTTTGGAACATGACTCTCAAAATAGTTGAATGTTGACCTCTTATGGGTTCTAAAAAGCTGCTTGCAAATCCCAATCTGCTTCAGAAATGACTTTTTAAAAATAAGCTTTTACCAACCCAAAGAAATGACAAATGTTTGAGGTGATAGATAATGCTAATTAGCTGAATTTGATCACTCCAAATATATACATGTATTGAAAAATTGCAATGTACCCCATAAATATATATAATTATGATCTTTCAGTTATAATAAAACTTGCAAAAATAAAAGAAATCCATTTTTATTGAAAAAACAAAACAAAAATATTAAACTTTTAATTTTAGAATAATCTTAGATTTACAGAAAAGTTGTTAAGATAGTACAGGGAGTTCCCATATATGCAACACACAGTTTCCATCATTGTTAATATATTATTAACATGGTAAGTTTGTCACAACCAATGGATTTATACTGATACGTCATTATTAACTAAAGTTCATACCTTATTCAGGTTTCCTTAGTTTTTACCTAATGTCCTTTGTCTAATCTAGGATTCCTTCCAGGTTACAACATTACAGGTAGTTGTCTTGTCTGCAAGGAGGATTTTATGTAGAAAAAATGTGTGAAATCACATAGGTGTATTCCATTCTACACTTCTACCTGAAATAAACAATGAGTTAAAGGGGAAGCTATTTCTAAGGTTTCTCTAGGCGACAACCCACATTACTGAAATGAATAATCAGAAGCAATTTCAGATTTTCTTCTTGTTACACATAGAATACTAGGCAATAGTCAGGTCTAAAGAGGAGAGTAAAATTAGGAGTGAGAAGCATCAACCTTTTGCACGGTTTCTCTCATTGTATCACAAATACCTCATTATTACTTTTCAATCCCTCCTGCTTCCTACCCTTTTCCCATGTCAGTCCACTCAGGTGTCTCATAAGAATGTCTTAGGTTTAGATAATGCAGGAGACACCCTTATGGAAATTGGAACTGGCAACCAGTTCCTGATTAAAACTCTAAGTGTCCATGCCATAAGAGAAAAGTTAGACAAGTGGACTTCATCAAACTGATAAGCTTCTGCAAAGCCAAAGAAACCATCAAGAGATCAGGGAGACGGCCCACAGACTGGGAAAAAATATTTGCCAACTGTATATCTCATAAAGGCCTAAAATCTAGGATCTACAAGGAACTCAAACATGCCAAAAAGAAAAAAAAACAACCCCATTACAAAGTGGGCCAAAGATATGCATTGACACTTCTCAAAAGAAGACTTATGAACAGTCAACAGATACATGAAAAAATGCTCAGCCTCACTAGTCATCAAAGAAATGAAAATTAAAACCATACTGAGATACCACCTAACTCCAATCAGGATAGGCTTCATCAATAACTAAAAAAAACAACAGATGCTGGTGAGGATGCAGGGAAAAGGAAACACTTCTATGCTGCTGGTGGGAGTGTAAATTAGTACAACCTCTGTGGGAAACAGTTTGGTGATTCCTAAAAGATCTAAAAATCCACCTTTCATATGACCTCACAATCCCCCTACTGGAAATATACCCAGAGGAACTCAAATCATTCTATGAAAAAGATACCTGCACATGTATGTTTATTGCAGCATTGTTCACAATAGCAAAAACATGGAACCAACTGTGCTGCCAATCAAAAAAGGACTGAATAAAAAAAAGTGTTGCATATATAATGATAAAATATTACACAGCCATAAACAAGGACAAAATTAAGAACGTCACAGCAACTTGGATGGACTTCGAGTCTAAAATACTGTGTGATCTGTCACAGAAACAAAGAACTGAGTATGACATGTTCTCACTCATAAGTAGACCTTGAATAATTATCATAATACTGTAAGAAAAAGATTGGCAGTAGTGGAAAACTGCTGGGGATGAGAGGGTGGGATTGGCAGTAGAGGTAATCTGTCGGGGGTGGGGGTGGGGTGGGGTGGGGCACAGCTTATCTCCAAGGATACCTATATAATGAACATTTGTATGCCTAACCCTGAATTGTACCCCACATCTTTAAACTAAAAAATTTAAAAAAAGTCTTAGATTTGTTTCAAGTTAATGGCTTGAAATGGTACTTTCCAGTTTTCAAATTTCAAGAGGTGCAAAGATTAGAAATTATCCCTTACCTGGAAGAAGCATGAAATTCTGCAACAAGCAGTTAACCCAAATACAGAATAAATGGTCAGTTAAATAAGCAAACAATTAACCTCTGAACACAAGGATTTTTTTTTTTAATTTATTTTAAGCCGGACTCGGTGGCTCAGCCTGTAATCCCACGCTTTGGGTGGCTGAAGTGAGTGAATTGTCTGAGCCTACGAGTTCGAGACCCGCCTGGGCAACTTGGCGAGACCTCATCTCTACAATAAATCAAAAAATCAGCCGGGCATGGTAGCGCGTGCCTGTAATTCCGGCTACTTGGGAGGCTGAGGCGGAAGGACTGCTGGAGTCCAGTGGGTCGAGGCTGCAGTGGCTGGGAGCAGCCACTGTACTCCAGTCTGGGCGACAGAGTGAGACTCCAACTCAAAAAAAAAATTATTTTAAAGATGTGGGGTACAATTCAGTGTTAGGTATACATAAGTTCATTATGCAGGTATCCTTGTTGATGAGGTGTGCCCCTCCCTCCCCTGGCAGTTTTCCTCAACTGCCAATCTCATCCCCCTCCCCTGGCAGTTTTCCCCTACTGCCGATCCCTTTCTTATAGTATTATGATAATTGTTCAAGGTCCACTTATGAGTGAGAACATATGGTACTCTGGTCTTTGTTTCTGTGATAGATCACTGAGAATGATAGACTCAATCCATCCAAGCTGCTGCGAAAGTCCATATGTTTGTCCTTCTTTATGACCACATAATATTCCATTGTGCAAATGTACCACTTTTTTTTTTTATCCAGTCCTGCTTCTATCCAGTTGGTTCCATGTTTTTGCTATTGTGACTAGAGCTGCAACAAACGTGTGTGTGCAGGTATCTTTTGGAAGAATGACTTGAGTTCTTCTGGGTATATTCCCAATAGGAGGATTGCTGGATCATATGAAAGGTCAATTTCTAGTTCTTGCAGAAATTGCCACACTGTCTTCCAAAGAGGTTGCATTAGTTTGCATTCCCACCAACAGCGCAGAAGTGTTCCTTTTTCTCCACATCCTAGTCAGTATCTGTTGTTGTTTGTTTTATTAATTATTGTCATTCGTACTGGGTTTAGGTGGTATCTCAATGTGGTTTTGATTTGCATTTCTCTGATAATTAGTGAGATTGAGTACTTTTTCATGTGTCTGTTAGCTGCCTGTATATCTTCTTTTGAGTACTGTCTATTCATGTCTTTTGCCCATTTTTTAATGGAGCTTTTTTCTCCCTTTCTTCACATTTGTGCTCAACACAAGGGGTTTTAACAAAGATCACTCATTCAAAGAGCACTGTACCTGAATGTGTATTGATGAAGAAAATATATGGTGTGGTCTCTGGTCTCAGGAAATGTTTTTCTGGGAAGATTGGATATTGCTTATCTCAGAACACTTGTTTGTATTCTTATGAACACTTATAATAATCATTAGAAATATCTTGAACCTGTGCCTGAATTGTGCATTGACAATGAAGAGACAAAATAGAAAAAATATTTTAAATTGCAAAATAAATTTAATGATGAGTGCATATGAATGTAAATACATTTTGAAAGAAAAAGTAATTATCAATACAATTTTAAAAATATGAGAAATCATGGGGATGTTTTCATTCTCTTCTTATAGGAGATCCTACACAAAGACACAACCATGTGCTAAGGTACAATTTATTACTATGAAAGTGGTCCTTAACTTTCCATCTTCTCCCATATGTCCAAAAGAAGCCTACCATTGCCATGTCAATTTCCCTGTCTCCATTCCCTCTGCTGAGGAGAGTTTATTTTTGCCCAACAAGTTCTTCTGGCATTTTTGATGTTGGATCAAAAAGTAGATGTTGTATCAGAAATAGTAGCCCAGAGAGGCAGAAGGAGAATTTCTTTTTTTTTTAAGTTTTACTTCAATTTTATTTTATTCTTTTTGTATATTTTCTTTTATTTTTAAAATTGTGGGGTACAATTCAGGGTTAGGTATAAAAATTTTCATTGTGCAGGTACCCTCGTTGAATAGTTATGCTCCCCCCAGGCAGATCTCAACTAATGTCAGTCTCACCTCTCCACCCCCTCCCCCCCACAGTTTCCCGCTACTGTCAATCCTTTTGTTATTATGGTAGTTGTTCAAGGTCCACTTATGAATGAGAATATGTGATACTCAGTTATTTGTTTCTGTGAGAGATCACTCAGTATTATAAACTCTAATTCCATCCAGGTTGCTGTGAAGTTATGATTTTGTTTTTTATGGCTGCGTAATATTCCATTGTGTATATGTACCACATTTTTCTTATCCAGTCCTCTTTTAATGGGCAGCATGGTTGGTTCCATGTTCTTACTATTGTGAACAATGCTGTGATAAAACATATGTGTGCAGGTATCTTTTTTATAGAGTGATCTGAGTTCTTCCGGGTATATTCCCAGTAGGGGGATTGCAGGATCATATGGAAGGTTGATTTTTAGAACTTTTAGGAATTTCCATACTGTTTTCCATAGTGGTTGTACTAGTTTACATTCCCACCAACAGTGTAGAAGTATTCCCTTTTCACCACATCCTCTCCAGCATCTGTTATTTTTTGAGCTATTGATGATGGCCATTCTGACTGGAGTTAGGTGGTATCTCACTGTAGTTTTCATTTGAATCTCAGGAGAATTTCAAGGACTTCTAGAAAAAGGTGCAATACGTACACACAATAAAAAGCTGAACTAGAGTAGAAGAGGAGAGACCATTATCTTCATGACTGATATTTTTGTTTTGTTTTGCCAGTGAGATCTTGGGTAACTGATATCTCCTGAAAATCTTGTGTGTTACACAATAGGAAAGTGATAAAAGGGTACCTGAGGTTGTTAATTTGCTCCTCTTTGATTTACTTTCAGAAATTCAAAGAAACAAAATTCCTTCTTGGGTAGAGCTGCCTTAAATGTGCCTTGACTCTGAGGCTGAACCACACGGGGTCATAGCTTCAATTGGGTTATGAATTGAAAATGGTAAGACCTTATCATGGTCCAACTACTGACAAACTGATCTTAGCCAAGTCAACTGAATCTCTGAGTCTCAATTTTCTCATTTGTAAAATGGAGCAAATAGATAGCTGCAGCATTTCTGAATTATGTTCTATAGACACAGCTGAAAACAAGTATCCCAAATCAAATAAATTTTGGAAACAATGAGTTAGCCATATTTAGATCAACTTGTAACCTCAGGGGCTTCTGAGAGACGACTTTAAGAGTAAGACAATATGACTTGGGAATTCATAGTAATGTTTCCCAAACTTGTTTGATTGTGAAACTTTTTTTTTAGAACATCTCTTCTCAGAGTTTCTCAGATTATACTTTAGGTAAATGCTGAACTAGACATTTTCTAAGTTTTCCCCCAACTCTAAAATGCATACTTTTATTAAAATCATGCCCATTGATGTAAGGTTTCATATCAGTTAATAAGATTGGTGAAGAAAATATGTATCCTAGCCAGGCTCGGTGGCTCAGCCTGTAGTCCCATGCCTTTAAGAGGCTGAGGTGAGTGGATTGCCTGAGCCCACGGGTTCAAGTCCCGCCTGGGCAGCGAGACCTCATCTCTACAATAAATCAAAAAATCAGCCGGGCATGGTAACGCATGCCTGTAATTCCGGCTACTCGGAAGGCTGAGGCGGAAGGATCGCCAGAGCCCAGCAGGTCGAGGCTGCGGTGGCCGGGAGTGGCTACTGCACTCCAGTCTGGGCGACAGAGTGAGACTCCAACTCAAAAAAAAAAAAAAAAAGAAGAAAGAAAATATATATCCTGAGAAGTCAGAAAAGAAAAAAACTGATGTTTTCTGGATTATTAGTTAAGCTACAAGAAGAATATGACAGAAAAGAGAGCCTGGAAGGAAAGGGAGGCAGGGAGGGCTGGAGGACTGTATCAGGAGGAAAGCTAGTAACTCTCTCAGAGACTTCGAATTCACTAGTTTTTAGAGTGACCAGAATACTCACGCGCGTGCGTATGTGTGTGTATGTGTGTTTGTGTGTTTAAATTAATTATGAGTGTAGGGGACCTGTATGTTTTCCTGGAATGGTGGTGGTTGTCCAGTAAAGGAGGACTGTATCTTGTAGGCTCAGAAATTCTGCCACCAAGATATTCATCCTCAGAATAATGCACAATGAACAATGAGTACATCATTGATCACATTGCAAAAGCAGCACAAAGGATTGATAGCTCTTAAGTAAAGAGGGGTGAATTATCATGCCATCTCTCTGGAAGCAGCTGTGTGGGTACTTTCTTCACACTTTGAAGAACCCACTGCAGAGGTATGGGAGATCCAGGAGTACAATACTTTTTAGAGGCCAGAAACAAGCCTTCACCAGATGACCAGTGTAAACTAATTGCAGTGACATTTAATTCCTATGAACCACCACTGCTTTTTATTAGCAAATCTACACAATGGGAGCTGTATAGGAAAACAAAAACAAGTCAGGGCAGAAGTTGACATGTGTTGCTTTATGCAATTCCTACTGGAGTTTCTTTCCCTCTCTAGGAGTCAGTTAGCAGCCATGCCACAGGAAAAGATGAGCCACAGCCAGGATGGCTGTTATGGAGTAGTTTTCACCCATGGAAATACTTCTTATCAAAAGTAATTTTGTTTTTAAAACACTTACTATATAGTTTCTCAGTCATAAAATCTGGCCAGATAGATACAATTACTCTCTTCACTTGCTCTGTGGAAAGACCTCTTTTCTAGAAGCCGAGGGCCTTGCTGGGCTTGACAGTGCATGGTTACCATACCACCCTCACATGCTGCCTTGCACACATGTCCCAAAGCAGGTCAGCAATTCCATAACAACATTAAAACAGCAACTGGGAAAACAGAGCCCAATGGCAGAGACTCACCCAACCAGATTGCAGTGCTATTTTTATCCCTCAAGCTGAGTATATTGATGGAATGCAGAATTATTTTTGTGATTAAATGTGGCCAAAAACCTAGCAAGTGTTAATCTCTGGAAATCTGTTACAAATTTGTTGGCAAGCACAAGTAAGCTGCTATTTTTTTAATGTCTAAAAATAATCCTCAGTGCTCTTGTGTGTAAGTAATGCAGCAGGAGGAAAAGATATTTTCATCTGATGAGCTGGGGTGGTTTGGGATTTAGAGTCAATTTCTAAATTCATAGTGAATATGAACCTCTGGAACCCCAAGTGGTAAGCAATCAGGTGCTGAGGGCATGAGCAGAGGCCCTGGCAAGTCTTTGCATTCACATATCTTACATATCCTTGCATTTAACATATCTGGCCTAGAGAACACAGTTCTAGACCCCAAAATACTTCAACACCATTTTTTGGAGAATTTATGTAATTGAGATGATAGTAGGGTCCTAGGTGAGTAAAATGGTGAATGTATTGGCTATATCAAGTTAGTATTGGGGTTTTCCAGCAAGATGGTGACAGGACAGATCAGACTGTGAGAGTCTCCACAGAAGCGAGTGTCCATAAAGACTCTCTGTGTGGGTGGATGTGTGCCAGTGGGTGAATGAAGCCCTTCTGATGGGAGACTTGGGTTCATGCAACCGGGGATCTCCTCCAGAGGTGACTGCTACCCCCATTGTCCTCAGATTGAAGCTACTGAAGTGCAGGATTGTCTGTTGTTCTCTGGGCTCTCCTGAGAAAAGGTTGTGGACCACAACTGATCCTCACCACCTGGCACCCAGCTCACATGATCACCTGTGACAACAAAGTGGCAGGAGCTCCAGATCTGTGAAAAGAGCAGGTCAGGGAGAGCTGGAGAGGAGCCCCACTATTGGTGAGAAAACACTGACTGGAGTCATTTTGTTTGCCCTGGAATCAGGCAGATACCTGCATTGCCCCACCCAGCACCACTCAGCTTTCAATCTGGGGCCTAGAGGTTATCTCATCACACTTGGAGAGACAGGCATCCCTCCCCCACACTGGAACAGGCACAGACTCATCCAATCTAAGTGGGAGACATGACAACTGCTGCAGCAAGTCAGGTGAGTCCTGATCTGATCCACTCTCCTCCCACAGTAGTCTGTGGGGCATCTGACCCAAGCTGAGAGCAACCCTATCAACCTGCACTGAGAGCTGAGGGAAGGGGCTGGAGACCAGAGCTGAAAGGAAGTTGAAGTTACAGGAACAGCCTTGGAGCAAGTTTTGTTTTGCTTTGTTTGTTTTGCATTTTTTTTTTCTTTTCGTCTTCTCTCTTTCTTTCTGCTTTTTTTTAAAATTTTTATTATGGTTGCCTACTTGCTTTGTTTCTGTTATTTTATTACTGTTTCTTTTCAGACTTCCAGTATGTGTATGTGTATTTTTGAGAGATAGCACATTAATAGGAAAGTTTTTGTCAGTTGTGTATTTGTACAATTGTCTGTGTTTTTGTTTTATCTTTTCTGTCTTTATGTCTCTTTTCACTTGTTAGTTGGTACACCTGTCTGTTTTCCCTATTCTTCTTCTCTCTCTCCACTTTCCTCTCTTCCCCTCTTTCCTTTTTACATTCTTTACCTTTCTATTACCCAGTCTCCAAAGTTCACAATAATAAACAACTTCAACAAGAATTACCTATCCAGTTAAACTTCATCAATTATGGAGAATTAAAATCTTTCCCAGACATTCAATTGCTAAGAGTTTATGCTGCCTCCAGACCAGCTCTACAGGAAACACTTAAGAAAGTATTAAATACAGAAGAAAGGAAAAAAGAACAACAATGCCCTTCACAAGAATGCAGGAAAAAGATTGAAGGCACACATGGATCAACCCAAAATTCAAAAGAAAGACAAAAAAAAAAAAAAAAAAAAACAGCAGCAACAACACTAAGCTCAATAAGAACTTCACAATAGGGAAAAACTCTCACATCTTAATAATTAACCAGAATGTGAGTGGATAAATGCAACACTGAAAAGACATGGAATGACAAAATGGATAAAATATCATGCAGTAACAATATTTTGTCTCCAAGAGACAAATCTCAACAGAAAGGACACTCACAAACTCAAATAAGAGGATAGGAAACAAAATTTCAGGTGAATGAAGCACAAAAGAAAGCTGGAGTCACAATATTAATATCAGACAAAACACCCTTTAAGTTATTAAAAATTAAAAGATATCAGAAGATCATTACATGAAGATAAAAGTTTCAATCCATCAACAAGAAATATCCATCCTAAACATATATGCATTCAACATAGGAGCACCAACTTGCATAAAGCAACTTCTAGGTAAAGTTAGAAAGATATTGGTTGTAACTTATCATTACTGGGGACTTAAATACTCCTCACAACCCTAGACAGATCACCAAGACAAAAAATCAACAAGGAGATCCAGAACCTCAGTGTGATGCTTGACCAAATGAACTTAATTTATACATATAGAACACTCCACCCAACAACTGCGGAATATATATTCTACTCATCACCACATGGTATGTGCTGTAAGGTCGACCATATTCTTGAACATAAATCAAGCATAAACAAATTCCATAAGATTTAAATACTGCCATGGACCTTCTCAGACTACAGTGGAATAAAAATAAATATCAACACCAACAAAGTTTCCCCCAAATCCACAAAGACATGGACACTAAACAATATGATGGTAAACAACTCCTGGGTCAACATGGAAATCAAAACAGATATTTAAAGATACCTGGAAACAAATGAAAATGAAGAAACATCTTACCAAAACCTCATGGATGCAATGGAAGAAATATTAAGAGGGGAATTCATATCTCTACAAACACACAAGAAGAAAATGGAAAGGTCACAAGTTAACAACCTAACAAACCAATTAAGGAAGCTGGAAAAACAAGATCATCAAAACCCCAACTTTAGCAGAAGAATCCAGATCACCAAAATAAAAGTCAAAATTAGAGACACAGAAGACAAAAAGATAATACAAAAAAATCAACGAAACCAAAAGTTGGTTGTATGAGAGGATAGACATGATTTATAGACCCCTAGCTAAACTGACCAAGAAAAAGTAGAAAAACCCAAATAAACACAATCAGAAATGCAAAAGATCAAGTCACAACTGATTCTGAAGAAATGTGAGATTGTCAGAGACCCCTATGTACACTTGTATGGAAACAGACTTGAAAACCTAAAGAAATGGAGGACAATCTGACATTACACAACCTCCCCAGGTAGAAATAGGAAGAAATTGAGGCCCTAAATAGACCAATAACAATCCAGAAAACTGACCATGTCATAAGAAAACTACCCACAAAAAAAAAATCCCTGGACCAGATGACTTTTCAGCTGAATTCCATAAAACATACAAGGAGAAACTGGTACTAATCCTACTGAAAGTATTCCAGGCAATTGAGAAAGATGGAATTCTCCCCAAATCATTTTATGAAACTAACATCACATTGATACACAACCAGGTAAAGATCTAACAAAGAAAGAGAACTACAGATCACTATCCTTACTGAATATAGATACTAAAATTCTCAACAGGATCCCAGCAAACCAGATCTAATAACACATCTCAAAAATCACCCACCACAATTCAGTAGGCTTCATCTCTGGGATGCAGGAGTGGTTCAACATTCACAAGACCATAAATGCTGTTAAAGATATCAACAGTTGTAAAGACAAAAAACACGTAATTATATCATTAGAAAAAGCTTCTGGTAAAATCCAGCACCCCTTCTTGATAAAAATCCTAGAATGTCTAGGCATAAATGGAACATACCTCAAAATAGCAAGAACCATTTACGAGAAAACCACAGCCAGCATACTACTAAACAGAAATTGGAAACATTTGCCCTGAAACCTGGAAGAAGATAAGGATGCCCCCTGTCACCCCTCCTTTTCAACATGGTTTTGGAAGTCCTAGCTAGAGCAATCAGACGAGAGAAGGAAATTAGGGGTATCCAAATAGGAAAAGAGGAAGTCAAGTTATCCCTCTTTGCAGAAGACATGATTCTATACCTTGAAAATACAAGAGAATCTGTCAAAAACCTTTTTGTACTGATAATGGTCTTTGACAAAGTCTCAGGGTATAAAATAAATATGCAAAAGATAATTGTCTTTCTATACACCCACAATAAACAAACAGAAACCCAAATAAAAACACAATCCCATTCACAATAGCCACAAAATAAAAATGAAATACCTTGGCATCTTCCTAACCATAGACATGAAAGACTTTTACAAAGAAAACTATAAAACACTGCTCATAGAAATCAAAAATGATACAAATGAGTGGGAAAATATTCCATGTTCATGGATTGGACGAATCAACATGTTAAGATGTTCATCCTACATAAGGCAATCTACAGATTTGACACAATAGTCATTAAATTACCAGCAACATTCTTTTCAGACCTGGAAACGACAATACAGGATTCAAATGGAAACATAAGTGACCACAAATAGCCAAAACAATCTTCAGTAAAAAAAAAAAAAAAAGAAAGAAAGAAAAAAGAAAAAAAAGTGGGAGGCATCACACTTTCAGACTTTAAACTTTATTATAAAACCTCAATAATCAAAACAGCCTGGTATTGGTACAAGAACAGGCATATACACCAATGGAACAGGATAGAGATTCCAGAGGCAAAACCTCAATTTCTCAACCAACTCATCCTCAACAAAGCTTCCGCCACCAACCACTGGGGAGAGGAGAACATATTCAGTAAATGATGCTGGGAAAACTGGCTGACCACATGCACAAACTTAAAATAAGACCCCTACCTATCACCATACACAAACATGAACTCTAAGTGGAGCAGAGACCTAAACATAAAACCACAAACTATAAGAACCTTAGAAAATGCAGGAGGCACCCTTATGGAAATTGGAACTGACAACCAATTCCTGATTAAAACTCCAAGTGCCCATGCCATAAGAGATAAGTTAGACCAAGTGGGATCTCATTAAACTTACAAACATCTGCAAAGCCAAAGAAACCATCAAGAGAACTGGGAGACATTCCACGGACTGGAAAAAAATATTTGCCAACTGCATGTCTGATGAAGGCCTAACATCTAGGATCTACAAGGAATTCAAACGTGCCAAAAAGAAAAATCAAACAGCCCCATTACAAAGTGACACTTCTCAAAAGAAGACATATGAGGAGCCAACAGATACATGAAAAAATTTCAGCCTCACTAGTCATAAGAGAAATGTAAATTAAAACTACACTGAGATACCACCTAACTCCAGTCAGGATGGCCATCATCTATAACTCTAAAAACAGCAGATGCTGGAGAGGATGTGGGGAAAGGGAATACTTCGAAATGGGTGATGGGAGTGTAAACTAATACAACATCTGTGGAAAACTGATGATTTCTAAAAGATCTAAAAATTGACCTTTCATATGACCCTGCAATTCCCTACTGGGAATATACCCACAGAAACTCAAATCACTCTATGAAAAAGATACCTGCACATGTATGGTTATTGCAACACTGTTCACAATAGCAAAAACACGGAACCAATTGTGCTGCCTATTGAAAGAGGACTGGATAAGAAAAATGTGGTACATTTACACAATGAAATGTTATACAGCTATAAAGAAGGACAAAATTATGAAATTCACAGCAACTTGGATGGACTTAGAGTCCATAATACTGAGTGATCTTTCACAGAAACATAAGTGGACCTTGAACAATTATCTTAATACTATAAGAAAAAGATTGGCAGTAATGGGAAACTGCCAGTGGTGGGGGTTAGGGGGATGTGGGATTGGCAGTGGTAGGAATCTGCAGGAGGAGGGAGGGGCATACCTCATCAACAAGGGTACCTGCATAATGAACATTTGTTTACCTATTCTGAATTGTACCCCACATCTTTCAAATAAAAATTTTTTAAAAAGTCAGTATTGGCCCCGTTTCTTGGCTCTAGCCCTTTGGAAATCAGGTCCTTTTTGTTTTGTCACTGAAGGGAGTGGAGTTTCCAATGAGGTCTCTGTGGAGGTAACTGTGCCAGAACAGCTGAGGCACAGTCACCTCCAGACTCAGGTGGGACAGCACGATCTTTCTGTCTTCCAAAGCAAATCCCTTCACAAACACTTTTTCAGGACATTCCCTCCAGGGCTTAGTCCCACATTTAACTCTCATTCCACATCCCCTTCAGGGAACCCAGTCACACTTTGACTCAGTTTCCTGTTGCTGGGGTCGAGATCCTAGACCCTCTCATTTTCAGTAATGCTTTTCTTTTGTCTCCTTCAACCTCATCCAGAGTGCCTGGTCCACTTTCCAGGATCTTCCTGTTCCATTGATGTATATGCCTGTTCTTATACCAATACCTAGCTGTTTTGATTATTGTGGTTTTATAATAAAGTTTAAAGTCTGAGAGTGTGATACCTCCCATTTTTTTTCTTTCTTTTTTCTTCTGAAGATTGTTTTGGCTATTTGTGGTCACTTATGTTTTCACTTGAATCTTGTATTGTCATTTCCAGATCTGAAAAGAATGTTTCTGGTAATTTAATGTATATTGTGTTAAATCTGTAGATTGCCTTGTGTAGGATGAACATCTTAATGATTGCTCAGAACCCAAGATAAAAAGGCATCCTTGGTGTATACATGAGTTAGAGGTATTTATAAACTTTTTAAGAAAAAATAGGATTTAGTACCATAGAAAAGTGAATCCTACTTTTCTTAAATTCACAATGAACCTCTACACCATCACTGCAAACTCAGATTACAAATTCTTTTAAAGCAAAACACAGGCTTAATAACTTCCTCAGAGCCTATCTGAATGAATTCAGTGTACATACTAGACCCCTGAAAAAATGGAAGTTTGCAAAGACTATATTTAGAGTTTGTTCACATACAAATGCCTAGCAGTAGTATGAGCATTTACTACTCTTGAATGATTTTCTGATTAAAGAGAATTTTCTTAATTGGAGTAATGCTTAAATATAGTTAGAGTAGACCTGGGATTTTTATAAAGTACCTGGTTAATGTGTGTTATTCTAACCCTCTCACCTGTACGCATCTCATCTCCTCACTCTCTTCCTTATCATATGAATTAACACAGGTCCCCATTATGATAGCACATAATGTCCCCAGTCCCACCTCTTTCAATTTCAACCAGATCCTGGGAATCCTCATCTTGTCTATATTAGATAAATAGTAAGTATATGGAATAACAACTAGAACTCTTTGGGTGCTCTCCATAATATCTACAAGTGATTTCAGTGACATCAGAGTTTAGTGCTTTCTCCCCGTTACAATGGGTTTATCTTTCTCCTTACAATTGGAAGTGGAATGTCTGTAATTTTAGTGTGTGTATAGAGCAATGGATGCATATGCTTAAGAGCACAAGTTCAGTAATCCCTAGGCTTTTCTGAGCTCAGTGGCTCAAGTGCACGCAGATTCATGAGAACATTACTGCAGGAACAAGGCATATCCTTCTAAAATGAAATGTCCATTAGCACATTCTCACAGTACTCTCTCTTCTCTACAAGGCTAGAAAATTATAGGATGAAACTGAGCTGATTTGATGAGACCCAAATCCCTTTTAATTATGGTGAATAACCTAGCTGATAGTATCATGTGAGCCAAACAAATGTATAATTGCTGCTCTTCAGAAGTTCTTTCTCTTAAAATTACAAATATCTTTATGACAACAAATCGTTCCAGAGCTGGGAAAATAAAAAAATCTTAAAACATAGTGTCTGCATCATTGGCTTGCCTCTGATATATTCTGTTTTAATTCACATTTTAGTAAACTATCAGTGGTGTTGGATTATGGGAGTATGAAACCGTAAAGTTCCCTGTTTACAGGATCAATAATATTCTTATTTTTTTTTTCAAAAAGCATTTGCAGGCTCCTACTTACCTGTTCTATATATACTGGAGATCCAAAAAACCCAGAATTATTTTTTGAAGGGTGGGTCCTTTGTAGTATAGGCTTCTCCTGCTTGGTAAATATTCTAGGAACCCATCGACATCAGTGTACCAGCTAGTGCTGCTGTGAGAGGCTGCATTCAGCTTCAGTGGATTTTTTTGGAGATCCTTTTAATCATTTGCCCATTTCATGATGGATCATTTACGAGCACACTTGCCCACACCTCACTGAGTGTTTGGCAGTTTCTGAATAAAAACAGTATGACTCTTGTTTTCCATCATTGTTATTTACCCAATCTCTCCCTGAGCAACTTTTTTTTTGGTTTGTTTCCTCAGATGAAAAAAATCCTCAAAGGGAAACATTTTGCTGATGTGGAAGAGGTGAAGCAAAAATGGCAGAAACACTAAAAGGCATTCAAATTGACTAGTTCAAAACTAGAGCAGTAGAAAAAGCATTTTAATAGGTGAATTTCATCAAATGGAGGTACTTTGCAGGCAACTGAAGTTTAAACATTTAAGAATAAACAATTTTTTAAAATAAATAAATCCTGTTTTTAGGGGGGTCCCCCTTTGTATTATACAAAATTAACTGAGTTTACTTTTAAGATCCACAGAAAACTAGAGCTGATAGAGTGGTTTGAGGGATTTGTGTTATCTCATTCTGAGTGCCTTGGTTAATGAGATCAAGGCAAAAATTTGACCCCAGTGGAAGCCATATGCCATAGTTCTGATCTACTCATATGGCCTATTGCTGGTGGGCCAGTCTTATAACTATCCTTGAGCATTAAAGGTTGACCAGTCTACATTAGCACAAGCTAATTTTAAATGAAAAGCAAAAGTCAATAAAGCAGAATGTTTAATTGCACAGACCTTACAAACTTACAGGTCCAAATCCTAAGTATTTTAAATGGAAATGAATTTAATACAGGGAAATAGTGTTTACAAAATTGTTAGAAGGACTGGAACAATAGAAGTCAGGGGAGCCACCAACGTACCATATACTTCAAGGGCATGCCATTTTGTTTTTGACCACTGAAGTCCATAGGTCATGAAGCTGCTGTTGCTGCAGCCACAACTGCCTCTCACCCCCACAGAGCTGCTAACATTTAAATGTGGAATTTTCTGCAGCAAACACTCTCATCCATCTGACTTTACTTGCTATTACTAATAACAGCGAGGATATAGCTACCACCTGATTCCTATCTCTCAAATCTTGGGTCATTGCTTCTCAGAGGTAGATTTTTTTTTTGTATCCAGAACCTTGACTTTTGAGAGAATCTAGTTTTTAGATTTCCAGCACCAGCAATATAGAAATGCACATGGAAAGAGAAGTGAATGAATATTAATTGACAATAGACCATATTGGGTACCTGATACCTATTTCATTGATTGCTATAAGGATTATGTCAAATATTAAGGGTAAAGCACTTAACATAGTGCCTATAATATAGTAAGCACTCAATATTTATATGATTATTTACATAGTTGTTATATTATTAAAACTGAGGCATCTTTGAGCATTAAATGCACCTTATCTACAGAGTTTCTCCCTGGCAGCCAAATCTCTCCCTTAACAACTTTTCTGACATTAGTTTATAGATGTCCAAGGCCCTGTCTCAAAGTCACCTGATTTTTCTCTTTCAATCTTCATCAAACATTTCTCAGTTTTGCCCTATCTTTATCCCTCAAAATGCCCTTACTTGGAAAAATGTATCTCCTGCTTTTCATCCATAGAATTAAAATTACATGTTCCCTTTTGCCATATTCTCTCCAGCATGTGCTATTTTTTGAGTTATTGATGATGACCATTCTTACTGGAGTTAGGTGGTATCTCAGCATAGTTTTAATTTGCATTTCTTTGATGACTAGTGAGGCTGAACACTTTTTAATGTATCTGTTGGCTGCTCATACGTCTTCTTTTGAGAACTGTCTATTCATACTTTTTGCCCACTTTGTAATGGGGCTGTTTGTCTTATTCTTTTTGGCACGTTTGAGTTCCTTGTGGATCCTGGATGTTAGATGTTTGTCAGAAATACAGTTGGCAAACATTTTTTTCCAGTCTGTGGGCTGTCTCCCTGCTCTCTTGATGGTTTCTTTGGCTTTGCAGAAGCTTAACAGTGTGATGAGGGATGAAGCCTACTTGGTCGTGGTGGATGATTTTGGAGATGTGCTGTTGAATCCAGTTTGCTATGATCTTGATGAGAATTTTAGCATCTATGTTCATCAAGGATATTGGCCTGTAGTTCTCTTTCTTTGTTGGATCTTTACCTGACTTTGGTATCAATGTGAAGTTAGCTTCATAAAATGATTTGGGGAGCATTTCATATTTCTCAATCGCCTGGAATACTTTCAATAGGATTGGTATCAGGTCCTTCTTGTATATTTTGTAGAATTCTGTTGGAAAATCATCTGGTTCAGAACTTTTTTTGAGGTAGTTTTCTTATGATATAGTCAGTTTCCGGGATTGTTATTGGTCTGTTTAGGGTCTCAATTTCTTTTTGTTTCAACCTGGGGTGGTTGTGTGATATCAGAAAGTCCTCCATTTCCTTTAGGCTTTCAAGTTTGTTTCCATACAAGTGTACATAGTAATCTCTGATAATATTTTGTATTTCTTCAGGGTAAGTTGTGACTTGTTCTTTTGTGTTTCTGATTGTTTTTATTTGGGCTTTTTCTCTCTTTTTCTTGGTCAGTCTGTCTAGAGAACCATCAATCTTGTTTATCCTTTCAAAGAACCAGCTTTTTGTTTCAATTATCTTTTTGTCTTCTTAGTCCCAAATTTGGGTCTTACTTTGGTGATCTGGATTCTTCTGCTGAAGTTAGAGTTTAGTGGTCTTGCTTTTCCAGCTTCCTTAGGTGACTAATTAAGCTGTTAACTTGTGATCTTTCCGTTTTCTTCTTGTGTGTTTGTAAAGATATGAATTACCCTCTTACTACTTCTTTCATGGCATCTACGAGGTTTTGGTAAGATGTTTATTCATTTTAATTTGTTTCCAGGTAACTTTTAATCTCTGTTTGATTTCCATGTTGACCCAGGAATTGCTTAGCATCATGCTATTTATTGTTCATGTCCTTGTGGGTTTTGGAGGAACTTCATTGGTGTTGATATTAATTTTTATTCCACTGTGATCTGAGAAAGTTCATGGAAAAATTTCAATCTTATGAAATTTTTTAATGTTTGATTTATGGCCAATGATGTGGTCAATCTTGGAGTACATTCCATGTGGTGATGAGTAGAATGTACATTCTGTGGTCATCGGGTGGAGTGTTCTGTAGGTATCAAGTCCATTTGTTCAAGAGTCTCATTGAGGTTCTAGGTCTCCTTGCTGATTTTTTGTCTTGATGATCTGCCTAGGGTTGTGAGTGGGGTATTAAAGTCCCCAGTTATGATAGTGTTAGAGTCAATCACTCTTTTAAGTTTGCCTAGAAGTTGCTTTACAAACATTGGCGCTCCAATGTTGGGTGCATATATGTTTAGGATGGATATTTCTTGTTGATGGATTGAATCTTCTATCATGATATAGTGACCTTCTGTATCTTTTTCCTGCACTCTTGTGAAGAATGTTGTCGTTCTTTTGTCCCTTTCTTCTTAAGTTTGAAAGTTTGAGACTTTCTCAAGTGTTTCTTTTAGAGCTGGTCTAGAGGCAGCATAAGATCTTAGGGATTGAACGTCTGGGAAAGATTTTAATTCTCCCGCACTGATTAACTGGGTAGGTAATTCTTAGTTGAAATTGTTTATTTTTGAGAACTTTGAAGATTGGGCTCCAAGCTCTCCTAGTTTGAAGTGTTTCATAGATAAATGCTGCTATTCTAAGTGGTCTTCCCTGGTAGGTAGTCTGACCTTTTTCTCTTGCTGCCTTTAGGTGTTTTTCTTTTTCTTTTTTTGTCTCACTCTGTCACCGAGACTGGAGTGCAGTGGCCGCTCCCGGCCACCGCAGCCTCAACTTGCTGGGCTCTGGCGATCCTTCCGCCTCAGCCTTCCAAGTGGCCAGAATTACAGGCAAGCGCTACCACGTCCGGCTGATTTTTTGATTTATTGTAGAGATGAGGTCTTGCTGCCCAGGTGGGTCTCGAACCCGCGAGCTCAGGCAGTCCATTCACCTCAGCCTCCCAAAGGCACGGGATTGCAGGCTGAGCCACCGAGCCCGGCTAGGTGTTTTTCTTTTATACTTCCTTTGTTTAGGCAGATTACTATGTGTCTAGGAGTTGATTTTCTCATTTGTTGTCTTGCAGGGGTTCTCTGAATCTCTTGTGTTTGAATGGTTCCATCACTGATGAGATGATGGAAGTTTTCTTGAATAATTTCTTGGAATGTTTGCTCCAGGGTGGTCTCTGTCTCTCTGCCTCAGGAAGTCCAATTAGGTTTGGCCTCTTGAAATAATTGTTCATCTTTTGAAGGTTTTGTTCTTTCTTTTTAAGCTTCTTATCTATGATTTTGACAGTTTGGGTTAGTTCTATATTTTTGTCCTCAGCTCTGAGATTCTTTCTTCTGTTTGGCTAATTCTTCTTTCCATGCTTAACAGTTTGTTATTTATTTCATTCACAGTATTATTTACTGCTCTTATCTCAGTTATCAACTCCTTCATTATTTCCTGCTTTCTCTCCTCAATTCTATTTGTTCATTCTATTAATGTCTTGATATCTGGTTTTGTAGTTTGAGACCAGTCATTCTGGGGGCTCTTCATTGTTTGCATTCTGAAGTCTGTTTTCTCAGTGTCTGACCTCCCAGGGGTCTATGTGAGACTCATATTCTTCTTTTGGTTTTTCTTCATTTGTGTAGCTTCCTCCCCCCACTTTTTCCCCCTCTTCTTTAATCCTCTTATTAAGTGATGGTGGGGTTGTTTTTACTTATGTTTGCTCAATCTCCTATTCTTCCTTATATGGATTCTCTGACTTTGTTTAATTCTGAAGCTGGATTGTGGGTTGGGTGCTGTACTTTTTGTAGTTTTGAGATTAAATTGAGGGGGGAGCTGTGATTCAAAATCTATCTGCAGATCCCAGTATCCACTGACAGATGTATGGGCACCCTGGAACCCACTTCCCACTGCCTTACAATCTGTCCATGCAGTGAGGGTATAGATTTGCTCTCTTAAAGCAAAATGAGGTAAGAAAAAGGAAAAGAATGAAAAAAGGAAGGAGGGGGCAAGAGGAAGGTAGAGAGAGAGAAGAGTAAGTGGGAAAACAAACAGATGTACCAATTAACAAATGGAAAGAGACACAGACAGAAAAGAGTAAAAAAAAAAATACAGAAAATCATACAAACACACAAATCAACAAAAACCTCACTATTGATGTACTCTTCCCATACACAAACAGGAAGTCTAAAGAAAAAAAATCAGTAAAATAACAGAAACAAAGCAAGTATGAAAACATTATCAAAAACAGAAAGAGAGAAAAAAACTAAAACAACAAACAAACAAAAAATAGCAAAACAAACAGACACAAACCCCCCCCCAAAATAAAAACAAGGAACCAAACTCACTCTGAGGTCATTCCTGTAAGTCCAATTTCCTTTCAGCTCTCATCTCTAGCCCCTCCCCTCTGCTCTCAGCACAGGCTGATAGGGTTGCTCACAGCTTGGGTCAGATGCCCAGGCCTACTGTGGAAGGAGAGTGGATCAGATCTGGACTCACCTGGCTTTCTGCCTATTAAGTCTGCCACTCAGATCTGACCTGTCTGTGTCCAATCCAGCATGGGGGAAGGGCTTCTGTCTCTCCCATTTGATGAGATTACCCTAGGTTCCAATTTGAGGCTGGGCAGAGCTGGGCAGAGTTGAGCAGGACAATGCAGGTCTCTGCCTAGTCCTGGGACAGAGAAAATGGCTGTGGCCCAAGGAGATGGGGATCCTAGCTGGCTCTCCCCATCTTCTATCTCCACTCAGTGGATCTGGAGTTCTAGCTGATTTGCTATAACAGGTGATGGTGTGGGTCAGGTGCCAGGTGATGAGAATCAGCTGGATTTGGAAGACTCTTCTCAGGAGAGTCCCGTGAACAACAGATGATCTTGCATGCCAGTGACTCCAATCTCTGGGTGGTGGGGGCTTGCAGTCACTTCAGAGGGGGGCCTCGGGTGCATGAACCCAAGTATCCCCTCAGATGGACTTTCACTCACCCACCAGCACATGCCTACTCACACAGAGAGTCTTTAAGGACACTTGCTTTTGTGGAGACTCTTACAGTCTGACCTATCAGGTCACCATCTTGTCAGCATCCAGTGATTTTTAGGAGACAAGAATGAACCCATAGAAAACAATTGGTCTGGGGTAAATTTCCTCTAAGTGCTGGAGGCAGCAACAATTGCAGGAAGGTGAGGGGCAGAACTGCCCGTGGTATTTTTTATAGACAAATGCCATTAGCAGCTCAGAGATTTTTGATGAATTTTCTGAGGAAAAAAATAGGGATTGGACAGATAGAAAAGAGAAATCTAAAATTTTTACAGAAATAAGACTTGACAGAGAAGAAATTGATTGTCCTGGCAAAACCAGGATCCAAGTTGGGACAGCTTAGGTAAGGAATATTCTTACAGATTCTTGGCATCTACCCTTCTCCTCCCTAGCTGGCCCAAACAGAGACTTGTAAGAGGTCATAGTTAACAAAATGGGAGTTCTGCTTGGAATGGGACCATGGCAGGGGGCAGAGATGATCCCAAGGGAATTTCAGAGAGAAAGAAAGGAGAGGTAACTCTGCCTAGAGAGAAATATACCAAAGAACTTCCCACACCACCTAGACAAGAGTAAATACTTTGATGTTGGCAATTGTGGAGGTGTTCTCTACTTATGCTTCCTAATGGGTGATAATATAGTGACATGACCTCTGCACTTTCATAGAACCCTGAGTAAGTCCAGTCACTTGGGTGAGAAGCCAGAGAAAAGAGAAAGAGAGAATCCCCATATGCTAGAATGGCCCTTCACACATAAATGTGAACAGGCAACAAAGTCATCAGACATTTGAGAGAAACCAACAGCATGGATTAAGAGGAAATATTAAGGTTTTTTTTTTAAAAAAGCAGAACTTTTATTCTGAAGAAAACAGAGATACGATCAGGTATGAAAAAATTTTTTGGAAATTTTAGTTTGTGCCTAGTGTTGGACTTTTGACATCACACAACCTCCGAAGGTTGAAACAAGAAGAAATTGAGACTAAATAAACCAATAACAATCCAGGAAATTGACTCCATCATAAGAAAACTACACCCTCCCAACACACACATTTAGACACACACACAACACTGGGCCAGATGGATTTCCAGAAGTATTCTACAAAACATACAAGGAGGGGTGGAAATCAATCCTATTGAAAGTATTCCAGGCAGAGAGGGCAGGAAGATGGATGTTGAGCCAGTCGGACTATGTGAGTCCTGGTGTGAGTGAGCAAGTGCATGGAAAATTTGTGTATGTGTTGATGAGTGAGTGGGTATGTGAGTGGATGACTGAGTGAGGGCTAGGAAGCTAGGGGCCAGGGCTTTCCTGGTGCAGTAGGTGGTGCTGCATCTGCTTGGCTTGCATCCTAGCAATTTCTAGGATGCAGAAGCAGAACACCATTTTTAAAAAACCAACAAAACTCTTCCTGAGAAGAAAATTCTGGGAGAGACTGACTAAATGGGGGCTCGTGAGCAAGTGACCAGGGAATGGTGCAACATCTGGTGCTGCAGCTTCTCTGCTTGGTCCCTGACTCTTCCTAGCTTGCAGAAGCCAAGCACCATTTTTATTAAACAGACAAAAGTTTTCCTGTGAAGAAGCAGCTGGCAAGACTACCACTCCAGGCTCTGCCTCAACACTGCAGCAGGAGAGATTGCAGGCCCCAGGCTTTGCCTCACCACTTCAGTGACTGGCAGAGCACTAGCAGCAGGGGCTGTAGAGAAAGACCACGGGCAGAGCCCCATGAAAGAGGATAAGAGAGGCACCCCACCACCATGTTGAAGGCAGGGCAGGAAAGTGCTCCAACTTGCTCACATGGAGCAACAGATCTATTCTCTGTGACTAGTGTATTAACTACTCAGGGTTTGATCATGACCCAGAGGGAATATCCTGAAAGCACAAACTTCAGAGGAACCTGATGAGTGCTGAGTCCCAGGTGCTCGACCCTCTACCTTGATCCAGCACCAAGACAAAGGGTGTGGCCAGGAAAGGATGAGGAAGGACTCTGAAGAGATCAGTGATGAGTCTAGGCTAACTAAAAACCCCTTCTTCCCAGCAATCCTATGAACATCAGACTCACACAGCTGGGTTACAACTGAGAGGGACAAATCCAGGCAGAACCTGGATGTGAATTGTAATAGGAGAACTCCATTCCAGGATAGGCCTGGCTGGGGCACTCCCCACAAGTACATACCTGGAGACAAAACAGATCTCCTCCCCACCAGAGGAGATCTCCCTGACCATAAGAGAGTGGGAGGAGAGGACTGCAGCCCCACCTATTTCCTCTGCCCCTCCTCCTTTCTTGCTCCAACACTGAGGAGAGAGTGAAAGAGATGGCTCTGTAGGAGAAACCAGATTAGTGGAACAATTAAAGAGTCTGCCACAAGAGGACAAGGTTTTTTTTTATTTCTAATTTTTAAACTATCTTTGCCTGTTTGTTTGTTAGTTCATCTTTTTTTGAATATTTTTCTTTGTGCATGAATGTGCATGTGAGGGTTTGAGCTGCATACCACCATTTTTTCCTTTTTTTCTTTTCTTTCTTTTTTTATTTGTTGTTTTCTGTTTATGTGTGTATGTGAATGATTGAATGTTCATCTTTCAATTTTGCTATCATTTGTTTTTGCTCTTCTGTTTTTTTATTTTCATTTTCTATAGTTTAAGGTGTTTGTCAATATATGTGTGAGGGTTCAATCTGAATTGATTTTTTTCCCCAGAATTTTTGTTTTTCTTCTCCTTTCAGTTTGTGATAGGTGTGTGTGTGTGTGTGTGTGTGTGTGTGTGTGTGTGTGTGTGTGGTGTGTTCAGTTTTCTAGTTATTTTTGTTGTCATTGTTTGTTTTGTCTCACTGTGTTGTTATTCCAGTTTGTTTTGGGGAGTGTGTGTGTGTGTGTGTGTGTGTGTGTGTGTGTGTATTCAATTTTTTTTTTGCATTGGTTTCTGCTTTGCATCATCATATAGAGTGGTAGTAGGAGTGGGTCTCAGGGATCACATACCAAAATAAGTGAACATTGTAATTTGCAAGTAGTTTATGAATCCTAGCACCCCACCCTCTACTTATTCGACTTTCAAAAACTACAAGATACAGCAAAGCTTCCCATTCACCATCCTGTTTCAAAATGGAACAAATCCAGACCACAGACTGAATAGAGGACTGAGAAAGCGTCAGAAGAGAAAGCCTCTCCCACTGACACTGAATAACAGAACTAAAGAAAGAAAACAACAGCTCTGTCTCAAATGAGGAAAAAATAAAGGAAGATCATAGGCAATTTCAAGTGCAACAAAGAGAAAGCTTCTGAAAAATCAGACATTGGTGATCAAACAATGGAAGTCACCAATGACAGGCCCCAGACACAACAGGGATTAGGCAATGAATGGAAAGAGTAAATAAGACCCATGAAAGACAAGATGCAACACTGAAAGCACTTGTAAAAGAGATTTTGGCCATAAAAAATTTCATCCAGGAGACAAATAACAAGATGACAAGGATGGAAAGAAGAATTAATATAGCTGAAGAAAGAATTTCAGAACTTGAACCAGAACATGGAATTAACCTGATCTCTAAAAAACATAGAATGAAGACTCATAAAGAAAAAAATAAAGCCTACAAGAGATGGGCAATTACCTCAAGAGGATGAACCTATGCCTGATTGGTATCCCAGAAGAAGAAAAGGAAATGGAGACAACTTGGAGCAAGTATTCCAGAATATAATCCAAGAAAACTTTTCCCACCTCACCAGAGATGTGACCAACCAAGCACAAGAGATTCAGAGAATCCCCAAGACATCAAATGAGAAGACCAACCCCTAGACACATAGTGGTTCACCTACACAAAGAAAGCACAAAAGAAAAAATCCTAAAGGCAGCAAGAGAGAAAAGTAGACTACCTACTAGGGGAAATCAATCAGAATAGCAGCAGACCTATCGGCAGAAACACTACAAGCAAGAAGGAACTGTAGTCCTATCTTCAAGTTCTCAAAGATAAACAAATTCAACCAAGGATTTTCTGTTCAGTCAAGCTCAGCTTCATCAGTGATGGAGAATTAAAATCCTTCCTAGACATCTAATCCCTAAGAGATTATGCAGCTTCCAAAACAGCTCTACAGGAGACACTTAAAAAGGTATTAAGCACACAAGAAAGAAAAAAAGAATGACCACATATTTCCTAAGAGCACAGCAGAGCACAGAATCAACAGAGAATAGAGTGTAACAAGAAGCTTGAAAACACACACATGTATCAACCCCAAAGCCAAAAGAAAACAAGCAAACAAAGAAAAATTTTATAAGAACCTCATGACAGGGATAAGCAATCATATTTCAACAATCAGCATGAAAATGAATGAACTAAATGCACCACTGAAAAGACACAGAATGGCAAACTGAATAAGAAACCATGACCCAATTATTTGCTGCATCCAGGAAACTCATCTCACTACAAGGGACACACAAAGATTCAAAATTCAAGGATGGAAAACAAATTTACAGGCAAATGGATCACAAAAGAAGGCAGGAGTCACGTTCTTAATATCAAGCAAAACATCTTTAAACAATCAAAAATTTAAAAATATGCAAAAGAACACTACATGATGATAAAATGTTCAATCCATCAACAAGAAATATCCATCCTAACCATATAAGCACCCAACACAGAAGCATCAGCATTTATAAAGCAACTACTAAGTAAACTAAAAAAAGACAAAGACTCTAACAATATTATAGCAGGGGACTTGAATATACTACTAACAGCACTAGATAGATCATCAAGGCAAAAAATCAACAAGGAGTTCCACAACCTAAACTTGACACTCAACCAAGTGGACTTAATAGATACCTACAGATTATTCCACCCAACAACCACAGAATATACGTTCTTCTCATCACCACATGGAACATACTCCAAGACTGATGAAATCCTTGTCCATGAATTAAGCATAAGCAAATTCCATAAGGATGAAATATTGCCATGCATCTTCTCATACCACAGTGGAATAAATATAAATATCAACACCAACAAAATTTCTCCAAAGTCCACAAAGACATGAGCACTAAACAGCATGATGCTGATCAGTTACTGAGTCAACACTGAAATCAAAGCAGAAAAAAGATTCCTGAAAACAAATGAAAATGAAGAAACCTCTGGGATACCATGAAAACTGTTCTAAGAGGGTAATTTATATCTCTCCAAGCACACATCAAGAAAACAGAAAGATCACACATTGATAGCCTAACAAATCACCTAAGGGAGCTGGAAAGAGAAGACCACCAGAATTCTAACTTTAGTAGAATAATCCAAATCACCAAAATAAGAGCCCAATTATGGGACATAGAAGACAAAAATATCATAGAAAACATCAACAAAACAAAAAGCTGGTTCTTTGAAAGAATTAACAAGATTGATGGACCCCTAGCCAGAATGACCAAGAAATAGAAAAAGCCCAAATGAACACAATCAGAAATACAAAAGAACAAATCACAACTAACCTTGAAGAAATAAAAATGATTATCAGAGATTACTGTGTATACCTATTTGGAAACAAACTTGATAACCTAAATGAAATGGAGGACTTTCTGACATCACAGAGTCTCCCCAGGTTGAAACAAGAAGACATTGAGACACTAAATAGACCAATAACAACCCAGGAAATTGACTCTCTCATGTGAAAACTACTTACAAAAAAAAAGCCCTAGACTGAATGGCTTTTCAGCAGAATTCTACAAAATGTACAAAGAGGAGCTGATACCAATCCTATAGAAAGTATCCCAGGCAATTGAGAAAGATGGAATCCTCCCAAATCATTTTACAAAGTTAACACCACACTGATAGCCAAACAGGTAATAATCCAACAAAAATGAGAATTATAGGCCTATATCCCTTATGAACATAGGTGCAAAAATCCTCAACAAGATTCTTACAAATTGGATCCAAAAACACATCTCAAAAATTATCCACCATGACCAAGTAGGCTTCATCCCCAAGATGCAGGGCTGGTTCAACATTTGTGAGACCAAAAATGTAATTAAATACATTAAAAGATGTAAAAACAAGAACCACATGGTTGTATCATTAGATATAATTAGATGCAGAAAAAGCTTTGATAAAATCCAGCATTCCTTCTTGATAAAAACTCTCAAACACCTAGGTATAGAAGGAACATACCTCAAAATAGTAAGTGCCATTTACAATAAACCCACAGCAAACATATTGCTAAATGGACAGAAACTGGAAACATTTCCCCTGAAAACAAACAAGACAAGGCTCCCCACTCTCACTCCTCTTGTTCAACATTGTGTTGGAAGTCTTAGTAATGCAATGAGACAAGAGAACAAAACCACGGGTATCAAAATAGGAAAAAAAAAGTTATTCCTCTTTGCTGATGATATGATCCTTTACCTTGAAAATCCAAGAGAATCTATCAAAAACCTGCTTGCAGTGATAAAGGATTTTGACAAAATTTCAGGGTACAAAATAAATGTTCAAAAGACATTTGCAGTCCTACACACTATCAACAAGCAGGCAGAGACCCAAATTAAAAGCACAAACCCCTTCACAATAGCCACAAAAAAAGAAAGAAATACCTCAGCACTTCCTAACCAGAGAAGTGAAAGACCTTTACAATGAGAACTACAAAACAAATTCAAGAAGACACAAAGAAATGGAAAAATATTGCATGCTCATGAATGAGAAGATTTGTAAAATGTCCATCCTACCAAGGCAATCTACAGTTTCAATGCAATACCCATTATGTTACCAACATCATTCTTCTCAGACCTGAAAATGACGATACAGATATTCATATGGAAACATAAATAGCCACGAATAGCCAAAACAATTCTTAATAAAAGAAGTAAAGCAGGAGGTATTACACGTCCAGACTTCAAACTTTACAATAAAGCTACAATAATCAAAACAGCTTGGTATTGGTACAAGGACAGGAATATATACCAATGGAACAGGATGGAGATTCCGGAAGCAAAGTCTTAATTTCTCACCCGACTCATCCTTGACAAAGACTCCAACAACAACCAATGGGGAGAGAAGAACCTATTCAGTAAATGGTGCTGGGAAAACTGATTGATCACATGCAGAAGACTGAAACAGGACCCCTATTTACCACCATACACAAAAATTAACTCTTAATAGATCAAATACCTAAGCATAAAACCTCAAACTATAAGAATCTTAGAAAACTCAGGAGACACCCTTATGGAAATTTGAACTGGCAACCAATTCCTATTCAGAACCCTAAGTGTCCACACCTTAGGAAATAAGATAGACTAGTGGGACCTCATCAAACTAACGAGCTTCTTCAAAGCAAAAGAAACTGTCAAGAGAGCAGGCAGACAGCCCACAGAATGGGAAAAAATATTTGCCAACTCTATATCTGACAAAGGCCTAACATCTAGGATCTGCAAGGAACTCATATGCACTGAAAGGAAAATAAACAAACAGCCCTATTACAAAATGGGCAAAAGACATGGATAGACACTTTTCAAAAGAAGATATACAGGCAGTCAACAGACATATGAAAAAGTGCTCAGTAGTGGGAAACTGTCAGTGTAGGGGTGTGGGATCGGCAGTTGAGGGAAATTACTAGGGGAGAAAGGGGCACACCTCATCAACAAGGGTACCTGCATAATCAACGTTTGATATCTAACCCTCAATTGTACCCTACATCTTTATAATAAGCATTTTCCCAGAAAACTGGAACAAGACAAGGCTGCCAACTTTCAGCCCTCCTGTTCAACACAGTGTTGAATGTGTTAGCTAGAGCAATCAGACAAGAGAAGGAAATCAAGCATATCTAAATAGGTAGAGAGGAAGTTTAGTTATCCTTCTTTGCTGATAATATAGTACAAAGGAAATGTGCAAAAGATAGTCACATTGTTATACATCATCAGAGAAATGCAAATCAAAACCACATTGAGATAAAACCTAACTCCTCTAAGAATGGCCATCATTAATAGAACAAACAACAACAGATGCTGGCAAGGATGCGGAGAAAAAGGAACGCTTCTACACTGCTGGTGAAATAAGCTAAATCAGTTAATAAAATCAAATTGCTAGCAAAATAACAATATTAACCAGCTTACTCCATTTTGTTTAAAACTTTAATCTTGTTACGTGCCTGACTTAAGAATCAATGCCTATATGAGATTACAGTAACATCCCCATGACCACAGACCCCTAACTTTGTCTCCTTTGGGCAGATTATGCTGACCGTTGCCTGCTGACCATTACAGAACTCCTTTGCCATAGCTTCCATGTAATTGTATGCTTTGTTAACTGAAATCAGATGTTCCGCTTTGACATTTTCATAGTTTGTTTTTATATTCTGTTAGTGACCTAACCAAGATAACTCCTTCGTATAATGATTCTTCTTCCTTGTCTCTATGTAACTACCTTAAACCATATCTTTTTTTTATTAATCAGTATTTTTTATTATGGTTTTGTGGGGTACAGTAAAGGGTTAGGTGTACAATTACGTTTCATTCAGGCACCCTGTTGATAAGCGCCTTAAACCATATCTTAATGGCAGAACTCTAGGGACTTTCTGAGCACTGGCTATACTTATCTGACATGAAATTAATCAAAGCTCCCTAACAATCAAAGTTCCCATTTTGGTTGCCAAGTCATTAGTTAATAGTTGCTATGGTCACTAAGTTACTATGAGGCCAATGCTGCAAATTTTACCTATAAAAGCTTGTCACAAACTGCACCAATTTGCCAAGAGTTTTTCTGGCGTTTGCCTACTCTTGACCTGTGCGTTTAATAAATTCATAATTAATTAGACTCAACTTGCTGGTGTAACTTCCCCTTGCTTACTTGGTCATAACACTGGTGGGAATGCAAACTAATGCTACCTCTTTGGAAGACATGTGCCAATTTCTGAAAGAACTAGAAGTTGACCTTCCACACGATCTGTTGGGAATATACCGGGAGGTACTCAAATCATTCTACTAAAGAGATACCTGAACACGTATTTTTGTTGCAGCTCTATTCACAATAGCAAAAACATGGATCCAACCATGCTGCCCATCAAAGCTGGACTGTATATAAAGAATGTGGCACCTGTACACAATGGAACATTATGCAGCTGTAATGAAGGACAAACATATGGACTTTGCAGCAACTTGGATAGATTTAGAGTCGATCATACTTAGTGATTTATCACAGAAACAAAGAACAGAGTACCATATATTCTCACTCATAAGTGGACCCTGAGCAATTATAATATGATAAGAAAGGGACTGGCAGTAATGGGAAACTGTCAGTGTAGGGGTGTGGGATCGGCAGTTGAGGGAAACTGCTAGGGGAGAGAGGGGCATACCTCATCAACAAAGGTACCTGCATAATCAACGTTTGTATACCTAACCCTCAATTGTACCCCACATATTTATAATAATAATAAAAAAGAAAGTATTCCAGGCAATCGAGAAAGAAGGAACCCTCCCCAAATTGCTTTTGAAGCTAACATCACACTGATACCAAAACTGAGCAAAAATTAGGAACAATAGGCCAATATCTCTGATGAACATAGATACAAAAAATCTCCATAAGATTCTAGCAAATTGGATCCAATAACACATTTCAAAAATTCTCCACCATGAACAAATAGGTTTTATCCTTGGGTCACAGGGCTGTTTCAACATCTGCAAGACCATAAACGTAATTGAATGCATCAACAGATGTAAAAATAAGACTCACGTGATTATACAGAGAGAAAGGTTTTGACAAAATCCAGCATCTGTTCTTGACAAAAAACCTTGAACATCTAGGTAAAGAGGGAACATACCTCAAAATAGTGAGAGTCATCTATGATGAATGCCCAGCCACATATTATTAAATGGACAAAAGTTGGAAGCATTTTCCCTGAAAACTGAAACAAGACAAGGCTGCCAACTTTCAGCCCACCTGTTCAACATAGTCTTAGCTAGAGCAATCAGACAAGAGAAGGAAATGAAGCATATCTAAATAGGAAGAGAGGAAGTTTAGTTATCCCTCTTTGCTGACGGTATGGTACAAAGGAAATGTGCAAAAGATATTCACATTTTTATACACCAACAACAAACAGGAAGAAAATTACATATAAAGTACAATCTCATTCATAATAACCACCAAAAGGAAAGAAAGAGAGAAAGAAATACCTTGGCATCTTCCCAACCAAAGAAGTCAAAGATCTTTACAATGAAAACTATAAAAACTGATCAAAGAAATCAAAGGAGACACTGTTATGACTGAGTAAGCAAGAAGAAGCTACACCAGCAGGTTGAATTTGATTATGAGTTTATTAAATGCGCAGGTCAAGAGTAGGCAAACACCAGAAAAACTCTTGGCAGATTGGTGCAGTTTATGACAAGCTTTTATAGGTAAAATTTGCAGTATTGGCTACATAACAACTCAGTGACCATAGCAACTATTAACTAACAACTTGGCAACCAAAATGGGAACTTCGATTGTTAGGGAGCTTTGATTAATTTCATGTGCTAGGGTATAGCCAGTGCCCAGAAAGTCCCTGGAATTCTGCCATTAAGATATAGTTTAAGGTAGTTATATAGAGACAGGGAAGAAGGACCATTATACGATGGAGTTACCTTGTTTAGGTCATTAACAGAATATAAGAACAAACTATGAAAATGTCAAAGCGTAACATTTGATTTCAGTTAACAAAGCATAAAATCACATGGAACTTATGGCAAAGGAGTTCTGTAATGGCCAGCAGGCAATAGTCAGCATAACCTGTCCAAAGGAGACAAAGCTGGGGGTCTGTGGTCATAGGAACGTAGACATTGATTCTTGGGTCAGGCAGGTAACTAAGATGATTTTTAAACAAAATGGAGTAAGCTGGTTAATATTATTACTTTGCTAGCAATTTGATTTTATTAACTGATTTAGCTCATTTCAACACAAATGGAAAAATATTCCATGCTCATTGACTGGCAGAATCAACATTGTTAAAATGTTCGTCCTTTCTCCCTTTTTGAATGAAAATGTCTGTAAATGATATTTTATACTTGTCCCACCATTGAACTTGGGGAACAGATAACTTGTCTTTCTTGAATTTCACAAGTTCACAGATAGAGAGGAATTTTGCCTTAGAATGGGTCATGCTCAGAGTCTTACCCACAATTAATTTAGTGATTAGATTAAGGAAACTTTAGGCTGATGAGACTTAGGTGAGATTTTAGATGTTGAGTTGATGCTGTAATGGGTTGAGACGTTTGAGGATATTGAGAAAGGTTACATAGTTGTTGCATGTGGTATGGGCATAAATCTTTGAAGGGACCAAGGGCAGACTGTGGTAGACAGTCTTTCCAAAGATGGCCACATCTTAATCCCTGGAACTTCTCAATTACAGATGGGATAAGGAAGAATCTTGAGAATGGAATATTATCCTTGATTATCCAGCTAATCTAATCACAAGGGTTTTTATAAGAAGGAGGCAAGAAAGTCAGAGAAAAAGACAATGTGATCACAGAGTCATAAAGAGAGATTTGAAGTCACTGATTTTGAAAGTGGAGGAAAGGGCCACAAGCTAAGAAAATGCAATCAGCCTCTAGAAGCTGGAAAAGGCAAGAAAATGGATTCTCTCAAAGAACCTCAAGAAGGCATGCAGCCATGCTAACTCATTTTGGACTTCTGACTTCCAGATTGCAGAAAAACACACTTGTGCTGTTTTTAAGTCACTGAGTTTGTGGTCATTTATCATACCAGCAATTGGAAACGAATTAAGAGACCAAAATATTAAAAAATAAAAGAGCCCATTCAATATATCAAGATAGATAAATGGAGGACAGTCAAGATAGAGAGGAGGAAGACCACTTAAATATATTGCTGCAATATTTAACAATATCAAGGAGAGTGATTAGATCCTAATCAGAGAAAGGTGGGGGGAGAGAGAAGGAGAGAGAAGAAAAGGTGAGTAGCAGGAGGGGGAAAGAAGAAGAGGAGCAGCAGGAGGAAGACAAAGAGAAAGGAGTCTTAGAATATGAAAAAAGTTTCAGCAACATTAAATACTGACAATGGAGAAATTCCTTCAAATTTTTGAGATTAATTTACTTTGTTTTCAATCTAGTATACTATACATAGTCAAACTCTAAATCTACCATGAGGGCAGAGCAAAGATATTTCCATACATGCAAAGATACAAAAAAGTTACCCTCTTATACTTCTCTTGTGCCATCATTTTTTAGGGAGTTACTTAAGGATATGCTCCAGCATACCAGGATATAAAGCAGGAAAGTCATAGACATAGGATCCAGAAAATGGTGGCTTTAGTTCAGGAAAACAGCAAAGAGAATTCCTAGGATAATAGCTAGACAGGAGTCTTTGGAAAGCAGCCAAAGCAAGCAGTAGGAAAGGGCTGGGGTTGAGAGGAGCATGGGATTCCATAGACTAAACATAATGACAAGAAAATTGGAAACCCCCTAGACTGTGAGAAGGCACAGAATGCATGGATAGGAATGAAGGGAAAAAGGGGGAAAAAAACCCCAAAACAACAAACCAGCAAAAAACAAAAGCATTGAAAGCTTCCAGGATATATTAAAGATGATATAAAATTATGATCCTAATAAAAGTAACTTGGAAGTCAGTGAGCTTCAGAAAAAATAAAATGTATCCCAAGCAAGAGAGAGCTTAAATAAGAAGATGGACCATAATAGGAACATAATGATGTGTACAATACATATTTTTCTTTCTCCAGCAATTAAAGAAGAAAGGCAATTAGAACACCCCTGAACCCAAGAGAGAGCCACCCATGAGAAAGGCATGGTTCACTTATGAAGCAAAGGTTACTGTGGCATGATGGTGAACAACTGGTGGAATGTGAGGAAGAGAAATTCATTTCATAACTTTTTCCATGAAGTCATGACATTGGAATCAGAGAGTAATAATTTCTCTTGGCTTTAAAGGAAAAAGTTATGTAACATGATCTGTAAATCCTTTTAACTCATTTTCAACTTAAAAAAAAAATCAACCTATGGAGAAAGATGAAATACTTAATTATGGGTTCAGAACAAATTATCTGTGTTTCCAAGGGACTATTCTTTCCTCCCTACCAAACGAAAGTAGAAGCAATCAACTTCAGTTTAAGGGTTATACTGTAAAAATATTAATACATCTTTAAACATTAGCATTATTCTCAGTTCAGAACAGTCATCTTCAGACTTAAGTTTGCATCAGAATCACCTGGAGGGCTTGTTAAAACAGATTTCTGACCCCACCTCAGAGTTTCTGATTCAGTAGGTCTGGGGTAGGACACAAGAATTTTCTTATGTTCCCCAGTGAGACAGGTGAATATCCCTTATCCAAAAGGTTTGCAACAAGAAATGTTTCAGATTTCAGAATTTGTTTGGAATTTGGAATATTTGCGTATATGATGAGATATCTTGGGAATGGGACCTAAGTCTAAGCGAGAAGTTCATTTATACTTCATATACAACTTATATGCATAAACTGAAAGTAATTTTATACAATATTTTAAATAATTTTGTGCATGAAGCCAACTCTATGGACAGTGAGCTATCAGAAAGCCAGGGTGTCACTGTCTCTGCTCCCCTATGTGGACAAGTCTGTGGTTTTGCGGCATCACTGTCATTCCTGACTCTGAGTTTATATGCTACCCATAAGCAGTAATTTTCTTATATTATACATACATGAGTATTTAACAGTAGAAAATATGGCACACCATTAATTTAGTGGAAAAAATGTGTTCTGGGTGATGAAGCAGCATGGTAGCATCCCCAGAATACCTATGTCAGCTGCTAAACAGCAGCATCAACAAACTATGGCACACAAGGTAAGACATGGAATTTTCCACTTGTGGCAAAATATTGGTGTTTAAGAAGTTTTGGATTTTGGAGCATTCCGAACTTTCAGATTAGGGATGCTCAACCTATTCCAATCTGTGAATGACACATACATATTCTATTAGGCAGGTAGGTGGTGAGCAATGAGACCCAGTGAGCAAGTGACCATATCTTCTATCTCAGTTCACTTAGTAGGCAAAATGCAGGGGCAGGTGAGGTCATTCACACTATTTAAAAGTTCTGCCTCCTCAACACTCCTTCAGCCTGTCTTCCTCCTGCCCTTCCTCCCTCTCTCTCCCCTCTATACCCATTTGCCTCTTCTATTTTGACTGATACAGATAAGCTAAATGCACACATTTTGCAACTACACTCTAACTTCCTTTTATAAAGCAAGGAGTCGAGATAGATTATTTATCACTAATAGAATTAAAATAAAAATTTAACCATATTATTTATAGTGAAGAAGTAACCTAGAGAGGACACTACAAGAGCAATACAAAGTGTATTGGTAGAAAGGAAGGGAGTGGTGTAAATAAACTAAGAATTCATCTTGTCGTAGTAGGAAGTCAAATAATACTTAAAGTTGATAAGGGTTAGCAGCATACACTTAATATCTGCAGACATGGCAGAAACCACTTGAAGAACTAAAGTTTGGAAGACTGAAGAGGGAGCTCAGGATGGGCAGTGTTAACATAAAGATCTAATATATATGTTTTTATTGAGAAGGGGGGTCTCACTCTGTTGCCCAGACTAGAGTGCAGTGGCATGATCACAACTCATCACAGTCTCAAACTTGGGCTCACGCGATCCTCCCACCTCAGCCTCCTGACTAGCTGGAACTAATATTTAAACGATTGCCCTGAGAGGTAGTACTAGCAGACCTGGGGATAGAAGGAGGTGACTGAAGACTTGTTTTTCATATTGTAAAATCCATGAATTTATTTTCTAAGGCTACTACTTCCATGGTGACCCGCTAAATATATGTTTTCTGATTCTTATTTTAAAATTTAAATAAGACAGTTTAGACCAGGTGGGATGGCCCATACCTGTAATATTAGCACTTTGGAAAGCTGAAACAGAAGGATTGCTTGAGCCCAGGAGTTTGAGACCAGCCTGGGAAACATGGGAGACTCCACCTCTACCAAAAGATAAATTAAAAAATTTAAAAAAACCCAGGTGTGATGGCTCATGCCTGTAGTATCAGCTACTGGGGATGCTGGGGAGACTGAGGTAGGAGGATTGCTTGAGACCAGGAGTTTGAAGCTTCAGTAAGTTATGATTGTGCCACTGTACTATAGACTAGAAGATGGAGTAAGACCCTGTCTCTAAAAATAAATAAGTAAGAGTTTAGGTGAACACAATGGTGTGGGATTTTATTCTTGGGACCCTGGTAAAGCTGAAACAATTACCTCCTAAGGACAGATAAGGGTCCCATTGCTGCTTCCCCAGTTTAACTGCCAAGCACCAGATCCAGTTCATTTGGCCCATTGTTTCTCAAACTGGAGGAAAGGCCCCCTTCATACATACACCCATGCACATCCATCCAAGTGAAACTAGCTAATGCCTTCATCCTTGGATGGCCTGACTTATAAATGGTCCTCAGTCTTTCTAGAGCCCCCTAGAGGTAGCCTTTAGCCTTTTAGCCTCACTGTCTCCACTTTTTAAAAACTTCACACAAATAGTCCAGGGATTAGACTGAAAACTATCCGAGAAAAGTTACCCTGGATCCTAGTTGATTATGAACCTGTGACCATTACAATATTCAGGTACTTTAATTCCTTTACTAGATTGTGAATTCTCACCCACTGGGTCATTTAATTAATCCTCACTTGCCCTCAGCCCCCAACTTCAAGAAAAATGAATTAAGCCCAGAAACATTGGAGAGGTATTCCAAATGCATAGCAAATTTCCAAACAAGCAAGATTTTAGCCAATGCAGCAATGTTAACCCCTAGGTCCATGTTCTTCTAAACAACTGTTACTTCTCAAGGCATTCCTCAGTCTTGCCTTGTGAGATAGTTGGCCACCTGAACTTCATACTCACTGAAACCTGGATACTCAGCCTTGGATAATTTAAAATCCAAACCCAAAGCATCTTGTTGGGGGAGTCTGGGATTTATCAGTGTCAGCAGAGCACGTTTGCTAAGGGCTTAGACTCTGGGCAGATGGCCCTGAGTTTAAGTTTGTGCCTGACTTTAAAAAATTGTATTTATTTTATTTTAAAGGCAAGGAGTATATATGAGGATTTGTTACATAGGTATATTGCATGCTGGTGAGGTTCGGGCTTCTGATGAGTCTTCTCCACAGGTGGTTAGCATGATACTTGATGGATGGTTTTTCAACCCTCCTTCCTGCCCCCGCCCCTCCGTTTAGAAGTCCTCAGTGTCTGTTGGGGAACATCTTATAACATTTTCAAGTCATAAGATTTTGGGTAGATCAGCCTCCCTATGTCTCCTTTCCCCCATCTATACAATGGACACTAATAATAGCATCTATTTCATGAATTAATTATGGGGGGTTAAATGGAGTGATGTTTATATATGCATATAAAATACCTGACATATACTACTGAAGGCTAATTTTTAACGTGAACGATATCATTTTTGTGATTACAACTGACATGCAGATTAATCAGATTTACTAAATTACCCAGGAGAGAGAAGTGAAACCATAAGCTACTATCAGAAATAGGAAGAGTTAAGTCCCTCCATTAGGAAAACATCTCAGTGCAGGTGGTTTAGGGAGATCTCTTTGACACTTGATTCTCTTCAAATTTCCTGTCCATAATCACAAGCAACATCACACGGGTCATAACAAGGATATCCAAAATATGAAGTGAGAAGGACCCACTCTATTAAGAGCCAGGAAGAGCTTTCACTGCACTGAAGACCCAGTGAAGAGTTAACCATCCCAGGGGTAGGGGGTTGAGGCAGTAGGAAGTGGGGTGGGGGTAGAGCAAAGCATGTGACAGCTTCCCAAGCAGCTGTTTTTATCTTGTGTTTGAGCATCTGACTCAAACTGGGTAAAAGGGTTCATTTACTCACTTGGAAACTTTTCAAAACATCAAAGGATTTGGTCAAGAGGGAATTATATCCACTATAGATAAAATTTTTCAGTGGTTTTTTTTTTTTTTTAAGCCAGCAAAAAATTAATCATAAATCTGCTTCATTCAATATATGGAGCCATTCAGGGGAAGTTATCATTTGTTAATCAGTGGAAGATTGCAGCTTCCTGTAACCAATAGCAGCTGTCACCTTGTGAAAGGATGTCTTTTTCATTTTCATGTAGAATAGTGAACATTTTAAGGCAAACGACAAAATACTTGTATTTATCTGCCTTTTGGCTTTTTTACACCTGTGCCGTGCAAGCATCTTCCAGGCTTTCCTGACAACATCTTACTTTTTATTCTAGTCCTGCTCAGCAGCCAAGGCACCAGTGTCGTCATTTACATTTTACAGCTGAGACCCTGAGACATCTGTCACATGAGCATGGTAGGGTCAGGCAGAGCTGGAAGCCGCTCCATAGTTGACTTAAAACTACTCCAAGTCCCAAGGGAGGGATCATGGCCATCAGGGAAATGGGACTGAATATCAATTCTGAGAATACAGACAAGCAGCAGGGCAAAGCAAGACATGTGGTGACCTAGAAAACATAGTCTAACTGCTCTTTTCTCCTCCAATGAAGACTTTGATATAGAACACTCACAGCACCATGTGTTTTCAGTGTACAAATTTTATTTTCTCAGTTGTGGATGAGGTATGAGGTCCCAAGATTATCAGTGCAATTTACTTCCCACCATTCCTTTTCACATTTTCATAATCTGGGCAATTTTTTTCTACATAGTTCTGCCAGATTATGTAGTTCTTCCCTTATCCAGAGTTTTCCTAATTATTTTGCTAAGATCTTTGATCCCATTCATTTATGCTTAGCGCATACACTGAGCTCCTGCTGAGGGGTATAGGACACGGAACCTGGAAACAAAAATGACTGGGTCTTAGTTCCTAGTGTCAAGGGATTTACAGGCTACCAGGGGAAACTGATATGTAAAAAGGTAGGCAGATCTACAAAGAAATATCTTGGGGATCATGGAAGTCATCATCTCTGATGGGAGAAGAAAGGCTTTCTTTTCTCCTAGGTGTGTCTCCTTAGCACCTCTGTTGCCTCACTTGACACTTCATCTCTGACCTGCCCACTCCACCCAGTCCCCCTTGGGTGTTGAAATTTTCTCTTACATCTCTCTCTCTGCACATCACATCAGATGTTCAACCCTTAAATTTATTACTCCAGGTCACGAAGGAAAGGTTCTTGCATATAATACTGATTTTTCCAGATGTTTTGCCTAAAAGCAATTTCTTCATATATTAAATCAATACTAATTCTTCAAAGTAACGCAGCATTGAGATCTTTTTCCCCCCTAGAACACATTCTGCAGATTATAATTTACAAAGACTATTAAAATGAGAAAGGATCCCTGGGCGTAGCTTGGTACTACTTTTCATTTGCCTGATTTACAGGTGGATAGGTGAGGAATGTCCTCCTCATCTCTGAATTGAAGATATGCCGACAACTCTATCCATCAAACAATTTGTCAGAGTCCAATCCAATGTTTTACAGAAGCTGTTAAACAAAAGTTTTATTGGCTAACAGTTCTAGGGGATGAGAAAGAAGAAAGTTAACCTAAGTGCCCAAAGAAAAATATTTCACTCACCCAGTAGAGAAATGGACATAGCATAAAATCTTTAGTCAGAGGTATTAGAATTTAAAGACAAATTCCAAATATATGTCTATAGTTCTGCTTCCTTTATGATTTTGGAATCAATCTCTGCTTGAAATATATTGATAACTAATCAGCCAACCATGGTGATCTCATTAAAACTTGGATCCATCTTCATTAGCAAATTTGAAGGCCACTTATGTCTATAAATACAGGGCAGAGAAAATATTGGGGATGTAATCCCAAGTCCATAGTTATGTTGGTCTGCTGAAGAGCTAGACTCTAGCTGGGAACCTTTAGTAATCACGAGAAGGATAGCAGCCATTTACTCAATGATATTAATAGTGTGGTTGGTGGTCATTTTACAGTAGCTTGAAGAATTTTAAGCATATAAAAAACATACAAAGGACATATTTCAGCTGCTAGATTTAGAATATTTTATTTCTTTTCTTTTGACACCTTTCAACAGTTTTAGATTCTTCTGAGGTTTATATCATCCAGGTTCCTCAAGGACAGAGAGAACTTCCATCAGGGCATGACAGACTTCACAAAATAACCTCTTTTGCAGTCCAGTTCAGACAGACAGCAAGAGTGTCTTCAGTGGTCTCTAAGATCCTGGCCACGCTTGGGACCTGGAGAACAACTTCTAGAATGGGGCCAATGCAAGAGGAATACAAAAAGGGCTCTCAGCCAGCAGGTGGTACTGCAGTCTTTGGCAATTGAAACTTCATGGTTGTTCTCACTACCCAAAGTGTTGTAATTCCCTTTTGGTTGTCTTCTCTGCCTTCCTCTGACTTTGCTGAGTCATGCCATGCTGTGTTATAGAACTGTGCAGCAGGTGGCTAAAAAAAAAAAAAAAAAAAGCTCTTTTGTGATTGGTTGTCAGGTTAACTCACCATGGGGGACAGGCTTATATGCCAAGAACCCCAGTGAGGATGGTCAAGAAGAGGGTCTATTTGTGGGAAAAATCCAAACCTGAGGGTGAGGGTGATGAGAAAGACATATCTATGGATAGATCGAAACCTCTCAAATATGTGAAGATTCCTCTCCAAGTGAAACTTATCTTGCTCCATCCCCCTCTAGGTATCCATATTGTATGGCCAAGTACATTCTCCCTTAGGAAAGCCTCTAGATGCACATCAACCTCATAGACCACAGAATCGAAGAAGGGAAATTTCTCTCTCCCACCTGTGCCTGGAGAACCTTGCATGCAGAAAGAAAGTGGTCACACTCTTTCCAAAGGCAGATGTCCTCAGCTAAAGAGAACCTCTGTTTCCCTCTGCTGTATTGGAGGTGGGGAAGGGATCTATTTTTACCATCCTCTCCTGATTTCTAAATTGGAAGGGTCCCAAAGAAGATCCTTCAGTTGCTGTTGAAAGATGAAGGTGTTAAATTGATTCAGGTGGGTGGATGCAGATTGGAAGGGAGAGGGCACCTAAATTATTCTACATAATAAGTGGAGGGAAGAGATTGAGAGGAAGCTCTTGGGAAGCAGGAAGGACAGAGGAGTGAAGGAGAAGTTTTGCTGTGCAGTACGTGATGTATTCTCATCTTCCCAGAAACAGGCTGGAAAATCATCATTATCAAATAATGCTTTTGGTGTTCTAATGAGGTGAAGGGAAATGGGATTTGAGGAGGGGATCAGTCTTTGGGGGAGGGTGTCCCTGCATGACCAAATGGCAGGAGCAAGGACTACCTGAGGTGCTATACCAGAATAGGACAGTGTAATGTAATTAGCTAAGGATAAGAGACAGCTTTCTAATGGCTCTATCACTGTTATGACTGAGGTCATTTTAAGGTGCCACTTTCTAGGTGAGTTATAGGAAGAGATCACCATCTGCTACCCTGCCAGTGACCCGGGAACAAAAGACCCTTTCAGACTACAAGCAGGAGTTGAGTGAGTTTCAATTGAGGTATTTGTTTTGATAAGGAGCTGTTTTAAGGATCTCCTTGGTGTGATGATGACATAGACACATGGCTGTAAGTGAAACCTGGGCTCAGATATTAGCTTATTTAGTGGTTCTCTAAGCCTGGGTTCTGGTACATAAACATCAGTATCACCGGAGAATTTGGTAGAAATGCCATCTCTCAGGTTCCATCAGATTGACTGGGTCAGACACTTGGGAGGTAGGGTCCAGTGATGTGGTTAAACAAGTTCCATGGGTGTCCCTGATACATCCTGATATTTGAGAAGAACTGATGTATGCAATGATTCTCAATGTTTGGTAGCATCTGAGCCCACAGTAGAACTTGTTAAACACAGAGTCCCAGAATCCCTGGCACAGACACCAGGGTTTTGGCTGTGTGAGCCTGGGGTGAGCTTGGCACCTTATGTGTAGCAAACTCTGCAGTAATTCTTGTATCCATCCAAGTTTGAGAACCACTAGAGCAACAGATTGAGAAGAAACTGAGTTCCACAGCCCAAAACTGTGAGCAAATGTTACTGGCAAATTAAACAACTTATTGAAACAGTTAAGGTCTCCCAGGATAAGTAAAGGAACTTAATTAACATTCCTTGTTAATACAGAGTGTCCTGCAGTCCACAGAGAGGAAGCTTTGGGGAGTATACTCAGGAAAGAATTCTTCATCCTTAAGCCCAAAACATGACCCCAGAGAACATGAATAATTATGGAAAAAATGGGGCCCCAAGGAGTTACCCAGAGACTAATTCACACATCATAGGGAAGACACTGTGGTCCAAGTGTCCAATGCAGATGGGACAGGACACTGTGCTTCTTTAGGGCAGGCTGTGGAGTTTAGTTTCTTTCTTTTTTTTTTTGAGTTGGAGTCTCACTCTGTCACCCAGACTGGAGAGCAGTGGCCGCTCCCGGCCACTGCAGCCTCGACCTGCTGGGCTCTGGTGATCCTTCCACCTCAGTCTTCCAAGTAGCCAGAATTACAGGCATGCGCTACTACGCCTGGCTGATTTTTTTTTTTTTTTGATTTATTGAAGAGATGAGGTCTCACTGCCCAGGCGGGTCTCAAACCCGCAGGCTCAGGCAATTCACTCACCTCAGCCTCCAAAAGGTGCGGGATTACAGGCTGAGCCACCGAGCCTGGCTGAGTTTAGTTTCCTAAAGGGTGGTTCTCAGAAACATCTAGGTCAGTTTGAAGGTGATTACAAATACAGATTCATATTCCTGGGCCCTCCTCAGGACTGCTGAGTCCATTTGTGGGACTGGGGCCCAAAATCTAAATTTTTAATGTGTGCTTTGGTTGTCTTTCAAGCACATTTCAACTTAAGAACCATTAAACACTGAGCCCAGAGACAGGACTATAAAAAGACTTGTTAGGATCTATGGCCATATCACACTAAATGTGCCCAGTCTTATCTGATCTCAGAAACTAAACAGGAATGGGCCTGGTTAGTACTTGGATGGAAAAAGTCTGGTTAGCATCATTTACACTTTAGTGAAAGGCAAGAAAAATCCATGCAGTTCCATGGTCAAAAGTTGTGTAGCTGGGACAGAGAAGCAATGGGGATCCATGTTTCACCTTTCCATCTGGGGAAGGGCAAAAGATCCTTGGCTGTGATAAGGCCACTTGTGAATTGTTGGTTTTCATGCCCAGGCTAAGCACTTCATGTTTGAGGTATGTACTAAACAGTATCTAAAGTATGTTAAACTTAATATATCTTAGTGATAAGAGTGCATGTCTGGTATTTAAAATACGTATCTAGGAGACTTCTGGCAAGATGGCAATGGGGCAACCTGGTCTGTGAAACCCTCTGCAAAGGAGAACTGCAGTGGGTCTCTGGCTCTTGCCCTGGGGGCTGCAGACCCCAAAATCGCAGCCTGCTCTTCATACAGAGCTTGGCTGTTTTCACCGCTGGGACATCGCAGTAAACTGGACAGCCAGCGCAGCGCAGACACCGCTGCTGCCCCCACCTCAGCCGCCGCTGGTAGCACACCGCACCACCTGGGCTGGAGATGATCCATGACTTCAGTCCTTGAAGCCCCTTCAGGAAGATCTGCTGAGATCACTGCCACCTCTTCTGTGACCGAGACATCCTGCCCCCCATGAGTCCCCTGCCTGTGCCCTGAGGCAGGCATCCATCTCCAGTCTCTGTGCTTCCTGTCTGGCCACACCCCCTCTGGGGCGAGCAGATGAGTTAGCACCACCTGCTGGTGATTCAAGGTAACAACACCAAAACGGGAGAAACAAGCTTGAAAAAGACATAGTCCAGAGTGGTGAATGGAGGGTGATCTGAACTGTCCTTCACAGCAGACCAGGGGCAACTGACCCTAACTGCAAACTAACTTACATGCTTGAAAAGAAAGCTAAAAATCAGAACTGAAAGGACATTGGACTTAAATGAAAAGTCTCAGAGTGTGCTTCATTGATTCTGTTAATTTAATGACTTAATTCTATTCCTACTGTATTGTTCCTTTTTCCCCCCTCTTCCTTTTCTTCTCTCTGTAAACCATATCTTTGTATAGAGGAACAACACACCAATAAGGTGGTTGGTTAGCTTGTATATTAGCATCACTATATTTTTTTTGTATGGGAGTTGGTTTGTCAGTAGCTGTGGTCTATTGTTTTCATCTGTTTCAGTATACCTCTCTCTCTCCATTTGTTGGCACACATTTGTTTCCCCCCTTACTCCTCTATCCCTCCACCCCCGGCTTCAACTGACTGCTCCATTCTCTTCCCTCTGCTAACCACATTTTATTTCAGGGAGTAAACCTACAGCCCCACTGCATGGACAGATTCCAAGACAGTGGGAAGTGGGTTCCAGATTATCTACACACCTGTCAGCGAATACCAGGACCTGCACATAGATTTTGAATCACATCTCCCCCTTAAGTAAATCTCAAAACTGCAAAAAGGACCACCCCCAACCTACAATGCAACTCCAGAATTGAACAAAGTAAGAGGACATACATAAAGAATAGGAGATTGAACAAACAGAAGTAAAACCAATCCCTTTACCCTTGAATAACAGAATTAAAGAAGATGGTGACGTGGAGGGAAGGAAAAAGTAGAGAGGGGGAAAAAACCGCACAAATGAAGAAAAACCAAAAGAAGAATATAGGTTTCACACAGACTCCTGGGAGATCAGACACTGAGAAAACAGATTCTGGAACACAAACAATGAAGAGCCCCCAGAATGGCTGGTCATTTGCAACAAACGAAGACATCAAGACATTAATGGAAAAATTAAAAAAATTGAGGAGAGACAAAAGGAAAATAGGAAGGATCTGATGTCAGAAATAACAACAGTAAAGAATACCGTGAAGGAAATGAATAACAGACTAATAAGCATGGAAAGCAGAATTAGCCAAGCAGAAGAAAGAATCTCAGAGCTCAAAGACCAAAACAAGAACTAACCCAAACTGTCAAAATCATAGGAAAGAAGCTCAAAAAGACAGAACAAAACCTGCAAGAGATGAATGATCACTTCAAGAGACCAAACCTAAGAGTAATTGGGCTTCCTGAGGCAGAGAGAGAAACAGAAGCCACACTGGAACAAACATTCCATGAAATCATTCAAGAAAACTTCCCTCATCTCATCAAGGATGAGAAAATTCAAACACAAGAGATTCAGAGAACCCCTGCAAGACAACAAATGAGAAGACCAACTCCAGACACATAATAATTCACCTAAACAAAGTAGCTATAAAAGAAAAAATTCTAAAGGCAGCAAGAGAAAAAGGCCAGACTACCTACCAGGGAAGATCAATTAGAATAGCAGCAGATTTATCCACAGAAACCCTTCAGGCTAGGAGAGCCAGGAGCCCTATCTTCAAAGTTCTAAAAGATAAACAATTTCAACCAAGAATAACCTACCAGTGAAACTAAGCTTCATTAGTGAGGGAGAATTGAAATCTTTCCCAGATATCCAATCCCTAAGAACCTATGCTGCCACCAGACCACCTATACAGGAAACACTTAAGAAAGTACTGAACACAGAAGAAACAGAAAAAAGAACAACAACATTCTTCACAAGAGTTTAGGCAAAATATTAAAAACACACATGAGCCAACTCCAGAACCCAAAGAAAGACAACAAACAAACAGAAACAACTCTGTAAGAACCTTATGACAGGGATCAACTCTTGCATTTCAATAATTAGCCTAAATGTGAATGGACTAAATGCACCACTGAAAAGACATAGAATGACAAAATGGATAAAATATCATCAGGCAACAACCTATTGCCTTCAAGAGACTCACCTCACTAGAAAGGAAACCCACAGACTCAAAGTAAGAGGATGGGAAACAAATGTTCAGGTGAACGGAATACAAAAGAATGGAGGAGTAGTGAACTTAATTTCAGACAAAATACCTTTCAAGTTATTAAAAATCAAAAAGATACAGAAGGCCACTACATAATGATAAAAGGCTCAATCCATCAACAAGAAATATCTATCCTAAACATATGTGCACCCAACATAGGTGAGCCAACTTTCATAAAGCAACTTCTAGGAAAACTAAAGAAAGATATTGACTCTAACACCATGATAACTGGGGACTTTAATACCCCACTCACAATCCTAGACAGATCATCAGGACAAAAAATTAGCAAGGAGATCCAGAACCTCAATGTGACTTTGGACTAAATGGACTTAATTGATACCTACAGAACACTCCATCCAAAGACCACAGAATATACATTTACTCATCACCACATGGAATGTATTCTAAGATCAATCACGTGATTGGCCATAAATCAAGCATAAGCAAATTTAAAAGGACCTAAATTCTGCCATGCACCTTCTCGGACCACAGTGGAATAAAAATAAACATTGACACAAACAAAGTTCCCCCAAAACCCACAAAGACATGGACACTAAACAGCATGATGCTAAACAACTCCTGGGTCAATAATGGAATCAAGACAGAGATCAAAAGATACCTGGAAACAAATGAAAATGAAGAAACATCTTACTGAAATCTCTGGGACGCCTTGAAAGATGTAGTAAGAGGGGAATTTATATCCCTACAAACAAACAAAAATGGAAGGAGCACAAATTAATAGCCTAACAAGCCACATAAAAAAGTTGGAAAAGCATGACCACAAACACCCTAATTTAAGCAGAAAAATCCTGATCACCAAAATAAAAGCCCAATCCACGACATAGAAGACAAAAAGATAATACAAAAAATCAATGAAACAAAAAGCTAGTTCTTCAAAAGGATAAACAAGATCGATGGTCCCCCAGCTAGAGTGAGTAAGAAAAAATGAGAAAAAAACCAAATAAGCACAATCAGATATACAAAAGATGAAGTCACATCTGACCCTGAAGAAATACAAAAGACCATTAGAGACTACTACGTACACTTGTATGTAAACATACTTGAAAACCTTAAGGAAATGGAGGACTTTCTGACATCATACAATCTACCTAGGTTGGAAAAAGAAGAATTTGAGACCCTAAATAGACCAATAACAATCAAGGAAATTGACTACGTAATAAGAAAACTTCCTACAAAAAAAAAGACCTGGTCCAGATGGCTTTCCAGCAGAATTCTACAAGACATTTAAGGAGGAGCTGATACCAATCCTACTGAAGGTATTCCAGGCAATTGAAAAAGATGGAACTCTCCCCAAATCATTTTTCAAAGCCAACATCATAGTGATACCCAAGCCAGGTAAAGAGAACTACAGGCCAATATCTTTGATGAACATAGATTCTAAAATTCTCAACAAGATCCTAGCAAACCGAATTTAGCAATACATCTCAAAAATCATCCATCATGACCAAGTAGGCTTCATTCCTGGGATGCAAGTCTTGTTCAACATTCATAAAACCATAAATGTAATTAAATACATCAAGAGATGTCAAAATAAAAACCACATGATTATATCATTAGATGCAGAAAAAGCTTTTGATAAAATCCAGCACCCTTCTTGATAAAAAACCCTTGAACATCCAGGCATACGGGGAACATACTTCAAAATAATAAAAGCCTTCTACAAGAAACCCACAGCCAGTATACTGCTAAATGGACAAAAATTAGAACCATTTCCCCTGAAAACTGGAACAAGACAAGGATGCCCACTCTCACCCCTCCTGTTAAACATAGTATTGGAAGTCCTGGCTTGAGCAATCAGAGAAGATGAGGCAATTAAGGGTATCCAAATAGGAAAAGAGGAAGTCAGGTTATCTCTGTTTGCAGATGATATGATTGTGTACCTTGGAAACCCAAGAGAATCTGTCAAAACCTCCTTACACTGATAAAGGCCTTTGGCAAAGTCTCAGGATACAAAATAAATGTAGAAAAGACAATCGCATTTCTCTACACCAACAATAAACAAACAGAAACCCAAATACAAAGCACAATACCATTCACAATAGCCACACAAAAAAATGAAATACCTTGGCATCTTCCTAACCAGAGACGTGAAAGACCTTTACAATGAAAATTACAAACACTGCTCAAAGAAATCAAAGATAACACAAACAAGTGGAAAAATATCCCATGCTCGTGGACTGGAAGAATCAACATTGTGAAGATGTCCATCTTACCTAAGGCAATCTACAAATTCAATGCAATACCTATCAAATTACCAGCAACATTCTTCTCAGACCTAGAAAAGACAACACAGGAATTCATATGGAAAAACAAACATCCAAGAATAGCCAGAACAATCCTCAGCAAAAAAAAAACAAAGCAGGTGGTATCACATTATCAGACTTCAAACTTTACTATAAAGCTACAATCATCAAAACAGCTTGGTATTGGTATTGGTATCAAAACAGGCATATAGATCAATGGAATAGAATTGAGATTCCAGAAGCAAAATCTCAATTTCTCAACCAACTCATCTTCAACAAGGCCTCTACCACCTATCACTGGGGAGAAGACAACCTATTCAGTAAATGGTGCTGGGAAAACTGGCTGATCACATGCAGAAGATTGAAACAGGACCCCTCTCTATCCCAATGCACAAAGGTTAACTCCAAATGGATCAGAGACCTAAATGTAAAATCTCAAACCATAAGAACCTTAGAAAATAAAGGACATACCCTCATGGAAATCAGAACTGGCATCCAATTCTTGAACAAAACCCGAAACCCACAGCTCATAAGAGAAAAGATAGACAAGTGGGACCTTATTAAACTGACAAGCTTCTGCAAGGCCAAAGGAACCATCAAGAGAGCAGGGAGACAGTCTACAGACTGGGAAAAAGTATTTGCCAACACCAGGTCTGACAAAGGCTTAACATCCTTGATCTACAAGGAACTAAAACGTGCTGAAAAGAAAAAAACAAACAACCCCATTATTAAATGGGCAAAAGATATGAACAGACACTTCACAAAAGAGAACATCCGAGCAGCCAACAAACACATGAAGAAATGTTCAATGTCACTAATCATCAGGGAGATGAAAATCAAAACCACAATGAGATACCACCTAACTCCAGTCAGAATGGCAATTATCAACAACTCAAAAAAATAGCAGCTGCTGGAGAGGGTGTGGCGAAAAGGGAACACTTCTACACTGTTGGTGGGAGTGTAAACTAGTTGCAACCTCTGAGGAAAGCAGTGTGGCGATTCTTAAAAGCTCTAAATATCAACCTCCCATATGACCCCACAATCCCCCTACTGGGAATATACCCTGAAGAACTCAAATCACTCTATAAAAAGGACCTGTACACGTATGTTTATCGCAGCGTTGTTCACAATAGCAAGAACCTGGAAACAACCATGCTGCCCAACAAAAGAGGACTGGATTAAAAAAATGTGGTACATATACACAATGGAATACTATGCAGCCATGAAAAAGAATAAAATCACGAATTTTACAGCAACCTGGATGGAACTTGAGTCTATAATACTGAGTGGCCTCTCACAGAAACAAAGATCTGAGTATCACATGTTCTCACTCATATAATGGACCTTGAACATCCAATGTAATACTATAAGAAAATGACTGACGGTACTGGGATACTATGGCGGGGGGATGGGATTAATAGTCGCAAATGTCTGTCTGGGGATGGGGAAACACCTCTTATCAACAGGGTGCCTGAATGAAATGTAAATGTACACCTAACCCTTAACTGTACCCCACAAAACCATAATAAAAAATATTGATTTAAAAATAAGTAAATAAATAAATAAATAAATAACGTATTTCCAGTTCTGGGAATGTAAGAAAATGCCTAACCAGCAATACACCAAAAAATTTCCTGGGGAAATTGCTTTGATACAATTGTAAACATAAGATTTCTCATAATATTTAATTTTCCCATTTCTTGTTCTTTTTGTTAATCTCATTTTCCAATTGGTGCCTAGTTCTTAAGTAACAATTAAAAAGAAGTGAGCAGGTGCATGTTTTGGAGAGGGCAAGGAACAAATGCCGTTAGGGAGGCTGGAAGGTCTGTGTTTCATTCTATGGGGTGGGGAGTAGGTGTTGGGGGGAAGAGATACCCAGACTTAGAGGAAGGAGGGGGTACTAGGGGAGGGAGGTGAGTCTATCTTTGGAAATCCCATAAGTGGCCAATAGGAGCAACCGTCCAAGCATCCCATTGCTATCCCCATGGGTCCTTCCCAAAACTTGAACTGCTGCTCCACAATTTAAAGGTTTATCAGCAGTTACTTCCATTCTAACAGTATATTTGTTGGACTACACAGACTTGCCTGTACCCAAGGATTTAGAATTAACCAGACACTTTACATATTTTCTCTATAGATATGCATGCATGGATCTATAGTACTTTTTAAAACATCTTCTACCCCCAAAGAAGCTGACTGTCCCCCCCAAAAAACTTCATTAGAAGTCACTTAGCCTTCTGACTAGCAATTCAGACTGATTATTATACCAAAATCCATTAAACACATAAAATGTCTTATCAGAGCTGCCAATTAAACCTCAAGTCTCATAAAAGAGAATGAAGTGATTATAGGAAAGTGATCTTATACTGTGCAAGTGTTGGGGATGATAATGCCAGAGATGAAGGTGGCGCCTTCTGCCCAAGGAGTTAAAATCTCATAAACTCTGTCTAGTGGAGTTTTGATTCTTATTTTATAATTACTTGACCAGGCATATGTCCTAGTTTTTCACCTTTGTGAAATGGGCAAAAGTGTAACTGCCTAACACATGGATTTAATGGGTGTAAATGTTTTATGTTTATTTATTTACTTGTTTTATTTTAAAAATTTTTTTATTTTAAATATGTGGGGTACAATTCAGGGTTAGGTATACAAATGTCCATTATGCAAGTACTCTTGTTGATGAGGTGTGCCTCCTCCTTCCCTGGCAGTTTCTCACTACTGGCAAACCCTTTATTATAGTATTACAAGAGTTGTTCAAGGTCCGCTTATGAGTGAGAACATGTGATACTTGGTTCTTTGTTTCTGAGATAGATCATTCAGGATTATAGACTCCAAGTCTATTCAAGTTGCTACAAAGTTTATAATTTTGTTCTTCTTTATGGCTGCATAATATTCCATAATGTATATGTAACATATTTTTTTTTAACCAGGCCTCTTTTGATGGGCAGCATGGTTGGCTCCATGTTTTTGCTATTGTAGATAATGCTGCAATAAACATGCATTTGCAAGTATCTTTTTCATAGAGTGATTTGAGTTCCTCTGTGTTGGGAGTTGGCCACGGAGGCCCACTGAGCCTTAGGGATCAGGGAAGTCCATGGACCCCGAGACCTCTAGGATGTGTTCAGGAGCCATTGACCCCATTTTCCTCCTCCCTTTACCATGCAGCACAAGTACCTAAAGGAAATCTGCTGATCTAAGCTGAAGGCTCTGTGACTGTGACAGGCATGGCTTACTCTAGAAACCCATTGTTCCTGTTTCCCATAAAACTGTGGTTTCGGCTTAGGTATTAGATATAATTCAAATTCAGGTCACATTTGGGAGCCTTTTATACATGATACAAGCTTCTTTATAAGATTTAAAAGAATATTTGTAGAATTAGTATATACATTTAGAGAGCTGTTTCCAGCTTTAGATGGTATAGATGATTATCTAGGGTTACCAGAAATGGCCCAGCACAAACTTTGGACTGGGCCACATTCCTAAGGGCCCAGCACTCACTTTGGGCTGGGCTGCATTATTTTAAACTGGTTCTTTAGTTACAATTAGTGTACGTTTTTCTAATTATAATAGAAATTGAATTTATTTTATTCATAGAAAGTATTTTAGAATAGGTCATTCTACGTGAGGGAATTATGTTAGTTCAAGCATGATCAAACATGATACTTTAAGGTTTTATAAGAATATAGCTAACTTTAGAAATTTCATTGTTCCCACTTTCTACTAATTGCGGTTTTGGCTTTAGTACAATTACAGTTTGTATTTGGGTTTTATTTTAGAAGGTTTATTGCTGATGATCAGCCTTACATATCAGGATTAGGAATTAGAAACTTTTATAGAAATTAAGATAGATACATAGGATATTAGAATAGCCATTTTGTTAAGAGATCATAATCAATTGTCCCTGGAAATGACCCAGCATGATCTTTAGACTGGGCCACATTCTTCAGGAACTGGTTTGAGCTAAAATTGAGAGTTTTTTATAGCACAGGTAAAGTTAACACAGAATAGAAAGGTATTAGGATTTTAGTCAATCATTAGGTGTTGGGTATGTATAAGTTTTAGAAGTTATTGATTATTAGGATTTTATGATGTTAGAATTGTTATATTGCTGTTGAGGAATATAAACCAAGCATGAGGAACCATAAGATAATTTTGGGATTGTCCTTCCTCATGCTTGGGAAAACACCTGGTGGGTGGGGGATGCCCCTCACCTACCTGGCTTTGTGTTCATGTGAAAGTCTTGTGATTTAATTGGGATTGTCCTTCCTCATGCTTAAGGAAACACTTGGTGGGTGGGGAGGATGTGCCTCATCCACCTGGCCTTGTGTTCATGTGAAAGTCTTGTGATTTAACATGTGAAAATTTGGGATAAAAGACTCACGGTTGGTCCCAATAAACTGCTTCTGCTCATTTCACTGAACAGTTGCCCACTCTTTTTTTTTCTCTTTCTTCCTCTTTATATCTATCCCTCCATCTTTCTTTCAATATCTATCCCTAGTATAGAATCGGCTTCTGCACTAGACAGAGTCCAGTCTCTTTCTTTCTCCTTATTTCTCCAGAATATTCACTGACACTGCCCCACCTTCCAGAGACCCTCTAAATCTCTTTTTTGGGGGCTGGCCCCCATACCTCTGGGTATACGACCAGTAAGGGGATCGTGCGGTTGTATGGGAGGTCGATTTTTAGATCTTTTAGGAATTTCCACACTGTTTCCACAGGGGCTGTACTAGTTTACAGTCCCAACAAAATTGTAGAAGTGTTCCCTTTCCCTCGCATCTTCTCCAGCATATGTTTTTAGAGCTATTTATGATGGCCATCCTGACTGGAGTTCGGTGGTATCTCAGTGTGGTTTTATTTATTTATTTATTTATTTATTTATTTATTTATTTATTGAGTTGGAGTCTCACTCTGTCACCCAGACTGGAGTGCAGTGGCCGCTCCCAGCCACCGCAGCCTCGACCTGCTGGGCTCCGGCGATACTTCCGCCTCAGCCTTCCAAGTAGCCGGAATTACAGGCATGCGCTACCACGCCCGGCTGATTTTTTGATTTATTGTAGAGATGAGGTCTCTCCTGCCCAGACAGGTCTCGAACCCGCGGGCTCAGGCAATCCACTCACCTCAGCCTCCCAAAGGCGTGGGATTACAGGCTGAGCCACCAAGCCCGGCTCTCAGTGTGGTTTTAATTTGCATTTCTTTGATGATGAGTGAGGCTGAGCATTTTAAAAGTATCTGTTGGCTGCTTGTATGTCTTCTTTTGAGAAGTGTCTATGCATATCTTTTGCCCAATGTGTAGTGGGGGTATTTGTTTCTTTTTTTGGCATGTTTGAGTTTCTTGTAGATCCTAGATGTTAGGCCTTTGTCAGACATACAGTTGGCAAATATTTTTTCCCAGTCTGTGGTCTGTCTCCCCACTCTCTCGATGATTTCTTTGGCTTTGAAGATGCTTGTCAGTTTGATGGGGTCCTTCTTCTATCTTATGTCTTATGGCACGGGCACTTGGGGTTTTGATCAGGAATTAGTCACCGTTCCAAAGTCCATAAGAGTGTCTTGCATTGTCGAAGATTCTTATAGTTTGGGGTTTTATGTTTAGATCTCTGATCCATTTAGAGTTTATTTTTGTGTATGGGGATAAGTAGGGGTCCTGTTTCAATCTTCTGCATGTGGTCAGCCAGTTTTCCCAGCACCGTTTATTGAATGGGTTCTTCTCTCCCCAGTGGTTGTTGGTGGAGGCTTTGTTGAAGATGAGTTGGTTCAGAAATTTAGGTTTTTCTTCTGGAATCTCTATTCTGTTCTATTGGTCTATATGCCTGTTCTTGTACCAAGCAAGAACAGGCTGTTTTGATTAGTGTAACTTTATAATAAAGCTTAAAGTCTGGAAACGTGATGCCTCCTGCTTTGTTTTCTTTTTGCTGAGGATTGTTTTGCTATTTCTGGTCATTTACGTTTCCATGTGAATTTCTGTATTTCATGTCCAGGTCTGACAAGAATGCTGCTGGTAATTTAATGGGTGTTGCACTAAATCTGCAGATTGCCTTGGGTAGGATGGACAGCTTAACAATGTTGATTCTTTGAATCCATGAGCATGGAATATTTTTATTTGTTTGTGTCATCTTTGATTTCTTTGAGCAGTTTTTGTTTTGTAATTTTTGTTGTAAAAGTCTTTCACTTCTCTGGTTAGGAAGATACCAAAGTATTTCTTTTTTTTGGTGGCCATTGTGAATGGGATGTGCTTTTTAGTGGTGTTTTTGTCTGTTTATTATTGATGTATAAGAATATGATTGACTTTTGCACATTTCTTTTTTACCCTGAGACTTTGCCAAAGTCCATTATCAGTGCAAGGAGGTTTTTGACAGATTCTCTTGGATTTTCTAGGTATAGGATCATGTGGTGTGCAAAGAGGGATACTTTAACTTCCTTTTTTCCCATTCTGATACCCCTGATTTCCTTCTCTTGTCTGATTTCTCTAGCTAGGACTTTCAATACTATGTTTAACAGGAGGGGTGAGAGTGGGCATCCTTGTCTTGTTTTGGTTTCCAGGGAAAATGGTTCCAATTTCTGTCTGTTTAGCAGTATGTTGGCTGTGGGTTTCTCATAGATGGATCTTACTATTTTGGGGTATGTTCCATCTATGCCTAGATGCTCCAGAGCTTTTATCAAGAAGTGGTGCTGGATTTTATCAGAAGCTTTTTCCATATCTAATGATATAATTCGGTGTTTTTTGTGTTTACAACTGTTGATGTCTTTAATTGTGTTTATGGTCTCGTGAATGTTGAACCACTCCTGTATCCTGAGGATGAAGCCTACTTGGTCATGGTATATGGTTTTTGAGATCTGTTTTTGAATCCAGTTTGCTAGAATCTTGATTTGAATTTTACCATTAATGTTCATCAAGGATATTGGCCTATAGTTCTCTTTCTTTGCTGGATCTTTACCTGGTTTGTGTATCAATGTGATGTTAGCTTCATAAAATGATTTGAAGAAAGTTCCATCTTTCTCTATTTCCTGGAATGCTTGCAATAGGATTGGTATCAGCTCCTCCTTATATGTTTTGTAGAATTATGCAGGAAAGCCATCTTATCCAGGGCTATTTTTATTGGTAGTTTTCTTATGACATAATTGATGTCCTAGATTGTTATTGATCTATTTAGGATCTCAATTTCTTCTTGTTTCAACCTGGGGAAGCTGTGTTATATCAGAAACTCCTCCACTTCCTTTAGGTTTTCAAGTGTGTTTCCATACAAGTGTACATAGTAGTTTCTGATAATCTTTTGTATTTTTTTAGGGTCAGTTGTAACTTGATCTTTTGCAGTCCTGATTGTGCTTTTTTGAGCCTTTTCTCTCCTTTTCTTGGTCAGTCTAGCTAGGGGTTCATCAATCTTGTTTATCCTTTCAAAGAACCAGCTGTTGGTTTCATTGATTTTTTTGTATTATCATTTTGTCTTCTATATCCCAAATTTGGGCTTTATTTTTGTAATCTGGATTCTTCTGCTGCAGTTAGGGTTTTGGTGGTTTTGCTTTGCCAGTTTCCTTAGGTGACGTTTTAGGTTAACTTGTGATTTTTCCATTTTCTTCATGTGTGTTCTTAGAGATATTAATTCCCCTCTTAGTACTGTTTTCATGTCAACCCAGAGAACAAAGATGTTTCTTTGTTTTCATTTGTTTCCAGGTATCTTTTAATCTCTGTTTTGATTTCCACGTTGGCCCAGGAGTTGTTTAGCATCATGCTGTTTCATTGTCCATGTATTTGTGGGATTTGGGGGAACTTTGTTGGTGTTGATATTTATTTTTACTCCACTGAATCTGAGAAGGTGCATGACAGAATTTGAGTCTCATGGAATTTGTTTATGCTTGATATATTGTTGAGGATTTGGTTGATCATAGAGTAAGTTCTATGTGATGATTAGTAGAATGCATATTCCATGGTTATTGGGTGGAGTGTTCTTTAGGTATTAATTCAGTCCATTTGGTCTTGTCACATTTAGGTTATGGATCTCCTTGTTGACTTTTTATCTTGATGATTTGTCTAGAGTTGTTAGTGGGGTATTTAAGTCCTTAGTTATGATTTTGTTAGACTTAATTATTTTTATAGTTTATCTAGAAGTTGTTTTATGAGCGTTGGTATTCCTGTGTTGGGTGAAAATATGTTTAGGATGATATTTTTTGCTGATGGATTGAACCTTTTATCATTATGCAGTGACCTTCTGTATCTTTTTAAATTTTTGATACCATCAAGGGTATTTTTTTCTGATATTAAAATTGTGACTCCTGCTTTCTTTTGCATTCTATTTGCCTGAAAAATTTTTCCCATCCTCTTACTTTGAGTCTATGAGTGCTCTTTCTGGTGAGATGAGTGTCTTGAAGACAATATATTGTAGCCTTATGATATTTTGTCCATATGGCCATTCTATGTCTTTTCAGTGGTGCATTTAGTCCTTTCACATTCATGTTAATTATTGAAATGTGAGAGCTTAATACTTTCATTAAGTTCTGATCAAGTTTGTTGATGCTGGTGCTGTTTGTTTGTTTTTATTTATTTGCTGTCTTTCTTTTGATTTTTGGGTTGATTAATGTGTGCCTTTATCCTTTTTCTTGCATTCTTGGGTATGGCATTGTTATTTCTTTTTCTTTTCTTCTGTGTTTAATACTTTCTTGTGTTTCTTGTAGAGCTGGTCTGGAGGCAGCATAAACTCTAGGGAGTGAATGTCTGGGAATGATTTTAATTCTCCTTCATGGATGAAACTTAGCTTAGTTGGGTAAGTAATTCTTGGTTGATATTTTTTATCTTTGAGAACTTTGAAGATTGGATTTCAAGTTTTCCTAGCCTGAAGTGTTTCTGTAGATAAACCTGCTGCTATTCTAATTGCTCTTCCCCAGTAAGTATTCTGACTTTTCTTTTATACTTATTTTGTGTAGCCAAATTACTATGTAGCTAGGAGTTGGTCTTCTCTTTGTTGTCTTGCAGGGATTTCCTGAATCTCTTGTGTTTGAATGGTCACATCACTGGTGAGATGAGGAAAGTTTTCTTGGATAATTTTATGGAATATTTGTCCATGGTGGTATCGTCTTTCTGTCTGCCTCAGGGATTCCAATTAATCTTAGTTTCAGCCTCTTGAAATAATTGTTCATCTATTGGAAGTTTTGTTCTGTCTTTTTAAGCTTTTCTATGTTTTGAACAGTTTGGGTTAGTTCCATATTTTGGAAGCTCTGAGATTCATTCTTCATTCTTTCCTCTTGTCTCTCCTCATTTATATTTATTCTTTGTATTAACTTCTTGATATCTGGATTTGTGGCTTGAAACCAGTTTTTCTGGGGCTTTTCATTGTTTGTGTTCCAAAGTCTGTATTCTCAGTGGCTGACCTCCCAGGGGTCTGCGTGAGACTCACATTCTTCCTTTGGTTTTTCTTCATTTGTGTAGAGTTTCCTCTCCCCCTTTTTAACCTCTTCAATTCTGTTGTTCAGTGATGGAGAGATAGCTTTTATTTCTGTTTGCTCAATCTCCTATTCTTCCTTATGTATGTCTTCTGGTTTAATTCAATTCTGAAGTTGGACTGGGAGTCAGAGTCCCATGTTTTTTGCAGCTTTGAGATTTAATTAAGGGGGGAGCTGTCATTCAGAAGCTGTCTGCAGATCCTAGTGTCCATTGACTTGCTTTGGGGCCCCTGGAACTCACTTCCTACTGCCTTACGATGTGTCCATGCAGTGAGGTGTCTGTTTGCCCTCTGAGAGCAAAATGAAATAAGAAAAGGAAAATAATGAAAAAAGGAAAGAAGAAGATGAAAGAAACGTGGAGAGAGAGAGAAGAAAATGAGATAAAACACACAGATGTACCAACTAATTAATAAACAGAGAGACAAACAAAGACAGAAAAAACAAAAAAAAAGATAAAAACATACAGACAGTCCTATAAACAAACAAACAAAACCCCCCTGTTAGTATTCTTTTCCTCAGAAATACCCATACACAAACAGAAAATAAAAAGAATAAAATTAAAATAGCAGAAACAAAGCAAGTACAAAAACATAAACAAAAGCAGAAAGAAATGGAGAAGAAAAAAGTTAAAACTAAAGCAAAAAACAAACATAAAAAAAACTCACTTTGTGGAAATTTCTTTAACCCTGGGTTCCTTCAGGCCTCCACCTCACAGCATGGGTCTGGTCTCCAGCTCCTCCCCTTTGCTCTCAGTGCACGCTGATAGGGTTACTCTCAGGGTGGTTTTTATGCCCCATGGACTACTGTGGTAGGAGGATGGATTAGATCCAGATTCACCTGACTCGCTGCTGCTGCTGTCAAATCTCCCACTGAGATCTGACATGTCCCTGCAATGTGGGAGAGAGACGTCTGTCTCTCTGAGTCTGATTAGATAATAGCCTCTAGGACTCAAGATGGAGACTGGGCAGAGCTGGGCAGGCCAATGCAGGTGTCTTCTTGGTCCAGGACTGAGAAGAAGGCACTTGTCAGCATCTCACCACTGATGTTGGAACTTTATTTCAGATTTCCATGACCTTCCTTCTTCACAGTTCCTTCCTTCCTTCACAGTTCCTTCTTCACAGTTCCTTCACAGTTCCTTCCTGCCTAGTCTGCTGCTGCAGGTGATGGCATGAACCAGGTACCAGGTGGTAAGGGGCAGTTGTTCTCTGTTGCCTCTTGTCATGATAGCTCAGAGAATGGCAGATGATCCTGTGCACCTGGGTCTCCAATCTCAGGTGGTGGGTGTTGCAGTCATCTCCAGAAGAGAACCCTGGTACATGAACCTGAGTCTCCCCTCTGATGGACTTTCACTCACCCACCAACACACACCCACTCATGCAGAGAGTCTTTATGGACACTTGCTTTTGTGGAGACTCTCATAGTCTAACCTGGTCCATCACCATCTTGCCCAGAAGCCAGTGTACATCTTTATACAATGCCAGGGAATCGTCATCATCATCATTGTAGTAGAAACCAAGGTATTACTGTTCCTTCATCTTTAGGTTTCTAGATTTTGTAGTGCATTCAGGGAAACAAATACTGTAGTATACTGACTGGAGTCCATGCACAACAGGAAAATGGTTCTCATACTTAATGATACCTAAGAACCAAATGGGCATCCTGTTAAAAAAACAGATTCTTGAGATCTGCCTCCAGAAATTTTGATTTAACGATTTTGCATTGGGATTGAGAAATTCATTCATTTGACAATTACGTTCACTAGACACTGTCAAAGACACTATGAAGATAGAAGTGAAAAAACAGCCCAAATCCACTCATGATGCTCTTGGTCTGCCTGCATTTGTAACAGGCCTCCAGGTGTTGCTGAGACTGGTGGTTATACTCTCTCAGGGCCACATCTTGAGGACCAGAGCAACAGCACATGTTAACTAGGGAAAAGATATACTCTTCACTATACAATGGAAATCTCATCACATTTCCTAACTCTAATTATTCTTCTTTAACACTGGGATCTATTTCTTGGCCATAAACTTCTGGAGTCTTTTTATTCAGGAACAATGGGTTATGTTGGTTCTTCACAGCAAGTTCATTTACTGCCTTGCTTTTGCACCTCAGCATCACACATTATTTGTACTGTTTCTTAAGGAATCTCCTTAGTATCAAAATAAGAGACTCAGAAAGCATCATTATCAAATAGACAGACTTTGGCAACAGTAATCATCAAAAGTATGCCTGGATTTGGCCTTCAAGGATCAGAAGACAATTAGCTTGTCTAGCTCTAATCTATGAATTTATCATGAATGGAAATTAGCCTTAGACTGAAGTTACTCCAAAGAACTTCATTTACATTTTTCTTTCTATATTATATAATTTTTAAAATGGGAAAAATTGGCTTTTGTTAATGGCTACGTTTTCTGTAAAATGAAAGCTCCATTCTGACATGCAGTTGATTAATTTATCTAAGTCCTTTGATGCATCAATACTAAAGACATACTAGAATCTTTTTAAAATTTCTTTTTCTTTATTTTAAAGTTGTAGGGTACAATTCAGGGTTAGGCATACAAATGGCTATTGTGTAGGTAAAGTTTGGGCCTTACTTTGGTTCTCACTTCACCTGGTTTGAGATCAGGTATCCTTATTGATGAGGTGTATCCCCTCCTTCCCATGGCAGTTTCCTACTACTGCCAATTCCTTTCTATTATGATAATTGTTCAGGGTCCATTTATGAGTGAGAACATGTGATATTCAGTTCTTTGTTTCTGTGATTGATCACTCAGTATTATAGACTCTAAGTCCATCCAAGTTGCTGTGAAGTTCATAATTTTGTCCTTTTTTATGGCTGTGTAATATTCCATCATGTATATGTAACATATCTTTAAAAATCCAGTCCTCTTTCAAGGGGCAGCATGGTTGGTTTTATGTTTTTACTATTGTGAATAATGCTGCAATAAACATGTGTGTGCAGGTATATTTTTCATAGAGTGATTTGAGTTCCTCCAGGTATATTCCCAAAAGGGGGATTGCAAAGTCATATGGAAGGTGGATTTTTAGATTTTTTAGCAATCAATGTACTAGAATCTTAGCTAGCCTAGATCAACAAAGCAAATGAAGTACAGCTTCACAATGGCATTGGCCTTTTTTTGTAAAACAAAACAAGATAAAGACAAGAAAATAATTTAATGTGCAATATCTATCATTAACCAGATGCGTTAATAAATGGAGTTGAGGCTGGGTGCAGTGACTCACACTTGTAATCCATGTACTTTGGAAGGCCAAAGTGGGAGGACTGCTTGAACCCAGGAGTTCAAGACTGTCTGGGCAATATAGAGAGACTTCATCTCTACTAGAAAAATAAAAATAATAAAAATTTAAAAAGTAGCCAAGCATGGTGGCACACACCTGTAGTCCCAGCTATTCAGGAGGCCTTGCCTAAGCCCAGGAGGTCAAGGCTGTGGTGAGATATGATTGTGCCATTGCACTTCAGCCTGGGCAACAGAATGAGACACAAACTTCAAAAAAAATTAAATTAAAATAAAATAAACACAGTTAAATTATAAAAAATCATTTCACTCCCGCAAACCTCAAGTGTCTAAAGCTGACATTCAGCAGTAAACTAAAGGTAGAACAAATCAAAAGGACAAATGAGACTGAGTTAGTGAATAAAATGAAGATCTAAACAACACCTAGTGGATGTCAGGTTCGTTGACAAATGTGCTTAGTGGGATTACTTAAAGTGATATTTAATTTAGTCTATATTTTGTTATATGTGTCCTGCCTCATCCCTAAAAAGGCTTTGAGGGTGCTCGTTTATTCTCTATACCTATTGTAAGATAACATTTTAAAGGAACCGATCATCTCTTCATCTTCATCTCCTTCCTCACAAGGTCTTCAGCAACTTAGAAATTTCAAACAGGATAAGGAAAGCACAATGCTTATCCTATGATAGGTTTTCCAACATACAGAAAAATCTCATTTTGATAACTATTTTTATCAGTCTTAGAAGTCTTCCCAGCTCCAATATATTGTGTTTATATTATGTTTGCAATTGATAGCAAAAAAGGTAGCAAAAGTAAGCATCTTTATTTTTCCATTTTTAAAAGTAATTGCAAAACTTTTTTAAAAAGTCTCCAAGTTTGGGAAACAATTTTCCTTTTCCATGTCCTTCCAGACATACACAGTTTACATGCATATACAATTAGTTCACTCAACATTATATTGTTTACATTTTTCATGCTGTTTTTAACTTAAAAAATCTTAGTTACCATTTTAATGGCTGCATAATTGTCCACAGAACTTCTGCACCATTACAACACACGGAAAGAAAGGGAGGTTATTTGAGCAGATGGCCACGGCACAGGATAACTTCCATCTTATGCATTTCAGGAAATAAGTCACGTCACTGTTGTTTATAGTGAACTGAAGCACCAAAGAGTTTATTACTGTGAAGGCTTATTTATCTGAAATGCATAAGGTGGAATTTATCCTGGTCTCAATTTTGTTTGAAGCCACTCTTGATTCACTTCCTGAATTAATACCCTTCAAGGGACAACAGGTTCTGCAAAAAGCAGAGAGATTAGCTGAAATGAAATCATGCACTCCTGCCTTCTCCACAGCAGCTGGGCTGGGAGGTGAGGACTGGGTGCCTGCTGATGCCTCGAAACACACACACACACACACACACACACACACACACACACACAACACACACACACACACCACTTCTGGGCACATAGCACATGAGGCAGGAGTGTGCAATGGCTACAATCATGTATTCTAAAACCAGACCTTGTCACTTATGTTCTTGTACCTTACTTAGCCTTTTGCATCTGTCAAAGGAGGGTTTTAATAATAAAACTCATTCCATAGGGTTGTGGTGGGGAATAACTCAGGAAGTACAGCTGAGCATAAAGAACAGAATTTGGCTCATGGGAGGCACCATATAAGTTTATTATATTACCTTTCAACTCACTTTTGAAGGACAGCAGAGCAGAGGTCACAGTGCCTGGACAGCTACTAGACAACCATCCCTTTGACAATAGTCAAGGGAAAAAATTCCCAGTGCCATTCTGACTTGTATCCAATAGACAGAAAATTAGCACTTGTTTAGAAAGAATTTTAACTCAGAGAATACTCAAGATCCAGTGTATGCATTTTAAGCTCACAACTAGAGAGCAACTTCTGGAAGTTTAAGCCTTGTTTTCAGTGTCAAGTGCATAGTAGGAACTATGCTGTCATTTGGTTGGTCCAAGAGTCTGTCTCCACCATCACTAGCTATCATTTATTCATCACCTGCCACATGGCAGGATTTTCTACTTTTTGTAAGTGCAGCTAGCCTGCACGACAGCCTTATGGGATAGTTATCATTATTATGATTATAGATGTGGAAACTTGGGGCCAGAAAGATAAAGCAATTTCCTAAGGCCAAGCAGACTCAGAGTCTGGAATGTAAATTTAGGTCTAGTGAACCCCAAGTCTGTTCTTTTCCCCCTGCACCCACTCCTGCTCATTGTGATATTAGTACAAAGATGGACTGCTCCTTGGGAGTTTGCACTGCTGATGAAGTAAACTGGCTGATACTTACAGTTGCATTGTAACTGCTCAGTGTTTCCCACAGGTCCTGGGCTCTGAGCCAGTTCCTTAATGCTCCCTCTCCCTCTCCCACACCCATTCTTCAGACTCAGGATCTGTTTCCCTGACTCCAGCCTGAGTTGGATTGTCTACTCTGCTCATGAATAGAGTTGTGTGCAGTTGACATAGAGATGATCAGATAAAGCCCTCTGGCTCTGCTTGTATCTGCCTGCCATCTCCCCCTCTGTTCCCACATCTTGCAACCACCTGTCTCACCTCAACCCCTCTGCCTATGATTCACCCCCTTTTTGCTGAAATGCAGACTTTGGGGTTATGAAGAAGGGCAATTGTGATCTTCATTCTCTTTTTCCCTTATTCCCCTGGCTGGCAGTGGGCAAAAGCATGCCTGATTACACTCCTGGGAGTAAGGATGTCCACATCTTCCTTGGGATGGAAGCCAAGAGAAGAGTGAACTGAGAGAGGAACAGAAGGTTCACTTCAAGCTGTTTTTGGAACGTCAGGCAGAAGGGCTCACATGCAAGGTCCATGCTAAGATCACAGTGCCAGCATGAGTTGATGTCAGGGTTGTATTGCCCATCCTACAGAGATGTGTATGTTGCAGTCCTAACTCCCCATGTCTCCAACTGGGACTTTATTTGGAATCAGGACAGATCTGATTCATTAAGATGAGGTCAGAGTGGCATGGTCTCTAATTCAATATGACCTGTGCCTTATGAAAAGGGAAAATTGAACACAGATATGTTCACAGAGAGAATGCCTTCATGTAAGAGTGAAAGATCAGGATGATGCTTTTATAAGCCAAGGAATGTCAAAGTTGCCAGCAAACCACCAGAAGCTAGGGGACAGGCAGGGGACAGGCTTCCCCATAGCCCCTCAAAAAGAACCAACTTGCTGACACCTTGATCTCAGACCTCCAGGCTTCAGAACTGTGAGAGACTAAATTGCAGTTGTGTGAGCTGACCAGTTTGTGGTACTTTGTTGCGACAACCTTAGGAAACTACTATGCTGGAGAGATGCCCAAAGGAGTCAGTCATCTGAAAGGTCCCAGTGAGTCAGCTCTGGGTTGAGTTAGGGGGCAAACAGAGCCAAGGCTGTGGGAGCCCTGCCCAGATGGGCTGAGGGAGCCTAGTTCACAGATAGGCCCCGGTGCTGCCCTAAGGTTCATTGGAGATAGTTCTAGACCAGAAACAACTCACTCTCATCAAATACCAGATGCCATGGGCAATCTTTGGTGTCTGCCTGGGGAGATGGGAGTTAGGTCTTTTTCTTTTCATTTGTTATTTTTATTTTTTATTTTAGATTCGTGGGTACAAGTGTTTGTTCCATGAGCATGTAGCATAGTGGTAGAGATTGTATATCAGGTGACCCATTCCTCAGATTGTTAACATTGTACTCAACAGGTAACTTCTGAACTGAAGCCTCCCCAGCCTCCTCACTTTGCTGTCCCCCATGTATTTTATTTTTATCTTCATATTAATTTAGCTCCTACATATAAGTGAGAACATGTGGTTTTTGGTTTTCTGTTTCTGAGTTAGTTCACTTAGGATGTCCTCCAGCTCCATTCATGCTGCTGCAAAGAATATGATTTCATTCTTTTTTTATGGCAGCATAGTATTCCATCATATATACATATATAAAAGAAAAACAAAATATGACATATATATGTATATATATCACATTTTGTTTTTCTTTTTTTAATTTTAAATTTTTTATTATAAATATGGGGGGGAATTTCGGGGCTATGTATACAAATGTTCATTTTGTTGATGAAGTGTGAAAACACTTCCCCTGGAAGTTTTCCACTAATGCCAGTCCTGCCCCCATCTTCTCTTGGCAGTTTCCCACTACTGTCAATCCCTTTATTATAGTATTACAATAACTATTGTGAGTAAGAATATGTGATACTTGGTTCTTTGTTTCTGTGGAGGATTACTCAGTATTATAGACTATAAGTCCATACAAGTTGCTGTGAAGTTCATAATATTATCCCTTTTATGACAGCATAATAGTCCATCCTGTATATGTACCATTTTTAAAATCCAGTCCTCTTTTGATGGTCAGCCTAGTTGTTTCCATGCTACTATGAGTAATGCTGCAATAAACATGAGTGTGCAGGTATCTTTATCATAGAGTGATTTGAGTTCCTCTGGGTATATTCCAGTAAGGGGATTGCTTGTCATAAGGAAGGTTGATTTTTAGATCTTTTAGAATTCACCACAATGTTTTCCACAAAGATTATACTAGTTTACACTCCCACCAAGAATGTAGCAGTGTTTCCTTTTCCCTGCATCCTCGCCAGCATCTTGCTTTTTGAGATATTGATGATGGCCATCCTGATAGGAGTTAGGTGGTATCTAAGAGTGGTTTTAATTTGCATTTCTTTGATAAATAGTGAGACTGAGCACTTTTTCATGTATCTCTTGGCTGCTCATATGTCTTCTTTGGAGAAGTGCCTGTTCATATCTTTTGCCCACTTTGTAATGGGGCTGTTTGTTTTTTTCTTTTCGGCACATTTGAGTTCCTTGTAGATTCTAGATGTTAGGCTTTTGTCAGATATACAGTTGGAAAATATTTTTTCCCAGTCTGTTGGCTGTCTTCCCACTCTCTCAATGATTTCCTTGGCTTTGCAGAAGCTTCTCAGTTTAAGGTCCCACTTGTCTATCTTATCTCTTATGGCATGGGCATGTGGGGTTTTGATCAGGAATTGGTTGCCAGTTCCAATTTCCATAAGGATGTCTCATGCATTTTCTAAGATTATTACAGTTTGAGGTTTTATGTTTAGGTCTTTGATCTGTTTAGAGTTGATTTTTGTGTATGGTGATAGGTAGGGGTCTTGTTTTAATCTTCTGCAAGTGGTCAGCTAGTTTTTCCAGCACCATTTACTGAATAGGTTTTCCTTTCCCCAGTGGTTGTTCGTAGAGGGTTTGTTGAGAAACTGAGGTTTTGGTTCTGGAATCTCTATTCTGTTCCATTGGTGTAATTGCCTGCTCTTGTAACAATATCAGGTTTTTTTGATTATTTTAGCTTTATAATAAAGTTTAAAGTTTGGGGGTGTGATACTTCCACTTTATTATTTTTTTTCCCTGGGGATTGTTTTGGCTATTTGTGGGTGTTTATGTTTCCATATGAATTTCTGTATTGTCATTTCCAGATCTGAGAAGAATGCTGCTGGTAATTTAGTGGGTATTGCATTAAATCTGCAGATTGCCTTGGGTAGGATGGATAGCTTAATAATGTTGAATCTTCCAGTCCATGAGCATGGACTATTTTTCCATTTGTTTGTGTCATCTTTGATTTCTTTGAGCAGCGTTTTATAGTTTTTGTTGTAAAGGTCTTTGATTTCTCTGGTTAGGAAGATGCCAAGAATTTCATTTTTTTGTGGCTATGTGAATGGGATTGTGCTTTTTATTTGGGTTCTGTTTGTTTTTTGTTGGTGTATAGGAATGCAACTGTCTTCTCACATTTATTTTACACCCCGAGACTTTGCCAAAGGCCTTTATCAGTGCAAGCAGGTTTTTGACATATTCTCTAGGTTTTCAAGGTACAGAATCATGTCATCTGGAAAGAGGGATAATTTAACTTCCTCTTTTCCTATATAGATACCCCTGATTTCCTTCTCTTGTCTGATTGTTCTAGATAGACTTTCAATACTATGTTGAACAAGAAGAGAGATAGTGGGTATCCTTGTCTTTTTTCCAGTTTTCAAGGGAAATTTCTGTCTGTTTAGCAGTATCCTGGCTGTGGGTTTCTCATAGATGGTTCTTACTATTTTGTGGAATGTTCTATTTATGTTCAGATGCTCCAGGGTTTTTATCAAAAAGGGTGCTGGATTTTATCAAAAGCTTTTTCCACATCTAATGATACAATCATGTGGTTATTGTCTTTACATCTATTGAAGCATTTAATTACATTTATGGTCTTGCAGATGTTGGACCAGCCCTTCATCCTGGGGATGAAGCCTACTTGGTCATTCTGGATGATTTTTGAGATCTGTTGTTGGATCTGGTTTGCTAGAATCTTGGTGAGAATCTTTGCACCTATGTTCATCAAAGATATTGACCTGTAGTTCTCTTTCTTTCTGAATCTTTATATAGTTTGGGTATCACTGTGATTTTGGCTTCATAAAATAATTTTGGGAGAATTCCATCTTTCTCAATTACCTAGAATACTTTCAATAGGATTAGTATCAGCTCCTTCTTGTATGTTTTGTAGAATTCTGCTGGAGAGCTATCTGGTCCGGAACTTTTTTTGTAGGTACTTTTCTTATTACATAGTCTATTTCCTTGGTTGTTATTGGTCTACTTAGGGTCTCAATTTCTTTTTTTAAACAAAGATAATTTGTTTATCATCAGGTATTAATTTTATTTTTGTTTATAAGTAGATTACTGGAGTCTTCCATGACTCTCAGTCAACATTTTTTTACAGTTCTATCTATGCTTTTATAATTTCACCAGTGTCAGCAGATATTAGAGTCTTAAAGCATTTTTTCTTCTCTTTGCTGTGTATATAAGTTTCCTTGTTTGGAATTGTGGTAGCCATGTTCTCGTTTGGTCAACTCTCACCATCTGGCTTCTTCAGAGCAGCAGATTACAGATTGGGTACTGCTTGATAATAATGAATGGTGTGTGAAAAAACCATATAATGTAAAATTAATTTTGAAAGTGCTGGTTTAAATACATTTTAATTTTAGTTTCTTTTTGATGTGTTTATACCTCATCCATAGACTATCCTTATAGAAAAATAATGGGCATAAGCTGATTGTCCCTGAGCTTTGTTTCTTTTTAAATTTATTTTTTAATTAATTAATTAATTAATTAATTTTTTTTGAGTTGGAGTCTCACTCAGTCGCCCAGACTGGAGTGCAGTGGCTGCTCCTGGCCACTGCAGCCTCGCCTACTGGGCTCCGGCGATCCTTCCGCCTCAGCCTTCCGAGTAGCCAGAATTTCAGGCACGCCCAGCTGATTTTTTGATTTACTGTAGAGATGAGGTCTCGCTGCCTAGGCGGGTCTCGAACCCATGGGCTCAGGCAATCCACTCACCTCAGCCTCCCAAAGGCGCGGGATTACAGGCTGAGCCACCGAGCCCAGCTTATTTTTTAATTTTAAAGATGTGGAGTACAGTTCAGATTTAGGTATGCAAATGTTCGTTATTCAGGTACCCTTGCTGAGGTGTGCCCCTCCCCTCCTCGCAGTTTTCTGCTACTGCCAATCCTTTTGGTTTCAGTATTACAAAAATTGATCAAGGTCCACTTATGAGTGAGAACATGTGATACTCAGTACCATATTTTTTAAAATTCAGTCCTCTCTTGATGGACAGTGAGGTTGGTTTCATGGTTTTGCTTTTGTGAGCAATGCTTCAATAAACATATATGTGCAGGTATTTTTTTCATAGAGTGATTTTAGTTCCCCTGGTATATTCTCAGCAGGGGGATTGTGGGGTCATATGGAAGGTTAGATTTCAGATCTTGTAGGAATTGCCAAACTGTTTTTCACAGAGGTTGTGTTAGTGTACACTCTCACCAACAGTGTAGAAGTGATCCCCTTTCTCCGCATCCTCTCCGGCATCTGTTGTTTTTTGTTATTGATGATGGCAATCCTGACTGAAGTTAGGTGCTATCTCAGTGTAGTTTTAATTTGCATTTCTTTGATGACTAGTGAGGGTGAGCACTTTTTCATGTGTCTGTTGTCTGCTAGTATGTCTTTTTTTGAGAAGTGTTCATTCATATCTTTGCCCACTTTGTAATGGGGCTGTTTTTTCTTCTTTAGGGCATGTTTGAGTTCCCTGTAGATCCTAGATGTTTGGCCTTTGTCAGGCATATAGTTAGCAAATATTTTTTTTACAGCCTGTTTCTCTGCTCTCTTGATGATTTCTTTGGCTTTGTATAACTTTGTCAGTTTGATGAGGTCCCACTTGTCTATCTTATCTCTTATGACAATGGGCACTTAGGGCTTTAACTGGAATTGGTTGCCAGTTCCAATTTCCATAAGGTTGTCTCCTGCATTTTCTAAGGTTCTTATAGTTTGAGATTTTACATTTAGGTCTTTGATTCACTTAGAGTTGATTTTTGTGTACGGTGATAAGTAGGGGTCTTGTTTTAATCTTCTGCATGTGGTCAGTTAATTTTCTCAGCACCATTTACTGAATAGGTTCTTCTCTCCCCAGCGGTTGTTGGCAGAGACTTTGTTGAAGATGAGTTGATTGAGAAACAGATTTTGCTTCTGGAATCTCTATCCTGTTCCATTGGTGTATATGCCTGTTCTTGTACCAATACCAGGCTGTTTGATTATTGTAGATTTATAATAGAGCTTAAAGTCTGGCAGTGTGATACCTCCCACTTTTTTTTCCCTGAAGACTGTTTTGGCCATTCGTGGTCATTTATGTTTCCATGTGAATTCCTGTAAGCTGTTTGCAGGTCTGAAAAGAATGCGGCTGATAATTTGATTGGTATTGTGTTAACTCTTTAGATTACCTTGGGTAGGACAGACATCTTAACAATGTTGATTCTCCCAATCCATAAGCATGGAATATTTTTCATTTGTTTATGTCATCTTTGATTTCTTTGAGCAGTATATTATAGTTTCATTGTAAAGGTCTTTCATGTCTCTTGTTAGGAAGATGTCAAGGTACTTCACTTTTTTGTGGCTATTGTGAATGGGATTGTGCTTTTCATTTGAGTTTCTTGTTTGTTTTACTGTTGGTGTATAGAAATGTAACTGTCTTTTGCACATTTATTTTATACCTTAAAACTTTGCCAAATCCTTTACCTGTGCAAGTAGATTTTTGATAGATTCTTTTGGGTTTTTCGAGGTATAGAATCATGTGGTCTGCAAAGAGGGACAGCTTGACTTCCTCTTTTCCTATTTGGATACACCTGATCATCTTCTCTTCTCTGATTGCACTAGCTAGGACTTCCAAAACTATGTTGACAAGAAAGACTGAGAGTGGGCATCCTTGTCTTGTTCCAGGTTTCAGGGAAAATTGTTCCAAATTCTTTCTGTTCAGCAGTATGCTGGCTGTGGGTTTCTCATAGATGGCTCTTACTGTTTTGAGGTATGTTCCATCTATGCCTAGATGTTCAAGGGTTTTTGTCAAGAAGGCATGTTGGATTTTATCAAATGCTTTTTCTGCATCTAATGATATAAACATGTGGTTTTTTTTTTACATCTGGTAATGTATTTAATTACATTTATGGTCTTGGGAATGTTGAACCAGTCCTGCATCCCAGGAATAAAGCCTACTTGACTGTGGTGGATGATTGTTGAGAGGTGTTGTTGGATCCCGTTTGCTAGGACCTTTTTGAGAATTTTAGCAGCTATGTTTCTCAAGGATATTAGTCTCTTGTTCTCTGTCTTTGTTGCACCTTTACCCAGTTTGGGTATTAATGTGTTAGCTCATAAAATGATTTGGGGAGAGTTCCATCTTTCTCAATTGCCTGGAATACTTTCAATAGCATTAGTATCAGTTCCTCCTTGTATGTTTTATAGATGGTGCTGAAAAGTCATCTGGTCCAGGACTTTTTTTTTAACAGTTTCAAATATTTTAATTAATGTAGGGTAGTAGAGCAATTTTAAAGGCAGAAAATTGTCAAATTTGGGTGCCAAAAACATATTACCACTAATCTGATCAAAGCAATAATAAAGAAAATAGAAATAACAGAAGTCAAGTTGCCATTATTTGGTACAAAAATATTTTATACTTAGAAGACAAAGATAAACCAATAAAAAATTATAAGTAGTAAGAAATTCCCTGATGCAGGTTACTTGCAAAAAATATATACAAAAACCATAAGTAACCAATTAGTGTGAGTGAAAGACATAATGGGAAAAATCAGTTCACTAACAATGTTCAAAATATTATAAAATACCAGAAGATTAAACTGATGGCACATTTCTGAAGAAAACTATGAAACAAAAATTTGAAACATGATTTCTATCTTCATATGTTATGGAAAGTCTATTATAAAGAACATGTTCTTCCTCAGTTACTTCATAGGTCAATATGTCAATTTAAAAATCTAGATATTATTTTATTGCTTAAATTTGAAAAATAAGTTCATCTGAAAGAAAAAATGAGAAATAAGTGTCAAATTTTTGAATAACAAGAATAATGAGAGAGTTGCCCTTTCATATATTACAATGTGTCACTATCTAAGTAAACTTAAAAAATGTGTTAAAAGATGAGAAATAATACTCAATGAAAACTGTCCAGTTTTTCTAACACAGACTATGTTGTATGATTTTGACAGTCAGTAAGATGATATCACATACCAAAAGAAAACAGACAGGTTATTAAGTAAATGATGATAGGAAATTTGGCTGCCAGGAGGATAATAAAATTATATAAGATTTAAACGTCTCATGATATATTAAAGTAGATTATGTAGAGAATAACTCTCCAGGCCTTGTTTCTCTTTAAAGTCCATACATAATTTTACCCCTTTTCAGGATAAACATTATTTTGCCTTTTGTTAATTTCTAATTATTATAGGTACATAGGTGTGCATAGGTGATGTTTTGATACAGGTATCCGATGTGTGATGATCAAATCAGGGTAATTGAAGTTTCCAACACCTAAAACATTTATCATTTCTTTGTGTTAGGAACATTCCAAGTCCACTCCTTTAGTTTATTTTGAAATTTACAATAAATTATTGTTGATTGTAGTCACCTTACTGTTCTACTAAATACTAGATCTTATTCATTCTAACTGTATTTTTGCACCCAATAACCATCCCAAGTTTTTCTTCACCTCCCTGTTACCCCTCTCAGCCTCTTTTTTTAGCTTGCATATATGAGAGACTGCATGTGAAATTTGTCTTTCTGTCCCTGGTTTATTTCCCTTAATGTCCTCCAGTTCCACTCATACTGATGCAAATAACAGGATTTCATTTTTTTTTTTGTGACTGAATAACATTCCGTTTTGTAAATGTCCTAGAATTTTTTATCCACTCATCTGTTGATGGACACTCAGGTTGATTCCAAATCTTAGTCATTGTGAATAATACTGGCAGTAAACACAGGAGTAGACATATCTCTTCTATATACTAATTTTCTTTCTTTTGGATATACACCCAGCAGTGGGATTGCTGAATCAACTTCTAATGTCCAATGTATCCTGCCACCTTAATTTTAGACATTTACATTCTCCACAATTTATAAGAATTTAAAGGTATGTGTCCCAGAAACAAAACCTGAAGTTCAGACCATTAGCCTTTGAGTAAACTTGTTTTCTGGTCCAATAAATTTAATTAAAATAGCCTATAATATAATCTGTTATAATTCAGAAGGACCTGTTATTATTATTATTTTTAATGAAGACAAGGCCTGAAAAATTCCTGAGCAGATAAACCCAGTTAGGTTTCAAGGTTACCCAGTTAGGTAACCTTGACCTTGCTTGTGCTGGAAACATAAGTAAAACTTAACTTGGGTCATTTCTTGTGCCGGTATAGGAAAAAAATAAAATAAAATAAAACCCTTAATCTCAGCAAATCAAAAGCCACCAACTAACTTATATATGTACCACATTTTTTTTAATCCAGTCCTCTTTTGACGGGCAGCAGGGCCCGTTTCCAGGTTCTTGCTATTGTGAACAACGCTGCGATAAACATGCGTGTGCAGGTATCTTTTTTATAGGGTGATTTGTGTTCTTCAGGATATATTCCCAGTAGGGGGATTGCGGGGTCATAGGGGAGGTTGGTATTTAGAGCTTTTAGGAATTGCCACACTGCTTTCCACAGAAGTTGCACTAGTTTACACTCCCACCAACAGTGTAGAAGTTTTCCCCTTTTTCACCACACCCTCTCCAGCAGCTGTTATTTTTTTACTTGTTGATAATTGCCATTCTGACTGGGGTTAGGTGGTATCTCAGTGTGGTTTTGATTTGCATCTCCCTGATGATTAGTGAGGTTGAACATTTCTTCATGTGTTTGTTGGTTGCTCGAATGTCTTCCTTAGAGAAGTGTCTGTTCATATCTTTTGCCCATTTAATAATGGGGTTGTTTGTTTTTTTCTTTTCAGCACGTTTGAGTTCCTTGTAGATCCAGGATGTCAAGCCTTTGTCGGATCTGGAGTTGGCAAATACTTTTTCCCAGTCTGTAGGCTGTCTCCCTGCTCTCTTGATGGTTTCTTTGGCTTTGCAGAAGCTTGTCAGTTTAATAAGGTCCCACTTGTCTATTTTCTCTCTTATGAGCTGTGGGTTTTGGGTTTTGTTCAGGAATTGGATGCCATTTGCGATTTCCATGAGGGTATGTCCTTCATTTTCTAAGGTTCTTATGGTTTGAGGTTTTACATTTAGGTCTCTGATCCATTTGGAGTTAACCTTTGTGCATGGGGATAGATAAGGGTCCTGTTTCAATCATCTGCATGTGGTCAGCCAGTTTCCCCAGCACCATTTACTGAATAGGTTCTCCTCTCCCCAGTGGTAGGTGGTGGAGGCTTTGTCAAAGATGAGTTGGTTGAGAAATTGAGGTTTTGCTTCTGGAATCTCAATTCTATTCCATTGATCTATATGCCTGTTCCTATACCAATACCAAGCTGTTTTGATGATTGTAGCTTTATAGTAAAGTTTGAAGTCTGGTAATGTGATATCACCTGCTTTGTTTTTTTTGCTGAGGATTGTTCTGGCTATTCTTGGACGTTTGTGTTTCCATATGAATTCCTGCATTGTTTTTTCTAGGTCTGAGAAGAATGTTGCTGGTAATTTGATGGGTATTGCATTGAATTTGTAGATTGCCTTAGGTAAGATGGACACTTCACAATGTTGATTCTTCTGATCCATGAGCATGGATATTTTTCCACTTGTTTGTGTCAACTTTGATTTCTTAGAGCAGTGTTTTGTAGTTTTCCTTGTAAAGGTCTTTCACGTCTCTGGTTAGGAAGATGCCAAGGTATTTCATTTTTTTGTGGCTATTGTGAGTAGGATTGTGTATTTTATTTGGGTTTCTGTTTGTTTATTATTGGTGTAGAGAAATGCGATTGTCTTTTGTACATTTATTTTGTATCCTGAGACTTTGCCAAAGGCCTTCATCAGTGTAAGGAGGTTTTTGACAGATTCTCTTGGGTTTTCAAGGTATACAATCATGTCATCTGCAAAGACAGATAACTTGACTTCCTCTTTTCCTATTTGGATACCCCTGTTTGCCTTCTCTTCTCTGATTGCTCGAGCCAGGACTTCCAATACTATGCTGAACAGGAGGGGTGAGAGTGGGCATCCTTGTCTTGTTCCGGTTTTCAGGGGAAATGGTTCTAATTTTTGTCCATTTAGGAATATGCTCGCTGTGGGTTTCTCATAGATGGCTTTTACTATTTTGAAGTATGTTCCCCCTATGCCTAGATGTTCAAGGGTTTTTATCCAAAAAGGGGTGCTGGATTTTGTCAAAAGCTTTTTCTGCATCTAATGATATAATCATGTGTTTTTGTTTTGACATCTGTTGATGTATTTAATTACATTTATGGTTTTACGAATGTTGAACCAGGCTTGCATCCCAGGAATGAAGCCTACTTGGTCATGATGGATGATTTTTGAGATTATTGCTGAATCCGGTTTGCTAGGATCTTGTTGAGAATTTTAGCATCTATGTTCATCAAAGATATTGGCCTGTAGTTCTCTTTCTTTGCTGGATCTTTACCTGGCTTGGGTATCAATGGGATGTTGGCTTCGTAAAATGATTTGGGGAGGTTTTCCCTCTTTTTCAATTGCCTGGAATACCTTCAGTAGGATTGGTATCAGTTCTTTCCCTTTAAAAATCTTGTAGAATTCTGCTGGAAAGCCATCTGGTCCAGGGCTTTTTTTTGTAGGAAGTTTTCTTATTACATAGTCGATTTTCTTGATTGTTATTGGTTTCTTTAGGGTCTCAATTTCTTCTTGTTCCAGCTTAGGTAGGTTGTGTGATGTCAGAAAGTCCTCCATTTCCTTAAGGTTTTCAAGTTTGTTTCCATACAAGTGTACGTAGTAGTCTCTAATGATCTTTTGTATTTCTTCAGGGTCAGATGTGACTTCATCTTTTGTGTTTCTGATCATGCTTATTTGGTTTTTTTCTCATTTTTTCTTGGTCAGTCTAGCTAGGGGACCATCGATCTTGTTTATCCTTTCGAAGAACCAGCTTTTTGTTTCATTGATTTTTTGTATTATCTTTTTGTCTTCTATGTCCTGGATTTGGGCTTTTATTTTGGTGATCTGGATTCTTCTGCTGAAATTAGGGTTTTTGTGGTCTTCCTTTCCAGCTTCTTTAGGTGGCTTGTTAGGTTGTTAATTTCTGTTCCTTCCATTTTCCTCATGTGTGTTTGTAGGGATATAAATTCCCCTCTTATTACAGCTTTTAAGGCATCCCAGAGATTTTGGTAAGATGTTTCTTCATTTTCATTTGTTTCCAGGTATCTTTTGATTTCTGTTTTGATGTCATCATTGACCCAGGAGTTGTTTAGCATCATGCTGTTTAGTGTCCATGTCTTTTTGGGTTTTGGGGGGACTTGGTTGGTGTCAATGTTTATTTTTATTCCACTGTGGTCCGAGAAGGTGCATGGTAGAATTTCAGTCCTTTTAAATTTGCTTATACTTGATTTGTGTCCAATTATGTGGTCGATCTTAGAATATATTCCATGCAGTGATGAGTAGAATGTGTATTCTGTGGTCTTTGGATGGAATGTTCTATAGGTATCAATTAAGTCCATTTGGTCCAGAGTCTTATTGAGGTTCCGGATCTCCTTGCTGATTTTTTGTCCTGATGATCTGTCTAGGGTTGTGAGTGGTGTATTAAAGTCCCCAGTTATGATGGTGTTAGAGTCAATTTTCTTTCTTTAGTTTTTCTAGAAGTTGCTTTATGAATGTTGGCACACCTATGTTGGGTGCATATATGTTTAGGATAGATATTTCTTGTTGATGGAGTGAACCTTTTATCATTATGTAGTGGCCCTCTGTATCTTTTTAAATTTTTGATAGCTTAAATGGTATTTTGTCTGAAATTAGGATTGTGACTCCTCCTTTCTTTTGTGTTCCATTCGCCTGAAAATTTGTTTCCCATCCTCTTACTTTGAGTCTGTTTATGTCCTTTCTGTGAGATGGGTCTCTTGAAGGCAGTATATTGTTGCCTGGTGATATTCTATCCATTTTGTCATTCTATGTCTTTTCAATGGTGCGTTTTGTCCATTCACATTCAGGCTAATTATTGAAATGTGAGAGTTCATCCCTATCATGGAGTTCTTATTGAGTTGTTGTTCTTCCACTTGGTTTTTTCTTTTTTTTTTTTTTTTTGTCTTTCTTTTGGTTTTGGGGTTGGTTCATGTATATTTATTCTTTTCCCTGTACTCTTGTGAAGAATGTTGTTCTTTTTTCCTTTTCTTCTGTGTTTAGTACTTTCTTAAGTGTTTCATGTAGAGATGGTTTGGTGGCAGCATAAGTTCTTAGGGATTGGATATCTGGGAAAGATTTTAATCCTCCCTCACTGATGAAGCTTAGCTTGGCCGGGTAGGTTATTCTTGGTTGAAATTGTTTATCTTTTAGGACTTTGAAGATGGGGCTCCAAGCTCTCCTAGCCTGCAGGGTTTCTGCAGATAAATCTGTTGCTATTCTGATTGGTCTTCCATGGTAGGTGATCTGGCCTTTTTCTCTTGCTGCCTTCAGGATTTTTTTCTTTTGTGCCTACTTTATTTAGGCGAATTATTACATGTTTAGGAGTTGGTCTTCTCATTTGTTGTCTTGCAGGGGTTCTCTGAATCTCTTGTGTTTGAATTTTTGCATCACTGATTAGATAAGGGAAGTTTTCTTGAATGATCTCATGGAAAGTTTGTTCCAATGTGGTCTCTGTTTCTCTTTCTGCCTCAGGGAGTCCGATTATTCTTAGGTTAGGCCTCTTGAGTTAGTCACTCATCTCTTGAAGGGTTTTTTTCTGTCTTTTTCAGCTTATTTTCTGTGTTTTTAAGAGTTTGGGTTATTTCTATATTTTGGTCCTCAAGCTCTGAGTTTCTTTCTTCTGCTTGGTAATTCTGCTTTCCATGCTTATCAATTTGTTATTTATTTCATTCACAGTATTCTTTATTACTGTTATCTCAGATATCAGCTCCTTCTTAGTTTCTTCTTGTGTCTCCTCAATTCTTTTTAATCTCTCCATTATTGTTTTGATATCTACATTTGCAGTTTGAGACCCTTCATTCTGGGGGCTTTTCATTGTTTGCATTCCAAAGTCAGTTTTCTCAGTGTCTGCTCTCCCAGGCGTCTGGAAGAAACCCATACTCTTCTTTTGGTTTTTCTTCATTTCTGTAGATTTTTCTCCCTCTCCCCCTTTCCCTCCCCCTCTTCAATTCTGTTTTTGAGGGAAGGTGGGGTTGCTTTTATTTCTCTTCTGCAATGACCTGTTCTTCCTTATGAGGGTCTTCTGGCTCTGTTCACTTTTCCCTCTGCTTTACAGTCTGTCTATTCAGCAGTATGCAGTCTTGGTCCCTAGATTTAAAAAGGGGCATATAAAAGAGGAAAATAATGGAGGAAGGGGGGGTAAATAGGGAGTTAGAAAGAGAGAAGTGCAAGAGGGGAAACAGATATACATACCAACTATCAGGTGAGAAAGAGACACAGGGCTGGGAAGAAGTGAAGAAAGACACATAAGAAAGATTCCCTAAGGAGTACTGATAGCTACACAGAGACAGGCCAATAAAATCGAGAAACAGTGTAAGTCAGAAGGTAAACAACAGATGTGATCTAAATCAACAGTTACAATGATAAAGTCATAAGTCAAAATAAGCGAAAGAGAGAAGTGCGAGAGGGAAAACAGATATACATACCAACTATCAGGTGAGAAAGAGACACAGGGCTGGGAAGAAGTGAAGAAAGACAGGTAAGGAAGATTCCCTAAAGAATACTGATAGCTACACAGAGACAGGCCAATAAAATCAAGAAACAGTATAAGTCAGAAGGTAAACACCAAACGTGATCTAAACCAACAGTTTCAATGATAAAATCATAAGTAAAAATAAGTGATCAGACTAGAGTCACTTCTGTGATCTCTGATTCCGGCCTCTCCCTTTTGTTTTTCATTGCAGCGCAGGGGTGGGGCTTTGTCTCCTGTTTCGCACTGTTGCCTTAGGAAGTGAGGTAAAGTTTGTTGATAGGGGGGCGGGGCAATGGAAGTCTCTGCCTGGAGAATAGCAAGGTAGTTTATCCAGATCTGTTTTTCTCCACTTGTCTGGGTCCCCCGGCTTGGGGTCTCGCACTGAGTGCCTCAGCCAGAGTGGGTTGGAGTTCCAGAGCTCCAAAGCTCCAAAGGGCAGGCATTGGGTGGCGAGAGTGGCTCTGGGCCCCTCACAGGGTACTTCAGCTAGGAATGGGACTGGTGTCTCTGAAGGGCAGGTGCCCAGAGCCTCCCTGTGTGACCAGTGGTGTCGGGTGCTGGGCTGGAGACAATGCAGCCAGGGAGAGAGCCAGAGGGGGAGGGACCCAAAACTCCCCCGCACACAGTGGAATAACATCGGCAGGAGGCTGCAATATCTGGCCTTAGGAAATGAGGTTGATAGCTGGGTGAGGCAATGGAAGTCTCTGCCTGGAGAATGGCGAAGCAGTTTAAGCATATCTGTTTTTCTCTGCTTGTCTGGGTCCTCCGGCTTGGGGTCTCATGCTAAGTGCCTCAGCCGGGGTGGACCTGGAGTTCCAGAGCTCCAAAGTTCCAAAGGGCAGGCGGTGAGTGGCGAGAGTGGTGCTGGGCCCCCTACAGAGTACTTCAGCCAGGAATGGGACCAGTGTCTATGAGGGGCGGGCGCCCAGAGCCTCCCTGTGTGACTGGTGGCTTGGTGCCGGGTGCCCGGGCTGGAGACAATGCAGCTGGGGAGGGATCTGGAGGGGGCTGGGACCAGAGAGTTCCACACACACAGTAGAACAGCAGCAGCGGGGGGGGCACAATATCTGGCCCTGTGTGGGACTGAAGCTCCTGGACCTGGCACCAGCACAGTTGGTGGTGGGCTGGGGGATGGGGGAAGAGAAGTACTAACCTTTTTGGGAACCCACGTTCAGAGAATCTCACCAGTTCACCTATGCCGTCGCCATCTTGCCCGGTCTCTGACTTTTTTTTTTGTAGATAGTTTTCTTATGACATAGTCAATTTTTTTGGATTGTTATTGGTGTATTTTTGGGTCTTGGTTTCTCCTTGTTTCAACCTGGGGATGTTGCTTGATTTCAGAAAGTTCTCCATTTCCTTTAGGTTTCCAAGTTTGTTTTCATACAAGTATACATAGTAATCTCTGATAATTTTTTGCATTTCTTCGAGATCAGTTGTTACTTGAACTTTTGCATTTCTGATTGTGTTTATTTGGGCTTTTTCTCTCTGTTTCTTAGTCAGTCTACGTAGGAATCCATCAATCTTGTTTATACTTTCAAAGTACCAGTTTTAGGTTTCATTTTTTTTGTATTATCTTTTTGTCTTTATGTCCTGAATCTGGGCATTTGTTTTGGTGATCTGGATTCTTCTGTTGAAGTTAGGGTTTTGGTGGTCTTGCTTTTCCAGCTAACTTAGTTGGTTTGTTAGGCTGTTAACTTGTGAGTTTTCCATTTTATTCATGTGTGTTTGTAGAGATATGAATTCCCTTCTTAGTACTGCTTCCATGGCATCCCATAAGTTTTGGTAAGATAATTATTTCTCATTTGATTTGAGGTACCTTTTAATCTCTGTTTTGATTTCCATGTTGACCCAAAGTTGTTGAGCATCATGCTGTTTCATGCCCATGTCTTTGTGTGTTTTGGGGGAATTTTATTAATATTGACATTTATTTTTATTCCTCTGTGGTCTGAGAAGGTGTATGGTGGTATTTCAATCTTATGGAATTTGTTTATGTTTGATTTTTAGCTGATGATGTGGTTGATCTTAGAATTTGTTCCATGTACTTATGAGTAGAATGTATATTCTGTGTGGAGTGTTCCGGAAGTATCAATTAAGTCCATTTGGTCAAGCATCATGTTGATATTTAAAACTTCTTCTTTACATTTTTAACTATTTGGGTTAGCTCCATATTTTGGTCCTCAAGCTTTGAGATCTCTCCTCTGCTTGGTTAATTCTGCTTTCCATGGTTATCAGTTTGTTATTTATTTCATTCACTGTATTCTTTATTGCTGTTATTTCAGTTTTCAATTCCTTCATTCTTTCCTCTTGTCTCTCCTCATTCTATTTATTCTCTCTATTAATGTGCTAATATCTGGATTTGTGGCTTGATACCAGTCATTCTGGGGACTCTTCATGGTTTGTGTTCTGAAGTCTGTATTCTCAGTGTCTGACCTCCCAGGGGTCAGTGTGAGACCCATATTCTTCCTTTGATTTTTCTTCATTTGTGTAGATTCCCCCCCACTTTGTTTTTTACCTTTTCTTTAATTCTGTTGTTCAGGGATGGGTGGGAAGTTTTTACTTTTGTTTGCTTAATATCCTATTCTTCTTTATGTGGATTTTCTGGCTTTGTTCAATTCTGAAGGTGGACTGTGGGTGTGGAGCTGTTTTTTTTCAGTTTTCAGATTTATTTGAGGGGAGAGCTGTGATTCAGAAGCTGTGCACACATTGCAGTGTCCTCTGACACTGCACTGACACTGTGGAGCCCCTGGAACCTACTTCTCACTGCCTTACAATCTGTCCAAGCAGTGGAGGTATAGGTTTACTTAAGCAAAATGAGGTAAGAAAAAGGAAAAGAATGGAAGAAGGAAGGTGGGAGATGAGAGCAAGAAGAGGGAAAACAGACATGCATACCAACTAACATATGAAAAGAGACACAAAGACAAAAAATATTTTTAAAATGCAGGCAGGCAATCGTACAAACCCACAACCCCCCCCCACTGATGTACTCTCCCCCAAAAATACCCATATACAAACAGGAAGTCTAAAAACAGCAATAAAACAACATAAACAAAGCAAGTATGAAAAAGTAATTAAAAAACAGAAAGAGAGAAGAGGAAAATAAAAAACCAAAACCAAACAAAAAACAAGCAAAACAAACAAAAAAACACAAAAGACAAGAAAACAAAACTCACTCTGAGGTTGTTCCTGTAAATTCAGCTTCCCTTCAGTTCTGGTTTCCAGCCCCTCCCCTCTACTCTCAGCTCAGAATGATAGGGTTGCTCTCTGTGTAGGTCAGATGCCCCAGGACTAGAGGGGTGGATCAGATTTGGACTCACCCAGATCTGATGTGGCTGTGCCTATTTCAATGTGGGGAATAGGCATCTGTCTCTCTGAGTTTGATGAGATAAACTCTAGGTCTCAGGTTGGAGGTTGGGTGGAGATGGGCAGGGCAATGCAGGTCTCTGCCTGGTCCCAGGACAGAGAAAATGGCTCTGGCCGGGATTTCCTTATGGGTGGTGGGGCTTCTCTTCAGCTCTCCCTGACCTGCTTTCTCCACAGAACTGGGGCTCCAGCTGCTCTGATGTCACAGGTAATGGTGAGGGCTGGGCACCAGGTGATGAGGATCAGCAATAATCCACAGCCTTTTCTCAGGAGAGACCTGACAACTGCAGACAATCCTGTGACTGGCAGCTCCAATCTCAGGTGGTGGGAGGTTGCAGTCAACTCTGGAGGAGAGCTCCAGGTACATGACCCTAAGTCTTCCCTCAGACAGACTTTCAACTCAAACACTGACACACATCCACTGATGTAGAGAGTCTTTTTAAACACTCGCATTTGCGAAGACTCTCATATTTCGACCAGTCCCATCACCATCTTGCTGGAAATCCCCTTGATTTCTTCTTGTTTCAACCTGCGAAGGTTGTGTGATGTCAGAAAGTCCCACATTTTATTTAGTTTTTCAAGTTTGTTTCCATACAGGTATGCATAGGAATCACTGATAATCTTTTGTATTTCTCTGGGGTCATTTGTAACTTCAACTTTTACATTTCTGATTGTGTGTATTTGGATTTTTTCTCTCTTTTTCTTTGTCAGTCTAGCTAGAGATCCATCAATATTGTTTATCCTTTCAAAGAACCAGCTTTTGGTTTCACTGATTTTTTTGTATTATCTTTTTGTCGTTTATGTCCTGAATTTGGGCTTTTATCTTGGAGATCTAGATTCCTCTGCTGAAGTTAGTGTTTGGTGGTCTCGCTCTTCCAGTTTTTTAAAGTGATTTTTTAGGCTTTTAACTTGTGATCTTTATGTGTATTCATAGAGATATGAATTCCCTTCTTATTACTAGTTTCATGGAATCCAAGGGATTTTGGTGAGATGTTTCTTCATTTTTATTTGGTTTGAGGTATCTTTTATCTCTGTTTTGATATCCGTGTTGATCCAGGAGTTGTTTGACATTATGCTGTTTAGTGCCCATGTCTTTGTGAGCTTGGGGAAAATTTTGTTGGTGTTGATATTTATTTTTGTTTCACTGTGGTTTGAGAAGGTGCATGGCAAAATTGCAATCCTATGGAATTTGGTTATACTTTGATTTATTTCCCAGGATGTGGTCAATCTTAGAATATGTTCCTTGTGGTGATGAGTAGAATGTATATTCCATGGTTGTTGGCTGGAGTGCTCTGTAGGTATCAATTAAGTTCATTTGGTGAAGCATAACTTTGAAGTTCTGGATCTCCTTGTTGATTTTTTGCTTTGATAATCTGTCTAGGGCTGTTAATGGAGTGTTTAGGCCCTCAGTTATGACAGTGTTAGAGTCAATATCTTTTTTTAGTTTACCTAGAAGCTGGTTTATGAATGTTGGTGCTCCTATGTTGGGTACATATATGTTTAGAATGGATATTTCTTGTTGATGGATTGAACCTTTTATCATTATGTAGTGACTTTCTGTATCCTTTTTTTAATACTTAAAGGGCATTTTTGTCTGATATTAAATCATGACTCCTGCTTTCTTTTGTGTTTTGTTCATCTGATATTTTGTCTTCCATCCTCGTACTATGAGTCATTGAGTATCCTTTTGGTGAGATTGAGTCTCTTGGAGACATTATATTGTTGCATCATATTTTATTCAATCTACCATTCTGTCTTTTCACAGTGGTGCATAGCCCATTAACATTCAGCTAATTATAGAGAAGTGAGAGTTTATCCCTGTCATGAGTTATTTATGGAGTTTGTTGTCATTGCTGCTGTTTATTTGTTGTCTTTCTTTTAATTTTGGGGTTGATTCATATGTGTTTTCAATCTTCTTCCTGCATTCTTAGGAAGGGTGGTGTTGTCTCTTTTTCCTTTCTTCTGTGTATGATAGTTTTTAAGTGCTTCTTGTAGAGCTGGTCTGGAGGCAGCATAAATATTTAGGCATTGAATGTCTGGGAAGGATTTTATTTTATTATTTTATTTTTATTATAAAGATATGGATGTACAATTCAGGGTTAGGTATACAAACATTGATTATGTAGCTATTCAGGTATACCTTTGTTGATGAGGTATGCCATTCCCTACCCTGGCAGTTTCCCTCAAATGCCAATCCCAACCTCCCTCCCCTGACAGCTTCCTACTACTGCCAGTCCCTTTCTTATAGTATTATAATAATTTTTCAAGGCCCTCCTATGAGTGAAAACATATGGTACTCTGTTCTTTGTTTCTGTGATTGATCACTGAGTATGGTCAACTCTAAATCCGTCCAAGTTGCTGCAAAGCCCAATGTTTGTCCTTTTTTATAATTTATAATTGCATAATATTCTACTGCGTATATGCACCACCTTTTAAAAATCGAGTCCAGCTTCGATGGGCAACACGGTTGGTTCCATGTTTTTGCTATTGCAAATAGAGCTGCAACAAGCATACCTGTGCAGGTGTCTTTACTATAGAATGATTTGAGTTATTTCAAGTATATTCCCAATAGGGGAATTACTGGCTCACATGGAAGGCCAATTTCATGTTCTTTCAGAAATTGCCACACTGTCTTCCAAAGAGATTGCACTAGTTTTCATTCCCACCAGCAGAGTAGAAACATTCCTTTTTTTCCTGCAGCCTCACCAGCATCTGTTGTTGTTTTATTAATGATGGTCATTCTTACTGAGGTTAGGTGGTATCTCAATGTGGTCTTGATTTACATTTCTCTGATGATGAGTGAGGCTGAGCACTATTTCATGTGTCTGTTGGCTGCCTGTATATTTTCTTTTGAGAATTGTCTATTCATGTCCTTTTTTTTTGCTTTTTAATGGGGCTAATTGCTTTGTTCCTTTCCGCATGTTGAATTCCTTGTAGATCCTAGATGTTAGGCCTTTGTCAGATATACAGTTGGCAAATATTTTTTCTCATTCTGTGGGCTGTCTCCCTGCTCTCTTGAGGGTTTCTTTTGCTTTACAGAAGCTCATCAATTTGATGAAGTCCCACTTGTCTATCTTATTTCTTAAGGTGTGGGCATTTAGGGTTCTGAATAGGAATTGGTTGCTAGTTCCAATTTCAATAGAGGGGTCTCCTGTGTTTTCTAAGATTCTTATAGTTTGAAGTGCTACATTAAATCTTTGATCCATTTAGAGTTAATTTTTGTGTATGGTGATAAGTAGGGATCATGTTTCAGTATTCTGTATATGATGAGCTAGTTTTCCAAGCACCAGTTACTGAATAGGTTCTCCTCCCCAGTGGTTGTTGTTGGAGGCTTTGTCAAAGATGAGTTGGTTGAGAAATTGAGGCTTTGGTTTGGGAGTCTCTATCCTGTTCCATTGGTCTATATGCTTGTACTTATACCAATACCAGACTCTTTTGATTACTCTAGCCTTATAGTAAAGTTTGAAGTCTGGAAGCATGATACCTCCTGATTTGTTTCTTTTGCTAAGCATGGTTTTGGCTATTTGTGGTTGTTTGTGCTTCTGTATGAATTTCTGTATTGTGTTTTCTAGGTCTGAGAAGAATGATGTTGGTAACTTAATGGGTATTGCATTGAATCTGTAGATTGCTGTTGGTAGGATGGAGATCTTAACAATGTTGATTCTTGCTATCCGTGAACATGGAACATTTTTTCATTTGTTTGTGTCTTGGATTTCTTTGAGCAGTGTTTTGTAGTTCTCATTGTAAAGGACTTTACCTTCTCTGGTTAGAAAGATACTGAGGTATTTCAGTTTTTTGTGGTTATTGTGAATGGGATTCTGCTTTCAGTTTGGGTCTCCACCTGTTTGTTATTTGTGTATAGGAATGCAACTATCTTTTGAACACTTATTTTGTGCACGGCGACTTTGCCCAAGTCCCTTATCAGTGCAAGCAGGTTTTTGACAGGTCTCTTGGATTATTGAGCTATAGAATCATATCATCACAAAGAGGGATAACTTGATTTCCTCCTTTCTTATTTAGATACCCCTGATTTTCTTCTCTTGTCTAATTGCCCTAGCTAGGATTCCACACAATGTTGAACAAGAGGGGTGAGAGTGGGCAAACTTGTCTTATTCCAGTTTTCAGGGGAAATGTTTCCAGTTTCTGTCCATTTAGCAAAATGTTAGCTATGGGTTTATTGTAAATGACACTTACTATTTTGAGGTATGTTCCTTCTATGCCTAGATATTTGAGAGTTTTTATCAAGAAGGGATGCTGGGTTTTATCAAAAGCTTTTCCTTTTTATTTATTTAATATATTATAAAAATGTGGGGTACAAGTCAAGGTTAGGCATATAAACATTAATCATGCAGGTACCCCTGTGATGAGGTATGCCCCTCCCTCCCCTAGCAGTTTGCCTCAACTGCCAATCCCACCCACCCTCCCCTGACAGTTTTCCACTACTGCCAGTCACTTTCTTATAGCATTATCATTGTTCAAGGTCAGCTTATGAGTGAGAACATATGGAACTCAGTTATTTGTTTCTGTGATAAATCACTTAGCATGATCAACACCAAATCCATCCAAGTTGCTGCAAAGGCCATATACGTGTCTTTTTTATGGCTACATAATATTCCATTGTGTATATGTACTACATTTGTTTTATCCAGTCCAGTTTTGATGTGCGATGTGGTTGGTTCCATGGTTTTTTTAATTTTAATTTTTAATTAATTTATTTATTATAAATATGTGGGGTACAATTCAGGGTTAGATATACAAACATTGATCATGCAGGTACCCTTGTTGATGAGGTATGCCCCTCTGACTCCTAGCAGTTTCTCTCAACGGCTAGTCCCCCCCTACAGTTTTCCACTACTGCCAATCGCTTTCTTATAGCATTATAATTGTTCAAGGTCACCTTAAGAGTGAGAACATATGGAACTCGGTTCTTTGTTTCTGTGATAAATCACTGAGTATGATAGACTCCAAATCCATTCAATTTGCTACAAAGTCCATATATTTGTCCTTTATGGCTGCATAATATTCCATTGTGTATATGTACCACATTTTTTTTTCCAGTCCAGCTTTGATGGGCAACACGGTTGGTTCCATGTTTTTGATATTGTGAATAGACCTGCAACAAAGATACCTGCAAACATATGTGTGCATCTTTTTCGTAGAATAATTTGAATTCCTTCAGGTATATACCCAATAGGGGAATTGCTGGGTCATATGTCATATGGAAGGTCGATTGCTAGTTCTTTCAGAAATCGCCATACTGTCATCCAAAGAGGTTGTACTAGTCTGCATTCCCACCAGCAGTGTGGAATTGTACATTTTTCTCCACATCCTTGCCAGTATCTGTTTTTTGTTTTATTAATGATGGCCATTCTTACAGGGGTTAGGTGGTAACTCAATGTGGTTTTGATTTTCATTTCTTCAGTGATGAGTGAGGCTGAGCACCTTTACATGTGTCTGTTGGCTGCCCATATATCTTCTTTTGAGAAGTGTCTGTTCATGTCTTTTGCCCACTTTTTAAAGGGTCTGTTTGTTTTTTTTCCTTTCAGTGCATTTGAGTTTCTTGTAGATCCTAGATGTTAGGCCTTTGTCAGATATACAGTTGGCAAACATTTTTTCCCATTCTGTGGGCTGTCTCTCTGTTCTTTTGTTGGTTTCTTTTGCTTTGCAGAAGCTTGTTAATTTGATGAGGTTCCACTTGTCTATCTTATTTCTCAAGGTATTGGTCTTTAGGGTTTTGAATAGGAATTGGTTCCCAGTTCCAATTTCCATAAGGGTGTCTCCTGCGTTTTCTAAGATTCTTATAGTTTGAAGTTTTGCCTTTAGGTCTTTGATCCATTTGGGGTTAATTTTTGTATATGGTGATAGGTGGGGGTCCTGTTTCAATATTCTGCATGTGGTCAGCCAGTTTTCCCAGCACCATTTACTGAATAGGTTCTCCTCTCCCCAGTGGTTGTTGTTGGAGGCTTTGTCAAAGACGAGTTGGTTGAGGAATTGAGACTTTGCTTCCAGGATCTCTATCCTGTTCCCTTGGTCTATTTGCCTGTTCTTTTACCAATACTAGGTGGCTTTGATTACTGTAGCCTTATAGTAAAGTTTGAAGTCTGGAAGTGTGATACCTCCTGCTTTGTTTCTTTTGCTAAGGATTATTTTGTCTATTCGTGGTCGTTTATGTTTCCATATGAATTTCTGTATTGTAATTTCCAGGTCTGAGAAGAATGATGTTGGTAACTTAATGGGTATTTCATTGAATCTGTGAATTCCCTTGGGTAGGATGGACATCTTAACAATGTTGATTCTTGTATTTCTTTGAGCAGTGTTTTGTAATTCTCATTGTAGAGGTCTTTCATTTCTCTGGTTAGGAAGATGCTGAGGTATTTCATTTTTTGGTGACTATTGTGAATGAGATTGTGCTTTTTATTTGGGTCTTGCTTGCTTGTTGTTGGTGTATAAGAATGCAACTGTCTTTTGCACATCTAATTTGTCCTTGAGACTTTCCCAAAGTCCTTTATCAGTGCAACCAGGTATTTGAAAGATTCTCTTGAATTTTCAAGGTATAGGATCATATCATCAGCAAAGAGTAATAACTTGACTTCCTCTTTTCCTATTTGGATACACTTGATTTCCTTCTCTTGTCTAATTGCCCAAGCTAGGACTTCCAACACAATATTGAACAAGAGGGATGAGAATGGGAAGCCTTGTCTTGTTCCAGTTTTCAGGGGAAATGTTTCCAGCTTCTGTCCATTTAGCAATATGCTAGCTGTGGGTTTGTCATAGATAATACTTACTATTTTGAGGTATATACCTAGGTGCTTGAGGGATCTTATCAAGGAGTGATGCTGGATTTTATCAAAAGCTTTTTCTGCATCTAATGAGATAATCATGTCATTCTTGTTTTTACATCTGTTGATGTATTTAATTACATTATGGTCTTGCGAATGTTGAATCAGGCCTGCATCCTGGGGATGAAGCCTACTTGGTCATGGTGGATGATTTTTGAGAGGTGCTTTTTGGATCTGATTTGCTAGTATCTTGTTGAGAATTTTTCCATCTATGTTCATAAGGGATATTGGCCTGTAGGTCTTTTCCTTTGTTGTTTTCATATGACAGAGTCCATTACCTGGGATGTTATTGGTCTATTTAGTGTCTCAATGTCTTCTTGTTTTAACCTGGGGAGGTTGTGTGATGTCAGAAAGTCCTCCATTTCATCTAGGTTATCAAATTTGTTTCCATATAGGTGTACATCATAATCTCTGATAATCCTTTGTATTTCTTCAGGGTCAGTTGTGTTTTGATCTTTTGTATTTCTGATTGTTTTTATTTTTGGGGGTTTTTCTCTCTTTTTCTTGGCCATTCTGGCTAGGGGCCATCAATCTTGTTAATTCTTTCAAAGAACCAGTTTTTTGTTTTGTTGGTTTTCTGTAATATTTTTGTCTTCCATGTCCCATATTTGGGCTCTTATTTTTGTGATTTGGATTCTTCTGCTAACTTTGGGCTTTTGGTGGTCTTCTCTTTCCAGCTTCCTTAGGTGATTTGTTAGTCTCTCCACTTGTGATCTTTCCATTTTCCTGTTGTGTACTTGTAGAGATATATATTCCCCTCTTAGAACTGATTTCATGGCATCCCAGAGGTTTTGGTGAGATGTTTCTTCATTTTCATTTGCTTCTGGGGATCTTTCCATTTCTTCTCTCTTTTCAGTGTTGACCCAGTAGTTGTTTAGCATCATGTTGTTTAGTGTTCATGTCTTTGTGGGCTTTGGGAAAATGTTGTTGGTTTTGATATTTATTTTTATTCCACTGTGGTCTTAAAATGTGCCTGGCAAAATTTCAACCTTATGAAACTTATTTATGCTGGGTTTATGGCTAAAGATGTGATCGATCTTGGAGTATGCTCCATGTGGTGATGAGTAGAATATATATTCTGTGGTTGTTGGGTGGAATAATCTGTAAGTATCTACTAAGTTTATTTGGTCAAGTGTCAAGTTTAGGTTTTGTTGATTTTTTGCCTTGATGATCTATACTAGGGATGTCAGTGGGGTATTCAAGTCCCCTGCTATAATAGTGTTACAGTTAATTTTTTTTTAGTTTATTTAGTACTTGCTTTATAAATGCTAGTGCTCCTGTGTTGGGCGCATATATGTTTAGGATAGATATTTCTTATTGATGGATCGTATCTTTTATTATTATGTTGTGTCCTTTTGCATCTTTTTAAATTTTTGATAGCTTAAAGTTTGTTTTGTCTGATACTAAGATTACAACTCCTGCTTTCATTTGTGATCCATTTGCCTGGAAACTCATTTTTCCATCCTTTAGCTTTGAGTCTTTCTTTGCATCACTTGTGAGACGAGTCTCCTGGATGAAGCAGACAATGGGGTCATGGTTTCTTACCCAGTCTGCCATCCTGTGTCTTTTCAGTGGTGCATTCAGTCCGTTCACATTCAGGCTGATTATTGACTGTGGTTGCTTATCCCTTTCCTGAGGTTTTTATAAAGTTTTTTATTTGTTTGCTTGTTTTCTTTTGGCTTTGGGGTTAATGTTTTCTTTTGGCTTTGGGGGTCATGTGTTTTCAAGTTCCTTATTGCACTGTATTCTCTGCTGATTCTGTGCTCTGCTGTTCTTTTGAGAAGGGTGTGTGATTCTGTTTTTTTTTTCCCCTTCTGTGTTAATGTCTTTTTAAGTGTCTCCTGTAGAGTTGGCCTGGAAGCTGCATAATCTCTTAGGGATTGAATGTCTGGGAAGGATTTTAATTCTCCATCACTGATGAAGCTGAGCTGGTCTGGAAAGGACATTCTTGGCTGAAATTGCTTTTCTTTGAGGACTTTGAATATAGGATTCTAATCCCTTCTTTCTTGTAGTGTTTCTGCTGATAGGTCTGCTGCTATTCTGATTGATTTTCCCCTGTAGGTTGTCTAAACTTTCTCTTTTGCTGCCTTTAGGATTTTTTCTTTTGTGCCTACTTTGTATAGGTGAATTACAATGTGTCTAGTGGTGGATCTTCTCACTTGATATCTTGTGCGGTTTCTCTGTGTCTCTTGTGCTTGGCTGGTCACACTGCTGGTGAGATGGGGAAAGTTTTCTAGGATTACCTCCCAAATACTTGTTACAAGTTGTTCTCATTTTCCTTTTCTTCTTCCAATATACCAATCAGGTGTAGATTTGGCCTCTTGATATAATCACACATCTCTTGTAGGCTTTGTTCTTTCTTTCTGAGTCTTCTTTCTGTGTTTTTTACAGATTGTGTTAATTCCATGTTCTGGTCTTCAAATTCTAAGATTCTTTCTTTAGCTGGATTAATTCTGCTTTCCTTGCTTGTCATCTTATTATTTATTTCCTGTATGACATTTTTTATTGCCAGAATCTCTGTTACAAATTCTTTCAGTGTTACACCTTGTCTTTCTTGAGTCTTATTCACTCTTTCCAACCATTCCCTGATCCCTGTTGTATGCTGGGGTCAGTTGTTGGTGACTTCCATTGTTTGGGCACCAAGATCTGATTTTTCAGGAGTTTTGTCTTTGGTAGACTTGGAATTGCCTGAAGTCTTCCCTTGACGTTTCCTCATTTGTGACAGATATCTTGTTTTTGTGTTTGTTTTCTCTTTAGTTCTGTTATTCGGTGTCAGTGGGAGAGTCTTTCACTTTGATGTTTGCTCACTCCTCTATTCTTTGCTGATCTGGGCTCTGGATTTGTACTATTTTGAAATAGGATGGTGGATGAGAAGTTTTTCTGTCTCTTGTAGTTTTTGAAATCCAAGTAAAGTGGGGGATGGTATGCTAGGAGTCAGATGCTACTTGCAAATTAAGTTTTTCACCTATTGTGGTATGTTTTCCCTGAGATCCACTCCCCATCACCACTCTATACAATGATGCAAAGCAGAAACCAACCCACACTACAAATCAATCTGTAATAACAAAAAAGTGAGACAAAATAAACCACAAAACAGCAAAACACCAAGAAAACTAAACACACACATCCATGCCTAGTACAAAGTGACTAAAGAAGAAAGACATAAAAACTGAAGGGAGGAGAATAAGAAAAAAACAAGAGAGGGAAAAAAAGGGGAATTCAGGTGGAACCCTCACTCATATATTGTCACACCCCTTAATTTATAAAAAATGAATATTAAAAAAACCCAGAAGAACAAAAGAGCAATACCAACAACAAAATCAAAAGATGAACACTCAATCTATTCACATACCCACATAAACAGAGAATGACAAATAAAAGCAGAAAGAAATGGGGGGAAAAAAAAAAAAAAAATGGGGGGATGCAGATCAAACCCTCACATACACATTCATGCACAAAGGAAAAAAATATTTTTATAACCAATATTTTTTATTATGATATTGTGGGGTAGAGTTAAGGGTTAGGCATACAAATATGCTTCGTTCAGGCATCCTTGTTGATAAAAGGTGTCTCCCCATCCCCAGACAGATATTTACCACCATTAATCCCATCTCCCTTCCCCTTCCCCACATAGTTTCCCACCACTGTCAGTCATTTTCTTATATTAATACATTGGATGTTCAAGGTCCACTATATGAGTGAGAACATGTGGTACTCAGATGTTTGTTTCTGTGAGAGGTCACTCAGTATTATAGACTCTAGTTCCATCCAGATTGCTGCGAATTCATGATTTTATTCTTTTTTATGGTTGTGTAGTATTCCATCGTGTATATGTACTGCATTTTAAAAATCCAGTCCTCTTTTGATGGACATCATCGTTGCTTCCAGGTCCTTGCTATTGTGAACAATGCTGTGATAAACACACATGTGCAGTTATCTTTTTGATAGAGAGATTAGAGTTCTTCAGGGTATATTCCCAGTAGGGGGATTGCAGGATCATATGGGAGGTTGATATTTAGAGCTTTTAGGAATCAACATACTGTTTTCCACAGAGGTTGCACTAGTTTGCACTCCCACCAACAGTGTATAAGTATTCCCTTTTCACCACACTCTCTCCAGCAACTTTTATTTTTTGAATTATCGATAATTGCCATACTGACTGGAGTTAGGTGGTATCTCAGTGTGGTTTTGATTTGCATCTCCCTGATGATTAGTGAGGTTGAACATTTCTTCATGTGTCTGTTGGCTGCTTGAATGTCTTCCTTTGAGAAGTGTCTATACATATCTTTTGCCCATTTTATAATGGGGTTGTTTGTTTTTTTCCTTTTCAGCACATTTAAGTTCCTTGTAGATCCAAGATGTTAAGCCTTTGTCAAACCTGGAGTTGGCAAATACTTTTTCCCAGCCTGTAGGCTGTCTCCCTGCTCTCTTGATGGTTTCTTTGGCTTTGCAGAAGCTTGTCAGTTTAATGAGGTTCCACTTGCCTATCTTCTCTCTTATGGCCAGTGGATTACAGGTTTTGTTCAAGAATTGGATGCCAGTTCCAATTTCCATGAGCGTATGTCCTTCATTTTCTAAGTTCTTATGGTTTGAGGTTTTACGTTTAGGTCTCTGATCCATTTAGAGTTAATTTTTGTGTATGGGGATAGATAGGGGTCCTGTTTCAGTCTCCTGCATGTGGTCAGCCAGTTTTCCCTGCACCATTTTCTGAATAGGTTCTCCTCTCCCCAGTGATAGGTGGTGGAGGTGGAGGCCTTGTCAAATATAAGATGGTTGAGAAATTGAGGTTTTGCTTCTGGAATCTCAATTCTATTCCATTGATCTATATGGCTGTTCCTGTACCAATACCAAGCTGTTTTGATTATTGTAGCTGTATAGTAAAGGTTGAAGTCTGGTAATGTGATACCACCTGCTTTGCTTTTTTTTGTTGAGGATTGTTCTGGCTACTCTTGGTTGTTTGTGTTTCCATGTGAATTCCTGTGTTGTTTTTTTTAGGTCTGAGAAGAATGTTGCTGGTAATTTGATGGGTATTGCATTAAATCTGTAGATTGCCTTAGGTAGGATGGACATCTTCACAATGTTGATTCTTCGAATCCATGAGTATGGGATTTTTCCACTTGTTGATGTCATCTGATTTCTTTGAGCATTGTTTTATAGTTTTCATTGTAAAGGTTTTTCACATTTCTGGTTAGGAAGATGCTGAGGTATTTCATTTTATTTTTGGCGGCTATTGTGAATGGAATTACGCTTTTCATTTGGGTTTCTGTTTGTTTATTATTGGTGTAAAGAAATGCGATTGTCTTTCGCACATTTATTTTATATCCAGAAACTTTGCCAAAGTCCTTTATCAGTGTAAGGAGGTTTTTTACAGATTCTCTTGGTTTTGAAGGGACACAATCATGTCATCTACAAGAGAGATAACTTGACCTCCTCTTTTCCTATTTGGATACCCCTGATTGCCTTATCTTCCCTGATTGCTCTAGCCAGGACTTCCACTACTATATTGAGCAGAAGAGGTGAGAGTGGGCATCCTTTTCTATTTCCAGTTTTCAGGAGAAATGGTTCCAATTTTTGTCCATTTAGGAGTATGCTGGCTGTGGGTTTTTCATAGATGGCTTTTACTGTTTTGAGGTATGTTCCCTGTATGCCTAGATGTTTAAGGGTTTTTATCAAAAAGAGTGCTGGATTTTAACAAAAGCTCTTTCTGCATCTAATGATATAATCATGTGGTTTTTGTTTTGACATCTGTTGATGTATTTAATTACATTTATGGTTTTACGAATGTTGAACCAGTCTTGCATCACAGAGATGAAGCCTACTTGGTCATAATGGATGATTTTTGAGATGGGTTGTTGAGTCCGGTTCACTAGGATCTTGTTGGAATTTTAGCATCTATGTTTATCAAAGATATTGGCCTGTAGTTCTCTTTTTTCATTGGGTCTTTACCTGGCTTGGGTATCAATGTGATGTTAGCCTCATAAAATGAATTGGGGAGAGTTCCATCTTTCTCAATTGCCTGAAATGCCTTCAGTAGGATTGGTATCAGCTCCTTTTTAAATGACTTGTAGAATTCTTCTGGAAAGCCATCTGGTCCAGGGTTTTTTTTGTAGGTAGTTTTCTTATTATGTAGTCAATTTCCTTGATTGTTATTGGTCTATTTAGGGTCTCAATTTCTTCTTGTTTCAACCTAGGCAGGTTGTGTGATGACAGAAAGTCCTCCATTTCTGAAAGGTTTTCAAGTTTGTTTCCATACAAGTGCACATAGTAGTCTCAAATGATCTTTTGTATTTCTTCAGGATCAGATGTGACTTCATCTTTTGTGTTTCTGATTGTGTTTGTTTGTGCTTTTTCTTTCTTTTCTTGGTCAGTCCAGCTATGGGACCATCGATCTTGTTTATGCTTTTGAAAAACAAGCTTTTTGTTTTATTGATTTTTTAAATTATCTTTTTGTCTTCTATATCCTGGATTTGGGCTTTTATTTTGGTGATCTGGATTCTTCTGCTGAAATTAGGGTTTTTGTGGTCTTGTTTTTCTATGTTTCTTAGGTGATTTGTTTGGACATTAATTTGTGAACCTTCCGTTTTCTTCATGTGCGTTTGTAGGGATATAAATTCCCCTCTTACTACAGCTTTCATTGCATCCCAGAGATTTGGGTATAATGTTTCTTTATTTTCATTTGTTTCCAGGTTATATTTTAATCTCTGATTTCATCATTGACCCAGGAGTTGCTTAGCATCATGCTGTTTAGTGTCCATGTTTTTGTGGGTTTTGGGGGGACTCTGTTAGTGTTAATGTTTATTTTTATTCCACTGTCATCTGAGAAGGTGCATGGTAAAATTTCGGTTCTTTTAAATTTGCTTATGCTTGATTTATGGCCAAGTATGTGGTTGATCTTAGAGTATGTTCCATGTGGTGATGAGTAGAATGTGTATTTTGTGGTCTTTGGATGGAGGGTTCTGTAGGTATCAATTAAGTTCATTTGATCAAGAGTCACATTGAGGTTTCGGATCTCATTGTTGATTTTTTGTCCTGAAGATCTGTCTGGTGTTGTGAGTGGGGTATTAAAGTCCCCAGCTATGATGGTATTGGAGTCAATATCTTTTTTTTAGTTTACCTAGGAGTTGCTTTATGAAAGTTGGTGCTCCTATGCTGGGTGTACATATGTTTAGGGGGGATATTTCTTGTTGATGGATTGAACCTTTTATCATTATGTAGTGACCTTCTGTATCTTTTTAAATTTTTGATAGCTCAAAGAGTATTTTGTCTGAGATTAAGATTGTGACTCCCCCTTTCTTTTGTTCCCCATTCACCTCAAAATTTATTTTCCATCCTCTTACTTTGAGTCTGTGAGTGTCTTTTCTAGTGAGGTGAGTCTCTTGAAGGCAATAGATTGTTGCCTGGTGATATTTTATCCATCTTGCCATCCTATTTCTTTTCAGTGGTGCATTTAGTCCGTTCACATTCAAACTGATTATTGAAATGTGAGATTTGATTCTTATCATAATGTTCTTACAGAGTTGTTGTTGTTCTTCCTGTTTGTGTGTTGTCTTTCTTTTGGTTTTAGCATTGGATCATGTGTGTTTTTAATCTTTTACCTGTACTCTTGTGAAGAACATTGTTGTTCTTTATTCCTTTTCTTCTGTGTTCAATACCTTCTTAAGTGTTTCTTGTAGAGGTGGTCTGGTGGCCACATAGGTTCTTAGGGATTGGATATCTGGGAAATATTTCAATTCTCCCTCACTGATGAAGCTTAGCTTAGCTTGATAGGTTATTCTCGGTCAAATTGTTAATCTTTTAGAATTTTGAGGATAGGGCTCCAAGCTCTCCCAGCCTGCAGGGTTTCTGTAGATAAACCTGCTGCTATTCTGGTAGGCAGTCTGACCTTTTTCTCTTGCTGCCTTTAGGACTTTTTCTTTTATACCTACTTTGTTTAGGTGAATTATTATGTATCTGGGAGTTGGTCTTCTCATTTGTTGTCTTTCAGGGGTTCTTGGAATCTCTTGTGTTTGAATTTTTTCATCACTGATGAGATGAGGGATGTTTTCTTGAATGATTTCATGAAATGTTTGTTCCAGTGTGGCCTCCCTCTGCCTTAGGAAGGCCAATTACTCTTAGGTTTCTCTCTCTTCTTGAGGAAGGCCAATTACTCTTAAATTTGGTCTCTTGAAGTGATCATTTGTCTCTTGAAGGTTTTGTTCTGTCTTTTTGAGCTTATTTTCTATGTTTTTAACAGTTTGGGTTAGTTCTGTGTTTTGGTCCTCAAGCTCTGAGATTCTTTCTTCCGCTTGGCTAATTCTGCTTTCCATGTTTATTTGTTTGTTACTCATTTCCATCACAGTATTCTTTACAGCTGGTATTTCTGACATCAGTTCCTTCCTATTTTCCTCTTGTCTCTCCTCAATTTTTAAAATTTTCTCTATTAATGTCTTGATGTCTGAGTTTGTTGCATGTGACCAGTCATTCTGGGCGCTCTTCATTGTTTGTGTTCCGGAGTCTGTTTTCTCAGTGTTTGACCTCCCAGGGGTCTGTGTGAGACCTATATTCTTCTTTTGGTTTTTCTTCATTTGTGTGGTTTTTACCCTCCCCACTTTTTCCTTCCCTCCATGTCACCGTCTTCTTTAATTCTGTTATTCAGGGGTAATGGGGTTGCTTTTACTTCTGTTTGGTCAATCTACTATTCTTCTTTAAGTATGCCCTCATACTTTGTTCAACTCTGGAGTTGCACTGTAGGTTGGGGGTGGTCCTTTTTGCAGTTTTGAGATTTACTTAAGGGGGGAGCTGTGATTCAAAATCTATCTGTAGGTCCTGGTATCCGCTGATAGGTGTATGGATAATCTGAAACCTGCTTCCCACTGCCTTGGAATCTGTCCGTGCAGTGGGGCTGTAGGTTTACTCCCTGAAATAAAATGAGGTTAGCAGAGGGAAGAGAATGGAGCAGATGGTGGGGGGAAGTGGGGCGGTGGAGAGAGAGAGGAGTGTGGGGGGGAAACAGACGAGTGTACCAATAAATGGAGAGAGAGCCCTAAACTGAAACAGTAAAAACAATAGACCATGGCTATAGACTAACCAAGTCCCATACAAAAAAACTAAAACATACAATGATGCTAACATACAAGCTAACCAACCACCTTATTGGTGTGCTGTTCCTCTATACAAAGTTATGGTTTACAGAGAGGAGAAAAGAGAAGAAAAGGAAGAGAGAAAAAAGGAACAAAACAGTAGAAATAGAATCATGTCATTAGACTAACAGAAGCAATCGAGCACATTCTGAGACTTTTCGTTTAAGTCCAATGCCTTTCAGCTCTAATTTCTAGCTGTCTTCTCAAGCTGGTAAATTTATTAACAGTTAGGGTCAGTTGCCCCTGGCCTGCTGTGAAGGACAGTTCAGATCACCACTCAGGTCACCATTCAAATCTGGCCCATGTCTGTTTTTCAAGCTTGTTTTTCCTGTTTCGGTGTTGTTACCTGGAATCATCAGCAGGTGGTGCTTTCTCACCGCCCCAGAGTGGGTTGAGCCAGACAGACCTGGGCAGAGGCTGGAGATGGGAGCCTGCCTCAGGACACACAGGAGGAGACTCACAGCTGGCAGGACAACATGGTGGCAGCAGAGGTGGCAGTGATCCCAGGAGATTTCGCCTGCAGGGGCTTCAAGGACTGAAGTCGTGGATCATCTCAGGCATGGGTGGTGTGATGTGCTATGGCCACCATGGAGTCTGTGGCAGCACTGGCAGCTGCTGTGTCTGTGACTGCAATGGTTGTCCAGACCGCTGTGATGCCCTAGCAGTGGTGACGGCCAAGATCTGTGTGGAGCAGGCTGCTGACATTGGGATCTGCAGGCCCCTGGGGAGAGAGCCAGAGACCCTCTACATTCTCCTTTGTGGAGGGTCTCATAGACCAGGCTACCCCATCGCCATCTTGTCAGAAGTCCAGAAAAATATTTTAAAAATAGATGAACTAACAGAAAATTTTTAAAATTAAAAAAAATTTGAAAATTTACAAAAACAAAACAGAACAAAACAAAAAACAAAGACAAAAAAAGTCCTCTTGTGGCAGGTTCTGTAATTGTTCATCCGATCAGATCTCTCTTGCAGAGCCACCTCTTTCACTCTCTCCTCAGGTTATGAAGCAGGGAAGGAGGAGGAGCAGTGGTGGTGGTTGGAACTCCAGTCCTCCTCACTCTCCTATGGTCAGGGAGATCACTTTTGGGGATGTACAGGATAGTCTCTTCCCCAGCTATGTACTCTCATGAGGTTGCCCCAGCCAGGCTTATCCTGGAATGGAGTTCTCCTATTGTAGATGATGTCCATGCTCCATCTGGGTTTTTCCCTCTCAGTCATGGCCCAGTTATGTGGGTCTGACGTTCAGAGGATTGCTGGGGGAGGAGAGGGTTTGGGTCAGCCCAGACTCACCACTAATCTCTTTGGAGTTCTTCCTCATCCTTTTCTGGCCACAGCCTTTGTCCCACGGCTGGGACAGGGTAGGGGGTGGGGCATCTGGAACTCAGCACTTGTCAGGTCCCTTTGACATTTATGCTTTCAGGATATCTCCTCTGGACCACAATCCAGCTTTGTGTAGTTGATCTGCCATTCACAGAGATTGTATCTCTGGGTTCCACCCACAGCCCCTTCTAGCACCTTGTTAGGTCTCTCTCCTACTTCAATGGTAAGGAGAACCTGGGGCAATCGTTTGTCATGTCACTTAGGCAACAAGTTGGAGGCTGGGGGAGGGAGTTGGGCAAAGCAATGCAAATCTCTGCCTGGAAAATGGCTGCGGGTGGGTGGCTCCTCACCAGGCATGTAGTCCTCTCTCTGGATTCCCCTGATTCTGTCTCTCCAATAATCAAATCCTATGCTCCAGTGGGTTCCATATGCCAGGTGATGTTGTGTGCCAGGTGCCAGGTGCTGGGAATCAGCTGGATTCAGCAGACTTTTCTCAGGCATGTTTGTGCAGACACTAGACATTTCTGTGATGATCTTGGGAGCTGAGCTCTAATTTCAGGGTGGTGGGGGCTTACATTTGCCCTCAGAGGGGATACCGGATGCATGCAGCTGAGTATCCCCTAAGATGGACTTTCACGCTCCCACCAGCACCTGCCTACTCACATGGAAAGTTTTTATTATCACTTTCCTCCACAGAGATTTTTATAGCCCCACATGTTGGCCACCATCTTAAGATTCCCCCCAAAAAACTTTTTCTGCATCTAATAATACAATCATTTGGCTCTTATTTTTACATCTGTTGATGCATTTAATTACATTTATGGTCTTGCGAATGTTGAACCAGCCCTACATCCTGGGGATGAAGCCTACTAGGTCATGGTGTATGATTTTTGAGATGTGTTTTTGAATCTGATTTGCAAGAACCTTGTTGAGGATTTTTGCATCTATGTTCATAAGTGATATTGACCTGTAGTTCTCATTTTTTTGTTGACTGTTTACCCGTTTGGGTATCAATATAATGTTAGCATTGTAAAATGATTTGAGCAGAATTCCATCCTTCTCAATTGCCTGGAATGCTTTCTTTTTTTTTTTTTTTTTTGAGTTGGAGTCTCACTCTGTCACCCAGACTGGAGTGCAGTGGCCGCTCCCGGCCACCGCAGCCTCGACCTGCTGGGCTCTGGTGATCCTTCCACCTCAGCCTTCTGAGTAGCCAGAATTACAGGCATGCGCTACCACGCCCGGCTGATTTTTTGATTTATTGTAGAGATGAGGTCTCGCTGCCTAGGCGGGTCTCGAACCTGCGGGCTCAGGCAATCCACTCACCTCAGCTTCCCAAAGGCACGGGATTACAGGCTGAGCCATCGAGCCCGGCTTGGAATGCTTTCAGTAGGATTAGTATCAGCTCCTCCTTGTATGTTTTGTAGAATTCTGCTGGAAAACCATCCAGTCCAGGGCTTTCTTTGTAGGTAGTTTTCATATGAAAGAGTCAATTTTCTGGGTTGTTAATGGTTTATTTAGTGTGTCAAAGTCTTCTTATTTCAACCTGAGGAGGTTGTGTGATGTCAGGAAGTCCTCCATTTCATTTAGGTTTTCAAGTTTATTTCCATAGAAGTGTACATAGTAATATCTGACAATCTTTTGTATTTCTCAGGGTCAGTTGTGATTTGATCTTTTGTATTCTGAATGTGTTTATTTGGGATTTTTCTCTCTTTTTTGGTCATTCTGACTAGGGGATCCATCAATTTTGTTAATTCTTCAAAAAACTAGGTTTTTGTTGTGTTCTATGATATTTTTGTCTTCTATGTCCCATATTTGGCCTCTTATGTTGGTGATTTGGAATCTTCTGTGGAAGTTGGAGTTTTGGTGATCTTCTCTTTCCAGCTCCCTTAGGTGATTTTTTAGGTTCTCCACTTGTGATCTTTCAGTTGTCTTGATGTATGCTCATAGACATAAAAGTTCCCCTCTTAGAACTGTTTTCATGGCTTCCTAGAGGATTTGGTAAGATGTTTCTTTATTTTCATTTGTTTCCAGGAATCTTTTAATTTCTGCTTTGATTTCTGCTTTGTGTTGACCCAGTAGTAGTTCAGCATCATGCTGTTTAGTGTCCATGTTTTTGTCGGCTTTGGGGAAATGTTGTTGGTGTTGATATTTATTTTTATTCCACTGTGGTCTGAGAACATGCATGGCAATATTTAAACCTTATGGAATTTGTTTATGCTTGATTTATGGACAAGGATGTGATTGATCTTAGGGTACTTTCTATGTGGTGATGAACAGAATGTATCTTCTGTGGTTGTAGTGTGGAATAATCTGTAGGTATCTATTAAGTTCATTTGGTCAAGTGTCAAATTAGGTTCTGGATCTCCTTGCTGATTTTTTGCCTTGATGATCTATCTAGGGCTTTTAGTGGAGTATTCAAGTCCCCTGCTATTATAGTGTTAGAGTCAATATCTTTTTTTAGTTTACTTAGTAGTTGCTTTATAAATGCTGGTGCTCCTGTGTTGGGTGCATATATGGTTAGCATAGACATTTCTTGTTGATGGATTGAAACTTTAATCTTTTGCATGTTATTAAATTTTTGGTAACCTGAATGTTGTTTTTTCTGATATTAAGATCACAACTCCTGCCTTCTTTTGTGATCCAATTGCTGGTAAACTAGTTTCCCATCCTTTAACTTTGAGTCTGTATGTCCGCTTGTAGAAAGATGAGTCTCCTGGATGCTGCAAATAATTGGGTCATGATTTTTTATCCAGTTTGCTATTCTGTGTGTTTTCAGTGGTGCATTTAGTCCATTCACTTTCAGGCTGATTATTGAAATGTGACTGTTTATCCTTGTCATGAGGTTCTTATAAAGTTTTTTCTTTGTTTGCTTGTTTTCTTTTGGTTTTGGAGTTGATGTATGTGTGTGTTTTCAATTTTCTTTCTGACCTGTATCCTCTGTTGAGTCTGTGCTCTGCTGTTCTCTTGGGAAGTGTGTGGTTATTCTTTTTTTTCTGTGCTTAATACCTTTTTTAAATATCTCCTGTAGAGCTGTTCTGGAAGCTGCATAATCTCTTAGGGATTGGATGTCTGGTAAGGATTTTAATTCTCCTTCACTGAAGAAGCTGAGTTTGGCTGGATAGTAAATTATTGGTTGAAATTGTTTATCTTTGAGGACTTTGAATATAGGGCTCCAGTCCCTTGCTTGTATTGTTTCTGCTGATAGTTCTGCTGCTATTCTGATTGGTTTTCCCCAGTCAATAGTCGGATCTTTCTGTCTTGCTGCCTTTAGGATTTTTTCTTTTGTGCCCACTTTGTGTATATGAATTACTATGTGTTTAGAAGTTGGTCTTCTCATTTGATGACTTGTGGGGGCTCTCTGTATCTCTTGTACTTGACTGGTCACATCTCTAGTGAGATGGGGAATGTTTCTTTGATTACCTTCTGGAATACTTACTCCAAGTTGTTCTCCATTTCTCTTTCTTCTTCTGGGATTCCAATCAGGTGTATGTTCGGCCTCTTGATATATTTGAACATCTCTTGTAGGCTTTATTCTTTCTTTCTGAGTCTTCTCTCTATGTTTTTTTTACAGATTGGGTTAATTCCATGTTCCAGTCTTCAAGTTCTGAGATTTTTTTCTTCAGCTAGATTAATTCTGCTTTCTTTGTTTGTCATCTTGTTATTTATTTCTTGGATGAAATTTCTTATTGCCAAAAATCTCTGTTACAAGTTCTTTCAGTGTTGCATCTTGTCTTTCTTGAGTCTTATTCACTCTTTCCATCCATTCCCTAATCCCTGTCATATTCCGGGGCCCATCTTTGGTGACTTTCATTGTTTGAGTACCGAGTTCTGATTTTTCAGGAGTTTTGTTTTTGGCACACTTGAAATTGCCTGAGGTCTTTCTTCGACTTTTCCTCATTTGTGAAAGATCTCTTGTTTTCCTCTTTAATTCTATTATTCAGTGTCAATGGGAGTTTTCCCTTCTGATTTTTGCTCAGTCCTTTATTTTTCCCTGATCTGGGCTCTGGATTTGTTCTATTTGATATAGGATAGTGAATGGGATGTTTTGCTGTCTCTTGTAGTTTTTGAAATTCAGATAAAGTAGAGTGTGGGACACTAGGATTCAGAAACTATTTGCAAATTACAATGTTCACTTATTGTAGTATGTGTTTCCTGTGACCCACTCCCCACCACAACTCTATTTGAAGATGCAAAGCAGAAACCAATGCCAAAAACAATTGAACACACACACAGGCATGCACACACCCACCCCTTCAAACATACTGGAATAACACCAAAGTGTAACAAAACACACACAAAAACACCAAGAACACTGAACACACACACATATGCCTAGCACAAGGTGAATAGAGAAGAAAAACAGAAAGACTAGGAAAAAAAGGAATTCAGATCAAGCCCTCACACATATATTAACACACACCTTAAACTATAAAAAATGAAAATAAAAGACCCAGAAGAACAAAAGAGCAAAAGCAAACCAACAGCAACAACAAAATTGAAAGATGAACACTCAATCATTCTCATACACACATAAACAGAAACAACATATAAAAGAAGACAGAAACAGAAAGAGTTGGCAGTCTATCCTGCCAATGGTGAGGGAGTGCCTGGGGTGATAGTCTTTCCCCACCACTTTTCACAGGAAAACTTTTGTCCATTTAAAACAATGGCACTCAGATTTTGTGACCTGGGATGAGCCATGGGCCAAGCAGACAAACTGCTCCACCAGTTTTTGCACCAGGGGCCTGGCCACTTGCTTTCAAGCTCCCACCTAGACAGTCTTTCTGAGCATTTTCTTCCTGGGAAGGGTTTTGTTGATTAAAAAAAAGAAAATGGTGCTTGGCTTCTGTGTCCCAGGAATCACTAGGGTCCAAAGCCAGCAGCTGTGGCACCAGCCACTACACCAGGAGAGCCCTGATTGTTAGTTCCCTAGCCCTCACTCAGTCAGTCACTCACACACCCACTCGCTCATCAGCATGTTCACAAAATTTTCCATACACTCACTCACACCAGGACTCACATAATTCAACTGGCTCAGCCATTATCTTCCTGACCTCATGGGAAGGATTTTAATTCTCCATCACTGATGAAACTTAGATTGATTGGGTAGGTAATTCTTGATTGGAATTGTTTATCTTTGAGAACTTTGAAGATTAGACTCCAAGTTCTCCTAGTCTGAAGTGTTTCTGTAGTTAATTATTCTAATTATTCTTCCCCGGTAGTTAGTCTGAACTTTCTCTCTTGCTGCCTTTAGAATGTTATCTCTTATACCTACTTTGTGTATGCAAATTACTATGTGTCTAGAATTTGGTCTTCTCATTTGTTGTCTTGCAGGGGTTCTCTGAATCTCTTGTGTTTGAATGGCCACATCACTGATGAGATGAGGGACGTTCTTGGATTATTTAATGGAATGTTTGTTCCAAGGTAGTTTCTGTCTCTCTGTCTGCCTCAGGGATTCCAATTAATCTTAGGTTCGGTCTCGAAATAATCACTCATCTCTTTGAGGTTTTGTTTTGTCTTATAAGTCTTCTTTTCTATGTTTTTAACAGATTGGGTTAGTTCCATATTTTGGTTCTCACATTCTGAGATTATTTTTTCTGCTTGGTTAACTCTGCTTTCCATGCTTATCATTCACTATATACTTTATTGCCATTATCTCAGTTATCAACTTCTTCATTCTTTCCTGTTTTGTTCTTCATTTCTATTTATTTTTTCTATTAATATCTTGATATCTGGGTTTATGGTTTGATGCCAGTCATTCTGGGGGCTCTTCGTTGTTTGAGTTCTGAAGTCTTTATCCTCAGTGGCTAATCTCCCAAGGGTCTGTAGGAGACTTGTATTCTCCCTTTGGTTTATCTTTATTTGTGTAGACTTTCCCCACCCATTTTTTAAACCTCTGCTTTATCTCTGTTTTTCAGTTTTAGGGGGATAGCTTTTATTTCTGTTTGCTCAATCTCCTATTCTTCCTTTTGTAAGTCCTTTGGCTTTGTTTAATTCTGAAGCTGGACTGGGGGGCAGTTGCTTGTGTTTTCTGTGGTTTTGAGATTTAATTAAGGGTGAAGCGCTGATTCAAAAGCTATCAGCAGATCCCAGTATCACTTCCTACCTCCTTACAATCTGTCCATACATTGGGGATGTCTGTTTGTCCCCTGAAAGCAAAATGAAATAAGAAAAAAGAAATGAATGGGAAAAGGAAGTAGGAAGATAAATGGAAGGTGGAGAGAGAGAAGAAGAAAGAAAACAGGCAAGTGTACCAACTAACAAGGAAACAGAAATTAACAAAGACAGAAACCTCCCCAAACCAAAATTATACAAACCAAACAAAGACACCCTGTTGATGTACTCTCCCTCAAGAGTACCCATATACAAATAGAAAATCTAACAAAAAAAGAAACAAAGCAAGTCCCCAAACAAACAAAAACAGAAAGAAGGAGAGAAGAATAAAAACCAAGAACTAAAACAAAAAACAAACAAGAAAAAGAAATCTCTGTGGCTGTTTCTGTAACTCCAGGTTCCTCTTGGTTGCCACCACCTCAAGGAGCCGGTCTAGCCTCCAGCCCTTCTCCTCTGCTCTCAGTGCAGGCTGATAGAGTTGCTCTCAATGTGGATCAGATGCCCCCATGGACTGCTGTGGGAGGAGGTTGGGTCAGATCCGGACTCACCTGACTCATCGCTGCTGTCAAGTATTCCACTCAGATCTGATGTGTCTGTGCATGTTCCAGCATTGGGTAGGGGTGTCTGTCTCTCTGAGTCCAAAGAGAGGATAGCCTCTGGGCCCAAAGATGGAGACTAGGAAGAGTTGGGTGGGCAATTCAGTTGTCTGCTTGGTTCCAAGACTGAGAAGATGGCACCTGTTAGCATCTCATCACTGGCATTTGGACTTTGCTTCAAATTACCAAATTTCCATGGTCTGTCTTTTCCACAGTTCCTCCTGCTCATGCCCAGTCTGCCAATGCAGGTGATTGCATGGGCCAGGTGCCAGGTGGTGAGGAGCTGTGGTTCTCTGCTATCTCCTCTCAAGAGAGCCCCAAGAACAACAGACAATCCTGCATGCCAGGTCTCCCATCTCAGGGAAGTGGTGTGTTGCAGTCACCTGTGGAGGAGTGCCCTGGGTGCATGAACCAGAGGGTTCCCTCAGATGGTTTTTCATTCACCCCCTGGCACACACCCACTCATGCAATGAGTCTTTTTGGATACTTGCTTTTGCAGAAACTCTCACATTCTGAACTATTCCATTACCATCTTGCCTGGAAGCCCCCAAGTGTTAGATTTTAAGCCTAGTGTCATCTTCATAATAGAGCATCATTATGTCTTCCACAGGCCTTAGGCATGCTGGCTTCTGCAGGCTTCTTCCTACACTTAAAAAGAAATTTAAGGTCAGGTACAGTGGCTCATACTTGCAATCCCAACACTTTGTGAAACCAAGGTGGGAGAATTGTTTGAGTCTGGGAGTTAAAAACCAACCTAGGCAACATCATGAAATGTCATCTCTCCAAATATGTTTTTTTAAAAATTAACCTGGCATGGTGGCACATACCTGTAGTCCTGGATACTCTGGAAGCTGAGGCAGGAGGTCGATGCTGTGGTAAACTGTGATCATACCATTGCATTCCAGTCTTGGTATGAAGTGAGACTCCAACTCAAATACATATATATTTAAAATATTTTATGACTTCATTGAGGGTAAAGACAAGTATAATCTCTGCTGAATCTATCATATTAATTATCACCATGGTCATTTTCTTCTGATTTTAAAAGAAATTAAAATGAAAATATCTTTGGCTGGGTGCGATGGTTTATGCCTGTAATCCTAACATTTTGGGATTCTGAGGCAGGTGGATTGCTGGAGCCCAGGGGTTCAAAACCAGCATGGGCAATATAGTAAAATCTCACCTCTATTAAAAATAAAAAAATTAGCCAATTTAGTGGCTTACACCTGTAGTCCCAGCTACTCAGGATGCTGAGGTGGAAAGATTATCTGAGCCCAGGAACTCATGGCTACCACGTGCCATGATCATCATGATCATGTCACTGTGTTCCAGCAGTGAAATCCTGACTCAAAAAAAATCTTTGTGGGACCCCAAATGTGGTGTGGGCTCAGGCACTGTGCCTACTGTGCCCAAGGGATAAGTTGGTTCTGCCACACAGATAAAATGAGAGAAATTTAAGGATGCAAAAAAACCTACCTTCTGGGTGATATCACCACCAAGAAAATGAGCCTTGGAAAGAACTATTAGCAAGTGTGTTCTATTAATCTCTTTCTCCTTTGCAGCTATCCAATTTCTGCCCAGGTTGCATCTCTGGTGTCAAAAAGTCCAGTTTGCCTTACACTTTGCCTTTACCTCAGAACCACCTGCTAGTATGTGACCATAAATCCACATCCCTTCCACCAAGACAGCCATGGCACATAGTTAGAACCATACATAAAACATCCTCCATGCACTGCATTACTGGCCCTCCTGATTTACCATACATACAGTCTCTGAGTTAATTACCAACAGAAGCACCCAGAAATATACTGTCTTGCAACCCCTGTCTGAAAACTGCATTGCCTAAATAATGTCTGCTTGTTCATCATTTACTTCCCAATATCTGAGTGTCATTTTCTGAAATACAGCCCTACAACTATGTCCTGCAAAGCTCATGAGTGTGGAAAAGAGGAGGCAGAATCTCCAACTTCAAGACCCAGGCATTCAGAATGTAAGCATGTTTCAAATATGAGACTAACCAAAGTAAACAGTAGGTATCTTGCTCCTATTTAAGGAATTTTAATGGTTTTCCTGAATGTATTACTTGGTTTTTGTTTTTGTTTTTCTGAGTCAATGTCTCACTCTGTTGCCCTTCTGGACTGCAGTGGCATGATCATGACAATCATGGCTCACGACAGTCTTGATGTCCTGGGATTATGAGATCCTTCCACCATAGCTGTTCAAGTAGCTGGGACCTTGGCCTCCAAATGTGCTGAGATGACAGGTGTGAGATTGTGTGAATCTATTTTCCTTGTATGCACAACTCCTAGCCTTAGGAGCAGTAATAACAAATTGAATAAATAAATCCACACTAAATGGTTCTTCCTAGAAATCATTAGGAAGTGTCTCTGTGTATGCAGAACTTCAATTGCTTTCTGTGGAGGATCCAGGAACACAGATTTCTATACAGTGACAGACCACTGTGGGACATGATTCCCACGTTACAGGTTATCGATACAAGAGTGGGAATAGTGGACATGTACTGCTTTTATAAACTAATGTGAATATTAATTATCATTATAACAGCAAAACAAATGACATGCTTGAGCCTCTAATCCCTAATCTACAAAATGAAGACAATGTCAATGGTGGATAAGGTTGACTGGAAATTCAGCCTCCATTCCCTCTTTTCTAACAGGGTTCTGATGTTATGGGGGTAAGTACCCATCCAGGGTCATCTTCGTAGACTTATGACCTCTGCAGTCACTCAGGGCCTCATTGCAGAAGAGCCTAGACATGGGTAAAATCTCTGCTATTACCGTCTTGAAATTCTTTATGATTTTATCTTTGAACTTGTGATTTGGAAGAAAAGTCTGATGGGACAGATAAGACAGACACAATATGCATGTCCCTGTTCTAGTCACCCCATTTGCAGCTTCTATAACCTGTCTACCTTGTACTCACTTTCAATTCTGCAGGACTCCCATGTACTGTGGTTTTGCTGTAATTCTGTGATCAACATATTTACAATGGAGTAGGTGTGGGTACTGAGAATCATGGCTAACATGCTTTCCATTCCAACCAGAACTCACTTGGACACAGAAAGACAATAGTATTTTAAGAAACACACCAGACTAAGAAACCCCACTGGAGCCTTTCTTTCTCATGTTACTTCCTTGTGTTAGTGAATCACTTATGCTAAAAATCAGGAAAGGAAAAATAAGGCAACTCATGGTTCCTTTTTCTTTAGGCCCTTCCTTATTCACAGTGAATAAAAATGTAGAAAATGTCATTAAAATGTGCACATATCAATAAATGAAACAAAAAATAGTTGAATTAGTTTTGTGGTGCATTTCCCTGTTTGGTAAGAATTACATTCATGTACTTGTGTGAGTTTCAAACTATGAATTATGTTATTTCAGAAATTCCATATAGGACTTAAGTGCTCTTACATGATCCCCCAAAACCCAGAATTATCTTTTAGAGAGTGGGCTCCTTTTAGTACAGGCTTCCTCTACTGGGTGAGAGTTCTAGGAACACATCAACATCAGTGTACCAGCTAGCATTGTTGTGAAAGACTGCGTTTGGTTTCAGTGAATTCTTTTTTGGAGACTCTTTTAATGCATTTGCCCATTTCATAATGGGTGATTTATGAGCACACCTGCCCAGACTACACTGAGTGTAAATCAGTTTTTGACCAAAACACAGTCTTACCCAGAGTGACTTTTTTGTTTCCCTGGATTAAAAAAGCCCTCAAAGGGAAATATTTTGCTGATGTAGAAGAGGCAAAATAAAAAATGGCAGAAGCACTGAAAAGAAAAAAAAAAAAAAAAAAAAAAAAAAAAGTCAGGTTCAAAAACTGTTTTGAGCAGGGGAAAAGGGGAAAAAGCATCTTGACAGGTGTATTGCATCAAACAGAGTACTTTGAAGGTGACTGGAGTTTAAACATGTAAGAATAAATATATACTTTTATAAATAAATTCTGGTTTGGGGGGCATCTTCCCTCATATATTTGCCAACCACACTCCTGGCTCCAAGGATGGATATAATACACTAGGGTAATTGCATCCTACTTGCTAGTGATTGGTTCAGAACTAGGCATGTCACTCAAGTCAGACCAATGAGAAGCTTGCTCGAGGCTTCCGGGAAAGTTCTGTCATTTCTTTCCAGAACTGACTCTGTATGTTTCATCTTTCTAAAAGAGTAAGGATGAAGAGAAGGACAGAGTCACAACTTCATTTTTATTTTTTTTTATTATAAAGATGTGGGGTACAATTCAGGGTTACGTATACAAACATTGATTATGCAGTTACACTTGTTGATGATGTATGACCTTCCCTCCCCTAGAAGCTTCCCTCAACTGTCAATTCCACTCCTCCCCCAATAGTTTCCCATTACTGCAAATGCTTTATAATACTATTATAATTGTTCAAGGTCCACTTATGAGTGAGAACATATGGTTCTCTGTGAGTATGATTGACTCCAAATCCATCGAAGTTGCTGTGAAGTCCATATATTTGTCCTTCATTATGGCTGCATAATATTCCATTGTGCATATGTACCACATTTTATTTATCCATTCCAGCTTCTATGGGCAACCTGATTGGTTCCATGTTTTTGCTATTGTGAATAGAGCTGCAGCAGACATATGTGTGCAGGTATCATTTTTGTAGAATGATTTGAGCTCCTCTGGGTATATTCCCAATAGAGGAATTGCTGGGTCTTATGCAAGGTCAATTTCTAGGTCTTTCAGAAATTGCCACACTGTTTTCCAAAGAGGTTGCACTAGTTTGCATTCCCACCAGCAGTGTAGAAGCATTTCTTTTTCTCCACATCCTTGCCAGCATCTGTTGTTTGTTTTATTAATGATGGCCATTCTTAATGGGGTTAGGTGGTATCTCAAAGTGATTTTGATTTGCATTTCTCTGATGTTGAATGAGGCTGAGCACTGTTTCATGTGTCTGTGGGCTGCCTGTATATCTTCTTCTGAGAAGTGTCTATTGATGTCTTTTGCCCACTTTTTAATGGGGATGTTTGTTTTTTTCCTTTCGGCATGTTTAGTTCCTTGTAGATCCTAGATGTTAGACCTTTGTCAGATATACAGTTGGAAAATATTTTTTCCCATTCTGTGGGCTGTCTCCCTTGATGATTTCTTTTGCTTTGCAGAAGCTTGTTAGTTTGATGAGATCCCAGTTGTCTATCTTATTTCTTAAGTTATTGGTCTTTAGGGTTCTGAATAGGAATTGCTTGCCAGTTCCAATTTCCATAAGAGTGTCTCCTGCATTTTCTAGATTCTTATAGTTTGAGGTTTTAATTTTAGGTCTTTGATCAATTCAGAGTTAATTTTTGTGTATGGTGATAGGTAGGGATCCTGTTTTAATCTTCTGCATGTGGTCAGCCAGTTTTCCCAGCACCATTTACTGAATAGGTTGTCCTCTCCCCAGTGGTTGTTGTTGGAGGCTTTGTCAAAGATGAGTTGGTTGAGGAATTGAGGTTTTGCTTCAGAAATCTCTATCCTGTTCCATTGGTCTATGTACCTGTTCTTGTACCAACACCAGGCTGTTTTGATTACTGAAGGCTTATAGTAAAATTTGAAGTCTGGAAGTGTGATACCACCTGCTTTGTTTCTTTTGCTAAGGATTGTTTTGACTATTCGTGGTCGTTTACGTTTCCATATAAATTACTGAATTGTCATTTCCAGGTCTGAGAAGAATTGTGTTGGTAATTTGATGGATATTGCATTGAATCTGTAGATTGCCTTTAGTATGATGGACATTTAACAATGTTGATTCTTCCTATCCATAAGCATGGAATATTTTTCCATTTGTTTCATGTCTTCTTCATTTTCTTTGAGCAGCTTCTTATAGTTCTCATTGTAAAGGTCCTTCAAATCTGTGGTTAGGAACATGACAAGGTATTTCACTTTTTTGGTGTCTATTGTGAATGGGATTGTGCTTTTTATTTGGGTCTTTGCCTGCTTGTTGTTGGTGTATAGGAATGCAACTGTCTTTTGCACATCTGTTTTGTACCTTGGGACTTGGCCAAAGTCCTTTAACAGTGCAAGTGGGTTTTTGACAGATTCTCTTGGATTTTCAAGGTATAGAATCATATCAAGAGCAACGAGGGATAACTTGACTTTCTCTTTTCCTATTTGGATATGCCTGATCTTCTTCTCTCGTCTAAATGCCTGAGCTAGGACTTCCAACACAATATTGAACAAGAGGGGTGAGAGTGGGCAGCCTTGTCTTGCTCCAGTTTTCAGGGGAAATTTTTCCAGCTTCTGTCCATTTAGTAATATGTTAGCTGTGGGTTTATCATAGATGGCACTTATTATTTTGAGGTATGTTCCTTCTATATCAAGTTGTTTGAGAGTTTTTATCAAGAAGGGATGCTGGATTTTATCAAAAGCTTTTGCTGCATCTAGTGAGAATCATGTGGTTCTTGTTTTTACATCTGTTGATGTATTTAATTACATTTATGGTCTGATGAATGTTGAACCAGCCCTGCATCCTGGGGATGAAGTCTACTTAGTCATGGTGGATGATTTTTGATATGTGTTTTTGGATCCAATTTGCTGGAATCTTGTTGAGGATTTTGCATTTATGTTCATAAGGAATATTGGCCTGTAGTTCCCTTTTTTTGTTGGATCTTTACCCGGTTTGTGTATCGGTGTGATGTTAGTTTTGTAAAATGATTTGGGGAGAATTCCTTCTTTCTCAATTGCCTGAAATACTTTCATTGGGAGTGGTATCAGCTCCTCCTTATACGTTTTGTAGAATTCTGCTGGAAAGCCATCAGGTCCAGGACTTTTTTTGGTAGGTAGTTTTCATATTACAGGGTCAATTTCCTGGGTTGTTATTGGCCTTTTTAGTGTCTCAGTGTCTTCTTGTGTCAACCAGGGGAGGTTGTGTGATGTCAGAAATTCCTCCATTTCATTTAGGCTATCAAGTTTGTTTCCATATAGGTATACATAGTAATCTCTAACAATCTTTTGTGTTTCTTTTTTTTTTTTTTTTTTGAGTTGGAGTCTCACTCTGTTGCCCAGACTGGAGTGCAGTGGCCGCTTCCGGCCACCGCAGCCTCGACCTGCTGGGCTCCGGCGATCCTTCCTCCTCAGCCTTCCAAGTAGCTGGAATTACAGGAATGCGCTACCACGCCCGGCTGATTTTTTGATTTATTGTAGAGATGAGGTCTCGCTGCCCAGGCGGGTCTCGAACCCGCGGGCTCAGGCAATCCACTCACCTCAGCCTCCCAAAGGCGCGGGATTACAGGCTGAGCCACCGAGCCCGGCTCTTTTGTGTTTCTTTGGGGTCAGTTATGATTTGATCTTTTGTATTTCTGACTGTGTGTATTTGGGCTTTTTTCTCTTGTTTTCTTGGTCATTCTGGCTAGGGGCTATCAATCTTGTTAATTCTTTCAAAGAACCAGCTTTTTGTTTTGTTGATGTCTTCTATGAGATTTTTGTATTCTATGTCCTGTATTTGGGCTCTTATTTTTGTGATTTGGAATCTTCTGGTAAAGTTGAGACTTTGGTGGTCTTCTCTTTCCAGCTCCCTTAGGTGATTTGTTAGGCTCCAACTTCTGATCTTTCCATTTTCTTGTGTGCTCATAGAGATATAAATTCCACCCTGAGAACCACTTTCAGGGCATCACAGAGGTTTTGATAAGATGTTTTAAAATTTTCATTTGTTTCCAGAAATCTTTCAATTTCTGCTTTGATTTCAGTGTTGACTTAGTAGTTGTTCAGCATCATACTATTTAGTGTCCATGTCTTTGTGTTCTTTCAGGAAGTGTTGTTGGTGTTGACATTTATTTTTATTTTACTGTGGTCTGAGAATGTGCATGGCAAGATTTAAAACATATGGAATTTGTTTTTGCTTGACTTATGGCCAATAATGTGATCAATCTTTGAACATGTTCCATGTGGTGATGAGTAGACTGTATATTCTGTGGTTGTTGGGTGGAATAATCTGTAGGTATGTATTAAGTACATTTGTTCAAGTGTCAAGTTTAGGTTCTGGATCTCCTCATTGATTTTTTGCCTCGATGATCTATCTAGGGCTGTCAGTGGAGTATTCAAGTTTCCTGCTATAATAGTGTTAGAGTCAATATCCTTTTTTAGTTTACTTAGTAGTTGTTTTATAAATGCTGGTGCTCATGTTGGGTGCATGTATGTTTAGGATGGATAACACTGGTTGATGAATTGAACCTTTTATCATTATGTAGTGTCCTTTTGCATCTTTTAAAATTTTTGATAGCTTAAAAGTTGCTTTGTCTGAAATTAAGATTGCAACTCCTGCCTTCTTTTGTGATCCATTTGCCTGGAAACTCGTTTTCCAACCTTTAACTTTGAGTCTGTGTGCATCCCTTGAAGTGAGATGAGTCTCCTGGATGCAGCAAATAATTGGGTCATGGTTTCTTATCCAGTCCGCCATTTTGTGTCTTTTCAGTGGTGCATTTAGTCCGTTTTCATTCAGGATGATTATTGAAATATGATTGCTTATCCCTGTCATGAGCGCCGTTTATAGTTTTTCCTTTGTTTGCTTGTAGGTTTTTTTGTTTTGCTTTTTTTTTTCAGCTTTGGAGTTAGTGTATTTGTGCATTTTCAAGTTTCTTGGCGTACTGTATTCTCTGCTGATTCTGTGCTCTGCTGTTCTCTTTAGGAGTGTGTGGTCAATCTTTTTTTTCTTGAATTACTTCTTTCTTTGCTTAATACCTTTTAAAGATCTCCTATAGAGCTGGTCTGGAAGTTGAATAATCTCTTAGGGATTGGATGTCTGGGAAGAATTTTAATTCTCCATCATTGATGAAGCTGAGCTTGGCTGGATAAGAAATTCTTAGTTTAAATTGTTTATCTTTGAGAATTTTGAATATAGGGCTCCAGTCTCTTGTTGCTTATAGTGTTTCTGCTAATAGGTCTGCTGCTATTCTGATTGGTTTTCCCCAATATGTAGTCTGACCTTTCTCTCTTGCTGCCTTTAGGATTTTTTCTTTTGTGCCTACTTTGTGTAGGTGAATTACTATGTGTCTAGGGGGTGGTCTTCTTATTTGATGTTTTTGGGGGTTCTCTGTATCTCTTGTGCTTGGTTGGTCACATCTCTGGTGAGATGGGGAAAGTTTTCTTGGATTACTTCCTGGAATAATTGCTCCAAGTTGTTCTCCATTTCCCTTTCTTCTTCTGGGATATGAATCAGGCACAGGTTCAGCCTCTTGATATAATCGCACATCTCTTGTAGCCTTTGTTCTTTCTTTCTGAGTCTTCTTTCTATGTTTTTTACAGGTCAGATTAATTCCATGTTCTGGTCTTCAAATTCTAGATTCTTTCTTCAGCTAGATTAATTCTCCTTTCCATGCTTGTCATCTTGTTATTTATTTCCTGGATGAAATTTTTAGTTGTCAAAATCTCTGTTACAAGTTCTTTCAGTGTTGCATCTTGTCTCTCTTGAGTCTTATGCACTCTTTCCAACCATTCCCTAATCCCTGTCATTTTCTGGGGACGATCTTAGTTGATGTCTATTGTTTGGGCACCAAGGTCTGATTTTTCAGGAGTTTTGTCTTTGGTACACTTCAAAATGCCTGAGGTCTTCCTTTTGCTTTTCCTCATTTGTGACAGAGCTCTTGTTTTTCTCTTTAGTTCAGTTATTCAGCATCAGTGGGAGAGATTTTCCTTTCTGACATTTGCTCAGACCTGTAGTCTTCCCTGATCTGGGCTCTGGATTTGTTCTATTATGAAATAGGATGGTATGTGGGATGTTTAGATGTCTCTTACAGTTTTTGAAATCTGAATAAATGGGGAATGGTCACTAGGAATCAGATGCTACTTGCAATGAAAATGTTCACTTATTGTGGTATGTGTTCCCTGAGAACCATTCCCCACTACCACTCTATATGATGATGCAAAGCAGAAACCAATGAAAAAGCAATTGAACACATACACACACACTCCAAAACAAACTGGAATAACAACAAAGCAAAACAAAACAATCAGTAACAAAAGACCCCCAAGAAAACTAAACACACACACACACAGAAAGATTGTAAGAAGGAAATAAAGGGGGGGGACTCAGGTCAAACCCTCACACATCTATTGACATTCCCCTTAAAATATAAAAAAAGAGTATAAAAAAGTTCCAGAAGAACAAAAAACCAAAAACCAACAACCACAACAAAATTGAAAGATGACCATTCAATCATCCACATACCCACAAAAATAGATAATGACAAAGGGAGAAAGAAACAGAAAAAGAAAATAAAAATTAAAAAAAAATTTGAGGGGATGCATATCAAACCTCACAGACACATTCATGCACAAAGGAAAAATGTTTTAACAATAGATGAACTTCAAGCAAACAGTCAAAAAAAATTTTAAGTTAAAAAATAACTGAAAATTTAACAAACAAACAAACAAAAACCTGTCCTCTTGTGGCAGGCTCTGTAATTGTTCTTCTAATCTGGTCTCTCCTGCAGAGCCACCTCTTCCACTCTCTCCTCGGAATGAAGCAAGGAAGGAGGAGGGACAGTGAGTGGGGTGGGGCTGCAGGCTTCCCCTCCCACTCTCGTACGGTCAGGGAGATCTCTTGTGGGGAGGTACAGGGCTGTCTCTTCCCCAGGTATGTACTCTCACTGGGGTGCCACAGACAGACCTATCCTAGAATGGAGCTCTCCCATTGCAACTGATGTCCAGGCTCTGCCTGGGTTTGTCCCTCTCAGTCGTGACCCAGCTGTGTGGGTCTGACATTCAGAGGACTGCTGGGAAGGAGAAGGTTTGAGTCAGCCCTGGACTCACCACTGATCTCTTTGGAGTTATTCCTCCTCTTTTCTAGCCACACCCTTTGTCCCACAGCTGGATGGAGTAGGGGGTGTGGCACCTGGAAATCAGCACTCATCAGGTCCCTCAAAAATTTGTGCTCTCAGGATATTCCCTTTGGGCCATGATCAAGCCCTGAGTAATTGATCCACCAGTCACTGAGATCAGATCTGTTTGTCCGTGATGAGCAAGTCAGGCACTTTCCTGCCCCGCCTTCAATATGGTGGTGGGGTGCCTCTCTTGTCCTCTTCCTTGGGAACTTGCCTCTAGACTCCATCTGCAGCCCCTTCCAGCACATTGCAAGGTACTGAAGTGATGAGGCAAAGCCACACGCAGTCTCTCTCCTGTTTCAATGGTGAGGAAGTGCCTGAGGCAATAGTGTCTCTCTGCCACTTTTCCAAAGAAAACTTCTATCTGTTTTGAAAAAACAATTGTTCTTCACTTCTGGAACCCAGGAAGAGCTAGGGACGAAGTACAGAAATGGCAGCACCTGCTGTTGCACAAGGGGCCTGGCCACCCACCCATGAGCCCCACTTAGACAGTCTCTCCCAGCATTTTCTTGCCGGGGAGGGTTTGTTGATTTTTTTTTTTTTTTACGAGGTGAGGCCATGAAGGCAAAGCCATGGAGGGGCCAGTGTGAGGCCAAGGAGGTTGGCTAATTCTTTTTTTTTATTATTAATCAATATTTTTTATTATGATTTTGTGGGGTACAGTTAAGGGTTAGGTGTACAATTACGTTTCATTCAAGCACCCTGTTGATAAGAGGTATTTTCCCATCCCCAGACAGATATTTGCTACTGTTAATCCCATCCCCCTCCCCACCCTATACTTTCCCAGTACCGTCAGTCATTTTCTTATAGTATTACATTAGATGTTCAAGGTCCATTATATGAGTGAGAACATGTGATACTCGGATCTTTGTTTCTGTGAGAGGTCACTCAGTATTATAGACTCTAGTTCCATCCAGGTTGCTGCGAAATTCATGATTTTGTTCTTTTTTATGGTGAGTAGTATTCCATCATGTATATGTACCACATTTTTTAAATCCAGTCCTCTTTTAATGGGCAACATGGTTGTTTCCAGGTTCTTGCTATTGTGAACAATGCTGTGATAAACATACGTGTGCAGGTATCTTTTTTATAGAGAGATTTGAGTTCTTCAGGGTATATTCCCAGTAGGGGGACTGCGGGGTCATAGGGAAGGTCGATTTTTAGAGCTTTTAGGAATCGCCACACTGCTTTCCACAGAGGTTACACTAGTTTACACTCCCACCAACAGTGTAGAAGTGTTCCCTTTTCACCACACCCTCTCCAGCAGCTTTTATTTTTTGACTTGTTGATAATTGCCATTCTGACTGGTGGTATCTCAGTGTGGTTTTGATTTGCATCTCCCTGATGATTAGTGAGGTTGAACATTTCTTCATGTGTTTGTTGGCTGCTCGGATGTCTTCTTTTGTGAAGTGTCTGTTCATTTCTTTTGCCCATTTTATAATGGGGTTGTTTGTTTTCTTCTTTTCTGTACGTTTCAGTTCCTTGTAGATCCAGGATGTCAAGTTTTTGTCAGACCTAGAGTTGGTAAATACTTTTTCCCAGTCTGTAGGCTGTCTCCCTGCTCTCTTGATGGTTTCTTTGGCTTTGCAGAAGCTTGTCAGTTTAATAAGGTCCCATTTGTCTATCTTCTGTCTTATGACCTGTGGGTTTCGGGTTTTGTTCAGGAATTGGATGCCAGTTTCGATTTCCATGAGGGTATTTCCTTCATTTTCTAAGGTTCTTATGGTTTGGGGTTTTACATTTAGGTCTCTGATCCATTTGGAGTTAACCTTTGTGTATGGGGATAGATAGGGGTCCTGTTTCAATCTTCTGCATGTGGTCAGCCAGTTTTCCCAGCACCATTTACTGAATAGGTTCTCCTCTCCCCAGTGGGAGGTGGTGGGGGCTTTGTCAAAGATGAGTTGGTTGAGAAATTGAGGTTTTGCTTCTGGAATCTCAACTCTATTCCATTGATCTATATGCCTGTTCCTGTACCAATACCAAGCTGTTTTGATGATTGCAGCTTATAGTAAAGTTTGAAGTCTGGTATTGTGATACCACCTGCTTTGTTTTTCTTTGCTGAGGATTGTTCTGGCTATTCTTGGACGTTTGTGTTTCCATATGAATTCCTGTGTTGTTTTTTCTAGGTCGTAGAAGAATGTTGCTGGTAATTTAATGGGTATTGCATTGAATTTGTAGATTGCCTTAGGTAAGATGGACATCTTCTCAATGTTGATTCTTCCAATCCATGAGCATGGGATATTTTTCCACTTGTTCATGTCAGCTTTGATATCTTTGAGCAGTGTCTTGTAATTTTCATTGTAAACCTCTTTCACATCTCTGGTTAGGAAAATGCCAAGGTATTTCATTTTTTTTGTGGCTATTGTGAATGGAATTGTGTTTTGTATTTGGGTTTCTGTTTGTTTATTATTGGTGTAGAGAAATGTGATTGTCTTTTGTACATTTATTTTGTATCCTGAGAATTTGCCAAAGGCCTTTATCAATGTAAGGAGGCATTTGACAGATTCTCTTGGGTTTTCAAGGTACACAATCATGTCATCTGCATAGAGAGATAACTTGACTTCCTCTTTTCCTATTTGAATAGCTCTGATTGCCTCCTCTTCTCTGATTGCTCTAGCCAGAACTTCCAATACTACGTAGAACAGGAGGGGTGAGAGTGGGCATCCTTGTCTAGTTCCAGTTTTCAGGGGAATTGTTTCCAATCTTGTCCATTTAGGGGTATGCTGGCTGTGGGTTTCTTGTAGATGGCTTTTATTATTTTGAGGTATGTTCCCCATATGCCTAGATGTTCAAGGGTTTTTATCAAGAAGGGGTGCTGGATTTTATCAAAAGCTTTTTCTGTATCTAATGATATGACCATGTGATTTTTGTTTTGACATCTGTTGATGTATTTAATTACATTTATGGTTTCACGAATGTTGAACCAGCCTTGCATCCCAGGAATGAAGCCTACTTGGTCATGGTGGATGATTTTTGAGATGTATTGCTGAATCTGGTGTGCTAGTATCTTGTTGAGAATTTTAGCATCTATGTTCATCAAAGATATTGGCCTGTAGTTTTCTTTCTTTGTTGGATCTTTACCTGGCTTGAGTATCAATGTGATGTTGGCTGCGTAAAATGATTTGGGGAGAGTTTCATCTTTTTCGATCACCTGGAATATCTTCAGTAGGATTGGTATCTGCTCCTCCTTAAATGTCTTGTAGAATTCTGCTGGAAAGCCATCTGGACTAGAGTTTTTTTTGTATGAAGTTTTCTTATTTTGTAGTCGATTTCCTTGATTGTTATTGGTCTATTTAGGGTCTCAATTTCTTCTTGTTCCAACTTAGGTAGGTTGTGTGATGTCAGAAAGTCCTCCATTTCCTTACGTTTTTCAAGTTTGTTTCCATACAAGTGTATGTAGTGGTCTCTAATGATCTTTTGCATTTCTTCAGGGTCAGATGTGACTTCATCTTTTGTGTTTCTGATTGTGCTTATTTGGTTTTTTTCTCGTTTTTTCTTGGTCAGTCTAGCTAGAGGACCATGGATCTTGTTTATCCTTTCAAAGAACCAGCTTTTGTTTCATTGATTTTTTTGTATTATCTTTTGTCTTCTATGTCCTGGATTTGGGCTTTTATTTTGGTGATCTGGATTCTTCTGCTGAAATTAGGGTTTTTGTGGTCTTGCTTTTCCAGCTTCTTTAGGTGACTTGTTAGGTTGTGAATTTCTGTTCCTTCCATTTTCTTCATGTGTTTGTAGGGATATAAATTCCCCTCTTACTACAACTTTCAGGGCATCCCAGACATTTTGGTAAGATGTTTCTTCATTTTCATTTGTTTCCAGGTATCTTTTGAACTCTGTTTTGATTTCATCGTTGACCCAGGAGTTGTTTAGCATCATGCTGTTTAGTATCCATGTCTTTGTGGTGTTTGGGGGGACTTCGTTGGTGTCAATGTTTATTTTTATTCCACTGTGGTCTGAGAAGGTGCTTGGTAGAATTTTGGTCCTTTTAATTTTGCTTATGCTTGATTTGTGGCCGAGTATGTGGTCGATCTTAGAATACATTCCATGTGGTGATGAGTAGAATGTGTATTCTGTGGTCTTTGGATGGAGTGTTCTGTAGGTATCAATTAAGTATATTTGGTCCAACGTCACATTGAGGTTCCGAATCTCCTTGCTGATTTTTTGTCCGGATGATCAGTTTAGGGTTGTGAGTGGTTTATTAAATTCCCCAGTTATGATAGTGTTAGAGTCAATATCTTTCTTTAGTTTTCCAAGAAGTTGCTTTATGAAAGTTGGCGCACCTATGTTGGGTGCATATATGTTTTGGATAGATATTTCTTGTTGATAGATTGAGCCTTTTATCATTATGTAGTGGCCTTCTGAATCTTTTTTGATTTTTAATAGCTTGAAGGGTATTTTGTCTGAAATTAAGATCGCTACTCCTCCTTTCTTTTGTATTCCATTCGCCTGAAAGTTTGTTTCCCATCCTCTTACTTTGAGTCTGTGGGTGTCCTTTCTAGTGAGGTGAGTCTCTTGAAGGCAATAGATTGTTGCCTGATGATATTTTATCCATTTTGCCATTCTATGTCTTTTCAGTGGTGCATTTAGTCCGTTCACATTTAGGCTAATAATTGAAATGCAATAGTTGATCCCTGTCATAAGGTTCCTAGAGAGTTGTTCCTGTTTGTTTGTTGTCTTTCTTTGGGTTTTGGAGTTGGTTCATGTGTGTTTTTAATATTTTGCCTGTACTCTTGTGAAGAATGTCATTGTTCTTTTTTCTTTTTCTTCTGTGTTCAGTACTTTCTTAAGTGTTTCTTGTACAGGTGGTCTGGTGGCAGCGTAGGTTCTTAGGGATTGGATATCTGGAAAAGATTTCAATTCTCCCTCACTAATGAAGCTTAGTTTGGCTGGGTAGGTTATTCTTGGTTGAAATTGTTTCTCTTTTAGAACTTTGAAGATAGGGTTCCAGGCTCTCCTAGCCTGAAGGGTTTCTGTGGATAAATCTGCTGCTATTCGAATTGGTTTTCCCTGGTAGGTAGTCTGGTCTTTTTCTCTTGCTGCCTTTAGGATTTTTCCTTTTATAGCTACTTTGTTTAGGTGAATTATTATGTGCCTGGGAGTTGGTCTTCTCATTTGTTGTCTTTCAGGGGTTCTCTGAATCTCTTGTGTTTGAATTTTTTCATCCTTAATGAGATGAGGGAAGTTTTCTTGAATGATTTCATGAAATGTTTGTTGTGGTGTGGCTTCTATTTCTCTCTCTGCCTCCGGAAGCCCAATTACTCTTAGGTTTGATTTCTTGAAGTGATCATTCATCTCTTGCAGGTTTTGTTCTGTCTTTTTGAGCTTCTTTTTTATGCTTTTGACAGTTTGGGTTAGTTCTGTGTTTTGGTCTTCGAGCTCTGAGATTCTTTCTTCTGCTTGGCTGATTCTGCTTTCCATGCTTATTAGTCTGTTGTTCATTTCCATCACAGTATTCTTTACTGCTGTCATTTGTGACATCAGCCCCTTTCTATTTTCCTCTTGTCTCTCCTCAATTTTTTAAATTCTCTCCATTAATGTCTTGATGTCTGGGTTTGTTGCATGTAACCAGTCAGTCTGGTGGCTCTTCATTGTTTGTGTTCCAAAATCTGTTTCCTCAGTGTATGATTTCCCAGGGGTCTGTGTGAGACCTATATTCTTCTTTTGATTTTTCTTCATTTGTGCGGTTTTTCCCCTCCCTACATTTTCCTTCCCTTTACATCACCATCTTCTTTAATTCTGTTATTCAGGGGTAAAGCGATTGGTTTTACTTCTGTTTGTTCAATCTCCTATTCTTTATGTATGCCCTCTTACTTTGTTCAATTCTGGAGTTGCACTGTAGGTTGAATGTGGTCCTTTTTGCAGTTTTGAGATTTACTTAAGGGGGAGTTGTGGTTCAAAATCTATCTGCAGGTCCTGGTATTCGCTGACAGGTGTGTGGATAATGTGGAACCCACTTCCCACTGCTCTGGAATCTGTCCGTGCAGTGGGGTTGTAGGTTTACTCCATGAAATAAAATGTGGTTAGCAGAGGGGAGAGAATGGAGCAGATAGTGTGTTGAAGAGAGGAGTGGAGAGATAGAGGAGTAAGGGGGGAAACAAACGAGTGTGCCAACAAATAGAGAGAGAGAGGTCTATACTGAAACAGATAAAAACAATAGACCACAGCTACAGACGAACCAACTCTCATACAAAAAATAAAAAACAAAAATAAAACATATAGTGATGCTAACATACAAGCTAACTAACCATCTTATTAGTGTGCTGTTCCTCTATACAAAGATATGGTTTACAGAGAGAAGAAAAGAGAAGAAAAGGAAAAGGAAAAAAGAAAAAAGGGAACAATATAGTAGGAATAGAATTAGGTCATTAAACTAATAGAATCAATGAAGCACACTCTGAGACATTTCGTTTAAGTCCAATGTCCTTTCAGGTCTGATTTCTAGTTTTCTTTTCAAGCTGGTAAATTAGTTTGCAGTTAGGGTCAGTTGCCCCTGGTCTGCTGTGAAGGACAGTTCAGATTACCCTCCGTTCAGCACTCTGGTCTATGTCTTTATCAAGTTTGTTTCTTCCATTTTGGTGTTGTTACCTTGAATTGCCAGCAGGTGATGCTATCTCAGCTGCTTTCCCCAGAGGGGGTGGGGCCGGACAGGAACAAGATGGCTGCCTGCCTCAGGACAGACAACAGGAGACTTACGGCAGGTGGGCAGGACTTCTCGGTCACAGAAGAGGTGGCAGTGATCCCAGCAGATTTTCCCTGGTTTGAAGTGGATCACCAGAGGCCCGGGTGGTGCGATGTGCTACGGCCATCACGGAGGTCGTGGCAGGGGCGGTGGCGGCAGCACTGTTTGCACCACAGTGACTGTCCAGTCTGTTGCGATGCCCCAGCAGTGGCAAAGGCCGAGCTCCGTATGAAGAGCAGGCTGCGATGTTGGGGTCCGCAGCCCCCCGGGGCGAGAATCAGAGACCCACTGCAGATCTCCATTGCAGAGGGCTTCACAGACGGGTTGCCCCGTCACCATCTTGCCGCTTCTCCGATTTTTTAAAAATGAAAGAAAAGGTAGGGAAAATGGCACTCGGCTTCTGCATCTTGGGACTTCCTAGAGTCCAAGACCAGATGCTGTGACACCAGTTGCTGCACCAGGAGAGCCCTGGCTGCTAGCTCACTAGCCCTCATTCAGTCAGCCACTCACATGCCCACTCTCTCACCAGCACATACACAAAATTTTCCATACACTCACTCACTCACATGGGGACTCACATAGTCTGACTGGCTTGGCTGCCATCTTCCCCTGTTTTCAACTTTGGTGTTTTTAAAAAACTTTTAAAATAAAAATGCAGAGAATCAGAACTAAGCAATTTAAATGCTTCCTGTGGACATTGCAGAATGTGAACCAACCATTTCCCTGTTGCTAAATTCAATTTAAGATGAATTTTCTGTAACTTGATGCTGAAAACATATTGATACATGTTTGATGACTAGGGGGATAGATGTGTACATCATTGTCATCACTGGCATAAGACTGACTGCAGGGTCCCGCCCCACAAGGTCGTGAGATCTCCTGAAGGAGAGACGGATAGGCGAAAGATGAAAACATTATACTCGGACACCTGCTTCTTGAACAGATGACAATTTAATGCTAGTTAATACAGAGCTTTTATACCATTTGTGAAGGGGCAAGACAAAGAAAATTCTTTCACATACATATCTTTACCAGCTAGTGGTCTTAGTAGCAAACAAACCAAGATTCCCATAGGCTTTAGTAGCAAACAAACCAAGATTCTCATAGGCATTTAGACAGCAAGTCTTATTCATAAAGCCAACAATGACACTCTCAGTCCAATGTCCCAAATTACAAATGTTTCAAGAAAGTTTCTTTAGGTGTATATTTCTTTATGTGTCAGGAATATTCTCATCTTAGGCTCTTATGTTCTTCAGAGTCCTGTGATCGCCTCCCTTGTCCAGATGTCCTCGTTACTTTTCTCTTATCTTGCAGTGCTTGTTTCTAAAGAGAACTCAAAAGAAGTTTTTAGTAATGTTTCCCAGGCCCCTCAAGGTTACTTTCTGTTTTAGCTGATCTGTCATAAAAGTGTCTGATTATTATATTATGAGTTCAGTGAAAACCTACTCTATAAATGTTAACTTAGAGTCTTAACTATAGAATTAAGCAAAAACCTTAACATTAATCTTTATCCGAAGTCAGTGAAAACAGTGTTATAAATCACCTATATAACTTCTAGATACATGTTAGAACTTATAATGAATTCATAATAAACTACTATAAACTTGTGCTTCTAAAAATCCTTATGTCTAAACACTAAACTGCATAATCCTAAATCAAATGAGTGAATATACTTATATCATTTATTACTTAAGCAATATCTAGTAACTTATAACCAAGTGAAAGAAAGCATTCTTGATGTGCTTCAGAGTTTAACCCTTGCATATGTTAGAAAAGGCCAAATGGCATAGTGGGAAAATGGAAAAATAAACCATGACATTTCCAGGTTAGCTGTGATTCTTCGCATAAACATGCCATCTTCTTCTTCCATGACTGCACAGAATTTCTTCAGCTGTATCAACAGCAAAGATGGAAGACAGAAGGTCCTCAACTGCCAGGGCTCGCTTTGCGGCCGGGGGTCCTCAGCGCACCTGGACTTTGTCATCAGGTGGGCCTCCGAGGCTGGCTCCCAACAACTGACCATGGAAAACTTCATGAGTCCTAAAGGAGAGGCAGATTTGAACAAGAAAGAAGGCAATTCAGGAAGGAGGGACACTTTGCTGTGTGCAGAGGCAAGAGACTGACAAACATAAGGGGTCAGATAAGGAAAAAGTCTGGAGATGAAAATTGCTCATGCAGGGAAAGGGAGGTCCATAGAGAGGCTGCCCTGGATTTTCAAGGGTCTTAGATGGTCTCAACATGACACAGTTGCAGGTGAACTCTATCCTAGGGCATGCTCAAAAGTGCTTGAGGTAGTGAAGAGATCTGTCAGCCATACAATCATGGTAAGTAAGTTCTTAGGAGCTACTTTCTAATCTATACAAAGGCACTTTACAGAGTACTAATACCTCAGTTTTGGATTCTGATGATTTGGCTTTGAAATCCAACTCCACCTCTCACTAATGGCATCAGTTGAGCAAGCGCTTTTGTCATTCTGTGTCTTGGTTCCCTCAAATGTAAAATGAAAGTATGCACACTACTTACCTCCCCCTTTATTATGAGGAGTACTTACCTTCCCCTTTACTATGAGGAGTACTTACCTCCCCCCTTACTATGAAGATTTTGAGGTCATTTAGTATTTATTACTTGGCAAGAGTTTCATGGATATTGGTTATTATATTACAGTTATTACCTCACATGTTTTCTTGCAGGGGGAGATTTATGCATCTTTAAATATTTGGAAACTGCTGTCTGCAATTGGAAACCTCTCATTCACCTTCCTGGTGCCTTCTGTAGTGGTCTGAAGCAGTAAGATAAATGCTTTCTGGCATCCAGACTAAATGTTCCTTATTTTTACCTTCCTCATACTTAGGCTGGAGGATGATGATGAAGAACTTAGGACTAAATTCAACACCAGCCAGTCAACCTCTCTGGTATCCCCAACAGTGACTTGAGTGGATCAAGTACTAGCAAACTTAGAGTTTATAGGGAAAAAAGCTAAAATCCACAAAAGCAATACTTCTGTGACTGATTTCAGTTGATTCATCAGGATTTTTCAAGTGAATAAAGCATATTTTCACTGTTTTTAACATATTGTAGAATACTCTCCATTTTGGTGACCTGCTTCCCCAAGCTGCATTTGGCAAACATTTGGGTATTATCACCCACAGATTTCTGTACTTCTTTGGCTACAGGAAACAGAAGACTCCATTAAGGACAGCACAGTTTTCTTAGTTTGTTCATTTATCAGATATTTGTTTAATGCCTATTTCATGCCAGGTACTATTTGCTGAGCTGCTTCATCCAGTTGTCTGCATTCTATATGTTATACCTGATATAATAAATTATCTTACACATATGTACTTATGCATTTTTTTTTTGTACTGGGATGACTTCTCTGCATTTTCAAATAGGTAGAATGAAACTACAGATGGAACATCAGTTTAAACCACAAACTACACTTGAAAACTTTCCTTCATTTTCTCCCCCAAGATGTTGGAATAGAGGGTTTGTTAGTGGCCTTCCTCATTTGGAAGCAGCAAAATAGTATGTGGAGATCCACACTGTGAGCTTTTACCTAAGAAGTAACACTGAACTCTTTGCTCCTCCCATTTGACAGACAGACATATTCCTGAGACACCATGACAAAGGTGAAGCCTGGAGTAAATTAATCTGACCATACTGGTGACCTGATTACCAGAGTTGCTTTAAACTCTAGCAAGGTACATATTGTCACCATCAATCACCTCTTCATAGACCTTACCTACATGGTCTACATGTTCCAATATGATTCCACCCATGGAAAGTTCCACAGCACCACCGAGGCTGAGAATGGGAAGCTTGTCATCAATGGAAATACCATTACCATCTTCCAGTAGCAAGAGTTCCCAAAATCAAATGGGGCAATGCCAGCACTGAATATGTGGTTGAGTCCACTGGTGTCTTCACTACCTTGGAGAAGACTGGAATTCACTTAAGGGGGGCCAAAGAGTCATCATCTCTGCCCCCTCCACTGTAGTCCTCATGTTTGTGATGAGTATGAACCATAATAAGCATCGAAACAACCTCATGATCATCAGCAGCACCTCTTTCACCATCAACTGCTTATCCCCCCTGGCCAAAGTCATCCATGAAAACTTTGATATCATGAAGGGACTCATGACCACTATTCATGCCATCACTGCCACCCAGAAGACCATGGATGGCCCCTTTGGGAAGCAGTGGTGTGGCAGTTATGGGGCCCTCTAAAACATCATCCCTGCATCCACTGATGTTGTGAATGCTATAAGCAAGGTCATTCCTGAGTTGAAGAAGAAGCTCACTGGCATGCCTTCCATGACCCCACTGCCAGGGTGTCAGTCATGGACCTGACCTGCCATATAGAGAAACCTATCAAATATGATGATGTCAAGAAGGTGCTGAAGCAGGTATCTGAAGGCCTTCTCAAGGGAATCCTGGGCTGTACCAAGAACAAGGTTGTGTCCTCTGACTTTAACAGTGACACTCACCTTTCCACCTTCAATGCTAGGGCTGGCATTGCCCTCAATGACCACTTTGTTAAGCTCATCTCTTGGTATGACAATGAATTTGGTTATAGCAAATTCTTTCATGGTCCACATGGCCTCCAAGGAGTAAGAGCCCCAGACCACCTCTCCCAGCAAGAGCATGAAAGGAAGAGAGAAGGCCTCAGCTGCTGGGAATCCCTGCCACACTCAGTCCCCAATCACACTGAGAATCTTTCCTACTCACAGTGTCCATGCCAGACCCCTGAAAAATGGAGGGAGCTAGGGAACCCCACCCCTTCATATAGAATCAATAAAATCCCATATTCTCAGTCAAAAAGGAGAAGGAGAAAAGAAGAGGAGGAGGAAGAAGAAGAAACCAAAGTTCAACTGAAAAATGAAAGAAAACTTCTGATACTTGGAAAAAGAAAGTGGGCAGTAGACCATGTGGTGGGGTTTGACTGAAAACCAGGAGCAAATTTGAAGTGCAGGAGAGGGGAGAGAGTGTTTTGGTGATAACATGGTCATGGGGAACCAACCATACAATTCAGGGTGTGGGGGAGCACCTTCATCCTCTCAATCCCTGAATCCAGTTTGAAGAGTAACCAAGAGACTGTGAGAAGGAATAGCACTCACTGGGAAGTGTCCCCTGCACACACTCAGATCTGGGCATCAATAGGGGGAAGCCATTCCTGATCGTAGCTCATAGCAAGCTGCACAGGAACTGGCCAGCTAACAGGGGTGGCAGTCATGGTTTGGAGATGCTGGGGCCAGGAACTGGTATCTGGTTTTGAATGAGGGAAGGGGACCTATGGCCAGAATTGAGAGGAAAGTGTGGTTTGGCTCCAGTCATGGTGCTGGAATTGGGTGGCTCCCATTTGTGGGACTGGAACAGGAAGGGATTTGCCTGAGAGGTATGTGGTTTTGACCCAGACAGAGTTTTGTGGCCTAGTGTGGTTTCCTAAACTGAGGGAGAGCTACATGTTACTTGACTAACTGTACTGACTTGCTACCAGAGTTGAGTCATGGGAGGAAGCTGTGCTGGGTCTGGAGAATGAGAGTAAAGTGGGTCCCACTCTAGTTTGCTTGACTGTAGAGCTGGGTCTACCCCTTTCCCTGTGCTGGGACCAATAGTGACAGCTGCTCCACTCCTCACCAGGGTATATTTCTACAGGGCCCTGAGGACAGCTTTCCAGTCTTCATCAGGGCCAGTGCTTGTACCCACCATTGGGTTTGCAAACTTGCCTGGTCCAGCCCTGCCCAGCATTGAGTCCTTGCCTCAAATACAAATCATAGAATCCAAACTACTGAGTATTCCACAGTCCAACTCAGTGCCTGGGACACCCAAGTACTTCTCATGGTTAACAGAGGTCAAAGAGAAACCCTTCACTACCACAACTGGCTGTCACATGTGATCACTATCTACTGGCCTGGAGGTCAACCTGCACAGCCCATTACAGCAACTGCTGACACAGCACACAACTCTTGGGAATAAGACAATCTTCTCATCACCCCCACCACCCTAGCTACCTACTAGGCTGCAAGTAGTGGCCTGATATGCCACTACTGCAGCTGACATTTGAGAAAGCCACCACACTAAGGCTATTTATAACCAAGGAAGTCATACACAGTCTTCACCACTGAACACAACCAAAAGCAAAACCAAATGGTCCTATTTAGCATACATCACACTCACATTCTTAAGAAAAAAGCAAAAAGTCATTCTTCAACAAAAGTAAACTAAAAAACAAAAAAACTGTTTTGCCAATACAAATAAATCAATGTGCTAATCCTAGAAATACAAAAAAAGTAAGATATTATGACACTTTTAAAGGTAATTATCTAGAAATGATATCTAACCAAAAATAAATTTTGGAAATGACAGATAAAAAATTCAAAATATTGTTTTTTTATTAAAAGCTCAGTAAGATGTGAGATAAATCTAAAAACCAATATAAAGAAATCAGAAAATCAATTCAGGATATGAATAAGAAATTTGCCAAGTAAACAGAGATCTTTGATAAAGACAGAACTACTGGAAATAAACAATGTATTGGAGGAATTACAAAATACAGTTGAAAACTCAACAATAGATTAGACCAAGCAGAAGAGAGAATCTCAGGACTTGAAGTCAAATTTTTTGAATGAATCCAGTCAGACAAAGATAGAGAAAAGATAATTTTTAAAAGAGTGAACAAAGCCACTGAGAAATATAGGTACATAAAGAGATTGAATTCACAAGTAATATGTATTCCCAAGGGTGAAGAAAAAGTAAAGTTGACAAAAACTTCCCTAGTCTAAGAGGTTTAGACCTCCAGATACAAGAGGCTCTATGAACAGCTGTCAAATACATTGCAAGATGAACTTCACCATAACATATAGTCATCAAACTGTCTAAAGTCAAAGTGAAGACAAAAAAAATTCTTCACAATAAAATCCAATAAATCTAATAAAAAATCCAATAGGGCAACCCCATCGGGTTCCTTCCCACTATGGGAACTTTTCTGTCCTCTCAATAAATCCTGCTTTCTCAGAAAAAAAAATACAATAAAATTAGCAAGATAAAAGTGTCTAGGAACCTATAAAGAAAACCTCATTAGACTACAGTGGACTTCTCAGCAGAAACTTTACAAGCCAGAGAGATTGGGGTTCTACTTTCAAAGCAGTCATATGGGTAGCCGGGGTGGCATGGATGACAATAGTAACAAAGGTGGTAGCAAAGGAGTCTACTTAAAGAAAAAAACTGCCAACCACAAACTTCATATCCTACAAGAATAAGCTTAATAAATGGAGGAGAAATAAATTATTTCTCAGATAAGCAAATGCAGAGGGAATTCATCAACACTACATCAGTCCTACAAAAAAATGCTCAAAGAAGTTCTAAACATGGGAACAAATATTTGTCATCATAAAAATACATGAACATATAAAACTTTCAGGTCTTATAAAGCAGTTACACAAAGAAGGAAGAGAAAGAAATCAAATCACAACATGACAGAAATTCACCAATGTTTAAAACTCTCAGAACTTATAAAGAACATATAAAACCCTCAGGTCTTATAAAGCTGTTACACAAAGAAGGAAGAGAAAGAAATCAAATTGCAACATGGCAGAAATTCACCAAGCCACAGAGACAAACAGAGAGAAACAGAAACAACAGCAATAAATCTCCAAAACAACTAGATGTTAGTTACCATTAAGAAAGGAAATAAACTTCAATATTAATGCTGAACATAAATAGATTAAATGCTTCACTTAAAAAATATAGATGAGCAGAATTGATTTTAAAAAATGAACCAACTATATGCTGCTTTCAGGAAACTCATTTTTACTGGTAAAGACACTTAAAAATTGAAGAAAAGGGGTGGATAAAGATATTCTCTGCAAACAGAAACCAAATGCAAGCAGGAGTAGCTATACTTGTAACAGATAAAGCAGACTTTAAATAAAAACAGTTAAAAAGATAAGGTACGTTATTATTGTTGTTGTTATTATTATTATTTAGTTGGAGTCTCACTCTGTTGCCCAGGCTGGAGTTCAGTGGCATGTTCACAGCCACCCCAGCATTGACCCGCTGAGCTCAGTTAATCCTTCCACCTCAGCCTTATAAGTAGCTGGAACTACAGGCACATGCTACCATGCCTGGCTGATTTTTTTATGTATCGTGTAGATGAAGATCTTGCCAAGTTGCTCAGGCTAGTCTCAAACCTGTGGGCTCTGGCAATCCCCTCACTTCAGCCTCCCAAAGTGCTGGGATTACAGGTTTGAGCCACCTAGCCTGGCTGGAATGTTATTTAACTATAAAGAGACAAATTCAATAAGAGGATAAAACAGTCACTTTCAAAGCAGTATATATGCACCCAACATCTGAGCACCCAGATTCAAATATTACTGGACCAAAAGAGTGAGATAGATGGCAATACAATAATAGTAGGGAACATTAACATCCCATTCACAGCACTAGATAGATATCAAGACAGAAAATCAACAAAGAAACATTGTACTAAATTGAGCTTTAGATCAAATGTACCTAATGGACATTTGCAGAATATTCTACCCAACAACTACAAAATATACATTTTTCTCATCAATGTTGAAACATTCTCCAAGATAGACCATATGTTAGGCCATAAATCTAGTCTTGATAATTTTACAAATAAAAATTATATCCAGTATCTTCTATGAGCACAGTAGCAATTTCAAATTTAGAAATCAATATCAAAAGGACTTCTTAAAACTATACAAATACGTGAAGATTAAACATGCCCCTGAATGATCTTAGAGTCAATAACAAAATTAAGATAGAAATTTTTAAAAATTCTTGAAACAAATGAAAATGGGAACAAAACATAACAGAAGCTCTGGTATACAGCAAAAGCAGTATAAGGGAAGTTTGAAGCATTAAGTGCCTACATCCCCCCAATAGATCACAAATTAACATAGCATCATACCTCAAGGAACTACAAGAACAAGAACAAACCAAATTCAAAACTAACAGAAGAAAATAAATATCAAAGAGCAGAGAAGAGCTAAAGAAAATTGCGATTTTTAAAAAAGTACAAAGGATTCCACCCCCAAACCACAGAATATATATTCTATTCATCACCACATGGAACATACTCCAAGATTGATTACATTCTCAGTCATAAATCAAGCGTAAACAAATTCCATAAGGTTGAAATATTGTCATGCACCTTCTCAGACCACAGAGGAATAAAAATAAATATCAACACCAACAAAATTTCCCCAAAGTCCATAAAGAAATGGACACTAAACAGCATGATGCCAAACATCTTCTAGGTAAAAACTGAAATCAGAACAGAAATTAAAAGATTCCTGGAAGCAAACACAAATGGTATTGGTACAATAACAGGCAATAGACCAATGGAACAGGGTAGAGATATTGGAAACAAAGTCTCAATTTCTCAACCAACTCGTTTTTGACAAAGCCTCCGACAACCACCACTGGGGAGAGGAGAACCTATTCAGTAAATGGTGCTGGGAAAACTGGTTGACCACATGCAGAAGACTGAAACAGGACCCTTACCTATCACCACACACAAAAATTACTCTAAATGGATCAAAGGCCTAAACGTAAAACCTCAAATTATAAGAATCTTAGAAAACGCAGGAGACATCTTTATGGAAATTGGAGCAGGCAACCAATTCCTGATCAAAACTGCAAGTGCCCATACCTTAAGAAATAAGATAGATAAGTGGAACCTCTTCAAACAGATGAGCTTCTGCAAAGCAAAAGAAACTGTCAAGAGAGCAGGGAGATAGCCCACAGAATGGGAAAAAATATTTGCCAACTGTATATCCTACAAAGGCCTAACATCAAGGATCTACCAGGAATGCAGCTATGCCGAAAGGAAAAACAAAACAAACAAAAAAAGGAGGCAAAGGACTTGAATAGACACTTCTCAAAATCAGATATACGGGTAGCCAACAGACACATGAAAAAGTGCTCAGCCTTATTTATCATCAGAGAAATGCAGATCAAAACCACACTGAGATGCCACATAACCCCAATAAGAACGACCATCATTAATAAAACAAACAACAACAGATGCTGGCAAGAATACAGAGAAAAAAGGAACGCTTCTACACTGTTGGTGGGAATGCAACCTCTTTGGAAGACAGTGAGGCAATTTCTGAAAGAATTAGAAATTGACCTTCCATAAGACCCAGCAATGCCCCTATTGGGAATATACCTGGAGGAACACAATTAATTCTATGAAAAAGATACCTGCACATGTATGTTTGTTGCAGCTCTTGTCACAACAGCAAAAATTGGAACCAACCATGCTGCCCATCAAAGCTGAACTGGTTAAAAAAAAAGTGGTACATATACACAATGGAATATTATGCAGTAATAAAGAAGGACAAACATATGGACTTTGCTGCAAGTTTAATGGATTTAGAGTCAATCATACTTAGTGATGTATCACTGAAATAAAGAACAGAGTATCATATGTTCTCACTCATAAGCAGACCTTGAACAATTATCATAATACTATAAGAAAGGGATTGGCAGTAATGGGAAACTGTCAGGGGAGGAGGAGTGGGAGTGGCTGTTGAGGGAAACTGCCAGGGGAGGGAGGGACACACCTTATCAAAGAGGGTACCTGTATAATGAACATTTGCATACGTAACCTGAATTGTACCCCACATCTTTAAAATTAAAAAATTAAAAAACTACAAATGATTGATGAAATGCAAAGGTAGTTCTTTGAAAAGACAAAAGGAAATTGATAAATTTCTAGCTAAACTAATCAAAAGAGAATATATCCAAACAAACATGATACAACTGAAATACAAAAGATTATCAGAGACCCCTATGCACAAATCTACACTGACAAACTAGAAAATGTAGAGGAAATGTATGAATTCCTGGAAACATACACTATCTCAAGATTGAACCAGGATTAAATAAAAAAACTGAAACAAACAATAATGAGTGGGAGTATTGAACCCATAATATTAAAAAAAAAATCTCCCAACATAAAAATGCCCAGGACCAGATGGCATCACAGCTGAATTCTGTCAAACATACAAAGAAGAACTGGTACCAATCCTCCTGGAACTTTTCCAAAAAACTGAGGTGAAAAGAATCTTCTCTAACTCTTTCCACAAAGCCAGAATCACCCTGATACCAAAAACAACAAAACTACAGAACAATATTCCTGATGAACATAGACACAAATTTTCTAAATAAAATACAAACAAATCAAACCCAACAGCAATATACAAATCAACAAATGTGATTAACTACCTAACCTAATTAAGGTCAAAAAACATATGATCATTTCAATATATGAGACACACACACACACAGAAAGAGAGAGAGAGAGAAAGCATCTTTTCCATGCCTATGGAATATGGTGAATTAATGAGACATAAAAATACTCTTTATTATGAAGATTTATGTCTTAACATCCTTTACTAAATGTCTGTAAGAAAAAATATTTAATGTAGTACCTTTTAACCAAACAATAAACAGGAATGCTATTTGCTATTTACAGTTTATTTCTGGAATCAATTAATCTAAATTTAATTCATACATTTTGGCATACCTTTTCTTATTTGTCTAGTTATATTTTCTAACAACTCCTGTGGCATCTGAAATAAATCAGAAATTAATTATAATATTTAAGTTAAAGGAGAGATGATTATGAGAATGATATATCACTTATAAGACATGGACTTTGATATTTTTAGACACTAGACCTGAGGACTGTGTAAGTAGAAAAATAATCACATAGATACATAAAATAAAATTTTTACTTATGTTAAGTTTAGATAATGAAGAATAGATATGTATAATGCTGTTTAGAGTAATATTAGAAAGTACAAAAATTAAGATGGGTTTACTGAGTAAACACAATTTCAGAAGGGTGTGTTTTCAATTATTAGTGTGGAGGTTAAAAGATTCAAGTCATATTTTAAAATGAATGTGTTATTTTGTCATTCTTAGCAAAATTCTGTGCTTTATACAAGTATAATTAGTTTTTTCACTTTAACAAATTTTTTTTCTTAAAATAAACTTTCCATTCTCTAGTTTTAGAAAATGAAAATTTTTAAAGTTTTATGCTATTAACTTTTCAGCACAGAATCTTAAGTATATGCATAAAAAAGTGGTAGTGTCATAATATCATGTGAAAATTCTACTGGCAAAAGATTAAGTAAAAATATTATTATTCTATCTATATTGTGGTTAGCATTTATTTATTCAGATGGATATAAGGATTTCATAAAATTATCTTGAAGAAAAGGATACATATAAGTTAGAGTCAGTTTTTTTTTTTTTTTTTTGAGTTGGAGTCTCACTCTCACCCAGACTGGAGTGCAGTGGCCGCTCCTGGCCACCACAGCCTCGACCTGCTGGGCTCCGGCGATCCTTCCGCCTCAGCCTTCCAAGTAGGTGGAATTACAGGCATGCGCTACCACACCCGGCTGATTTTTTAATTTATTGTAGAGATGAGGTCTCGCTGCCCAGGCGGGTCTTGAACCTGCGGGCTCAGGCAATCCACTCACTTCAGCCTCCCAAAGGCACGGGATTACAGGCTGAGCCACCGAGCCCGGCTTAGAGTCAGTCTTTAAACTTAGTTTCTTTGATTCATGATGTCCTAGAATTAGAAACAAAAAACAACATGTAGCTGTTTGATTTATTTTCAGAAATTAGTACAATTTTTAAAACATCTGTCTAGTTATAGTTATATTTATGCATCTAATTATAAAATGGGTGGGAATATGTTGAGCTGTATTAAAAATGTCCCCATGCAGAGTACTCTTATCTGTATCTTCCATAAAAAGGTATTTCCTCATTTAACGTGCAGAGCAGGGTATGAAACAGCATACAGAACATAATAAATACTTAGTGGTGATGATAACATGATGTGCAATTCCTTTATAAACTCTGACTAACAGGTTTCTCAATATTTGGTAGGCTGTTTTTCATAGTAATTAATTGATAATGACATTATAGACAGGCTTTATAAAAAGAATAACATGACAATAGCATTACTAGACTAATCTTGCAAATGTAATAATTCAATAGCAGATAAATGGAGAAGATTTTATTGAAATAATCATATTACCATTAATAAGCACTAGACAGAATACATATCTTTGCATGATAAATTAAGGAAATACATAATACTATTAAATTTTCCTCTAAAAGCTCTTCTTTTAAAAAATTTTACTTTAAAGATGTGGGATACAACTCAGGGTTAGGCACAAAAATGTTGATTATACAGGTACCCTTGTTGACGAGGTATGCTCCCCCTCTCCTGGCACTTTCCAACTACTGCCAATTCTGCCTCCCTCCGGCAGTTTCCCACTACTGCCAATCCCTTTCTTACAGTATTATGATAATTGTTCAAGGTCCACTTATGAGTGAGAACATGCGGTATTGAGTTCTTTGTTTCTGTAATAGAACACTCAGTACATCCCCACTGCATGGAAAGTTGCATGAAACTTTTATATAAAACCAACATAAATACATAAAAAAATTAGAACATGTATGAACAGTTCTCAAAAGAGATAGATACTTAAAAAAAACTATTGCTACTTCTGGAAAAGAAAGACACACTCAGGGAAGTACAAAATATAGTGGAAATCCTTAACAGCAACTTGAACCATGTAGAAGAAAAGATCTCAGAACCTGAAGACAAGACTTTTGAATCAACTCAATCAGATAACAATAACGAAAAAGAATCGAGGGAAAACAAAGTTTTCAAGAAATATGTGATTATGTAGAATGTCCAAACTTAAGAACAATAGGTGTTCCTGAGGAAGAAGTGACAGCAACCAACTTGGCAAGATCTATTTTATTGAGGAAAACTCACCTGATCTTGCCAGAGATTTATATTTTCAGATACTAGAAGGTCAAAGAAATCCTGAAAGATTCATTAAAAGGTGTACAGTCATCAGAAGATGCAAAGTTAATATGAAGGAAATAATTGTAAGAAAAGTGAAAGAAAAGCATCAAATAACTTATAAGGGTAAACCTATCAGACTAACAGCAGACTTTTAAGCAGAAACCATAAAAGCCAAAAAGGATTGAGCACTATTTTCAATATCCTCAGAATAACACACCCACAACCAATGTCATCCTTAATGGAGAAAAGTTGAACACGTTCTCCCTCAGAACTGGAATAAAGCAAGGATTCCCACTTTCACCATTCCTGTTCAACATAATACTGGAAGTACTAGCCAGAGCAATCAAACAAGAGAAATAAATAAGGGTAAACAAATTGGAAAAGAAGAAACCAAACTATCTCTGCATGCTGATGATATGATCTTTTATGTAGGTAATCTTAAAGGTGAAGTTCACTTCAAAGACTTCTGGACTTGATAAATGAGTTAACTGAAGTCTCAGGATACAAAATCAACTCACACAAATCAGAGGTACTGCTATACAACAACAGCAACAAGCTGAGATTTAAATCAAGAACTCAATTCCATTTACAATGATAGACAAAAAGCTAAAATACCTAGGAATATATTTAACAAAGCAGGTGAAACATTTCTACAGGAGGAACTAAAAAACACATTAAAAAAATTGTAGAAGACACAAACACATGAAAAAAATCCTATATTCAAGAATTGAAAGAATCATCATTCTTTAAATGACCATTTTACCCCAAATAATCTACATATTGAATGTAATACTTAAACTACCAATGTCATTTGTCACAGAATTAGAAAAAAAAATCCTAAAATTTATATAGAACCAAAAAAGAGCCAGAAGAATCAAAACAATCCTAGGCATAAAGGACAAAGCAAAGACATCACATTATCAAATAGTACTACACGACTTTGGTTATGAAAAAAGCATAGTACTGGTACAAGAGCAGCTACATGGACCAATGGAACAGAATAGAGAATTCAGAAATAAACCCAAATATCTACAACCAACTGATCTTTGACAAGAAAATACACTGGGAAAGGACATTCTATTCAATAAATGGTGCTGGAAAATTGAATAGCTACATGCAGAAAAATGAAGCTTGGTCTATTTCTCTTGTCATATAAAAAGAAATTATATGACAAGAGAAATTAAAGACTTAAATGTTAGACCTGAAGCCATAAAAATTCTAGAAGAAAACCTAGGAAAAACTCTTCTGGATATAGACCTAACATATAACTTATGATTAAAACCCCGAAGACCAATCAATGCAACAGAAACAAACATTTTAAAAATGGGACTTAATTAAACTAAAGACTTCTGCATAAAAAAAGACATAATCAGCAGAATAAACAGGCAACCTACTGAACATGAGAAGATATTTGGAAACAGCACATCTAACAAAGGACTAATTTCTAGAATCTCCTAAACATATAAACAATCAGAAAGAAAAAAAATCAGATAACACCATTAAAAAGTGGCAAATTGTCAGAAGCCGTGGTTCATAACTGTAATCCCAGCAATTTGGGAGGCCAAGACAGGAGGATCATTTGAACCCAAGGGTTCAAGATTAGCTTAGGCAACATAGCAAGACCTTATCTCCAAAAATAAATAAATAAATAAAATAAAAAGAATAATAAAAAGAGAAAATTAGCTGGGCATGGTGGCACATGCCTATAGTCTCATCTACTTGGGAGGATGAGATGGAAGTATCGCTTGAGTTCAGGAGGTTGAGGTAAGGTGAACTGTGATCATGACACTGTAGTCCAGTCTGGGTGATAGAGTGAGCCTCTGACTGAAAAAAAAAGAAAAGAAAAGAAAAGGAAAGAAAAGGGGAGGGAGGGAGAGGCAAATGACATGAACAGGCATCATAAAGAAGATATGCAAATGACCAACAGACATATGAAAAAGCTTAATATAACTAATCATCAGAAAAATGCAAAGTAAAGCAGAATGGCCATGATTTAAAAATCAAGACAGATAGAAAATAGATATTGGCATGGATGCAGTAAAAATGGAGCACTTATACAATGTTGGTGGGAGTGCAAATCAGTACAACCTCTATGGAAGCTGGTATGGAGATGACTCAAAAAATTAAAAATAGATCTACTATTTGATCTAGCAATCCCATTACTAGGTATCTATCAAAAGGAACAGAGTTTGTTATACAAAAAAGACACCTACACTCGTATTTTTATTGCAGCACAATTCACAATTGCAAAAATGTGGAATCAAACTAAATGCCCTTCAGTGCCCATCAACAGATCAGTGAAAAATGAAAATGTGAAAACAATTATATATATATGAATACTATTCAGCCATTAAAAACATGAAATAATGTGACTTGCAGCAATTTTAAACCATTTTTTTGCTCACACTTGTAAGTGAGAACATGTGTATTTGGTTTTCTACTTCTACATCAATTCGCTGCATCCATGTCTCTACAAAGAATGTGATTTCATTTTTGTCATCTCTGTAGTATTTCATGTTGTATATGCACCATGCTTTTTTTATCCAGCCCACCATTGATGGGCATCTACCTAGGATAGTTTTATGTCTCTGCCACTGTGAATAGTGCTCCTGTCCTATTAACTGGTATCTGTTTATTTTTCAGATCTTAGCTCACAAGTGGTTTTCTTGATGAAGTCTTTCCTGACTTCTTAGTTAAGTTTGTGTGTGTATGTGCCTGTGTGTGTGTATGTGTGTGTATTTGATTTATTCTTATCTCCCCCAAGTAGACTTACAGTCTCTTGAGAGTGGTTGTGTCTCTTCTGGTTGACCTTGTATTTTTAGCACCAGCACTAGGTTTAGCACAAAAGTAGATGCTTAATAAGTATTTGTTGCCGGGCTCGGTGGCTCAGCCTCTAATCCCGCGCCTTTGGGAGGCTGAGGTGAGTGAATTGCTTGAGTCCGCGGGTTTGAGACCCACCTCGGCAACTTGGCGAGACCTCATCTCTACAATAAATCAAAAATTAGCTGGTCGTGGTAGCTCGCACCTGTAGTTCCAGCTACTTGGAAGGCTGAGGCGGAAGGATCGCTGGAGTCCAGCAGGTCTAAGCTGCGGTGGCCGGGAGCGGCCACTGCACTCCAGTCTGGGTGACAGAGTGAGACTCCAACTAAAAAAAAAATTTTGTTATTGGAATAAATGATGCATAGTAAGTGTTCAATATATATTTAGGCAAAGCATCTCTAATTCTTGTTAGATTAGTAGTGAAATTTTCTCCAAGTTCAGCATTCTATCTTGGTCATCAGGACAAAAGTTCTAAAGCTTGTATTTTGGGAGTCTGAAGTTTGGGAGAAAAGTACATAGGACAGGAATTTAAAATTTTTGTTTGTTATTAAGGGCAACAACAAAAAACAACAAAAATATATCCATTGTCTCCATCATTACATAAAAGAAAGACCATTTTACCACATGAAGAGTAGGAAGGACATAACTTCATAAAACTAAACAAAACAAAAAAGTAGCCCTTGACAGACAGGTATAGTTGACATCATTGCACTGACATTTTTGCTACAGAAAAATTCTGACACTGGTATATGCACTTGATTCATGTCTTTAGTACTTTCTAGCTGCATGATCTTGGATATGTAATTTCACCTCTCTGCACCTCACTGCCTCCTTCTTGGACTGGTTCTTAGGATGAAATGATTTGGTCTATGTAAAGCACTTAACATGTCTGACTCCATGAACCACAGTGGTTAATGTATGCAATAATATCATCATTGTTACTAACTAGAGACAACAGCACCACCCAGTGGTTATGGGCCTGGGACACAGGTAAGCAATCAGAGGCACCCAGAGGCAGTGAATGATAAACCTTGTATTATGGCCAAGGCTGCAGCCAGAAAAGGAAGTCAAGCCATCCATATTCATGGAATCAGACTCAAACATGTTCATATACCTGAGAATAAAGTTTGTTTCTGAGAAGCTACTGTCCAGGCTGTCAGTCCTAGAAGAGAGACAGAATATGAAATCTCTCTCTTTGGGCTTTCCCAACTGCAGAGTTGCTACACTGAGGTGGGACACATATCCTCTTTACAGTAGTTGACATGGCAGTGGAGTCTTGACACTATCACCTTTGAATATGGGGGCTCAGGGTGGAGCGACTGTCAGCCACAGAACTCCCCATCTCTTGCTTTCCTTTCAGGTCTGAAAAATGATAAAGGATAAACAAACAATGTGAGAGCCTTCCTGTGACTGTCACAAAATGAGAACAAACATAAGTTCTGTGCTGTCCCTGATAAAGGTCTTGTACTAATGAAGAAATTAGCCCCTGGAAACAGCACTTTATTCTCAGAATACTAGTTGCAGGAGAGCCTGCCAGACTGAAAGTAGATGTGAGCACTCTCTCTTCTTACCTTCATTCTCTGGTGTGAAAGAGTGATAGGGATTTTTTTTCTTTCCTGTGTCTGATTGCCGTATTTTTAGCCAGTGGGCTTGTGGAGGAAACCCGATGAGGGACAAAGAATGTTGGCTCTGAGGGTAGGAAGTCTTTTGTCAGAATCTCAGTTCTGTCAGTGGCTGATTGTGTGAACTTGAGTAAGGCATTGTCTCCTTGACCTCATTTCTGTATCTGCAAACTGGGGATAATAATTGCACATTCCTCAGGGACTACATGTGAGCACTGACTTTGCTAATTTATTCTAAACCTCAGGGATCATGAATGACAGAAGTGGGTCATATCCAGGGCAGCAGGGAGTGGTGAGGATTGCAGTAAACAAGGAAACACAAATTCCATGTAATAGAGGAAGCCACTGGTCAGCATCATTTGATGTAGACACTTTGGCATTTGATCCCCAACATTACAAATGACCTCAAAATTTTAGCATTTGTTTCTTTGTTCAACTGCCTGTAGGTGGGCTTTGGCATTGTTGAACTCAGTTGAATTAAGAGACTAGATTTTGTTGGCAGTGAGCATGGTAGAAAGTAAGAATTCAGTGCTGCCATGTTTGAGAGAACCAAGAAATCAACTTTGTGTTCAAATGCTGCAAATTAAGAAACACTTTAAAATCAATACACTGTGATCCAGACAAAACTTCTATTAGCTGTGTGGCCTTAGGCAAGTCCCTTAACATCTCTGAGTTTCTGTTTCTTCATAGTAATGGAAATATGACTACACCTGTGTAACAGTTTATATAGATACTCCTGATACTAGCAATTTATATAAATTATTTTATTTAACATTTATCTTTTGGTGACGAGGTCGTGTTACTATTACCTCTTATTTCACAGATGAGGAAACAGAGGCATGGAAGGACCAGGCAATTTGCTGAGGATCCAACAGCTGGAGACAGACTATTGAGAAACTTTAGAATAAGATCATGCATGCAAAGTGGTCTGAGAATATTAGATATTGTTGTGTCATCATCATCATCACTATTGTTAATTGTTAAAATGGCAGAAGGTAAGGTAATTTGATGACCAAGGAAGCCACTGGTCTTGGATTGATCTGTCAGACAAAGGCCATGGGCAGCTCTAAATTATGAGGCATGTATTTCTTGGCCACTTTAATAGTTCCTTCCCACACATACATTGGACAGCCTTGCAGGGGTTTCCTGGAATGATAATTAGATCTAGGCCCTTGGTTCAGTCAATATATTCTCATCTCAGGGTGACCAAGCCAATTATAATCAATAATTTATAATTTAAGTTGTTCTGAAAGGAAGATGAATTTGCTCTTTGTCAAAAGGGCTGTAAAACATGACAGCCAGCCCCTAAAAGCAGTTGACATGGGAGTGGAGAGCTTACAAAGTCTGAAGAGAGGCTAGGCAATTTAAAGAAGAGACAAAACAGAGGATAAAGAAGACTGACTTCTGTCCAGTGGGCTTTGGTTAGGGCTGGCTGCAGCTCCTATTGGGACCCACTCAGGGAAGTCATGGTGAGAAAGCAGATTTGACTGACAGTAAGATGTGATAGGAATAACATAGGTTTTCGAGTTGGGAAGAACTGGATTTGTATTTCAGCTGTGCAATTCTCTACTCTGGGCAATTGGGTTAATTTCCTTTAGATTCAAATTTCTCACCTGTAAGATGGGCAAATAACTGAACCTGTTGCATAAATGAAGACAAAATTAGGCTATCTGTGCAAAGTACTTGTTTCACCACAGTGTGAGGCTGTCAAGTATGCTTAACAAAAAGGAACTGTGAAGTCAGGTGGATCTGAGAGCAAATCCTGCCTCTTTCACCCCCTAGCGAATAAGCTTGGGGAAATCATTCCATCACTTTTGTCTTCAGTTTTCTGGGTTCACAATAGAAGGAGCTCTCCAAGGTGGTTGTTATAATTAAATTGTACAATACACATAAAAGTCAATCAGCACAGTGCATAGAACATAGTGTGAGTTAACAGAAAGCTGACATCATCTGTGCCAATCAGATTATCACCGATCCCACGCTGAGCACAGGGTTGGCTCTCCATGAACGTTGACTCAATTGTTCAATGAGTTTATTTTTGCTAAAATATGCTCACCCCACATTGGGTAATTTGAGGATACCTTAATTTTAAAAATTGACACTAAAATATACTTAAACAGTCATTAAAATTATACACACATGGACTATTTACAAAGGTATGAATGGGACATGGGAAAACCAATACGTGATAGTGCTGACTGTCAGGGCTATGCCAATGTGGAGCCATTGCCACCCTGGGGTAGATAAAAGAACTGTTTCAGCACTTTCTTTCCGAACCATGTGACCTTGTAGTGCTCCAGTAGAATAGAGAGAATGAACATCCTCACCCTCATTTGTTTGGGGCCTGACCATGTGATGTGTTTAGGTCAACACAATAAAGCCCATGGAGCTGAACCCAACTGACAGCCTAGGCCATGATCAGCTGAAACCACCATCTATAGAAATCAAAGCCCATCTATAGATCTTTGAGAAAAAAACAAAAACAAAAACAAAAAAACCAAAACCTAAATGTTGGCTCCTATAGCTGCTGAGATTTTGAGGTTGTAATAATAATAAAATCTGACTAATACTAATCTCTAGATTAGAAGGGGCACAGAAGGTACAATTACTGAATTGGGCTGCCTGAGAGGGGCTGTGGCCTTTGGTAGAGGGGAAGTTAGCAACTCACCCATAGTCCCTTCCTTCTCTTCTGTCTCCTGTCAGTGCTTCCTGTTGGCTGAACTCAACTAGGAGTGGACAGCATGGGAACCACCAAAGATTAGCCACCTGCCACAGAACATGGTAGAGAAGGATGGAGAGTGGATGTGGAAGGCAAAAGAGAATTATCCAGAGCAATTAAGGAGGTAGGAGGGCTCCTTACAGTGGAACTCTTACATTAACAAGTCATTGCTAAGGGCTTTGTCCAGAATACCTGTCTACAACCCTTTGGGCATATTTTTCTCCCCTTTGGACAACTTTTATCCAACTCTATCCTTAGCCTCCCTGTTTTCCCTTGTGCTGCCTGATCATTGGGAGCACTCTTTGCAATTTGAAGCTCAGTGGAGTTAGCCAGTAGGTCTCCCTGAACAACCCTGCAATTATTTCAGAATTTTTTCCCTCCCCGATCCATCAGCCAAACAGAAGGTGTTCCCATAATTATCAATTCCCAACATTGTCGGGAGCCGCAACTCCTAACAGAAGGCAAAGTAAGGGTTACCTGAAAATGGGAAAAACGCTGGCTGGGAGCAAGGCCCCAGCTAAAGTGGCTGTGCCGGAGGCAAAGCCCCATGGATCCCATTGATGGGCCCCCTTTGATCTTTGAGAGTGTGTGCATAAGACAGAAAGTACCCTTTTCTGATGAAGCATTAACTAATAAGCGAGGATGATGTATTGGTGAAACTGAAGTTTGAGACATGAATAAGGAACACAGCAAAAGCACAGCCATTAGAGATGTTAGAGAATGTTTAGTTACCTTCATCTCTATAAAAAGCAAAACCATTGTGTATAAAGAAAATCAAAGAACTTTCTCATTCTTTATTTTAATGGTTAACAGACCCTATACTAAAATAACACCTTGGACGGGTAAGATGGAGAAGAAAGCTTGTGAGAACTGAGACAAGTCAATCCTGAGGGCAGCTGCTTTTAAACATAATTTTAAAAAGTATAGACATAGTAGATATAAGTTTGTAAGAGTAAAATGATTTAGTAGTATAAGTATAATAATATAGGAGAGAATAGTTAAGTAGATAAAAATAGGATGATGATTAAAGATAATTAGATAAAAAATAATTAAATAGAAAACAAATATAGGATATGAGTAGTCAAGTATAATTCATATAAAGGTTGTTAAGCATTATTAGATTATGATTCATATAAGTAAAATAAGAATAAAGATAGATACATAATAGGAAAGTTTATAGGAAATAATTAAGAAATAATAAAGTTAGTTATAAGAAACAGTAAAATTAGTTATAGATGTAAATGCCAATATATTGCTGTAAAGTTACATGTAAGAATTGCTAGAACTATGATATAAAAGGGGTAAGGGTTAAAAGGTTACAGTTAATTATTTTTAGCAAAAATTGTTTTGTTCCTGTCTGTTGGTTTTAACATAATGGAAACAAAAAAAGAATAGGGAGGATCAAATAAATCATTGTAGAACATGTGATAGTAAAACATAATGTAAGCTTTTGTGGGCATATGAGTGAGGGGGTTAAGGGTTGAAAACGCCTTATATAAACATGTGAAAATTGAATAAACTTTGGAAGAGTCCCGAACTCGACCCAGGGAGTTGACTTGTGTCTTCTTCCTTCGCCGCATCTGATTCTCTCGCCTTAGGCGCTGACCTTTGTGTTGGAGCTGGACTCTGACAGATGGTGCCCGAATCAGGAACCTGAGAGCAGGTAAGTATTGTGTGTCATTTCAGGTGCGGACTTTGTCCAGAGAGTGCCATGGACCCCCTGTGAGTGAGTGCAGGTAAAGGATAGGACAAATAGATAAGAACTTTTGAGAAGCTGTTGTGCCTCTGTAACAGGGTAAGTAACAGGGTAAGTATGGGCCATTCTGGTTCTAAAGAGAGAAAAGCTTATTTAAGAATTATGGGAAAAGCATTACAACATAAAGGAATTAAGGTAAGCAAGGAAAAGTTAAATGTATTTTTAAATTTTGTTCAGAAGGTAATTCCTTGGTTCCCTGATGAGGGACCTTGGATTTGGAAACTTGGGATCAGGTTGGAAAAAATATTAAGAAATGGTATACCACCAACGGGGGATACTCAAATGCCTGAAAACACTTATTCCTTGTGGAATATATTAAGACAGGCTCTTATGACTAATCCTTGTTATGGTACTTTTTCTCAAACTGAGTCTGCCACTCCGTTGCTCAGTAGAACTTCTTCCAGAGCTTCTAAAATTATGCTAACCCAAGAGGAAGGACAATCTGACTCCAAGGAAGGGGAGAAAGAGGAACCCCCCGCTTATGGCCCTGATGATCAACTTTCCCTGAGGATGAAACAGATTTAAACTAGGAGGCCGCTAAGTATCACAATCCTGATTGGCCTCCCCCTACTTTGCCTACTGTTCCTCCGTTTTCCCTTATGCCCCCAGAAGATAAGGCAAGAAAGTATAAGCCAAGGTTTAGAGGAACTTTGCAGCAGGCTCATGAACAGGGGGAGTTGTTACATTGCTTCCCTGTTTATTTTGAATTTGAGAACCCACAATGGGAAGTTTTGCCTTTTAAATTACTCAAGGAGATTAAAACAGCTTGTCATGATTATGGGCCTACCGCGCCCCCTACACTCTCTCTTTAATAGAGGGATTAGGGGCGCAATGGATGGTTCCTTCTAATTGGCAACAATTGGCTAAAACCTGCTTATCTGAAGGAGGCTATTTACTTTGGAGAACAGAGTATGAAGATCAGGTGCAAATTCAGATGGCAAAAAGTCAAAATTGGCCACCAGATACATTTGTTATTGTTAAAGATATGCTGACAGGTACTGGGCAGTATGCCACATACAATGCTCAAGTAGTTTTCCCTAGAAAAGTGTATACTCAAATAAGCCACTGTGCTTCTACGGCTTGGAGAAAGTTGCCTGCTAATTCCACTCAAACTCTTTCTTTGTCTGAGATAAAGCAAAAGGCAGATTAAAAATTATGAGGATTTCATCTCCAAAATAACCACCACTGTCAAATGAGTAATTATTAGCAAAGAGGCAGCAGAAATTTTAGTAAAACAACTGGCTGTTGAAAATGCTAATAACACTTGTTAGCTTTAATAAGACTGATAAAAAAGACCGGCAATATAATTGATTATATCAGACAATGCTGACGATAATGATGATGATTAAAAACGCTTCCTTTTTGCCACCTTTACTGCACCTCTTTCTAAAGTTTTCCTTTAAAAGTTAAGAATACTGAAATAAAGCCTGAATTTAGTTACACTTTTCTTTTTCTTATAGGAATGCAGAAAGCTCAAGTAATAATAAACAAAAGTATATAAGTGATATAAATAATGTAAGTAATATATATAAGCAATATATATAAGCAATATAAGCTATATATATAAAGAATATATAAGTAATGTAAATAAGTAATACATAAGTAATACGTAAGTAATATAAGTAAAATAAGTAATATAAGCAATATAAGCAATATATATATAAACAATATAAGCAATATATATAAGCAATATAAACAATATATAACAAATAATATAAGTAATACATAATATATAAGTAATATAAGTAAAAGTATATAAGTAATAAGCAAAAGAATATCTCACTGCAGTCTTGCTTTAACTGTGGTCAAGTCAGACACATTAACAGAGGTTGTTTGGTTAAGCAAGGTATGGCTAACTTACATGGCACACTGTCGCCATTTACTGGGTCTACTTGACTAAAAACCTTGAGTCCCAATTGCCAAAAAAGGCTTTCATTAAACTAGAGAATGCCTATCTAAATTTCATAAAAATGGTACTCCTTTAAATCTACAACAAGCCACCCCAGCTCAGGGAAACTTCCAGAGGGGCCAGCCCCGGCCCCACCTGCCACCATGAACCTGTTCATACCTTCTGCTCCATCGCAGAACTCATTTGAGCCACCCCTGGGAGTACAGGACTGAACTTGTGTTCCTCCACCACAACAATATTAACTCCATACGTTCCAGTGACCCCAATTCCTACAGGAGTAAAGGGCCCTCTCCCGGAGGAAATAGTGGGTATAATATTAGGCAAAAGTTTCTTGTCTTTACAGGGAGTTTCCATTATTCCTTGAGTGGTAGATTCAGATTACACAGAAGAAATCCAGGTGCTTGTTGCTCCCCCTAGCAAAACTGCAGTTTAACAAAGGTCAGAGAATAGCCCAGTTGCTGCTCTTGCCTTGTCACAAAACAGGTAAAACTTTAACTAACCTGCCTAGAGGTAACTCTGGATTTGACTCTAGCTATGTTGCTTTTTGGGTTCAGGAGGTTACTAACTCTAGACCTCTAGAAGACTTATATATACAAGTAGTTAAGATTAAAGGCTTGTTGGACACTGGAGCCGATGTTTCCTATATTGCCGGGAAAATTGGCCTGCTTCTTGGTCTACTCAAAAAACTCCTTCAGGACTCATAGGCATTGGTCGAGTACCCTCAGTAGCCAATAGCTCTAAAATTTAAATTGGACAGATGAGACTTCAAAAACTTTTTGCCCATATGTTATTCCATCTATCCCCTTTACATTATGGGGAAGAGATATTCTTTATATAGCCCTAATGATAAGCTTCAGCACAAATGCTACAAATGGGCTATGATCCCTTTAAGGGACTTGGCAAAGATGGACAGGAAATGCAGGAACCTGTCCAAGTTAATGAAAAGACAAATAGAGCTGGCATTGGCTATTCAAATTTATCCATTGTTCCCAAGACCCTATTACCTGGAAAGCCAAGGAACCGGTTTGGGTGGAACAATGGCCCATACCCTTGGAAAAGCTTAAGGCAATCAAAAAACTAGTTTAACAACAATTAAAGGCTGGTCATATAGAGCCTTCTACTAGCCCCCCTGAATGGCAACCACTAGCCCTGAAAACACTCCTAGTTTTGTAATTAAGAAAAAATCTCATATATGGAGACTTTTACAGGATTTAAGAGCTATTAACACTACTATGGAAGCCATGGGAGCGTTACAGCCTGGATTGCTATACCTGTTAACTTTAATATTATAGTTATTGATTTACAGAATTATTTCTTTACTATACCTTTAAGCCCAGAGGATTGTAAACAATTTACATTCAGTTTACTCTCTGAGAATTTAAAAACTTTTGTTCCAGCTCCAGGAGGAGTCAACTCTCGAGGACTGAGACCTAACGTGCTATGGCAAATGAATGTAACTTGCTTTCCCAGCTTTGGTAAATTGTCTTATTTGTATGTGACTGTAGATACATTTTCTCATGTTATTTTAGCTTTGGCAAAAACTGGAAGAAGCCTACAAGGACGTGGTACAACATTTATTCTTTTGCTTTTCACAGCTAGGTATGCCAGAGCAACTGAAAACCAACAATGGTCCTGCATATACATCTAAATCTTTCCAGAAATTTTGCTTCCAATTTAATATTTCTCATTCCACAGAAATTCCCTACAATCCACAAGGTCAAGCCATAGTTGAAAGAGCTCACAAAACTTTAAAAAATCAATTAAGTTACAAAAGGGTGAGTTCAAGTATAGCTCTCCTCACCACATCTTGAATCACACTTTGTTATTAATCATTTAAATTTGGACTCTTCAGGCTATTCAGCTATGGCTAGACATTGAGATCCAGAAGAAAGTATAAAACCTCTGATAAAATGGAAGGCTCTTCTTACAGGAAAAGGGGAGGGCCTGCTTTATTTCATGCTCAAGTCAAACATGTTACTAATCATAATTTTTCTTATGAAGTGCATTCCAACTCCCTCCCTATTTGTTTTTATAATAATTCTGCTTTTAATAATTACCAGACTTCTGGCTTAATGTCTACCTTTAAGTCTCTGAGTACAGAAAGCCCTTATCAGGACAATATCAAGGATGGTTGGTGACTGGAGATGTTAATGCCTGGAGGAACCACCCCTAGCCGTGCGACTAGAGCTTCATCACCTCTCAGCATACCTGCTTGCCCCTTCAATGATATGGAAAAGGACTGGTCACTCATACGGCGAGATGCTGGCTTCCCGAAATGGAGAGACTGTGCTTATAACTCTAAGGTGGACTATCCTGTATCTGATGAAAGACTATATATTACTGACTGGGATTTTAATGGCTCTACACTTCACTTGCTGCAGCTAGAAGGCACTCCAATGGATGGGTACCCCCAATATTTTCATTTTAAATTGGAACCAGACAGGCCATTCAGGCTCATTTGTGGAGAGCCCTCACAGCCCTTCAACCAGTCAGCCTGTCTAAGCCTGTTGGACAAACTCAGCAGTACCACATTAGGGCATGCTTACAGTCCTCTTATGTGTTTTTAGTATGGAATGAGTACCAAACTGCTAAAATTGAGTATCATAACAATGTTTATAAGGTGTCTTGTACTAAGTGTATTTTAACTAATTATTTCATTAATGCCTTTTATGAAAGTTTTGCTATTCTTAAGCAGCCACCTTATTTGATGATTCCTGTACACTTGTCATCTCTTTAATATAATGAATATGGTTTGCAGACACTGCATGAGGTTAGTTCCCTTTTGGAAAGACAGAAAAGATTTTTGGCAGCTTTAATTTTAGGAATTACAGCTTTAATTGCCATTTTAGGATCTGTGGCAACTTTTGCCACTGCCTTGGTGCAGGAAGTACACACTGCAGAACATGTGAATGAGTTATCTCAAAATGTTAGTCTAGCCTTGTTTACTCAGAAACAAATACATAAAGGCATTATCAATAGATTAAATGCTTTAGAATCTGCATTAATATATATTGGAAATCAGATACAACATATTAAAGTACAGATGTCTGCTGCTTGTCATACCCAATATAAATGGATTTGTGTCACCCCAATGCCTTATGATGGCCAAAATATAACTTGGGCTGAAGTTCAGAAACATTTAATGGGAGTTTGGGGCTCTACTAATTCAACATTAAACATTCAACAGCTGCATACTCAAATCACGGCTATCTCTCAGGCTCATTTAGTTCCAATCTCCTTCTCTCAATTGGCAATTAATTTACTACTACTCTTACTCGTTTAATTTCTTCTAATTCCCTATGGAACTAAATTTACAATTTCGTAGCAGTCAGAGTAATTGTTCTGTTTTTGCTGTTTATCCTACCGGTCATTATCTGAAGATTGAGGACAGCTGTCCAACAAAACTCTGATGCTATCCACCTCACCATTTTAAAAAATTAAAAAAGGGGGAGATGTCGGGAGCCGCAACTCCTAACAGAAAGTAAAGTAAGGGTTACCTGAAAATGGGAAAAATGCTGGCTGGGAGCAAGGCCTCAGCTAAAGTGGCTGTGCCGGAGGCAAAGCCCCATGGATCCCATTAATAGGCCCCCTTTGATCTTTGGGAGTGTGTGCATAAGACAGAAAGTACCGCTTTCTGATGAAGCATTAACTAATAAGCGAGGATGATGTATTGGTGAAACTGAAGTTTGAGACATGAATAAGGAACACAGCAAAAGCACAGCCATTAGAGACACTAGAGAATGTTTAGTTACCTTCATCTATATAAAAAGCAAAACCATTGTGTATAAAGAAAATCAAAGAACTTTCTCATTCTTTATTTTTAATGGTTAACAGACCCTATACTAAAATAACACCTTGGACGAGTAAGATGGAGAAGAAAGCTTGTGAGAACTGAGACAAGTCAATCCTGAGGGCAGCTGCTTTTAAACATAATTTTAAAAAGTATAGACATAGTAGATATAAGTTTATAAGAGTAAAATGATTTAGTAGTATAAGTATAATAATATAGGAGAGAATAGTTAAGTAGATAAAAATAGGATGATGATTAAAGATAATTAGATAAAAAATAATTAAATAGAAAACAAATATAGGATATGAGTAATCAAGTATAATTCATATAAAGGTTGTTAAGCATTATTAGATTATGATTCATATAAGTAAAATAAGAATAAAGATAGATACATAATAGGAAAGTTTATAGGAAATGAGAAATAGTAAAGTTAGTTATAAGAAACAGTAAAGTTAGTTATAGATGTAAACGCCAATATATTGCTGTTAAGTTACATGTAAGAATTGTTAGAAATATGATATAAAAGGGGTAAGGGTTAAAAGGTTACAATTAATTATTTTTAGCAAAAATTATTTCATTCCTGTCTGTTGGTTTTAACATAATGGAAACAAAAAAAGAATAGGGAGGATCAAATAAATCATTGTAGAACATGTGATTGTAAAACATAATGTAAGCTTTTGTGGGCATATGTGTGAGGGGGTTGAGGGTTGAAAATGCCTTATATAAACATGTGAAAATTGAATAAACTTTGGAAGAGTCCCGAACTCGACCCAGGGAGTTGACTTGTGTCTTCTTCCTTCGCCGCATCTGATTCTCTCGCCTTAGGCCCTGATCTTTGTGTTGGAGCTGGACTCTGACACAACATATTTATAGGTATCAATTCAGTGGTAAATTAAGATCAGTCTTAATTGAACATAAATAATATGAACAATAAAAGATGATTGCAGAAGAAAAGTAGTGGGAGACTTAGGGAATAATTTCTTCAGTCTGTTCCTTTTACTTTCTCTTCCTCCCAATGCCTTTAGGAAAACTGTGTTCTAGAACTTCATTCACAAGAGTCCCAGCTCCATTCTGTGTTGTTTATTGTTTTGTTAGTTCAAAAAGTTTTTTGGCTTGGACAGGAGCAATTGAGCACAAAAGTGCAGAGCAAAAGTTTTGAGGTCAGCTTGAAGGTATAAAGCCCAAACTGTCCTCTTAGCAGCTGGGTGACTTTGGCCAGATGACCTTACCTAATTCCAGAACCAGAGGAGATAATCTCACACCAGACCCTAGTGTGCAATTGCCAGAATACTTCATTAATGTTCAATAAACTTGTTGCTACACATTTAAATTAGATTGGGGCTTTGGGAGTGTTATGCACTGCTTTGTCAGTGAGGTTCCACCAGCTCTTGGAAAAGCAGCACTCCTCTCCTTTCCAGGCAGGCAGAAGCCAAGGCATTCGTCAACCTTCCAGAGCTTTGGGCTGTACTGGGGAAGGAATTTCTCATAGGATCTGCCTGTTAGTTGTCCCCACTGTGGTCCACCCTCCTGTTAAGCATCCATTCAGTTCCCTCTGTTCTGGAGAAACAAACATTTGCCAATCCATGTAATATACTGGGACTTGTGAATTCTTGAATCTGAATATACATCTTTAGGCATCAATTCAGTGATAAATTAGGGTTGGCCTTAATTGTACACAAATAATATGTACAATGAAAGATCATTGCAGAAGAAAAGTAGAGATTGCTTAGGAAGCTATTCAGACGGGAGAGGTTATTGTCTGTTTCTATTCTGCTACCTCACACCTATTCCTATTCATTACCAATCTAGCTACCCATTCGCCCTTCCACACACCCCCACATACCCGTTTCTCATCTATCACTCTTCAAATTCTCCATCCATCTCTTTCTCCACCAACTTTACTCTCTTCGAACCCATCACCCCATTCACTCATCCATTCATCCAATCCACTCATCTGTCAACTATGAAAACTTCATTCCATCCATCAATTCATTTACCCATCCATCATCCGCCCACCTCATCTCTCACTACCCACTACCTGATCTCCCAACCACTCACACATCCCCTACACATCTATTCATTAACCCACCACCTGTCTACTCTCCCAGTCCATCACCTACATCATCCATCTATGCATTTTATCCATTCATTCATCCATCTATCAACTATGAAAACTCCATTCCATCCTTTCAGCCACTTGCCCCTTTTACCACATTTCCATTCACTACTCACTACCCAGTCTTCCAGGCAACCACACCTCTCTTACACAACCATCTATCCCATTCACTTACTATTCATCCACCCAGTCCATCACCCCATGTCTTCTCTCTGTCCACCAACCACCCATCCTACCCCAAATCCCACCCATTAACCATCCTCTACAGAGGCACCCATACTATCCATTTATTCATCTAAACCCTCACCACTCACTCGTCTATCCATTTAGAAAACATTTATTAATTATGCATTGTGTCAGACATGCCTAAGAAATTATTCCTTTTCCCAAGAGCCTGTATATACAGTTTGGAAGAGATATACTCTGAAATAAAAATAAAATAAAATATGTGAGAGCTAAATGGTCACAAGAATGAAATAATAGACACAGTGGACACTAATAAGGGGGGAGAAGGGAGAGGGGCTAAGGTTCAGAAACTACCCACGGGGCACGATGTTCACTATCTGGGGAATGGGCTACCTGAGACCCAATCCTCACCACTGCACAATATGTCCAAATAATGAGTATGCATGTGTATGCTATGAATCTAAAATTAACAAAAACTAAAAATAAAAAACTCACGTTTTAATAAGGTGTGACAAGCAACAGGCAGCATCTTGTATTGCTTATGCACATATGCTCTGAAGTCAGACCTATTTAACTCTGACTTGGTCTCTGCAACTTGCTAGATGAATGTCCTCATATTAATCACAACATTACATTATGCCTCAGTTTCCCCATCTGTTAAGGAGAATTAATAATTGTATCTACTTCATAGGATCATAGTGACCACTAAATAAGTTCACATTAAGTTAGCACATTGTGTGAGGGGGCCCAAAGAATTACAGACGTTCCCACTCCAGCTAACATTTGATGAGAAAATGAACTTCAGTCCTACAATTGCATGGAACTGAATTCCACCAATAGCCATCTGAGCTTGGAAGGGGATTCTGAACTCAAAAAGAAACACACTAGAAACCTTCATTGCAGTGTTGTGGGACCCTGAGAAGACCAACTAAGCCATGCCTGTACTTCCAACTCATGGAAATTGTGAGATAATAGTGGTTTGTTGTTTTAAGCCTTTAAGTTTGAGTAACTCGTGGATCTAAGTAACTAAGACATTTAAGTAACTGACCCAAGACTATATAATTCCTCTGTGATAGAGCCTAGATTCAGAAGAAAGAATCACCACACTTACTGAAAAATAGATAGCAAGAGGGGTTAAAAGCCAAGGTTTTCTGATTAACACTCAATTGATTGGAAAATTAAATTAATTAAAACCACTAATTCCCAGACCTTGTGATTAGTCAGGAATTTTCTGGATTTGAAATCTCAAATTTTCTGTGGCAATTGGGGGCAAATGCCATGGTTGTCATGAGGCTGCCATGGAAGTGCCAAGAGCATGGAGTTAGGAGAAGTAAGTTCCACTTCAGCTGTGATGCCAAGGTCTGATTCACATGCTTAAGTGTCTGCATTTTTATAATGTGATGAGGGTTTGATGAGAAGCAGTCATCTGATTTCATGCCTCTGTTTATTCCTCCCCATGGGAGCACATGGGATGAATAAATGAGAACTATGGACACAAGGCTTATGCCTCTTAAGTACAGAGAATGACTCTGTGGGGACCATGGTCTATCAATTAGACAGCCTTCACTCCCACTGCCAAAGGGACAATAGCAGCTCACAATCATTTAGACCTTTCTTGAGCCTAACACAGTGCTCATCTGAGACCTGTAGTTTATATAGGCAGGCTCACAACTTGGCCCCCCCCCTTTTTAGAGTCAGGGTCTCACTCTGATGCCCAGGCAGGAATGCAGTGGCAAGATCATAGCTCACCACAACCTTGATCCCCCGGGTTCAAGTGGTCCCCTGACCTCAGCTTCCCAAGTAGCTGGGACTATAGGCATGTGCTATGGCTGGATAATTGTTTAAATTTTTGTAGATTCAAGAGTTCACTATGTTGCCGAGGCTGATCTCATACTCTTGGGCTCAAGCAATCCTCCCACCTCAACTTCTCAAAGTATTGGCATTATGGACACAAGCCTCCCTGAATAGCCTAATTGGACATATTTTATACCATTATTCTTTAATATGTATTCATCATCTATTTATTTGGGGTCAGAAAAACTAAATTTATATTAATAAAATAGCATATGTGTTTCAGACTCCAAATGTGGATCAGGAATTTCGCATAAACACAGCAGAAGAAATGGAGAAACTCACATCTACTCATTCACACCCCAGGGTCAGTATGGAATCAATTACCTGAAAACATTGGGCAAAATGTTTTTTCCTTGTCTCTCTTTCCTTTTCTCACTTCAGCTTTTCTTTGAAGACATTAAAAGGATCAACATTTAGATTATGAGATAAATTTCCTTTCCAGAAAAGAGCTCTGTGCTATGCACAAGTGAAGTGGAAAATTTTCTACAGACCAGAGTTGATGCCAGTGACCAGTTTTTATTTTTATTTTTCAGAGACAGGGTCTTATTCTACCAACCAGGCTGCAGTACAGTGGTGCAATCATAGCTCACTGCAGCCTCAAATTCCTGGGCTCAAGCAATCCTCCTGCCATAGCCTCTTGAGTAGCTAGACTACATGTGAGTGTCACCACATCTGGATAACTGTTTCTTTAAAGTTTTTTTTTTTATAGAGATGGGATCTCACTATGTTGTACAGCCTGGTCTCAAACTTCTGGCCTTAAGTTAACCTCCCACTTTGGTCTTCCAAAGTGCGAAATTGCAGGCATGAGCCACCACACCCACTCAGTGACCAGAGGGTTTTTTTTTTCCACATGCGTGTCCCATATGCTTGTGTAGAGTGGGAGCTCTGATTTGCATTTTTAAAGTTCTGAGAGTGTGTAAATCTGCATTAATTGGCCCCAAATTTGTTCCCAATCCAGTCCAGGAGTGCTTTGGCACTCTGTCTGACTTGCTTGTCCCTCAACTTTGCCAGTCTCTGCCACTTACTTGGGAGAAATCATCTCATTATTTCTTCCCTGTCACTTTGTGAGGCAGATACATCTATAATTGTCTCCATTTTCCTGATGAAGAAACTGAGGCTTAGAGAGGTAGAAATTTGCATAATCTTAGAGAATCATTAAATAGCAGAGCTGGGATTCGAATCCAAGACAAATGGTACCAGAACTTGTGCCATTTTACTGGTGCTCAAATCCAGCACTCTTATTATTTGAGATTTATTTATTTATTTATTTATTTTATTTTTATTTTTATTTTTTTGAGTTGGAATCTCACTCTGTTGCCCAGACTGGAGTGCAGTGGCCGCTCTCAGCCACCGCAGCCTCGACCGCTGGGCCCCAGCAATCCTTCCACCTCAGCCTTCCATATAGCTGGAACTACAGGTGCGTACTACCACGCCTGGCTAAATTTTTGATTTATTGTAGAGATGAGGTCTCGCTGCCCAGGTGGGTCTCGAACCCGCGGGCTCAGGCAATTCACTCACCTCAGCCTCCCAAAGGCGCGGGATTATAGACTGAGCCACCAAGTCCGGCAAGATTCATTTATTTAAGATAAACTTATAAAGCTTCCACACCATGAAAGGTACTTACACAGAAATATTTATTAAATATTAGTGTATATTTGTTTCTACTAGGAGGAGACTATATCAAGGACGAGCCCCAATGTAGCCTGTATAGTGTAGAAGTGAGCTTCTTTGTCAAAATAAGTAGTGCAGTCCACGTACTTGAGCCTCCAACACAGAGAACAGTCTCTCCAGGAGTTTGAGAAACCCTGGTTCTAGTGCACCACAGTCTTGGTCAATATTTATTTGATTTCATACTTTTAATTCATTCATTTATTTGAGATTTACTGAGAGCCCACACTGGCAAAAACTGTTTTAAGTACTAGATGGTGAATTCGACAATGTCTCTGCTCTCATAGTTTTCATTCTAATATGAAAATAAAAGAAATAAATGTTAAAAATAAATAAAATATGGGGGGGCCAGCCCCTGCAAAGAGATTTAGAGGGTTCCTGGGAGGTGTGGTGGCATCGGTGATAATTCTGGAGAAATAAAGAGAAAGAAAGAGAGAGACGGGGGGAGAAAGAAAGAGACTGGACACTAGTGCAGAAACCATTTAATGGGATGAACCATTTAATGGGATGAACCATAAACTTTTATCCTAAAGTTTCACTGGTTAAATCACAAGACTTTCATGTGAACACAAAGCCAGGTGGGTGAGGGGCATCCCCTACCCACCAGGTGTTTCCTCAGGCATGAGGAAGAACAATCCCAATTAAATCACAAAATTTTACATAAACATAAAGCCAGGCAAATGAGGGACGTCCCCCACCCACCAGGTGTTTCCTCAAGCATGATAAAGGAGGATCCCAAAATTATCTCACTGTTCCTCATGCTTGGTTAATATTCCTCAAAAGCAACACAATTCTAATATCATAATATTCTAATAATCAATAACTTTTAAAACTTATGCATACACAACACCTAATGACCAACTTAAATCCCAATTCCTTTCTATTTTACACTAATTCTACCTACACTACAGAAACTCTTAATTATAGCCCAAACCAGTTCCTAAGGAATGTGGCCCAGCCCAAAGTTTGTGCTGGGCCATTTCTAGTAACTCTAGATGATTAACTATATTATTAAGATTGAAATAGCACTTTATATGTATATACTAATTCTACAAATATACTTTTAAATCTTATAAAGAAGCTTGTACCATATTAAAGGCTCCCAAATGTGACTTGAGTTTGAATTATGTTAAGTTTAAAGCCAAAACCACAGTCTGTGAGAAATGGGAACAATGGACTCCTAAAGTAAGCCATGCCTGTCGTACTCTCAGAGCTTCATGCTTAGATCATCAAAGTCCCTGCTAGTGGGACTTGCCAAACAGCAAAGAAGGGAAGAGGGAATGGGTCATCAGCTCCTGAACTCATCCTAGTGGTCTCAAGGTCTACAGCCCGCCTGGATCCCTAATGCTCAGGTTGACCTCCTTGGCTGGCTCCCAACAAAAATACTTTTAGAAAGCAATAAATAACATGAAGAAAACATGGAGTGATGAGACAGACAGCAACAGTGGGATCCATTTAGAGATTAGAATTGAAGGAGATCTGTCTGATGGGGTGACAAGCAGAGTTGAAATGCAGATGGTGAGGTGGAGGAAATGAGGACAAGCTTTGGGGGAAAAACATTCCAGGCACATGAAAGAGAAGCTGCAAAGACCCTGGGGCAAGAATGAGTGGGGCCTAGACAAAGAAGAGGAAGGGTGCAGTTCAGGTGGAAGACAGGGCAGCCTAGTGTGGCATGAGACCAGAGAGGCCAAAAAAGGTCAGTAGGACACTTAAGGGCAAAAAAAGAAACAAAATAAACTTGGATTATTATACTGAAGGCAGAGAAAAACATAGAAAAAGGGGCAGCAAGGTTTAAGAAATGTTTTTCAGTGGTCTCCATAAATGTCTTGGGAAAAATGTAAAAAGAGGTCCAAGAGCAGTAATAAGGAGAAAAAGTAGGAGGCTATAGCAGAAGTTCTAGTCCAGGACAATCTGAGAGATTTCTTGTTTCATATCATTTCAGTCATACTGGGATTCTTGGCAGTTTCTTTAAACTCACCAAGCTCTTTCATGCCTCATTGTTTTACATAGTGTACCCTACGTGCAACACTCTTTCAGCCCCTTTCTTTAACTAACTCCAATTATTATTTTCAGCCTCTTATACAATGTCTTTTCTTCTGAGAAACCTTCTGATCTCAAGTCTAGGTGAGTGCTCCTTGTTATTCACTCCCATGGAATTTATCTATTCTTCTTAGTAGCACCCATGGAACTTGCAACTATTCAGCAAACTACACCTTTCCCTGCCTTCTCCTCCATGAGTTCCAAGAAGGCAAGAATTTTATTATTGCCCCCACCCCATAGAAAGCACATAGACGCCCACAGCAAATATTTATTTTAGAAAATGGTATTTTGTTGAAATTCGTGACAATTTGAGATTTATGCTGCTGAGTCCAAATAATTTTTAAACAATTCAATAGAGTCAGTCTTTCAAGCAGATATTTTTCAGGGCAAAGTTAACATTGGCTATAAGCCATATGTTTGCTAGGAACAACATTAAGCACATGAAATTCACTTATTCATTTAATCATCACAATAATCACATAAAAGAGTAATGTTCCTCCATTTCTCAGATAGAAAACTGAGGATGGCTAAGTAACTTGCCAAGAAGACAGTCTGCCTATGTGATGGAGATAACAATTTGAATACAGGTCTGTATGGATGCAAAGTCTGTGCTCTTTGACTAATCATTCCTGAAGACAGGCACAAGCATTCTTTCAGCAAGTATTTGCTGAACATCATCTTCATTGATAGAGGATGGTATGATGTTGATTAGCATCTTGTAGGAAGCTAAGCCCTGGAGAGAAGAGTCTATGTAATGCTTATAATTTAGGAATACATTTGGCCCAGCCTAGAGAGCTGTTGAGATCAAAAGAACACAGTCTAGCAATCGTGGAAAGAATCACAAAGTAGCTCACATTCACTTGTAATTCCTCCACATTATGAAGGGTACTTACAGCCCACAAAAAAAAATATTTCTTATATCTTCTTTTTCCTTTACCACAGATTCCCTCATATTCTATAGCAACTCTCAACCCCTGTAACTACAGTCTTACTTGAGACCTTACTTTCCATTGTTAACTGATGCATATCTTTCCCTTATTTCTTCCATTTCTCCTTTAGATTTTTTTTTTATCATTGAAGCTCCTAACAGATGACAAAACACAAAGCAGCCCTTCTGACAACCTGATGAAAGCCATGGACTATTTAGCAGATAAATACATGAGTCATGTGTACACACACACAGAAACACTATTTTTCTTAATTATAAAGATGTGGGGTACAATTCAGGGTTAGGTATACAAAAGTTGATTACACAGGAACCCTTGTGGATGAGGTGTGCCCCTTGCTCCCCTAGCAGTTTCCCTCAACTGCCTCTCCCACCCCCCCTTGCTGACAGTTTCCCATTACTCCCAATTCCTTTCTTATAGTATTATGGTAATTGTTCAAGGTACACTTATGAGAAAGAACATATGGTACTCTATTCTTTATTTTTGTGATAGATCACTGAGTATGATAGACTCTAAATCCATTCAACTTGCTGTTAAGTCCATATGTTTGCCTTCTTTAAGGCTGCATAATACTCCATTGTGTATATATACCACATTTTTAAATTCAGTTCAGTTTTGATGGGCAGCATGGTTGGTTCCAATTTTTGCTATTGTGAATAGAGCTTCAACAAACATACGTGTGCAGGTATCTTTTTAGTAGAATTAATTGAGGTCCTCTGGGTATATTCCCAACAGGGGAATTGCTGGGTCATATGGAAGATCAATTTCTAGTTCTTTCAGAAATTGCCACACTGTCTTCCAAAGAGATTGCACTAGTTGCATTTCCACCAGCAATGTAGAAGCATTCCTTTTTTATCTGCATCCTCACCAGTATCTGTTGTTGTTTGTTTTGTTAATGACGAACATTGTTACTGGATTAGGTGGCATCTCAATGTGGTATGATTAGCATTTCTCTGATGTGGAGTGAGGCTGAGCACTTTTGCATGTGTCTGTTTGCTGCCCATATATCTTCTTTCAAGAAGTGTCTATTCATGTCTTTTGCTCACTTTTTAATGGGGGTGTTTTTTTTTTCCTTTTGGCATGTTTGAGTTCCTAGTAGACACTAGATGTTAGGTTTTTGTCGGACATATAGTTAGGAAATATTTTTTTCCCCATTCTGTGGCTGTCTCCCTGCTCTCTTGGTGAGTTCGTTTGCTTTGCAGAAGCTTGTCTGTTTAATGAGGTCCCACTTGTCAATCTTATTTCTTATGGTCTGGGCAGTTAGGGTTTTGATAAGGAATTGGTTGCTAGTTCCAACAGCCATAAGGATGTCCCCTGAATTTTCTAAGATTCTTATAGTTTGAGGTTTTACATTTATGTCTTTGATCTATTTAGAGTTAATTTTTGTGTATGGTGATAGTTAGGGGTACTGTTTCAATTTTCTGCATGTGATCAGTCATTTTTCCCAGCACCATTTACTGAATAGGTTCTCCTCCCCCAGTGGTGGTGGTTGTTGGCTTTGTCAAAGATGAGTTGGTTGGAAGGCTGAGGCGGAAGGATCGCCAGAGCCCAGCAGGTGAGGCTGCGGTGGCTGGGAGTGGCCACTGAACTCCAGTCTGGGTGACCGAGTGAGACTCCAACTAAAAAAAAAAAAAATAGATGAGTTGGTTGAGAAATTGAGGTTTTGCTTCAGGAATCTCTATCCTGTTTCATTGGTCTATATGCCTGTTCTTGTACCAATATCAGGTTGTTTTGTTTACTGTAGCCTTGTAGTAAAATGTAAGCCTTATAGTAAAGTGTAAGGAAGTGTGATACCTCCTGCTTTGTTTCTTTTGCTAAGGATTGTTTTGGCTATTTGTGGTCATTTAAGTTTCCGTAGGAATTTCTGTATTGTCATTTCCAGGTCTGTGAAGAATGATGTTGGTAACTTAATGGGTATTGCATTGAATCTGTAGATTGCCTTTGGTAGGATGGACATTTTAACAATGTTGATTCTTCCTATCCATGAGCATGGAATATTTTTCCATTTGTTTGTGTCTTGATGGATTTCTTTGAGCAGTGTTTTGTAGTTCTCATTGTAAAGATATTTCACTTCTCTGGTTAGGAAGATGTCTAAGTATTTGATTTTTTGTGTGGCTATTATGAATGGCATTGTGCTTTTAATTTGGGTCTTTGCCTGCTTGCTGTTGGTATATAGGAATGCAAATGTCTTTTTCACATTTATTCTGTACCCTGAAACTTTGCCAAAGTCCTTTATCAGTGCAAGTAGGTTTTTGACAGTTTCTTTTGGATTTTCAAGGTATAGGACCATATCATCAGCAAAGAGGGATAACTTGACTTCCTCTTTTCCTATTTGGATACCACTGATTGTCTTCTCTAGTCTCATTGTCCTAGCTAGGACTTCCAACACAATGTTGAACAAGAGAGGTAAGAGTGGGCAGCCTTGTCTTGTCCCAGTTTTCAGGGGAAATGATTTCAGCTCCTGTCTGTTTAGCAGTATTTTAGCTGTTGGTTTATCATAAATGGCACACACTATTTCTTCTATACCAAGTTGCCTGAGGGTTTTTATCAAGAAGGGATGCTGGATTTTATCAAAAGTTTTTTCTACATCTCATGATATAGTTATGTGGTTCTTCTTTTTACATCTGATGATGTATTTAATTACATTTATGGTCTTGTTAATTCATCCTGGGGATGAAGCCTACTTGGTCATGGTGGATGATTTTTGAGATGTGTTTGTGGATCTGATTTGCTAGAATCTTATTAAGGATTTTTGTATCTATGTTCACCTATGTATCTCTCTCTCTCTTTTAAAAAAATCTTTACTTGGTTTGGGTTTCAGTGTGATGTTAGCTTCATAAAATAATTTGAGGAGAATTCCAACTTTTTCAATTGCCTGGAATACTTTCAGCAGAATTGGTATCTGCTCCTCTTTGTACATTTTGTAGAATTCTGCTGGAAAGCCATCTAGTCCAGAGCTTTATTTTTTTTAAAGTAGTTTTCATATAACAGAGTCAATTTCCTGGGTTTTTATTAGTCTATTTAGTGTCTCAATGTCTTCTTGTTTCAATCTGGTGAGGTTTGGTGATGTCAAAAATTTCTTCATTTCATTTATATTATCAAGTTTGTTTCCATATATGCATACATAGTAATTTCTGACAATCTTTTGTATTTCTTCAGGGTCAGTTGGGATTTGATCTTTTGTATTTCTGATTGTGTTTATTTGGACTTTTTCTCTCTTTTTTCTTGGTTATTCTGGCTAGAGGTTCATCAGTCTTGTTAATTATTTCCAAGAACCAGCTTTTTGTTTTGTTGATGTTTTCTCTGATATTTTTGTCTTCTATGTTCTGTATTTGGGCTTATTTTGGTGATTCGGATATTTGTCTGATGTTCTGCTGAAGCTGGGATTCTGGTGGTCTTCTCTTTCCAGCTCCCTTAGGTGATTTGTTAGGCTCTCAACTCGTGATCTTTCCATTTTCTTAATGTGTGCTCACAGAGATATAAATTCCCTTCTCAGAACTAATTTCATGACATCCCAGAGGTTTTGATAAGATGTTTCTGAATTTTCATTTGTTTCCAGATATCTTTTAATTTCTGCTTTGATTTCAATACTGACCCAGTAGTTGTTCAGAATCATGCTGTTTAGTGTCCCTGTCTTTGTGGGCTTTGGGGAAATTTTGTTGGTGCTGATATTTATTTTTATTCCACTGTGGTCTGAGAAGGTGCATGACAATATTTCAACCTTATGGAATTTGTTTATGCTTGATTTATGGTCAAGAGTGTGATCAATCTTGGTGTACATTCCATGTGGTGATGAGGAGAATGTATATTCTGTGGTTGTCATGTGGAATAATCTATAGATATCTATTAAGTCCATTTGGTTGAGTGTCAAATTCAGGTTCTAGATCTCCTTGCTGATTTTTTTCCTCAATGATCTATCTAGGGCTTTAGTGGGGTATCATGTCCCCTGCTACAATGGTGTTAGAGTCAATATAATTTTTAGTTTACTTAGTAGCTGCTTTATAAAATGCTGGTGTCTCCTGTAAAGGTGGTCTGGAAGCTGCATAATCTCTTAGATATTGGATATCTGGGAAGGATTTTAATTCTCCATCACTGATGAAGCTGAGTTTGGCTGAGTAGAAAACTCTTGGCTGAAATTGTTATCTTTGAGGACTTCGAGTATTGGACTCCAGTCCCTTCTTGCTTGTAGTGTTTCTGCCGATAATCTGCTGCTATTCTGATTGGTTTTGCCTGGTAGGTTGTCTGACCTTTCTCTCTTGCTGCCTTTAGGATTTTTTCTTTTGTTTCTGTTTTGTGTAAGCAAATTACTATGTGCCTAGGGGATGGTCTTCTCATTTGTTATCTTGTGGGATTCTCTTTGTCTCTTTTGCTTGACTGGCCACATCTTTGTTGAGATGGGGAAAGTTTTCTTGGATTACCTCCAAGAATACTTGCTCCAAGTTGTTCCCCATCTTTCTTCTTCTGGGATACCAATCAGGTATAGGTTCAACCTGTTGATATAATTGCATATCTCTTTAGGTTTTGTTCTTTCTTTCTGAGTCTTCTTTCTATGTTTTTACAGATCAGGTTAATTTCATGTTCTGGTCTTCAAGTTCTGAGATTGCTTCTTCAGCTAGATTAATTCTGCTTTCCCTGCTTGTCATCTTGTTATTCATTTCCTGGATGACATTTTTTATTGTCAAAATCTCTGTTACAAGTTCTTTCAGTGTTGCATCTTGTCTTTCTTGAGTCTTATTCACTCTTTCCATCCATTCCTTAATCTCTGCCATATTCTGGGGCCAATCATTGATGACTTTCATTGTTTGGACACCAAGTTCTGATTTTTCAGGAATTTTCTCTTTGTTACACTTGAAATTGCCTATAATCTTCCTTTGGGTTTTCTTCATTTGTGAAGATCTTTTGTCTTTCTCTTTAGTTCTGTTGTTCAGTGTCAGTGGAAGAGAATTTCCCATCTGATGTTTGCTCAGCTCTCTATTCTTCATTGATTTAGGCTCTGGATCTGTTCTATTTTGAAATAGGATGGCGGGTGGGAAGCTTTGCTGTCTCTTGTAGTTTTTGAAAGTCAAATAAAGTAGGTGATGGGGCACTAGAATTCAGAAGCTTCTTGCAAATTCCAATATTTACTGATTGTGGTATGTGTTCCCTGAGATCCACTTCCCACCATCACTCTATATGACAATGCAACACCAAAACCAATGCAAAAGACAATTGAACACACACACACACACACACACACACACAGACATACACACTCCCCAAAACAACTGGAATAGCAACAAAGTGAAGCAAAACATACAACAGGAAACCAAGAAAATTGAACACACACACACACACACACACACACATGCCTAGCACAAAGTGAATGGAGAAGAAAAACAGAAAGATGGGGGGAAAAAAGAAATTCAGATTGAACCCTCACCTTAAACTATAAAAAATAAAAATAAAAAACAGAAGAACAAAAGAGCAAAAATGTACTACCAACAATAGAATTGAAAGATGAACACTCAGTCATTCACATGCACACATAAACAGAAAATAGCAAACCAAAGAAGAAAGAAATAGAAAAAGGAAAGAAAAGAAAGAAAAAAAATGAGGGAGGATGCAGATTAACCCTCACATACACTTTCATGCACAAAGGAAAATATTTTTGGAATAGATGCACTAACAAACAAACGGGCACACACACACAAAAATTTTTTTTAAATAAAACTTAAAAAAATACCTGCCCTCCTGTGGCAGTCTCTGTAATTGCTCCTCTTGTCTTGTCTCTCCTACAGTGCTTCCACCTCTTTTGTTCTTTCCCCAGTGTCAGGAGCAAGGAAGGATGAGGGGTAGTGGGCGGGGGGAGCTGCAGTCTTCTCCTACCATGCTCCTATAGTCAGGGAGATCTCCTCTGGTGAGGAAGTGCAGGACTGTCTCTTCCCCAGGTGTATACTGGGGTGGGAGTGCCCCACCCATGCCTATCCTGGAATGGAGTTCTCCTATTGTGACTGACATCCAGAATCTGCCTGCGTTTGTCCCTCTCAGTTGTGGCCCAGCTGTGTGGGTCTGATGTTCAGAGGATTGCTGGTGATGAGGGGGTTTGGGCCAGTCCTGGACTCACCACTGATCCCTTTGGAGTCCTTCCTCATTCTTTTCTGGACACACCCTTTGTCCCATAGCTGAATCAGGATGGGGGTAAGATGCCTGTGACTCAGAACTCGTCAGGTCCTTCCAAATATTTTGCTTTCAGAATATTTCCTCTGGGTCACGATCAACTCCTGAGTAGTTGATCTGCCAGTCACAGAGATCGGGTCTGTTGCTCCATGGTGAGCAATTCAGAGCACTTTCCTGCTCCATCTTCAAGATGGTGGTGGGGTGGGTCTCTTGTCCTCTTCCATGGGACTCTAATTCTGGACTCACTCTCAGCCCCTGCTGCCAGTGTCCAGCCAGGCACTGAGGTGGTGAGGCAAAGCTTGGAGATGGCAGTCTCTCCTGCTGCAGTGGTGAGGTAGAGCTTAAGGTAGTCTTCTCTCCCTACCAATTCTTCACAGGAAAACTTTTGAACATTTAAAAAAATGGTGCTTGTCTTCTGTGACCTCAGAAAAGCCAAGGACCAAGCAGAGAAGCTGCAGCACCTGCTGTTGCACCAGGGCCCTGGCCACTTATTCACAAGCTCCCACTTAGTCTGTCAGCATTTTATTCCCAGTAAGGTTTTTTTGATTTGGAAAAACATGGTGCTTGGCTTCCTCATCCTAGGAATCGCTAGGATTCAAGTCAAGCAGCTGCAGCACCAACCACTGCACCAGGAGAGCCCTGGCTGCTAACTTCCTAGCCCTCACTCACTCAGCCTGCTCATTCACCAGTATGTACACAAAATTTTCCATACACTCACTCACACAGGGACTCGCATAGTCTGAATTGTTCTGTCACCATCTTCCCCACCCCCATTGACACACTATTTTTACTGGTTTGTCTGTAATTTCAAATAATTCACAGATTTTCTGAATTTTGCCCACAGCTTCTTGGTGAGAACCACTGCCATTGGTAATCTGAAAAGACTGTTTAGTTATTTAGCATTTGCCAAAGCAAAAAACTTTTCATTTCTTTTTTCCTCATTCTCTTTTTTTATTTTGAAGATGTGGTGTGTGGTTCAGGACTAGGTATACAAGTGGTCCTCATACAGGTAAAGTTTGAAACTCTCTTTGGTTCCCACTTTTCCTGGTTTGAGATCAGGTCCTATTATTGATATGTCTCCCCCATCCTGACTCCAGCAGTATCCTGCTACTTCCAATCCCTCTCTTTTAATACTATGGTAAATATTCAGGGTCCACTTATGAGTGAGAACATCTATATTCTGTTTTTTGTTTCTGTGATAGATCATTGAGTAAGATAGGCTCTAAATTCATCCAAGTTGCTGGGAAGTCCATATGTTTGTCCTTCTTTATGGGTGCATAATATCCCATTGTGCTTATGTAACACATTTTTAAAATTCAGTAGTTTCAAGGGGCAGCACAGCTTGTTCCATGTTTCTGTTATCATGAATAGTGTTACAATAAACACGTGTGGGCAGGCATCTATTTTGTAAAATGATTTGAGTTCTTCTGGGTATTTTCCTAGTAGGGGGATGCTGGATCATATGGAAGGCCAGTGTCTAGTTCTTTTAGAGATCACCACACTGTTTTTCAAAGAGGTTGCACTAGTTTGCATTCCCACCAGCAGTGTAGAAGCACTCACTTTTCTCCACATCCTCACCAGCATCTCTTGTTGTTTTATTAATGATGACCATTCTTATAGGGGTTAGGTGGTATCTCAATGTGGTTTTGATTTGCTTTTCTCTGATGATTGGTGAGGCTGAGCACTTTTTCATGTGTCTGTTGGCTGCCTGTATATCTTCTTTTGAGAAGTGTCAACTCATGTCTTCTGCCCACTTTTTAATGGGACTTTAAAAAAAATCCCTTTTGGCATGTTTCATTTCCTTGTAGTTCCTGGATGTTAGGCCTTTGTCAGTTATACAACCAGCAAATATTTTTTTTCCCATTCTGTGGGCTGTCTCCCCACTCTCTTGATGGTTCCTTTTGCTATGCAGAAGCTTATAGTTTGATGAGGTCCCAGTTGTCTACCTTATCTCCTATGGCATGGGCATTTGGGATTTTGATCATGAATTGGTTGCCAGTTCCACGAGGATGTCTTCTGTATTTTCTAAGGTTTTTATAGTTTGATATTTTATGTTTAGGTCTTTGATCCATTAGAGTTGATTTTTGTATGTGGTGAAAGGTAGGGGGTCCTGTTTCAATTTTCTGCATGTGGTCAGCCATTTTTCCCAGCACCATTTACTGAATAGGTTCTCCTCTCCCCAGTGGTTGTTGGTGGAGTCTTTGCTGAAAATGAGTTGGTTGAGAAATTAGGTTTTGTTTCTGGAATCTCTATTCTGCTCCATTGGTCCATATGCTTGTTCTTATACCAATACCAGGTTGTTTTGATTATTGTAGCCTAATAGTAAAGTTTGAAGTCTGGAAGTGTGATACTTCCTGCTTTATTTCTTTGCTCAGGATTGTTTTGACTTTTCATGGTCATTTATGTTTACATATGAATTTCTGTATTGCCATTTCCAGGCCTGAGAAGATGATGCTGGTAATTTAATGGGTATTGCATTGAATCTGTAGATTGCCTTTGATAGGATGGACATCTTAACAATGTTGATTCTTCCTATCCATAAGCATGGGATATTTTTCCATTTGTTTGTGTTTTCTTGGATTTCTTTGAGCTGTGTTTTGTAGTTTTCACTGTAAAATTCTTTCACTTCTTCGGTTAGGAAGATGCCGAGGTATTTCATTTACTTTGTGACTATTGTGAATGAGATTGTGCTTTTTATGTGGTTCTCTGCCTGCTTATTTTTGGTGTGTAAGAATGCGGCTGTCTTTTACACATTTATTTTGTACCACAAGACTTTGCCCAAGTCTTTCATCAATGAAAGTATGTTTTTGACAGATTCTCTAGGATTTTTTAGGTATAGGATCATATCATCAGCAGAGATGGATAACTTAATTTCTTCTTTTCCTATTTGGATACCCCTGATTTCCTTCTCTTGTCTGATATCTCTAGCTAGGACTTCCAATACAATGTTAAACAAGAGAGATGAGTGGACAGCCTTGCCTTGTCCTGGTTTTCAGGGTAAATGTTTCCAGTTTCTGTTCATTTAACAATATGCTACCTGTGGGTTTGTCATAGACGGCACTTACTATCAAAATATGTTCCTTCTATATCTCAGTGTTTGAGGGTTTTTACTCAAGAAGCGATGCTGGATTTTATCAAAAGTTTTTTATGCATCAAATGATATAATCATGTGGTTCGTGTTTTTACATCTGTTGATGTATTTAATTCCCTTTCTTTGTTGGATCTTTACCTCCTTTGGGTATCAGTGGGATGTTATCTACATAAAATGATTTGGGGAGAATTCTATCTTTCCCAATTGCCTGGAATACTTTCAAGAGGATTTGTATCAGTTCCTGTTTGCATGTGTTTGTAGAATTCTGTTGGACAGCCATCTGATCCAGGGCTTTTTTTAAAAGGTAGCTTTCTAATGAAGAATGCTGGATTTATGTCTGAGGATAGGATTGATCTTGGAGTAAGTTTCATGTGGTGATGTGTAGAATGTATATTCTGTGATTGTTGGGTGGAGTGTTCTTTAGGTAACTATTAAGTTCATTTAGTCCAGAGTTAAGTTGAAGTTCCAGATCTATTTGCTGACTTTTTTGCCTCAATGATTTATCTAGGGTTGTTAGTGGGAAGTTTAAGTCCCTAGATATAATAATGTTACAGTCAATCTCTTTTTTTAAGTTTACTAGTAGTTGCTTTATAAATCTGGTGCTCCTGTGTTGGGTACAATATGTTTAGGTTGGATATTTCTTATTGATGGATTGGACCTTTTATCATTACATAGTGTCCTTCAGTATCTTCTAAAATTTTTTGTAGCTTAAAGGTTCTTTTGTCTGATATTATGATTGTGAATTCTGCCTTCTTTTTTGATCCATCTGCCTGGAAACTTCTTTTCCATCCTCTAACTGTGGTTAGATGAGTTCCCTGGGTGCAGCAAATTATTGGGTCATGGTTTTTTATTCAGTTTGCCATTCTGTATCTTTTCAGTGGTGCATTTGGTCCATTCACATTCTGGTTGAATTTTTTAAATATATAATCAATATTTTTTATTATGATATTGTGGGGTACAGTTAATGGTTAGGTATATAAATATGCTTTGTTCAGGCAACCTTGTTGATTAGAGGTGTCTCTGTGGGGGGGCCAGCCCCTGCAGAGAGATTTATAGGGTCTCTGGAAGGTGCGGCAGTGTTGGCGATTATTCTGGAGAAATAAAGAGAATGAAAGAGAAAGTGGGAGAAAGAAAGAGACTGGACTCTGTCTAGTGCAGAAGCTGATTTAATGGGACAAACCGTAAGCCTTTTGTCCTAAAGTTTTACAAGCAAGATCACAAGACTTTCACGTGAACACAAAGCCAGGTGGATGAGGGGCATCCCCCCCACCCACAGGTGTTTCCTCAAGCACGAGGAAGGACAATCCCAATATTATTTCACTGTTCCTTATGCTTGGTTAATGTTCCTCAAAAGCAATACAGCAATTCTAACATCATAATATTCTAATAATCAGCAACTTCTAAAACTTATACCCAACATCTAATGACTGACTTAAATCCTAATACCTTTCTATTCTGTGCTAATTTTACCTGTACTATAAAAACTCTTAATTATACCTCAAGCCAGTTTCTAAAGAATGTGGCACAGTCCAAAGATCATGCTGGGCCATTTCCAAGAACAATTGATTATGATATCTTAACAAAATGGCTATTCTAAAATCCTATGTATCTATTTTAATTTTTATAAATTTTCTAATTCCTAATCCTAAAATATAAAGCTGATCATGAGCAATAAAGCTTCTAAAATAAACCCAAATACAAACTGTAATTGTACTAAAGCCAAAACCGCAATTAGTAGAAAGTGGGAACAATGAAATTTATAAAGTTAACTGTATTCTTTTAAAACCTTAAAGTATCATGTTTGATCATGCTTGAACTAACAAAATTCCCTGACGTAGCATGACCTATTCTACAATACTTTCTATGAATAAAATAAATTCAGTTTCTATTATAAGTAGAAAAAACTTACACTAATTGTAACTAAAGAACCCGTTTAAAAGAATGCAGCCCAGCCCAAAGTGGATGCTGGGCCCTTAGGAATGTGGCCCAGTCCAAAGTTTGTGCTGGGCCATTCCTGGTAACTCTAGATAATCATCTATACCATCTAAAGCTGGAAACAGCTCTCTAAATGTATATACAAATTCTACAAATATACTTTTAAATCTTATAAAGAAGGTTGTATCATATATAAGGCTCCCAAATGTGACTTGAGTTTGAATTGTGTTAAGTTTAAAGCCGAAACCGTAGTCTGTGAGAAACGGGAACAATGGATCCCTAGAGTCCGCCATGCCTGTAATATTCTCAGAACTTCATGCTTACATCATCAAAGTCCCTGCTAGTGGGTCACTCCAAACAACAAAGAAGGGAGGAGGGAATGGGCCTTCAGCTCCTGAACCTAACCTGGTGGTCTCAGGGTCCACAGCCCGCCTGGATCCCTAACGCTCAGGCAGGCCTCCATGGCTGGCTCCAAACATGTCTCCCCATCTCCAGACAGTTATTTATTTACTACCGTTAATCCCATCTCCCTACCCCCCCATAGTGTCCCATTACTGTCAGTCATTTTCTTAAACTATTACATTGGATGCTCAAGGTCCACTATATGAGTGAGAACATGGATCTTTGTTTCTGTGAGAGGTCACTCAGTATTACAGACTCTAGTTCCATCCAGGTGCTGCAAAACTCATGATTTTGTTCTTTTTGTGGCTGCATAGTATTCCATCGTGTATATGTGCCACATTTTTTTAATCCAGTCCTCTTTTGATGGACAGCATGGTTGGTTCCAGGTTCTTGCTATTGTGAACAATGCTGCGATAAACATATGTATGCAGGTATCTTTTCTATAGAGTGATTTGTGTTCTTCAGGGTATATTCCCAGTAGGGGATTGTGGGGTCATATAGGAGGTTGATATTTAGAGCTTTTAGGAATCACCACACTGCTTTCCACAGAGGTTGCACTAGTTTACACTCCCACCAACAGTGTAGAAGTGTTCCCTTTTTGGCACACCCTCTACAGCAACTGTTATTTTTTGAGTTATTGACAATTGCCATTCTGACTGGAGTTAGGTGGTATCTCAGTGTGGTTTTGATTTGCATCTCCCTGATGAGTAGTGAGGTGGAACATTTCTTCATGTGTCTGTTGGTTGCTCGGATGTCTTCCTTTGTGATGTGTCTGTTCATATCTTTTGCCCATTTTATAATGGGGTTGTTTGTTTTTTTCTTTTCAGAACGTTTGAGTTCCTTGTAGATCCAAGATGTTAAGCCTTTACAGACCTGGAGTTGGCAAATACTTTTTCCCAGTCTGTAGGCTGTCTCCCTGCTCTCTTGATGGTTTCTTTGGCTTTGCAAAAGCATGTCAGTTTAATGAGGTCCCACTTGTCTATCTTCTCTCTTATGGTCTGTGGGTTTCAGGTTTTGTTCAGGAATTGGATGCCAGTTCCAATTTCCATGAGTGTATGTCCTTCATTTTCTAAGGTTCTTATGGTTTGAGGTTTTTCCCATTTAGGGTCTCTGCTCCTTATGGTTTTTTGGTTTGAGGGTAGATAGGTCCCTTTTCTATCTTCTGCATGTGGTCAGCCAGTTTTCCCAGCAACATTTACTGAATAGGTTCTCCTCTCCCCAGTGGTAGGTGGTGGAAGCTTTGTTGAAAATGAGTTGGTTGAGAAATTGAGGTTTTGCTTCTGGAATTTGAATTCTATTCCATTGATCTATATGCCTGTTCCTATACCAATACCAAGCTCTTTTGATGATTGTAGCTTTATACTAAAGTTTGAAATCTGGTAATGTGATACCACCTGCTTTGCTTTTTTTGCTGAGGATTGTTCTGGCTATTCTTGGTCGTTTGTGTTTCCATATGAATTCCTGTGTTGTTTTTTCTAGTTATGAGAAGAATATTGCTAGTAATTTTATGGGTATTGCATTGAATTTGTAGATTGCCTTAGTTAAGATGGACATCTTCACAATGTTGATTCTTCCAATCCATGCATGGGATATTTTTCCACTTGTTTGTGTTATCTTTGATTTCTTGAGCAGTGTTTTGTAGTTTTCATTGTAAAGGTTTTTCAGGTCTCTGGTTAAGAAGATGCCAAGGTATTTCATTTTTTTGGTGGTTATTGTGAAAGGAATTGTGGTTTTTATTTGGGTTTCTGTTTGTTTATTATTGGTGTAAAGAAATACGATTGTCTTTTGCACATTTATTTTATATCCCGAGACTTTGCCAAAGGCCTTTATCAGTGTAAGGAGGTTTTTGACAGATTCTTTTGGGTTTTCAAGGTACACAACCCTGTCATCTGCATAGAGAGATAACTTGACTTCCTCTTTTCCTATTTGGATACCCCTGATTGCCTTCTCTTCTCTGATTGCCCTAGCCAGAACTTCCAATACTATATTGAACAGGAGGGGTGAGAGTGGGCATTCTTGTCTTGTTCCAGTTTTCAGGGGAAATGGTTCCAATTTTTGTCCATTTAGGAGTATGCTGGCTGTGGGTTTCTCGTAGATGGTTTTTACGATTTTGATTATGTTCCCATGTGCCTAGACCTTCGAGAGTTTTTATCAAGAAAGGGTGCTGAATTTTATCAAAGGTTTTTTCTGCATCTAATGATATAATCATGTGGTTTTTGTTTTGACATCTGTTGATGCATTTAATTACATTTATGGCTTTATGAATGTTGAACCAGCCTTGCCTCTCAGGGATGAAGCCTACTTGGTTATGATGGATGATTTTTGAAATGTGTTGTTGAATCCGGTTTGCTAGGATATTGTTGAGAATTTTCGCCTCTCTGTTCATCAAAGATATTGACCTGTAGTTCTCTTTCTTTGTTGGGTCTTTATCTGGCTTGGGTTTCTTTGTGATGTTAGTTTCGTAAAATGATTTGGGGAGTGTTCCATCTTTTTCAATTGCCTGGAGTACCTTCAGTAAGATTGGTATTAGCTTCTCCTTAAATTTCTTGTAGAATTCTGCTGGAAAGGCATCTGGACCAGGGCTTTTTTTGGTTGTTTTCTTATTACGTAGTCAATTTTCTTGATTGTTATTGGTCTATTTACGGTCTCAATTTCTTCTTGTTCTAACCTAGGCAGGTTGTGTGATGGCAGAATGTCCTCCATTTCTTTAAGGTTTTATAGTTTGTTTTCATGCAAGTGTACACAGTAGTCTCTATTGATCTTTTGTATTTCTTAGGGTCAGATGTGACTTCATCTTTTGTTTTCTGATTGTGCTTATTTTTTTTTTTTTTTCTCTTTTTCTTGGTCAGTCTAGCTAGGGGACCATCTATCTTTTTTATCCTTTTGAAGAACCAGCTTTTTATTTCATTGATTTTTTTGTATTATCTTTTTGTCTTCTATGTTCTGGATTTGGACTTTTATTTTGGTGATCTGGATTCTTCTGCTGAAATTAGAGTTTTTGTGGTCTTGCTTTTCCAGCTTTTTTAGGTGGCTTGTTAGGCTGTTAATTTGTGATCCTTCCATTTTCTTCATGTGCATTTGTAGGGATATAAATTCCCCTCTTACTACAGCTTTCTCGACATCCCTGAGATTTTGGTAAGATGTTTCTTCATTTTCATTTGTTTCCAGGTATCTTTTGATGTGTGTTTTGATTTCATGATTGACCCAGGGTTGTTTAGCATCATGCTGTTTAGTGTCCATGTCTTTGTGGGTTTTGGGGGGACCTTGTTGGTGTCAATGTTTATTTTTATTCCACTGTGGTCCGAGAAGGTGCATGGTAAAGTTTCAGTCCTTTTAAATTTGCTTTTGCTTGATTTATGGCCAAGTATGTGGTCAATCTTAGAATATGTTCCATGCAATCATGAATAGAATGTGTGTTCTATGATCTAGTGTTCTGTAGGTATCAATTAAGTCTATTTGGTCAAGAGTCACATTGAGGTTCTGGATCTCATTGCTGATTTTTTGTCCTGATTATCTGTCTAGGGTTGTGAGTGGGGTATTAAGGTCCCCAGTTATGATGGTGTTAGAATAAATATCTTTCTTTAGTTTTACTAGAATTTGCTTTATGAAAGTTGGCACACCTATGTAGGGTGCATATATGTTTAGGATAGATATTTCTTGTTGGTGGAGTGAACCTTTTATCATTATGTAGTGGCCCGCTATATCTTTTTTAATTTTTGAGAGCTTATTGGTACTTTGTCTGAAATTAGGATCACGACTCCTCCTGTCTTTTGTGTTCCATTCGCCTGAAAATTTGTTTCCCATCCTCTTACTTTGAGACTGTGCATGTCTTTTCTAGTGAGTTGGGTCTCTTGAAGGCAGTATATTGTTGCCTGGTGATATTTTATCCATTTTGCCATTCTATGTCTTTTTATTGGTGTGTTTAGCCCATTCACATTCAGACTAATTATTGAAATGTGAGAGCTCATCCCTATCATATAGTTCTTATAGAGTTGTTGTTCTTCCACTTGGTTTTTTGTCTTTCTTTTGGTTTTGGGGTTGGTTCATGTGTATTTTATTCCTTTTCCTGTACTCTTGTGAAGAACGTTGTTCTTTTTTCCTTTTCTTCTGTGTTTAGTATGTTCTTAAGTGTTTCATGTAGAGGTGGTTTTGTGGCAGTGTAAGTTCTTAGGGATTGGATATCTGGGAACGATTTCAATTCTCCCTCAGTGATGAAGTTTAACTTGGCTGAGTATGTTATTCTTGGTTGAAATTGTTTATCTTTTAGGACTTTGAAGATAGGGTTCCAAGCTCTCCTAGCCTGTAGGGTTTCTGTAGACAAATCTGCTGCTATTCTAATTGGTCTTCCATGGTAGGTGTTCTGGTCTTTTTCTCTTGCTGCCTTTAGGATTTTTTCTTTTATGCCTACTTTGTTTAGGTGAATTATTATGTGTCTAGGAGTTTGTTTTCTCATTTGTTGTCTTGCAGGGGTTCTTTGAATCTCTTGTGTTTGAATTTTTGCATCACTGTTTGCATAAGGGCAGTTTTCTTGAATGATCTCATGGAATGTTTGTTCCAGTGTGGTCTCTGTCTCTCTTTCTGCCTCAGGAAGGCCAATTACTCTTAGTTTCAGTCTCTTGAAGTAATCGCTCATCTCTTGAAGGTTCTGTTCTGTCTTTTTGAGCTTATTTTCTGTGTTTTTAAGAGTTTGGGTTAGTTCTATATTTTGGTCCTCAAGCTTTGAGATTGTTTCTTCTGCTAGGCTAATTGTGCTTTCCATGCTTATCAGTTTGTTATTTATTTCATTCACAGGATTCTTTATTACTGTTGTCTCAGATATCAGCTTCTCCCTAGTTTCTTCTTGTCTCTCCTCAATTCTTTTTAATCTCTCCATTAACGTTTTGATATCTAGGTTTGTAGTTTGAGACCAGTCATTCTGGGGGCTCTTCATTGTTTGCATTCTGAAGTCAGTTTTCTCAGTGTCTGCCCTCCCAGGGGTCTGGGAGAGAACCATACTCTTCTTTTGGTTTTTCTTCATTTGCGTAGATTTTTTTCTCTCTCCCCTTTCCCTCCCCTTCTTTAAATTCTGTTTTCCAGGGAAGGTGGGATTGCTTTTGTTTCACTTGTGCAAGCTCCTATTCTTCCTTATGAGGGTCCTCTGGCTTTGTTCACTTTTGAGGTTGGAGTGTGGGCTGCAGGCTGTACTTTTTGTAGTTTTGAGGTTTAATTGAGGGGAAAGCTGTGTTTCAGAATCTATATGCTGATTCCAGCATCCACCAACAGGTGTATGAGCACACTGGAACCTATTTCCCACTGCCTTACAACCTGTCTGTGCAGAAGGATGTAGATTTGGTCCCTGGATCAAAAGGAAGTATAAAAGAGGAAAATAATTGAGGAAGAGGGGGTCAATAGGAAGTTAGGAAGAGAGAATAGTGAGAGGGAAAACAGACATACATACCAACTAACAGGTGAAAAAGAGACACAAGGCCAGAGAGAAGTGGAAAAAACTATGTAAGAAAAATTTCCTAAAGAATACTGGTAGCTACACAGAGACAGACCAATAAAATCATGAAACAGATAGTGTAAGTCAGAAAGCTAACAAAAGTGAGCAAAACAAACAGACAAAATGATAAAAGCAAAAGTTCAAATAAGAGATCATACTAGCTCTGGAATCTTTTCTGAGTGTCTAAGGTCTCTTCAGTTCTGATCTCCAGCCTCTTTCCTCTGTTTTCATTGCAGGCAGCTAGATTTACTCATGACTGTGTTTGTTTTTTTGTTAGCCTGCTGCCTGGGAGGTCTGTGTTGCTTAGTTGCCTTTGTCTGCTTCGGCGTAGGGGAGGGGCTCTGTCTCCTGTTTAGCAACGTTACCTTAGGAACCAAGGTGGAGGCTGGTGGAAGGTAGGTGGGGCAATGCAAATCTCTGCCTGAAGAATGGCCAAGGTGGCAGTTTCACTTTTGCGGATCTTTTATCTCTGCTTCTCTGGGTCCCTGTTTGATCCACTATGGTGGACTGTGGTGTTGTGGGAGGCACCTGGGGTGAGCTGCACAGCTGGGCGCTGGATCATTGGTGCCATCAGCAGGCTGGGGTGGAGGAGGGGGTCGAGAGTTCCCTCCTCTGGAGCTGAGAGCCTCCAGTCAGCACCTCTGTAAGATATGCTGTTTCCTTACAAAAGCTTGGGGTTGCATACTGAGTGCCTCAGCCAGGGTGGGCCCAGAACTCCAGAGTTCCAAAGCTCTAAAGGGCAGGTGGTGAGCGGCGAGGGTGGTCCTGGGCCCTCACAGGGTAGTTCAGCCAGAAATGGGACCAGTATCTCTGAGGGGCGGCACCCAGAGCCTCCCTGGGTGACCGACAGCTTGGTGCTGGGTGCTGGGTGAGATGATGTAGCCAGGGAGGGAGCCGAGACCCGAGACCCCTGCATGGGTGGGAGTTACATATAGTGGAGCTGCAATATCCGGCCCTGCATGGGACCAAAGGACTCTGGGCCTCAGACCAGTGTGGCTGGTGGTGGGCCAGGGGGTGGGGGAAGAAAAGTAAGAGTCTTTTTGGGAATTCATGTTCAGAGAATCTCACAAGCCCACCTATGCCATCGCCATCTTGCCAGAACTCTCCCTGGCTAATATTGAAGTGATTATTTATTCCCATTATATGGTTCTTATAGATTTTTTTCTCTGTTTGTTTTCTTTTAGTTTTTAGATGTATGTATGTGTGTGTTTTTAAATTTGCAGTTCCAGTAAATTCTCTTTTGATTCTGTGTTCTGCTGTTCTCTTGGGAAGTGTGTGATCATTAATTTTTTTTTCTTTTTTCTGTGCATAATACCTTTATAAGTGTCTTCTATAGAGTTGGTCTCTAAACTTAATCATCTCTTAGGGATTAGATGTCTGAGAAGGATTTTAATTTTCCATTGCTGATGAAGCTGAACTTGGCTGGTTAGGAAATTCTTGGTGGTAATTGTTTATCTTTGAGGACTTTGAATATTGAACTTCAGTCCCTTCTAGTTTGTACTGTCTCTGCTGAGAGGTCTGCTGTTATTCTGGCTGATTTTCCCCAGTAGGTATTGTGACCTTTCTCTCTTGCTGCCTTTGAAATTTTTTTTACCTAGGTTGTGTAGGCATATAACTATGTGTCTAGGAGTTGGTCTTCACATTTGATTTCTTGCAGTTATTCTCTGTATCTTGTGTTTAAATGGTCACATGTCTGGTGAGATGGGAAAAGTTTTCTTGGGTAACCTCCTGAAATATTTCCTCCAAGGTGTTCTCTATTTCCCTTTCTTCTTTTGTGATACCAATCAGGCACAGATTCAGTATCTTGATATAATCACACATCTCTGGGAGGCTTTGTTCTTTCTCTCTGAGTTTTCTTTCTCTGTTTGTTACACATGGGGTTAATTACATGTTTTGGCTTTCTAGTTCTGAGATTCTTTCTTCTGCTCAATTAATTCTGCTTTCCATGTTCACCATTTTATTTATTTTCTGGATGACATTTTTATGGCCAAAACCTCTGCTACAAGTTCTTTCTGTATTGCGTTTTGTCTTCCTTGAGTCTTATTCACTCTGTCCATTCATTAACTAATCCCTGCTGCATTCTGGGACCAATCATTGGTGACTTCCATTGTCTGGGCTCTGAGATCTTATTTTTCAGGAATTTTCTCTTTGTAACACTGGGAATTACATGTGTTCACCTGTTGAATCTTCCTCTTTTCTGACAGATCTCTTTCTTAACTCTTTAGTTCCATTATTCAGTGGAGGTAGGAGAGGCTTTCACTTCTCTGAGACTTTGCTCAGTCCTCTATTCTTTCCTGGTCAGTGCTTTGAATTTGTTCTGTTTTGAAACAGGACTGTGGATGGGAAACTTTGCTATTTCTTGTAGTTTTGAGAGTCGAATAAGGTGGAGGATAGGGAGCTAGGATTCGAATCTACTTGCCCATCACAATGTTCACTGCTTTTGCTACGCATTCCCTGAGACTCACTCCCCACCACTAGTCTATATGTGTGTACCCCATGAGTTCAAGGTATAGTAACAGCAATGAGGATAACAGAGAAAAGTAGAATGGTATAAGATGGACATAAATTTGAAAAATAAAATAAAAAAAACGCTGAGCAACAAGGCAGAAAACAAAGCAAAGAACAATTAAACACACATAAAGACACACACACCCCCAAACAAACTGGAAAAACAACAAAGCAAAATAAAACAAACAGCAACAACCAAAAAACCCCTAGGAAAAGCAAACACACCCACACATGCATCACACACACACATGCCCAACACAAAATGAAAGAAGAGAAAGAGAAAGAAAAGGAATTCAAACCAAATTATTCACACACACATTAAACTGAAAAGAGAACAAAAAGGCAAGAACAAACTAACAAAAATAACTGACAAATGAATATTCAGTCATTCACGTATGCACATGAACAGAAAACCAAATTTAAAAAAGAAAAAGAAAGAAAAAAGAAAAATTTTAAAAAGGATGAGGGTGCAGATCAAAGTCTCACATACGCATTCATGCAAAAAAGAAATATATTAAAAAATTTTTAAAAAATCAACAAAAAAGTGCCCTCTTGTGGCAGTTTCTGAAATTGTTCCTCTCAGATGCTCACAGGAACACCCCTCTGCTGTCTCCTGGAGAGCTTGGTGTCATTCACAATCTCTCCAGTGTCCAACCCAGGGAAGGAGGAGGGGGCAGTGAGGGTGGGTGGGGCTTCAGGCCTCCCTTTCCACTCTCCTATGACCAGGGAATCCCCTCTGAGAAAAGGTGTGGGATTGTTTCTTCCCCCAAGTACTGGTGGTGGGGCACACCAGCCAGGCTAATCCTGGAGTAGAGTCCTCCTCTTGCAGTTGATGTCCAAGCTCTGCTTGGGTTTGTCTCTCTAAGTCATGCCCCAGCCGTGTGGGACTGATGTTCAGAGGATTGCTTGGAAAGAAGAGGTTGGGTTAGCCCCAGACTCACCTCTGATCTCTTTGGATGTCTTTCTTATCCTTTTCTGGCCACTCCCTTTGTCCTATGGCTGAATCAGGGTAGGGAGTAGGGTGCCAGAGAATCAATACTCATCTTTTTCCTCCAGAGTCTGTGCTTTAAGGATATTTCCTCTGGGTCACTCTCAGTTCCTGAGTGTTCAATCTACCAGTCACAGAGTTCAAGTCTATTACTCCTTGGTGAGCTAGCTGGAACACTTTCCTGCCATTTTCAAGATGGTGTCAGGGTGCTTCTTTTATCTTCTCCATTGCGTCTCTGCCTCTGTGTTCCCTCAATGTATACAAATTGAGATTATGTTTCCTGCTTCTATGCTCCTTAATTGCAATGTACAAATTCCGTGTCCATGGCCCTTGGTAAGGTCAACTACCACTGAGGTGCAGACAGCTCTGTTGAGGGCTGGTCCTAGTGACAGACTGCATCACAGGGGAGTTGGGTCAGCCTCCTTTCCTTGCCATTTGGATAGCCTCAGCTTCTGCTGCTGCACCCTGGGGATGGCCATGGGGAAGGAGCCTCATGGTGAGAGGTTGCCCAAGGATGGCCATTACTCCCATTGCCTAGGTTCTCCTGGCATCTATCCACCATCACAGAGTCCTGCCCATACACCCCCTGGTGCCATGCTATCCTCAACCTCTCCCACTGACCCCTGGCCCTAAGTCACAGGGAGGCATTGGTGGCAGCATAGTGGGTGGCAGGGTAGTGGAGAAATGTTGTTGCCAAAGTACAACTGGAGAAGAATGCTGGGGACCTCAGTTCACTCAGGAGTTCCACATGCAGCAGGGATGTAACTCCATGAACCCACAGTCCACTCTATCCCTCTGCAGTAGGCTGTTCTTCTTTATCACATTGCTGCATGTGCCTGGATGCCACCCAGGCAGGGAGTCGTTGAATGACAGTTGGGGACTAAGGCAGGGGCCTGCCCAGCAAAGGACCTGAAGAAGGAGCTCATGAGGTACTGGGGGTCTGGAGCAGCATGGAGAAGCGAGCAGCCCTGGCTTCCACCTCCAGGAAGACTCTGCTTCCTGGGGCCTGTGCACAGCAGCAGAGGCAGCTGATGATCTTCCTAGAGGAGACAGCACAGGGGTAGGAATCACCAGTTGCTGCAAGTGCCCAAGGTAGGAGGGTGGCCCAGTAGGATCAGACTGAGGCAGTGTGGTTTTGTGGACCTACCATGGAGTAGCAGACTGCAGGACCCAGAAGCCCTCTAGGGAGAGCCCTGACAGGGACCTGGGTGCTGCAGCCACCCCATCTGCAGATTGGGCAAGGGCAGAGGCTACCAGGTAATTCACACTACCACCCCAACAGGTCAGACCTGGGGCCAGACACAAAGCAGCCTCAAACAAGCCAGGCAGCAGTGGCAGCTCTGTACCATGCAAGGTAATAATCCACCCTTGTGTGCAGGTGGACTCTGCATTCCCTTACTGTTGACGAGGGTCAGGAACCAGCAGGAGGTAGGCAGGGAGGCGAGGCCTTAGGTCGGGAGACTTATTCACAGAGAGCTCAACCAGCCCACAGGTTCTGGGACTGTAATGGGTACATGCCTGCCCCAGGCTGCCTGCAAGTTTTTTCAACCATTGTGCATATGTGCACTGCTGTTTAATGGCTTTGGATGGCTAACTTGGTCTGAGAGGGAAACTGTGGAGTTTCCCTGTTGCAGGCTATGTTAGGCCAGGTTGTGTATTGGGCTCCAGAGGCAGCAAAAAGGCAGAAGGAGTTACGGTGTCTCTGAAGCTAGTAGCCCACGCCATGAGCAAGATCCTTGGCTCTGGGAAGCAGTGGAGCCTCTTCACCTGCTGGGAGAATAAAGTCGTGCTTGCCCTTGGGATTGTGGATGATGATAATGGTCTTTACTCACAGGCTGCCTAATGTATCCACAAAAAAAAAAAAAAGCTTGGGCTGCTCTACACAGCTACCTACATGGGTAAAATAGGGAGAATACAGAACACTTTCATGCTGAGGATATACTACTCTGATTATCAGACAGAAATGGCAGGTAACAGGAATTGCAGCTGGGGCTGGGCCAAAAGTGGTGGGAGGAGAAGCCCCTTCTGGGGACTCCTGTTTTCACCAGCCAGCTTTCTTCCCTTTAGGCTCTAGCACCTGAGATGTGGAGACCTTGGGGTGTGGAGCAAGGCCCTGGCATCTTTAGAGCAGAAAACAAAAAAAGCTCTATTTTCTAGTTCCTCTCCACCTAGTTCCCCTTTTAGAGCATTGTATTGACAGCTTTAAAAGAGATTGAACTAACAACATAAAATATTATATATACAATGTTTCTTTTTTAATGCACACATTTTAAAATAATGTCACATACATTACAAAAAAGTGCACAGTGACATAAATAATTCCCATAATATATCAACTTCTGTACCAAAACATCTTCAGAAAAAATTCAATATCAGATTTATATCAATGTGCACCTATTTATACATTCTCTCCTGAGGGCCTGTGGAAGAAAATTGTGAAGTGGTAAAGTGGTATCATGTTCTTGAATAGAAAGACTAATTATTCACAAAATGTATATCAATTTTACATAAGAAAAATTAAGATATCAAAGTTTTGGAACTCTGGATTTACGTATGACATTGCTTAAGAAAATTTTTGTAGTGGTAAACAAAGACTTTCACTTCTAGATATCATAATATGCCATTAATTTCTACAAATTGTTTACTAACAACTGAAAAGACAGATAAATGAGTGGAAAAATAGTAAATTCAGAAACACCCAAATATGTCACAACTTAGAACTTGAGTGTGGTGATAATGCACATGAGTAGGAAAAGATTAATTTTTCATAAGAAAATGCCTACTAATGCTTTGAAAACAGTTAGCTAGACATGTCACAAAAATAAGTTCTTGACAGAATATACATTAAAAAACTTAGACATAAAAATTGGAAAATACCAAAAGAAAACACAAAGGACATTTATTTATTTATATTTTTAATAATCAATATTTTTTATGATAGTGCGGGGGTACAGTTAAGGGTTAGGTATACAAGTATGCTTCTTTCAGGCACCCTTGTTGATAAGAGGTGTCTCCCCACCCCCAGACAGATATTTACTACCATTAATCCCATCTCCCATCCCCTCCCCCCACCACTATAAGTCATTTTCTTATGGTATTACATTGGATGATCAAGGTCCACTATATTAGCTGAGGACATGAGATATTCAGATCTTTGTTTCTGTGAGAGGTCACTCAGTATTATAGACTCTTGTTCCATCCAGGTTACTGTGAAATTTATGATTTTGTTCTTTTTTATGGCTGTGTAGTATTCCATCGTGTATATGTACCACATTTTTATAATCCAGTCCTCTTTTGATGGACAGCATGGTTGCTTCCAGGTTCTTGCTATTGTGAACAATGCTGCGATAAACAATCATGTGCAGGTATCTTTTTGATAGAGTTATTTGAGTTCTTCAGAGTATATTCCCAGTAGAGGAATTGCAGGGTCATATGGGAGGTCGATATTTAGAGCTTTTAGGAATCGCCACACTGCTTTCCATAGAGGTTGCAGTAGTTTGCACTCCCACCACCAGTGTAGAAGTATTCCCTTTTCACCACACCCTCTCCAGCAACTGTTATTTTTTGAGTTATTGATAACTGCCATTCTGATTGGAGTTAGGTGGTATCTCAGTGTGGTTTTTATTTGCATCTCCTTGATGATTAGTGAGGTTGAACATTTCTTCATGTGTCTTGGCTGCTCGGATATCTTCCTTTGAGAAGTGTCTGTTCATAACTTTTGCCCATTTTATAATGGGGTTGTTTGCTTTTTTTCTTTTCAGCACATTTGAGTTCCTTGTAGATCCAAGATGTTAAGCCTTTGTCAGACCTGGAGTTGGCAAATACTTTTTCCCAGTCTGTAGGCTGTCTCCCTGCTCTCTTGATGGTTTCTTTGGCTTTGCAGAAGCTTGTCAGTTTAATGAGGTCCCACTTGTCTATCTTATCTCTTATGGCCTGTGGGTTTCAGGTTTAGTTCAGGAATTGGATGTCAGTTCCAATTTCCATGAGGGTATGTCCTCCATTTTCTAAGGTTCTTATGGTTTGAGGTTTTACATTTAGGTCTCTGAACATTTAGTTATTTTTTGTGTATGGGGACAGATAGGGATCCTGATTTAATCTTCTGCATGTGGTCAGCCAGTTTTCTCAGCACCATTTACTGAATAGGTTCTCCTCTCCCCAGTGGTAAGTGGTGGAGACTTTGTCAAAGATGAGTTGGTTGAGAAATTGAGGTTTTGCTTCTGGAATCTCAATTCTATTCCATTGGTCTATATGCCTATTCCTATACCAATACTGAGCTCTTTTGATGATTGTAGCTTTATAGTAAGGTTTGAAGTCTGGTAATGTGATACCACCTGCTTTGTTTGTTTGTTTTTTTTTTTTGCTGAGGATTGTTCTAGCTATTCTTGGTCGTTTTTGTTTCCATATGAATTACTGTGTTGCTTTTTCTAGGCCTGAGAAGAATGTTGCTGGTAATTTGATGGGTATTGCATTGAATCTGTAGATTGCCTTAGGTAGGATGGACATCTTCACAATGTTGATTCTTCCAATCCATAAGCATGGGATTTTTTTCACTTGTTTGTGTTATCTTTGATTTCTTTGAGCAGTATTTTGTAGTTTTCATTGTAAAGGTCTTTCACCTTTCTGGTTAGGGAGATGCCAAGGTATTTCATTTTTTTGGTGGCTATTGTGAATGGAATTGTGGTTTTTATTTGGACTTCTGTTTGTTTATTATTGGTGTAAAGAAATGCGATTGTATTTTGCACATTTCTTTTATATCCTGAGACTTTGCCAAAGTCCTTTATCAGTGTAAGGAGGTTTTTTAGAGTCTCTGGGGTTTTCAAGTTACACAATCATGTCATCTGCAAAAAGAGATTACTTAACTTCCTCTTTTCCTGTTTGAATACCACTGATTGCTTTCTCTTCTCTGATTTCTCTAGCCAGGACTTCCAATACTATATTGAACAGGAGGGGTGAGAGTGGGAGTCCTTTTCTTGTTCCAGTTTTCAGGGGAAATGGTTCTAATTTTTGTCCATTTAGCAGTATGCTGGCTGTGGGTTACACGTAGATGGCTTTTACTATTTTGAGGTATGTTCCCTGTATGCCTAGATGTTTGAGGGTTTTTATTAAGAAGGGTGCTGGATTTTATCAAAAGCTTTTTCTCCATCAAATGATATAATCATGTGGTTTTTGTTTAGACATCTGTTGATGTATTTAATTATGGTTTTCTGAATGTTGAACCACCTTACATCCCAGGAATGAAGCCTACTTGGTCATGATGGATGATTTTTGAGATGTATTGTTGAATCCGGTTTGCTAGGATCTTGTTGAGAATTTTAGCATCTATGTTCATCAAAGATATAGGTCTGTAGTTCTCTTTCTTTGTTGTGTTTTTACCTGGCTTGGTATCCATGTGGTGTTAGCTTCGTAAAATGATTTGGACAGAGTTCCATCTTTCTCAATCTCTTGGAGTACCTTCAGTAGGCTTGGTATCAGCTCCTCTTTAAATGTCTTGTAGAATTCTGCTGGAAAGACTTCTAGTCCATGGAATTTTTTTTGGAGGTAGTTTTCTTATTATGTAGTCAATTTCCTTGATTGTTATTGGTCTATTTAGGGTCTCAATTTCTTCTTGTTTCAACCTAGGCAGGTTGTGTCATGACAGAAAATCCTCCATTTCCTTAAGGTTTTCAAGTTTGTTTCCATACAAGTGTACATAGTAGTCTCTAATGATCTTTGGTAATTCTTCAGGGTCAGATGTGACTTCATGTTTTGTGTTTCTGATTGTGCTTAATTGGATTTTTTCCTCTCTATTTCTTGGTCAGTCTAGATAGGGGACCATTGAACTTGTTTATCCTTTCAAGGATAAACAAGCTTTTTTTCAAGCTTTTTTTTCATTGATTTTTTGTATTATCTTTTTGTCTTCTATGTCCTGGATTTGGGCTTTTATTTTAGTGATCTGGATTCTTCTGCTGAAATTAGGGTTTTTGTGGTCTTGCCTTTCTAGCTTCCCTAGGTGGCTTGTTAGGCTGTTTATTTTTGATCCATCCATTTTCTTCATGTGCATTTCTAGGGATATAAATTCCCCTGCTACTAAAGCTTTCATGGTTTCCCAGAGAATTTGGTAAGATGTTTCTTCATTTTCATTTGTTTCCAGGTATCTTTTGATCTCTGTTTAGATTTCATCCTTGACTCAAGATTTGTTTAGTATCATACTGTTTAGTGTCCATGTCTTTGTGGGTTTTGGGGAGACTTTGTTGGTGTCAATGTTTATTTTTATTCACTGTGGTCTGAGAAGGTGCATTGTAAAATTTCCGTCCTTTTAAATTTGCTTATGCTTGATTTATGACCAAATATGTGGTTGATCTTAGAATACGTTCCATGCAGTGATGAGTAGAATGAGTACTCTGTGGTCTTTGGATGGAGTGTTCTGTAGATATCAATTAAGTCCATTTGGTGAAGGATCACATTGAGGTTCTGGATCTCATTGCTGATTTTTTTCCTGATGAACTGTCTAGGGTTGTGAATTGGGTATTAAGTCCCCAGTTATGATGGTGTTAGAGTCGATATCTTTCTTCAGTTTTCCTAGAAGCTGGTTTATGAAAGTTGGCGCTCCTATGTTGGGTGCACATATGTTTAGGAATGATATTTCTTGTTGATGGAGTGAACCTTGTATCATTATGTAGTGGTCCTCTCTATATTTTTTAATTTTTGATAGCTTAAATGGTATTTTGTCTGAAATTAGTATCGTGACTCCTCCTTTCTTTTTTGTTCCATTCACCTGAAAATTTGTTTCCCATCCTCTTACTTTGAGTCTGTGTATGTCCTTTCTAGTGAAATGGGTCTCTTGAAGGCAGTATATTGTTACCTGGTGATATTTTATCCATTTTGTAATTCTATGTCATTTCAGTGGTGCATTTAGTCCATTCACATTCAGGCTAATTATTGAAATATGAGTTTGTCCTTATCATAGAGTTCTTATACAGTTGTTGTTCTTCCACTTGGTTTTTTGTCTTTCTTTTGGTTTTGGGGTTGGTTCATGCGTATTTTATTTTTTCCTGTACTCTTATGAAGAACGTTGTTGTTTTTTCCTTTTCTTCTGTGTTTAGTACTTTCTTAAGTGTTTCATGTAGAAGTGGTCTGGTGGCAGCGTAAGTTCTTAGAGATTGGGTATGTGGAAAAGATTTCAATTTTCCCTCATAGCTAAAGCTTAACTTGGTTATGGTTATTCTTGGTTGAAATTGTTTATCTTTTAGAACTTTGAAGATAGAGCTCCAAGCTCTCCTAGCCTGCAGGGTTTCTGTAGATAAATCTGCTGCTATTCTAAATGATTTTCCATGGTAGTTGATCAGGCCTTTTTCACTTGCTGCCTTTGGGATTTTTACTTTTATGCCTATTTTGTTTACGCAAATTATTAAGTGTTTGGGATTTGGTCTTCTCATTTGTTGTTTTGCAGGGGTTCTATGAATCTCTTGTGTTTAAATTTTTGCATCACTGTTTAGATAAGGGAAGTTTTCTTGAATAATCTCATGGAAAGTTTGCTCCAGTGTGATCTCTGTCTCTCTTTCTGCCTCAAGAAGGCCAATTACTCTTAGGTTAGGTCTCTTGAAGTAATCACTCATCTCTAGAAAGTTTTGTTCTGTCTTTTTAAAGCCTATTTTCTGTGTTTTTAACAGTTTGTGTTAGTTCTATATTTTGGTCCTGAAGCTCTGAGGTTGTTTCTTCTGCTTGGATAATTGTGCTTTCCATGCTTATGAGTTTTTTATTTATTTCATTCACAGTATTCTTTATTATGGTTATCTCCATTATCAGGTCCTTCCTAGTTTCTTCTTGTCTCTCCTCAATTATTTTTAATCTCTCCATTAATGTCTTGATATCTAGGTTTGCAGTTTAAGACCAGTCATTCTGGGGGCTCTTCATTGTTTGCATTCTGAACTCAGTTTTCTCAGTGTCTGCCTTCGCAGGGGTCTGGGAGAGATCCATCTTCTTCTTTTGGTTTTTCTTCATTTGTGTAGATTTTTCTCTCTCTCCCCCTGTCCCTCCCCTTCTTTAATTCTGTTTTTCAGGGAAGGTGGGGTTGCTTTTGCTTTGCTTGTGCAACCTCCTGTTCTTTCTTATGAGGGTCCTCTGGCTTTGTTCACTTTTGAGATTGGAGTGTGGGCTGTGGGCTGTACTTTTTGCAGTTTTAGGTTTAATTGAGGCAGAAGCTGTGATTCGGAGTCTATATGCTGATTCCAGCATCCACCAACAGGTGTATGAGCCCTCTGGAACCTATTTCCCATTGGCTTACAATCTGTCTGTGCAGCAGGACGTCAGTTCGGTGCCTGGATCAAAAGGAGGTACAAAAGAGGAAAATAATGGAGTAAGGGGAGGGCTCAATAGGTAGTTAGAAAGAGAGAAGAGTGAGAGGGAAAACAGACATACATACCGTCTAACAGGTGAAAAAGAGACTCAAAGTCAGAGAGAAGTGAAAAAAACACACAAGCAAAATTCCCTAAGGAATACTTTTTCATGTGTTTTCCCTAACACAAACAAACAGTTTAAGTAAAAAAGCAAACAAAACTATGCAAAACAAGTAGTCAAAATGATAAAATCAAAAGTCAAAATTAGAGATCAGACCAGCTCTGGAATCTTTCCTGAGTGTCTAAAGTCTCTTCAGCTCTGATCTCCAGCCTCTCCCCTTTGCTTTCATTGCAGGCAGCTAGATTTACTTGCAGCTTGGGTTTGTTCTTTTAGCCTGCTGCCTGGGAGGTCAGTGACAGTTACCTGCGTCTGATTCAGCATGGGGGGGGGGTTGTCTCCTGTTTAGTGATGTTACCTTAGGAACTGAGGTGGAGGCTGTTTGTAGGTGGGTGGGGCAATGCAAATCTCTGCTTGGAGAATGGCTGTGGTGGTAACTCCTTTTTCGTGGATTCTTTCTCTCCGCTCATCTGGGTCCCTGGGCGATCCACTATGATGGGCTGTGGTGGTGTGCAAGGCACTGGGAATCAGCTGCAGAGCTGGACACTGGATCTGGGGTGTCACCAGCAGGCTGGGATGGAGGAGGGAGTTGGGAGTTCCCTCCTCTGGAGCTGAGAGCCTTCAATCAGCCCCTCCTTAAGATATGCTGTTCCCTTACACAAGCATGGGGTCACATGCTGGGTGCCTCAGCCAGGGTGGGCCCAGAACTCCAGAGCTCCAAAGCTCCAAAGGGCAGGTGGTGAGCGGTGAGAGTGGCCCTAGGCCCCTCACAGGGTACTTCAGCCAGAAATGGAACCAGTGTCTCTGAGGGGCGGGTGTGCAGAGTGTCCCTGGGTGAACGGTAGCTTGGTTCTGGGCAAGATGATGTAGCCAGGGTGGGAGCTGAGACCCGAAAGTCCTGCATGAGGGGGTCACATATAGTGGAGAAGCAGCAGCCAGGGACCGCAATGTCCAGCCCTGCATGGGACTGAAGGTCCCTGGACCTCGGACCAGTTCAAGTGGTGGTGGGCAGGGGAGTGGGGGAAAGAAAAGTAAGAGTCTTTTTGGGAGCTCACGTTTGGAAAATCTCACAATTCCACCTATGCTGGCACCATCTTACCCGAACTCAAAGGACATTTATATAGGTAGATTTATATATTGACAAACAACTTCCTAAGAATAACCTTACAAGCATGCATTCTGAAGGTTGATTTAGTAAAACAAAAATTAAAATCTCCAGTGTATCAGAAAAAATATGACAAAATAAAAAACAACATGCTTGGAAAATATGTATGACACGTATGTATTAGATAAAAATGCATTTTTATCAACAAGAAAATAATTATAAAATAGGGCAAAGTAACTTTTTGCAGATTTATTAGTGACCTATGAACATAAGCTAATATGTTTAGCATTTCTGTTAGGAGAAGAAATTTCAGGTAAAGGAGGCATGACATACTTTTTTTATTCACAAAGTTTGTGAGGATGAAGAGCAGTGGTACTTATAGGCTGCTTTAAGTTTAAATGACTGATGACTTTTCTTGTAGACAATTTGGTGGTAGGTAGCACATTTTAAAAGTGTGTTTATGCCCTTTTCCCACCAATTCCATTAGACTAGAATATCTTTAGGAAATAATTAGAGATACATGCAATTAATTTTCCTTACTCTGATTAAATTGGCAATGTCATAAGACGAACTCATGTAATGGATTTTTCAGTGCATTCATAGGATGGAATAATATGTATTCATTGAATGTGGCAGTAGATACAAAAGTATGTTGAATAAAAAGATGTATTTTGGTATGTCAAGTGAGGAAAATTCGGTTTAATTGTACACATACACAAAGCACACAATGGTTATGTGTTAGCTGAGAATATTTACAAAATGTGATAACATGTTATTTCTGGACATCTGTAGACTAAGTGAATTTTTTCTTTTATCTTTCCTGTGATTTCTGCAAGGAACATGTATAAAAGATCTAGTAAAATTTTATTACTAATGAAACAACCCTTGGGAAAAGCAGGACTGTGAATCTTGCACAGATAAAAGCTAATATTGTTGCTTTCCTTCTTTTTTGCTTTCAATTTTTTTCTGAGTTGGTGTCTCACGCAGGCTGAACTGCAGCCTGTACTTTCTGGGATCAAGTGATCCTTTTGCCTTAGCCTCCCAAGTAGCTGGGGCCATAGCAGGCTAATTTTATAATTTTTTATATAATTTTATATAATTTTTTTTATATTCTTGGACTTCAGTGACCTCCCACTTTAGCCTCCAAAGTGCTGGGATTACAGGCAAGAGCCACCACCCCTGGGTATTTCCTCACTTTCTGCTTACTTATTTCTGTGCATTGGTATACGCCGAAGACTTTTAGCTTCTTTAGAAGTAAAAGGAATTTTCTTTTTTTGCATATATTTTATTTAATGTGATTTTCTATATATGAGTGTGTTACATATGTGCAATTATAGATTAATATTTTAGTTTTTGTCCTTATTAAAATGTAACAATAGAAAATACAAGTGATTATTACTATTGCAAAAGTATTGCTTTACAGACAATTTCTTTAAAAATATTGACCTTTCCCCTTGTATTGATCATTTTTTAAATCAACATGTTAATCAGAATAATTTTAATACTCTTATGTAGTAGACATATTCTACTATCTCTCAGATCTCTTCCATAATTGAAAGCTTCATGTGTACCTGCCCAGCCTGAGCAAGTTGAGAGATTTAAAAACAGACTATTAGGACTTAATTGCAGTGGAAGGTTTTTCTCCCTTCTTTCAAACAAAAATATTTCTGAAGGTAGAACATGGTAAAAGACAAACTTTGACTACTCTTTTGAAAATGTTTTTTAACAGTCTTAAATACTAATGTTAATCATTGGACATATCTGATTCACATGCATACTATAAATCTAAATGCTGAATGAGCCACACTTACTCATTTGAATCCTGAGTTTCCTTTTCCTTAAAGTTTTTTTTTGGTACCACAGTAAGAATTTGTTTTTGTAATTTCAGTCCTCTTTCCTCATAGACCTTTTGAGAATTAAAATGTGGTTAAGTGCCAATCATATGACTGGAACATCATAGACCTGGTGTTTATGCCGTATTTCATGGAATGTAAGGTGCTATGGATTGTGAGGCCTGATGGTTTTATGTATCAATAAGAGAATTTTGTAAATGCTACCAATTATACTTGTAATGAATCATGAATTACAGGTGGCATTTTGATGTTAAAGATGTTAAAATGTGAGAAAACAAGCGTCTTGGAATTATTGAAATGTACTGTTTTCTCTAATCTTTAAAACATACCACAAAATGATTTCCTAGCTTTTGCCCCCTGCCCTACCTTGGGGAGGTGTCTCCCCTCTGTCTCTCTAAATTACTTTCTAAATAAACTATATTTTCCAATATAAAAATATCACAAATCATGTATAATTGTACACTTTTACTTAGTTAAAATGTTGTCAGTAATCAATAGTCTAACAATTTTTTTATTTTAATCAATATTTTTTATTATGATGTTGTGTGGTACAGTTAAGTGTTAGGTATACAAATACGTTTCATTCAGGCACCTTGTTGATAAGAGGTGTATCCCCATCCCCAGACAGATATTTGCTGCCATTAATCCCATCTCCCTCCCCCCCATAGTTTTCCACTACTGTCAGTCATTTTCTTATGGTATTGCATTGGCTGTTCAAGGTCCATTATATGAGTGAGAACATGTGATACTCGGATCTTTGTTTCTGTGAGAGGTCACTCAGTATTATAGACTCTAGTAACATCCAGGTTGCTGCAAAATTCATGATTTTGTTCTTTTTTATGGCTGCATAGTATTCCATCACGTATATGTACCACATTTTTAAATTCAGTCTTCTTTTGATGGGCAGCATGGTTGCTTCCAGGTTCTTGCTATTGTGAACAATGCTGTGATAAACATACATGTGCAGGTATCTTTTTTATAGAGTGATTTGAGTTCTTCAGGATATATTCCCAGGAGGGGGATTGTGGGGTCATATGGGAGGTTGACATTTAGAGCTTTTAGGAATAGTCACACTGCTTTCCACAGAGATTGCACTAGTTTACACACCAACCAACAGTGTAGAAGTGTTCCCTTTTCACCACACCCTCTCCAGCAACTGTTATTTTTTGAGTTATTGATAATTGACATCCTGACTGGAGTTAGGTGGTATCTCAGTGTAGTTTTGATTTGCATCTCCCTGATAATTAGTGAGGTTGAACATTTCTTCATGTGCCTGTTGGCTGCTCGGATGTCTTCCTTTGTGAAGTGTCTGTTCAAATCTTTTGTCCATTTTATAATGGGGTTGTTTGTTTTTTTCTTTTCAGCACATTGGAGTTCCTTGTAGATCCAAGATGTTAAGCCTTTGCCAGACCTGGAGTTGGCAAATACTTTTTCCCAGTCTATAGGCTGTCTCGCTGCTCTCTTGATGGTTTAATAAGCTTGTCAGTTTAATAAGGTCCCACTTGTCTATCTTCTCTCTTATGACCTGTGGGTTTTGGGTGTTGTTCAGGAATTGGATGCCAGTTCCAATTTCCATGAGTGTATGTCCTTCATTTTCTAAGGTTCTTATGGTTTGAGGTTTTACATTTAGGTCTCTGATCCATTTGGAGTCAACCTTTGTGCATGGGGATAGATAGGGGTCTTGTTTCAATCTTCTGCATGTGGTCAGTCAGTTTTCTCAGCACCATTTACTGAATAGATTCTCCTCTCCCCAGTGGTAGGTGGTGGAGGCTTTGTCAAAGATGAGTTGGTTGAGAAATTGAGATTTTGCTTCTGGAATCTCAATTCTATTTCATTAATCTATATGCCTATTTCTATACAAATACCAAGCTGTTTTGATGATCGTAGCTTTATAGTAAAGTTTGAAGTCTGGTAATGTGATACCACCTGCTTTGGTTTTTTTTTTTTTTTTGCTGAGGATTGTTCTAGCTATTCTTGGACGTTTGTGTTTCCATATGAATTCCTGTGTTGTTTTTTCTATGTCTGAGAAGAATGTTTCTGGTAATTTGATGAGTATTGCATTGAATTAGCAGATTGCCTTAGGTAAGATGGACATCTTCACAATGTTGATTCTTCCAATCCATTCATGAGATATTTTTCCACGTGTTTGTATCATCTTTGATTTTTTTGAGCAATGTTTTGTAGTTTTCATTGTAAAGGTCTTTCACGTCCCTGGTTAGGAAGATGCCAAGGTTTTTTTTTTTGTGTGTGTGGCTATTGTGAAAGGAATTGTGGGTTTTTTTGGGGTTTCTGTTTGTTTATTATTGGTGTAAAGAAATGTGATTGTCTGTTGCACATTTATTTTATATCCTGAGACTTTGTCAAAGGCCTTTATCAGTGTAAGGAGGTTTTTGACAGATTCTTTTGGGTTTTCAAGTTAAACAATCAAATCATCTGCAAAGAGAGATAACTTAACTTCCTCTTTTCCTATTTGGATACCCCTTATTGCCTTCTCTTCTCTGATTGCCCTAGGCAGGACTTTCAATACTATGTTGAACAGGTGGGGTGAGAGTGGGCATCCTTGTCTTGTTCTGGTTTCCAGGGGAAATAGTTCCAATTTTTGCCTGTTTAGGAGTATGTTGGCTGTGGGTTTCTCGTAGATGGCTTTTACTACTTTGAGATATGTTTCCCATATGCCTAGATGTCCGAGGGTTTTTATCAAGAAGATTTTTCTGCATCTAATGATATAATCATGTGGTTTTAGTTTTGACATCTGTTGATGTATTTAATTACATTTATGGTTTTACGAATGTTGAACCAGACTTGAATCCCGGGAATGAAGCCTACTTGGTCATGATGGATAATTTTTGAGATGTATTGTTGAATCTCGTTTGCTAGGATCTTGTTGAGAATTTTAGCATCTATGTTCATCAAAGATATTGACCTGTAGTTCTCTTTCTTTGTTGGATCTTTACCTGGCTTGGGTATCAATGTGATGTTGGCTTCGTAAAATGATTTGGGGAGAGTTCCATCTTTTTCAATTGCCTGAAATACCTTCAGTAGGATTGGTATCAGCTCCTGCTTAAATGTCTTGTAGAATTCTGCTGGAAAGCCATCTGGACCAGGGCTTTTTTTTGTAGGAAGATTTCTTATTACGTAGTCGATTTCCTTGATTGTTATTGGTCTATTTAGGGTCTCAATTTCTTCTGATTCCAACCTAGGTAGGTTGTGTGATGTCAGAAAGTCCTCCATTTCCTTAAGGTTTTCAAGTTTGTTTCCATACAAGTCTCTAATGATATTTTTTATTTCTTCAGGGTCAGATGTGACTTCATCTTTTGTGTTTCTGATTGTGCTATTTGGGTTTTTTCTCATTTTTTCTTGGTCAGTCTAGCTAGGGGACCGTCTGTCTTGTTTATCCTTTTGAAGAACCAGCTTTTTGTTTCTTTCATTTTTTTTGTATTATCTTTTTGTCTTCTATGTTCTGGATTTGGACTTTTATTTTGGTGATCTGGATTCTTCTGCTGAAATTAGGGTTTTTGTGGTCTTGCTTTTCCAGCTTCCTTAGGTGGCTTGTTATGCTGTTAACTTGTGTTCCTTCCATTTTCTTCATGTGTGTTTGTAGGAATATAAATTCCCCTCTTACTACATCTTTTAAGACGTCCCAGAGATTTTGGTAAGATGTTTTTTCATTTTCATTTGTTTCCAGGTATCTTTTGATCTGTGTTTGATTTCATCATTGACCCAGGAGTTGTTTAGCATCATGCTGTTTAGTGTCCATGTCCTTGTGGGTTTTGGGGGGATCTTGTTGGTGTCAATGTTTATTTTTATTCCACTGTGGTCCGAGAAGGTGCATGGTAGAATTTCCGTCCTTCTAAATTTGCTTATGCTTGATTTATGGCCAATTATGTGGTCAATCTTAGAATACATTCTGTGCGGTCATGAGTAGAATGTGTATTTTGTGGTCTTTGGATGGAGTGTTCTGTAGGTATCAATTAAGTCCATTTGGTCCAGAGTCACATTGAGATTCCGGATCTCCTTGCTGATTTTTGTCCTGATGATCTGTCTAGGGTTGTGCGTGGGGTATTAAAGTCCCCAGTTATGATGGTGTTAGAGTCAATGTCTTTATTTAGTTTTCCTAGAAGTTGCTTTATGAAAGTTGGCACACCTATGTTGGGTGCATATATGTTTAGGAATTATATTTCTTGTTGATGGAGTGAACCTTGTATCATTATGTAGTGGCCCTCTGTATCTTTTTAAATTTTAGTTAGCTTAAATGGTATTTTGTCTGAAATTAGGATCGTGACTCCTCCTTTCTTTTGTGTTCCATTCGCCTGAAAATTTTTTTCCCATCATCTTACCTTGAGTCTGTGTATGTCCTTTCTAGTGAGATGGGTCTCTTGAAGGTAGTATATTGTTGCCTGGTGATATTTTATCCATTTTGTCATTCTATGTCTTTTCAGTGCTGCGTTTAGTCTATTCACATTGAGGCTAATTATTGAAATGTGAGAGTTCTTCCCTGTCATAGAGTTCTTACAGAGTTGTTATTCTTCCACTTGGTGTTTTTGTCTTTCTTTTGGTTTTGGGGTTGGTTCATGTATATTTTATTCTTTTCCCTGTAGTCTTGTGAAGAACGTTGTTCTTTTTTCCTTTTCTTCTGTGTTTAGTACTTTCTTAAGTGTTTCATGTAGAAACAAACCACCCCATGTAGAGGTGGTTTGGTGACAGCATAAGTTCTTAGGGATTGGATGTCTGGGAAAGATTTTAATTCTCCCTCGCTGATGAAGCTTAGCTTGGCCGGGTAGGTTATTCTTGGTTGAAATTGTTTATCTTTTAGGACTTTGATGATAGGGCTCCAAGCTCTCCTAGCTTACAGGGTTTCTGTTGATAAATCTGCTGCTATTCTGATTGGTCTTCTGTGGTAGGTGATCTGGCCTTTTTCTCTCACTGCTTTAGGATTTTTTCCTTTATGACTACTTTGTTTAGGCGAATTATTATGTGTCTAAGAGTTGTTCTTCTCATTTGTTGTCTCGCAGGAGTTCTCTGAATCTCTTGTGTTTGAATTTTTGCATCACTGATTAGATAAGGGAAGATTTCTTGAATGATCTCATGGAAGGTTTGTTCCAGTATGGTCTCTGTCTCTCTTTCTGCCTCAGGAAGGCCAATTACTCTTAGGTTCAGTCTCTTGAAGTAATTGCTCATCTCTTGAATGTTTTGTGCTGTCTTTTTGAGCTTATTTTCTGTGTTTTTAAGAGTTTGGGTTAGCTCTATATTTTGGTCCTCAAGCTCTGAGATTATTTCTTCTGCTTGGCTAATTGTGCTTTTCATGTTTATCAGTTTGTTATTTACTTCATTCACAGTATTCTTTATTACTGTTATCTCAGATATCAGCTCCTTCCTAGTTTCTTCTTGTGTCTCAATTCTTTTAATCTCTCCATTAATGTCTTGATATCTAGGTTTGTAGTTTGAGACCCTTCATTGGTCTCAATGTCATAGAGACCATTGGGGTCTCTTCATTGTTTGCATTCTGAAGTCAGTTTTCTCATTGTCTGCCCTCCCAGGGGTCTAGGAGAGACCCATACTCTTCTTTTGGTTTTTCTTCATTTGTGTAGATTTTTCTGTCTCTCCCTTTTCCCTCCCCTTCTTTAATTCTGTTTTTGAGAGAAGGTGGGGTTGCTTTTATTTCTCTTCTGCAATGTCCTGTTCTTCCTTATGAGCATCTTCTGGCTTTGTTCACTTTTTAGGTTGGAGTGTAGGCTGCAATCTGTCCTTTTTGCAGTTTTGAGGTTTAATTGAGAGGGAAACTGTGGTTCAGAATGTATATACTGATTCTAGCATTCACGAACAGGTTCATGAGCACACTGGAACCTATTTGCCTCTGCCTTACAATTTGTCCATTCAGCAGTATGTAGTCTTGGTCCCTAGATTAAGAAGTAGGGTATAAAAGAGGAAAATATTGGAGGAAGGGGGGGTCAATAGGAAGTTAGAAAGAGAGAAGAGTGAGAGGGAAAACAGACATACATACCAACTATCAGGTGAGAAAGAGACACAAGACCGGAAAGAAGTAAAAAAAGACACATAAGAAGGATTCCCTAAGGAATACTGATAGCTACAAAGAGACAGACCAATAAAATCAAGAAACAGTGTAAGTCAGAAAGCAAACAACAAACGTAATCAAAACAAATAGTCAAAATGATAAAATCATAAGTCAAAATAAGTGATCAGACTAAAGTCACTTCAACTCTGATCTCCAGCCTCTCCCCTTTGTTTTTCGTTGCAGGCAGCTAGATTTACTCGAAGTTTTGGTTTTTTTTTTTTTTTTTTTTTTTGGTCGGCTGCCTGGCGGTTGTTTTTGTCTGATTCTGCATAGGGGTAGGGCTTTGTCTCCTGTTTCACAATGTTACCTTAGGAACTGAGGTAGGGTTTGTTGATAGGTGGGCAGGGTAATGGAAATCTGCCTGGAGAATGGCCGATGAAGTTTTTGCAGATCCATTTCTCTCCGCTTGTCTGGGTCCCCCAGCTTGGGGTCACATGCTGAGTGCCTCAGCCAGGGTGGGCCCAGAGCTCCAAAGCTCCAAAGGGCAGGTTGTGAGTGGTGAGAGTGTCCCTGGGCCCTCCACAGGGTACTTCAGCCAGGAGTGGGACCGGAGTCTCTGAGGGGCGGATGCCCAGAGCCTCCCTGAGTGACCAGTGGCTTGCTGCTGGGTGCCGGGTGGGAGACAATGTAGCCAGGGAGGGAGCTGGGAGACTCCCATGCATGTGGTGGAATAGCAGCAGCAGGGGGCTGCAATGTCCGGCCCTGTGTGGGACCAAAGGTCCCTGGGCCTCGGACCAGCGTGGCTGGTGGTGGCCTAGGGGATGGGGGAGGAAAGTAAGAGTTTTTTTGGGAACTAACGTTTGGAGAATCTCACAAGTACACCTATGCCATCGCCATCTTTTCCCCTCTTTCAATAGTCTAACAATTAAAAGTAATCAATAATTTAACAATTTTTGAGTTATTATTTGTGCTAGGTGTGCTCTAAATATGTTGCATAGATGCTCATTGAAGCATCCTGATGGTGTCCTGTGAGATAGCTACTGTTTTCACTCCCATTTTATTGATGAGGAAAATGAGGTACAGAAGGGATAAATGAGAACTTGAAAGTGACAGAGCTGGGCTGATTCCAAGATGATGATGGAGACAGTCAGAGTGCAAGAGTCTCTGTATAAATGAACAGGCGCAGGGACGAATATTCACCCTAGGGTGTTGACAAAGGTTGTGTGAATGCCTGATTGAGTAGAGACATGAAAAGGAAAAGCCTGAACTCTGTTGCTTAGACAGCTGCCCCACACAGCTACTTGGACCCCAGCACACTCTACAGCCCACAGACAGGCACCATCTCTGTAGCAGAACCGCCTAGAAACGAAAAAAAAAAGGAAAAAGACAGTGAGGATCACCTGTGGCTGGTGCCTGCTACTGCAGCCTTTGTCCCAGATCAGATGCCAGCAATAGGGAAACTATTGAGAAAATATACCAGAGAAACACACCTGGAGTACCAGCTAAGGAGACACGGACACCACATCTCCCAACTGAATCATTTGTTGTCTGCCGCTGAAGCCCTGAAACCGAAGAACCCAGCCCCAGATCACAGCAGATGAGTGGAGGTGACTCAGTATCCATTTTTAAGTGACTCAGTATCCATTGTTCTAGTGATCCATGAGACGTGTGACTCAGGTGGAGAATATTCCGAGCAATGCCCATGGAGAGAGCTGAACACAAGTGAATCAGTTGGTGGCAGTTTGCAGCCATCTCCCAACTGCATGGGGTGAACATGGGGTTTGATTTGAAGCATTTGCAGTCTGCTGTGCAACCTAAGAACCTAATACCAGCTCATAGAAGATGAGTGGTGGTGAGGTTTAAGTGACTCTGCACTCTTTCCCCAGTGATTTGCGAGACTGCTGACCCAACGTTCTGATCAGCACACACAAAGAGGGCTAAACATAATGGATCAGCTGAAAGTACCTTTCAGCCTCCCTGCAACCACCAGGGGTAAACAGGGTACAGATTAAAAAGTTGGAAACTCTTCCTTTTTGAAATCCCTCCCATCTTTGATGAGCAAAGAGAAACAGTGCTTGGGTCATGCCTACAAGAAACCTGAAGTCTTGAAACTGCCAAAAGAGGGCCCAAGGATTACATGAGGATGTTTTTTGTTTTTTTGTTTTGTATCTACATGATTCAACCCACTTTTAAAAAATATATAGCTTGTTGAAAGTGGGCATTTCATTCTGTTTTACCCCTTATCCTTCTTTCTTTCCAATAAGAGTATATACACAAGTGTGAAAATTTCTTCATGTTATTGCTTTTAGTTCCTTGTTTCTTTTTGTGCCTTTCTTTCTTTCTTTTTGCTTTTTCATTTTGTTTTGTTTTTATTCTTGTTTTGCTTTGTTTTTTTCTCCCTCTTTCTTCTCTCTTTTTCTTGTCTCCCTGTTTGTTGGTTTGTATCTTTTTCCTTCTCTCCTTTATCTCCATTGTCTCCCCCTCCACATTCTCTCTTTATTAACTTCTTTCCCTTCCTTCATGTTATTTTGTTCCCAGGGAGATATACAACATCTCATTGTATCATTGTATGGACATGCTATAAAGTGATGGGAAGTGGATCCCTGGAGACTCACACACCAATCAGCAAACACTGTAATCTTTAGACAGTTTTTGAATCTTAGAAGCCCCTAATACACCTCACTCAAATCTCAAATCTGCAAGGGAGTAACATAACTCCCTTTTTCCAACCCAGCTACAAAATGAACTACTCCAGAGGCTTTATCCAAGGGAGACTAGAGGATTGAAGAAAAAGATGTGAAAACTACTGTCTTTCTTACTGAGCAACAAAAGTAAAGAGAAACTTACCAAAATAAAAAAAATCAAAGAAGAACCACAGGTACAACACAAAGTCCACACAGAATAGTTCACAAGTATATAGACTTTGGAACTCAAACAATAAAGAGCACCCAGATTGACTGATCTCAGACCACAAATATAGAGTTCAAAGACTGGTTGGAAAAGATGAACAATAATAAAGAAAAGCAAGATGAAAACATGAAAGAACTAGCGGCTGAGATGCAAACTATAAAGAATACAGTAAATGAAATAAATAATAAGCTGACAAGCATGGAAAGCAGAATTAACCAGGCAGAAGAAAGAAACTCAGAACTTGAAGACCAAAATCTGGAGCTAACCCAATTAAAAACATAGAAAGGACCAGGATCGGTGGCTCAGCCTGTAATCCTCTGCTTTGGGAGGCTGAGGTGAGTGCATTGCCTGAGCTTGTGGGTTCAAGACCCACCTGGGCAACTTGGCAAAACCTCATCTCTACAATAAATCAAAAATTAGCTGGGTGTGGTAGCACATGCCTGTAGTTCCATTTACTTGGAAGGCTAAGGTGGAAGGATGACCAGACCCCAGCAGGTCTAGGTTGCAGTGGCTGAGAGGGGCCACTGCACTCCAGCCTGGGCAACAGAGTGAGACTCCAACTCAAAAAAAAACATAGAAAGTAAGCTTAAAAAGATGGAACAAAGCTTTCAGAAGATGTGTAACTACATTAAGAGACTGAACCTAAGGCTGTTAGGTATCCCTGAAGCAGATAAGGAGAATGAAAGTAGCCTAGAACAAATATTCCCAGAGGTCATCCAAGAAGACTTCCCACATCTCAACAGATATGTGACAATCTAACACACGAGATACAGAGAACCCCTGCAAGACATTAAATAAGATTAACTGCTAGACACATAGTAATTCACTACACAGTGTAGGTATAAAAAAAATTATAAAGGCAGCAAGATGGAAAGGTCAGATTACCTATTGGGAAACACCAATTAGAATAGTAGCAGACTTGTCTACAGAAACACTGCAGGCTAGAAGAAAGATAAACATTTCCAACCAAGAATTTCCTATCCAGTTAAGTTTAGTTTCATCAGTAATGGAGAATTAAAATCTTTCCCAGACAGTCAATCCTTAAGAGTGTATGCTGCCTTCAGATCAGTTCTACAAGAGATGCCTAAGAAGGTATTAAACATGGAAGAAGAAGAAGAAGAAGAAGAAGAAGAAGAAGGAGGAGGAGGAGGAGGAGGAGGAGGAGGAGGAGGAGGAGGAGAAGAAGAAGAAGAAGAAGAAGAAGAAGAAAGAACAACCATGTTTCTCCCAAAAATGCAAGAAAAGAAAAAACTAATAAAGCGTGCATCACAACTGCAAGATTGAAAACATAAATCAACCCCCATACCAAAAGAATACCAACAAAGTAGTAAGTAAACAAACACAAACAAAGTCTATAAGAGCGTTATGACAGGCAAAAAATCTCACATCTCAATAACCAGCCTGAATGTGAATGTACTAAATGCGCCACTAAATAGGCATAGAATGGAAAATTAGACAAAGAAACATGATGCAACAATATACTGTCTTCAGAAGATGCATCTCACCAAAGGGACACTCACAGATTCAAAGTCAGAGGACGGAAAACACATTTTTCAGGAGAACATAACACAAAAGAAAGCAAGAGTCACAATCTTAATATCAGACAAAATAAACTTTAAGTGATCAAAAATTAAAAAAACATAAAAGGGGGAGCTGGAGAGAGGGAAAGGGGGAACAGGTGGGAGCAAAAGATGCAGAAGGACACTACATAATGATAAAAGGTTCAATTCATCAAGAAGAAATATCCATTCTAAGCATATATGCACCGAACATAGGGACACCAGCTTTTATAAAGCAGCTACTAAGTAAACTAAAAAAAGATATAGACTCTAACACTATCATAGCCGGGGACTTTAATAACTCACGATCAACCCTAGAAAAATAATTGAAGCAGAAAATCATCAAGGAGACCCAGAACCTCAACTTGAGACTTGACCAAATGTACCTAATAGATACCTACTGAACATTCCACCTAAAACCAAGGATTATACATTCTACCCATCACCTGATGGAATGTACTACAAGATAAAACACATCCTCAGCCATAAATCAAGTATAAACAAATTTCATAAGATTGAGATACTGTCATGCAACTTCTCAGACCATAGTGGCATAAAAATAAATATCAACACAACAAGGTTTCCCAAAATCAACAAAGACGTGGAATCTAAACAGCATGATGCTGAAAAACTCCTGGATCAACATGGAATTCAAAGAAGAAATTCAAAGATTCCTGGAAACAAATGAAAATGAAGAAACATCTTACCAAAACCTCTGAGATGCCATGAAATCAATACTAAGAGGGGATTTATATCTCTATGAACACATATGAAAAAAGTGGTAAGATCACATGTTAACAGCCTAATAACTCACCTAAGGAAGCTGGAAAAAAGAAGACCACCAAAATACTAACTTCAGCACAAGAATCCAGATCACCAAAACAAAAGCCCAAAAATGAGACTTTGAAGATGAAAAAACAAAAAGGAAAAAAATCAACAAAACAAAAAGCTAGTCCTTTGAAAGAATAAACAAGATTGATGGACCCTTAGCAAGACTGACCAAGAAAAAGAGAGGAAAAAGTCCAAATAAACACAATGAGAAATGCAAAAGATCAAGTCACAACTGACTCCAAAGAAATAAAAGAGCTTATCAGAGATTACTATGCACAATTGTACAGAAACAAACTTGAAAATCTAAGTGAAAGGGAGGACTTTCTGATAGCACACATCCCTCCAAGGTTGAGACTAGAAGAACTTGACACCCTAAATAGAACAATAGCAACCTAGGAAATTGTCTTCATCATAAGAAAACTACCCACAAAAAAAGCCCTGAACCAGATTGTTTTCCAGCAGAATTCTATAAAATCACACAAAGAGAAGCTGATACCAAACCTGTTGAAAGTATTTCAGGCAAGTGAGAAAGACGGACTTCTCCCCAAGTCATTTTATGAAGCTAATGCCACTTTGCTACCCAAAGCAGGTAAAGATTCAACAAAGAGAGAAAACTACAGGCCAATATCCTTGATGAACATAGATGGAAAAATTCTCAGCAAGATTCTAGCAAACCGGATCCAACAACACATCTCAAAAATAATCCACCATGACCAAGTAGGCTTCATCCCCTGGATGCAGGGCTGGTTCAATATCCACAAGACCATAACTTAATTAAATACATCAACAAATGTCAAAACAAGAATCAAATAATTATATTCTTAGATGCCAAAAAAAAAAAACTTTTGATAAAATCTAGTATCCCTTCTTGATAAAAACCCTTGAACACCTAGGCATAGTTGTAACATACTTCAAAATGATGCGTCATCTATGATAAGTTCACAGAACATGCTGCTAAACAGAGAGAAATTGGAAGCATTTCCCCTGAAAACTGGAAAAGATAAGGCTGCCCTCTCTCACCCCTCCTGTTCAACATTGTGGTGGAAGTCCTAACTAGAGCAATTAGATAAGAGAAGGAAATTGTCGGGACCAACCCTGACGGAGGGAAGGGTTAGGACCGCAACGGAGAATCCAGATGGTGCTAGAAGAGACCACTCAGAGGCAGTTTCTTCTGGGAACAGTCTGATCAGGACTGAAGCCAAATTTTATTTGAACTCCTTCCAACTTATATACCTTTTTCCATACCCTCCATCAGTGTGTCAATCACTTTGGGGGCGTACAAACTTTATGCAAATTACGTATCGCGAGACTTGCAAGTTTCCAGCAAACAATTACAATTCCATGATACATGACGTGTTTCACAAAACTTACATTAAATTCACAGGTATACAATTTTTATACAGATTGTTCAAAGTGTTCTCCACAATGTTCAATAAATCATTCACATTATACTCTTTGTTCCAGACCCTGATTAATACAAAAACTTTTCTAAGTTAAATCCAAGTTTACTGACTCCTAATGTTTTCAATGATTAATAGTATCAATTTAACACTATACTATAATCTATAAGTTTACTTAAATGACTCAGTTATTCTATTAATCTATTATGGAATGTAGTGTCCTGCAATTCTACAACTTATTCTTAAATTATAAAACCTTACCATGACTTAAATGAATTTCCTATGTCTAAACTTTAATTTTTGTAATGATTGACCCTTAATACTATGTTTTATCATTAATTCTTTTATAAATCGTATGGTAACTATTATATTTGAATGATATAGCCAAAAGAAACAAAACAGTAAGCATAAATTTGCTCAAATATACTCTAAAACGTAACTATAAGTGTATAAATTATATTTTATCCTAACAAGTCTACTCTAGAAATCATATAGTAGCTTTCACAGCCCTGAGTAAGGAAATGGATGGCCACATGGCCTCAGGCTGAGGTAAACAGAGGCAGACAGAGTTTCGGTACGAAACAAAGGCATAGTCGGTATGAAACAAAGGCATAGTCGCCAAGTTAATGGCTTTGACTGCAGACAGTTTTCGGTATTTAACAGCACAAAGGCAAGGAAATGTATACCTGTAATGGGACAATAGCAATCCTTTCTGCCTGGCCAGGAACAGGGCAATAAGACTATGATGGTAATTTAGTCTCTAATCTTAGCTCTAGGGGAAACTGCTTAAGAGTTGACTCACCAGAGAATAGAAGTTTGAAAAATATCTAGAAAGAAGTAAGATTTAGAAAGGACAAGGTCATTCTGCTGTATAACCTTTCATCAGACGTATAGAGATTTTTCTTATGTTTTACTGCCATGTATGCACACTGGTCATCAATCACACGCCAATATTATAGGTATAACTGATATCCTATGTCAGAGGCGATCTTCCAGATGGGCCTTTACAGGCCTCAGCCATGTAGCTATAGATGTTGGCTCCCAACAGGAAATTAAGGAAATCCAAATAGAAAAAGAAGCAGTTAAGTTATCACTCTTTGAGGATGACATGATCCTATATCTTGAAAACTCAAGATAATCTGTCACAAACCTTCTTATACTGATAAAGGACTTTTGGCAAAGTCTCAGGGAATAAAATAAGTGTGCAAAAGACAATCACATTCTTATACACCAACAACAAACAGACAGAAATCCAAATAAAAAGGACAATCCCATTCACAATAGCCACAAAAAATGAAATACATTGGCATCTTCCTAACAAAAGAAGTGAAAGACATTTACAATGAAAATTGCAAAACACTACTCAAAGAAATTCAAGACGACACAAACAAATGGAAAAATATTTCATGCTCATGGATTGGGGGAACTATCACTGTTAAAATGTCTGTTTTACCCCAGACAATCTACAGATTTAGCACAATACCAATTAAATTACCAATATCATTCTTCTCAGACCTAAATGACAATACAGAAATTCATATGGAAACATAAAAGACCACAAATAGTCAAATCAATCCTTAGCAAAAGAAAAAGAGTGGGAGGTATCACACGTCCAGGCTTCAAGTTCTACTATAAAACTACAATAACCAAAACAGCCTGGCATTGGAACAAGAACTGACATATAGACCAGTGGAATAGAAAAGAGACTCTGCAGAAGACTGAAACAGGACTTCTACCTATCAACATACACAAAAATAGACTCTAAATGGATTAAATAACTAAATGTAAAACCTCAAACTATAAGAATCCTAGAAGAAAATGTTGGAAACACTCTTACAGAAATTGGAATATGCAACCAATTCCTGATAAACTCTCCAAAAGCAAATGCCATAAAAGGTAAGATAGACAAGTGGGGCCTCATCAAACCCAAAAGCTTCTGCAAAGCAAAAGAAATTATCAAGAGAGTGGGGAGACAACCCACAGAGTGGGAAAAAAAAATTTTCCAAATGTATATCTGACAAAGGCCTAACATTCAGTATCTACAAGAAACTCAAGCATGCTGAAAGAAAAACAAAACAAACAACCCTATTAAAAATGGGCAAAAGATATGTATAAGAGCTTCTCAGAAGAAGACATACAAGCAGCCAATAGATGCAGAAAAAAAAATGTTCAGCCTCCCTAATCATAAAGGAAATGCAAATTAAAGCCACACCGGGATACCACCTAACTCCAGTCAGGATAGCCATTATCAATAATCTAGAAAACAACAGATGCTGGAGAGGATGTGGGGAAAAAGAACACTGCTGGTGGGAATGTAAACTAGTACAACCTTTGTGACAAACAGTGTGGTGATTTCTAAAAAATCTGAAAATCGACATTCCATATGACCCAGCAATCTCCTTTCTGGGAATATTCCTTGGAGGAACTCAAATCACTCTATAATAAAGATACCTGCACACACATGTTTATTGCAGCATTCTTCACAATAGCAAAAACATGGAACCAACTGTGCTGCCCATCAAAAGTGAACTGGATAAAGAAAATGTGGCACATTTACAGATGGAATATTATGCAGCTACAAATAAAAAAAAAATTATGAACTTTGCAGCACCCTGGATGGAATTTTATTCTATAATACACAGTGATTTATCACAGAAACAAAGATCTGAGTACCACATATACTCACTCATAAGTAAGCCCTGAACATTTATCATAATACTATAAGAAAGAGATTGGCAGTAGTGGGACACTACCAGGTGAAGGGGCTGCACATAACATCAATAAGGGTACCACACTTTACCTGTATGATGACCATGTATGTACCTAACACTCATTTGTACCCCACATTTTAAAAATGAAATAGTATAATCTAAAAATTTGAGTGTTAGTTTGGTCTTTTTGGGGAGTTGAAAACTCTGCTTTTGGGACTCCTGAAGATGGCGACGGCATAGGTGGATCCATGAGACTTTCTGAACGTGAGTTCCCCAAAACACTCTTACTTTTCTCCCTGCAGCCCCCCCCATTGCCAGCCGCACTGGTATGAGGCTGGGGGACTTTTGGTCCCATGCAGGGCCAGATATTATGGCCTGGCTGCCACTGATCCACTATATATGTGATTCCCGCCTGCTGGGGAATACCGAATTTTGGATATCCGCTCCCTTCCTGGCTACATCGTCATGACCAGCACCCAGCACCCAGCAGCCGGTCACCCAGGGAGGCTCTGGGCACCCACCCCTCAGAGATACAAGTCCCATTTCTGGCTGAAGTGCTCTGTGAGGGACCCAAGGCCACCACCTGCCCTTTGGAGCTTTGGAGATCTGGAGCCCCGGGCCCACCCTGGCTGAGGCACTCAGCATGAAATCTAAAGCCTGTGTAAGGGAACAGAACCCCAAGCTTGTGTACGGTGCTTATTGGAGGCTCACGGCTCCAGAGGAGGTAAGTGAGCCTCTCCTCCACCCAGCCTGCTGGTGGCAACCTGGATCCAGTACCCAGCTGTGCAGCTGGTCCCGCCTACAGACCCACACGAGCATCTCTAAAAGTGAAAATAAAACTGCCACCTCTGCAATTTTCAAGGCAGACTGACATCGCCCTGCCCACCTATCAGAGCCTCCACCTCGGTTCCCATGGTGACATCATTAAACAGTAGACAAAGTCCCTCCCCTACACTGAACAGACTGAGACAACTAAGAGTTACAGACCTCCAAGGCAACAGGCTAGCTGCCTGCAACAAAAACAGAGGGGAGAGGCAGGAGATCAGAGCTCAAAGGACTTTAGCCACTACAGGATGAGAGAAAAATCTACACAAATGAAGAAAAACCAAAAGAAGGGTATGGGTCTCTCCCAGATTCCTGGGAGGGCAGACACTGAGAAAACTGACTTCAGAATGCAAACAACAAAGAGCCCCCAGAATGACAAGTCTCAAAACACAAACCTAGACACCAAGACATTAATGGAGAGATTAAAAAGAATTGAGGCGACTCAAGAAGAAACTAGAAAGGAGCTGATATCTGAGATAACAGTAATAAAGAATACTGTGAATGAAATAAATAACAAACTGATAAGCACGGAAAGCAGAATTATCCAAGCAGAAAAAAGAATCTCAGAGTTTGAGGACTAAAATATAGAATTAATCCAAACTCTCAAAAACACAGAAAACAAGCTCAAAAAGACAAAAAATCCTTCAAGAGATGAGTAATTACCTCAAGAGGTCTAATCTAAGTGTAATTGGCATTCCAGAGGCAGAAAGAGAGACAGAGACCACACTGGAACAAACCTTCCATGAGATCATTCAAGAAAACTTCCATTATCTAATCAATGATGCAAAAACTTAAACACAAGAGATTCAGAGAACCCCTGCAAGACAACAAATGAGAAAACCAACTCCTAGACACATAACAATTCGCCTAAACAAAGTAGGCATAAAAGAAAGAATCCTAAAGGTAGCAAGAGAAAAAGGCCAGATCACCTACCATGGAAAACCAATTAGAATAGCAGTAGATTTATCTACAGAAACACCGCAGGCTAGGAGAGCTTGGAGCCCTATCTTCAAAGTCCTAAAAGATAAACAATTTCAACCAAGAATAACCTATACAGCCAGATTAAGCTTCATCAGTGAGGGAGAATTAAAATCTTTTCCAGATATCTAATCCCTAAGAACTTATGCTGTCACCAAACCACCTCTACATGAAACACTTAAGAAAGTACTAAACACAGAAGAAAAGGGGAAAAAAGAGTAATGTTCTTCACAAGAGTACAGGAAAAAGAATAAAATACACATGAATCAACTCCCAAAACAAAAGAAAGACAATAAATCAAGTGGAAGAACAACTCTATAAGAACTCTATGATAGGGACGAACTCTCACATTTCAATAATTAGCCTGAATGTGAATGGACTAAATGCACCACTGAAAAGACACAGAATGGAAAAATGGATAAAATATCACTAGGCAACAATATACTGCCTTCAAGAGACCCATCTCACTAGAAAGGACATGCACAGACTCAAAGTAAGAGGATGAGAAATAAATTTTCAGGCAAATGGAACACAAAAGAAAGGAGGAGTCACAATACCAATTTCAGACAAAATACCATTTAAGCTATCAAAAATTAAAAAAGATACAGAGGGCCACTACATAATGATAAAACGTTCACTCCATCAACAAGAAATATCTGTCCTAAACATATATACACCTAACATAGATGTACCAACTTTTTTAAAGCAACTCCTAGGAAAACTAAAGAAAGATATTGACTCTAACACCATCATAACTATGGACTTTAATACCCCACTCACAACCCAAGACAGATCATCGGGACAAAAAATCAGCAATGAGATCTGGAACCTCAATGTGACTCTGGACCAAATGGACTTAATTGATACCTACAGAACACTCCATCCAAACATCAGAGAATACACATTCTACTCATCACTGCACGGAACGTATTCCAAGATTGACCACATAATTAGCTATAAATCAAGCATAAGCAAATTTAAATGGACCGAAATTCTATCATGCACCTTCTTGGACCACAGTGGAATAAAAATAAACACTAACACCAACAAGATCCCCCCAAAACCCACAAAGACATGGTCATTAAGCAGCATGATACTAAACAACTCCTGGATCAATGATGAAATCAAAACAGAGATCAAAAGATACCTGGAAGCAAATGAAAAGGAAGAAACATCTTACCAAAATCTCTGGGACGCCTTAAAAGCTGTAGTAAGAGGGGAATTTATATCACTACAAACACACATGAAGAAAATGGAAGGAGCACAAATTAATAGCCTAACAAGCCACCTAAGGAAGCTGGTAAAGCAAGACCACAAAAACCCTAATTTCAGCAGAAGAATCGAGACCACCAAAATAAAAGCCCAAATCCAGGACATAGAATACAAAAAGACAATACAAAAAATCAGTGAAACAAAAAGCTGGTTCTTCGAAAGGATAAACAAGATTGATGTTCCCCTAGCTAGACTGACCAAGAAAAAGAAAGAAAAAGCCCAAATAAGCACAATCAGAAACACAAAAGTTGCATTCACATCTGACCCTGAAGAAATACAAAAGATCATCAGAGACTACTATGTACACTTGTATGGAAACAAACTTGAAAACCTTAAGGAAATGGAGGACTTTCTGTCATCACACAACCTACCTAGGTTGAAACAAGAAGAAATTGAGACCCTAAATAACCAATAACAATCAAGGAAATTGACTATGTAATAAGAAAACTACCTACAAATAAAAACCCTGGACCAGATGGCTTTCCAGCAGAATTCTACAAGACATTTAAGGAGAAACTGATTCCAATCCCACTGAAGCTATTACAGGCGATTGAGAAAGATGGAACCCTCCCCAAATCATTCTATAAAGCTAACATCACATTGATACCCAAGCCAGGCAAATATCCACAAAAAAAGAGAACTACAGGCCAATATCTTTGATAAACATAGACACTAAAATTCTCAACAAGATCCTAGCAAACCGGATTCAACAATGCATCTCAAAAATCATCCATTATGACCAAGTAGGCTTCATCCCTGGGACACAAGTCTGGTTCAACATTCGTAAAACCAAAAATGTAATTAAATACATCAACAGTAGTCAAAACAAAAACCACATGATTATATCATTAGATGCAGAAAAAGCCTTTGATAAAATCCAGCACCGCTTCTTGATAAAAACTTCGGACATCTAGGCATACAAGGAACATACCTCAAAGTAGTAAAAGCCATCTACGAGAAACCCACAGCCAGCATACTCCTAAATGGACCAAAATTGGAAACATTTCCCCTGAAAACTGGAGCAAGACAAGGATGGCCACTCTCACCCCTCCTTTTCAATATAGCATTGGAAGTCCTGGCTAGAGCAGTCAGAGAAGAGAAGGCAATCAGGGGTATCCAAACAGGAAAAGAGGAAGTCAAATTATCTCTCTTTGCAGATGAAATGATCATGTACCTTGAAAACCCAAGAGAATCTGTCAGAAACATCCTTACACTGATAAAGGCCTTCAGCATATTTTCAGGATATAAAATAAATGTGCAAAAGACAATCGTATTTCTTTACACCAATAATAAACAAACAGAAACCCAAATAAGAAGCACAATTCCATTCACAATAGTCACACACACACAAAATGAAATACCTTGGCATCTTCCTAACCAGAGACGTGAAAGACCTTTACAATGAAAACTGCAAAACACTGCTCAAAGAAATCAAAGATGACACAAACAAGTGGAAAAATATCCCATGCTCACGGATTGGAAGAATCACCATTGTGAAGATGTCCATCTTAACTAAGGCAATCTACAAATTCAATGCAATACCTATCAAATTACCAGCAACATTCTTCTCAGACCTAGAAAAAACAACACAGGAATTCATATGGAAACACAAACGTCCAAGAATAGGCAGAACAATCCACAGCAAAAAAAAAAAAAAACCAAAGTAGGTGGTATCACATTACCAGACTTTAACCTTTACTATAAAGCTACAATCATCAAAACAGCTTGGTATTGGTATAGGAACAGGCATAGAGATCAATGGAATAGAATTGAGATTCCAGATGCAAAACCTCAATTTCTCAACCAACTCATCTTCGATAAAGCCTCCACCACCTATCACTGGGGAGAGGAGAACCTATTCAGTAAATGGTGCTGGGAAAACTGGCTGACCACATGCAAAAGATTGAAACAGAACCCCTATCTATCCCCATACACAAAAATTAACTCCAAATGGATCAGAGACCTAAATGTAAAACCTCAAACCATAAGAACCTTAGAAAATGAAAGACATACCCTCATGGAAATCAGAACTGGCGTCCAATTCCTGAAGAAAACTCAAAACCCACAGGCCATAAGGGATAAGATAGACAAGTGGGACCTCATTAAATTGACAAGCTTCTGCAAAGCCAAAGAAACCATCAAGAGAGCAGGGAGACAGCCTACAGACCGGGAAAAAGTATTTGCCAACTCCAGGTCTGAGAAAGGCTTAACATCTTGGGTCTACAAGGAACTCAGATGTGCCAAAAAGAAAAAAACAAACAACCCTATTATAAAATGGGCAAAAGATATGAACAGACACTTCACAAAGGAAGACATCCAAGCAGCCAACAAACACATGAAGAAATGCTCAACCTCACTAATCATCCGGGAGATGCAAATCAAAACCACACTGAGATACCACCTTACTCTAGTCAGAATGACAATTATCAATAACTCAAAAAATAATAGCTGTTGGAGAGGGCGTGGTGAAAAGGGAACACTCCTATACTGTTGGTGGGAGTGTAAATTTGTGCAACCTCTGTGGAAAACAGTGTCACGATTCCTAAAAGCTCTAAACATCAACCTCCCATATGACCCTGCATCCCCCTACTGGGAATATACCCTGAAGAACTCAAATCACTCTCTAAAAAAGATAGCAGCACACGAATGTTTATTGCAACATTTTTCACAATAGCAAGAACCTGGAACCAATCACTCTGTCCATCAAAAGAGGACTGGATTAAAAAAATGTGGTACATATACAGGATGGAGTACTATGCAGCCATAAAAAAGAGCAAAATGATGAATTTCGCAGCAACCATGATGGAGCTTGAGTCTGTAATACTGAGTGGCCTCTCACAGAAACAAAGATCCAAGTATCACATATTCTCACTCATATAGTGGACCTTGATCATCAAATGCACTACCATAAGAAAATGACTGACAGTGGTGGGAAACCATGGGGGGTGATGGGACTAATGGTAGTAAACATCTGTCTGGGGATGGGGAGATACCTGTTATCAACAAGGGGGCCTAAATGAAGCATATTTGTATACCTAACCCTTAACTGTACCCCACAATATCAAAATAAAAAAATTGATAAAAAAGAGAAAACTCTGCTTTTTAACTTTTCTGAGAGTATTTTTCTAGATCTTTTTCATTCATGTAGATCATTTCTTCTTCTTATCCCTATATTTGTTTTTGAATCCATTTTGTTTTGTTTTCTTTCCAATAAATATGTGACTTTATTAATGCTTCTTGCTCATCTTGCTTTGGCTCTTGGTGTTTTCAGTATTACAGGTTCTGAATGTGTTCCTTTATTATAGAGAATCTTTGTGCATTGGCTTTCTGGATGCTATTTGTGATAGAAAGTATTGGGTATGCATGCACGTTCACTGTTTCTTGTGGGTCTAGAATTTTAGAGGATTAATGAAGCTTTATCTTGTTCCCCAGTGGCATTTACTTTTACCCCAGTACTTCTCTCTGGGTTGAACCTTTGAGCCTCCAGGACATGAAGTGGCATTTGAGAGTGAGAAATAGTTGTAGCTGGAGCAGTTGTTTTCATGAAGTGCCCCTTTGGAGGACTAAAGCCCCATCTTGTTGAAGGGTTAGGGGAGTTTCCAGTGAAATTCACTGAGTTCTTTAAAAAAAATTTTGTCCCATAGGCTGCACCCCTGTGGTAATGCACTACCCCTCTCCCTCAGAGTAGTAATCTGTGAGGGCCCAACTACTGTGAACCTTGCTGCTCTTCTAGGTCTAGCTGCCCTATACGCCTGCCATATGACCTGGTGCTGTAGGATGACTGTAAGAGATCCAGTAATTTGAAGGCTTGAGGGTTGAATTATAGGGAATTTTTCACCGAATGCCTCTGGAGGACTCTTTGGAGAAGCTCCGATGCCTCAGTCTATGGACTAATTTATGAGATGTGTTGTGACATGAACTTTATTCTTATCTACTTCTTAAGGGATGTATTATTGTCTCAGATGTTGTAATGGTCTGTGCCTGTTGACCATTAGCTGGGATGTGGCACTTGCAGAAAACAGCCAACTGTGGTAGCGGTTGTGGGTTTTCTTCTTGGCCTCTGTTGGCCCAGGAAAGAACAGTGATGACCTAGGTAATGACCAAGCTATGGGGACTCACACGGTTTCCTCATCCCTGGGCTTTGGAGGGAGATGGGTGGGAAAAGCTGATCAGGGAGGGCTAGGTCTGACTGGACTGTTCTCCAATTCCCCATCTATACAAGTGAACAGTCACACCAGTGGAAAATGGGAGAAGGAAAGGATCCCCTGGTTAATGTTGCAATGTTGCAGGAATGGCTAGCCTTCTCTGTTGTACAAAACAGTTCAGGGGGAAAGAGGACTTGCCAGGATTACAAGGTTCCTCTTGGCTCTCCTTCCCTTGCTCTCCATGCTCAGAACTCAAAGGTTCGTTCAGCAGCATGGTATCTCCTGCAGGCTAGATCTGACTGGTCCATGATTCAGTTCCCCACCTGTGTGAACTCAGTGGAAATCAGGGAGGTGGAGATGTCCCCAGCCACTGTGGTAGCTGTGGGCTGGAATGGCAGAATCATCTGCTGCACAGCATTGTTCATGCAGTGAGAGAGGGGTTGCCATGTTGATGGGGTTTTGCCCAGTTTCCTGTCCCTTGACAGAGGCTGTTTGAGCTCAGAACTCAAAGGTTTTGAAATAGGGACCAAGTGCTTAATTCACAGACACCGACACCAAAAGTACAAGTTATAAAAAGGAGAGGTTTATTAGTCAAGAGCTGGGCCAGTGGCTACTTGCCTGCTGGACATACCAGTCCCACAGCAAGGGCCCCCATTTGCTGTAGGGGCTTGCTTAAATAAGGCAAAACCACATTGGGACTTTCCAAGTGGGTCAAACCACAACATCCTGGAGGCCTAGGTACTTTTCAAGCAATTCTAGCAGGGTTCACAGAAGCAAAGAAAAAAAAGCTGTTAAATAGTTTAATTTTGACCTTTGTAAATTATGGCCAGGTCTAACCCTTGGGGGGGGGCGCACACACACTGACGAATGCAGCACCTTAGCTTAAACTGTTAGACAGTTTAACCTAGCCAGCAGGTGCTGTTGTCAGTTTCCAGGAAGGGAACGTATTTTAGCTGTGCAAAGGCTGACTACATGTTTAACTTTGCAAAGGCTAAGTTTATGCTTAGCCTAATTTTTGACATTGTAGATGTCTTTTTAAGACCCTTTCCACATTCCCCCCTTTCAGTTGTTCCTGGAGTCAAATCTTTGACTCTTCTTTTTTTTCTGAGTTGAAGTCTCAATCTGTCACCCAAACTGGAGTGCAGTGGCACACTCCCAGCCACCGCAGCCTCGACCTGCTGGGCTCTGGCGTTTCTTCCACCTCAGCCTTCCAAGTAGCCAGAATTACAGGCATGCGCTACCATGCCCAGCTGATTTTTTGATTTATTGTAGAGATGAGGGCTTGCCAAGTTGCTCAGGTGGGTCTCGAACCCACGGGCTCAGGCAATCCACTCACCTCAGCCTCCCAAAGGCACGGGATTACAGGCTGAGCCACCGAGCCCAGCTTTGACTCTTTATACAGGGAATTATATTGAGTTCTGAGGACCATTAATTTCACTGATGAAACATTATTTTTAACATAACCAAGGAGGCTTTTGTATGGGTCTCGGTTTTTTCAAGGAGCAATAGTTTCACACCTCCATGCAGCACAGTGGTATTGTCCTGCTTTGTGGCAATGGGCTGGTCCCGATGCTGGGCAAGCATAAAAACCAACAGATTTAAGTTCTTTTTCATAAGCTAAGGTGCCGCATTCATCAGTGTGTGTGTGCCCCCCTAAGGGTTAGACCTGGCCATAATTTACAAAGGTCAAAATTAAAGACAGGCTGCCTGCTTCCTCTGTAGGTGGCAGTTATGGTCCCAGTGATGGTACTTTTTCAGTTCCCAGGAATAGGTCCCTGGAGTATAGGGATTGCATGGGTTAGGTCATTAGGCCTCAAGCTGGGGAAAGTGTGCAAGGAATATGATTAAGATACTGAGGCCTGCAAAAGCCTTATCTTTAGAGGATCTTCTCCAGTAGCTGGTTTGACAACTTTCCATGTCTCCAGGGGTATGGTGGTGGCTGCCTTTACTTGGGAATGATGAATCCAGGGTGGATACTGCTGACTTTGAATGCCATAAGAGTAGTAATGATTACTATGTGGGGCCCTTTCCACTTTGGGGTGAGAGCCTCAGCTTTGTGCCGTTTTATCCAGATCTGGTCACCAGGCTGGAATGGGTGTGGATGTTCCGGAAATGGTTTCTGGAAGGCTGCCTGCATGGTCTCAGTGACAGCTTGCTGAACTCTGAAGAGCCTGCAGTGACTGAAGCAAATTATGGTTAGACAGTTCTAGTGCTTTTTCCAGTCCAATTTTTGGAAGTAATGGTGGGGGCCGTCCAAACTAAATTTCGAAGGGGGTTAGACCCTTGATGGAGGTACACCTGATCCTTAAGAGGGCACAGGGAAGGAGTGTTACCTAAACTTTGCCAGTCTTCAGGGTTAATTTGGTCAAGGTCTCTTTAAGCGTCTGGTTCATTCTTTCTACCTGTCCTGAACTCTGGGGATGACAAGTACAATGTAAGTTCCAATTTATCCCCAAGGTTTTTGTAATACCTTCAGTAAGTTTAGAAATAAATGCTGGGCCATTATCTGAGCCTATTGAGAAAGGTAGGCCATATCTTGGGATGATGTCATTTAAGAGTTTCTTTACTGTTACAGAAGCAGTTTCAGTTTTTGTAGGAAATGCCTTGACCCATCCCAAGAAGGTGTCTACCAAGACCAACAGGTATTTATATCCATACTGTCCAGGATTGACTTCTGTAAAGTCTATTTCCTAATGTCTCCTGGGGGTTAGTCCCCTATCTTAGACCCCTTGGGTGGATACACTGACCTTAGCATCATTAGTCTGCTGGCATGACATGCAGCCTTGAATGAGCTCCTGGGCAAACTGGTCTAGATGAGGGAGATAGAATTCTTTCCTTACAAGTTTGGTTAGTTTTGTCCTTCTCGAATGAGTACCTTCATGGAGCTGCCTTAGTATTTGTTGTTCCAGGACTCTAGGGAGGAAGGTTCTGCCATCCTGAAGTTGAAGCCATCCATCTGGGTTTGAAGTTGTCTGCAATTTTTGTGCAGTGAGGAGGTCCTCTTCTGTATATTTTGGTGGCTCACATAGAACTGGAGGAGGCAGCACCAGCAGGCAGGTGGTTCTGTAGTAAGCAGCTTCTCTGGCTGCTTGATCTGCTTTTCTATTTCTATTGCCTCTTTTGAGTTTGTTTTTTTGGTGGCCCAGGCAATGGATGATGGCGACTTGTTTGGAGGCCCATATTGCTGCCTGGAGGTCTAGGACCTCTGCTTTATTTTTTATAGTTTTCCCTTCTACAGTAAGCAATCCCCGTTCCCTGTAAATTGTCCCATGAATGTGTGCAGTTGCAAATGTGTATCTGCTGTCAGTGTAGATGTTGACAACTTTTCCTTCACCTGCTTTTAGGGCTTTGGTTAGGGCAATCAGTTCTGCTTTTTAGGCCAATATTCCCCACAGAAGAGGCTCAGCCCAAATAGTTCCCTGTAGAGTGATCACCGCTGCCCCTGCATACCTTAACCCATTCTGGATGAAACTGCTGCCATCTGAGAAAAGCATTAGGTTGGGGTTTGTTCTCAGGACATCGGTTAGGTCCCAGCACAGCTTCTGGAACTCAGTTGTTTTATAGCAACAATGCAGCGGCCCCATGGGACTTTCTTCCAGTAGCAAAGTTGCAGGGTTTAAGCTGGGGGTGCGCTGGAACTTGATGCGGGGTTGATTTAAATTTGGGCATTCAACATCCATTTGTCAGGGGCCCCTTGGAATAAAGACTCCACTGCATGTGTAGCCATGACAGTCAGATTCTGCCCCAATGTTAGTTTGTCTGAGTCCTTTACTAACACAGCAATGGCTGCTATAACCTGCAAGCAGGGCAGTCAGCCTGAGGCTACTGGGTCCAGTTTTTTTGACAGGTAGGCAACTGGCCTGTTCCATGGGCTGAACTTTTGGGTTAGGACCCCCTGGGTGATGCCTCATCTTTTATCTGCATAAAGGTGGAAAGGTTTTTCAATATCCAGCAAGGCCAGGGCCAGAGCTGAGACCAGGGCATTTTTAAGGTCTTGGACAGCTTTGTCCCCCTCCGGTGTCCATTTAAAATTAGTCTCTGGTCTTGGTTATTTTATAGAGGGGTCTTGCAAATTCAGCAAACTTAAGGATCCATAGTCAGCAGTATCCTACAACTCCCAAGAATTCCCAGACCTGCCTTTTGTTTCCTGGGGCCAGGATGCTTGCCAGAATGCACTGGGCAGTCAGGGATTTTTTGATAGTGGAGTTTTTTGCCTGGTGCTGGTTTCTCTTTTCCCTGTTGTCTGCTTGGGTTTAACTTCCTGTAAAGCTGCTGCTACTATTTTGGCCATCTTTTTAGTTTGTTGGTCTTTAAGCGAGTCCCTGCTATTATAGAACTTCTGGGCTACCTCGGTTAATTCTGATAAACTTTTCCCTTCAAATCTTTCAATTTTCTGCAATTTTTTTCTTATATCAGGGGCTGACTGGGAGACAAAGGCTATAACTAAAACACTCCGATTTTCTGGAGTCTCTGGGTCTATGGGAGTATACGTCTGATAGGCCTCCATAAGGTGTTCCAGAAAAGCTGTGGGAGATTCCTGTGGGCCCTGAGTTACCTCACTTACCTTAGACAAATTTGTGGGCTGCCTAGTGGCAGCCTGGAGACCCCCCATTAGAGTCTGGTGATAGGTGGTGGGACACTCCCTATCGTGATTGGTGTTCAGGTTCCAGTTAGGCCTCTCAGCAGGGAAGACATGGTCCACATGGTCCTGCTCTGCCGGTCTGCCGTCTTGTCCCAGGACCGATTTTCTTGCCTCCTGATGGATTTGTTCTCTTTCCTCTGTAGTAAAAAGGACTTGGAAGAGCTGTTGGCAGTCATCCCAAGTTGACTGGTGGGTGAAGAAAATAGTTTCTAAAAGGCCTGTGGGGCTCTGAGGTTTTTCAGAGAATGCCGGATTTTGGTGCTCCCAATTGTAAAGATCACTAGTAGAGAAAGGGACATAAACCATAAAGGACTGACCTGCCGAACCTCCTGCATCTACTCCCGGGGCCTGTCTCAGGGGAGGACTGTGGAAGTTTGTGGTTCTGAGTTCCCCAAAGACGAGTTGAGGCTAGTTGGTTTATCAGGGGCTGTTGGACCCTTGGGAGATGTATGGGGAAGAGGGGGATAAAGGGGCTGATATGAGGACCTACTCCTGGTGAGTGACGGGCTGAGAACCTGTGGGCCCCCTGTTCCCACTCAGATGTAGAGTAGGGTGGGGGAACTTCACTGTCCTCTGGTGAGCTCTGGAGGACTGGAGGTTTGGCTTTTGGAGTTTCCTGTAGGGCTAAAACATGAGAAGAATTAGCTTTCTTTTCACCGTTCTTCATCCATGATGGCTGCTGCATTATCAGGAGGTACCAGGCAGTGCTGTATGGGATCTGGTGTGGGTGGCATCGATAGATGAACTGTCGGACCTTCCTCACTATGGCAGGGTTGAAGGTCCCCTCCGGCAGCCAGCTGCAATTAGGAAATGTGGGCCATTCGAGGGAACAAAAGGTAGTTAGGTTTCTTTGGTTTACCTGATAACCTGACCGCTATGCCGTTCCTTGGAAATCCTTGAAGTGGTACAAAACTAGTTGCAGAGGGATGTCAGACTTAGAGCACTGCCACCCCATAATATCGATAGCAATGATAGACACAACAGTGACTAACACTGAACAAATAAAGACAATAACACAAACTGAACAGACAGACCTAACTGCCCAAGGGCAATACCGGAGGGCCCAGTGACATCTCACTGGGACCTCGGACCCAGGAATTAGTGCTGTGTCCAGTTTTCCTGTGGGTCCAACCAGAAGTGCGCACAAACAGAACAGGAACTTGACTCACCTCTCAGAGGGCTCTGGGGACATTGTGAGTCTGCCGGAGATGACAATCAGCCATTTGCATGTCCATAGACTCACCAGCCTGACAAACACTGAGGTTCTCGGGTATGCAGACCCACAAGGTCAGCTGGTGATTAGGGTTGGGGATTAAACTCTTGGATCTCCTGGGCGAGCCCCCAAATGAAATAGGGACCGAGTGCTTAATTCACAGACATCAATGCCAAAAGTACAAGTTATAAAAAGGAGAGGTTTATTAGTCAAGAGCCGAACCAGTGGCCACTTGCCTGCTGGACATACCAGTCCCACAGCAAGGGCCCCCATTTGCTGTAGGGGCTTGCTTAAATGAGGCAAAACCACATTGGGACTTTCCAAGTGGGCCAAGTCACAACATCCTGGAGGTCTAGGTACTTTTCAAGCAATACTAGCGGGGTTCACAGAAGCAAAAAAGTTGTTAAACAGTTTAACCTAGCCAGCAGGTGCTGTTGCCAGGAAGGGAACTTTTTTTAACTGTGCAAAGGCTGAGTACATGCTTAACTGTGCAAAGGCTGAATTTATGCTTAGCCTAATTTTGCATTGTAGATATCTTTTTAAGCCCCCTTCCACAGTTTGCTCAACAACAGTGTCTCTTGCTGTAGCTTGCCCCAGATAGAAACTGTTGGCAGTGGCAGAAATTGCCCTTGTAGCAAATAAAACCAACTGGGCTTCTTGTTCCACCCCCACCTGGGAGCAGGTTGCAAAGGAACACAGCCTGCAAGGATCAAGTTCTTGAGGAATAGCACAGCAGCAGGAGTCAGAGCTCAAATGACCGCCCAGTTTCATGTGGTTTCTGGCATCACACAGCTTTGCCTTATCCAGACCATTTCCTGTGTGGGACTGGAGTCCTGCAAGACTTGAGGACACTTCCAGTTTGTGGAAGAAGCAACAAGTTCCTAATTTCCCACACTCACCATTTTCTTGCATCCAGAGGCTGCTCTGTTTCCAACTACCTTATCTCTTTAGCCTCTTGATTCACATGGACGAAAATTGAGCATCTGGATTCATAAAGACTAATTCAGGCCTTGAAACCCTCAATCATCAATTTATTTTCCATCATGAAGGGCACTAAATTACATTCAAAGTCATTTCTGGATCCTTAAACATAATCAAGTGTGTTTTATTTGTTTATCCTGTGCTAAAATGTGCTGCTTCCTCCTGCCTGGTCTTTTGTGGTGTCCCAGTCATCCTTTCTAGGAAGTCTTCTTTCTCCACTTGTTGGCAATCACAAGATCCTGCAGTCTTCAGGAGACTACCTTAGGGTGAAATAAGAGCAGGGAATCTTCATGAGTTTCCTCTTTGACTCCACTATCCTCAACAACTTCTCTTTGAACCACATGGTGACCACTCTCACCCCTAATTCCAAATCTTCCCTGAGACATGGACCCAAAGTCATACAAAGGCCATGGGCCCAGACATCTGAGATGGCCAAGAGCATTTTTTTTTCTGAGCTGCCTTCCTGTGTGTTCATGATCAGGGGCTGTGGTGTGTTATCCTAACAGCTCAGTGTAAAGACTGACTGGATAGAAAAATCACACAGATCCAGGGTAAAGTCTTAGATCCTTGGTCCTGGAGGAAGAAATGACTGCAGGAGTTTCCTTTGAGTCTAGTGTTGGTCACATGAGATTAGAGTGGGTTTATAAGGCAATCTGGGGTATCAGATTGGAGGCTTGTGCCTCATTTCCCTATGGGATCCTTCTATGTCCTGAACAGTAACCATCACTCTCAACCTTAGACAGGGGACCAGATCATTTCAGGAGAATAAAAGGCCATATTTGGAGGAAGAGACCCATCATGGACACCTGAAGTTTAGGAAGCAGCAGACATCACCATTTGGGCCTTCTTCTGTCAGCTGATGGGGCCAGGGTACACTGTCTACCTGATGCACCTGCTCAGTCCAGAGCAGGATGAGGTAACTGCTAATTCAGATGGTGGCTCCAGCTGATTAAGCAGAGACTGTGTGCAAGACCCTGAAGGAGCACATGGGCACATTACTGTTGGAACAGGGCCTGATACAGAATGACACAGACACCTCTGTGTGGGGATAAATGACTGTTTTTTACCATTTACCAGTCCCTGCTTCTGCCTTCTGAGGGCCTGTGCTGTCTCCTCTGCTGCCACCCACCTTGCACCTTCTCTAGGGAAAATCCATATAAATAATCAATAATAAAATAATAAGATAGACAAGTGGAACCTCATCAAATTAACGAGCTTCTGCAAAGCAAAAGAAACCATCAAGAGAACAGGGAGAGAGTCCACAGAATGGGAAAAATATTTGCGAACTGTATATCTGACAAAGGCCTGACATCTAAGTTCTACAAGGAACTCAAATGTGCTGGAAGGAAAAAAACAAACAGCCCCTTTAAAAAGTGGGCAAAAGACATGAATAGACACTTCTCAAAAGAAGATATACAGGCAGCCAACAGACACATGGAAAAGTGCTCAGAGAAATTTCATCAGAGAAATGCAGATCAAAACCACATTGACATACCACCTAACCCCTGTAAGAATGGTCATCATTAATAAAACAAACAACAACAGATGATGGGGAGGATGTGGAGAAAAAGAAACACTTCTACACTGCTGATGGGAATGCAGATTAGTACAACCAAGACAGTGTGGTGATTTCTGAAAGAACTAGAAATTGACCTTCTATATGACCCAGCAATTCCCCTATTGGGAATATACCTGGAGAAACTCAAATATTTCTACAAAAAAGATACCTACACACGTATGTTTGTTGCAGTTCTATTTACAATAGTGAAAACATGGAACCAACCCTATTGCCATCAAAGCTGGACTGGATAAAAAATGTGGTACATATACACAATGGAATATTATGCAGCCATAAAGAAGGACAAATATATGGATTTTGCAGCAACTTGGATGGATTTGGAGTCGATCATACTCAATGATTATCACAGAAACAAAGAACTGTGTTCCATATGCTCTCACTCATAAGGTGACCTTGAACAATTACAATGTTATAAAAAAAGTGATTGGCAATAGTGGAAAACTGTCAAGAGAGGGGAGGTGGGACTGGTTGTTGAGGGAAACTGCTAGGGGAGGGAGGGGCATACCTCATCAACAAGGGTACCTGCATGATCGGGGTTTATATACTTAACCCTTAATTGTACCCCACATTTTTATAATAAATAAATAAATTTTAAAAATAATCAATAATAAAATATGCCTATGCAACGTATCTACTTGCTATTGAAATTTTTACCTGTATCTTTAGGTAAGAAAATATTTTCCTATTTGTTCAAATTATCTTTTATATTACTCTTTGAATTTTCTAATTTTTCTAATTATTAGATTTATTTGAAGTTTATAATTTTAAATAATACGAGAATAGTAACCATTCTGAACTATTTTAAAATTAAGTATAAATCAATACATTTGATTTTATTATGAACTTGGTAACTTTATTATTCATTCCATGCTTTTTAACAATGATTTGACTTTTATTCACATATAGTTGTCAGTAAAAGTTTAACTTATTTATAAAAACATTTTGCAGTTTTAACATTTTTTGCCTCACATTTCCTACATATATATATCTCCACTGTAGAGGAGAAATGTTAGAAGTTATATCACAGAAATTTGGTATTTTCTGCAGCATTGTTTGCTGGCATTTTTATTGCGATTGCACTTAATCTATTAATCACATTAGTAAGAATTGTCACCATTATAATATTGTGGCTTTGGGTCATTAACAAGGACTCTATCTTCATTAATTTAGATTTTCTTTCATTTCTCTCATCAGTTTTTAAAATAGTTTTCTCCACAAAATTATATTGCTTGTGATATTTATACTTTTGACTTCTTTCTTCCTAGTCTTTCTTTCTTTCTCTCTTCTTTCTTCCTTCCTTCCTTCCTTCTTTCTCCTTTCCTTCCTTTCCTCCTTCCTTCCTTCCTTCCTTTCTTCTTCTTTTCTTCCATCCTTCTTTCTTTTTCCTTCCTTCCTTCCTTTCTTCCTTCCTTCCTTCTTTCTTTCTTTCTTTTTTTCTTTCTTTCTTTCTTTTTCTTTCTTTCTTTCTTTCTTTCTTTCTTTCATTTGGGTGAGTTATTAATGATAGTGATTTCCTTTTAAGTTAAAATTGTTCATTATTAGTATATAAGAGTTCACTTTTGATATTGGTTTGCACTTGGCTTCTTGCTATCTTTCTAAATTCCCATAATGTCATGGGATAATTGTCTCCATTACTATTTGAAATTTCCAAATTATGACACTGAATATTCTAAACACTAAATTTCAGTGATTCAGTGAGGACCAGGGTGAGCAATCTTGCACCACGCTTAACCATAAGGACTGATTGTCCTGTATTGTGCACTGTGGCTGACAGAGGATGCCCAAACCTGCTTTTTTGACTCTGCATGGTTCACATGCACGTCCCGCCCCAGATGGTACTCAGCATCCACAGTGAAGAGAACTACGTTTCCTCAGCACCAACCTGAGTCTGTGCCACTGGGGGACAAATTGAACAGCATTATTCACTATATCCAAGACAGGGAAGAAACCTAAATGTCTGTTGACATGTAGCCAGATGAATGGCTAAAGTATTTGCTACACACACACACACACACACACACACACACACACACACACACACACGCACACGTCTAAATATTATTTGCTCTTAGAAAGGAGGAGATTCTGCCATTTGTGACAATATGGATGAAACTATGGAGAAATCCCTATTCTAATTCAAAAAGAGAGGAAAGACATATAAAGCCATGGGACAGTCTGTATGAATAATTTGTGAAACTGGTCACTCCTCGGTTATTTTAAATAAATGATTCTTTACACACACTTTATTAATTTTCTATTCAATAAATTTAAGGTGTATAGTGTATGTTTTGATAGAAATACACATATTGAACTGATTAGTACAAGTATTCATCATCTCACATCGTATTTCTCTGGAAAGAACACGTGAAGCTTACTGCCTTAGCAAAATTTTAGTATACTATTGTCTGATTTACCTTAACAATGACCATAAGAAGGGTGGAGCTTAAGTGAGATAGAAGTGTGATTTCTCTTACCCATACTAGCTCAGGCTAGTCTCTCTCTTTCCTCTCCTCTTTCTCTTACAAACTTTTTTTAAAAACTTTGCTGGTCACTCAAATTCATTATAGGATTGAGTTAAAGTATCCACAAATTTTGTGCCACACCCACCCCAAATTGCTAATTTGTATCATTTGACCTGTATCTCTCCGGTACCGCTACCCACTATTTCAGGTAAGCACTATTAAATGTATTCTATTTCTATGTATTCAACTTTTTTTCACATAATTATGCACATAAGAGATACCATGCAATATTTTGATTGGAATTTTCCTGATAATTAGTGTTATTGAGCACCTCTTCTTTTACCTGTGAGTCAATTTTATTCCTCTTTGGAGAAATGTCTATTTAGGTTCTTTGCCCTTTTCTTACTTGGATTTTTTTTTTTTTTTTTTTTTTTGCTACATAGCTGAGTTATTTTCATATATATTTTTTATAATAGTCCATTATCAGATATATGATTCCCAAACATTTTCTCCCAATGTATATGATGCCTTTTAATTTGGTTATTTCCTTGACTGTGTAGAAGATTTTCAGTTTTCTGTAGTCCAGCATGTTTACTTTTGCTTTTGTTGCCCATGATTTTAGTTTCCAATAAAACACACACACGCACACACACACACACACACACACACACACACACACACACACACACACACAATTACCCCAAACATGTTATTGTCAAAGAGCTTTTTCCTTGTTTACTTTTTTTTCTTTCTTTCAGTTTTCTTCCCTTTCCTTTTTTCCTTCTTCTTCTCCTCATTTCTTTTCCCTTCCTTTCCCTCTCTCCACTCCACTTCCCTTCCCATCCCTTCTTCCCTTCTTCCTTCTTTCTTTCTCCCTTCCTTTCTTTTTTTTCTCACCCTCTTCCTCCTTCCTTCATTCTTTCCCTCCTTCCCATTCTTCTTCTTACTTTATTTCATTTTGCAACCTTGATGGAAGATTTATGCTTTCATTTCTTTTGTTTAGTTCATTTTGAGTTGATTTTTGTGTGTTGTATAACACAAATGTCCTATTTAATTCATTTACATATAGGTAACCTGTTTTCTCAAAATAATTTACTGAATAGACTCTCCTTTTCCCATTATGTTTTTAATGGTGCACTAAAAATTTATATATATATATAAACACACACACATATATATTTCTTTTTGTCCATTGGTCTATATTCCAGTACCATACTATTTGTTGGTTTTTTTTAATTAATCAGTATTTTTTATTATCGTTTTGTGGGGTACAGTTAAGGGTTAGGTGTACAATTACGTTTCATTCAGGCACCCTGTAGATAAGAGGTGATTTCCCAGTCCCAGATAGATATTAGCTACTGTTAATCCCATTCCCCTCCCCCCCATAATTTCCCAGTACCGTCAGTCATTTTCTTATAGTATTACATTGGATGTTCAAGGTCCATTATATGAGTGAGAACATGTGATATTCTGATCTTTGTTTCTGTGAGAGGTCACTCAGTATTATAGACTCTAGTTCCATCCAGGTTGCTGCAAAATTCATGATTTTGTTCTTTTTTATGGCTGCGTTGTATTCCATCGTGTATATGTACCACATTTTTTTAATCCAGTTCTCTTTTGATGGGCAGCATGGTTGTTTCCAGGTTCTTGCTATTGTGAACAACGCTGCGATAAACACACGTGTGCAGGTATCTTTTTTATAGAGTGATTTGTGTTCTTCAGGGTATATTCCCAGTAGGGGGATTGCAGGGTCATATGGAAGGTCAATATTTAGAGGTTTCAGGAATCGCCACACTGCTTTCCACAGAGGTTGCACTAGCTTACACTCCCACCAACAGTGTAGAAGTGTTCCCTTTTCACCACAGCCTCTCCAGCAGCTGTTATTTTTTGAGTTGTTGATAATTGCCATTCTGACTGGAGTTAGGTGGTATCTCAGTGTGGTTTTGATTTGCATCTCCCTGATGATTAGTGAGGTTGAGCATTTCTTCATGTGTTTGTTGGCTGCTCGAATGTCTTCTTTTGTGAAGTGTCTGTTCATATCTTTTGCCCATTTTATAATGGGGTTGTTTGTTTTCTTCTTTTCAGTATGTTTCAGTTCCTTGTAGATCCAGGATGTTAAACCTTTGTCAGACCTAGAGTTGGCAAATACTTTTTCCCAGTCTGTAGGCTGTCTCCCTGCTCTCTTGATGGTTTCTTTGGCTTTGCAGAAGCTTGTCAGTTTAATAAGGTCCCATTTGTCTATCTTCTCTCTTAAGTCCTGTGGGTTTCGGGTTTTCTACAGGAATTGGATGCCAGTTCCGATTTCCATGAGAGTATTTCCTTCCTTTTCTAAGGTTCTTATGGTTTGAGGTTTTACATTTAGGTCTCTGATCCATTTGGAGTTAACCTTTGTGCATGGGGATAGATAGGGGTCCTGTTTCAATCTTCTGCATGTGGTCAGCCAGTTTTCCCAGCACCATTTACTGAATAGGTTCTCCTCTCCCCATTGGTAGGTGGTGGGGGCTTTGTCGAAGATGAGTTGGTTGAGAAATTGAGGTTTTGCTTCTGGAATCTCAATTCTGTTCCATTGATCTATATGCCTGTTCTTGTACCAATACCAAGCTGTTTTGATGATTGTAGCTTTATAGTAAAGATTGAAGTCTGGTATTTTGATACCACCTGCTTTGTTTTTTTTGCTGAGGATTGTTCTGGCTATTCTTGGACGTTTGTGTTTCCATATGAATTCCTGTGTTGTTTTTTCTAGGTCTGAGAAGAATGTTATTGGTAATTTAATGGGTATTGCATTGAATTTGTAGATTGCCTTAGGTAAGATGGACATCTTCACAATGTTGATTCTTCTGATCCATGAGCATGGGATATTTTTCCACTCGTTCATGTCAGCTTTGATTTCTTTGAGCAGTGTTTTGTAATTTTCATTGTAAAGGTCTTTCACGTCTCTGGTTAGGAAGATGCCAAGGTATTTCATTTTTTGTGTTGCTATTGTGAATGGAATTGTGTTTTGTATTTGGGTTTCTGTTTGTTTATTATTGGTGTAGAGAAATGCGATTGTCTTTTTTTACATTTATTTTGTATCCTGAGACTTTGCCAAAGGTCTTAATCAATGTAAGGAGGCCTTTGACTGATTCTCTTGGGTTTTCAAGGTACACCATCATATCATCTGCATAGAGAGATAACTTGACTTCCTCTTTTCCTATTTGAATACCTCTGATTGCCTCCTCTTCTCTGATTGCTCTAGCCAGGACTTCCAATACTATGTTGAACAGGAGGGGTGAGAGTGGGCATCCTTGTCTAGTTCCAGTTTTCAGGGGAATTGGTTCCAATTTTTGTCCATTTAGGAGTATGCTGGCTGTAGGTTTCTCGTAGATGGCTTTTACTATTTTGAGGTATGTTCCCCGTATGCCTAGATGTTCAAGGGTTTTTATCAAGAAGGGGTGCTGGATTTTATCAGAAGCCTTTTCTGCATCTAATGATATAATCATGTGGTTTTTGTTTTGACATCTGTTGATGTATTTAATCACATTTATTGTTTTACGAATGTTGAACCAGCCTTGCATGCCAGGAATGAAGCCTACTTGGTCATGGTGGATGATTTTTTAGATGTATTGCTGAATCCTGCTTGCTAGGATTTTGTTGAGAATTTTAGCATCTATGTTCATCAAAGATATTGGCCTGTAGTTCTCTTTCTTTGTTGGATCTTTACCTGGCTCCCAAGTGATGTTGGCTTCATCAAAGTGATGTTGGCTTCATAAAATGATTTGGGGAAAGTTCCATCTTTTTCAATTGCCTGGAATACCTTCAGTAGGATTGGTATCAGCTCCTCCTTGAATGTCTTGTAGAATTCTGCTGGAAAGCCATCTGGGCCAGGGCTTTTTTTTGTAGGAAGTTTTCTTATTACATAGTCAATTTCCTTGATTGTAATTGGTCTATTTAGGGTCTCAATTTCTTCTTGTTCCAATCTAGGTAGGTTGTGTGATGTCAGAAAGTCCTCCATTTCCTTGTGGTTTTCAAGTTTGTTTCCATACAGGTGTACGTAGTAGTCTCTAATGATCTTTTGTATTTCTTCAGGGTCAGATGTGACTTCACCTTTTGTGTTTCTGATTATGCTTATTTTTTTTTTTCTCATTTTTTCTTGGTCAGTCTAGCTAGGGGACCATCAATCTTGTTTACCCTTTTGAAGTACCAGCTTTTTGTTTCATTGATTTTTTTTGTATTATCTTCTTGTCTTCTATGTCCTGGATTTGGGCTTTTATTTTGGTGATCTGGATTCTTCTGCTGAAATTAGGATTTTTGTGGTCTTGCTTTTCCAGGTTCTTTAGGTGGCTTGTTAGGTTGTGAATTTCTGTTCCTTCCATTTTCTTCATGTGTGTTTGTAGGGATATAAATTCCCCTCTTACTACAGCTTTCAGGGCATCCCATAGATTTTGGTAAGATGTTTCTTTATTTTCATTTGGTTCCACGTATCTTTTGATCCCTGTTTTGATTTCATCATTGACCCAGGAGTTGTTTAGCATCATGCTGTTTAGTATCCATGTCTTTGTGGGTTTTGGGGGAACTTTGTTGGTGTCAATGTTTATTTTTATTCCACTGTGGTCCAAGAAGGTGTTTGGTAGAATTTTGGTCCTTTTAAATTTGCTTATACTTGATTTATGGCCGAGTATGTGGTCGATCTTAGAATATGTTCCATGTGGTGATGAGTAGAATGTGTATTCTGTGGTCTTTGGATGGAGTGTTCTGTAGGTATCAATTAAGTCCATTTGGTCCAAAGTCACATTGAGGTTCCGGATCTCCTTGCTGATTTTTTGTCCTGATGATCTGTCTAGGGTTGTGAGTGGGGTATTAAAGTCCCCAGTTATGATAGTGTTAGAGTCAATATCTTTCTTTAGTTTTCCAAGAAGTTGCTTTATGAAAGTTGGCACACCTATGTTGGGTGCATATATGTTTAGGATAGATATTTCTTGTTGATGGATTGAACCTTTTATCATTATGTAGTGGCCTTCTGTATCTTTTTTGATTTTTAATAGTTTGAAGGATATTTTGTCTGAAATTAAGATGGCTACTCCTCCTTTCTTTTGTATTCCATTCGCCTGGAAGTTTGTTTCCCATTCTCTTACTTTGAGTCTGTGGGTGTCCTTTCTAGTGAGGTGAGTCTCTTGAAGGCAATGGATTGTTGCCTGATGATATTTTATCCATTTTGCCAATCTATGTCTTTTCAGTGGTGCATTTAGTCCGTTCACATTTAGGCTAATAATTGAAATGCAAGAGTTGATCCCTGTCATAAGGTTCTTACAGAGTTGTTCCTGTTTATTTGTTGTCTTTCTTTGGGTTTTGGAGTTGGTTCAGGTGTGTTTTTAATCTTTTGCCTGTACTCTTGTGAAGAATGCTGTTGTTCTTTTTTCTTTTTCTTCTGTGTTCAGTACTTTCTTAAGTGTTTCTTGTAGCAGTGGTCTGGTGGCAGCGTAGGTTCTTAGGGATTGGACGTCTGGAAAAGATTTCAATTCTCCCTCACTAATGAAGCTTAGTTTGGCTGGGTAGGTTATTCTTGGTTGAAATTGTTTCTCTTTTTGTACTTTGAAGATAGGGCTCCAAGCTCTCCTGGCCTGAAGGGTTTCTGTGGATAAATCTGCTGCTATTTGAATTGGTTTTCCCTGGTAGGTAGTCTGGCCTTTTTCTCTTGCTGCCTTTAGGATTCTTTCCTTTCATAGCTACTTTGTTTAGGCGAATTATTATGTGTCTGGGAGTTGGTCTTCTCATTTGTTGTCTTGCAGCGGTTCTCTGAATGTCTTGTGTTTGAATTTTTTCATCTTTAATGAGATGAGGGAAGTTTTCTTGAATGATTTCATGAAATGTTTGTTCCAGTGTGGTTTCTGTTTCTCTTTCTGCCTCAGGAAGCCCAATTATTCTTAGGTTTGGTCTCTTGAAGTGATCATTCATCTCTTGCAGGTTTTGTTCTGTCTTTTTGAGCTTCTTTTCTATGCTTTTGACAGTTTGGGTTAGTTCTGTGTTTTGGTCTTCGAGCTCTGAGATTCTTTCTTCAGCTTGGCTGATTCTGCTCTCCATGCTTATTAGTCTGTTGTTCATTTCCATCACAGTATTCTTTACTGCTGTCATTTCTGACAACAGCTCCTTCCTATTTTCCTCTTGTCTCTCCTCAGTTTTTTTTATTCTCTCCATTATTGTCTTGATGTCTGGGTTTGTTGCATGTAGCCAGTCATTCTGGGGACTCTTCATCGTATGTGTTCCAGAATCTGTTTTCTCATTGTCTGATTTCCCAGGGGTCTGTGTAAGACCTATATTCTTCTTTTGGTTTTTCTTTATTTGTGTGGTTTTTCCACCTCCCTACTTCTTGCTTCCCTCCACGTCACCATCTTCTTTAATTTTGTTATTCAGGGGTAAAGGGATTGGTTTTACTTCTGTTTGTTCAATCTCCCATTCTTTATGTATGTCCTCTTACTTTGTTCAACCTGAAGTTGCACTGTAGGTTGGAGGTGGTCCTTTTTGCAGTTTTGAGATGTATTTAAGGGGAGAGCTGTGATTCAAAATCTGTCTGCAGGTCCTGGTATTCGCTGACAGGCGTGTGGATAATGTGGAACCCACTTCCCACTGCCCTGGAATCTGTCCGTGCAGTGGGGCTGTAGGTTTACTCCTGTGATCAAAGTGGTCAATCCTGTGACATCACTGTTGAGAAACCAGCGAGGGTAAACAGCGGCAGCAGGGCGAGAGGGCGGGCAGGGCGAGCGCCCATACTATTTGGATTACTGTAGCTTTGTATTGTAATTTGAAATTGGGGAGTGTGATGTCTTCAGTTTTGGTTATACTACTCAGGATTTCTTTGGATATCCAGGGCCTTTTGGAGGTTTATATAAATTTTACCATTATTTCTATTTTTTCAATGGATATGTAACAAATGTACATATTGGGGGTACAATAAGGCAATCTGATACATGTATACATTGAGAAATGATAAAATCAGGACATTTAGAATATCTATTACCTCATATACTTATTATTTCTTTGTGGTGAGGATATTCAAACTGCTGTATTCTAACTGTTCTGAAAAATACAGTGCAAAAGTGTCAACCCAAATTATCTTACTATGCAATAGACCACCAGAATTTATTCTTCCTATCTGTAATTTTATGCCCATGACCAATGTCTCTCTATCCCCTCCTCCACCCTTACCAGAGGCTATTCTATTCTATTTTCTAATGATATGTTATCACCTTTTTTAGATTCTTCTTAAGATTATGTGATGTTTGTCTTTCTGTTCTGAACTTCTTTCATTAAACACAAAGTCCTACAGATTAATCCATGTTACTACAAATTACAAAATTTTATTATTTTTATGACTGAATAGTATTCCATTGTGTATATATGCCACATTTTCTTTATCCGCTCATCCGTTGATAGACACTTAGGTTGAATTCATATCTTGGCTATTGAGAATAGTGCTGCAAAAATATGGGGAGCAGATACCTTTTGACATACTAATTTTATTTTATTTGACAATATACCCAGTAGTATGATTGTTGGATCAGATGGTAGTTTTATTTTTAATTTTCTAAGGAATCACCATATTGTTTTGCATAATGGGTGTACTAATTTGTATTCTCACTAATAGTATAAAGAGACCCCTTTATCACACAAAACTCAGCATTTGTTTCTTTGCTTATTAATATTCTAATTGGTGTGAGGTGGTATCTTGTTGTTTTGATTTACTTTTCTGATGACTTGTAATGTTGAGCAGATTTTTAAAAATTTACATGATGTCCATTTTTATGTCTTCTCTTAAGAATAGTTCATTTAGGTCTTTTGCTTATTTTCTTAATCAGGTTGCTTTCTTGCAATTGAAGTGTTTTTTTTTAAACTCTTGCTTTATTTCTCATGCTGGAAGGCAGTGGCACAATCATGGTTTACCATAGCCTTGTCTGCTTAAGCTCAGGTTATCCTTCTGTCTCTGTTTCCTGAGTTGCTGGGACTATAGGCATGCACTAGCACATCTGGCTTATTTTAAATTTTTTTTTTGTTTGTAGAGATGAGGTCATGCTATGTTGCCCAGTCTGGTCTCAAATTCCTAGGCTCAAACTATCCTCTTATCTTGGCATCCCAAAGTGTTGGATTATATGCATGAGCCATTGTATTTTGCACCATTGAGTTTTTTGAGTTCCTGTTAAATTCAGGATATTAATCTCTTGTCAGAATCACAGGTTGCAAATATATTCCCTTTATCTGTAGGGAGTGTCTCCACTCTGTTGATAGTTCTCTTTGCTGTTCATAAGCATTTCAGCTTGGTGTAACTCCATTTGTCTATTTTACTTTTTTATCTTAAGCTTTTGAGATACTGTCTGAAAAATTTTGGCCTAGATCAATGTCATGACAAATTTGCACTATGTTTTCAACTAGTATTTTTATTGTTTTGGTTATTAAATTTAAAACTTTAATCCTCTTTGAGCATGGATGCCAAGTTTCATTCTTCTGCATGCGGGTATCCTATTTCTCCATCAGTATATATTGAGGGGATTATCCTTTCCCCAATATGTGTTCTTGGTACATTTGTTGAAAATCAGTTGACACTAAGTGCTGGATTTTTGTTGGTGTACTTTATTGTGTTCTGTCAGTCTATATGTCTATTTTCATGTTAGTACCATTTTGTTTTGGTTACTATATTTCTCTACCAGTAAAGGGACAGGGCCAGGAATCCACAGGGTTCCTAAGGAAGGTATTTGAGAGGCTGCTATTCCCTTAGGTCTTGAAAAAGGGTCAAGAGCAACTTCACTGGTGTTACTGTAGAAGCAGTGGTACTAGAGATGTTGTGGTTATTCTGTTGATCCAATGGGGATTGGGATTCTTGGAATATTTTGACTAGCCTACATAATTTATGGGTCAATTTAATTGTGATGAGATGATCAAACACTTCTAAGCTACAGAGCTTCAAGTACAGGGTGTTTTGCTCTAGTCATTTTTCTTTCACTAAGCCATAAAACACATATTAGTTAAGGCAAAGCCTCCTTCTTGGCAGACAATTTGTCTTCATCACTCTTCTCTATGACCCTGTCTTTATTTGTATCCATGTCATTATGACTCCTGAACTTACAGGAGCATCACTGCTTTGGAAGGGTGTGGGAAATTCTTGTATGGTTCATAAAAAAATCTTGTCTTATGTACCTTATGGTTTATTATAAATGTATGTATGTATGTATTTTGAATCCATGACTTGCCCAACTCAGATAGCTTTATAAAAATTCTTATTAATTAATGTGTCTCTTTTCTCCCTGTTTGTGAAAAAACTTCTCTAGGAAGTGAAGCATTTCAGTCATAATATAGTTATGTGTCTCTAACCCAAATCATTTTGGGCCTCTCCCCAAATTTTGGCATGTCAAATGATGGCCAATGATAATGGGCGAGCCAGACTATGCCTCCACATCTCACCCCCTCTAATAACCTGCTGTCTTTTACTTAAAGGTGTCCGAGTTGAGCTCTGAGGGATCTGTAGGCCCGGTTTCATTCTTCTGTATGTGGATGTCTTGTTTTCCCATCAGCATATATTGAAGGGATTATCCTATCCCCAATGTGTGTTTTGGAATCCAAAATGTCCACAAAACTCATCATACCATGGACCATTGGTATGGCACTCAAGTGTCGGGACTTCAAAATGAAAGCTTTGATGGCTGAGGTGGAAAGATTGTTTGAGGCTAGGAATTTAAGACCAGCCTGGACAGCATAGCAAGACTTTGTCTTTACGAAAAAGAAGAAAAATTAGCTAAGCTAAGCTAACTGATGCACCCTTGTTGTCCTACCTTCTTAGGAGGCAAAGGCAGGAGGGTTGATTAGTCCAGGAGTTTAAGGCTGCAGTAAGATATAGCCATGCCAATATACCCCTAGCCTGGGTGACAGAGTGAGATGTTTTATCTAAAAAAGCAGAAAAAAGCATAAGATCCAACTATATGCTGTTTAGATAAAATTCACTTCATCTATAAAGACACACATGGAATGAAACTGAAGGGATGTAAAAAGATGTTCCACACAAACAAAATCCAAAAGCATGCAAGAGTGGCTATACTTGTATGAGAGAAAACAGACTTTATATAACAAAGCACAAAAAGAAACAGAGAAAGTCATTACAAATAGAGGGATCATTTCAGCAAGAGGATATCATAATTGTAAATAAGTATGCACCAAACAATGGAGCATCCAGAATCATAAAGCAAATATCATTAGAGTTAAAGAGAGAAACAGATTTCAATACAGGAGTAATTGTGGATGCCTGTACCCAATCTTAAATCTTGGACAGATCATCTATATAGAAAATCAACAAAGAAATATCAGCCTTAAACTGCATTATATGCCAAATAGATACAACAGACATTTACAGAATGTCATAGAACATATGGAATACACATTCTTCTCATCAGCACATAAAACCAAAAAAGCTTTAGAGCTGATAAATTCAATAAAGTTGCAGAATAAGGTATCAACATACAAACATCCTTAATGTTTCTATACACCAATAAAAAACTAGCTAAACAAGATATCAAGAAAGCAGTCCCATTTACAAAAGCTGCAAATAATAAAATACCCAGGAATACACTTCACAAAGGAGATGTATGATCTGTACAACAAAAACTATAAAACACCAGTGAAAGAAATTGAAGAGTACAACAGATAATGAAAAGAAATCCTATAATCATAGATTGAAAGGAATCAACATTGTTAAAGTAACCACCTACTCAAAGCAATGTAAGTTTTCAATGCAATCTCTATCAAAATACCAGAGAAGCCAAGTGCCGTGGTGTGTGACTGTAATTTCCACTAATCAGAAAACTTAGGTTGGTAGATTGCCTAAACCCAGGAGTTTGAGGTCAGTCTGAACAGCATAGCAAAACCCCATCTCTAAAAAAAAAGAAAATCTGTGACAGTCTTCAAAGAAATATAAAAAAGTTATAAAATTTATATAGAACTGCAAAAGACCTCAAATAGCCAAAGCAATACTGAGCAAAAAATCTAAAGCTGAAATCATCACACTTCCTGACTTCAAAATGCACTGGAAAGTTATAGTAATGAAAATGGTATGGTATTGACCATTGAAACAGAAGGGAGAGCCTAGAAATAAATAAGCAACCAACTAATTTTTAACAAAGGCAGCAAGACCATACATTGCAGAAAGAACACCCTCTTTAATAAATAGTTCTGGGTAAACTGGATATCCATATGCAGAAGAATGAAACTAGACGTCTATATCTCACCATATATATAAATTAACTAAAACTTGATTGACAAGTTAAATACAAGGTGTCAAGATATAAACTTTTAAAGAAAAGATACTGTAAATACTTCAGGACATTGCTGCAGGTAAATATTTTATGGGTAATACTTCAAAAACATAAGCAAGCAAAGCAGAAACAAGTCAAATGGAATTACATCAAGCTAAAAAGCAAAGTAAACCAACACCAGAGAGAAGAGACAATATGTAGAATGGGAGAAAATATTTACAAACTATTTATCTTATAAGGAACTAATATTTAAAATATACAGGGAGCTCAAAATCAAATTTAAAAATTTCTGATTTTAAAATGGAAAAATTTTGAAACAAATCTGAATAGGCATTTTTCAAAAAACAAACATATGAATAGCCAACAGGTATATAATGAAATGCATAGCATCACTAATTATCAGGTAACTTCATATCAAAACCACAATGAAATGTTACTTAAAAAGGCTCTTACGTAAAAGACAATAAATTGCAAATGCTAGTGAGAATGTGGAGAAAAAGAAACATTTATACACTGTTGGTAGGAATGTAAATTAGTACAGACATTATGGAAAACAGTATGGAGGTATCACAAAAAAAATAAAACTACCATATTATCCAGCAGTCTCGTTATTGAATATTTAACTGAAATATCTTTTCAGTATTTTGAAGAGATATCTGTATCTCCATATTCCTTGGAGCACTATTCACAATAGCCAAGATATGGAACCAACTTTTATATCCAATAGTGGGTGACTGAATGAAGAAAATGTACATATACACAATGAAATGCTATTCAGTCCTAAACCAAAATAAAATTCTGTCATTGACAACAACATGGGTAAGCCAGAAGGACATCATGTTGAGCAAAATAAGTCAGGCAAAGAAAGATAATTACTGCATGCTTTCACTCATGTGGAAACTAAAAAAAAAGTTGCATTCATAGAAATAGAGTAGAATTGTGATTATTACAGGTTGGGAAGGTCATGGAGGAGGAGAGGAGAGAAGGAGGTTGGTTAATGAATACAAAATTATAACTACATAGGAAAAATAATTTATTATGTTCCATAGCACTTTAGAGTGAGTATAGCAAGTGATTTATTGTGTATTTTTTAAAAAGCTGCAAGAGCGAATTATTAATATTCCACAAAAAATAAATGATAAAGTTTGAGGTGATGAATGAGCTCATTATTCTGATATGATTATTACACATTGTGTATATGTATCAAAATATCACTTTGTATCATATAAATGTGTACATTTAGCTGGATGTAGTGGCTCATGCCTGTAAATCCAGAATTCTGAGAGGCAGAAATGAGAAGATTGCCTGAGCCCAAGGGTGTAAGACCAGCCTGGGCAAGATGGCAAGACTTCATATCTACAATAATTTTTTAAAAAATTAGCTGTGTATGGTTTCTCACGTCATTGTCTGAGTCTAGCAGGTCGAGGTTGCAGTGGCCATGAGCATGCCACTGCACTCCAGTCTGGGTGATAGAGTGAAGCTCTGACTCAAAAAACCCAAGAAATGTACACTTATTGTGTACTAACTAAAAGAAAAAATTCAACAAAGGATCGCCCTAGACCATATTGCTTTACTGGTGAAATCTGCCAATACGTAAAATACAATTAACTTCAATCCTCCTCAAAGGATCCAAAAATTGAAGAGAAGAGAAAATTTTCTAATTAATTATGTGAGACCATAATTGCCTTGATACACCACATCCACCACCACCACCACCACCAACAGCAACAACAAAGAAAAAAGAAAACTACAGACCAGAATCCCTTTTGAATAGTAATGAAAAATTCTCAACAAAAGACTAGCAAACAGAATTCAGCAGCATATTAAAATAATTATACTTTAAGACCAAGTGATATTTAGTCCCCAAAATGCAAAACTGATTCACTGTACCAAAATCAAAGGGACATGGAGGAATGTGGTCCCAGGCAGGGTTGTCACTGGGAATCTGAGCAAAGGAGAACAGGCTTCTCACTAGGGTCCCAGGGCAAGTCAGATTTTTCTTAATGTGTCTGAGATGACAGGTGTATTAGGGCTGAGGAGGAGCTGGTGAATGAGCCTGAGGGACAGGAGTGCCAAGGTTTGGAATTCCATGGAGCGGCAAACACACACACACACACGCGCGCGCGCACGCGCGCACACACACACACACACCACACACACACACCACACACACACACACACACACACACGAAGGAGCAGGGAAGAGAAGAGCATCCATGAATGAGAGTAAAACCGTCTCATCTGGTTCACCATGCAATACACACAAAGGTGTCTTTCCCTTCAGAGGTGACCCCTGGATACCTGAAGAAAAGGGTGGAATAAATGACTGAAGCCATGAACAACTGGATGGGCACAGAGGACCCATGGGGAGGTTGACCCAGTCACAGCACAGTCCAGTTCCAGGTCAGTAAAACCTCTGTGGGCTCACAAACCTGAAATCTATCACCCACATTGTGACTTTCAATGTGGAACAGTCCCACATCCTCCATCCTCTTAGGATACCCCATAATTCCCTTTTCCATACAAAGGTCCCATCTCCACCTACTCTCTCTGATACTCTGGTCACTCTAGGCAAGAGCCTGAAATGTGTTGACTTAGCTGCTGTTGCTTCTGCCCAGGTGTTCAGAGTAGAGCAAGGGGAAGTTGGGGAATTCCACATGGGGTGGGGGTGTGGAGGACAGCTGCCTATTGAGAATGGGGTAAGGGCATTCCTCTGACCTGCATGTACTTGCATAACACACAGTGCTCTCATGTGGACTGGATATTACAAATGAATGCCTGTGAAGCCATATGGGGAACACCCAGCACAGCCTCCTGTGTTCCACAACATAGACAGGAGACACTTGAGTCTCTCCCATCTTTTCTTTTCATCTTTGTGAGGTGGTATTCTCATGCAAATATAATCCTACCATGCTGATTTCTAACCCCTGGCCTGGTTGGACTCTGGTCTGGACAGTGGTTCCATATTAGGTGGAGAAAGGAGATAACCTGATTAATCCTCATGCACTGAGTAGTCCTGGCAAATGACTCCATGGGGCTTGATCAGTCCCAGTGGCAGGAGAACCACACATCCACTAAATTGGGCTCAGCCATTTCCCAGTTGTGAGCCTATCAGTCTCTCTGTCTCTTGTCAGATCACAGCTTCCCTGCTGGTCACAGATTCATAGCCCTGTGTGAAAGGGGACCTCACACATCGTAGAATTTATTTATAACAAATTGTGCATTTATTTTTACATGTTTAATTTCAGGTACCTTCAAAGTACTCTACTTTTGATGCAATAAACCTATAGAGATGCTTTTTCTACTGCTCAAAACAGTTTTTGAAATTGTCGATTTTGATGCTCCTTTTTTAAAAACAGTATTTTTTATTTTGATATTGTGGGGTACAGTTTAGGGTTAGGTATACAAATATACTTCGTTCAGGCACCCTTGTTGATAAGGGGTGTCTCCCCATTCTCAGACAGATATTGACTACCGTTAATCCCACCTCCCTTCCCCTCCCCCTCATAGTTTCCCACCACTGTCAGTCTTTTTTCTTTATATAGTATTACAGTGGATATTCAAGGTCCACTATATGAGTGAGAACATGTGATACTCAGATCTTTGTTTCTGTGAGAGATCACTCAGTATTATTGACTCTAGTTCCATCCAGGTTGCTGCAAAATTCATGATTTTGTTCTTTTTGATGGCTGCATAGTATTCCATCGTGTATATGTACACAGTTTTAAAATCCAGTCCTCTTTTGATGGACAGCATGGTTGGTTCCAGGTGCTTGCTGTTGTGAACAATGCTGCAATAAGCATTCATGTGCAGGTATCTTTTTTATAGAGTGATTTGAGTTATTCAGGGTATATTCCCAGTAGGGCGATTGTGGGGTCATATGGGAGGTTGATATTTAGAGATTTTAGTAATCATCACACTGCTTTCCACAGAGGTTGCAGTAGTTTGCACTCCCACAGCAGTGTCAAAGTGTTCTCTTTTCACCACACCCTCTCCAGCAACTGTTATTTTTTGAGTTATTGACAATTGCCATTCTGACTGGAGTTAGGTGGTATTTCAGTGTGGTTTTAATTTGCATCACCCTGATGATGAGTGAGGTTGAACATTTCTTCATATGTCTGTTGGCTGCTCGGATGTCTTCCTTTGTGAAGTGTCTGTTCATATCTTTTGCCCATTTTATAATGGGGTTGTTTGTTTTTTTCTTTTCAGCACGTTTGAGTTCCTTGTACATCCAAGATGTTAAGCCGTTGTCAGACGTGGAGTTGGCAAACACTTTTTCCCAGTCTGTAGGCTGTCTCCCTGCTCTCTTGATGGTTTCTTTGGTTTTGCAGAAGCTTGTCAGTTTAATGAGGTCCCACTTGTCTATCTTTTCTCTTATGGCCTCTGGGTTTCAGGTTTTGTTCAGGAATTGGATGCCAGTTCCAATTTCCATGAGGGTATGTCCTCCATTTTCTAAGGTTCTTATGGTTTGAGGTTTTACATTTAGGTCTCTGATTCATTTGGAGTTAATTTTTGTGTATGGGGATAGATAGGGGTCCTGTTTCAATCTTCTGCATGTGGTCAGCCAGTTTTCCCAGCACCATTTACTGAATAGGTTCTCCTCTCCCCAGTGGTAGGTGGTGGAGGCTTTGTCGAAGATGAATTGGTTGAGAAATTGAGGTTTTGCTTCTGGAATCTCAATTCTATTCCATTGATCTCTATGCCTGTTCCTATACCAGTACCAAGCTGCTTTGATGACTGTAGCTTTATAGTAAAGGTTGAAGTCTGGTAATGTGATACCACCTGCTTTGTTTTTTTTGCTGAGGATTGTTTTGGCTATTCTTGGTCGTTTGTGTTTCCATATTATTTCCTGTGTTGTTTTTTTCTAGGTCTGAGAAGAATGTTGCTGGTAGTTTGATGGGTATTGCATTAAATCTGTAGATTGCCGTAGGTAAGATGGACATCTTCACAATGTTGATTCTTCCGATCCATGAGCATCGGAAATTTTTCCACTTGTTTGTGTCACCTTTGATTTCTTTGAGCAGTGTTTTGTAGTTTTCATTGTAAAGGTCTTTCACATTTCTGATTAGGAAGATGCCAAGGTATTTCATTTTTTTGTGACTATTGTGAATGGAATTGTGGTTTTTATTTGAGTTTCTGTTTGTTTATTATTGGTGTAAAGAAATGTGATTGTCTTTTGCACATTTATTTTATATCCTGAGACTTTGTCAATGGCCTTTATCAGTGTAAGGAGGTTTTTGACAGATTCTCTTGGGTTTTCAAGGTACACCATCATGTCATCTGCAAAGAGAGATAACCTGACTTCCTCTTTTCCTGTTTGGATACCCCTGATTGCCTTCTCTCCTCTGATTGCTCTAGCCAGGACTTCCAATACTATATTGAACAGGAGGGGTGAGAGTGGGCATCCTTGACTTGTTCCAGTTTTCAGGGGAAATGGTTCCAATTTGTGTTCATTTAGGAGTATGCTGGACTCTCATCGATGGGTTTTCTATAGATGGCTTTTGCTGTTTTTAGGTATGTTCCCCGTATGCCTAGATGTTCGGGGGTTTCTCATAGATGGCTTTTACTGTTTTTAGGTATGTTCCCTGTATGTCTAGATGTTCAAGGATTTTTATCAAGAAGGGGTGCTGGATTTTATCAAAAGCTTTTTCTGCATCTAATGATATAATCATGTGGTTTTTGTTTTGACATCTGTTGATGTATTTAATTACATTTATCATTTTATGAATGTTGAATCAGTCTTGCATCCCAGGGATGAAGCCTACTTGGTCATGATGGATGATTTTTGAAATATGTTGTTGAATCCAGTTTGCTAGGATCTTGTTGAGAATTTTAGCATCTATGTTCATGAAAGATATTGTCCTGTAGTTCTCTTTCTTTGTTTGGTCTTTACCTGACTTGAGTATCAAGGTGATGTTAGCTTCATAAAATGATTTGGGGAGAGTTCCATCTCTCTCAATCACCTGTAATACCTTCAGTAGGATTGGTATCAGCTCCTCCTTAAATGTCTTGTAGAATTCTGCTGGAAAGCCTTCTGGTCCAGGGATTTTTTTTGGTAGGTAGTTTTCTTATTACATAATCAATTTCCTTGATTGTTATTGGTTTATTTAGGGTCTCAATTTCTTCTTATTTGAACCTAGGCAGGTTCTGTGATGACAGAAAGTCCTCCATTACCTTAAGGTTTTCAAGTTTGTTTCCATACAATTGTACAAAGTAGTCTCTAATGATCTTTTGTATTTCTTCAGGGTCAGATGTGACTTCACCTTTTGTGTTTCTGATTGTGCTTATTTGAGTTTTTTCTCTCTGTTTCTTGGTCAGTCCAGCTAGGGGACCATTGATCTTGTTTATCCTTTCAAAGAACCAGCTTTTTGTTTCATTGATTTTTTGTATTATCTTTTTGTCTTCTGTGTCCTAGATTTGGGCTTTTATTTTGGTGATCTGGATTCTTCTGTTCAAGTTAGGGGTCTTGTGGTCTTGCTTTTCCTGCTTCCTTAGGTGGCTTCTTAGGTGTTAATTTGTGATCCTTCCATTTCCTTCATGTGCATTTGTAGGGATATAAATTCTCCTCTTACTACAGCTTTCATGACGTCCCAGAGATTTTGGTAAATTGTTTCTTCATTTTCTTCTGTTTCCAGGTAGCTTTTGATCTCTGTTTTAATTTCACCATTGACCCAACAGTTGTTTATCATCATGCTGTTTAGTGTCCATGTCTTTGTGGGTTTTGGGGGGACTTTGTTGGTGTTAATGTTTATTTTTATTCCAATGTGGTCCGAGAAGGTGCATGGTAAAATTTCGGTCCTTTTAAATTTGCTTATGCTTGATTTATACCTCAATATTTGGTTGATCTTAGAGTACATTCCATGCGGTGATGAGTAGAATGTGTATTCTGTGGTCTTTGGATGGAATGTTCTGTAGGTATCCATTATATCCATTTGGTCAAGAGTCATATTGAGGTTCCGGATCTCATTTCTGATTTTTTGTCCTGATGATCTGTCTAGGATTGTGAGTGGGGTATTAAAGCCCCTAGTTATGATGGTGCTAGAGTTAATATCTTTCTTTAGTTTTCCTAGAAGCTGCTTTATGAAAGATTGCACTCCTTTATTGGGTACATATATGTTTAGGATAGATATTTCTTGTTGGTGGAGTGAACCCTTTATCATTATGTAGTGGCCCTTGTATCTTTTTAAATTTTTGATAGCTTAAATGGTATTTTGTTTGAAATTAGGATTGCGACTCCTTCTTTCTTTTGTGTTCCATTCGCCTGAAAATTTGTTTGCCATCCTCTTACTTTGCATCTGTGCATGTCCTTCCTGGTGAGAGGGGTCTCTTTCAGGCAGTGTATTGCTGCCTGGTCATATTTTATCCATTTTACTATTCTATGTCTTTTCAGTGGTGCATTTAGTCTAATCACATTCAGGCTAATTATTGAAATGTGAGAGTTTGTTCCTATCATAGAGTTCTTATAGAGTTGTTTTTCTTCCACTTGGTTTTTTGTCTTTCTTCTGGTTTTGGGTTTGGTTTGTGTGTATTTTATTCTTTTTCTTGTACTCTTATAAAGAACGTTGTTCTTTTTTCCTTTTCTTCTGTGTTTAGTACTTTCTTAAGTGTTTCATGTAGAGGTGGTCTGGTGGCAGCATATATTCTTAGGGGTTGGATATCTGGGAAAGATTTAATTCTCCCTTGCTGATGAAGCTTATCTTGGCTGGGTAGTTTAATCTTGGTTGAAATTGTTTATCTTTTAGGACTTTGAAGATAGGGCTCCAAGCTGTCCTAGCCTGCAGAGTTTCTGTAGATAAATCTGCTGCTATTCTAATTGGTCTTCCATCGTAGGTGTTCTGGCCTTTTTCTCTTGCTGCCTTTAGGATTTTTTCTTTTATGCCTACTTTGTTTAGGTGAATTATTATGTGTCTAGGAGTTGATCTTCTCATTTGTTGTTTTGCAGGGGTTCTCTGAATCTCTTGTGTTTGAATTTTTGCATCACTGATTAGATAAGGGAAGTTTTCTTGAATAATCTCATGGAAGTTTGTTCCAGTGTGGTCTCTGTCGCTCTTTCTGCCTCAGTAAGGTCAATTACTCCTAGGTTCGGTGTCTTGAGGTAATTGCTCATCTCTTGAAGGTTTTGTTCTGTCTTTTTGAGCTTGTTTTCTGTGTGTTTAAGAGTTTGGGTTAGTTCTATATATTGGCCCTCAAGCTCTGAGGTTCTTATCTGCTTGGCTAATTCTGCTTTCCAAGCTTATCAGTTTGGTATTTATTTCATTCACAGTATTCTTTATTACCGTTATCTCATTTATTAGTGCCTTCCAAATTTCTTCTTGTCTCTCCTCAATTCTTTTTAATCTCTCCATTAATGTCTTGATATCTAGGTTTGTAGTTTGAGACCAGTCATTTTGGGGACTCTTCATTGTTTGCATTCTGAAGTCAGTTTTCTCATTGTCTGCCCTCCAAGGGGTCCGGGAGAGACCCATCTGCTTCTTTTGGTTTTTCTTCATTTGTGTAGGTTTTTCTCTCTCTCCCCCTGTCCCTCCCCTTCTTTAATTCTTTTTTTCAGGGAAGGTGGGGTTGCTTTTGCTTTGCTTGTGCTACCTCCTGTTCTTCCTTATGAAGGTCCTCTGACTTTGTTCACTTTTGAGGTTGGAGTGTGGTCTGCGGGTTGTACTTTTTGCAGTTTTGAGGTTTAATTGAGGGGGAAGCTGCGATTCAGAATGCATTTGCTGATTCCAACATCCTCCAACAGGTGTATGAGCACACTGGAGCCTATTTCCCCCTGCCTTACAATCTGTTCAGCAGGATGTAGTTTTGGTCCCTGGGATCAAAAGGAGATACAAAAGAGGAAAATTATGGAGGAAGGGGGGGTCAATAGGAAGTTAGGAAGAGAGAAGTGTGAGAGGGAAAACAGACATATACCAACTAACAGGTGAATAGAGACACAGGGTCAGAGAGAAGTGAAAAAAACACACAAGCAAAATTCCCTAAGGAATACTGGCAGCTACACAAAGGCAGACCAATAAAATCATGAAACAGATAATGTAAGTCAGAAAGCAAACAAAAGTGAGCAAAACAAAGAGTCAAAATGATAAAATCAAAAGTAAAAATAAGAGATCAGACTAGCTCTGGAATCTGTCCTTAGTGTCTAAAGTCTCTTCAGTTCTGATCTCCTGCCTCTACCTTTGTTTTCATTGCAGGCAGCTAGATTTACTCGAAGCTTGGGTTTGTTTAGCCTGCTACCTGGGAGGTCTGTGATGCTTATTTACCTTTGTCTTATTCAGCATATGGGAGGGACTTAGCAACGTTACCTTAGGAACCGAGGTGGAGGCTGCTGATAGGTGGGCAAGGCAATGCAAATCTTTGCCTGGAGAATGGCCAAGGTGGCAGCTTCATTTTCATGGGTCTTTTCTCTCCACTCTTCTGGGTCCCTGGACGATCCACCATGATGGGCTGTTGTGGCATGGGAGGCACCAGGGATCAGCTGCACAGCTGGGCACTGGATGCAGGGTGCCAACAGCAGGCTGGGGTGGAGGAGGGGTTCAGGAGTTCCCTCCTCTGGAGCTTAGAGCCTCCGATTGGCACCTCCTTAAGATATGCTATTCCCTTACACAAGCATGGGGTTGCACGCTGAGTGCCTCAGCCAGGGTGGGCTCAGAGCTCCAGAGCTCCAAATCTCCAAAGGGCAGGTGGTGAGTGACAAGAGTGGCCCTGGGCCCCTCACAGGGTATTTCAGACAGAAATGGGACAAGTATCTCTGAGGGGTGGGCCCCCAGAACCTCCATGGGTGACCGGCAGCTTGGTGCTGGGTGCTAGGTTAGATGATGTAGCCAGGGAGGGAGCTGAGACCTGAGACTCCCGCATGGGTGGGAGTCATGTATAGTGGAGCAGCAGCAGCCAGGGGCTGCAATATCCAGCCCTGCATGGGACCAAAGTTCCCGGACCTCAGACCAGTGTGGCTGGTGGTGGGCAGGGGGGTTGGGGAAGAAAAGTAAGAGTCTATTTGGGAACTCATATTTTGAGACTCTCACAATTCCACCTGTGCCATCAGCATCTTACCAGAACACCTCATTGTGATGATATTTTAATGAAATACTTATATCCATGTCTGGGTGCATTTCTTTTATGCATAGACCTAGGAATGAAATTCTCTACCACATAGCAATTCTACATTTAGCTTTTTTAGGAATTGCAAACTGTTTTCAACAGAGCTGTATCACTTTACATTTCTATCTCCAATGTAGGCTGTTTCCAGTATTCTCCATTCTCATGCATACTATTATTTCCATTATTTTGATTATAATCATTCTAGTGCTTTGGAAGTGGATTCTCTTTATGGTTTTGATTTATATTCCCTAAATAATTAAAGACATTTCGTATACATCCTTTTCTTATTGATAATTTGCATACCTTCTCTGAAGAAATGCCTGTTAAAGGCAACTGCACGTGTTTTTCATGTTGTCTTTTCATTCTTGCTATCTTTTAATTGGTTTTTTTATATTTTGGATATGAAAATCTTTCAAATATATGATATTTGAATATCCCCCCCCATTATTCAGATTGTCTTTTCCTTCCTTGGTAAAAATCCATTAGTCCATGAAAGTTTTGATTTTGATGAAATCCACTTTACTTTTTGTCTTTGTGTATCTGGAACCATAGCTAAGAATTTGTTGCCAAATACAAAGTTATAAATTCTACTCTCTGCTTTATTCTTAGAGTTTAATGATTTTTATAATTAGACCATTTCTTTATTTTGTCCTTTTATATATTATGTGAGATAAGGCTCCCACTTTGATATTGTGCATGTGAAAATTCTGCTGTTTTGGTACCATTTCTTGAGTAGTCTTGACTCAATTGTTAAAAAAAAAATAGCCAGAGATATGTGGGTTTATTTCTAGACTCTCAATCCAGAAATCAATCAATTATATTCTTTTGGTCTGAATGTCTGTTACATACGAGTGCCACATTGTTTTGATTCTTGTAGCTTTTTGGCAAGGTTTAAAATCCAAGCAATTTCATTTAGTTGCTTCCTTCCTTTCTTTACAGAAGGAAAAAAGTAAGAAGTGGGCAAAAGACACGAACAGACACTTATCAGAATAAAACAGATAAGCACTCAATAAACACATGAAGCCACACTCAACATGACTAACCATCAGAAAAATGCAAATCAAGACTACAATGAGATATTACTTAATACTGATCAGGATGGCTATCATTAAAAAATAAAAATAATAGCAGATATTGGTGAGACTGCAGAGAAAAGGGAAGACTTCTACACTGTTGGTGTAAATGCAAGCTAGTTCAACCCCTGTGGAAAGCATTTTGGAAATTTTTCAAAGAACTAAAAATAGACCCACCATTCAACCTAGTAATCCCACTTCTTGGAATAGACCCCAAAGAACATAAAACAACACTCTGCTAAAAAACAAAATAAAAACAAAAAATCTGCATCTGTATGTTTATTGCAGCATTATTCACTATAGCAAACTTATGGAACCAGCCCAGATGCCCATTATAGGTGGAATAAATAAAGAAAATGTGGCACACAGACACAAAGGAATACCACACACCCATTAAGAAGAACAAAATTATGTTGTTGTTGTTTTATTGTTTTTGCAGACACATGGATGCAGCTGGAGAGCATCATTCTAAGTGAATTATCCCAGAAACAAAAAATAAATAATGAATGTTGTCATTCATAAGTGGGTCCTAAACCCTGCACACATGGGCACAAGAATGGGAACAACAGACATTGGGAACTGCTAAAGTAGAGAGCAAGGGAGGGAGATAATAGATACAAAACTGCTTATTGGATTCCATGATCACAACTTGGCATGGGAAAAATATTTCAGAAGCCCAAACCTTGCCTTCATACAATATAACTAAGCAACAAATTCTCACATGTACTCAATAATTCTTAAAAAAAAAACAAAAAAATTTCACATGGAGGATTCACAAAGAGATCATACTCTTGATCTTAAAATATATTCTAACTAATTTTAAAAGAATAGAAACTCTGCATAAGCTAACAATAACAAAATAACCAGAAAATACCCAAATACTTGTAAATTAAGCAATATAGTATCTTCTTTGGTGGCATTCATAGGCTACACCATGTTTTGTGGGATGAGATTTTTTTAATCCACTTCAGATGGTAAAGTGGAAATCTAAGTGAACACTCACAGAACATCCTGGAAAATAAATTTATAATAGAGAGGGAAATTGACATTTTTCTGGCAGATGACCAGAGGAAAATTAGGAATGAGTCATTCTTAGTTACATTTGTGATCTTATAGTTTACTGTCTTCTAACACAGTCATATATAAAAAATATATAAAATAAGTCTTCATAGGAATTTATAAGTATTTTAAACTACATGAATCAATATTTTACTAGACAAATTTATGGAATTCAGTAAAATCATTGCTTATAGAGAAATTTATGTCACTGGATTCAAAAAATTTGAAAATTAGGTCTAAAAATACTAATCTATAACTTTCCTTAGAAAATTGTAGCTAGCCAGGCTTGATGGCTCAGCCTGTAATCCCGCACCTTGGGAGGATGAGGTGAATGGATTGCCTGAGCCCGTGGGTTCAAGACCTGCCTGGGCAACTTGGTGAGACCTCATCTCTACAATAAATCAAAAAATTAGCCAGGTGTGGTAGCATGTGCCTGTAGTTCCAGCTACTTGGAAGGCTGAGGAAGAAGGATCACCGGAGCCCAGCAGGTTGAGGCTGCAGTGGCCAGGAGTGGCCACTGCACTCCTGTCTGGGTGTCACAGTGAGACTCCAACTCAAAAAAAAATTGTAGCTAGAGGACAGCGTAAAGCAAACATAATAAGTAATTTAAATATTACATGTCAATGGAATTAAAACATATGTGTGTGTATATGCATGCAAATCAATGAGTTTCAAAGCCAGTTTCATTAAGAAGGCCAATAAAACTGACAAGCATCTATCCAGGTTAGCCAAAAAGAAACTAGAGAGAAAATACCAATTGCTAATATCAAAAATGAAGGAGACGCCTGCACTAGTGATCTCATGGATATTGAAAAGATAATAAAGGCACATTTTGAACAATTCTATGTCGACAGTCTGATAATCTTGGTGAAATGTACCAATTTCTGGAAAGACACAATATTTCAAAGGCCACACCAAAAGAATGTAGGATCTGAATAGCCTATATCTATTAAAATTGAGTCAAAATTAATAACATTCCAAAATAAAGTACCGAGCCCAGATGATTTCACTGACTAAATGTATCAAATTTTACACATCCAAATATAGTATAACCATATAATACAACTATTGCACTCCTAGGAATTTACCCAGAAGAGGTGAAAAGTTGTACCCACAAAAAACTTGCACAGGAATGTTGACAGTAAATTTATGTATAGTCACCAAAATTGATAACAACTAAGATGTTATTTAAGATGTGAAAGGATAAACAACTCATTTAGAAGAATAAGCTATCAAATTATAAAAATATGTAAAGGGACCTTAAATATATACTCACTAGTAAAATAAATTAGTTTCATAACTTTCAACTCAGGTAATATCAAAACATTTGAAGAGTATGTTGTGTACCAGTACATGCGAAGGAAATAACTTCTAACATAGTTTTCTTTCTGTACTTACAATAGTATTCATTGAGAGGGTAAATTAAAGTTTTCAAAAATTGAACACATATGGCTTAACCTCTTCATAGTTATCTTCCACATATGTAACATTGAATAATACACAATTATTATAGTGAATAAACTTAATTATCGAACAGCTACAGTACTTTCTTTGGTGGCATTCATGGGGTACATCTGGTGTGGGATGAGGCTGCTGTTCTTCATCTACTGCAGAGGGATAGGTGGAAATCTAAAGTCACTTTTCACAGAAGATATTACAAAATACATTTCTTTCTTTATTTAGATTTTATTTTAAAGATGTGGGATACAATTCAAGATTAAGAATGCAAGTGGTCATTGTACAGGTAAAGTTTGGGACTCCCTTTGGTCCCCACTTTGCCTGGTTTGAGATCAGGTAGACTTATTGATGTTGTGTACCGCCCCATCCCATCTGGGCAGTATCCTGATACTGGTGATACTGCCAATTTCTTTCTTATAGTATTATGGTAAAGGTTCAGGGTTCACTTATGAGTGGTACTCTGTTCTTTGTTTCTGTGATAGATCACTGAGTATGATAGACTCCAACTCCATCCAAGTTGCTGTGAAGTTCATATGTTTGTCCTTCTTTATGGATGCATAACATTTCATTGTGCATATGTACTATATTTTTTATCCAGTCCGGTTTCAATGGGCAGCATTGGTTTCATGTTTTTGCTATTGTGAATAATACTGCAATAAGCATGCAAGTGCAGATATCTTTTTTGAGAATGATTTGAGTTCCTCTGGGTATAATCCCAGTAGGAAGATTGCTGGGTAATATGGAAAATTAATGTCTAGTTCTTTTGAAATTGCCACACTTTTTTCCAAAGAGATTACACTAGCTTGCAATCCAACCAACAATGTAGAAGTTTTCCTTTTTCTCCACATCCTTAACAATATCTGTTGTTGTTTGTTTTATTAATGATGGTGATTCTTACTAGGGTTAGTTCATATCTCAATGTGGTTTTGATTTGCATTTATCTGATGATTAGTGAGCCTGAGCACTTTTTTATATGTCTGTTGACTGCCCATATATCTTCTTTTAAGAAGTGTCTATTCATGTTTCTTGCCCATTCTTTTAATGGGGCTATTTTTTTTTCCTTCCTGCATGTTTGACTTCCTTCTAGATCTTGAATGTTAGACTTTTGTCAGATATACAGTTAGTAAATATCTTTCCACATTCTCTGGCTGTCTCCCTACTCTCTTGATGGTTTCTTGAGCTTTGCAGAAGCTTGTCAGTTTGATGAGGTCCCACTTGTCCATCTTGTCTGTTATGGCATGGACACTTGGGGTTTTGATCAGGAACTGGTTGCCAGTTTCAATTTCCAGAAGGGTGTCTTCTGCATTTTCTAAGTTTCTTTTAGTTTGAGGTTTCATGTCTAGGTCTTTAATCTATTTAGAGTTGATTTTTGTGTATGGTGATAGGCACGTGTCCTATTTCAATCTTCTGTATGCGGACAGCAAGTTTCCCCAGCACCATTTACTGAATAGTTTCTCCTTTCCCCAGTGTCTGTTGGTAGAGAATTTGTCAAAGATGAGTTAGTTGAGAAATTGAGGTTTTGCTTTTGGAATCTCTATCCTCTTCTGTTGGTCTATATGCCTGTTCTTGTACCAAAAGCAGGCTGTTTTGATTATTGTAGCTTTTATAATAAAGTTTAAAGTCTGGGTAGGTGATACCTCCTGCTTTTTTTTTTTTTCCTAATTATTGTTTTTGCTAATCATGGTCATATATGTTTCCACATGAATTTCTGTATTACCATTTCCAGGTCAGAGAAGAATGATTTTGATAATTTGATGAATATTGTGCTGAATGTGGAGATTGCCTTTCATAGGATGGACATCTTAACAATGTTGATTCCTCCTATCCATGAGCATGGAATATTTTTCCATTTGTTTGTGAGTTTTGGATTTCTTTTAGCAGTGCTTTTCAGTTTTCATTAGAAAGGTTTTCACTTCTTGGGTTAGGAAGATGCTGAGGTATTTCATTTTTTGTGGCTATTGTGAATGGAATTGTACTTTTTATTTGGTTCTATGCCCACTTGTTGGTGTATAAAAATGCAACTGTCTTTGCATATTTATTTTGTATCCCAAGACTTTGTCAAAGTCCTTTGTCAGTGTAAGTAGGTTTTTGACAGATTATCTTGGTTTTTGAGGCATGGGATCACATTGTCAGCAAAGAGGGATAACTTAACTTCCTCTTTTCATATTTGGATGCCCCTGATTTCCTCCTCTTGTATAATTGCTCTAGTTGGACTTCTAAAACAATGTTGAACCAGAGGGATGAGGGTGAGTAGCCTTGTCTTGTTCCAGTTTTCAGGGGGATATCTTTCCAGTTTCTATCCATTTAGCAATATGCTGGCTGTGGGGTTATTGTAGATGACACTTACTATTTTGAAGTATGTTCCTTCTATGCCTAAGTGTTTGAGGGTTTTTATCAAGAAGCAATGCTGGATTATATTGAATGCTTTTTCTGCATCTAATGATATAATCATGTGGTTCTTGTTTCTACATCTGTTGATGTATTTAATTACATTTATGGTCTTGTGGATGGATGTTGAACCAGCCCTGCATTCTGGGGATGAAGCCTACTTAGTCATGGTGATGATTTTTGATATGTATTGTTAGATCTGATTTGCTAGAATCTTGTTGAGAATTTTTGCATCTAAGTTCATTAATGATGTTGGCTTGTAGTTCTCTTTGTGGGATCTTTACCCGGTTTGAGTATTTGTGTGATGTTAGCTTTGTTAAATGACTTGGGGAGAATTCCATCTTTCTCAATTGCCTGGAATACTTTCAATAGAATTGGTATCAGCCCCTCTTAGAACTGTCTTCTTGGCATCCCAGAGGTTTTGGTAGGATGTTTCTTTGTTTTCATCTGTTTCAAGGAATCTTTTAATTTCTGTTTTGATTTCTGTTTTATACCAGTAGTCGTTCAGTTTCATGCTGTTTAGTGTCCATGACTTTTTGGGTTTTGGGGGAAGTTTATAGGTGTTGATACTTATTTTTATTCCATTGTGGTCTGAGAAGGAGCATGGCAGTGTTTTGATCTTATAAGATTCATTTATGCTTGATATATTGTCAAGGATGTGATCAATCTTGGATTACTTTCCATAAGGTGATGAGTAGAATGTATATTGTATGGTTGTGGAATAATCTGTAGGTATATATTAAGTCCATTTGATCAAGTGTCAAGTTGAGGTTCTGGATCTTCTTGTTGATTTTTTTTTTTTTTTTTTTTTTTGCCTTGATGATCTATCTAGGGCTGTTAGTTAGGTATTCAAGTCCCCTGCTATAATAGTTAAAGTCAATATCTTTTTTTAGTTTACTTAGTAGTTGTTCCTGTGTTGGGTGCATAAATATTTAAGATGGATATTTTTTGTTGATGGATTGAATCTTTTATCACTATGTAGTGCCCTTTTGTATCTTTTTAAAATTTTGGTAGCTTAAAGGTTATTTTGTCTGATATTAAGATCATGTTTCTGCCTTCTTTTGTGATCCATTCACCTGGAAACTCATTTTCCATCACCTAGTTTTGAGTCTGTGTGCATTCCTTATGGTGAGATTAGTTTCCTGGATATAGAAAATTATTGGATGATGTGTTTTTATCCAGTTTGCCATTCTGTGTCTTTCAGTGGTACATTTATCCCATTCGTGTGCAGGCTGATTATTGAAATGTGATTATTTATCCCTGTCATGAGGTTCTTATAAAGTTCTTTTCTTTGTTTTCTTTTAGTTTTGGGGTTTATGTATTTGTGTGTTTTCAACATTGTAGTCGCTATGCATTCTGTGTTGATTTTGTGTTCTGCTGTTCTCTTGGGAAGTGCATAGTCATCCTTTTATTTTTTTCTTCTGTGCTTAATACCTTTTAAAGCATCTTCTCTAGATCTGGTCTAGAAGCTGCATAGTCTCTTAGGGATTGAATGTCTGGGATGATTTTAATTCTCCATTACTGATGAAGCTGAGCTTAGCTGGGTAGGAAATTCTTGGTTGAAATCTTTGAGGACTTTGAATATTGGACTCTAGTTCCTTCTAGCTTATAATGTTTCTGCCAGCAGGTCTGCTGGTATTCTGATTTGTTTTCCTCAGTAGGTAGTCTGACCTTACTCTTTTGCTGCCTTTAGTATTTTTTCTTTGGTGCCTACTTTGTGTAGGTGAATTACTATGTGTCTAGGGGTTGGTCTTGACATTTGATGTCTTGCTTGTGTTCTCTGTATCTCTTGTATTTGGATGGCCACATGTCTGGTGAGATGGGAAGATTTTCCTGGATAACCTCCTGGAATACTTACTCCAAGGTGTTCTCTATTTCCCTTTCTTCTTCTGGTATACCAATCAGGTGTATTAGGCCTCTTGATATAATCACACAACTCTTGGAGGCTTTGTTCCACTCTGAGTTTTCTTTCCATGTTTTTTTTTTTTTGAGTCAGAGTCTCACTCTATCATCCATGCTGTAGTGCAGTGGCATGCTCATGGCCACCCCAGCATCAACCAACTGGATTCAGGTGATCCTTCTGCCTCAGCCTTCCAAGTAGCCAGAGCTATAGGCATACACTACCATGCTCAGCTAATTTTTTACTACACTGTAGAGATGAGTTCTCACCAAGTTGCCCAGGCTGGTCTCAAACCCATGGGCTCAGGTGATTCTCTCACCTCGGTCTTCTAAGGTGCTGGGATTATAAGCTTGAGCCACTGTGCCTGGCTCTTTCTGTTTTTTACAGATAGGATTAATCCCATGCTTTGGTCTTCAAGTTCTGAGTTCTTTCTTCTGCTTGGTTAATTCTGCTTTCCATGCTTGTCATCTTATTTATTTTCTAAATGAATTTTTTATGGCCAAAGTCCCAGTTACAAGTTATTTCACTGTTGCTTCTTGTCTTTCTTGAGTCTTACTCACTCTTTCCATCCATTCCTTAATCCATGTTGTCTTCTGGGGCCAGTCATTGGCGGTGACTTCCATAGTTTGGGCTTTGAGTCTAATTTTTTAGGCATTTTCTCTTTATAATATTGGGAAGTACCTGTGTTCTTCCTTTGAGTTTTTCTCATTTCTGACAGATCTCTTTCTTTTATCTTAGTTCTGGTGTTCACTGGCAGTGGGAGAGGCTTTCTTTTTTGATGTTTGATCAGCCCTTTATTCTTCCTTGATCAGGGCTCTGAATTTGTTCTATTTTGAATCAGGGCTTTGGGTGGGAAGCTTTGCTGTCTCTTGTAGGTTTGAGAGTCGAATAAGGTAGAGGATGGGAATCTAGAATTCAGAAATGACTTGCAAATTACAATGTCCACTGATTGTAGTATGGTATCTCTGAGACCCACTCCCCACCACTACTCTATATGATGATGCAATAGGTGTGTGTACAAATCCCCTGAGTCCAAGATACAGTCGCAGTAATGAGGAGAACAAATAAAAGTAGAATAAAATAAGATGAACAAACACTTAAAACCTAACTAATTAACTAAATAAACACACAGAACAACAAGAGCAGTAACCAAAGCTAAAAAAACAATTAAACACACACACACACACACACACACACACACACACACACACCCCAAAACAAGCTGGAATAACAATATAAATAGAAAATGAAACAGTCACACATGCCCAATCCTAAATACAAAGAGAAGAAAAGGAGAAAAAAAAGAAAAGAAAAAAAGGAATTAAAGTAGAGCCACTACACATGTATTCACACACATTAAACTAAATAGAGAGAACAAAAAATTAGAAACAAACAAACAAAATAAATTAGAGATGAACACTTAATTCTTCATGTATACACATGAATATAAAACAAAAAATGAAAGAAGAAAGAAGAAACAAACAAAAAAGGATGGCGGGATGCAGCTCTAACTTTCACCTACACTTTCATGCACAAATTAAAAATATACAAAAATTTTAAAACAAACAAACAAAAACCCTGCCCCCTTGTGGCAGATTCTGTGGTTGTCCCTCTTGGCTGCCTCTCTTCTGTCTCCTACAGAGCTTCAAACTCATTCACAATCTCCCAGAGAAGGAAGATGTGGCACTGGGGGTGATTGGGGTTTCAATCTTCCCCCCCCACTCTACTATAGTCAGGGGGATCCCCTCTGGAGGGGAGGTGTGGGATTGTCTTTTTTCCAGGTACTTGTGGGGGTGTCTCAGCCTGGCTTATCCTGGAGTGGAGTACTCCTTATAGCAACTGACATCCAGGCTCCTCCTGGATTTGTCCCTCTCAGTTGTACCCCAGTCATGTGGATCTGATGTTCAGAGCACTGCTGGAGAAGAGGGGATTGGGTCAGCTGAACTGATCTCTCACCACTGATCTCTTTGGACGTCTTCCTTGTCCTTTCCTGGCCATACCCTTTGTCCTGTGGCTGTATCAGGGCAGAGGGTAAGGCATCTGTGACCCAGCACTTGTGTTGTCCCTCTGTAGTTTGTGTTTTCAGGATATTCTCTCTGGGGCGCAATCAACCCCTGAGTAGTTAATCAGTTGGTCATAGAGATTGGGTTAGTTCTGTTGCTCTGTGGTGAGTAAGCTGGAGCACTTTCCTGCCCAGTTCTAAAGATGGTGGCAGGGCATCTCTTTCATCTTGTCCAGTGGGGCTCTGCCTCTGGGCTCCCTCACCGTGTTTCCTCTGTGGGCTTTGTTGCCAGTGACTGGGCAGGTGCTGCAGTGGTGAGGCAGAGCCTGGAGCTGACAGTATCTTCCTGCAGCTTCTTCCCAAGAAGAGCTTTGTTAATTTTTTAAAGAATGGTGCTCAGCTTCTGCACCCCAGGAAGCACTAGGGACCAAGCAGAGCAGTTGCAGCATCAACTGCTTCACCAGGAGGGCCGTGGACACTTGTTCCTGAGTCCCTACTTAGTCAGTCACTCACATGCCCACTTACTCACTGACACATAAGTGAAAGTTTCCATACACTCACACTGGGACTCTTAGTCTGACTGACTCCACCAGCGTCTTCCGAAGAATCCTTGGAAGTACATTTATAATCTAGAGAGCTATTGACATTTTTCTTGCAGAAGACCAGATGAAAATTAGGAATAAATTATTCTTCATTAAACTTGTGATCCCATAGTTTGCTGGCTTCTAAGCAGAGTCATCTGACTAAACATTGGGTTTCAGGAAGATTATAGAGTTCAGTGAGCACTTATTCCACCTATCCGCATTGCCTTTATGTAATGATGATGTAGAAAGGCAGCAGAACCCAGTGACTGAGGGTGTGGTGTCTGTACTAAGGACCTTGGTCCAAATCACCCCTAGAGTCATGTGAACCTGAGAAGGTCACGGAATCTCTCTGCCCTCAGTTCTCTGCATTTCAATGATAATGATTTAATAAAACATTCTTTTCAGTATTACATAATGAGGATAAAATGACTAAATGCAGAAAAACCTCAAGAGGACTTGTACTTCTTTTGTGCTTTAAAAATGTTTACTAAATACCAAGAGAAATAACATTGGCACTTAGAAGTGGGTGAATATGGAGAGGGTGTTTGTATGGGAACAGAGATGTGGATAATGGAAAAATACTTTGCATTTTGTGTATATGGGTACAATGCCTATCAGTTCATGGATAACATTTGGTACCATCTACTGTGATCCCCACATCAGCCTGCAGGAGTAGGAAGAGGAGTGCCATGGCTTATATATTTCTCTTCAGGGTATTGACATTTAGAGATGGTGATCTTTGGTATCACAACACTGGTGAGAAAAGAATCAGGAATGGGAAACATATTTGGTTCACTAAAATAGACATATGTGAACAACTGAAACTTTTAGGTTGTGTCCTGGACCACTGATGCAAGAGTATCCTTCATTTTCATTCTCCAATTATTTTATCCAAAGGTCTATGTGAGGACAAAGTTGATGCTGTGGAGGAGATAAATGATATAATGACATATCTCTAATCTTAAATGTTATTTTTTTCTGTACATTTCAAATCCTTAACTGCAAATATGACCCAGTTTCCTTTAAAGGAATTCCTCTGTTGAAGTACAAATGTGTGGCCTTCCTGCCCCAAAACCTTCCCCCTCTCAGTTGCCTGGGATTGAGTAGCTCTTCAGAAGACTACCCTAAGTCATGTCTTTTTATTCAACAAGGTTGCTCAGAACTTAGGTCATACAAAACAACTGTCAAAGCATAGCTCTGCAAGGAATAAACTTCCCTTCAACTGGTCAAACCATCATAAGCAGCTAATATGAACTAACTGGAAAAGTGCTCATCTAGGCTGGTGCTTTTGTGGTTTAATGAATAAAATCTGAAAGCCCCACTGCCCTGTTGACCACTGATCTGAGCCATCTGGACAAAGTCCTACCTACGAATGGACAATAGCTGCACCAGCACTGAGTATGCAACTTCCCTGCTCATTTCTTCCTAATCAAAGTTTGATTTCCACAACACTAACTCCACATCAATTCATCTCTAGACCCTGCTGTGGTAGGGGACAGAGTTTCAACTTCTCTTAGCTTGATCTCTCTATAGCCTCATCTTGGAAACCCTATCCCCAGGATTCTCCTGAGGTTCACCCAGAACAATTTTTCCCCTGTCAAAAAGTATCCCTTCCATTAGCTTGATGACTCTCTTTTCTCAACTGTCCAGTAGTGATCCCTAACAGTCATGGGTCCTCTCCACAAAACCCTATGGAAATCCCACCATAAAATCCCACTTTCTTCCTTTCTAAAAAAAAAAAAAAAAAGCCTAATTCTAGATTGCTAAAAATTTGTATTCAGATTTTTATCTTCTATATTCATAAGACTGTGTCTGTCATTTATCTTTTCTGTAATGCTATTGCAAGAGTTGATTGAAATTCTCTTGATCTGATAAAGCAGTATGTCTATTTACATTACAATTTTCTGGAAGTATGTGAACAAGATTAACATTATCTTTATTTTATTATTTGACACAAATGAGAGAAAGTCACCTACTCCTGTTATTTGAATTGTGAGATTTAAACTTTTTTATATTGGATTTTTCAATGCTCACTTTACATCGTTTTACATGTTCATCTTGATTTCTTTCAAATATTCTAGACATGTGTGCTACTGAAATTGTGTATTTCTCTCAGTGACATTGTATCCTTCTGTGAATTCTGCCTGCTTTATTTTTTTATTTTTGTTTTTAAACATATTTTTTATTTTAAAATTGTGGGATATAGTTAAGGGTTAGGCATTCAAATATGCATCGTTCAGCACCCTTGTTGATAAGGGGTGTCTCCCTGTCCCCAGACAGATATTGACTACTGTTAATCCCACATCCCTTCCCCTCCCTGGCCCACCCCCATAGTTTCCCATCATTGTCAATCCTTTTCCTATACTATTATGATAGATGTTCAAGGCCCACTATATGTGTGAGAACATGTGATACTCAGATCTTTCTTTCTCTGAGAGATCACTCAGTATTATCGACTCTAGTTCCATCCAGGGTTGCTGCAAAATTCATGATTTTTGTTCTTTTTTATGACTGCATAGTATTCCACCATGTATATGTACCACATTTTTTTAATCCAGTCCTCTTTTGATGGACAGCATGGTTGGTTCCAGGTTCTTGCTATTGTGAACAATCTTGTTTATTCTTTCAATGACCGAGCTTTTTGTTTCATTAATTTTTTGTATTATCTTTTTGTCCTCTATGTCCTGGATTTGTGCTTTTATTTTGGTGATCTGGATTCTTCTGCTGAGGTTAGAGTTTGGTGGTCCTGCTTTTCCAGCTCCCTAAGGTGACTTGTTAGGCTTTAAGTTGTGATTCTTTCATTTTCTTCATGTGCGTTTGTAGAAATATGAATTGCCCTCTTACTACAGCCTTCATGGCATCCCAGAGATTTTGGTAAGATGTCTCTTCATTTTCATTTGTTTTCAGGTATGGTTTAATCTCTGTTTTGGTTTCATTGTTGACCCAGAAGTTGTTTAGCATCATGCTATTTAGTGTCCATGTTTTTGTGGGTTTGGGGGGAACTTGTTGCTGTTGATGTTTATTTTTATTCCACTGTGGTCTGAGAAGGTGTATGACAAAGTGACCATCTTTTGAAATTTGTTTATGGCCAAGTATGTGGTCAATCTAGAGTACATTCTATGCAATGATGAGTAGAATGTATATTCTTTGGTCATTGGGTGAAGTGTTCTGTAGGTATCAATTAAGTCCATTTTTTCAAGAGTTACATTGACATTCTGGTTCTCTTTGCTGATTTTTTGTCCTGAGATCTGTCTAGTGTTGTGAGTAGGGTATTAAAGTCCCCAACTATGATAGTGTTAGAGTCTATATGTTTCTTGAGTTTTCCTAGAAGCTGCTTTATGACAGTTGGTGCTCCTATGTTGGGTGCATATATGTTTAGGATAGATATTTCTTGTTGATGGAGGGAGCCTTTTATCATTATGTGGTGGTCTTCTGCATATTTTTTAATTTTTGATAGCTTAAATGGTATTTTGTCTGAAATTAGAATCATGACTCCTCCTTTCTTTTGTGTTTTGTTCACCTGAAAATTTGTTTCCCATCCTCTTACTTTGAGTCTGTACATGTCCTTTCTAGTGAGATAGGTCTCTTGAAGGCAATATATTGTTGCCTGGTTATATTTTACCCATTTTGCCATTCTATGTGTTTTCAGTGGTGCATTTAGTCCATTAACATTCAGGCTAATTATTGAAATGTGAGAGTTGGTCCTTATCATAAAGTTCTTATAGAGTAGTAGTTGTTGTTCCTCTTTGTGTGTTGTCTTTCTTTTGGTTTGGGGTTGGTTTGTGTGTGTTTTACTCTTTTTCCTGTACCTCTTGTGAAGAGGGTTGCTGTTCCTTTTTCCGTTTCTTCTGTGTTTAGTCCTTTCTTAAGTGTTTCTTGTAGAGGTGGTCTGGTGGCAGCGTAAGTTCTTAGGGATTAGATATCTGGGAAAGATTTTAATTCTCCCTCACTGATGAAGCTTAGCTTGGCTGGGTAGGTTATTCTTGGTTGAAATTGTTTATCTTTTAGAACTTTGAATATAGGGCTCCAAGCTCTCCTAGTCTGCAGTTTTCTGTAGACAAATCTGCTGCTATTCTGATTGGTCTTCCATGGTAGGTGATCTGGCCTTTTTCTCGTGCTGACTTTAGGATTTTTTCTTTTATACCTACTTTGTTTAGGGAAATTATTATGTGTCTGGGAGTTGGTCTTCTCATTTGTTGTCCTGCAGGTGTTCTCTGAATCACTTGAGTTTGAATTTTTGTGTCACCAATGAGATGAGTGAAGTTTTCTTCAATAATCTCATGGAATGTTTGTTCCAAGGGGGCCTCTGGTTCTCTTTCTGTTTCAGGAAGGCCAATTACTCTTAGGTTCTTTCTCTTGAAGTGATTGCTCATCTCTTCAAGGTTTTGTTTTGTCTTTTAAGCTTCTTTTCTATGTTTTTGACAGTTTGGGTTAATTCTATATTTTCATTCTCAAGCTCTGAGATTCTTTCTTCTGCTTGGCTAATTCTGCTTTCCATGCTTATCATTTTATTTCATTCACAGTATTCTTTATTACTGTTATCTCAGTTATCAACTCCTTCCTAGTTTCTTCTTGTCTCTCCTCAATTCTTTTTAATCTTTCCATTAATGTCTTGATATCTATGTTTGTAGTTTGAGACCAGTCATTCTGGGGGCTCTTCGTTGTTTGCATTCTGAAGTCAGTTTTCTCAGTGTCTGACCCTCCCAGGGGTCTGGGAGAAACCCATATTCTTCTTTTGGTTTTTCTTCTTTTGTGTAGATTTTTTTCTCTCTCCTCCTTTCCCTCTCCTTCTTTAATTCTGTTTTTCAGGGAAGGTGGTGCTGCTTTTACTTCATTTGTTCAATCTCCTGTTCTTCCTTATGAGTTTCCTTTGGCTTTGTTCACTTTTGAGGCTGGAGTGTGGGCTGGGGGCTGTACATTTTGCAGTTTTGAGGTTTAATTGAGGGGGAAGCTGTAATTCAGAATCTAATTGCTGATCCCAGTATCCACCAACAGGTGTATGGGCACACTGGAACCTATTTCCCACTGCCTTATAATCTGTCCATGCAGAGGGGTGTAGGTTTAGTCCCTGGAACAAAAGGAGGTATGAAAAAGGAAAATAATGGAGGAAAGTGGGTCAAGAGGAAGTTAGAAAGAGAAAAGAATGAGAGGGAAAACAGACATTCATACCAACTAATGGGTGAAGAAGAAACACAAGGCCAGAAAAGAGTGAAAACAGACACAAAAACAAAATTCCCTAAAGCATACCGGTAACCACCCAAAAACAGTCCAATAAAATCATGCCCTTTGATGCATATTTTCCCAACACAAACTGGTAGTCTAAATCAAAAAGCAAACAAAAGAGCAAAACAAACAGTTAAAACAATACACTCAAAAGTCAAAATAAGAAATCAGACTAGCTCTGGAATCTTTCCTGAGTGTCTAAAGTCTCTTCAGCTCTGATCTCTAGCCTCTCCCCTTTCCTTTCTTTGCAGGTAGATAGATTAACTCCCAGCTTGAGTTTGTTTCTTTAGCTTGCTGCCTGAGAGGTCTGTGATGATGAGTTGCCTGTATCTGATTCAGCATAGGGGAGGGACTTTTGTCTCCTGTTTTGTGATGTTAACTTAGAAACCAAGGTGGAGGCTGCTTGTAAGTGGGTGGGGCAATGCAAATCTCTGCCTGGAAAATGGTCAAGGTGGGCAGCTCCTGTTTCCTGGCTTCTTTCTCTCTGTCTTTTCTCTCCGCTTGTCTGGGTCCATGGGCGATCCACTATGATGGGCTGTGGTGGCATGTGAGTCACCAGGGATCAGTGGCACAGCTGGGCGCTGGATCTGGTGTGCCACCAGTGGCCTGTGGTGGAGGAGGAAGCTGGGAGTTCCCTCTTCTGGAGCTGAGAGCTGAGAGCAGCTGATCAGCACCTCTTTAAGATATACTGTTCCCTTACACAACCACGGGGTTGCATGCTGGGTGCCTCAGCCAGAGTGGGACTGGAGCTCCAAAGGGCGGGTGGTGAATGGTGACGTGGCTTTGGCCCCTAACAGGGCACTTCAGCCAGAAATGGAGCTGGTATCTCTGAGGGGCTGGTGCCTAGAGCCTCCCTGGGTGATAACAGCTTGAAATAGGGCTGGGCAGGGGCCCAGAACCCAGGGTGGGGAGCTGGAACTCTGAGAAGCAAGCACCAGGCCACTGGGCTGGTAGCCCAGTCAGGGTGGGAGCTGGCCATGGCTGAGTGCCAGGCAGATCAGTGTAGCCAGTAAAGGAATCCAGATCACCACAAGGCAGTATCAAAGGGCCTCCACAGGTGGTGGCTTGGCACCAGGTGAGACATTGTAGCCAGGGAGGGAGCTGGGATCTCTGCATGACTGGGGCTGGGGCCACCTATAGTGGAGCAGCAGCAGCCAGTGGGCGGCAATAGGTGGCCTTGTGTGGGACTGAGGGTCTCCGGGCCTCAGACCGGTGTGGCTGGCAGTTGGCAGGGGGGTGGGGGAAAGAAAGTAAGAGTCTTTTGGGGAACTCATGTTCGGAGAGTCTCACAGTTCTACCTATGGCATTGCCAACTTGCCAGAACTCTCTGCTTGCTTTAAAAGAGATCCTAAGACTCCAAATGGAGATGCACATGCCTGCTTGAAAAGATCTCATTTTTCTTTGTCAGAGTCTCCTACATGGTTTAGACAACCAATGTTCCTGTTTTAAGGGTGATTCTGTATTATACAGGAACAAATAAGGTCCTTATTTCTAAAAACTCCAATCATTCTCAGAAGAACACACACATTCTTACATAACAAGGTTACACGGGTAAGGTCAGAGTATAAAACATTGCAAATGAATGTTTTAACTGTTGCTGCTGTACTTATCACTGGTTGTATAGGACTTTTCATGTTTCTTTTTCTTTTTTTTCTTTTGAGTTAGAGTCTCACTCTGTCACCCCAAGTGGAGTGCAGTGGCTGCTCCCAGCCACCGCAGCCTCGACCTGCTGGGCTCCGGCGATTCTTCCACCTCAGGCTTCCAAGTAGCTGGAACTACAGGCGTGGGCTACCACGCCCAGCTCATTTTGATCTATTGTAGAGATGAGGTCTCGCCAAGTTGCCCAGATGGGTCTCGAACCTCCGGGCTCAGGCAGTCCACTCACCTCAGCCTCCCAAAGGCATGGGATTACAGGCTGAGTCACCGAGCCTGGCTCTTTTCATGTTTCTTAAAGCAATTCTTTATTGGGATAACATTCAGTGCTAGCAACAATATTCATTTGTATTTATTAATTACTTTTATAAATATAATTAATATTTAAAATATGTAAATAATGAAGTCCAGTTTTACTTTTCAAGGATATGTGTGTAAATTCATTGTGTTTGTGGCACCCTATGCTTGCACTTAACTGCTAACATAAGGATTGTCCATGAAGGAAGTAGCCACTGTTGTACCACTAAGGTTGTCTGTCAAAGCTTTAAAAGTGTTGCAATAAAAAGGAGAAAACCAAGCTAATAACCAAGTAGCAATTTGAATACTTAGTGGTCATAGTCCCTATGCTGTAGTCTTGACAGAAAGTGTGGTGACAACTTTGTTCAATACTTGAAAGCATTTCTCAAATTCTTAATGAATTGAGCCATGTATTGAGGAGTGACCCATCCATGTCACGTGTGCACCAAGTTTTCCTACTTAGTGTTTTCTGTCTTTCAGAATCTGTGATCTGACCAGAAACGTGGTATATCTACATCCATTTCACACTAAAGACTATGTAAAATCTGCAATAAAGTAGCCTAGATAGCTAGACTGTTTGATGTGACCACTGAAGTTCTCTTATATGATGAATAGTGTGAAGGATCTCTGTAAACTTGGGTAATTCCAGGCATAGAGCTGGATGTTGGAACTCACTAGTATAATGACTATTATCACTTCACTGGGTGATCATTGGTGGCTGTAGTTGAGAGCTTTGATATTAGGACTGTATGAGAGAGTCACATCCTGGATCTTCACTTAGTAGCAAATGAGCTTGGATACATTTATCTTTGTTGTTTAGTTTCTTTATCTGGTAAGGGAAGATAATCAAAAAATCCAACAAATATGGCTGTGATGAGTTGCGAACCAATTAAAATATATACATCATACAGCCTAAAATTTTTATTATGGAACACAGTACTGAGAATTGTGCTGAGTCATCTTAATATTTTCCCCCCAGGATAAACATACACTTAGAAACATATTCACAAACACATCACACAGACTTACACAAAGACACATGATGCACACACACACCACCTCAAGTCAACATACTTGTTTCCAGAGACTGTACATAGATGGCAAGAGTTTGTTACTGGGAAACCATTTTTTAGAATTGTATCTGCAATTCTCACTCCCACCCAGTTTCTAGGTTCATGGTGGAGCTCCAGATGAACACCCACACATAAACTCCACATTTATTTCATACATTGTTTTCAGCCTGTGAGTGATTTCAGAATACATACCCATTTTTATATTTCTGAAGTCACTAAAATTAGAAGAAAAAAATTCTGAAGCTCCCATTATAGAAGGGGGAACCACAAAATGACAGAATTCATTAAAAATTGTGTATTTATTTTTATGTTTAAATTTCAGTAACATTCAAAGTCCTCTTTCTTTTATGCAATGTACCTATTGAGATGATTTACCCACTGCTCAAAACAGTTTTAAACTTGTCAATTTTGATTCCTTTTAGTGTTTCTGCCGTTTTTTGTTTCACTTCTTCCACATTGGCAAAACATTTTTCTTTTTTTTTTTTTTTGTACTGAATATTTTTTTATTGTGTTGTATTTTTTATTTTTTATTTTTTTTTTTTTTATAATCAGTATTTTTTATTACCGTTTTGTAGGGTACAGTTAAGGGTTAGGTGTACAATTACGTTTCATTCAGGCACCCTATTGATAAGAGGTGTTTTCCCAGTCCCAGATAGATATTAGCTACTGTTATTCCCATCCCCCCCCCATAATTTCCCAGTACCATCAGTCATTTTCTTATAGTATTACATTGGATGTTCAAGGTCCATTATATGAGTGAAAACATGTGATATTCTGATTTTTGTTTCTGTGAGAGGTCACTCAGTATTATAGACTCTAGTTCCATCCAGGTAGCTGCGAAATCCATGATTTTGTTCTTTTTCATGGCTGCGTAGTATTCCATCGTGTATATGTACCACACTTTTTAAATCCAGTCCTCTTTTGATGGGCAGCATGGTTGTTTCCAGGTTCTTGCTATTGTGAATAACGCTGCGATAAACATACGTGTACAGGTATCTTTTTTATAGAGTGATTTGTGTTCTTCAGGGTATATTCCCAGTAGGGGATTGCAGAGTCATAAGGAAGGTCAATATTTAGAGCTTTCAGGAATCGCCACACTGCTTTCCACAGAGGTTGCACTAGCTTACACTCCCACCAACAGTGTAGAAGTGTTCCCTTTTCACCACAGCCTCTCCAGCAGCTGTTATTTTTTGAGTTGTTGATAATTGCCATTCTGACTGGAGTTAGGTGATATCTCAGTGTGGTTTTGATTTGCATCTCCCTGATGATTAGTGAGGTTGAGCATTTCTTCATGTGTTTGTTGGCTGCTCGAATGTCTTCTTTTGTGAAGTGTCTGTTCATATCTTTTGCCCATTTTATAATGGGGTTGCTTGTTTTCTTCTTTTCAGTACGTTTCAGTTCCTTGTAGATCCAGGATGTTAAGCCTTTGTCAGACCTAGAGTTTGCAAATACTTTTTCCCAGTCTGTAGGCTGTCTCCCTACTCTCTTGATGGTTTCTTTGGCTTTGCAGAAGCTTCTCAGTTTAATAAGGTCCCATTTGTCTATCTTCTCTCTTAAGTCCTGTGGGTTTCGGGTTTTGTACAGGAATTGGATGCCCGTTCCAATTTCCATGAGAGTATTTCCTTCCTTTTCTAATGTTCTTATGGTTTGAGGTTTTACATTTAGGTCTCTGATCCATTTGGAGTTAACCTTTGTGCATGGGGATAGATAGGGGTCCTGTTTCAATCTTCTACATGTGGTCAACCAGTTTTCCCAGCACCATTTACTGAATAGGTTCTCCTCACCCCATTGGTAGGTGGTGGGGGCTTTGTCGAAGATGAGTTGGTTGAGGAATTGAGGTTTTGCTTCTGGAATCTCAATTCTGTTCCATTGATCTATATGCCTGTTCTTGTACCAATACCAAGCTGTTTTGATGATTGTAGCCTTATAGTAAAGTTTGAAGTCTGGTATTGTGATACCACCTGCTTTGTTTTTTTTGCTGAGGATTGTTCTGGCTATTCTTGGACGTTTGTGTTTCCATATGAATTCCTGTGTTGCTTTTTCTAGGTCAGAGAAGAATGTTATTGGTAATTTAATGGGTATTGCATTGAATTTGTAGATTGCCTTAGGTAAGATGGACATCTTCACAATGTTGATTCTTCCGATCCATGAGCATGGGATATTTTTCCACTTGTTCATGTCAGCTTTGATTTCTTTGAGCAGTGTTTTGTAATTTGCATTGTAAAGGTCTTTCACGTCTCTGGTTAGGAAGATGCCAAGGTATTTCATTTTTTTTGTGGCTATTGTGAATGGAATTGTGTTTTTTATTTGGGTTTCTGTTTGTTTATTATTGGTGTAGAGAAATGCGATTGTCTTTTTTACATTTATTTTGTATCCTGAGACTTTGCCAAAGGCCTTTATCAATGTAAGGAGGCCTTTAACAGATTCTCTTGGGTTTTCAAGGTACACCATCATATCATCTGCATAGAGAGATAACTTGACTTCCTCTTTTCCTATTTGAATACCTCTGATTGCCTCGTCTTCTCTGATTGCTCTAGCCAGGACTTCCAATACTATGTTGAACAGGAGGGGAGAGAGTGGGCATCCTTGTCTAGTTCCAGTTTTCAGGGGAATTGGTTCCAATTTTTGTCCATTTAGGAGTATGCAGGCTGTAGGTTTCTCGTAGATGGCTTTTATTATTTTGAGGTATGTTCCCCGTATGCCTAGATGTTCAAGGGTTTTTATCAAGAAGGGGTGCTGGATTTTATCAAAAGCTTTTTCTGCATCTAATGATATGATCATGTGGTTTTTGTTTTGACATCTGTTGATGTATTTAATTACATTTATGGTTTTACGAATGTTGAACCAGCCTTGCATGCCAGGAATGAAGCCTACTTGGTCATGGTGAATGATTTTTGAGATGTATTGTTGAATCCTGTTTGCTAGGATTTTGTTGAGAATTTTAGCATCTTTGTTCATCAAAGATATTGGCCTGTAGTTCTCTTTCTTTGTTGGATCTTTACCTGGCTTGGGTATCAGTGTGATGTTGGCTTCATAAAATGATTTGGGGAGGGTTCCATCTTTTTCTATCGCCTGGAATACCTTCAGTAGGATTGGTATCAGCTCCTCCTTGAATGTCTTGTAGAATTCTGCTGGAAAGCCATCTGGACCAGGGCTTTTTTTTTGTAGGAAGTTTTCTTATTACGTAGTCGATTTCCTTGATTGTAATTGGTCTATTTAGGGACTCAATTTCTTCTTGTTCCAACCTAGGTAGATTGTGTGATGTCAGAAAGTCCTCCATTTCCTTGTGGTTTTCAAGTTTGTTTCCATACAAGTGTACATAGTAGTCTCTAATGATCTTTTGTATTTCTTCAGGGTCAGATGTGACTTCATCTTTTGTGTTTCTGATTATGCTTATTTGTTTTTTTTCTCGTTTTTTTCTTGGTCAGTCTAGCTAGGGGACCATCGATCTTGTTTATTCTTTCGAAGAACCAGCTTTTTGTTTCATTGATTTTTTCAATTATCTTTTTGTCTTCTATGTCCTGGATTTGGCTTTTATTTTGGTGATCTGGATTCTTCTGCTGAAATTAGGGTTTTTGTGGTCTTGCTTTTCCAGCTTCTTTAGGTGGCTTGTTAGATTGTGAATTTCTGTTCCTTCCATTTTCTTCATGTGTGTTTGTAGGGATATAAATTCCCCTCTTACTACAGCTTTCAGGGCATCCCAGAGATTTTGGTAAGATGTTTCTTCATTTTCATTTGTTTCCAGGTATCTTTTGATCCCTGTTTTGATTTCGTCATTGACCCAGGAGTTGTTTAGCATCATGCTGTTTAGTGTCCATGTCTTTGTGGGTTTTGGGGGGACTTTGTTGGTGTCAATCTTTATTTTTATTCCACTGTGGTCCGAGAAGGTGTTTGGTAGAATTTCAGTCCTTTTAAATTTGCTTATACTTGATTTATGGCCGAGTATGTGGTCGATCTTAGAATATGTTCCATGTGGTGATGAGTAAAATGTGTATTCTGTGGTCTTTGGATGGAGTGTTCTGTAAGTATCAATTAAGTCCATTTGGTCCAAGGTCACATTGAGGTTCCGGATCTCCTTGCTGATTTTTTGTCCTGTTGATCTGTCTAGGGTTGTGAGTGGGGTATTAAAGTCCCCAGTTATGATAGTGTTAGAGTCAATATCTTTCTTTAGTTTTCCAAGAAGTTGCTTTAAGAAGGTTGGTGCACCTATGTTGGGTGCATATATGTTTAGGATAGATATTTCTTGTTGATGGATTGAACCTTTTATCATTATGTAGTGACCTTCTGTATCTTTTTTGATTTTTAATAGTTTGAAGGATATTTTGTCTGAAATTAAGATGGCTACTCCTCCTTTCTTTTGTATTCCGTTCGCCTGAAAGACTGTTTCCCATCCTCTTACCTTGAGTCTGTGGGTGTCCTTTCTAGTGAGGTGAGTCTCTTGAAGGCAATAGATTGTTGCCTGATGATATTTTATCCATTTTGCCAATCTATGTCTTTTCAGTGGTGCATTTAGTCCGTTCACATTTAGGCTAATAATTGAAATGCAAGAGTTGATCCCTGTCATAAAGTTCTTACAGAGTTGTTACTGTTTATTTGTTGTCTTTCTTTGGGTTTTGGAGTTGGTTCAGGTGTGTTTTTAATCTTTTGCCTGTACTCTTGTGAAGAATGCTGATGTTCTTTTTTCTTTTTCTTCTGTGTTCAGTACTTTCTTGAGTGTTTCTTGTAGCGGTGGTCTGGTGGCAGCGTAGGTTCTTAGGATTGGATGTCTGGAAAAGATTTTAATTCTCCCTCACTAATGAAGCTTAGTTTAGCTGGGTAGGTTATTCTTGGTTGAAATTGTTTCTCTTTTAGTACTTTGAAGATAGGGCTCCAGGCTCTCCTGGCCTGAAGGGTTTCTGTGGATAAATCTGCTGCTATTCGGATTGGTTTTCCCTGGTAGGTGGTCTGGCCTTTTTCTCTTGCTGCCTTTAGGATTTTTCCTTTCATAGCTACTTTGTTTAGTCGAATTATTATGTGTCTGGAGTTGGTCTTCTCGTTTGTTGTCTTGCAGGGGTTCTCTGAATCTCTTGTGTTTGAATTTTTTCATCTTTACTGAGATGAGGGAAGTTTTCTTGAATGATTTCATGGAATGTTTGTTCCAGTGTGGCTTCTGTTTCTCTTTCTGCCTCAGGAAGCCCAATTATTCTCAGGTTTGGTCTCTTGAAGTGATCATTCATCTCTTGCAGGTTTTGTTCTGTCTTTTTGAGCTTCTTTTCTTTGCTTTTGACAGTTTGGGTTAGTTCTGTGTTTTGGTCTTCGAGCTCTGAGATTCTTTCTTCTGCTTGGCTGATTCTGCTTTCCATGCTTATTAGTCTGTTGTTCATTTCCATCACAGTATTCTTTACTGCTGTCATTTCTGACAGCAGCTCCTTCCTATTTTCCTCTTGTCTCTCCTCAATTTTTTTAATTCTCTCCATTAATGTTTTGATGTCTGGGTTTGTTGCATGTAGCCAGTCATTCTGGGACTCTTCATTGTCTGTGTTCCAGAATCTGTTTTCTCATTGTCTGATCTCCCAGGGGTCTGTGTAAGCCCTATATTCTTCTTTTGGTTTTTCTTCATTTGTGCGGTTTTTCCACTTCCCTACTTCTTCCTTCCCTCCACGTCACCGTCTTCTTTATTTTGTTTTTCAGGGGTAAAGGGACTGGTTTTACTTCTGTTCATTCAATCTCCCATTCTTTATGTATGTCGTCTTACTTTGTTCAATTTTGAAGTTGCACTGTAGGTTGGAGGTGGTCCTTTTTGCAGTTTTGAGATGTATTTAAGGGGAGAGCTGTGATTCAAAATCTGTCTGCAGGTCCTGGTGTTCGCTAACAGGCGTGTGGACAATGTGGAACCCACTTCCACTGCCCTGGAGTCTGTCCGTGCAGTGGGGCTGTAGGTTTTTTCCCTGTAATAAAATATGGTTAGCAGGGGGAGAGAATGGAGCAGATAGTGGGTTGAAGAGGGGAGTGGAGAGATAGAGAAGTAAGGGAGGAAACTAACGAGTGTGCCAACAAATAGAGAGAGAGGTCTATACTAAAACAGCTAAAAATGATGGACCACAGCTACAGTCGAACCAACTCTCATACAACCACAAATAAAACATATTGTGATGCTAACATACCGGCTATCCAACCACCTTATTGGTGTGTTGTTCCTCTATACAAAGACATGGTTTACAGACAGAAGAAAAGAGAAGAAAAGGAAAAGGAAAAGAGAAAAAAGGGGAACAATACTGTAGGAATAGAATTAAGTCATTAAACTAATAGAATCAATGAAGCACACTCTGAGACCTTTCGTTTAAGTCCAATGTCCTTTCAGGTCTGATTTGTAGTTTTCTTTTCAAGCCGTGTGAATTAGTTTGCAGTTAGAGTCAATTGCCCCTGATATGTTGTGAAGGACAGCTCAGGTCAGCTTTCCTTCAGCAGTTTGGTCTATGTCTTTATCAGGCTTATTTCTCCCGTTTCGGTGTTGTTACCTTGAGTCGCCAGCAGGTGGTGCTATCTCATCTGCTCGCCCCAGAGGGGGTGGGGCCGGACAGGAACAAGATGGCTGCCTGCCTCCGAGCAGGCAGCAGAAGCCCCACACGAGCCAGCAGCACAATCTCAGACACAGGAGATTTGGCAGAAATCCCTGCAGACCTTCCTTGAAGCCGACCTGTGTGGATTTCCTCTCAGGCCGGGCTGTGATGAGCTGTGCGGGCCGAGCGCCGGGGCGCCGGGAGCGCCGGGGCGCCGGGAGCGCCAGGGCCGCGGGAGGCGGGAGCGCCGGGGCCGCGGGAGGTGGGAGCGCCGGGGCCGTGGGAGGCGGGAGCGCCGGGCCGCGGGAGGCGGGAGCGCCGGGGCCGCGGGAGGCGGGAGCGCCGGGGCCGCGGGAGGCGGGAGCGCCGGGGCCGCGGGAGGCAAAACATTTTTCTTTGAGGACCTTTTATTATTGGGGAAAAACAGATCACTTGGGGTGAGATCAGGTGAATAGGGAAGGTGAGGCATAAGGATTATACCAATTTTTGTCAAAAACTGCAAAACAATCAGTGTGGTATGGGCAGGTGTGTTGTCAGTGGAAAAACAAGTCATCTGCTTGCCACAATTTGGGACTTTGCTTTCACAGATTGTGACACAACCTTCTTAAAACTTCCAGATAAAAACCAATTGTTTCCTGAAACACTTATCTATTAGGGGAAACCTGTATAAAATGCCTGCCCTACAAAAGATAATTCTAGTGTTTTGGGAGTCTCCCCTGATATTGTGGACTGTTTGCACAAGCCTGTTTTTCACTTCATGATATTGGAAAACCAAGATGTGAAAGAATATTCAAGTTATAATTGCCCAAATCTATAGCAGAGCTCATCTCTGGAAGGTTCAGAAGTTTTTTTTTCTGAGAAATATATCTGTCTGGATAATTTTTGACTAGCAATTACAACCACCAATGAACAAGAATATAGAATCCAGAAATAAAACCACTTTCCTACAACCAACTGATCTTTGACAAAGCCTACAAATATAAACAATGGATAAAGGATACCCTATTCAATAAATGGTGTTGGGAAATTTGGCTAGCCATATACAGGAGAATGAATCTTGATCCCTATCATTCACTATATGCAAAAATTGACTCAAGATAGAATAAAGACTAAATGTAAGACTCAAAACTATAAAAAAAATTAGAAGAAAATCTAGGAAATATTCGTCTGGACATTATAGACACTGGGGACCCAAATAAGGGGGGTGATGCTAAAGGGTTTGGGACTCAGAAATTTCCTATGGGTACAAAGTTCACTATCTGGGTATTGGACCACCTGAGACTTAATCCTCACCAATACACAGTATGTCCATATAACAAACATACATGTGTTCCCCCGAATATAAAATTTAAAAAGGAGAAGAAAAAGAGAGTTCTTAATAGAAAGTGATTAACTTATTATTGTAAAAAAAATCCCCTATTATACATTGCATGACCTGACGCTGCCAATTTCATACGCCAACTTGTTTTCATGCTCAGGTGGTAAGATACACCTTCTTCACCCTCAAGAAAGCATTAACACCTGTGATGCATCTGCTAAGTTTTTAAATCGATATCAGTTGAAAAATAAGGAAACCTCGAATACAACATCTATGTCTTAGGAAAAGAAGGGCCATTGTACCTTGGTAATATAGTTGGGCTCCTCATTTCCCCACTCTTTGGAAGTCATCTTCCCCTCAACTTCTGGGGGAACTGGAATTACATATTGTGGCTGTCAGTTTATTGGTGGCATTGCCCAATAATGTGCTTAATATGAAAGAGAGAGTATAATTTAAAGAAGAGTTTGGTTAACAAGCATGGATTGAGCTGGTCCTGGTCAATCCTCCTCCACAGAACAAGAAAGGCAAAACGAGAAGCAGGTAAGAAATGAGAAATAGGCCCTTTCTTCCCCTGCCTGGTAATGCCAAATGAAAGCAACAGACAATAATCAGTTTCAAATGTGCAGATACTAAAATATATGCTGGAATTAAATAATAGTAGTACTATTCCTTCAACTCATTTTTCAAAGCCTAGTCAAATGACCACTACCATTATGACATCTAGGTCACTGACTTAGGTCCCTGTCAACTTCCACAAACCCACTGTGACTACATTTATCATCTGGGGTATTGAATTTTGTCCTGAATATGTGCAAATTTTTGTTAGGGAACTAGATTCAAGACAAGGCACAAGAGTTAATGATATTTATTCATCAAACTTTTGTTATAAAATAATCAAATATTAAAGAAAAGTAAATACTGAAATTCTTATATTGAAAAATAATCACTATAAATCATTTACTTTTTCTTGTAGTCTTTAACTACTATGTCTTGTGTTTGTGGTCATTGTATGAGTTGGTTGTCTGTGTTCAATCTACACAATGCAAAGTGACAGAGGACATAATGGAGAGGTGGACCCTGGTGAGCACTGAGGCTCCTTAACTTACATGTAGAAGAGACATGTAATGAGGGCAATTATTGTCAATGTCCCAAGGGTTTTTAGTTCAGAAAACTTTCACATATTGAAGAATCATACTTATAATCCCACAGAACATCAATAAAGGGTCTTCACATTATTTGTCAGCTTTCTGACAGGTGCTGAGGCATGACCCAGCACTAAGGGAATTTTAACAATTGTCTTGAGTGCAATCTCTCAACTCTCAGAGTCTGTGAGCTTACTAAAATCATTTGGGCTTTCTGCTTGCTTTTCATATAAAGACTATGATAAAACTAACATGTTATAAATTCTCTAATTCTTTCCTTGGGCTATGTGACCACTGATACTCTCTTGTAATATGAATGATTTACATAAATCCTACAGGCTCTGATAGTTCCATGCATATATATGGATAGTGGAATGCCTTTGAACAGTGACTATGATCCCACAATTGAGTGGTGAGGACCGGTCTGTATTTTAAGCCTCAGCACTGGTGCCACAGGCTTGGTTTCCTGCCTCAGCTCTATGCTTAAGAACACATGAGCTTGGGCACATTCACCTCTTTGTCATTTTGTCACTCTGTGCCCAGAGAAAGGTGCTAGCAAAGAAATAATACCATATATTTGTGATGATTATGGAGTCATTTAATATATGTAAAGTGGCCAGGCTCGGTGGCTCAGCCTGTAATCCCGCGCCTTTGGGAGGCTGAGGTGAGTGGATTGCCTGAGCCCGTGGGTTCGAGACCCACCTGGGCAGGTGAGACCTCATCTCTACAATAAATCAAAAAAATTAGCCGGGCATGGTAATATGCGCCTGTAATTCCGGCTACTCAGAAGGCTGAGGCAGAAGGATCGCCGGAGCCCAGCAGGTCGAGGCTGCGGTGGCCGGGAGTGGCCACTGCACTCCAGTCTGGGCAACAGAGTGAGACTCCAACTCAAAAAAAAGAAAAAAAAATATATATATATATATATACACATATATATGTAAAGTGTACAATATTAATGCTCATGAAGCTGAATTATCATTATCAGCGAAATGTTTTGCTTGCAATATTGCAATATAACAAGGCTCAGAAACTTATTAAAGCCCAGGATTTTTAATTTGTAGGCCACTGTTCTTTCTATGACATATACCTGTTTGGCCTAAAACAATCACTTTATCCTAATTAAGACCCACTTTTGAAAAAATTAGATAAAGTTGCAAGAATTCTGTCTGCACCTGCCTGATTGCACAGTCAGTGGCCACTCCACACAAAGGTCAGCGTCATCCTTCAGAATGGTCTGGTGAAAATGAATTTTCTACTATCCAAATCAACTCAATGGCAATGATTGGGATCACTAATTTTTTCAAGTCAGTTAAAAAAAATTATTACCTGAGTACTAGATAGATATTTCAATGACCACAATGGAAAACAACATTGATTTCTCATTATTTGTTCAGAAGAGTCACAAAAGCAAATGTAAAAAAAAATACTAAAATATATAGCAGCAATAAATTCTGGTTTACATAGGGATCCTTATTTCTAACATTGTCACATTAATTTACTAGTTAACCAAAAAACAGAACAAGATATACACAGGCAAATAACTTTAAAAAGGATGGACCCATGTAGAAATTGGTTGAAAAGCAAGTTTAGACTGTTAACTTTCAAGAGGCCTGCTTTCATATTTGGACCCTGTATGATATGTGAGAATTGGAATTTGTTGGATTCCTGTCATGTACAGAATTAGAGTGTGATGCAGTGCCGACACAGTTTGTGTAAACAGCATGTATTCTGCTGCCAGGAAATGAGAAAATTTGGTATACACCAGGTTAAGGGTACCTACATGACAAATGAGCAATAAAATCTGTGAAACCTTAGTCTCTAACCAGCATCACATGCTATCCACTCATTGATGAAGAAATTAGATGTCTCTAATAGGTGACTCAATTGGATAGAATTCTTGGAAGTTTGCTGCAGGTTTTCTCTTGACTTCACCCCTAATACTTGTATTGAAATAACCTATGGGCAAGTTTTTAAAATCATAAGCAGAGTCTTGAGAGGTAGCCTAGAGGTCACCAAAATGGGGACTGGTCTCAGGAACAATCAGCACAGGATCATCATATTCAAAAAATAACAATCAAAAGAAACTATCCTGTAGAAAACAAGACATAGGACTTTGAAAACAAAGACATTAACTCAAAAGTTACATATATTCAAATAACTTAGAAAACCAAGTTTAAAGAACTAATACTAGTAGATTATTCTGCCAATAGAAAATATCAAAGAGGTCATAGCAATTATAAGAAAGAACAACTTAGAAAGTCTGATTTGTAAGACATAGTAGTAGATTGATAAAACTACCTGGAAGTATGGATATAGTTATATTGAATATCACCAGGGATAAATGGGAACTAACACATCTATTGAATACTGCATCCAAACAGAAGAATACAATTTTTTTCAAGATAACAGGAATAAAACACAACCATAATCTATATATAATCCATAATAAGCCATAAAACACAGTCAAATAATACTAAATGAACAAAGAACATATAGACCATGCCTACAACCACTGTGAGATTAAACAAAATAATCAACATTCGTAGAACAATAAGAAAAACACAATATTTTTGCAAATTAGCATGCAGTTTTAAAAAACACATGGGCAAAATAAGGCATCTCCATGCAATTAAACATACTTTGAGCTAAATTAAATAAAAATGTAACTTGCAAAATTTGTGGAATGCAATAAAACCACTCCTTAGAGGGAACTTTATAGTATTAAAAGCAACATATTAAAAGTAATATCTAAAGTTAATAATCTCAAGTTCCTATTAGGAAGCTGTAGAAAAGAGCAACACACATAAAAAAGAAAATGAAGCAGCCCATAAAAAGCAAAGAGAAGAAGTAATAAAACTGTATCATAGAAGTTAATTAAATTAATACAAAGAAAACTTCAGAAAATAACGAAACTAAAATTTGATTCTTTGAGAATCTCTTTACAATTAATTAAACTCTATGCAGTCTTACAAAGAAAAAGAAGACAACACAAATTATTAATATCTGAAATAAAAACGAGGCCATTGATACTGAACTGACAGGCTTTGAAAGGATAGTAAAGGAATGTTATGGACAATGCTATGCCCACTTTTGATAACCTTGGTGAAGTGTATCAATTACTTAAAAGATATAATCTTACTAGGGTCATACTAGAGACATAGACTATCTGAAAAAGTCTAGGTCTATTAAAAAAGTTGAATTAACATTAAGAACATCCTAAAACACACACACAACACACACACACACACACACACACACACACACACACACACACACAAGACACCCCAGATCCAGAGAGTTTCTCCTATGAACTCTACCAAATTCTTATGAGTCATAATATAATTTCACAGTGTGATTCAAAAATTGTTATTTTTAATATAGACCTAGTTCTGGGGGAAAGTTATGTCTACACAAATCCTGCAAAGGAATGTTTACAGCAGAATGATCTATAATCACCAAAACTAAAGACAAGATAGATGTTCTTCAAGAGGTGATGGGAAAACAATTATTTTATACAATGCAATATTATTCTGTGATTTGAAGGAGTTACTATCACAGCATGAAAAACATATGATGAATCATTAAAAATATATAAACTAGTGAAAAAATTTTATTTTAAATAGCTGCATGATATATGATTTCAACCATATAACATTGTGGCAATGGCCAAACTAAAGAAACAGTAAAATATCAGTAATTGCCAAAGTTTTTAGAAATAGAGATTTTAATAAGTGAAGAAGAGGAGACTATTAGAACAGTGAAAGTAATCTCTATGAAATTATAACTGTAAAAATAACATTACAGATATTTAAAACTCCAAATATATATACATAAGAATAAAAATTATGCAAATAGATTTTAGATAATAATGTATCAATATTTGCTTATTACTTTTAGCAATCATACCATAGTAATAAAATATATTGATAATAGGAGATTTCTGAGGTGGAGGTGAAGGGATAGAATGGAAGTAGAACTTTGCGTATTATGTGCTCACTTAATCTAAACTCTCTAGTTAAAGAAGTATATGAATTTAAAAAATAATATAGCGACACTGATTCAAGGAGATACTTTTACACGAATGTTCAACAATGTTGTAAGGCCAACACATTAGCTTGAAATATTGTCCACCATGAAGCATGAACCAAAATTGACTTTGAAATGTACTTTAAATGTTCTGGCTGCAGCTGTACTTATTGACGAGACAAATCAAAATCTTGGCATGTTAAAAATATGGCTTAACCTCTTCATAATTTTTTCTACATATGGAACACTTAATCCACAAATATTATTTTTGAATCAACTTATGAATGTCTACAGTATTTTCATAAATGGGCACTAGTTTGTTAGCCCAGAATCTAAATGATGTTCTGCACTGATGCTTGTAGGAGGCATATTTATCTTGAAATATCTGTCAGAGAAGATCCAGGTTAGTGCACTTAAAGTAGAAACAAATGTTGACATCTTGCTGGCAGAAGACCACAGGGAAATTATTAATAATTTATTCTGAGTTTAAACTCTTGATCTCATAGTTTACTGGCTTCCAAGCAGAGCCATCTCAACTTAAGTTGAGCTACAGGAAGATTATGGATATTAGTGAACATTTAATCTACCTATTAGATAGACTGTGTGGGCAATGGCTTCTTATAGATGAGACAATACAGAAAGGCGACAGAGCGGAGTGACTGAGGCTGTGTAGTTTGAGCAGAGTGAGAGCCTGTGTCCAAATTCCACTTGCAGTCACATGACACTGAAGTCATGCAATTCTTATGTACTCAGTTCTCCATACTGTTATGTTAAATTTTATTCAATTTATTTTATTTTATTTTATTTTAAAGATGTGGGGTACAATTCAGGGTTACGTATACAAATGATCATTATGCAGGTACCCTCGTTGATGAGGTGCACCCTCCCTCCCCTGGCAGTTTCCCTCAACAGCAAATCTCACTCCCCTCCCCTGACAGTTTCCCATTACTGCCAATCCTTTCTTCGAGTATTATGATAATTGCTCAAGGTTCACTTATGAGTGAGAACATACAGCTTGATTTATGATCAAGGATGTGTTCAATCTTGAAGTACATTTCATGTGGTGATGAGTAGAATGTGTATTCTGTGGTTCTTTGTGTCTGTGATAGATCACTGAGTATGATAGACTCTAAATCCATCCAAGCTGCTGCGAAGTCCATATGTTTGTCCTTCTCTATGGCTGCATATTATTTCATTGTGTATATACAACACGTTTTTAAACATCCAGTCCAACTTTGATGGCCAGCATGGTTGGTTCCATGTATTGGCTATTGTGTAATAGTATATGTATTATCATTTCCAGGTCTGAGAAGAATGATGTTGGTACTTTAATGGGTATTGTATTGACTCTGTAGATTGCCTTTGGTAGGGTGGACATCTTAACAATGTTGATTTTTCCTATCCATGAGAATGGAATATTTTTCCATTTTTTTGTGTCTTCTTGGATTTCTTTTAGCACTGTTTTGTAGTTCTCATTATAAATGTCTTTCACTTCTCTGGTTAGGAAGATGCTGAGCTATTTCTCTCTCTCTCTCTCTCTCTCTCTCTCTCTCTCTCCTCTCTTGTGTGTGTGTGTGTGTGTGTGTGTGTGTGTCTATTGTGAATGGGATTGTGATATTTATTTGGTTTTCTGCCTGCTTGTTGTGGGTGTATAAATACAACTGTCTTTTGCACATTTATTTTGTACCTCGAGACTTTTCTAAAATCCTTTGTGAGTTCAAGCAAGTTTTTGACATTTTCTTTTGGATTTTTGAGGTATAGGATCATATCATCAGGAAAGAAGGATAACTTGACTACCCTTTTCCTATTTGGATACACCTGATTTCCTTCTCTTGCCTAATTTCCCTAGCTAGGACTTCCAGAAAATGTTGAACAAGAGGGCTGAGTGGGCAGCCTTGTCTTGTTCCAGTTTTCAGGGGAAATGCTCCCAGTTTCTGTCCATATAGCAATATGTTAGTTGTGGGCTTATCGTAGATGGCACTTATTATTTTGAGGTATGCTACTTCTTTTTTTTTATTATAAAAATGTGGGGTACAATTCAGGGTTAGGTATACAAACATTGATTATGCAGGTACCCTTGTTGATGAGGTATGCCTCCCTCCCCTAGCAGTTTCCCTCAGCTGCCAGTACAACCCCACTCCCCTGACAGTGTCCCATTACTGCCAATCACTTTCTTATAGTATTATAATTGTTCAAGGTCCATTTATGAGTGAGAACATATGGTACTCCTTTCTTTCTGTGATAGATCACTGAGTATGATCGACTCCAAATCCATCCAAGTTGCTGCGAAGTCCATACATTTGTCCTTCTTTATGGCTGCATAATATTTCATTGTGTATATGTACCACATTTTCTTTATCCAGCCCAGCTTTGATAGGCAACATGGTTGGTTCCACGTTTTTGCTATTGTGAATAGAGCTACAACAAACATATGTGTGCAGGTATCTTTTTTGTAAAATAATTTGAGTTCCCCTGGGTATATTCCCAATAGGGGAATTGCTGGGTCATATGGAAGGTCAATTTCCAGTTCTTTCAGAAATTGCCAACTGTCTTCCAAAGAGGTTACACTAGTTTGCATTCCTGATAGCAGTGTAGAAGCTTTCCCTTTTCTCCACATCCTTGCCAGCATCTGCTGTTGTTTGTGTTATTAATAATGGCCATTCTTACTGGGGTTAGGTGGTATCTCAATGTGGTTTTGATTTGCATTTCTCTGATAATGAGTGAGGCTGAGCACTTTTTCATGGGTCTGTTGGTTGCCCATATACCTTCTTTATAGAACTGTATATTTGTGTATTTTTCCGACTTTTTAAAAGGGATTATTTGTTTGTTTTTTTTTTTCTTTCAGCTCGTTTGAGTTTTTTATAGATACTAGATGTTAGGCTTTTGTCAGATATACAGTTGGTAAATATTTTTTCTCATTCTGTGGCTGTCTCCCTGCTCTCTTGATGGGTTCTTTTGCTTTGCAGAAGCTCAATAGTTTGATGAGGTCTCACTTTATCTTATTTCTCAAGGTATTGGCCTTTAGGGTTCTGAATAGGAATAGGTTGACAGTTCCAATTTCCATAAGGGTGTCTCCTGTGTTTTCTAAGATTCTTAAAGTTTGAGGTTTTACATTTAGGTCCTGGATCCATTTAGAGTAATTTTTGTGTCTGGTGATAGGTAGGGGTGCTGTTTCAATCTTCTGCGTGTGGTCAGCCAGCTTTCCCAGTGCCATTTACTGAATAGGCTGTCTTCTCCCCAGTGGTGGTTGTTGAAGGCTTTGTCAAAGATGAGTTGGTTGAGGAATTGAGGTTTTATTTCCAGAATCTCTATCCTGTTTCTTTGTTCTATGTGCCTGTTCTTGTACCAATACCAGGCTATTTCGATTACTGTAGCTTATAGTAAAGTTTGAAGTTTGGAAGTGTGATACCTCCTGCTTTGTCTCTTTTGTTAAGGATTGTTTTGGCTATTTGGTGTCATTTATGTTTCCATATGAATTTCTGTATTGTCATTTCCAGGTCTGAGAAGAATGGTGTTGGTAACTTAGTGGGTACTGCATTGAATTTGTAGATTGCCTTTGGTAGGATGGACATCTTAACCATGCTGATTCTTCCTATCCATGAACATGGCATATTTTTCCATTTGTTTGTGTCTTCTTGGATTTCTTTAAGCAGTGTTTAATGGTTCTTATTGTCAAGGTCTTTTAATTCTCTGGTTGGGAAGATGCTGAGGTATTTCACTTTTTTGTGGTTATTGTGAATGGGATTGTACTTTTTATTTGGGTCTCTGCCTGCTTGTTGTTGGTGTATAGTAATGCAACTGTCTTTTGAACATTTATTTTGTACCCTGAGACTTTGCCAAAGTCCTTTATCAGTACAAGCAGGTTTTTGACAGATTCTCTTGGATTTTTAAAGTATAGCAACATATCATCAGCAAAGAGGGATAACTTGACTTTCTCTTTTCTTATCTGGATACCCTGATTTTCTTCATTTGTCTAATTGTCTGAGTTAAGACTTCCAACAAAATATTGAAAGAGAGGGGTGTGAATGGGCAGCCTTGTCTCATTCCAGTTTTTAGGGAAATGTTTCCAGTTTCTGTCCATTTCGCAATATGTTAACTGTGGGTTTATTGTAAATGGCACTTACTATTTTGAGGTATGTTCCTTCTATACCTAGGTGGTTGAGGGTTTTATCAAGAAGTGATGCTGGATTTTATCAAAAGCTTTTGCTACATCTAATGACATAATTGTGTGGTTCTTGTTTTTACATATGTTGATGTATTTAATTACATTTATGGTCTTGCGAATGTTGAACCAGCCCTGCATCCTGGGGATGAAGACTACATGGTCATGGTGGATGATTTTTGAGATGTGTTTTTGGATCCAATTTGCTAGAATCTTGTTGAGGATTTTTGCATCCATGTTCATAAGGGATATTGGCCTGTAGTTCTCTTTTTTTTTTTTTGAATCTTTATCCAGTTTGGGTATCAGTGTGATGTTAGCTTCGTAGAATGATTTGGGGAGAATTCCATCTTTCTCAATTGCCTGGAACACTTTCAATAGGATTGGTATCAGCACCTCCTTGAATGTTTTGTAAAATTCTGCTGGAAAGTCATCTGGTCCAGGGCATTTTTTTGGTAGGTAGTTTTTGTATGACAGAGTCAATTTTCCAGGTTGTTATTGATCTACTTGTGTCTCAGTGTCTTCTTGTTTCAACCTGGGGAAGTTGTGTAATGTCAGAAAGTCCTCCATTTCATTTAGGTTATCAAGTTTGTTTCCATATAGGTGTACATAGTAATCTCTGATAGTATTTTGTATTTCTTCAGAGTCAGTTGTGATTTGAACGTTTGTATTTCTGATTGTGTTTATTTGGGCTTTTCTCTCTTTTTCTTGGTCTTTCTGGCTAGGGGCCCTTCAATCTTGTTAATTCTTTCAATGAACCAAATTTTTATTTTGTTGATGTTTTCTATGATATTTTTGTCTTCTGTGTCTTGTATTTGGGCTTTGTGATGTTTGTAATTGAATTCTTCTGCTAAAGTTGTAGTTTTGGTGGTCTTCTCTTTCCAGCGCCCTTAGGTGATTTGTTAGGCTCTCCATTTGTGAGCTTTCCATTTTCTTGATGTGTGCCTGTAGAGATATAAATTCCCCTCTTAGAACTGATTTCATGGCATCTCAGAGGTTTTGGTAAGATGTTTCTTCATTTTCATTTGTTTCCAGGAATCTTTCAATTCTGCTTTAATTTCAGTGTTGACTCATTAGCTGTTCAGCATCATGCTGTTTATTGTGCATTTGTTTATGGGCTTTGGGGAAATGTTGTTGGTATTGATATTTATTTTTATTTCACTGTGGTCTGAAAATGTGCATGGCAAGATTTCAACCTTATGGAATTTGTGCCTGATTTATGGCCAAGGATGTGGTCAATCTTGGAGTATGTTCCATGTGGTGATGAGCAGAATGTATATTCTGTGGTTGTTGGGTGGAAAAGTTTTTAGGTATCTATTAATGTCAAGTTTAGGTATTGGATCTCCTTGCTGATTTTTTGCCTCAATGATCTATCTAGGGCTGTCAGTGGGGTATTCAAGTCCCCTGCCATAATAGTGTTAGAGTCAATATCATTTTTTAGTATATTTAGTAGTTGCTTTACAAATGCTGGTGCTCCTGTGTTGGCTACATGTATGCTTAGGATGGATATCTATTGTTGGTGGATTAAACCTTATATCACTATGTAGTGTCCTTTTGCATCTTTCTAAATTTTTGATAGCTTAAAGGTTGTTTTGTCTGATATTATGATTGTAACTCCTGCCTTCTTTTGTGATCCATTTGCCTGGAGACTTGTTTTCCATCTTACAACTTTGAGTCTGTGTGCATCCCTTGAAGTAAGGTGAGTCTCCTGGATCCAGCAAATCCTTAGTTCATGGTTTCTTATCCAGTCTGCCATTCTGTGTCTTTTCAGTCGTGCATTTAGTCCATTCACATTCAGGCAGATTATTGAAATTTGATTGCTTATCGCTGTCATGAGTTTCTTATAAAGTTTTTTCTTTGTTTGCTTGTTTTATTTTGGCTTTAGGTTTAATGTATGCGTGTGTTTTCAAGTTTCTTGTTGCGCTGTATTCTCTGTGGATTCTATGCTCTGCTGTTCTTTGGTAAGTGTGTGGTCATTCTTTTTTTTTTTTTCTTTCTTCTGTGTCTAATACCTTTTTGCGTGTCTCCTGCAGAGCTGATCTGGAAGCTGCATAATTTCTTAGGGGTTGAATATCTGAACCCCTGATGAAGCTGAACTTGGCAGGATAGGAAATTCTTGGTTGAAATGGTTTATCTTGGAGGTCTTTGAATATAGGACTCCAGTCCCTTACTGCTTGTAGTGTTTCTGCTGATAGGCTTTCCATTCTGATTTTTTCTCAGTACTCTATTCTTCCCTGATTTGGAATCTGGATTTGTTCTATATTGAAATAGGACAGTGGATGGGAAACTTTGCTATCTCTTGTAGTTCTTGAAATTTGAATAAAGTGGGGAATGGGGTGCTAGGTATTAGATACTACTTGCAAATTAAAATGTTCACTTATTGTGGTATGTGTTCCTTCAGACCCACTCCCCACCGCCACTCTATATGACGATACAAAGCAGAAACCAACACACACTCCAAAACAAACTGTATTAATAACAAAGTGAAACAAAACAAACCACACACAAACAACCCCAAGAAAACTAAACACACACATATGCCTTGCACAAAGTGAATAGAGAAGAAAGACAGAAAGAATGAAGGGATGGGAAGGGATTCAGGTGGAACCTTCACACATATATTGACACACCCCTTAAACTATAAAAAAAGAATATGAGAAAAACCCCAAAAGAATAAAAGAGCAAAAAACCAACAACAAAAACAAATTGAAAGATGAACACCAAAATGAATATGAAAAAAAATCTCAAAGAATAAAAGAGCAAAAACCAACAACAATAACAAAATTGAAAGATGAACACTTATTCATATACACACATTAACAGAAAATGACAAATAGAAGAAAGAAACAGAAAAAGAAAAGAAAAAAATTTTGAGGGAGACGCAGATCAAACCCTCACATATATATTCATGAACAAAAGGAAAATATTTTACAAAGCAATGAACTAATAAATGCTCAAAAATTTTTTTACATTAAAAATAATTAAAAACAAACAAAAAACCCACCCACTTGTGGCAGGCTCTGTAATTTTTCCTCTAATCAGGTCTCTCCTGCAGAGCCACCTCTTTCACTCTCTTCTCAGGGAATGAAGCAGGGAAGGAGGAAGGGCAGTGGAGGTGGGTGGGACTGCAGTCCTCTCCTCCCATTCTCATATGGTCAGGGAGATCTCTAGTGGGGAGATATGGTATTGTCTCTTCCCCAGGTATGTACTCTCATGGAGGGTGTCCCAGCCAGGCTTATCCTGAAATGGAGTCCTATTGCAACTGGCATCCAGGCTCTGCCTGAGTTTGTCCCTTTCAGTCGTGACCCACCTGTGCGGGTCTGATGTGAAAAGGATTGCTGGGGAGGAGGGGGTTTGGGCCAGCCCCAGACTCACCCCTGATCTCTTTGGAGTTCTTCCTCATCCTTTTCTTGCCACACCCTTTGTCCCATGACTGGAACAGGGTAGGGTAAGAAGCCCAGAACTCAGCACTCCACTTGTCAGGTCACTCTGAAGTTTGTACTCTCAGGATATTTCCTTTGGGCCACAATCAAGCCCTGAGTAGTTTATCTGCCAGTCAGAGATCAGGTTGCTCCATGATGAGCAAGTTGGAGCACTTTCTTGCCTCATCTTCAATATGGTGTTGGGGTGCCTCTCATGTTCTCTTCTGTGGAAACTTGCCTCTGGACACCATTCACAGCCCCTTCCCGTGCTCTGCCAGGTACTGAAGTGGTGAGACAAAACCCAAAGCAGTCTCTCTCCTACTTCAATGGTGAGGGAGTGACTGGGGCAATAGTTTCTCCCTGCTGCTTTCTCAAAAGAAAACTTCTGTCCATTAAAAAAAAAAATAGTGCTCCACTTCTGTGACCTGGGAAGAGCCATGAATGAAGTAGAGAAGCTGCAGCACCAGCTATTGCACCAGGGACCTGGCCACCCACTCACGATCCCCACTTAGACAGTCTCTCCCAGCATTTTCTTCCCAGGGAGGATTTATTGATTAAAAAAAAAGTATGCTACTTCTATACTTAGATGTTGGAGGGTTTTATCAAGAAGGGACGTTGCATTTTATCTAAAGTTTTTCTGCATCTAATGATATAATCATATGATCCCTGTTTTTACATATGTTGATGTATTTAATTACATTTATGGTCTTGTGAATGTTAAATCAGTCTCACATCCTGGGGATGAAGCCTACTTGGTTATGGTGGATGATTTTTGACATGTGTATTTGGATTCGACTAGCAAGAAACTTGTTGAGGATTTTTGAATCGATGTTTATAAGGGATATTGGCCTGCAGTTCTCTTTTTTTGCTGAATCTTTACCCAGTTTGGGTCAGTGTGATGTTAGTTCCATAAAATGATTTGGGGAGAATTCCATCTTTCTCAATTGCCTGGAACACTTTCAGTAGGATTGGTATCAGCTCCTCCTTGTACATTTTGTAGATTTCTACAGAAAAGTCATTGGTTCCAGTACTTTTTTTATAGGTTGCTTTCTATTGACAGAGTCAATTTCCTGGGTTGTTATTGATCTATTTGTGTTTCAATGTCTTCTTGTTTCAACCTGGGGAAGTTGTGTGATGTCAGAAAGTCCTCCATTTCATTTAGTTTATCAAGTTTGTTTCCATGGTAATCTCTGATAATCTTTTGTATTTTGGGGGGGTCAGTTGTGGCTTGATCTTTTGTATTTCTGATTTTGTTTATTTGGGCATTTTTTGTCTTTTTTCTGGTCATTCTTGCTAGAGGTTCACCAATCTTGTTAATTCTTTCAAACAACCAACTTTTTGTTTTATTGATGTTTTCTATATTATTTTGTCTTCTATGTCCCATATTTGGTGATTTGGATTCTTCTGATAAAGTTAGGGTTTTGGTGGTCTTCTCTTTCTAGTTTCAACTTGTGATCTTTTCATTTCCTTGATGTGTGCTCATAGAGATATAAATTCTCCCTCTTAGAACTGATTTCATGGCATCCCAGAGGTTTTGGTAATATGCTTCTTTATTTTCATTTGTTTCCAGCAATCTTTTAATTTCTTTTTTGATTTCTGGCTTTGACCCAGTAATTGTTCATCATTATGCTGTTTATTGTCCATATCTTTGTGGGCTTTGGGGAATTTTTGTTAGTGTTGCTATTTATTTTTATTGTACTGTGGTTTGAGAAGGTACATGACAGTATTTCAACCTTATAAAATTTGTTTATGCTTGATTTATGGACAAGGATGTGATCAATCTTGGAGTACATTTCATGTGGTTATGAGTAGAATGTATAGTCTGTGGTTGTTGGGTGGAATAATCTGCAGTTATCTATTAAGTCTATTTGATTGAATGTCAAGTTTAGATTCTGAATCTCCTAGTTGAGTTTTTGCTTTGATGATCTTTCTAGGGTTGTTAGTCCCCTAGCAAGTCCCCTGCTATAATAGTGTTAGTTAGAATCAATATCTTTTCTTTAGTTTACTTAGTAGATGCTTTATAAGTGCTGGTGTTCCTCTATTGTGTGCATATATGTTTAGGATGGATATTTCTTGTTGATGAATTTAACCTTTTATCATTATGTAGTGTCCTTTTGTATCTTTTTCAATTTTTGATAGCTTAAATTTTGTTTTGTCTGATATTAAGATCATGACTCTTGCCTTCTTTTGTAATCCATTTGCCTGGAAACTCATTTTCCATCCTTTAACTCTGAGTCTGGGTGCATCCCTTGTGGTAAGAGAGTTCCTACATGCAGCAAATAATTGGGTCATAGTTTCTTATCCAGTTTGCCATTCTTTGTCTTTTCAGTGGTGCACTTACTCCATTCACATTCAGGGAGATTATTGAAATGTGATTGTTTATCCCTGTCATAGGGTTCTTATAAAGTTTTTTCTTTGCTTGTTTTCTTTTGGCTTTGGGGTTGATATTTCTGTGTGTTTTCAAGTTTGTTATTTGTCAGGGACCAGCCCTACCTGAGGGGAGTTGGACCTGCTCCAAGGAATCAGGACTTGGTGAGAAGAAACCACTTGGAGGCAATTCTTCTGGGATCAGTCTGATCAGGACTGAGTCTGATTTTATTCAAACTCTTTCCAGCTTATATACCATTTTCTACAATATTTCAGCAATAATCAAATATTTGCTAGGGGCTTACAGATTGCATAATGCATAATGTTCTTCACAAAAGATTTTTGTTTAGGGTGACAATTGGCAATGAGAACTCTGTGTGCCTTACAAGGTGTATATCAAAATATCAGGTGTATGATTTCAACAATAGCATAGTAAACTGTTTTCTATAATACCTAATGACTAATCTATATATTATAAACTATATTGAATTTTACTTAAGGTAAAAATTTCCCTTTTTACTAACCTACTATGAGTTAACAAAACAATCAAGATTATATTAATTATCTTAACTTCTAGTAGTGAAAATATTTTTGCTGGGGGCATATGAATCCAGTGATACACATCATATCTATTAAATCTGCATCACAAGATCCACATGCTCCAAACAGAATGATTAGTATCAGAGTACACACATTTAAAACAAAATCATAACTAACACCTATGATTTTTAGCATTCAACTATATGATTTAATATATGATTTCTTATAAAACTTTGAATGTATAATTTTAAATGATAAACTGATAAAGCAGATAAAGCACAGATTACGCCTAAGAGAAGAAGACAGACAGGCGCTAGTCTCAGTGTTCGCATGCTCTAAACTTTGATCTTAAAAGCCTGTCAGAGACACTGTTGTCAGAGCCCTCTATAAAATGCTAAAGAGTGAGAAGCAGAAATCGTTAACCACAGTGTTCAATATACCCAATGCATACTTTACCATTGAAGTCTGCCGGACACTGAAGTTGACGCCTCAAAGTAGAAATCCAGAGTGTAAAAGTATATCCAAGATGGGCTCAGTGGCTCAGCCTGTAATCCCGCACCTTTGGGAGGCTGAGGTGAGTGGATTGCCTGAGCCCGCGGGTTCGAGACCCGTGTGGGCAGCAAGACCTCATCTCTACAATAAATCAAAAAATCAGCCAGGCGTGGTAGCGCATGCCTGTAATTCCAGCTACTTGGAAGGTTGAGGCAGAAGGATCGCCAGAGCCCAACAGGTCGAGGTTGCGGTGGCTGGAAGCGGCCACTGCACTCCAGTCTGGGCGACAGAGTGAGACTCCAACTCAAAAAAAAAAAAGTATATCCAATAATAAGTGAAAGTACTAAGGATTCACTCTCCAACAGGCCTGTGACTGGGTTTTATCACTACCATACACAGGCATATTAGAGGGCAAATTTCAAGCAGAAGGAGGTGAAGTAGCAAGCACAAGTTCACATAGTGTTATATATGGATAACCGAACTATGTATATATTTTTCTAAACTTCCTTATAAAATTCCTGGTCTGAGTGAATAAATCAAATAGTGGTTGTCACACCTTTGGACAAGAAAAGGCACAGTTACCATGATGATGGCCAGGGGGCAGAAGCAGACTAAGAGTTTTGGCACATAATGAAACTAGGAATGTTCTGCCTGGCTAGAGGCAGGAAAACAAAACTATTAAAACAATTTTGGTTGCTAATCTTTAGCTATTGGGAGAAACTGCTTACAGAGTGCTTACAAGAACAAAGGCTGCATGGTTACTTCTGAGAAATAGAGACTTAACAATGGCTCACAGAGTCAGAGAGAAATGGAAACTTAAAGTACAGAATGTTTTCTGCTATAAGGCCTTACCCGAAATTTTAGCCTAACTGTTTAAAAGATTTACTTTCAAATAATATAAGCTTTTATGTCACATATACAAACTGGTCACTATTCATATACCAACACTATAGGTGTCACTGATGCTTGTGTGTCAAAAGCATATCTCCATCATGGGCCTTCATAGGCCTCAACTGTATAGCTGTAGATGTTGGCTCCCAACAGTTATTAATGTATTATCTATTGATTCTGTGCTTTGCTGTTCTCTTGGGAAATGTGTGGTCATTCTTTTGTTTTTTTCTTTCTTCTGTGCTTAATATCTTTTTAAGTGTCTCCTGTAAAGCTGGTCTGTAAGTTGCATAATCTCTTAGGCATTGGATGTCTGAGAAGGCTTTTAATTTTTCATCACTAATGAAGCTGAGCTAGACTGGAAAGAAAATTCTTATTTGAAACTGTTTATGTTTGAGGACTTGAATATTGAACTCCAGTCTCTTCCTGCTCGTAGTGTTTCAGCTATATGTTTGCTGCTATTCTAATTAGTTTTTGCCAGTAGGTAGCCTGATCTTTTTCTCTTGCTGCTTATAGGGATTTGTGTGTGTGTGTGTGCTTACTTTGTGTAGGCAAATTACTATGTCTCTAGGGGTAGATCTTCTCTTTTGATGTCTTGGAGGTTCTCTGTGTCTCTTGTCTTTAGCTGGTCACAGCTCTGTGTGATGTGGAAAATTTTCTTGGATAACCTCCTGGAATACTTGCTCCAAGGTGTTCTCCATTTCCCTTTCTTCTTCTTGGATACCAATCAGGCATAATTTCAGCCTCTTGATATAATTGCAAATCCCATGTAGGTTTTGTACTTTCTTTCTGAGTTTTCTTTTTATGTTTTTTACGGATTGGGTTAATTCTATGTTCTGGTCTTCAAGTTCGTAGATTCTTTCTTCTGCTAGATAAATTCTGTTTTCCATGCTTTTCATCTTTTTTTTTATTTTCTGGATGAAATTTTTTGTTGTCAAAATCTCTGTTGCAAGTTCTTTCAATGTTTCATCTTGTCTTTCCTGAGTCTTATTCACTCTTTCCATCCATTTTCTAATCCTGGTCATATTTTGGGGCCAGACCTTAGTGACGTCCATTGCTTGGGCTCTGAGGTCTGATTTTTTTTCAGGAGTTTTCTATTTTTTACAGTTAAAATTACCTGTGGTCTTCTGTTGGTTTTTCCTCATTTGTGAGAGATCTCTTGCTTCTCTTTAGTTACATTATTCAGTGTAAGTGGGAGAGGCTTTCATTTCTGATATTCCTTCTGATATTCTTCCCTAATCTGGGCCCTGGATTTGTTCCATTTTGAAGCAGGATTGTAGGTGGGAAGCTTTGCTGTCTCTTGTAGTTTTGAAAGTCAAATAAGGTAGGGGATTTGGAGCTAGGATTCAGAAACTACTTGCAAATCACTGTTCACTTATTGTGTTATGTGTTTCCTGAGGCCCACTCTCCACCACCACTCTTTATGACAATGCAATGAGTATGTGTGTGTGCCCCTTAGTCCAAGATACAGTGGCAGAAATAAGGAGAACAGAGAAAAATAGAATAAAATAAAATGGGCAAGAGTTAAAAAGAAAAAAAACACAGAACAATGAAAGTAGAAATAAAAGCAAAAGCAATTAAGCACACACTCACTGAGACATATGCACACATCCCAAGACAAACTGGAATAACAGCAAAGTGAAACAAAACAAACAACGACAACAAAAACAGGAAAACTGAAAACACACACACACCTAGCACAAAATAAATGGAGAAGAAAAAGAGAAAGACTGGGGGAAAAAAGCAAACAAACAAAGGAAATTCAGACTGAATCTTCACACATAGATTCATACACACTTTAAACAACAACAAAAAAGAACAAAAGAACAAATACAAACCAACAACAACAACAAACTGAAATATGAACACTCAATCATTCACATACACACATAAAGAGAAAACAAAAAACAGAAGAAGAAAGAAAAAAAGGGGGGTGCAGATCAAATGCTCACCTGCACATTCATGCACAAAGGAAAAATAATTAAAAAATAGATAGAGCCGGGCTCGGTGGCTCAGCCTGTAATCCCGCGCCTTTGGGAGGCTGAGGTGAGTGAATTGCCTGAGCCCGCGGGTTCGAGACCTGCCTGGGCAGTGAGACCTCATCTCTACAATAAATCAAAAAATCAGCTGGGCGTGGTAGTGCATGCCTGTAATTCCAGCTACTTGGAAGGTTGAGGAGGAAGGATCACCGGAGCCCAGCAGGTCGAGGCTGCGGTGGCCGGGAGTGGCCACTGCACTCCAGTCTGGGCGACAGAGTGAGACTCCAACTCAAAAAAAAAACAACAGATGAACTAGCAAGCAAAGAGGCAAAAAAAATTTTAAATAAAAATACTAGAATTAGAAAACAAAAACCTCTGTCCTCTTGTAGTAGGTTCTGTAATTGTTCCTCTCCTCCACTTCTCTGGAGAGCTTCCACCTCTTTCACTCTCTCCTCACTGTTTGAAGCAAGGAAGGAGGAGGGGCAGTGAAGGTGGGTGGGGCTGTAGTCTTTCCCTCTCATTCTAATATCATCAGGGAGATTCCCTCCAGTGAGGAGATGCAGGATTGTCTCTTCCCCCAAATATGTACTCATGGGGAGGGGGTGACCCAGCCAGGTTTGTCCTGGATGGAATTCTCCTATTGTGACTGATGACTAGGTTCTGTCTGAGTTTGTCCCTCTCTGTTATGCCCCAGCTGCATGTGTCTGACTTTCAAAGGATTGCTGGAGAGGAGGAGGTTTGGATTATCCCTGGACTCACCACTGATCTCTTTGAAGGTATTCATTCTTTTTTGGCAACATTCTTTGTCAGGACCAGGATAGGGGATGGGACTCCTGAGACTCAGCATTTGGCAGGTCCCTCTGAAGTCTGTGCTTTCAGGATATTCCTTCTGGGTCACGATCAACCCCTGAGTAGTTGATCTGCCAATCAAAGAGATCAGGTCTGTTGCTCCATGGTGAGCAAGTTGGAGCACTTTGCCCCGCTTTCAAGATGGTGGTGGGATGCTTCTTTCATCTTCTCTGGTGGGACTCTGCCTCTGGGCTCCCTCTGCAGCCCTTGTTGCCAGTGTCTAGCCAGGTGCTGCAGTGGTGAGGCAAAACCTGGAGTTGATAGCCTTTCTTGCTTCAGTGGTGAGGCAGAGCCTGGATCCTGTTGTCTCTCCCCACTGCTTCTTCACTGGAAAACTTTGGACCATTTAAAAAAAATGGTGCTTGACTGTTGTAACTTAGGAAACACTAGGGACCAAGCAGATCAGCTGCAGTGCCAGCTGCTCCACCAGGAGGGCCCTGGTCACTTGCTCACAAGCCCCCATTTAGCCAGTCTCTCCCAACTTTTTCTTCCCAGGAAGGGTTTGTTGATTACAAAAAAAAATTGTTCTCAGCTTCTGCATCCCTCCCGAATTGCTAGGGTCCAAGCTGAGCAACTGCAGCACCAGCCACTGCACCAAGAGAGCACTGGCCACTAGCTCCTAGCCCTCACTCATTCAGTCACTTACATGCGCCCTCACTCACCAGCACATACACAAAATTTTCCATACACTCACTCACACCAGGACTCATGTAGTCTGTGTGGCTCAGCCACCATCTTCCCCAAGTCCCCCATGTTAAAATTTGAATAGGACATTCTTATTAGTATCAAAGTATGGGGCTATAAATGACCAAATGCTGGAAAACCTTAAGAAAGAAGACTGATACTTCAGTAGTGCTTTATAAGTGTTTACTAAAAGCCAGGAGTAGGGCTGAGTGTGTTGGCTCATGGCCACAATCCCAGCACCTAGGGAGGTTGAAGTAGGAGGCTTGGTTGAGTTTAGGAGTACAAAACCAGCCTTGGAAACATAGCAATACCTACTCTCTAAATTTTTTTTTTAATTAGTCAGGCATGGTGGTTCACATCTGTAGTCTCAGCTAACAGGGAGGATCACCTGAATTCAGGAGAAAGGATCACCTAAAGCCCAGGAGGTACTGTGATTGTGTCACTGCACTCCACTCTGGGCAAACAAGTGAGAACTGATATAAATAAATAAATGTATAAATATATAAATAAATAAATACATGCCAAGAATAATAAACTTGACACAATAGTGAGTGAATATGGGCAAGGAGTTTGGATTGCTCCATGACCATGGAACATGGACATTAACTTTTCATCTTTTACTGAGTATGATGCCTCACAGCTCATGGAGACCATTGGTATAATCTACTGTGATTCCCTCATAAAATTGATTGGATGGGCATAGGAGGGGTTGTAGTTTACGTTTTTTATGGAGGGCATTGACATTTAGAGATGTTAAGTGATTTTTCAGAATCACAACACTGATAAATGAAGAATATGAAATGGAATATGTATTTGGTTTCTTAGAGAGAGATCCTAATGAACTAAAATCACTACATCATGCCCTGAACTCCTTCAAGAGATCCATTCATTCTATCTGCAGTTCTCCAACTCAAGACTTATGAGACCACATGGTTATATTTTAGAGACAATGTTTGGGATAAAGGCAGCTCCATAAAGTATTCAACTTATTGTACGATTCAAATCATTAACCACAAACATGACTGAGTTCTTCTATAGGAAGTCCTCTCATAGATCTTTGGAAGGATAAATGTGTGGCCTTCCTGTCCCACTACCTTCATCCTGGCAGATGCCTCTCAATGAGTGTTTCTTCTGGTAACAACATAGAGTGATCAGTGTCTTCTTTTTCTAAGGATTGTTCAGACCTTAGGAAATTGCAAAACAAAATTTTTTGCCATATGGTTATATAAAAAATAAACCTCCCTTCAACTGGTCAAACCTGAATAAACAGCAAATGTAAACTAACTGAAAAAGTACCCATCTTGGCTGGTGCCTTTACAGTTTTAAAAATAAAGCCTACATTCCCTTGTTGACTATTGATCTGAGCAATCTGAAATAAGATCTGCCTAGGAATGGGCATTGTTTATACCAGTACTAAGGTTGCAACTTTCCTGCCCATTCCTTCCTTATTACAATTCAGTTTTCAGTTGACAAACTCCACATCCATCCCTAGACCCTGATTCTTTCTGATCTTTTTTTTTTTTTTTTTTTTGGTCACCTAGTATTTCCTCCATTAACCTGAATGTCCTCTCTCTTCTCCCTGTTCTCTAGTAGTGAACCCAAATAGCCAATGATTCTCCCTACATGAGTCCTATGGATTTTCCCCATGCAATTCCACATTTCTTCCTACCTAAAAAAATTGTTTGATTATAGATTGTCAATCTTTGTTCTCAGATTTTGACTTCTACATGTATTAAAATGTTTCTGTCATTCAATTTTTCTGTAATGCTGAAGCATCTTCTCACATTTGCAGCTTTAGAATGGGTGCTGTGGAATGATCCAGCACTAAATTATTTTGACCCTTGTACCTAGTAGTATCTTCCAATTCCCAAAGTCTGCAAACTGCCCAAAAGCATTTGGGATTTGTATGTGCATTTCCTATAATGACTATGGAATGACCTGAACTATGAATGCATTACTGCTTGCCTTGGACTATATGTGACTCCTGGTATTACTTATAATATGAATACTGTGTATGAGTTCTCTATCTAATAATTCTAAACATACATATGATGATACTCCCTTGTCCATTAACTGATTATCCCACAGCTGAGTGATAAGGGCATGTTAATAGTTCAGAGTCTCAGATTTGAGGCCATATGCTTGAGTTTCCATCTTGACTCTTAGGAGCTCATAAGTTTGGGCACATTCATCTCTGTGTCACTTTTTCTCTTCCCTGAGAAAGCTCATAGTACATAAACCATGCCATGTGCCTGTGGGGATTGTTGAGTGATGCAATGTTTGTAAAGTGCACAATACAAAAGTCCATGGTGATCTAGCAGAAGAAAGAATCTATGAACTTGAAGATCAGAACATGGAATTAACCTGATCTATAAAAAACATAGAAAGAAAACTCAGAAAGAAGGAACAAAGACAACAAGGAATGTGAGATTATATCAAGAGGTCAAATCTATGCCTGACTGGTATCCCAGAAGAAGAAAGGAAAATGGAGAACACCTTGGAGCAAGTATTCCAGGAGATTATCCAAGAAAAGTTTTCATATCTCAACAGAGATGTGACCAGCCAAAAACAAGAGATACAAAGAACCCTCACAAGACATCAAATGAGAAGATCAACCTTTATACACATAGTAATTCACCTACTCAAAGTAGGCATAAAAGAAAAAACCCTAAAGGCAGCAAGAGAGTAAGATCAAACTACCTGCTGGTGGAAACCAGTCAAAATAGCAGCTGACCTATCAGCAAAAACAGTACAAGCAAGAAGGCACTGGTGTCCAATATTCAAAGTCCTCAAAGATAAACAATTTCAACCAAGAATTTCCTATCTAGCGAAGTTCAGCTTCATCAGTGATGGAAAATTAAAATCATTCCCAGACATCCAATCCCTAAGAGATTATACTGATTCCACAACAACTCTACAGGAGACACCTAAAAAGGTATTAAGCACAGAAGAAAGAAAAAAAAAAAATGACCACACACTTCCCAAGAGAACAGCAGAACATAGAATCAACAGAGAATACATTGCAACAACAAACTTGAAAACACACACATACGTCAACTCCAAAGCCAAGAGAAAACAAGCAAAGAAAAAACTTCATAAAAATCTCATGACAGGGAAAAACAATCACATGTCAATAATCAGCCTGAAAGTAAATGGAGTAAATGCACCTCTCAAAACACACAGAATGGCAAACTGGTTAAGGAACCATGATCCAATTATTTGCTGCATCCAGAAAACTCATTTTACCACAAGGAGCACACAAACTCAAAGTTAAAGGATGGAAAATGAATTTTCAGGCAAATGGATCACAAAAGAGGTCAAGAGTCATAATCTTAATGTTAGACAAAACAACATTTAAACTATCAAACATTTAAAAAGATATTAAAGGCCACCACATAATGATAAAAGATTCAATTGATCAACAAGAAATATCCATCCTAAACATATATGCATCCAACATAGGAGAACAACTTTCATATAGCAGCTTCAAGGTAAACTAAAAAAAGACATTGACTCAAACACTATTATAGCAGGGAACTTGAATACCCCATTAACAGCCTTAGATAGATCATCGAGGCAAAAAATAAACAAGGAGATCCAGAACCTAAACTTGAAACTCGATCAAATGGACTAAATAGATACATAAAGAATATTCCACCCAAAACCACAGAATGTACATTCTACTCAACACCACATGGAACATAATCCAAGACTGATCACATCATCAGCCATAAATCAAGCACAAACAAATTCCATAAGGTTGAAATATTGCCATCCACTTCCTCAGACCACAGTAGAATAAAAATAATATTAACCCTACCAAATTTCCCCAAAGCTCACAAAGACAAGGACACTAAGTAGCTGAATAACTGGGTTTACCCTGAATTTAAGCAGAAATTAAAAGATTCCTGGAAACAAATGAAAATGAAGAAACATCTTACCAAAACCTTTGAGATGCCATGAAAACAGTTCTAAGAGAAGAGTTTATATCTCTACAAACACACATTAAGAAAATGGAAAGATTACAAGTTGACAGAACACATCACCTAAGGGAGCTGGAAAGAGAAGACCACCAGAATTCTAACTTTAGCATAAGAATCCAGATCACCAAAATAAGAGCCAATTACAAGTCATAGAAGAGAAAACGATCATAGAAAACATCAACAAAATAAAAAGCTGGTTCTTTGAAAAAAATTAACAAGATTGGTAGACCTCCTAGTCAGAATGATCAAGAAAAAGAGAGAAAAAGCACAAATAAAGACTATCAGAAATACAAAACATCAAATCACAACTGACCCCAAAGAAATACAAAAGATGGTTTGTCGAAGATGAGTTGGTTGAGAAATTGAGGTTTTGCTTCTGGAATCTCAATTCTATTCCATTGATCTATATGACTGTTCCTATACCAATACCAAGCTGTTTTGATGATTGTAACTTTCCACCACCTACCACTGGGGAGAGGAGAACCTATTCAGTAAATGGTGCTGGGAAAACTGGTTAACCACATGTAGAAGATTGAAACATGACCCCTATCTATCCCTATGCACAAAGGTTAGCTCCAAATGGATCAGAGACCTAAATGTAAAACCTCAAACCATAAGAACCTTAGAAAATGAAGGAAATACCCTCATGGAAATCGGAACTGGCATCCAATTCCTGAACAAAACCAGAAACCCACAGCTCATAAGAGAGAAGATAGACAAGTGGGACCTTATTAAACTGACAAGCTTCTGCACAGCCAAAGAAACCTTCAAGAGAGCAGGGAGACAACCTACAGACTGGGAAAAAATATTTGCCAACACCAGGTCTGACAAAGGCTTAACATCCTGGATCTACAAGGAACTCAAACATGCTGAAAAGAAAAAAACAAACAACCCCATTATAAAATGGGCAAAAGATATGAACAGACACTTCACAAAGGAAGACATCTGAGCAGCCAACAAACACATGAAGAAATGTTCAACCTCACTAATCATCAGGGAGATGCAAATCAAAACCACACTGAGATACCACCTAACCCCAGTCAGAATGGCAATTATCAACAAGTCAAAAAATAAAAGCTGCTGGAGAGGGTGTGGTGAAAAGGGAACACTTCTACACTGTTGGTGGGAGTGTAAACTAGTGCAACCTCTGTGGAAAGCAGTGTGGCGATTCCTAAAAGCTCTAAATATCAACCTCCCATATGACCCCGCAATCCCCCTACTGGGAATATATCCTGAAGATCACAAATCACTCTATAAAAAAGATACCTGCACATGCATGTTTATTGCAGCATTGTCCACAATAGCAAGGACCTGGAAACAGCCATACTGCCCGTCAAAAGAGGACTGGATTTAAAAAATGTGGTACATATACACAATGGAATACTACGCAGCCATAAAAAAGAACAAAATCATGAATTTTGCAGCAACCTGGATGGAACTAGAGTCTATAATACTGAGTGACCTCTCACAGAAACAGAGATCTGAGTATCACATGTTCTCACTCATATAATGGACCTTAAACGTCCAATGCAATACTATACGAAAATGACTGACAGTACTGGGAAACTATGCTGGGGGAGGGAGATGGGATTAACAGTAGCAAATATCTGTCTGGGAATGGGGAAACACCCCATATCAACAGGGTGCCTGAATGAAACGCAATTGTATACCTAACCCTTAAGTGTACCCCACAACTTCATAATAAAAAATAAATAAATAGAAAAGAAAAAGAAAAAGAGAAGAACAAAAGAGGAAAAACAAACTAATAAAAAACCAAAATAAACTGAAAAGCAAACACTCAATCATTCACATACACACATAAACAGGAAACAAATAACAAAAGAAGAATAAAAAGGACAAAAGGAGGGATGTCAATCAAACTCTCACATACATATTTATGCACAAAGGAAAAATATTTAAAACATTGAAAAACTAGCAAACAAGCAAAAATTTTTTTTCATTTAAAAAGAAAACAAACAAAATCCCTGTTCTCTTGTGGCAGGTTCTGTAATTGTTTCTTTCATCTGCTTCTTTGCTATCTCCTGCAGAACTTCTGTCTCTTTCACTCTTTCCCCAGTGTTAGGACCAGGGAAGAAGGAGGGTCAGTGAGGGTGGGTGGGGGCTACAGTCCTCCCCTCCAACTCTCATATGGTCAGAGGGATCCCTTCCAGTGGGGAAGTTCAGGATTGTCTTTCCTTCAGGTATGTACTCATGGGTGTGCCCCAGCCAGGCCTATCCTGGAATGGAGTTTTATTGAAGCTGATGTCCAGGCTCTGCCTGGGTTTATCCCTCTCAGTCATGCCCAGCTGTGTGAGTCTGATGTTCAGAGGATTACTGGGTTGTAGAGGGCTTGGGTCTGCCCCAGACTCACCACTGATCTCTTTGGAGGTCTTCCTCATCCTTTTCTGGCCATACCCTTTTCCCCACAGCTTAATCAGGGTAGAGGATGGAGTGCCTGAGACTCAGCACTTGTTATGTCCCTCTGAAGTTTGTGTTTTCGGGATATTCCCTTTGGGTCATGATCAACCCCTGAGTATTTGATCTACTGATCACAGAGATCACATCTGTTGCTCCATGGTGAGCAAGTCAGAGCACTTTCCTGCCCCATTTTCAAGGGGATGGCAGTGTGCATCTTCCATCTTCTCTGATGGGGCTCTGCTTTTGAGCTCCCTCTGCAGCCCTTGCTGCTAGTGTCCAGCCAGGAGCTGAATTAGTGAGGGAAAACCTGGAACCGGCAGTCTCTCCTGCTGCTTTGGTGAGACAGAGCCTGGGACTGGCAGTCTCTCCCTACCTCTTCTTTGTAGAAAAAGTTTTATCAGTTTTTTTAAAAAAGCACTCAACTTCTGTGACCCGAGAAGCACTAGGGGCCAAGAAGAGCAGCTGCAGCACCCACTGCTTCACCAGGAGTGCCCTCCCCACTTGCTAACTAGTCCCCACTTTAGCCAGTCTCTCCCCACATCTTCTTCCCAGGAAGAGTTTTGTTGATTTTTAAAAATGGCACTCAGCATGTGTCCTGGGAATCACTAGAGTTAAAGCCCAGCAAGTGCAACACCAGCCACTGCACAAAAGGAACCCTGTCTGCTATTTCCTGAGTCAGCCACCCACACATCCTCTCACTCACTGACTCACACAAAATTTTTCATACGCTCACTCACACTGGGACTTGTGCAGTCTGACTGGCTCAGGCATCATCTTCCACTGCCTCTTATTTTGCCCACTTTTTAAGAGGACTTTCTTTTCCCAGCATATTTGAGTTCTTTATAGATCCTTGATGATAGGTCTTTTTCAGACATACAGTTGGCAAATATTTTTGCAAGTCTGTGGGCTGTCTCCCTGCTCTCTTGATGGTATCTTTTGCTTTACAGAAGCTTTTCAGTCTGATAAGATCCTGCTTGTCTACCTTATCTCTTGTGACATGGGCATTTGGAGTTTTGATCAGGAATTGGTTGCTAGTTCCAATTTCCATAAGGCTGTCTCCCGCGTTTTCTAAGGTTCTTATAGTTTGAGGTCTTTTGCTTAGGTTTTTGATTCAATTAGAGTTGATTTTTGTATATGACGATAGGTAAGGACCTTATTTTAATCTTCTGCATGTGGGCAGCCAGTTTTCCAGCATCATTTACTGAATAGGTTCTCCTCTCCCCAGTGACTTGTGGTGGGGCTTTGAAGAAGATGAGTTGGTTGAGAAATTGAGATTTTGCTTCCAGAATCTCTATCCTGTTCCATTGGTCTATATACCTGTTCTTGCACTACTATCAGGCTGTTTTCATTATTGTAGGCTTAAATTTTAAGTTCTGAATGTGTGACACATTCTACTTTGTTTCTTTTGCTGAGGATTGTTTTGGTGCTATTTGTGTTCATTTATGTTTCCATGTGAACTTTTTTCCAGGTCTGAGAAGAATGATGTTGGTAATTTAATAGGTATTACATTAAATCTGTAGATTGTCTTGTATAGGATGGACAGTGTTGATTATTCCAATTCATAAGCATGGAATATTAAAAAATAATTCATACTAAGTCAAAGATCTAGACACATGGGAATATATAATACTTGATTATACTTATATGAAACTCTAAAATAGAAAAAAAAATTTGGTTAGAAAAACATACCAGTATTTCCCAAATGCTGGGCATGCAAAAAGATGAAAAGGAAATTTGGGAGATAATATAGATGTCTTATATTTCAATTGTGTTGGTGGTCCTATGATACAAATATTTAATTTTTTTAAAATTGTGGGGTACAATTCGGGGTTATACAGATATACAGGTATACAGATATACAGATACAGGCATACAGATATTCATTGTGCAGGTACCCTTGTTGATGAGGTGTGCCCCTCCTCCCCAGGCAGATCTTGACAACTGTCAATACCACCTACCCACCCACTCTCCCCCTCACAGTTTTCTGCTGCTATCAATAATTTTGTTATAGTATTATGGTGGATGTTCAAGGTCCACTTATGAGTGAGAACATGTGATACTCAGTTCTTTGTTTCTATAAAAGATCACTCAGTATTATAAGCTCTAATTCCATCCAGGTTGCTGTGAAATTCATGATTTTGTTCTTCTTTATGGCTGTGCAATATTCCATTGTGTATATGAACCACATTTTTAAAAATCCAGTCCTCTTTTAATGGGCAGCATGGTTGGTTCTATGTTCTTACTATTGTGAACAATGTTGTGATAAACATACATGTGCAAGTATCCTTTTTATAGAGTGATATGAGTTCTTACAGGTATATTCCCAGTAGGGGGATTGCAGGGTCATAATTAAAGTCGATTTTTAGAACTTTTAGAAATTGCCAAACTGTTTTCCACAGAGGCTGTACTAGTTTACACTCCTACCAACAGTATAGAAGTATTTCCTTTTACCACATCCTCTCCAGCATCTGTTATTTTTTGGGTTATTGATGATGGTCATTCTGACTGGAGATAGGTGGTATTTCAGTGTAGTTTTAGTTTGCATCTCCTTGATGACTAGTGAGGCTGAACATTTTTTCATGTATTGTTGACTGCTCATATGTGTTCTTTTGAGAAGTGTCTGTTCATATCTTTTGTCACTTTGTAATGGAGCTGTTTTTTTTTTCTTTTCAGCATATTTGAGTTCCTTGTAGATTCTAGATGTTAGGCCTTTGTCAGACATGGAGTTGGCAAATATTTTTTTCCCAGTCTGTTGACTGTCACCCTTCTCTCTTGATGGTTTCTTTGACTTTGCAGAAGCTTGTCAGTTTAATGAGGTTCCACTTGTCTATCTTATCTCTTATGTCATGGATACTTCGGGTTTTGATCAGGAATTGGTTGCCAGTTTCAACTTGTATAAAAGTGTCTCCTGCGTTTTCTAAGGTTCTTATAGTTTGTGGTTTTACATTTAGGTCTCTGATCCATTTAGAGTTAATCTTTGTGTGTGGAAATAGGTAGGGCTCCTGTTTCAATCTTCTGCATGTGGTCAGCCAGTTTTCCCAGCACCACTTACTGAATAGGTTCTCCTCTTCCCAGTAGTGGGTGGTGGAGTCTTTGTCAAAGATGAGTTGGTTGAGAAATTGAGGTTTTGCTTCTGGAATCTCAATTCTATTCCATTGTTCTATATGCCTATTCCTGTACCAATTCTGGGCTCTTTTGATTATTGTAGCTTTATAAAAATGTTTAAAGTCTGGGAGTGTGATACCTCCTGCTTTGTGTTTTTTGCAGAGGATTGTTCTGGCTATTCATGGTCATTTATGTTTCCATATAAATTTCTGTAGTTTTTTTCTAGGTCTGAGAAGAATGTTGCTGGCAATTTGATGAGTATTGCATTAAATCTGTAGATTGCCTTAGGTAGAATGGACATCCTAACAATATTGATTCTTCCAATCCATGAGTGTGGAATATTTTTCCACTTGTTTGTGTCATCTTTGATATCTTTGAGAAGGGTTTTGTAGTTTTCATTGTAAAGACCTTTCACATCTCTGGTTAGGAAGATGCCAAGGTATTTCTTTTTTTGTGTGTGTGGCTATGGTGAATGGAATTGCACTTTTTATTTAGGTTTCTGTTTGTTTATTATTGGTGTATAGAAATGTGATTGCCTTTTCACATTTATTTTATATCCTGACTCTGCCAAAGTCCTTTATCAGTGCAAGGTGGTTTTTGACTGATTCTCTTGGGTTTTCAAGGTATACAATCATGTTATCTGCAGAGAGATAGCTTGACTTCCTCTTTTCTTATTTGGGTACTCTGATTGCCTTCTCTTCTCTGATTGCTCTAGCTAAGGACTTCCAAAACTCTATTGAACAGGAGATGTGAGAGTGGCCATCCTTCTCTTGTTCCAGTTTTTAGGGGGAATGGTTCCAATTTCTGTCTGTTTAATGGTATGCTTACTGTGGGTTTCTCGTAGATGGCTCTTACTATTTTGAGGTATGATCCATCTATGCCTAGATTTTCAAGGGTTTTTAAAATCAAGAATGGGTGCTGGTTTTTATCAAAAGCCTTTTCTGCATCTAAAGATATAATCATGTGGTTTTTGTTTTTACATCTGTTGATGTGTTTAATTATGTTTATGGTCTTATGAATGTTGAACCAGCCTTGCATCCCAAGGATGAAACCTACTTGCTCATGGTGGATGATTGTTGAGATGTGTTGCTAAATCTGGTTTGCTAGAATCTTGATAAGAATTTTAGCATCTATGTTCATCAAAGATATTGGACTGCAGTTCTCTTTCTTTGTTGGGTCTTTACCCAGCTTGAGTATTAATGTGATGTCAGCTTCATAAAATGATTTGGGAAGAATTCCATCTTTCTCAATCACCTGGAATACTTTCAATAGAATTAGTATCAGTTCCTCCTTGTATGTTTTGTAGAATTCTGCTGGAAAACCATCTGGTCTTTTTGTAGGTAGTTTTCTTATGACACAGTCAATTTCCTTGATTGTTATTGGTGTATTTAGGGTCTCAATTTCTTCTTGTTTCAACCTAGGGAGGTTGTGCAATGTCAGAAAGTCCTCCCTTTCCTTTAAGTTTTCAAGTTTGTTTCCATACAAGTGTACATAGTAGTCTCTAATAATCTTTTGTATTCTGCAAATATTTATTAAAACACATTGATTGCAATTAAAATGGGTAATTTTCACTGCAGATTAACTACTTATTAGTAAAATTAATTTTTCCAAAAACCATAATAGTGTTATTATTATTCTGAATCAAGCAGAAGTAAGTTTGTTATCAAAGAAGCCAAATCATTTTCTCAAAGCACACTCATGAAAGTTTTGGAAAATATTCAAATCACTTTGTATCATATTGCATACTACAGTGAATATATATATATTCATTACAAAATGAATATGTTCTGAGTTTATTCACTTCGGGTCAAATAAGAGAAACATTCTCTGAATATATGTCCCAGTTTGTGAAATTGTTCTTTTCTTTATATTTTCTTCTATCACTTGCAAATATTGAAAGACTTCCAAATTCAGAGTGTTTATTACAACACTAAATAATCCTATTCCAAAGATTCTAGTTAGTTCAGTTTTTACCTATCAAAATTTAGAAAATCGGGTCATGTCTTACAAACAGTGTTGGGCAAGCAACTGTTATAATATAGTTGTCATTATACAGGAAACATAGCATAACTTGAAGAATCGATTTTGGTTTTCAATTATATCAATTAAATTTGATACTAAACTAATCTTTCCATTGAAAGGACATACAAAACTGGCCAAAAATATTGGCAGCAGTTTTATGCATTAATATCTATAGCATAAGACTGATCTACCTTTGAGAAGAAAACTAGGCATTCTGCAGTTACTAGATAGTGGCTTCTCTGACATTGAGAGGACTGTAGAAATGCTAGGAGTACACAGTGCAATAAGGTACTGGATTTCACACTCAATAGAAGTGGAGAGATGTGACTAAAATTCTGAGTATTCACCTGAGACACCATAAAGGTCTCTGGGAGCAAGAGTTACACTTCAGAATAAAGATTACTCTAAATTTGCCCTAAAAAATCTAATACTTAACCTCCACAGGATCAAAAAGAGCCATTGGATTCAAGTGCCTGACAAAATATTACTCAATACTTTTAAAAGAAATGCAACATAATTTCAGACACTTTATATTACCCATAATGTATATGATACAATATGATAATATTGAATATGTAAAAATATAAGGAAAGCATGAACCATAATCACAAATAAGTTTAATCAATAGAACCAGATTCCAAGATAATCCAGATGTCAATTTTAGTGGGAAACAGCTATGAAGTGTGTATTATAAATATGTTAATGAATATAAAATAAAAACTGTTATTTTTTTCTGTTTTTTTATGGTTGATGAGACAATGAAGACAATGCAGTAGTATATTTTATTTTTAAAGGAACATATATAAATTACAGAACTGAGAAGCACATATCTGAAATGAAAAATTCACTGAATATATTAAAGAACAAATTGGAAATGAGAAAAAGAAAGGATCAGGAAACCAATTCATAGAAATGACTCAATATGAAGAATGGAATAAAAGCAAGAGTAAAAAGATATACAGAACTTCACCAACCTATGAAAAGAATAGATAATAAACATACAAATTATGGAGCAAAATGTGAAGAAATAACATTTAATTTTAAAATCAAATTTGGTAAAAAAATATATATATTGTAAATGTCACAGAGTTTCAGCAAACTCCAAGCAAGTGAAAAACAAAAAAAAAACTCTACTTATATCATAATAGTCAAAATATTGATAAACATGGAGAAAGAAAAAATCTTGGAAAAAAAAGGACAGTAATTATACAAATATAGTTATCATTATACCAGAAACAAAAATAGTCAGTAAACAGTGAAATATAATATTTAAATTACTGGAAAAAATTGTCAACCTCGGATTTTATACATAGTAAAAATACCTCATCAAGAAAGCAGGTAAAATCAAAATGTCATAAGATCAATGAAAGTTAATTTTTTTGTCAGCAGAATTACCCTGTAAGAAATAATAAGGGGAAATCTTTCTCAAACTCATACATTCTCATACTCAAATCAAACAGAAATTTAGAACTACAGGAAGAAAGATCACTAGACATATTAAGTACTTGGGAAATTATGAAGATCTATTTTATCTTTTCTTTATTTAGCAAATAGCAACTGATAACAAAATTAATCTCATTATAAAGTAGCATTTTTAATGTTTATGGAAGCAAAATATCTGTCAAAAATAATATAATAGAGGAGAGTTTGTATATATTATAAAATGATAATAATTGTGGCATATACAGCATATATAACGAATATGAAGTGGTAAAATATGAATTATAAATGCAGGTTGGTATATTAAGAATGCACATATAATACAGCAACATAAAAAATTATCAAAATGATGTAGCTTAAAAGGCAGTAAAAATAAAATACTAATGAATGCATTCAATTAATCCAAAAGCCATCAGAAAAAGTGAAATAGAGAAAAAGAGAAACAGAAAAACTAAGACAAATCGAATATATGATAAATACAAATGTATTTTACCAATATATCAATTTATCAAATATATCTGTAATTATGTTAAATGCAATTCCATCTATTAGAAGAGAGAAATTTTCAGAATCCCCCAAATTGTGAATCAACAGTATCCTATCAATTGTTGCTTGAAGAAAAATGACACACATATGCACACACACACTCACACATGCATGTACACCATAGAATACTATGCAGTCATAAAAAGGAATACAATAATGTGCTTTGTGGAAACATGGATGGAGCTGAAGGTCATTATCCTAAGTGAACTAACTCAGAAGCAGAAAATCAAATATCACATGTTTCCACTTAAAGGTAGAAGCTACAAAAGTATGCACATGTTAATAAAGATAAAAATAATAGACACTGTGAACTTCAAAAGAGAGGAGGGAAAGTTGCTGAGTGAGTGTTGAACAATTACTTATTGGATACAATGCTAAATATTTAAGTACCAGATGCCCAATTCTCACCATTGCATAACATAGATATGTATCCCCTGAATCTAAGATAAATGAATGTAATTTTTAGGTCAAAACATACACACACACACACACACACACACACAGAGAGAGAGAGAGAGAGAAAGAGATTGGAATAAAATTATGGAAAGTAATGTAATATACAACAGATAAGCATAAGAAAGTTGGTATATCTATATTAGTATCAAACAAAATGAATTTCATAATGAGAAGCACTACCAAAATTAAAGAGGAAGTCTTCATGACAAAAAAGATTTATCCTAGAGGCAGACATAAAAATTCTAATTATGCATGCATTTATTGAAAGACTTTCAAATTTTATAGCATGAAAACTAATACAAATAAATAGACAAGTTGACACAATCAAAGTTAGACATTTTAACACCCTGATAGGTGTTATTATAAATAAATCAGATTAATAAGATACAGAAATCTGAAAATATTTTGCTGAGTTTTGCTTAATTTACAATTATCTAACATGGCACTCTACAGGTATAGAATGCACATTTCTTTCAAGTATAGGTGGTGCATTCATGAACACAGGCTATATATTGGGCCATACTAGACTCAATTAATTTTAATGTTAAATTTATAAAGGATATGTTCTTAAACAATAATAAGATTAGATAACAATAATAATAAAATATTTTTAAAAATATCTAAATATATAATAATTAAGCACATGATCTCTCAATAACTCAAACTTGAAGAAGTCACCAGATTAATTTTTTTAAAAACTTCAAAATATATGATGACAAACATTGTATCAAAATTAGTGTACTGCAGCTAAATCAATGTATAGGGGAAATATATAGCTTTAAGCATGTATATGAGAAAATAAGAAAGTCTCATATCAATAATTCAAACTTTTATTTTAAAAATCCATACAAGAAAATTGAACATTAAGAAAGCAGAGGAGCAACAGAAAGGACTTTGGCAAAGTCTCAGGGTTCAAAATAAATGTGCAAAAGACAGTTGTATTCCTATACACCAACGACAAGCAGATAGAGACCCAAATAAAAAGCACAATCCCATTCACAATAGCCACCAAAAAAAAGAAATACCTCAGCGTCTTCCTAACTAGAGAAGTGAAAGATCTTTACAGTGAGAATTACAAAACACTGCTCAAAGAAATAGAAGAAGGCACAAACAAATGGAAAAATATCCCATGCTCATGAATAGGAAGAATCACCATTGTTAAGGTGTCCATCCTACCAAAGGCAATCTACAGATTCAACACATTACCCATTAAGTTACCAACTTCATTCTTCTCAGACCTGGAAATGAAAATACAGAAATTTATATGGAAACATAAATGACCACGAATAGCCAAAACAATCTTTAGCAAGAGAAACAAAGGTATCACACTTCCAAACTTCAAATTTTACTATAAGGCTACAGTAATCAAAACAGCTTGGTATTGGTACAAGAACAGGCACATAGACGAGGAGAGAGATTTCAGAAGCAAAGCCTCAATTCCTCAACCAACTCATCTTTGACAAAGCCTCTAACAACAACCACTGGGGAGAGGACAACCTATTCAGTAAATGGTGCTGGGAAAACTGACCACATGCAGATTTACAAAGGACCCCTACCAATCACCATACACAAAAATTAACTCTAAAAGGATGAAAGACCTAAATGTAAAACCTCAAACTATAAGAATCTTAGAAAGTGCAGGAGACACCCTTATAGCAATTGGAACTGGGAACCAATTTCTATTCAGAACCCTTAAAGCCAATATCTTAATAGATCAGATAGACAAGTGGGATCTCATCAAATTATTGAGCTTCTGCAAAGCAAAAGAAAGCATCAAGAGAGCAGGGAAACAGCCCGCAGAATAGGAAAAAATATTTGGCAACTGCATATCTGACAAACGCCTAACATCTAGGATCTACAAGGAACTCAAACATGTTGAAAGGGAAAAAAAAAGTCCTTTTAAAAAGTGGGCAAAAGAAATGAATAGACACTTCTCAAAAGAAGATATACAGGCAGCCAACAGACACATGAAAAAGTGCTCAGCCTCACACATCATCAGAGAAATGCAAATCAAAACCACATTCAGATACCACCTAACCCCTGTAAGAATGACCATCATTAATAAAACAAACAACAACAGATGCTGGTGAGGATGTGGAGAAAAACGAAAGCTTCTACACTCCTGGTGGGAATGCAGACTAGTTCAACCTTTTTGGAAGACAGTGTGGCTATTTCTGAAAGAATTAGAAATTGACCTTTCATATGACCCAGCAATTCCTCTATTAGGAATATACCTGGAGGAACTCAAATTATTCTATGAAAAAGATACCTGCACACATATGTTTGTTGCAGCTCTATTCACAATAGCAAAAACATGAAACCAACTGGGCTGGGCTGGTTAAAAAAATGTGATACATATACACAGTGGAATATTATGCAGCCATAAAGAAGGACAAATATATGGGCTTTGCAGCAAACTGGATGAATTTGGTGTTGATCATACTCAGTGATTTGTAACAGAAACAAAGAACTAAGTTCCATATGTTCTCACTCATAAGGTGACCTTGAACAATTATGATGCTATAAGAAAGCAATTGGCAATAGTGGAAAACTGTTGGGGGGGGACCTGGATTGGCAGTTGAGGGAAACTGCTAGGGGAGGAAGGGGCATACCTCATCAACAAGTGTACCTGCATGATCAATGTTTGTATACCTAACTCTGAATTGTACCCCACATCTTTATAATAAATAAATAAATTAAAAAAATAAAAAATCCATAAAAGAAAATTGAACATTAAGAAAGTAGGGGAGCAACAGAAATAATCAAGAGATTAGAAAAGAAGCAAGCAATTGCAAAACATAACATTAAAAACTGGTGATTTGAGGCTGGGTGCAGTTGTTCATGCCTATAATAGCAGCACTTTGGGAGACTGAGGTGAGAGGATTGCCTGAGCCCATGAGTTCAAGACCAGCCTGAGCAACTTGGTGAGATCTCATCTCTAAAATAAAGTAAGTATAATTAGCTGGGTGTGATGGCACATGCCTTTAGCTCCAGCTACTTAAAAGGGTGAGGTGGAAGGATCACCTGAGCCCAGCAGGTAGGGGCTGTGGTGACCATAGTGTGCCACTGCACTTCAGCCTGTGTGAGAAAGTGAGACTCTGACTCAAAAAGAAAACACAAACCAACCAAACAAAAAAACTGGTGATTTTAAAAAGTTAATTAAATTAATCATTCTACTATCAAAATAACCAAAAGAGAAAGAGGAGGAGGGCACACCTCATCAACAAAGATACCTGTGTAATGGGCATTTGTATACTTAACCCTGAATTGTTCCTTCCATCTTTAAAATAGAAAATTTAAAAAAAGAAAAAAGGGAACAGTACAAAGTATTCTACTTAGGAATGTAAAAGTATACATTTGAAAATACAGTAGATATTAAAAAAGAAAATATTATAAACAACTTTACATTAGTAAATTTGTCAACATAAATGAAATGGACAATTATGTGAAACTGAAAATGTCAAAACAAAAGCAGAATATCTGAATAGTTCTATATCTATTAAAATATTGAATTTAGAATAAAAACTTTCGATAAAAAACTCTAGATCTCAATGATTTTACTCTAAAATCCTAACACATGTTTAAGGAACAAGTAACACTGATTGTCCTCAATTTTTTTTTAAGAAAGTGAAGGAAAAAAGAAACACTTTCCAAGTGATTTATAAAACTGGTATTAAGACCAGATGAAGACATTACAAGACAAAAAAACATACAGAAAGTATACCACTTAACCTTTAAGCTTTTATAAAATATCCATTTTTCAGTAATATTTCAGGAACTCTAACCCATCAATAGATAAAAATAATCCAGTTATCAATTTGACTTTATTTCAGGAATGCAAAATATGCTTAATATGTTTGACATTAAGCAGAGAAAAAATAATCATAGGACAATCAGTAGATGTAAAAATAACATTTCACAATTTCAAAACCCATTAATAATAAACTATATCAGAAAGAAAGGTATAAAAGAGAACTTGCTCAACTGGATACAGTACATTTATGAAAAGTCTACAGTAAACTTCATACAACCTAATGTTGCATTAAATATGCTTACGCTAAGATAGAGAACAAAGAATGTATATCTGTTCTCACTACTTCTATTCAATATTGTACTATCAGTTTGAACCAGTGCAATAATGAAGAAAAAACATATGAAGTCATAATACTGAAAACAAATTTTTTTTTTTTTTTGAGTTGGAGTCTCACTCTGTCGACCAGTCTGGAGTGCAATGGCCACTCCCGGCCACTGCAGCCTCCACCTGCTAGGCTCCAGTGATCCTTCCGCCTCAGTCTTCCAAGTAGCCAGAATTACAGGCATGTGCTACCATGCCCGGCTGATTTTTTGATTTATTGTAGAGATGAGGTCTCGCTGCCCAGGTGGGTTTTGAACCCACGGGCTCAGGCAATCCACTCACCTCAGCCTCCCAAAGGTGCAGGATTATAGGCTGAGCCACTGAGCCTGGTTAAAACAAAATATCTTAATTCACAGATGAAATTAGTAAATTTTAGGGAATTTATAAAACAAATAAAAATATGACTAAAATTAATAAGATAAACTAACAAGATTGCAGGACCTAAGACTCATATTTAAACATAATTAGTGTATATCCTAAGTAACAAATTGATTCACGAGAAAATACAATGCAACACAAGGTTTCTCATGGCCCTACATTTCAGCGTTTTTGTTGACTTCTGAGCTCCAGCTGCACTCTTGTCTTTGGTTGTTGTTGGATATTACCATATAGTTACAAGAAATTTAGATTGCTTGGGAGGTTTTAGTACTGATAAAACAAACAAACCCAGACAATAATGATAAGATGTAGAGATATTACTATTAGTTACTTAATGTACAAGTTAATATATATTTATATACATATAATGTTTAATATCTTTTTTCCCCTAATGATGAAATTGTAAAATGTGTCCTCCAGGAAAAAGAAATGTAGGAAGCATTCAGCATTTTGAGGCATTAAAAAGACACCTTAGAAAATATAATTACTTGAAGATAGGGCAAGATGGCATTAAAACTGGTCAGAGTGTGAGAGTCTCTGCAAAAGCGAGTGTCCATAAAGACTGTCTGCATGAGTGGATGTGTGCTAGTGAGTGAGTGACAGTCCATCTGAGGGGAGCCTCAGGTTCAAGCACCTGAGGCTCTCCTTTGGAGGTGACTGCAACCCACCACTGCCCTGATTGGAGTCCCTAAGACACAGGATAGTTTACTGTTTTCAGGGATCACTTGAGAGAAGGCAGCAGAGAACAGCTGCTCCTGAGCATCTGGTCCATGCCATTATCTGTGGTAGCAGGCCAGCCACTAACAGCAGGGACCATGGAGAAGGCATAGCGAGAAAATCTGGAATGAAGCCCCACTGCTGAGAAGATACCAATCACCATCATCTTCTCTGTCTCAGGACTGGGCAGAGACCTGCATTGTCCCACCCAACTCTGTCCTGACTTAACTTGAGAGAACCAGAGGTTATCTATGCAACCCTCTCGGTTGACCATTGGACTTGGTGAGACAGAAGCCCCCAATGCTGGAACAGGCACAGACTCATCTGATCTGAGTGGGAGATTTGACAAGTGGCAGCAGCAGATGAGTCAGGTGAGTCCAGATCTGATTCATCCTCCTCCCACAGCAGTCCATGGGATGTCTGATCTATGCTGAGTGGAGCCCTATCAACCTGTGCAGAGAGCAGAGGGGATGAGCCGAAGACCATAGCTGCTCCCTAACACAGCAACAGTCAAAAGCAGCAGCAGCTGAAAGAAGCAGCAGTCAAAAGCAGTGGCAGAGCATGAGAAAAGAATCTGAAGGTTGAGAAATGGCTACAGAGTGAGGTTTTTTCCCTCTCCCTTTCTTTTGTTTTTGTTTATGCATTTGTACTTGATTTGTTTCAGGTATTTCAATGTTTCTTTTAGATTTTCTGTTTGCATATGGGTATTTTTGAGGGTGAGTACATCAATAGGGATTTTTTTGCTTGTTTGTTTGTGTGATTGTCTGTTTGCTTTGTTTTTTCTATCTTTCTTTGTTTCCCTCTTTATTTGTTAGTTGTTTCATCTGTTTTTCCACTTCTTTTTTCATGTCACCTTTTTTTCATTCCCCTCCTTCTTTTTTATATTTTTCTCTTTTTCTTATCTCATTTTGCTTTCAGTGGGCAAATATAAACCCCCACTGCACAGAAAGTTTGTATGGTTATGGGAAGAGGATTGCAGAAGGCCCACACACTGTCAGCAGATACTGGTATCTACAGATAGCTTCTAAACTACAGTTCCCTCCTTAATCAAATCTCAAAACTGCAAAAAACACAACTCCCAAATCCCAGTCCAACTTCAAAATTGAACAAATCCAGAGGATCTACATAAGGAGGAATAGGGGATTGAGCAAACAGAAGTAAAAGCTATCCCCCATCACTGAACAACAGAATTAAAGAAGGAGGAAAAAAGAAGGGGAGGAAAACATTCACAAATGAAGAACTACCAGTGGAAGAATATCAGTCTCACGTGTACCCCTTGGAAGACAATAACTGAGAAAACGAACTTCAGAACTCGAATAATGAAGAACCCCCAAACAACTGGTCTCAAATCACAAGCCCAGATTTCAAGATATTAATAGAGAGAATAAATAGAAATGAGAAGAAAACAGAGGAAAGAATGAAGGAGTTGATAACTGGAATAACAACAATAAAGAATACAGGTAATGAAGTAAATAACAAATTGACAAGCATGGAATGCAGAATTAACCAAGCAGAAGAAAGAGTCTCAGAGCTTGATGACCAAAATATGGAACTAAACCAAACTGTTAAAAACAAAGAAAATAAGCTTTAAAAGATGTAACAAAGTCTCCAAGAGAAGAGTGATTATATCAAGACACTGAACCAAAGAGTAATTGAAATCCTTGAGGCACATAGACAGAGACCACCCTGGAACAAACATTCAATAAAATTATCCAGGAAAACTCTTCTCATCTAATCGGATACAAGACCATTCAAATACAAGAGATTTAGAGAACCCCTGCAAGACATCAAATGAGAAGACCAACTCCTAGACACATAGTAATTCACTTACACAAGCTTGGTATAAAAGAAAAAACTGTAAAGGCAGCAAGAGAGAAAGGCCAGATTACCTACCAGGGAAGACCAGTTAGAATAACAGCAGATTTTTCTACATGTATAAAAAATTGTGTATAGACATAGAATCATGTTGTCTGCAAAGAGGGATAACTTGATTTCCTCTTTTCCTATTTGGATAACCCTGATCGAATTCTTTTCTCTGATTGCTCTAGCTAGAACTTCCACAACTATGTTGAACAGGAGGGGTAAGAGTGAGCATCCTTCTCTTGTTCCAATTTTCAGAGGAAATGGTTCCAATTTCTGTCAGTTTAGCAGTAGACTGTGGGTTTCTCATAGGTGGCTCTTACTATTTTGAGGTTTGTGCCACCTATGCCTAGATGTCCGAGTGTTTTTATCAAGAAAGGATGCTGGATTTTATCAAAAGCTGTTTTTGCATCTAATGATATTATAATCATGTGGTTTTTGTTTTGATGTCTCTTGATGTTTTTAATTATGTTTATGCTCTTACAAATGCTGAACCCGCCTTGCATCCCAGGGATGAAGCCTACTTGGTTGTGGTGGATGACTTTTAATATGTGTTATTGAATCCTGTTTGACAGGATTTTGTTGAGAATTTTAGCATCTATGTTTGTCAAGTGCTGGAGTCCTGATCCTACAGAGTCCAGAGATTCCCAAAGGTGGAGGTGGCATTGGCAATTGTGAGAGAAAGAGAGGGAGAGGGAGAGAGAAAGGGGGAGAGAGAGAGAGAGAGAGAGAGAGAGAGAGAGAGAGAGAGAGAGAGAGAATTGGACAACTGTTCAGATTTGAGCAGAAGATGACCTTTATTGAGTGTTAACAGTGGGCTTTTATACTCATATGTCTTTCACGTGAATACAAAGCCAGGTGTGTGAGGGGTGCCACCCACCCACCAGATGTTCTTTCAGGTATGAGGAAGAAAATCCCACAACCTTAATCTGTGACTGACCTATCCTATAAACCCTTTTCATCCTATGGTAATTTATACTAATACCAAGTTAAATGATTCTATAGAAACTTAAATACTTTACAACCTAAAGCAGCCCATCCCAGAATGTTTGGAATGTGGCCCAGTCCAAAGTTCACAGTGGGCTACCTGCAAGTAACCTAGCTGCATTCTTTCAACAAAATGGCTGTTTAAACTTATATTTCTAAAACCATATTCTAAAATTTACACCTTACTGAACTTAAATAAATCCTAAAATCATGACCCAGAAGCCTGTGACCAATACTAAGACTCTTAGATGTGACCTGAGTTTGAACTGTAAGTTGTGTGAAAGCCAAAACCGCAGTTTGTGGAAGAATGGGAAAAATGAGCTTCTAAAGTTAGCTTGTGTTCATTCTGGTCTCAGAGTTTTTATGCTTGAGCTTACAGGAGCTTTTTCTGGTTATAGTGCTAAGTAGAAAGGGGAAGGAAATGGGGTCAACAGCTCCCAAACGCATCCTAGTGGTCTCGGGGTCAACGGCCCTTCCTGACCCCTAACGCTCAGTGGGCCTCTGTGGCCGGCTCCCAACAATCAAGGATATTGGTCTGTAGTTCTCTTACTTTGCTGGATCATTACCTGGCTAGGGTATCAATATAATGCTATCTTCATAAAATGATTTGGGGAGAGTTCCATCTTTCTCAATCACCTGGAATACTTTCAATAGAATTGGTATCAGTTATTCCTTGTATGGTTTGTAGAATTCTGCTGGAAAGTCATCTAGTTCAGGGCTTTTTTTGTAGGTAGTTTTCTTATGACATAGTCAATTTTCTGGTTTGTTATTGGTCTATTTATGGTCTTGATTTCTTGTTTCAAGCTGGGGAGGTTGTGTGATGTCAGAAAGTCCTCCACTTCCTTTAGGTTTTCAAGTTTGTTTCCATACAAGTGTACATAGTAGTCTCTGATAATCTCTTGTATTTATTCAGGTCAGTTGAGACTTCATCTTTTGTGTTTCTGGTTGAGTTTATTTGTGCTTTTGCTCTCTTTTCTTGGTCAGTCTAGCTAGTGGACCATAAATCTTGTTTATCCTTTTAAAGAACCAGCTTTTGATTTCTTCGATTTTTTTCTATTATCTTTTTGTCTTCTATGTCCCAGATATGGGGTTTTATTTTGATGATCTGGATTCTTCTGCTGAAGTTAGGGTTTTGAGGGTCTTGCTTTTCCAGCTTACTTAGGTGTCTTGTTAGGCTATTAATTTGTGATATTTCCATTTTTCTTCATGTGTGTTTGTAGAGTTAGAATTCCCCTCTTATTACTAATTTCATGGCATCCCAGAAGTTTTGGCATTATGTTTCTTTCTTCATTTTCATTTGTTTCCTAGTATCTTTTAATCTCTGTTTTGATTTCCATGTTGACCCAGGAGTGGCTTAGCATCATGCTGCTTAATGCCCATGTCTTTGTGGGTTTGGTGGGTACTTTGTTGGTGTTGATATTTATTTTTATTCCACTGTGGTCTGAGAAGGTGCATGGCAAAATTTCAGTCTTATGACATTTGCTTATGCTTGATTTATGACCAAGGATGTGGTCAATCTGGTGATGAGTAGATAGAATATTCTGTGGTTGTTAGGTGGAGTGTTCTGTAGGTATCAATTAAGTCCATTTGGTCAAGTCACATTGCAGTTACAGATCTCCTTGCTGATTTTTTTGTCTGGATGATCTGTCTAAGGTTGTGATTGCGGTATCAAAGTCCCCAGTTATGATAGTGTTACAGTTGATAACTTTTTTAAGTTTGCCTAGAAACTACTTTGTGAAAGTTGATATTCCTATGTTGGGTGCATATATGTTTAGGATGGATATTTCTTATTGATGGATTGAACCTTTTATCATTATATAATGACCTTCTGTACCTTTTTAAATTTTTGATAGCATAAAGGATATTTTGTCTGATAATATCACAACTCATGCTTCCTTTTTGTTTCCTTCACCTGAACTTCTGCTTCCCATCCTCTTACTTTGAGTGTGTGAGTGTCCTTTCTGGTGAGATTAATATCTTAGAGAAACATATTGTTGCCTCATGATATTTTATCCATTTTTCCATTCTATGTCTTTTCAGTGGTACATTAGTCCATTCACACTCAGGCTAATTATTGAAATGTGAGAATTTATTCCTGTCATGAGGTTCTTATAGAGTTGTTGTTCCTGTTTGTTTGTTTCCTTTTTTCTAATTTAGGGGTTGATTAATGTGTGTTTTCAATCTTTTTCTGGCTATCTTGTGAAGAATGTCATCTGTTTATTGTTGAGCTGGTCTAGAGGCTGTGTAAGTTCTTAGGGATTGAATGTCAGGAAAGATTTTAATTCTCCCTCACTCACTGATGAAGTTTAGCTTAGCTGGGTAGGTTACTCTTGGTTGAAATTGTTTATCTTTGAGAACTTTGCAGATTGGGCTCCAAGCTCCCCTAGCCTGAAGTGTTTCTATAGATAAATCTGCTGTTATTCTAATTGGTCTTCCTTGGTAGGTAGTCTGACCTTTTTCTCTTGCTGCCTATACGATTTTTTCTTTTATAATTATTTTGTGTAGGTGAATTACTATGTTTCTAGGAGTTGGTCCTCTCATTTGTTGTCTTACAGGAGTTCTCCAAATCTCTTGTGTTTGAATGGTCACATTACTGATGAGATGAGGTAAGTTTTCTTAAATAATTTCATAAAATGTTTGCTCCAGGGTGGTCTCTGTCTCTCTTTCTGCCTCAGGAAACCAAATTACTCTTAGGTTTGGCCTCTTGAAATAATCTCTCATCTCTTGGAGGTTTTCTTCTGTCTTTTTAAGCTTCTTTTCTTTGTTTTTGACAGTTTGGGTTACTTCTAAATTTTGGTCCTCAAGCTCTGAGATTCTTTCTTCTGCATGGTTAATTCTGTTTTTTATGCTTATCAGTTTGTTATTTATTTCATTCATAGTATTTTTTTACTACTTTTATCTCAGTTATTAACTCCTTCCTATTTTCCTCTTGTCTCTCCTCAATTCTATTTATCTCTATTAATCTCTTGATATTTAGGTTTGTAGTTTGAGACCAGCCATTCTGGGGGCTCTTCATTGCATTCTGAAGTCTGTTTTCTCAGTGTCTGATCTCCCAGGGGTCAGTGTGAGACCCATATTCTTCTTTTGGTTTTTCTTCATTTGTGTAGATTTTCATCCATCCCACCTTTCCCCCCCTCTTCTTTAATTCTGTTGTTCAGAGATGGCAGAGTTGTTTTACTTCTGCTTTCTTAGTCTCCTATTCTTCCCTACATGGCTCCTCTGACTTTGTTCAATTCTGAAACTGGACTTTGGATTGGGGGCTGTACTTTTTTGTATTTAGAGTTTTACTTGAGGAGGGAGCTGTGATTAAAAATCTATCTGCAGATCCCACTATCCATCTCCAGGTGTATGGGCACCCTGGAACCCACTTCCCACTGCCTTACAATCTGTCCATGAAGTGGGGCTATAGATTTGCTCCTTGGAAGCAAAATGAGGTCAGAAAAAGAAAAATAGTGGAATAAAGAAGAAAGGAGGCAATAGGAAGGTGGAGAGAGAAAAGAGTAAGAGGGAAAACAGACAGACATACCAACTAACAAATGAAAAGAGACACAAAGACAGAAGAGTTTTTTAAAAACACCAAAACATACAGATAATCATACAAACACACAGTCCAACAAAAACCTGCCTATTGATGTACTCTTCCCATACACAAAGAGGGAAAAAAAGCCAGGCTCGGTGGCTCAGCCTGTAATCCCCCACCTTGGGAGGCTGAGGTGAGTGCATTGCTTGAGCCCGCAGGTTCAAGACTGGCCTGGGCAACTTGGTGAGACCTCATCTCTACAATAAATCAAAAAATTAACCAGGTGTGGTAGCACACACCTGTAGTTCCAGTTACTTGGAAGGGTGAGGTGGAAGGATCACCAGAGCCCAGCAGGTCAAGGCTGCAGTGGCCAGGAGTGGCCACTGCACTCCAGTCTGGGCAACAGAGTGAGACTCTGACTCAAAAAAACCTCCCAAAAAACCCTAATGTTATTGAAAGAAGCTCAAAAAAAGAAAAAGAATAGGAAAAAAGTCAGCAAAATAACATAGATGCTAAAATTCTCTACATGATTCTAGCAAACCGGAACCAAAACTGTATCTCAAAAGTCATCCACCATGACCAAGTTGGCTTCATCCCTGAGATGCGGGACTGGTTCAACTTTCAAGACCATACATAAATATCATTAAATAAAACAGAGATAAAAAGAAGAACCATGTGATTATATCATCAGACACAGAATAAGTTGTTTATAAAATCCTGCATCCCTTCTTGACAAAAACCCTTGAACACCTAGGCATAGATGGAACATACCCCAAAATAATAAGAGCCCTCTGAGAAATACAAAGCCAACATATTACTAAACAAATGGAAATTGGAACACTTTCTCCTGAAAACCAGAGCAAAAAAAGCCTGCCCACTCTTACCCCTCCTGTTCAACATAGTGTTGGAAGTCTTACCTTGGGCAATCAGACAAGAGAAGAAAATCAGTGGCTTCCAAATAGGAAAAGAGAAATTTATATCATCCTACTTTGCAGACAATATGATCCTATACATTAAAAACTCAAAAAAAGTCTGTCAAAAACCTCCTTGCACTGATAAATGACTTTGGCAAAGTTTCACGGTATAAAATATATGTACAAAAGAGAATCATATTCCTATACACCCACAATAAATAAATAGAATCCCAAATAAAAACCACAATCCCATTCACAATAGTCACATAAAAAATGAAATACCTTGGCATCTTTCTTACTAGAGAAGTCAAAGACCTTTACAATGAAAACTACAAAACACTGCTCAAAGAAATCAAAGTCAACACAAACAAATGGGGAAATATCCATGCCCATGGACTCAAAGAATCAACATTGTTAAGATGTCCATCTTATCAAAAACAATCTACAGATTCATCTCAATAACCATTATATAACCAAAATTATATGTATCAATCCTGGAAATGACAATACAGAAATTCATATGGAAACATAAACAACCACAGATAACCAAAACAATACTTAGCAAAAGAAATAATTCAGGTGGTATCATACTTCCAGACTTTAAGCTTTATTATAAAGCTACAATAATCAAAACAGCCTAGTGTTGTAAGAGAACAGACATATAGAACAATGGAACAGGATAGAGATCCCATAAGTAAAACCTCAATTTCTCAACAAGCTCATCTTTAACAAAGCCTGCACCAACAACTGCTGGGGGAGAGCAGAACCTATTCAGTAAATTGTGCTGGGAAACTGACTGACCACATGCAGAAGATTAAAACAAAACACCTACCTATCACCATACACAAAAATCAACTCTAAATGGATCAAAGACCTAAATGTAAAACCTCAAACTATAAGAATCTTAGAAAATGCAGGAGACACCCTTATGGAAATTGGAACTGGCAATGAATTCATGGTTAAAACCCTAAGACCCCATGTCATAAGAGATAAAATAGACAAGTGGGACCTCATCAAACTGAGAAGTTTCTTCAAACCAAAAGAAACCATCAAGAAAGCAGGAAGACAGCCCACACAATGGGAAAAAATATTTGCCAACTGTATATCTGACAAGGGCCTAAAATCTAGGATCTACAAGGAACTCAAACATGCTGAAAAGAAAAAAAGCACAGCCTTATTAAAAAGTGGGCAAAGGAGACTTCCAGCAAGACAGCAATGGGGCAGCTTGGTCTATGAGACCCTCTGTGAAACAGTATACACATAAAGACTCTAGCTCTCTCCCAGGGCCTGCAGCTCCCATTGTCAGCAGCCTGCTCTTCACACGGAGCTCAGCTGTGGCCACAGCTCAAACATCTTGGTGATCTGGGCTACCACTGCAGGCATGGATGCTCCCACTGCAGCCATCGCCTTGCCCAAGCCTGAGGTGACCCAAGACTTCGGACCCTGAAGCCACCACAAGCATGATCTACTGAGATAGTCACCACTGCTGCCACTGCCACGTTCTGCCCCTTGCCCAGAGCCAGGCTCATGGAACACCTTCCATGTACTGTGAGGTGGCTGCTGCCACCACTGCTACCATTGCCTGCTGCCTCCTGTCCCGAGCAGCCTCTGACTTCTGCCAACCCCAGCCTAGATTGCCTGGCAGTCTCCAGCTGCTGTGAATAAAGATCAACTAGAGGGGTGAGATAACACCACCTGCTGGGAATCCAAGGTAACAACAACAAAATGGAAAGACAGAAGCTCTTTTCCCTTGATAGATAGGCCAGATCTGAGTGATAGACTGGGCAGGGAACCCAGATTTGAACCAACCTCCACAGCAGGTCAGGGGCAGCTGACCCTAACTATGAACAAATCTACCAGCCAGCAAAGACAGCTAGAAATCAGAGCTGAACGGACATTGGACTTAAAGGAAAAGTCTCAGAGTGTGCTTGGTTGGCTCTGTTAGTTTACTGACTTTATTCTATTACTTTTGTTTTGTTCTTTATTTAATATTTCTGTAAACCCCATCTTTGTATAGAGGAATATCACACTAATAAGGTGATTGCTTAGCTTGTAAGTTAGCATTATTGTATGTTTTAGTTTTTTTGTATGGTTTTTGGTTAGTTTGTAGTCATTGTTATTGTTTTTTCTTTTTACTTGTTTCAGTCTTTATGTCTCTTTTCATTTGCTAGTCAGTATGCTTGTCTGTTTTACCTCTTACCCCCCCTCCACTCCCTCTTCCCCCCACTGCCTGCTCCATTCTCTTCCCTCTGTTAATCTCATTTTTCTTTCAGGGAGTAAATCTACAACCCCACTACGTGGACAGATTTCAAGGCAGTGTGAAGTGGGTTTCAGATTATCCATACACCTGTCAGCAGATACTGGGATCTACAGATAGATTTTGAATAACAGCTCCCCTCTTAATTAAATCTCAAGACTGCACAAAGGACCGCCACCAACCTACAGTACAACTCCAGAATTGAACAAAACAAGAGGATATACATAAGAAAGAATAGGAGATTGAACAAACAGAAGTAAAAGCAAACCCTCCACCCCTGAATAACAGAAGAAAAAAAGGTGGGGAAGTGGAGAAGGAAAAAGTAGGGAGTCAAAATCTGCACAAATGAAGAAAAATCAAAAGAAGAATACAGGTCTCATACAGACACCTGGGAGGTTAGATATTGAGAAAACACACTTCGGAACACAAACAATGAAGAGCCCCCAGAATGACTGGTCACATGCAACAAACCCAGACATCAAGACATTAATAGTGAGAATAAAAAAACTTGAGGAGAGACAAGAGGAAAATAAGAAGAAGCCGATGACAGAAATAACAGTAATAAAGAATACTGTGATGGAAATAATAACACACTTATAAGCATGGAAAGCAGAATTAGCCAAGCAGAAGAACGAATCTCAGAGCTTGAAGACCAACATACAGAATTAACCCAAACTGTCAAAAACATAGAAAAGAAGGTTAAAAAGACAGAACAAAACCTTCACAAGATGAACGATTACTTCAAGAGACTGAACCTAAGAGTAATTGAACTTCCTGAGGCAGAGAGAGAAATAAAGACCACATTGGAACAAACATTTCATGAAATCATTCAAGAAAACTTCCCTCATCTCATCAGTGATGCAAAAATTCAAACACAAGAGATTCAGAGAACCCCTGAAAGACAACAAATGAAAAGATCAACCCCCAGACACATAATAATTCACCTAAACAAAGTAGGTATAAATGAAAAAATTCTAAAGGCAGCAAGAGAAAAACGCCAGACTACCTACCAGGGAAGACCAATTAGAATAGTAGCAGATTTAACTACAGAAACCCTTCAGGCTAGGAGAGCCTGGAGCCCTATCTTCAAAGTTCTAAAAGATAACCAATTTCAACCAAGAACAACCTACCCAGTCAAGCTAAGCTTCATCAGTGAGGGAGAATTGAAATCTTTCCCAGATATCCAATCACTAAGAACTTATGCTCCCACTAGACCACCTCTGCAAGTGAGAAAGTGTTCAACACAGATGAAAAGGAAAAAAGAACAACGTTATTCACAAGAGCACAGGAAAAAGATATAAAACACACATGAACCAACCCCAAAACCAAAAGAAAGACAACAAACAAACAGGAACAACAACAACTCTGCAAGAACCTTATAATGAGGATCAACTCTCACATTTCAATAATTAGCCTGAAGGTGAATGGACTAAATGCACCACTGAAAAGACATAGAATGGCAAAATGGATAAAATATCACCAGGCAACAATGTATTGCCTTCAAGAGACTGACCTCACTAGGAAGGACACCCACAGACCCAAAGTAAGAGGATGGGAAACAAATTTTCAGGCAAACAGAACACAAAAGAAAGGAGGAGTCATGGTCTTACTTTCAGACAAAATACACTTTAACCTATCAAAAATTTAAAAAGATACAGAAGGCCACTACATAATGATAAAAGATTCAACCCATCAACAAGAAATATCCATCCTAAACATATATGCACACAACATAGGAGTGCCAAGTTTCATAAAGCAACTTCTAGGTAAACTCAAAAAAGATATTGACTCCAACACTATCATAGCTGGGGACTTTAATACCCCATTCACAACCCTAGACAGATCAGCAGGACAAAAAATAAACAATGAGACCCAGAACCTCAATGTGACTCTTGATCAAATGGACTTAATTGATGCCTACAGAACTCTCCACCCAACGATCACAGAATAGATATTCTGTAGAATATCTATGGAACATACTCTAAGATAGACCACATACTTGACCATAAATCAAGCATAAACAAATTTCAAAAGATCAAAATTTTGACATGTACCTTCTCGGACCACAGTGGAATAAAAATAAACATCAACACCAACAAGATTCCCACAAGACCCACAAAGGCATGGACACTAAACAGCATGATGCTAAACAGCTCCTGGGTCAATGATGAAATCAAAAGAGATTAAAAGATACCTGGAAACAAATGGAAATGAAGAAACATCTTACCAAAGTCTCTGGGATGACATGAAAGCTGTAGTAAGAGGGGAATTCATATCTCTACAAACACACATGAAAAAAAATGGAAGGATCACAAATTAACAGCCTAACAAGTCACCTAAGGCAGCTGAAAAAGCAAGACCACCAAAATCCTAACTTCAGCAGAAGAATCCAGATCACCAAAATAAAGTCCAAATCCAGGACATAGAAGACAAAAAAAAAATACAAAAAATCAATGAAACAAAAAGCTGATTCCTTGAAAGAATAAGCAAGATTGGTGGTCCCCCAGCTAAACTGAGCAAGAAAAAGAGAGAAAAAGCCCAAATAAGCACTATCAGAAACACAAAAGACGAAGTCACATCTGACCCTGAAGAAATACAAAAGATCGTTAGAGACTACTATGCACACTTGTATGAAAACAAACTGGAAAACCTTAAGGAAATGGAGGACTTTCTGACATCACACAACCTCCCCAGGTTGAAACAAGAAGAAATCAAGGCCCTAAATAGACCAATAACAATCAAGGAAATTGACTATGTAATAAGAAAACTACCTACCAGAAAAAAAGCCCTGGACCAGATAGCTTTCCAGCAGAATTCTACAAGGCATTTAAAGAGGAGGTGATACCAATCCTACTGAAAGTATTCCAGGGTATGGAGAAAGATGGAACTCTCCCCAAATCATTTTATGAAGCTAGCATCACATTGATACCCAAGTCAGGTAAAGACCCAACAAAGAAAGAGAACTACAGGCCAATATCTTTGATGAACATAGATGCTAAAATTATCAAGATCCTAGCAAACTGGATTCAACAACACATCTCAAAAATCATCCATCATGACCAAGTAGGCTTCATTCCCTGGGACACAAGTCTGGTTCAACATTTGCAAAACCATAAATGTAATTAAATACATCAACAGATGTCAGAACAAAAACCACACAATTATATCATTAGATGCAGAAAAAACTTTTGATAAAATACAGCACCCCTTCTTGATTAAAAACAAAACAAAACAAAACTGGAACATCTAGGCATACGTGGAACATACATCAAAATAATAAACATCATCTACAAGAAACCCACAGCCAGCATACTCCTAAACAAACAACAATTGGAAATATTTCCCCTGAAAACTGGAACAAGACAAGGATGCCTGCTCTCATCTCTCCTGTTCATTATAGTGTTAGAAATCCTATCTGGAGCAATCAGAAAAGAGAAGGTGACCAGGGGTATTCAAATAGGAAAAGAGGAAGTCAAGTTATCTCTCTTTGCAGACAGCATGATTGCATACGTTGAAAACCCAAGAGAATTCATCAAAAACCTCCTTGCTCTGATAAAGGACTTTGGCAAAGTCTCAGGGTATAAAATAAATGTGCAAAGGACAATCGCATTTCTTTACACCAATAATAAAAAAAGAGAAATTCAAATAAAAAGCACAATCCCATTCACAATAGCCATACACACACACACACACACACACACACACACACACACACACACAAGTGAAATACCTTGGCATCTTCCTAAACAGGGACATGAAAGACCTTTACAATGAGAACTACAAAACGCTGCTCAAAGAAATCAAAGATGACACAAACAAGTGGAAAAATATCCCATGTTTATGGATTGGAAGAATCAACATTGTGAAGATGTCCATCTTACCTAAGGCAACCTACAGATTTAATGCAATACCCATCAAACTACCAGCAACATTCTTCTGAGATCTAGAGAAAGCAATACAGGAATTCATATGGAAACACAAGCAACCAAGAATAACCAGAACAATCCTCAGAAAAAAAAAGAAAAGAAAAGCAGGAGGCATCACACTATCAGACTTTAAACTTTACTACAAAGCTACAATATTCAAAACATCTTGGTACTGGTACAAGAACAGGCATGTAGACCAATGGAATAGAATTGAGATTCTAGAAGCAAAACCTCAATTTCTCAACCAACTCATCTTCGACAAAGCCTCCACCACCCACCACTGGGGAGAGGACAGTCTATTCAGTAAATCGTGCTGGGAAAACTGGCTGACCACATGCAGAAGATTCAAACAATACCCCTATCTATCCTCATACACACACAAAAAACTCTAAATGGACCAGAGACCCAAATGTAAAACCTCAAACCATAAGAACCTTAGAATGAAAGACATATCCTAACGGAAATTGGAACTGGCATTCAATTCCTGAACAAAACTTAAAACCCACAGGCTATAAGAGATAAGATAGACAAGTGGGACCTCATTAAACTGACAAGCTTCTGCAAAGCCAAAGAAACCATCAAGAGAGCAAGCAGACAGCCTACAGACTGGGAAAAAGTATTTGTCAACTCCAGGTCTGAGAAATGCCGAACATCTAGGATCTACAAGGAACTCAAATGTGCTGAAAAGAAAAAAACAAACAACCCCATTACAAAGTGAGCAAAAGACATGAACACACACTTGTCAAAAGAAGACATACGAGTGGCCAACAGATACATAAATAAATGTTCAATCTCACTAGTCATCAAGGAAATGCAAATTAAACTACACTGAGATACCACCTAACTCCAGTCAGAATGGCTATTATCAATGACTCAAAAAATAACAGATGCTGGAGAGAATGTGGTGAAAAGGGAACACTTCTACACTGTTGATGGAAGTGCAAATTAGTGCAGCCTCTGTTGAAATCGGTGTGGCAATTCCTAAAAGCTCTAAAAAAATCGACCTTTCATATGACCCCACAGCCCCCCTACTGGGAATATACCTGAAGAACACAAATCACTCTATAAAAAAGATACCTGCACACATGTTTATCACAGCATTGTTCACAATAGCAAGATCATGGAACCAACCATGATGTCCATCAAAAGAGTACTGGATTTTAAAAATGTGGTACATATACACAATGGAATATTATACAGCCATAAAAAAGAATAAAATCATGAATTTCCTAGTAACCTGGATGGAATTAGAATTTATAATACTGAGTGATTTCTCACAGAAACAAAGATCTGAGTATCACACGTTCTCACTCATAAGTGAACCTTTAACAACTATAGTAATACTGTAAGAAAAGAATTGACAGTGGTGGGAAACTAGGAGGAAGGCAGGGAGGGGAAGGGAGGTGGAATTAATGATAGTCATTATCTGTCTGGGGATGGGGGGCACACCTCATCAACAAGGATAACTGCACAATGTGTATTTGTATATCTAACACATAACTGTACCTCAGAATTTTAAAATAAAAAATATGTATTAAAAAAAGAAAAATTATCTATTAAGTTCAATGTACCCTATTTGAGTATTAGATATACTAAAAGCCCAGACTTCACCAGTACAAAATATGTGCATAGCCGGGCTTGGTGGCTCAGCCTGTAATCCCGCACCTTTGGGAGGCTGAGGTGAGTGGATTGCCTGAGCCCGCGGGTTCGAGACCCGCCTGGGCAGCGAGACCTCATCTCTACAATAAATCAAAAAATCAGTTGGGCTTGGTAGCGCATGCCTGTAATTCCAGCTACTCAGAAGGCTGAGGCGGAAGGATCGCTGGAGCCCAGCAGGCGAGGCTGCGGTGGCTGGGAGCAGCCACTGCACTCCAGTCTGGGCGACAGAGTGAGATTCCAACTCAAAAAAAAAAAAAAAAATGTGCATGTAAGTAACCTGCACATGTACCCCTTAAATATCTAAAAATAAAGCACTAAACAACAAATTTTTTTAAATGGGCAAAATATATAAAAAGACACTTCTCAAAAGTTTTCTTTCAGCTTCCTTCAAAGACAATTTGGCAATCTCTTTTCTTTGTAAAAATAATTTACTTACTTTCAAATAAAAAAACAGACAGTATGGTGTCAGACTCATTTGTTCATATGAGAAACTGTTTGAATGGGTGGATCCACCTGTCACTTGGTGACAAAAGAAGGGAAAAAATGGTTGGTTTGTTTTTTTCTTTCTATGCTTTAAAGAAATCCAAGTGTCTGCTATGCTAAACTCTTACCTAGAGTGACGCTACTCAGATAATGTGTTGGTCTTCAGCTGATTAGCATCAATGTAGGTTGTACACAACTTTGTCATATTCTGATAAATACTCTGTTTGCCACTGGACAATATGTCTCTGGAAAGGGAAGAGAAAAACTATGTTTTAAATAACATGTTTAAAATGATTTTTTTGTGAACCCCATGAAACAATTTTAACATTTTATTCTATAAGATACAATGTTTCCATAAGCCACAGTGTTCTCTCCTCATAGCTCCCATGGGAGAAGGAAACTTTTTATACTTTTACAAAAACTGACCTAGCAATGTTTTTCGGATTTTCACAAATTTCAATTCCTCAAACAATGTAATGTGTAGTGCTAAATTATTTGGGCTTAGGTTATGACCAGAGTGTGAGAAGGTAGATTGCCATTATGCAGAGAATTAAATTAAGAATCCTTTATTTATGCCAGTGACTAAGAGTGGATTATTGTCCTAAAGGGCTTTCAACCCTGAGTGAAGAAAGTGTGAGCTTATAAAGGCAAAAACTGCAAGGATACATAGCAAATTAGCAATCAGAGAAATGATAAACTAGCAACTTTAACCAAAATGGGAACTTTTGACTGTTAGGGAGTTTTGATTAACTTTATGTCCCAGGCACAGCCAGTAACTGAACAATTAGGGCAGTTACATGGAGACAAGGTGGAAGGACTGCTATACAATGGAGTTACCTTGGTTAGGTCACAGTGTTACCTTGTTTAGGTCACTAACAAAATATAGGCTTATAATATGAGAATGTAACAATGGAGTTTTGTAAGGAATAGCATTTGAGCTTAGTTAACAAAGCATACAATTACACAGAACTTGTGACTAGGGAGTTTTTCAATCAGTCAGGAGAAACAGTTTATGGGAAACAGGAATGTGGGTCTATGAGTACAAGGAACTTACTTTCGTTACATGTGCAGGGGGGTATATCTGGGTAGCAAGCAGTGAAGATAGAGGATTTTTAGCAAAAATGCAGTTACTTATGTTAAGCAAGCTATTATGGGCTATTATAAGTTTTACAGACATTTCACTTGTCTAAATTAATTCCCAAAGAGAAATTTTCTTGGATTTGAGCTGTAGTTAGATAAAGGACATAAGTTTTTAACTCTTTATGAACTCTTAAGATTATGCCAGAGACCTGCTCCAGCCGAGTTCAGGGTACCCCAAAGGTGGAGACGGTGTCGGCGATTGGGGGGAAGAAGAAAGAGAGAGAGAGAAAGAAAGAGACTGGACTCCAGTCTAGTGCAGAAGCAAAGTATGTTATTGGGAATTACAATGGGTCTTTTATACACAAAGTCAGATGTGGGAGGGGCGTCCCCCACCCACCAGAAACCTTAATCCATGAAAACTTAATCAATGATTGCCTTTAAACCCTTTTCATATGATAATCTTAAAATCCCATAACAAAGGATAACCTAATCTGTGATTGATATATTCTATAAACCTTTTTCATCCTAAACTGATTGATTTATGCCAAGTTAAACAATTCTATAGAACCTTAAGTATTTACTTTACAAACGAAAGTGGCCCATCCCAGAATGTTTGGAATGTGGCCCAGTCCAAAGTTTACAGTGGGCTACCTGCAAGTAACCCAGCCGCATTCTTTCAACAAAATGACTGTCTTTTAAAACTATATTATACAATTTATGCCTTCAATAAATCCTAAGATCATGACTCAGAAACCTGTGACCAATACTAAGGCTCTTAGATGTGACACGAGTTTGAATTATAAGTTGTGTGAAAGCCAAAACTGCAGTTTGCGGAAGAATGGGAGCAATGAGCTTCTAAAGTTAGCTTGTGTTCATCCCGGTCTCAGAGTTTTTATGTTTTGAGCTCACAGGAGCTTAATCTGGTTAGTGCTAAGTAGAAAGGGGGAGGAAATGGGGTCAATAGCTCCCAAACGCATCCTAGTGGTCTCGGGGTCAATGGTCCTTCCTGCTCCCTAACGCTCGGTGGGCCTCCGTGGCTGGCTCCCAACAAGATTATCTCCTCATTTTCTGAGTTTTTAACCTTTGACCTAGATCAACCTTCTGAGGTAATTGGGAGGCAACCTCCAATTAAGCATAAAATTAGGCAGCATGCACATGTTTCTTTTTTAGGCCTAAAGATATCTGTTGTCCAACAAAACAATCTACTGACAAGGGAACTCCAGAGCTGGTTTCAGAATTTCCTGGAGTTCCATTATGCTTTGATCTTTTGAACTTTCACAATTGATGACACAACATTTCGTCATTTGCTATGCATACAGTCTTGCAAATTGCACTTTTGTGTTTTCTCTTTAACATCACTGGGAACATCTAAGGTTTTCTTTCATCTCGCTTAAAAAGCAATTTGGCAGTCTCCTTTCTTAGTTAAAGTGCTGTACTTCTTCCACATACATAAATAAATAGTAAATAAATATCAAAACAAAATGTAGTGTTAGACTCAATAGGGTATATTTTAAAATGCTTGAATGAGTGGATCCATCTGCCAGCTGTTGGTTTTCAAATGAAAAAAGATTGGTTAGTTTTTTTGAATTTTTTTTTCCTTGCTATCCTGTAAAATTATCCTGACATCTGCTGTGTCAAACTTTTATCTAGAGAAAAGCTACACAGGTAATGTGGAAGCTTTAACATGTTAACCTCATTGTAGGCTTTTAGGTAACTTTCCCGTTCTCTGAATGTCCTGATTACCACTGGACAACACTGCTCTGAGATAAGAAGAAAAAACTACCTTTTAACTTGTTTGTTGTTAAAATTGCTTTCTATTGTGAACCCCATAAAATAATCTTAACACTTTAGCCCCAAGGATACAAAGCATATTTCCATTAGAGACTGTGTTCTTTCCTCATAACTTGCATAGAAAGAAGGACCTTTCCTTTGTACTTTTACAAAAATGGATTTTGCAACATTTTTGGAGGTTTGATATATTTCAATCTCTGCTACAATTCAATGTGTTGTCTTAAATATTATGAGTTTGCCTAATTTAATTCAGGAATAAAATAAACTTGAGCCTCAGTCTGTAGCTACAGGGCTTGAGTTTTTAACTATTCAGGGAACCTTCAGCCTATTTTCATTCATTCTGACTCTTTGACTTTCTATCTAGATTCAGTTATCTGAGGTAATTAAAAAACAGACTCCAATTAAGCACAGAAGAGGTTAACATGCAGGTGTTTGCCCTTAAACCTACAGATCTCCATATCTCAGCAAAGCACTCTTCTGTTAAAAGAAATTCAGAACAGGTTTTTTGGCTTAGCTGTGTCCAACCATGTTGTATTCTATGAGCCAACACAAATGATGGCAGCATATTCCATGAGCATTACACCTGGTATCTGTCAGCACACACATTTGTGATTTCACTAAAAATCACATTGGGATGAGTTTTTCTTCCAGCTTCAGTTGTACTTCCAAATACATTAATTGATAAATAAATAGACAAGGGAAAAATGATGTGGCGCTAGACTCAGTGGTTATAAGTCAGACTGTGTCAATGGGCGAATTCATCTTGTCAGAGGCAAATGCAGGAAAAATCTGGTTAGTTTTTTTTTTTTCTTTTTGCTATGCTTTAAAGAAACTCTGAAATTTTCTTGGCCATCCTATTTTTATTCCTTCAGAGTTTTTCACCTTTATCTCCTGAGGCATTTAGGACATAGCCTTCAATTAAACCCAGAAGTAGTTAGCACACAGGTCTTTTCCCTTAATATTAAATTTCTACTGCCAAGTAAAGCACTCTTCTGGCAAGAGAAATCCCGAGGAGTTTTTGACTTAGCAGATGTCCATCCATGCTGCATTTCTTGATCTGACAAAAATTATCACACTATATTCCATGATTATTATGAATAACTTCTGTTAACCCTGCACATTTGTGTTTTCACCTAAACGACACTGGGAACATCTAGGGTTTTCTCCCAGCTTCAGTGAAAAGCAATGTGGCAATCTCCATTGTTTGTTAAAGTGCTGTATTACCTCTAAATACATAAATAGATAAATAATTAGATAAAGGGAAAAATGAGTGTGGTGTTAGACTCAGTAGACTGTAATTCAGACTGTTACAGAGGGAGGATCAATCCTGTCAGAGACAAATGCAGGAAAATCTTGTTAGTTTATTTTTTTTCTTTTATGGTATGCTTTATAGAAAATCTGATATCTTCTTGGCCAACATATTTTCATTCCTTCAGAGTAATTTTAAATTTTCACCAGGATGCAGCCACTTTACACAATTAGGATACACCCTCAAATTAAGCCCACAAGTAGTTAGTACACAGGTTTTTCTTTTATACTAAAGATAAATATTTCCAGTGGAGCACTCTAAAATACAACCCATGTTTCCCTAAGGGACTCTTTTCTCTCCTTACAGCTTTTCTATTAGAAGAAATTTTTCTTTGTACTTTTAACAAATTTACCTACCAACATTCTTTGGTGTTTAACATATTCACATCTGTAAAACAATGCAATGTGTAGTCATAAATACTAGGGCTTGTCTAAATTAATACTATGAATGTAATAATCCAAAACCTTAAGCTGCAGTTAGAGTAAAGGGCATAATTTTTTGCCTCTTCATGGAACCTTGAGTCAATCTTCATTTCTTCTGTCTTTTGCATCATTGGCCTAGATTCAGCCTCCTGAGGTAAATAAGAAACAACCTTCAACTAAGCCCACAAGTAACACATAGGTACTTCTCCAGAAGCCTAATGAGCTAAATTGCCTAGTGTAGTACTTTTGTGGCAAGAAAACTCAAGATCACGTTTTAGATTTTGCTTGAGCCCAACCAGGTTTTGTTCTCTGAACTGGCACCAATTATCACACCACATTCCATTTTGTATTATGCCCAAAGACTTCCAACATGTATGTTTGTATTTTCTCTTTAACATCACTGAGAACATCTAAGATTTATTTTCCACTTCCTTCAAAGGCAAGTTTGCAATCTCCTTTCTTCGTAAAAGTAATTTACTTACTTTCAAATTCATAAATTTTAAGTGAATAAATAATTAAATAAACAAATAAATAAATAAAATTAAAAAGTACGGTGTCCAACTCATTTGTTTATACAGCAAATTGTTTGAATTGGTGGATCCATCTGCAACATATTTGTGACAAACGAGGGAAAAACCTGATTAGCATATTTATTTTTTTCCTACTATGCTTTAAAGGAATCCAAATGTCTGCTATGCCAAACTCCTACATAGAGTGAAGTGAAACAGATAATGTGAAGGCCTTTACCTGATTAGCATCAACATAGGTTTGCATGCAACTTTGCCACATTCCAATGATGATTGCATTACTTACCACTGGGCAACATGTTTCTGGGTAAGGCAAAGAAAAACTAAGCTTTAAATTACATGTTGCTAAAAGTGCTTCCTTTTGTAAAGCTCATGAAATAATTTTAGCATTCTATCCCCCAGGACACCAACCATGTTTCCATAAGGCACTGTTCTCTCCTCATAACTTCCTTAGGGAGATGGACATTTTTTGTACTTTTAGAAAAACTGACCTAATAATGTTGTTTGGTGTTACACATATTTCAGTTCTGCAAACAATTCAATATGCAGTCTTAAATAATTAGGACTTGCCTAAATTAATTCCAGGAGTAAAATTTTTTTGAACTTGGAGCTGCAGTTAGAGAAAAGGGCATGAGTTTTTAACTCTTCATGAAGCCTTGAGCCTATCTCTTCTCCTTCCAAGTTTTTAACGTTTGACCTACATCAGCCCCCCTCCAAGGTATTTAGGAAGCAGCCTCCAATTCAGTCCCAAAACAGGTAGCACACAAGAATGTCTCTTTAAGCCTAATGATCCCTGTTGCCCAGTGAATCACTCTTCTGGCAAAGAAACTCCAGAGCAGATATCAGACTTTTCTGAAATCCCACTATGCTTTGTTCTCTGAACTGAAACAATAGATCACATACCATTCAGTCATTTATAATGCATGGAGTCCTACAGCCTGCACGTTTGTGTTTTCTCTTTAACATCACTGGGAACATCTAAGGTTTTCTTTAGCTTGCCTCAAAGGCAATATGGCAATTCTCCATCCTGTGTTTAAGTTTTGTATTCCTTCCAATAAATAAATAAATAAATAATGATAAATAAAAAAGTGTGAGGTGTTAGACTAACTAGGTTGTACTTCAGACTTTTTAAATGGGAAGATTCATCTGCCACCTGTCAATTTTCAAATGAGGAGAAACTTGACTAGTTTTTTTCCCTTGCTATCCCATAAATTATCATAATATCTGCTTTGTGAAATTTATCTAGAGTGAATTTACACAGGTAATGTTGAGTCCTTAAGCATGTTATTATTAATGTAGGTTTGTAGGTTAGTTTCCCATTCTCAACTGAACATGGTGATTACCACTGGGACACACAATTCTAGGACAAGAAGAGAAAAACTACATTTTAACTTGCTTGATGTTAAAATTGCTTCCTATATTAACCCTACAAAAGGATCATAACACTCTAGCCCCAAGGATACAAAGCATGTTTCCATAACAAACTGTGTTTTCACCTCATAACTTGCATAGAAACAAGAAACTTCTCTTTGTACTTTTACAAAATGGACATAGTGGATTTGTTTGGGGTTTCACATATTTTGATCTTTAAAACAATGCAATATGTACTTTTAAATAGTATGGTCATGTCTAATATAATTTCAGAATGAAATAAGCTAGATCCTTAAGCTGAAGTTAAAGGGTTTGAGGTTTTAACTATTCTTGGAGTCTTCAGCTTATCTTCATTCATTCTGACTCTTTGATCTTTGACCTAGATTCAGTTTCCTGAGGCATTTAGAAAACAGTCTCCAATTAAGCACAAAAGAAACGTGCTGGATTTCCCCTTAAACCTAACAATCTCCATTGTCCAGCAAAGCAAACTTCTAGCAAGAGAAATCCAGAGCAGGTTTTTTGACTTAGCTGAAGTCTCACCACGTTGTATTCCCTGAGGTGGCAAAAATGATAACACCATATTTCCTGAGTATTATGCTTAGTGTCTGCCAACATTCACGTTTGTGTTTTTACTTAAACACAACTGGAAATATCTAAGGCTTCTTTCCAACTTCAGTCAAAGGCAATTTGGCAATCTCCATTCATTGTGTTTTGTTTTGTTTTGTTTTTTTGAGTTGGAGTCTCACTCTGTTCCCCAGACTGGAGTGCAGTGGCCGCTCCCGGCCACCGCAGCCTTGACCTGCTGGGCTCCGGCGATCCTTCCGCCTCAGCCTTCCGAGTAGCTGGAATTACAGGCATGCACTACCACGCCCGGCTGAGTTTTTGATTTATTGTAGAGATGAGGTTTCGCTGCCCAGGCGGGTCTCGAACCCGCGGGCTCAGGCAATCCACTCACCTCAGCCTCCCAAAGGCGCAGGATTACAGGCTGAGCCACCGAACCCGGCTCATTGTGAAAGTACTGTACTTACTTACAAATACATAAATAAATAAATGAATACACAAGAGAAAATGAGTGTGGTGATAAACTCAGTAAGCTATAATTCAGACTCTTTCAATGGTTGGATCCATCCTTTAGTGAAAAATGCAGAAAAATTTCGTTAGTTTATTTATTTATTTTTGACTATGCTTTAAAGAAACTCAAATATATTCTTGGCCAATCAATTTTCATTCCTTCAGAGTTTTTCACCTTTGGCCAAGATGCAGCCTTTTGAGGAAACTGGGAAACAGCTTCCAATTCAGCCCAGAAGTAAGTAGCACACAAGTGTTTCTCCTTAAGTCTAATAATATATATTGCCAACGGTGCACTCTACTGTGAAAACCATGTTTCCATAAGGGACTCTATTCTCTCCTCACAGCATTGCTAGAAAAAGGAACTTTTCTTTCTACTTCTAAAAAATTTACCTAACAACTTTTTTTAGGGTTTCACATATTTTCATCCATGAAACAATGTAACGTGTAGTCATAAATACTATAGGTTTGCCTAAATTAATTCCAAGAGTGAACTATTCTAAAGTCTAAGCTGCAGTTAGAGTAAAGGGCATGAGTTTTTAGCTTTTCTTGGAGCTCTGAGCCAATATTCTTTTCTTCTGTCTTTTTCACCTTTGACCTAGATTCAGCCTCTTGAGGAAATTAGGAAACATCCTCCAATTTAGCTGAGAAGTAGATAACATGCAGGTGTTTCTTTTTAAGCCTAATGAGCTCAAATGCCTATTGTAGCTCTTTTGTGGCAAGGGAACTCAAGAGCATATTTTAGACTTTGCTTGAATCCAAGCATGCTTTGTTCTCTAAACTGGCACCAATTATCACATCATATTTCTCTAGGTATTATGTCAATAGATTGCCAACATGCAGTTTTGTGCTTTCTCTTTAATGTCACTGGAAACATCTAAGATTTTCTTTCAGCTTCCTTCAAAGACAATTTGGCAAATTCCTTTCTTTGGAAAAGCAATATATTTACTTCCAAATACATATATAGTTAAGTACATGAGAAAAAAAAGAGTGATGATAGACTTATTTCTTCATATGACAAACTGTTTTAATGGGTGAATCCATTGCCAATTGTTGGTGATAAATGAAGGAAAATCATGGTTGGTTTAGTTATTTATTGCTATGCTTCAAAGAAATCCAAATATCTGCTATGTCTAGAGTACTCTTACCTGGAGTGAAGCCACACAGATCAGCAGATCATGTGGAGACTTTCAGCTGAATAGAATCAACCTAGGTTTGTATGTAACTTTGTCACATTTTGAGTAATGCACTCTTTATCACTGGGCAACACGTCTCTGGAAAAGGAATAAAAAACTACGTTTTAAATTACATGCTGCTAAAATTGGTTCCTTTTGTGATTCACATGAAATAATTTTAACATTATATCCCCCAGGATACAAACCATGTTTCCATTAGGGACTGTATTCTCTCCTCAAATCTTCCCTAGGAAGAAGGATTTTTTTTTTGTACATTCATAAAAACTGACCTAGTAACGTTGTTTGGGGTTTCACATACTTAAATTTATTAAACAATACAATGTGTAGTCTCAAATTATTTGGGCCTGCCTAAATTAATTCAAGGAATAAAATTATCTTGGGCATTAAACTGCAGTCAGAGTAAAGGGCATCAGTTCTTAACTCTTCATGAAGCCTTGAGCCCATCTACCCTCTTTATGAGTTATTAAACTTTGACCTAGATCAGCCTCCTGAGGTAATTGGAAAGAACCTCCAGTTCAGCCCTGAAATAGCTAGGACACAGGTGTTTTCCTTAAGCCTAGTGATCCCTGTTGCCCAGTGAAGCACTCCTCTGACAAGGGAACTCCAGAGCAGGTTTCAGCTCTTGCTGTAGTCTCACTATGCTTTATTCTCTGAACTGACACAATTGATCACACACCATTCTGTCATTTATTATGCATAGAGTACTGCACCTTTGTGTTTTCTCTTTAACATTACTGGAAGCATCTAAACATTTTTTTGCAGTTTGCTATAAAGGCAATTTGACAATCTCCATTCTTTGTTAAAGTATTTTTTACCTTGAATGTAAAACTAAATAAATATATTAATAAGTAGATAAATAAACAGTATTGTGTTTGAATATATAGGTTTTGTTTCAAACATTTAAATGGCTAGATACATCTGCCACCCATCAGTTTTCAAATGAAGAACCGCTTGGTTAGTTTTTAAATTTTTTTTCATCACTATAGTGTAAAATTATTCTGATATCTGCTTTGCCAAACTGTAATCTAGTGTGAAGCTACACAGATAATGTGGCAACCTTAAGCATGTTAGTATTAAAGTAGGTTTGTAGACAACTTTTCCAATCTCTAAAGAACACACTGATTACCACTAAGCAATGCGATTCTGGGACAAGAAGAGAAAAACTACACTGTAACTTACTTGTTGTTAAAACTTTTTCCTATGTGAACCCATGAAAGTATCACAACATGCTTACCCCAAGGATACAAAGCATGTTTCCATGAGAGACTGAGTTCTCTCTTCATAAGTGGCACCTTCTCTTTGTACTTTTACAAAATGGATTCAGCAAATTTCTTTGAAATTTCACATATCTCAATCCCTGAAAGATTGCAATATGTAGTTTTAAATACTATGTGCTCACTTAATATAATTCAGAAGTGAAGTAAGCTAGAGCCTTAACCTCAGTTAATGGGATTAAGATTTTAACTACTCATGGAGTCTTCAACCTATCTTTATTCATTCTGACTCTTTGACCTTTGACTTAGATTTAGTTTTCTGAGGCATTTTGGAAACAGCCTCTAATTAAGTACAGAAGATGGTAACATACTAAGTTTCCCCATAAGCCAAATGATTTCTATTGCCCAGCAAAGCACTCTTATAACAAGAGAAATCCAGAGCAGGTTTTTGACTTGGAGTCCCACCACATTGTATTCCCTGAGTTCACAAAAATGATCACACCATATTCCCATGATTTTTATGCCTAGTGTCTGCCAACATACATGTTTGTGTTTTCACTTAAATGTCACTGGGAACATCTAAATTTTTCTTCCAGCTTCAGACAAAGGCAATTTGGCAACCTCCATTCATTGTAAAGGTGTACTTTCTTCCAAATTCATAAATAATTAAATAGATAAGAGAAACATGTGTGGTGTTAGACCCAATAGGCTATAATTCAGACTGTTTAAATGGGTGTTCCATCCTAATAGTGGAAGATGAAGGAAATTCTGTTTAGTTTATTTATTTTTGTCTATATTTTTAATTAAACTCTGATATCTTTTTGGCCAATCAATTTTCATTCCTTCAGAGTTTTTCCCCTTTGACCAAGACTCAACCTCCAGAGACAATTAGGAAACAACCTCCAATTTAGCCCAGAAGCAGTTAGCACACAGGTGAATCTTCTTAAAACTAGTGATATATATCGTCAGCAGTGAACTCTACTCTACAAGTCATGTTCCATAAGGGAATCACTTCTCTACCAACAGCTTTTCTAGGAAAAGAAACTTTTCTTTCTACTTTGGAAAAGTTGGCCTAGTAACTTTGCTTGGGGTTTTATGTATTTCCATTCATCAAACAATGCTGTATGTAGTCATAAATACTATGTGTTTGCCTAAATTAATTCCATAAGTGAAATAATCTAAAGCCTTAAGCTGCAGTTAAAGGGAATGAGTTTTTAATTCTTGGAATCTTGAGTCAATCTTCTTTCCTTCTGTCTTTTTCACCTTTGACCTAGATTAAACATCCTGAGGTAATTAGGGAACAGCCTTCAACTAAGCACAGAAGTAGATAACATACAAACATTTCTCCTAAAAACTAATGAACTCAATTGCCTAATGTAGTTCTTTTCTGGCAAGGGAAATCAAGAACATATTTTAGACTTTGCATGAGTCCAAGCACACTTAGTTCTCTGAATTATCATACCACATTCTGTTGAGTATTATGCCAAAAGGCTTCCAACATGAGGTTTGGGTTTTCTCTTTAACATCACTGGGATCATCTTAGGTTTTCTTTCAGCTTCCTTCAAAGGCAGTTTGGCAATCTCTTTTCTTTGTAAAAACAATTAATTTACTTCCAAATACATAAATAATTAAATAAGTTAATTAAAGTTAGGATATTGTTAGACAAATTTCTTTAACAGCATATTGTTTGAATGAATAGATGGATCCTTCTGCCATTGTTGGTGACAAAATAGGTTAAACTTGGTTGGTGTATTTATTTTTTGCTATATTTTTAAGAAATCCCAATATCTGCTCTGCCTAGAGTACTATTACTGACAGTGAAGCGACAGAGATAGTATGGAGTTCTTCAACTCATTAGCATCATTGTAGGTTTCTATGTAACTTTGCCACTTTCCAGTGAATGCATTATTTACCATCAGGCAGCATGCTTCTGGGAATGGAAGAAAAACTACATTTTAAATTACATGTTACTAAAAGTGCTTCTTTTTGTGAACCCCATGAAATACTTTTAACATTCTATCACCCAGGACACAAACCATGTTCCCTTAAGGGACTGTGCTCTTTTCTCAAAACTTCCCTATGAAGAAGAATTTTTTTTTTGTACTTTTATAAAAACTGACTATATAAAAACATACTCCTGAATGATCTGAGAGTCAATGACAAAATTAAGATCAAAATTTTAAAAAATTGTTGAAACAAATAAAAATGAGAGCAAAACATAACAGAAGTTCTGGGATACAGCAAAAAGAGTATAAGGAAAATTTGTAGCATTAAATGCCTACATTCCCCAAATAGATCACAAATTAACATAACATCATACCTCAAGGAACTGCAAGAACAAGAACAAATGAAACCAGCAGAAGAAAACAAATATCAAGGAGCAGAGTTAAAGAAAATTGTGATTTCTTTTAAAAGTACAAAGGATTCCACCCCAAAACCACAGAATACACATTCTGCTAATCACCTCATGGAACATACTCAAGATCAATCACATTCTCAGTCATAAATCAAGCATAAACAAATTCCATAAGGTAGAAATATTGCCATGCACCTTCTTAGATCATAGTGGAATAAAAATAAATATCAACACCAACAAAATTTCCCCAAAACCCACAAAGACATGGATACTAAACTGCATGATGCTGAAGAACTTCCAGGTCAACATTGAAATCAGAACAGAAATTACAAGATTCCTGGAAACAAACAAAAATGGTTTTGGCACAAGAACAGGCATATAGACCAATGGAACAGGATAGAGATATTGGAAGCAAAATCTCAATTTCTCAACCAGCTCATCTTTGACAAAGCCTCCAATAACCACCACTGGGGAGAGGAGAATCTATTCAGGAAATGGTGGTAGGGAAACTGGCTGACCACATCCAGGAGATTGAAACAGAACCCCTGACTATCACCATACACAAAAATTAACTCAAAATGGATAAAAGACCTAAATGTAAAACCTCAAACTATAAGAATCTTAGAAAATGCAGGAGACATACTTATGGAAATTGGAACTGGAAACCAATTCCTGATCAAAATGCCAAGTGCCCATACCTTAAGAAATAAGATAGGCAAGTGGGACCTCATCAAACAGATGAACTTCTCCAAGGCAAAAGAAACTGTCAAGAGAGCAGGGAGACGGTCCATAGAATGGGAAGAAAATATTTTCCAACTGTATATCTGACAAAGACCTAACATCTAGGATCTACAGGAAGGCAAATGTGCTGAAAGAAAAAAAAAAACAGTCCTATTAAAAAGGGGGCAAAGGACATGAATAGACACTTCTCAAAAGACGAGATATGGGCAACCAACAGACACATGAAAAAGTGCTCAGCTTCACTCATCATCAGAGAAATGCAAATTAAAACCACATTGAGATACCACCTAAACCCAGCAAGGATGGCCATCATTAATAAAACACTCAGCAACAGATGCTGGTGAGGATGCAGAGAAAAAGGTATGCCTCTACACTGCTGGTGGGAATACAAACCAGTGCAACCCCTTTGAAAGATAGTGTGGTGATTTCTGAAAGAACTAGAAATTGACCTTCCATATGACCCAGCAATTCCCCTATTGGGAATATACCTGGAAGAATTCAAATCATTCTACAAAAAAGATAGCTGCACAGGTATTTTTGTTGCAACTCTATTCACAAATGCAAAAACATGGAACCAACCATGTTGCCCATTGAAGCTGGACTGCATAAAGAAAATGTGGTACATATACACAATGTAATATTATGCAGCCATAAAGACAAATATATGGACTACCTAACTGGATGGATTTGGAGTTGATCATACTCAGTGATCTATCACAGAAAGGAAGAACTGAGTACCATATGTTCTCACTCATAAGCGGACCTTGAACAATTATAATACTATAAGAAAGTGATTGGAAGCCGGACTCAGTGGCTCAGCCTGTAATCCCGGGCCTTTGGGAGGCTGAGGTGAGTGGATTGCCTGAGTCCGTGGGTTTGAGACCGGCCTGGGCAGCGAGACCTCATCTCTACGATAAATAAAAAAATCAGCTGGGTGTGGTAGCACATTCCTGTAATTCCAGCTACTCGGAAGGCTGAGGTGGAAGGATTGCCGGAGCCCAGCAGGTCGAGGCTGCAGTGGCTGAGAGTGGCCATTGCACTCCAGTCTGGGTGACAGAGTGAGACTCCAACTCCAAAAAAAAAAAAAAAAAAAAGCGATTGGCAGTAATGGGAATCTGTCAGGGGAGGGGGTGGGATTGGCAATTGAGGGAAACTGCTAGGTGAGGGAGGTCATACTTCATCAACAAGTATACCTACATAATCATGTTTGTATACCTAACTCTGAATTGTACCCCACATCTTTATTTTTAATAAAAGAGTAATTTACTTACTACCAAATACCTAAAGAGATAAACAAACAAACAAAAAAAAATGAGTGTGGTGTTGACTCATTTGTTTATACAGCAAACTATTAATATGAGTGTTTCCATCTGTCCCGTGCTGACAAATGAATGAAAAACCTGGTTAGTTTATTTATTTATTTTCTTGCTATGCTTTAAAGAATTGCAAATTCCTGCTATACCTAGATCACTCTTAACTAGAGTGAAGTTACACGGATATAGTTGAGGTCTTCAACTAAGTAGCATCAATGTAAATTTGCATAAAAGTTCGCCACATTCCGAAGAATGCACTACTGGGCAATATATCTCTGGGAAAAGCAGAGAAATCCAACTTTTAAAATTGTATGTTTCTCAAAGAGCTTCCATTTGTGAATCCATGTAATAATTTTGACACTTTATCACTTCCCATGATAGAATTCATGTTTCCATAAATAATTGCATTATTTCCTCATAGCTTCCCTAGAGAGAAGCAATTTTTTGTACTTTTTCAAAGACTGAACTAGAAACACTCTTTTGGGATTCATATATTTCAATTTTTTTAAAACACAACAATGTGTAGTCTTAAATTATTTGGGCTTACCTAAGTTAATTCCAGGAGTGACATTATCTTGGGCTTTAAGCTGTAGTCAGAGTAAAAGGCATACATTTTTGACTCCTCTTGAAGCCTTGAGCCTATCTCCTCTCCTTCTGAGTTTTTGACTTTTTACCTAGATCAGACTCCTGAGGTAATTATGAAGCAGCCTCCAATTCAGTCCAGAAATAGGTAGCACACAGGTATTTCTCCTTAAGTCTAATGAAGCATTTTGCCCAGCAAAGCACTGTTCTGAAAAGGGAACTCTAGGGCATGTTTCAGATTTTGCTGGAGTACCACTGGGCTTGGTTCTCTGAACTGATAGAATTGATCAAACAGCTTTCTGTCATTTATTATGCATAGGGCATTGCAGCCTGCACATTTGTGTTTTCACTTTAACATCACTGGGAACATCCAAAGTTTTCTTTCAGCTTGCTTCAGAGGCAATCTCCATTCTTTGTTTTAGTGTTGTACTACTTCTATATAGACAAACAAAAAAATAAAAAAATAGTGTGGTTTTAGACTAAATAGGTTAAACTTCCAACTCTATCAGTGGAGGATCCGTCTGCCACCTGTTGGTTTTCAAATGAAGAAAAGCTAGGTTTACTTTCTTTTTATTTTTTCCCTGCTATTTTGTAAAATTGTTCTGATTTCTGCTATGTCAAACTCTTATTTAGAGTGAAGCCTCACAGATAATGTGGAGGACTTAAACAAGTTAGCATAAACGTAGAATTATGGCAACTTTCCCGTTCTCCAATGTAAGCACTGATTACTCCTGGGCAATATGTTTCTGTGCTAAAAAGAGAAAAACTAGCCGGGCTCGGTGGCTCAGCCTGTAATCCCACACCTTTGGGAGGCTGAGGTGAGTGGATTGCCTGAGCCCGCGGGTTCAAGACCCGCCTGGGCAGTGAGACCTCATCTCTACAATAAATCAAAAAATCAGCCAGGCATGGTAGTGCATGCCTGTAATTCCGGCTACTCGGAAGGCTGAGGCGGAAGGATCGCTGGAGCCCAGTAGGTGAGGCTGCGGTGGCCGGGAGCGGCCACTGCACTCCAGTCTGGGCGACAGAGTGAGATTCCAACTCAAAAAAAAAAAAAAAAAGAGAAAAACTACATTTCAACTCACTTGTGGTTAAAATTGCTTCCTATGTGAATCCCATGAAAGGCTCTTTACACTCTAGCCTCAAGAATACAAAGCATGTTTCCATAAGGGACTGTGTTCTCTCCTCATAACTTGCATAGAAAGAAGGATCTTCTCTTTCCACTTTTACAAAAATGAACTTGGAGCATTTGTTTGGGATTTAACATATTTTGATCTCAAAAAAAATGTAATGTATAGTCTTAATTGTTATGGACTTGCTTATTATAATTTGGGGATGAAATAAACTAGAACCTTAAGCTGCAGTTAAAGGGCCTGAGTTTTTAAATATTCATGGAGACTTCAGCCTATCTTCATTCATTCTGACTCTTTTACATTTTACCTAGATTCAGTTTCCTGAGGCATTTAGGAAACTGTCTCCAGTTAGGTGAAGAAGAATTTTGCATGCTGGGTTTTCCCTTAATCCTAATGATCTCTATTGCCCAGCAATGCACTCTTCCAGCAAGAGAAATACAGAGCATGTTTTTTAACTTAGCTGGAGTTCCACGATGTTGTATTCCCTGAGCTGACAAACATGATCACACCATATTCCATGATTATTAGTTTTAGTGTTTGTCAGCATGCACATTTGTGTTTTAACTTAAATGCCACTGGGAACATCTAAAGTTTTCTTCCAGATTCAGTCAAAGGCAATTTGATAATCTCCATTCATTGCAAAAGTGTAGTACTTACTACTGAATACATAATCAGATAGATAAATAGATAAGGGAAAAATGAGTGTGGTGCTAGACCCAGTAGAATATAATTCAGACTATTTCAATGGATAAATTTATCCTATTGAAATATCTATAAAACTTATAACAGCCTATAATAGCTTGCTTGATATGAGTAACTCCATTTTGTTAAAAATCTTACATTTTAGCTACCAACTCACCCTGATGCAGCCCCCTTGCCTGTGGCCATTGCCACCTTCCCATATTCACAACCCCATGTCCTTGTTCCACTCCCTTGTTCCCCTGGTGTTTAGAAACTCCCTAGCCACAAGTTCCTTGTTCTAATTGTACCTTTACTCAACTGAAATCAGATGTGCCAAGTAATTGTTCCCTTTTGGTTTTAGTTTCTTGTTGCCATGTAGCTCATTTGCAATTTTTGCCCTCATAAACTCCTGGCTTGCTGCATTTGGGGTTGGGAGTTTTTCAGATGTGAGTCCACTCTCGACCACCAAGTATTAAAAGGACTAAAAAATTCAACTATTACTGTGTGGCAACTCCTTTCTCACTCTCCAGCTATAATATTTGGAGGCCCCAGTGAGATTTTGCCACAAGCTTGGGAGGCAGCCTTGCTATGGCTGTCCCTGGTGTGGTGGAGACATTGTAGGGGAGGTGACTTCTGAGATGTTCCAGGGCCCCATAACCTCTCATCCAGCTCAGAGAAAGTTGAAACAACCACTGGCTTCCCATCACCTCAAAATTACCTGAGTAAATTTGCATCTCCTAGGAGGTAGGATTTTATTCTGTCTGCTCTATTTGGTTTGTGGCCACTCTGTTAAGGGAGTCAGGACCTGATGAGGCTGCTCCTTAGACACTGTTCATTAAGCCAAGATGTTGACTGAACAGAGTCTCAGATTAGTATCTGGTTTCAGTTTGAGTGCCCTTCTGACTTTCTGACTCTACATGTCACTTCTGGATCTCTGTCATCCTTGACCCTGTCCTGGTTTTGTCTTCTTGCTGTGCTCTTTGCCACAGGGTTTGTGTCTGCTGCACTGTCTGATTGGTCATCTGGCCAGGAACTTCTTCTAACCTTTACTTCTCTCCTTGTAATTGGAGGCCTGCTTCTCATCAGGCACCTCCTGTGATTTACTGGTTTTTGACAATATGGGGTCTAAGCCTTTCAAGACTTCAAGTCCCCTGGACTGTATGTTAAGAAACTTCTCTGTTGGGTTTTGCAGGGAACTACAGTGTCCAACTCTCAAAAGACAGGCTCTGGACCCTCTGCAAAGTCGAATGGCCTGCATTTGATGTTGGATGGCCCTCTACAGGGTCTCTGGATGTTCATATTACTCAGGTGGTCTGGAGAGTTGATACCAGACACCCAGATTCAGGGTTGCTTGGTTATCCTGACCAGTTTCCCTATATTAATCAATGTCTATCTTTGGTTCAGAATCTCCCACCCTGACTCAAGGCATGTGCCTTGAAAACTTCTAGTTGGATTCTTGTTTCTAAGTTCCTAGATGAGTCAGACCATATTAATTCTCTAGATCCACACCCTCCACTGCACCCAATAACTTTGCCAGAACCCCCAAACTCCAAGGTGACTAACCCTCCCTTTCTGCTGACTCCAACTCCTATTCCTGCTGGTTTATACCCTGTTTTGCCTCTTTCAGTGGAGGACCCTCTTGAGGGGCTAATAGCCCCCACCTGTAACCCTCTGCTATGCAAGCCTCAGGTTTCTTCACCCACCATCTCTCCACCCACTGTCACTTCTTCCACTTCCCCCTTGCCCTCACTGCCTCTGGCCACCCATCTTCAGTCCCGAACCAATCCAGGTCCCCTTCTCCCACTCTAGGAAATTCCACTCCTACAGGGGTCCGATCAGGCAGAAGGCCTTTCTTGGTTTATAATCCTTTTTCCACTTCTGATTTACATAATTGGAAATACCAAAATCTCATGTTTTCAGATAAACCTCAGGGACTAAACTCCTTAATGGAGTCAGTCATGTGAACATGTTGCCCAACCTGGGATGATTGCCAGTAACTCCTCCTGACTCTTTTTACTTCTGAAGAACAAGAATGTATCAGGGCTGAAACTAAGAAATCTGTTCTGGCTTTGGCTGCAGGTACAGAGGAGGAAAATCAAAAAATGTTAAATGTGATTTTTCCCTCCTCCCATCCAGATTGAGACCCAAACACTTCAGCAGGGTCTAGGGCATTAAACACCTGTCACTTGACTCTATTAGCTGGTTTGGAGGGAGCAGCCTGAAAACCTATAAATCTTTCCAAGACTACTGAGGTCATTCAGGGTCCCAAGGAGTCACTGGGGGCATTTCTGGAATGTTTTCAGGCAGTATTTCGTATCTATACCCCTTGGCACTCAAGAATGCTCAGGCTATCAATTTGGCTTTTGTGGCTCAGGTGGTTCCTGACATCTGAAGAAAGTTACAGAATCTTGAAGGTTTCACAGGAATGAACACTTCTCAGCAGCTTGAGGTAGCCCAGAAGGTTTTTAATAACCAGGATGCTGAGAAACAGAAACAGGAAGACAAGAAAATGGACAGAGCAGCAAAATGACAGACAAAAGTATTAGTTGCTGCCATCCAGGCCTTCCAACCTGGCTCAAAGTTGACCCATAAACCAAAGGGAGAAACTGAAAAGGGACAAAAGGAAACTGGACACATCCAGCTGGCCAAGAATCAATGTGCATATAGTAAAGAGCTGGGTCACTGGGTAAAAGATTACCCTCATAGCCCAAAGACAGTGGAACCTAAGTCAGTTCTGGTCCTGCCCTCTACTGGTAAAACAGAAAGTGACTCAGGCTAGGAGGCCAGGGTTCTTTCTCCTTAGGCTTCCAAGAGCCTATGGTAACCACTGTTATCAGAGGCCACCCAGTTCAACTTTTAGTGGATACTGGGGCAGAACTGTTGATCCAAAAGTCACCATTAGGACCTATGTTCAACAAGCAAATTTCTGTTCAAGGGGCAATGAAGCAATCACAAACTACAAGTTCACCTCCAACCAGATGGTTGATTTAGGCCAGAAATGGGTCACCGAGTCATTTCTAATAGCCCTGACTGCCCATGCCTTCTCATGGGCTGAGATTTGCTCCAGAAACCAAGAACAACTATTACGTTTTCACCTGATGAAACTAAAATGTATATTCCTACTGACACTACCTATCAAATGCTAGTAACTGTTCCTCTTTCTGAAGAATACCTCTTAGCTTCTATTGATTCTCCTACTGAAAATGTCTTATCAGATTTACTTCTACAATTACAACAGGAGTTTCATTCAGTCTTGGCAGAAACCAACCTGCCAGGATTGGCAAAGCATCACTCTCTGGTTATGATGACTCTGTTGGCATCAGCCACTCCTGTTCACATTTGTTAATACCCTTATGAGTTTACAGGCCCACAAAAGAATTGTTCCTCACATTAAAGAAATTTTAACAGCTAACATTTTAACACGTTGTCAATCCACCTAAAATACTTCATTCCTACTGGTTAAAAAGCCGGGAACTTCTGACTAGCAACTAGTCCAGGATTTAAGGGAAGTCAGTAAGTGGGTTGAAATAATCCATCCTGCTCTTCCAAACCCTTACACATTACTTAGCCAGCTTCCCCCTCAAGATCAGGTATACATTGTGCTGGATTTAAAAGATGCCTTCTTTATCATTCCATTGTCCCCTGACAACCAACCTATCTTTGCCTCTGAATGGACAGATCCTGACTTGGGGGTCACCAGTCAGCTATCTTGGACCCAGTTGTCACAAGGACTCAAGAGCTCCCCAAATCTTTTCCAGGAAGCTCTACAGTAGGAATTATCAGGATTTCATTCCATGCACCCTGAATGTACTCTGTTTCAGTACATGAAAGATCTCTTGCTCACTGCTGCAGACTTGAACACTTATTTAAAAGGTACTAAGGCTCTGTTACAGCCCCTTCAAGACTTGGACTACTGTGTCTCGGCCAGAAAAACACAGCTCTGCTCAACAGAAGTCTTCTACCTGGGATACTGTCTAAAAAAGTGTAAGCGAGCTCTAACCTTGGCCTGGAAAGAAACCATCCTCCGAATTCCCATGCCAATGACAAAAAAAAACAGGTATGGGAATTCCTGGGGGTGGTGGGGTATTGCCAGTTATGAATACCTGGTTTTGCTGAAGTTGCCAAACCTCTATACACTGCCATGACAGGGGACCAGCCCCTGCAATGGACTGCTAATGAGGGACAAGCATTCCAGCAGTTAAAGACAGCTCTCACTCAAGCCCTGGCTTTAGCCCTCCCAGATGTTACCAAGCCTTTTCACTTGTTCATTCATGAACAAAGATTAATTGAAAAAGGGGTCCTCACTCAGACCTTAGGACCCTGGAGGTAACCAGTATCTTACTTGTCAAAAAGATTGGACCCAGCGGCCTCTGGCTGGCCCTTTTGTCTCTGGGTCATTACAGTCATGGCCACACTAGTTAAAAAACCAGATAAATGGACTTTTGGTCAAAATCTGGCTTTAACTGTTCCCCATGCTGTTGAAACTCTGCTCTGGGGAGCCTCTGGCTGCTGGATGTCAAACTCATACATCACCCAGTAACAAAGCCTCCTACTTGACCAACCTAGACTAACTTTCTCTTCTACTCAGTGCCTCAATCTGGCTACCCTGCTTCCTGATGATAATCTGGAAATGCCAGTTCATGACTGTGAAGACATGTTGGACATCTCTCATGCCAGCTGACCCGACCTTCAGGACACTTCCTTAAGCCAGGCTGATGCTGACCCATTCACGAATGGTAGCAGTCTGATGATAGGGGGAGTCTGCAAGGCTGGTACACTTGTAACCATGGCTCATGATGTAATCTGGTCACAGTCTTTGCCCCAAGATACCTAGGCTCAAAAAGCTGTGTTAATTGCTTTAACTCAGGCCCTGTGCTGGGGAACAAGAAAGCAAGTAAACATCTTCCATGACATCTGGTATGATTTTGCTATACTTCATGTCCATGTCATGATCTACAAGGAGCAAGAAATTCTAATTACAGCAGGTAAGAGTATAAAAAAAGGAAGAAACCTTAGCTCTTTCAAAGGCTATATGACTTCCCAAAGTGATAGCTGTCATTCACTGCAGGGAACATACAAAATTGGACACAGCAGAGGCAACTGGAAATCACCTGGCAGATCAAGTGGCTCGAGAGACATCAGAAATTCCAGTTGAGTCCCTGACTATCCTGGTAACTAAAACATTTCCAGTTGCATTTCTTCAGCCTACTTACACCCAGGAGGAAGAAAAGCCAGTGGACCAGGTGGGGGCCCACAAAGATCCTACTGAATGGTGGGTCAAGGACTCTAAAATTATCTTGCCTGAAACTATCAGACACACTCTGATATGACAACTACATTCTACCACCCTTTTGGGAAACACCAAAATGACTGAGTTGCTAAGCCATTTTTATCATATTAACAACTTAAAATATGTAGCAACCAAGATAACAGCAAGGCGTCCTGTTTGTGCCCAAGTCAATGCAAAACAACGGCCAAGACCCTCTATTGGAATCAGGGCCTGAGGATCAAGCCCTGGAGAAAACTGGAAAGTAGACTCTACAGAAAGAAAGCCCCTTCATGTGGAGTACGACTATCTACTCGTTTTTATAGGTACTTTTTCTGGATGTGTAGAAGCTTTTGCCACAAAGAATGAAACCACACTTACAGTTGCTAGGTTTTTATTACATGAAATTATCCCTAGGTTTGGGCTCCCTCTCTCAACTGACTCTGATAACGGCCTTGCTTTTACCACTTCCATAGCCCAACTGGTCAGCAAGGCACTGGGTATAACTTGGAAATTACATTGTGCCCACCAGCCACAAAGCTTTAGACAGGTAGAACGCATGAACTGGACTTTAAAAACTACTTTAACCAAATTAATAATAGAGATTGGTGAAAAATAGGTAAACCTTTTGCCTCTGGCCCTTCTCTGGGCCCAATACACACCCTATAAGGTTGAGTGTACCCCATATGAAATCATGTTTGAGAGATCCCCTCCTCTGTTACCCCGGTTACAGGATCCCATTCTTGAATAAATTACAAATCAATCTTTGTTAAAGTATGTTCAGTCCCTCCAACAAGTTCAGGCTACTGTCCACTTCAATGTCCACAACTCCATCTGAAATTATCTAAATCAGTTAATAAAAATTAAATTGCTAGCAAAATAATAGTATTAGACAGCTTACTCCATTTTGTTTAAAGCTTCCATCTTAGTTGCCTGCCTGACTGAAAAATAACCTCTCAATGCATATGTGTGATTACTGTAACATTTCCATGACCACAGACCCCCAGCTTTGTCCCTCCTTGGCAGGTTGTGCTGACCGATTCCTGCTGACTGTTACAAAACTCCCTCACCACAAGTTCCTGCAATTGCATCCTTTGTTAACTGTTCTGAGAAATTGTTGGGAAGATTATTCTTTGAAAAAATCCCCCTACCACATTCTGGTAATTTGTTCCTAGTTTTCATTCCCCATTGCTTTTATTTCATGTTACCTCAGACCACCATGCATCCCCTGCTATGTAGCCAACACTGCAAATTTTACCTATAAAAACTTGTCACAAACTGCACTAATTTGTGAAGAGTTCCTGGAATGAGCCACTCTTGACCATGTGCTTTCAGTAAAGGACTCTTAATCTGATACTTGGTGTGCTGGTGTGACTTCTTCTCACATTCTTGGTCATAACACATCCTCCATGCCTTGCCATCAGTTCCAGCCCAGAGACCCAGTCTAGGCCAAAAAATTACAGAAGGAAGGACTGATCCTTGCCAGGAAGGTGCTCTACATTGTCATTACTCCAATGGCGCTCGAGGTAGACAATATATCGGCTTGAATTCATCACTCCCAAGTCAAGAGAACTGGATTTGTTGACATTACTCCTCCCTACTCAAATATTTGGATGGCAAAGAGAGACCCTGACAACCCTCTCAAAATCACCCTCCAAGATCGCCATCCTGCTCCACCTGAAAATAGATGGCCACGCCTGAATCTGGCCCTCTCAAACTAAGACTGTCATGCTTGGGTGTCTCTTAGTCACTTCTCTTTTTGTCTTAACTAGAGAGTTCAGATACATCCTGTACTCCTTCTCCCTAAGGTCCTTTGCCTATGGGAAAATGTTAATTACTCAAAACTGGACTGGCCCTTTCAACCCAACCTAATCTGGTTTCTACTGACCTGGTCATTTTTTAAAGTTCCTCTTTACAACCTCCTCAATCTCCCTGTTAAGCCCCCTCATGTACTCCTATTGGCTCCCCCTATAGGTGGAGAAACAGTTGATGCCTCCATGCCCCCAACATGGACTTCTACCTATGTCCTGGAAATCCCACAAACCAACATTGTTATCAGGCTGACCATTTCTTTTGCCCACATTGGAAATATGTCACTATCACAACGTATAGTGGGAGGGCCCAATGATACTTTCCAAGTCACCCTTTGGCAAGACACCTGTCCAGACCCCAATCTGACACCAGTAAATGTAAAAAGTATCAATCCCCTTAACTATTCTTGGGGAACAGGATCTACTTGCGGCATACTGGCTTATATAACTGGCTATGATCCTGGTGCCTTATTCACCATCCAACAGCAAATACTCACCTACCACATAGCCAGGTCGGTAGGGCCATTAACTAACTGGGGAGATTCCATGTACAATTTTCATCAGCCTCCACCTTCTGCTAAGGGAATTACCACCCCAAGTCCACCTCAATGTCTTCCAAAGCCAACTCTAGGGGCTCATCCAAGGGCTGGCTCTCCAGCTTAACAGCCCTGTAGTCTTTTTCCTATGCTAACCCATATACATCATTTACTCAATGCCACTTGGCCACAGTTAGCTTCAGATTGCTGGCTCTGCTTAAAGTCAAGAAACCCTTACAGCCGGGCTCGGTGGCTCAGCCTGTAATCCTGTGCCTTTGGGAGGCTGAGGTGAGTGGATTGCCTGAGCCTGTGGGTTCGAGACCCGCCTGGGCAGGCGAGACCTCATCTCTACAATAAATCAAAAAATTAGCTGGGTGTGGTAGCACATGCCTCTAATTCCGGCTACTCGGAAGGCTGAGGTGGAAGGATCGCCGGAGCCCAGCAGGTCAAGGCTGCGGTGGCCAGGAGTGGCCACTGCACTCCAGTCTGGGTGACAGAGTGAGACTCCAACTCAAAACAAAAATAAACCTTTACTAAGTAGGCCTAGGGGCCAATACTTCCATTGTCACCAACACTAACAAAGCTACATGTTCTCCAAAAGCAGTTCATGTTACCATAGGGGATGTCACTGGAAATGTTTCTTGTCTTATAACTTCGGATTTCAATCTGATAGCTTCCCCACTTTCTGAGGTCTGTATTTCATCTCTCATTGTAACTATACCTGAATCCATGACCTATGCAACTCCTGTCAACACTTGGTTTGCATGTCCTACAGTCCTTACAACCTGCATTACTGTTGAAATGCTAGACAATAAGACTACCCTGTGTATTGCTGTCCATGTATTTCCCCAGGTATATGCTTATAATGGTCCTGAAGAGGCCCTTTTGTTCAATCCTCCTGGTCTTTTGACAACTTGTTGGAAACGTGCTGCCCCCTTACTAGTGCCTGCTTTGATTGAGTTAAGTGTAGCTGGGACAGCTACACTCAACATTGCTACCCTGGTCTGCAGAGAAACGGGGCTAACTAGCTTTACACAGGACATTAATTCTGAATTAAATTGCATACAATCTGCTATAGACCAACTCCATGACCAAGTGGACTCCCTAGCGGAGATTTTCTTCCAAAATTGTAGAGATCTAGAATTGCTTTTCCTATCCCAAGGGGGACTTTGTGTTACTCTTGGAGAAGCTTGTTGTTTCTATACCAAAAAATAGGGAATTATCAAGGGCACCCTCTGGAAATTTTGAGAAAACATAGACAAAGAGCAAAAAAGAATTAGATAACAATAAATCGTGGTTCCAATCCTTATTCATTTGGAACCCCTGGTTAACGACTCTCATCACCAGTTTGGCTGGACCTCTTATACTTCTCCTCCTCAGTCTGCTCATAGGACTGTGCATATTAAATTGCTTTAAATTTATCAAACAGCAAATTTTCTCTGTCAAACTCATGTATATGAGAACCTGCTACAATAATATACTTATGAATGAGAAGCCAACTCATTGACTCATGAACAAATAAAAGGGGGGAATGAAATATCTGCAAAACTTATAACAGCCTATAATAGCTTGCTTGACATGAGTAACTCCATTTTGTTAAAAATCTTCCATCTTAGCTGCCAGCTCACCCTGATGCAACCCCCCTGTGTGTGATCATTGCCACCTTCCCATACTCACAAGCCCACATCCTTGTTCCACTCCCTTGTTCCCCTGGTATTTGGCTTGTTCCCCTGGTGTTTGGCTTGTTCCCTTGGTGTTTAGAAACTTCCTAGTCACAAGTTCCTTCTTCTAATTGTACCTTTACTTAACTGATATCAAATGATGTGCCAGGTAACTGTTTCATTTTGTTTTTAGTTCCCTGTTGTTATGTAGCCCACTTGTGGTTTTTGCCCTTATAAACCCCTGGCTTGCTGCATTCGGGGTCAAGAGATTTTCAGGCATGAACCCCCTCTTGACTGCCAGCTATTAAAAGACTCAAAAACTCGACTCTCAGTGTGTGATGACTCCTTTCTTGCTCTCCAGCTATTGCACTATCTGTGGCAAATGCAGGAAAATCTGGTTAGTTTACTTATTTATTTTGACTATGCTTTAAAGAAACTCTATCATCTTCTTGGCCAATCTATTTTCATTCCTTCAGAGTTTTCACTTTTGGCCAAGACAGTCTCCAGTTGAGAAGCAGCCTCCAATTTATCCCAGAAATAGTTAACTCACAAGTGTTACACCTTAAGCCTAATGGGTTCAATTGCCTGGTATAGCACTCTTGTGACAAAGAACTCAAGATCTGTTTTAGACTTTGCTTGAGTGAGACCACACTTTCTTCTCTGAACGATACCAGTTATCACAACACATTCCATTAAGTATTATGTCAAAAGACTTCCAACATCCAGGTTTGTGCTATCTCATTAATGTCACTGGGAACATGTAAGGTTTTTCTTTAGATTCCTTCAAAGAAAATTTGGCAGACTTATTTCTTTGTAAAAGCAATTTATTTACTTCAAATTACATAAATAAATAAATAAATAGAGTGGTGTTAGACTCATTTGTTTATATGGCAAACTGAATGAGTGGGTCCACCTGCCACTTGGTGACAAATAAAGAAAAAATCTGGTTGGCTTGTTCATTTATTTTTGCTAGACTTTAAAGAAATCTGAATATCTGCTATGCCTAGAGTACTCTTACCTAGAGTGAAGCTACACAGATGATGTGGAAGCCTTCATCTGATCAGCATCAATGTAGTTTTGTACACAACTTTGCCACATTCTAACAAATTGAATGTACTATTTTCCACTGGGCAACATATGCCTGGATAGAGAAGAAAAAAACCTAGGCTTTAGGTTACAGGTTGCTAAAAGTATTTCCTTTTGTGAACTTCAAGAAATAATTTTAACATTTTGTCTCCTAGAATACAAACCATGTTTCCATTAGGAACTATGTTCTTTCCTTATAGCTTCTCTTCGTAAAATGATATATCTATATCTATCTATCTATCTATGTATTATTTTTTAATTAATTAATTAATTTTTTTACAAAAGCTGACCTAGTAATGTTGTTTGGGGTTTCACATATTTTAATTCCTTAACCAATGCAATGTGTAGTATTGAATTATTTGGGCTTGCCTAAATTAATCCCAGAAGTGATATTACCTTGGGCATCAAGCTGCAGTTAGAGAAAAGAGCATGTTTTAAACTCTTCATAAAACCATGAGCCTATCTCCTCTCCTTTGACCTAGATCAACCTCCTGAGGTTATTAAGAAGCAGCCTACCATTCAACCCAGAAATGGGTAGCACACTAGTGTTTCTCTTTAAGCCTAAAGATCCCTGTTGCCTAGTTAAGTACTCTTCTGACAAGGAAAATCCAGAGTAGGTTTAAGACTTTGCTGGAGTCCACTTGCTTTGTTCTCTGAACTGACACAATTGACCACACATCATTCCATTATTTATTATGCATAGAGTCCTGCAATCTGCATATTTGTGTTTTCTCTTTAACATTACTGGGAACATCTAAGTTTTTCATTCATATTGCTTCAGAGGCAATTTGGCAATCTCCATTCTTAAAGTATTGCACTACTTCCAAATATATAAATAATTATATAAATAAAGAAAAAAGTGTGGTGTTAGATGAAGTAGATTATACGTCAAACTCTATGAGTGATGTATCCATCATCTGCCACCATTTAGTTTTCAAATAAAGACAGCTTTGGTTAGTTTTTTTCCATGCCATTCTGTAAAAATTTTGTGATATCTGCTTTGCCAAACTCTTATCTAGAGTGAAGCTAGACAGATAGTGTGAAAGCCTTAAGCATGTTAGTATCGACATAGATTTGTAGGCGACTTTCACATTCTACAATGAATGCACTGGTTACCACTGGGCAACATGTTTCTGGGACAAGAAGAGAAAAACTATGCTGGTTTTTAAAATTGCTTTCTATATGAACCCCATGAAACTATCTTAACACTCTAGCACCAAGGATACAGAATGTGTTTCCAAAAAGCACTGTGTTCTTTCCTAATAACTTGCATAGAAAGAAGGACCTTTCTTTGTACTTTTCAAAAATGGACTTAATGGATTTGTTTGTAGTTTCATATATTTTGATCTCTGAAGCAATGCAATGTGTAGTCTTAAGTACCATGGGCTTGCCTAATATAATTCAGGAATGAAATAAACTACAGCATTAAGCTGCAGTTAAAGGGTTTGAGATTTTAGCTATTCATGGGGCCTTCACCCAATCTTCATTCTGACACTTTAACTTCTGACTTAAATTCAGTTCCCTGAGCAATTTAGCAAACAGCCTCTTCTTAAACACAAAAGAATGGAATACACTGGGATTCCCCTTAAACCTAATGGTCTCTATTGCCCAGCAAAATACACTTATAGCAACATTAATCCAGTGCAGGTTCTGTGAATTGCTGGAGTCCCACTACCTTGTATTCCCTGAACTGAAAAAAATGGTCACAACCTATTCCATGATCATTATGCCTAGCATCTGCCAATATGCATGCTTGTTTTCTTTACTTAAACACACTGAGAGCATCTAAGGTTTTCTTCCAATTGCAATCAAAGGCAATTTGGCAATTTCCATTCACTGTGAAAGTGTACTTACTTTCAAAAACATAAATAAATAAATAAATACATAAATACATAAATACATAAATAAGCTGGGCTCGGTGGCTCAACCTGTAATCCCATGCCTTTGGGAGGCTGAGGTGAGTGGATTGCCTGAGCCTGCGGGTTCGAGACCCGCCTGGGCAGTGAGACCTCATCTCTACAATAAATCGAAAAATCAGCCGGACATGGTAGTGCATGCCTGTAATTCTGGCAACTTGGAAGGCTGAGGCAGAAGGATCGCTGGAGCCCAGCAGGCGAGGCTGTGGTGGCCGGGAGCAGCCACTGCACTCCAGTTTGGGCGACAGAGTGACTCCAACTCAAAATAAATAAATAAATAAATAAATAAAGACACAAGGGGAAAATGAGTGTGTTATTAGACTCAGCAGTCTATAATTCAGACTGCTTCAGTGGGTAGATCCATCCTATCAATGGCAGATGAAAAAAATCTGGTTAGTTTATTTATTTATTTTTTACTATGCTTTAAAGAAACACTGACATCTTCTTGGTCAATCTTTTTTCATTCCTTCAGAGATTTTGCCTTTGGTCAATACACAGCATCCTGAGACAATTAGAAAAATGCCTCCAATTCAGCTCAGAAGTAGTTAGTATACAGGTGTTTCTCCTTAGTACTAATAATATATATTGCTATCAGTGCACACTACTATACAAATCGTGTTTTCATAACAGACTCTCTTCACTCTTCACAGTTTTTCTGATAAAAGGAACTTTTTTCTTTCAATTTTAAAAAGTTAACCTATCAAATTTGCTTGGGGTTTCACATATTTTCATCCATGAAATGATGCAATTTTTAGTCATAAATACTATGGGTTTGCTTATATTAATTTCATGAATGAAATATTCTGAAGCCTTAAACTGCAGTTAGAATAAAGGGCTTGAGTTTTTAACTCTTCTTTAAGTCTTGAGCCAATCTAATTTCCCTGAGTCTTTTTCACCTTGACCTCAATTCAGCCTCCTGAGGTAATAAGGAAAGAGTCTCCAACTAAGCTCAGAAGTAGGCAACACACAGGTGTTTCTCCTTAAACATAATGTGCTCAATAGCCTAGTGTAGTTCTTTCATGGCACAGGAACTCAAGAGCATGTTTTAGACTTTCCTTGAGTACAACCAGCATTGTTCTCTGAACTGACACCAATTATTATACCACATTCTGTTAAGCATTATGCCAAAAGACTTTTCAACATACAGGTTTGTATTTCCTCTTTTAACATCACTGGGAAAAACTGAGATTTTCTTTTAGTTTCCTTCTAAGGAAATTTGGCATCCTCATTTCTTTGTAAAATCAGTATATTTACTTCAAAATACATACTAGTTAAACAAATAAATAAATTAAAGGAGAGAGTGATATTAGACTCATTGTTTACAAGGGACACTGCTTGGGTAAATCTCTTTGCCACTTTTTGGTGACAAAGAAAGAAAAAACATGGTTTGATTATATTTTTATTTTTTGCTATGCTTTAAAGAAACCTGAATATCTTCTATGTCAAACTCTTACCTAGAGTGAAGCTACAGAAATAATGTGGTGGCCTTCAGCTGATTAGCATCAATGTAGGCTTGTTCACAAATTTGCCACATTCTCATGCATGTACTGTTTATTAATGGGCAATATGTATCTAGGAAAGGAAGAGAAAAAGTTTTAAATTACATGTTGCTAAAAGTGCTTCATTTTATGAACCTCATGAAATAATTCTAATACTCTATCCCCCACAGGAAACAAACCAAGTTTCCATATGGAACTGTGCTCGCTCCTTATAGCTATCCTAGGGAGAAGGATTTTTTTTTATACTTTACAGAAACTGACATAGTAACATTGTTATTTCAATTCTTTAAACAATGCAATGTGTGCTCTTAAGTTATTTAGGCTTGCCTAAATTAATTCCAGGAGTGAAATTATCTTGGGTTTTAAGCTGTAGTGCGAGAAAGGGCATGTTATTTTAATTCTTCATAAAGCCTTGAGCCTATCTCCTCTTGTTCTGCGTTTTTAACTTTTAACCTAGATCAGACTCCTGAGGTAATTAGAAAGCAGCCTCCAATACAGCCCAGAAATAGGTAGCACACCAGTGTTTCTCCTTAAGCCTAATGATCCCTGTTGCCCAGAAAACACTCTTCTGACAAGGGACTCTACAGAAGGTTTCAGACTTTGCTGGAGTCCCACAAAGCTTTGTACTCTGAACTGACACAATTGATTACTGAGCATCCTGTTATTTATTTTGCATAGAGTCTTGCAATCTGCACATTTGTGTTTTCTCTTTAAAATCACTAGGAACATATATGGGTTTCTTTCACCTTTCTTCAAAGAAAATTTAACAAACTTTTTCCTTTGTAAGAGTAATTTATTTACTTCCAAATACATACAAAAACAAACAAAAAAACAAACAAATAAAAGAAAAATGTGTGGTGTTTGACACATTTGTTTATATGGCAAACTGTTTGAATGGGTGTTTCCTTCTGCCACTTCTTAGTGACAAGTGAAGGAAAAGCCTGGTTACTTTATATATTTATTTGTTTTCTATGCTTTAAAGAATTCTGAATATCTGCTATGTATGGAGAACTCTTACCCAGAGTAAAGCTATATAGATATAGTGGAGAGCTTCTGCTGATTAGCATCAATGTAGGTTTGTATACAACTTTGTAACATTCTGGTGAATGCACTGTTTATCACTTGGACAAATGTCCCTGGGAAATAAAAAGAAAAACAATGATTTTTTTACATGTTGGTAAAAGTGCTTCCTTTTGGGAAATCCATAAAATAATTTTAACATTCTAACTCCTCCCAGGATATAAACCATGTTCCTGTAACAGACAGTGTTCTCTCCACATAGCTTTCCTAGGTAGAAGAAATTTTTTTGTACTGTTACAAAAACTGAGGTAGCAATGTTGTTTGGGGTTTCACATATTTCAATTCGTTAAGTGATGCAATGTTGTTTGGGGTTTAACATATTTCAATTTCTTAAATAATGCAATGTGTAGTCTTAAACTATTTGGGCTTACCTAAATTAATTCCAGGAGAAACTTTTTAACTCTTCATGAAACCTTAAGCCTAATCCTCTCCTTCTGAGTTTCTAAACTTTACCTAAATAAGCCTCCAGAGGTAATTGGGAACCAGCCTCCAATTCAACCCAGAAATAGGTAGCATATAGGCATTGAACCTTAAGCTTAATGATCACTATTGCTCAGTGAAGCACTGTTCTTACAAGGGAACTCCAGAGCACGTTTCAGACTTTGCTGGAGTCCCACTACATTTTGTTCTCAGAAAATTCATAATTTCTTATGCATAGAGTCCTGCAACCTACACCTTTGTGTTTTCTCTTTAACATCTCTGGGAACAAGTAAAATTTTCTTTCAGATTATTCAGAGGCAATTTGGCAATCTCCATTCTTTGTTAAAGTGTTGTACTACTTCCAAATACAAAAATAAATAAAAACATGAATAGATAAGTGACAAAAGGGTGTGGTGTTAGACTAAATAGAACATACTTCAAACTTTATGAATGAGTGGATCAATCTGTGACCTGTTGGTTTTCAAATAAAAAAAGTTTGGTTACTTTTTATTCATTTTTTCCCCTTGCTATCCTGAAAATTGTCCCGATATCTTTTTTTGCCAAACTCTTATCTAGAGTGAAGCTACACAATAATGTGGAAGACTTACGCATGCTAGAATAAATGTAGGTTTGTAAGTAACTTTCTTATTCTCCAATGTGAGCACTGATTATTACTGGGCAGCATGATTCTGGGGCAAGAGGAGAAAAACTATGCTACAACTTGCTTCTTGTTAAAATTGCTTCCTATGTGAACCCCAAGAAAGAATCATAACACTCTAGCCCAAAGGATACAAATCATATTTCCATAAGGGACTGAGTTCTTTCCTCATAACTTGCCTAGAAAGAATGACCTTCCTGGAAAGGAGTCACAAGATGGTAACTGAACAAGTCAGACTGTGAAAGTCTCCACAAAAGCAAGTGTCCATAGAGACTCTCTGCATGAGTAGGTGTGTGCCAGTGTGTGTGAAAGTCTGTTAAGGAGAGACTTGGATTCATGCATGCAGACCTCTCATCTGAAGGTGACTGCAAGACCCCACTGCCCTGAGATTGGAGCCACCAGCATGCAAGATCATCTGCTATTCATGGGACTCATCTGAGAGAAGCCTGCCGAATCCAGCTGATTCTCATTGCCTTGCACCTGGTCCACACCATCACCTGTTATAGCAAATCAACAGGATCCCTGGATCTGATCAGTGGAGAGAGAAGATTGGGAGAGCTGGAAAGGAGCCCCATCCCTGGGGAGAAAATCCCAACTGCAGCCATTTTCTCGTATCAGGACCACGCAAAGACCTGCATTGCCCCACCCAGCTCTGCCAAGCTCTGTCCAGCCTCCAACTTGGGACCTAAGATAATCTCATGAAACTAGGAGAGAAGCCCCTCTCCCATGCTGGATCAGACATAGACAGTCAGATCTGAGTGGCAGACTTTACAGGCAGCAAGCCAGGTGAGACCAGATCTGATTCACCCACCTTCCACAATAGGCCTGGAACATCTGACTCAAGCTGTGAGCAACCCCATCAGCCTACAAAGAGAGCAGAGGGGAGGTGCTAGAGATCAGAGCTGAAAGGACATTGGACTTACAGGAAAGACTTCAGAGTCAGTTTGGTTCCTTTTTTTTTTGTCTGTTTCGTTTGTTTACCTTTGTTTTTGCTTTAGTGTTTTTCTCTCTTTCTGTTTTTGATAACATTTTCATATTTGTTTTGTTTCTGTTATTTTATTGATTTTTTTAAAGACTTATTGTTTGTGTATGGGAAGAGTACATCAATAAGGAGGTTTTTGTCAGTTTGTGTGTTTGTATGTTTTAGGTTTTTTTACTCTTTTCTGTCTTTATGCCTCTTTTCATTTGTTACTTGACACATCACTCTGTTTAACCTCTTACTATTCTCTCTCTCCACCTTCCTCTTGCCCCCCTCCTTCCTTTTTCCATTCTTATTCTTTGTCTTACCTCATTATGCTTTCAGGGAGCAAATCTATAGCTCCACTGCATGGGCAGATTGTAAGGAAGTGGGTTCCAGAGTGCCCATACACCTGTCGGTGGATACTGGGATCTGCAGATAGATTCTGAATCACAGCTCCACCCTCAATTAAATCTCAAAACGGCAAAAAGTACAACCTCCATCCCACAATCCAGTTTCAGAATTGAAAAAAGTCAGAGGATACACATAAGGAAGAATAGGAGATTGAGCAAACAGAAGTAAAAGCAACCCCAACATGCCTGAACAAAAGAATTAAAGAAGAGAAAAAAAGTGGAAGTGAGGAAAATTTACACAAATGTAGAAAAACCAAAGAAGAATAGGGGTCTCACACAGACCCTTGGGAGGTCAGACACTGAGAAAACAGACTTCAGAACACAAACAATGAAGAGCCCCCAGAATGATTGATCTCAAACTACAAACCCAGAATCAAGACATTAATAGAAAGAAATAAAAAGATTGAGGAGAAACAAGAGGATGATAGGACGAAGTTGATAACTGAGATAACAGCAGTAAAGAATACTTTGAATGAAATAAATAACAAACTGATAAGTATGGAAAATAGAATTAGCCAAGCAGAAGAATCTCAGAGCTTGAGGACCAAAATATAGAACTAACCCAAACTGTCAAAAACATAGAAAAAAAGCCTTAAAAAACTGGACAAAACCTTCAAGAGATGAGTGATTACTTCAAGAGACCAAGCCTAAGAGTAATTGGACTTCCTGAGGGGGAAAGAGAGACAGAGCCCATCCTGGCACAAACATTCCATGAAATTATTCAAGAAAACTCATCTCATCTCATCAGTGATGTGACTATTCAAAGTAAAGAGATTCAGAGAACCCCAGCAAGACAACAAATATGAAGAACAACTCCTAGACACATAGTAATTCACCTACACAAAGTAGGTATAAAAAAAAAATCCTAAAGGCAGCAAGAGAAAAAGGTCAGACTACCTACTGGGGAAAACCAATTAGAATAGCAGCAGATTAATCCACAAAAACACTTAAAGCTAGGAGAGCTTAGAGCCCAAACTTCAAAGTTCTCAAAGAAACAATTTCAACCAAGAAGAACCTACCCAGCTAAGCTAAACTCCAAATCAAAAGAAAGACAACAAACAAACAGGAACAACAACAACTCTATAGAACCACATGACAGGGATAAACTCTCACATTTCAATAATTATCTGAATGCGAATGGACTAAATACACCACTGAAAAGATATAGAATGGCAAAATGGATAAAATATCATGAGGCAATGATATATTGTCTCCAAGAGACTCCTCTCACCAGAAAGCCACTAACAGACTCAAAGTAAGAGGATGGGAAGCAAAATTTCAGGTGAACGGACCACAAAAGAAAGGAGGAGTTTCAATGATATTATCAGGCAAAATGCCCTTTAGGCTATCAAAAATTTAAAAAGATACAGAAGGTCACTACATAATGATAAAACATTCAATTCATTAATAAGAAATATCCAACCTAAACACATATTTACACAACAGAGGAGCATCAACTTTCATAAAGCAGCTTCTAGGCAAACTTTTAAAAGATATTAACTCTAACACTATCATAGCTGGGGACTTTAATACCCCACTCACAACCCTAGATATGTCATCAAGACAAAAAATCAGCAAGGAGATCTGGAACGTCAATGTGACTCTTGACCAGATGGACTTAATTGGTAGCTACAAAACACTCCACCCAACGACCACAAAATTTACATTCTACTCAAAACCACATGGAATGTACTCTAAGATCAACCACATCCATGGCCATAAATCAAGCATAAGCAAATTTCATAAGACTGAAATTCTGCCATGCATATTCTCAGACCACAGTGGAATAAAAATAAATATCAACACCAACCAAGTTCCACCAAAACCCAAAAAGACATGGAAACTATATAGCATGATGCTAAGCAACTCCTGGGTCAACATGGAAATCAAAACAAAGATTAAAAGATACATGGAAACAAATGAAAATGAAGAAACATCTTACCAAAACCTCTGGGATGAAAGCAGTAGTAAGAAGGGAATTCATATTGCTACAAACACACATGAAGAAAATGGAAAGACCTCAATTAACAGACTAATAAGTCACCTAAGGAAACTGGAAAAACAAGACCACCAAAACCCTAACTTCAGCAAAAGAATCCAGATCACCAAAAGAAAAGCCCAAATCTGGGATACAGAAAACAAAAAGATAACAAAAAAATCAATGAAACAAAAAGCTGATTATTTGAAAGAATAAACAAGATTGATGGTCCCTGTCTATACTGATCAAGTAGAAGACAGAAGAAGTCCAAATAAACACAATCAGAAACACAAAAGTTGAAGTGACAACTGACCTGAAGAAATACAAAAGATTATTAGAGACTACTGTGTACACTTGTATGGAAACAAACTTGAAAACCTAAAGAAATGAGGGACTTTCTGACATTACACAGCCTTCCCAGGTTAAAACAATAAGAAATTGAAACCCTAAACTGACCTACAAAAATCCAGGAAATTGACCATGTCATAAGAAAACTACCTCCAAAAAAAAAAAAAGCCCTCTACCAGGTGGCTTTCCAGCATAATTCTACAAAACATACAAGGAGGCGCTGATACCAATTCTTTTGAAAGTATTCCAGGCAATTGAGAAAGATGGAACTCTCCTCAAATTATTTTCTGATGCTAACATCAAATTGATACCCAAGTCGGGTAAAGATCCAACAAAGAAAGAGAACTATAGGCCAATATCCTTGATAAACATAGATCCTAAAATTCTCAATAAGATCCTAGTAAATAAGAATTAACAACACATCTCAAAAATAATCCACTATGACCGACTAGGCTTCATCCCTGGAATGCAAGGTTGGTTTAACATCCGTAAGACCATAAACATAATTAAATACAACAACAGACCTAAAAACAAAAACCACATGATTATATCATTAGATGCAGAAAAAGTTTTTGATAAAATTGAGCACCCCTTCTTGACAAAAACCCTCAAATATCTAGGCAGAGATGGAACATACCTAAAAAATAGAAAGAGCCATCTATGAGAAACACCCAGTCAGTATACTGCTAAACAGACAGAAATTGGAGCCATTTCCCCCTGAAAACTGGAACAAGACTAGGATGCTCACTCCAACCCCTCCTGTTCAACATAGTTTTGGCAGTCATAGCTAGAGCAATCAGAGAAGAGAAGGTAATCAGTGTATCCAAATAGGAAAAGAGGAAATCAACCTAACCCTTTTTGCAGATGACAGGATTCTATACCTTGAAAACTCAAGAGAATCTGGCAAAAAACTCTTTGTACTGATAAAGGACTATGGCAAAGTCTCAGGGTTTAAAATAAATGTGCAAAAGACAATCGCATTTCTATTCACCAATAATAAGCAAAGAGAAACCCAAATAAAAATCACAATCCCACTCACAATTGCCACAAAAAATGAAATAACTTGGTATCTTCCTAACCAAAGACATGAGGATATTTACAATGAAAACTACAAAACACAGCTCAAAGCAATCAAAGAAGACACAAAAAAGTAGAAAAATACTCCATGCTCATGGATTGGAAAAATCAACATTGTTGAGATGTCCATTCTACCTAAGGCAATCTACAGATTTAATGCAATACCCATCAAATTACCAGCAGCATTCTTCTCAGACCTAGAGATGACAATATAAGAATTCATATGGAAACTTAAACAACCATGAATAGCCAAAATAATCCTCAGCAACAAAAACAAAGCAGGTGATATCACACTCCCAGACTTTAAACTTTATTATAATGCCACTATAATCAAAACAGCTTGGTATTAGTACAAGAATAGGTATATAGACCAATGGAATAGAATTGAGATTCCAGAAGAAAATCTCAATTGCTCAACCTACTCATCTTCAACAAAGCCTACACCACCAACCACTGGGGAGAGGAGAACCTATTCAGTAAATGGTGCTGGGAAAACTGGCTGACCACATGCAGAAGATCAAAACAGAACCCCCACCTATCCCCATACACAAAAATCAATTCTAAATGAACCAGAGACCTAAATGTAAAACCCCAAACTATAAGAACTTTAGAAAATGCAGGAGATACCCTGATGCAAATTGGAACTGGTAACCAATTCCTGATCAAAATCCCAAGTGCCCATGCTATAAGAGATAAGATAGACAAGTAGGACCTCTTCAAACTGACAAGTCTCTGCATAGCCACAGAAGCCATCAAGAGAGCAGGGAGACAGCCCACATACTGAGAAAAATATTTGTCAACTATATGTCTGACAAAGGCCTAACATCTAGGATCTGCAAGGAACTCAAACATGCTGAAAAGAAAAAAAAAACAAACAGCCCTATTACAAAGTAGGCAAAAGACAGTTCTCAAAAGAAGATGTACAAGCAGGCAACAGATACATGAAAAAATATTCAGCCTCACTAGTCATCAAATAAATGCAAATTAAAACTACACTGAGATACCACCTAACTCCAGTCAAAATTGTCATCATCAATAACTCAAAAAATAACAGATGCTGGAGAGGAGGTGGCAAAAAGGGAACACTTCTACACTGTTGCTGGGAGTGTAAACTATTACAGCCTCTGTGGAAAACTGTGGCAATACCTAAAAGTTCTAAAAACTGACCTTCCATATGACCCCACAATCCCCCTACTGAGAATATACTTGAAAGAACTTAAAACACTCTATTAAAAAGATACCTGCACACATATGTGTATCACAACATTATTCACAATAGCAAGTACATGGAACCAACTGTGCTGCCCATCAAAATAGGACTGGATAAAAAAATGTGGTACAGAAGCGACCTGAAGATGGCGACTGCATAGATGGATCCCTGAGATTCTCCAAATGTGAGTTTCCCAAAAAGACTATTACTTTTCTTCCTGCACCCCCTCACCCACCTCCAGCCACACTGGTATGAGGCTTGGGGACTTTTGGTCCCACACAGGGCCAGACATTGCTGCTGGACTGTGGCTGCTCCACTATATGTGATTCAGGCCAGCTGGGGAATTCCAAATCCCGGATTCCAGCTCCATCCCCGGCCACATCGTGGAGACCAGCAACCAGCATGAAGCTGCCAGTCACACAGGAAGGCTCTGAGCACCCGCCCCTTAGAGATACCAGTCCCATTTCTGGCTAAAGTGCCCTGGGAGGACCCAGAGCCACCATCTGCCCTCTGGAGCTTTGGAGATCGGAAGCCCCTGGCCCACCCTGGCTGAGGCACTCAGCGTGTGGAACCACAAGCCTGTGTAAGGGGGCAGAACCCCAAGCTGGCGTAAGGTGCCGATTGCAGGCTTCCAGCTCCAGAGGAGGAAACGCCCGACCCTGTCCTCCACCCCAGCTGGCTGGAGGCACCCCAGATCCAGCACCCAGCTGTGAAACTGGTCCCACCTAGAGACCCACAGAAGCCCCCTAAAAGTGAAAGTAAAACTACCACCTCCGCCATTTTCAAGGCATATTTACATCGCATTGCACCGCCCACCTAGCAGAGCCTCCACCTCAGTTCCACGGTGACGTCATTAACAGGAGACAAAGCCCCTCCCCTATGCTGAATAGAGACCAGTGTCATGGATCTCCTAGGCAACAAGCTAACTACCTGCAGTAGAAACAGAGGAGAGAGGCTGAGATTAGATCTCAGGAACTTGATACACTAAGGGATGAGAGAGAAAAATCTACACAAATGAAGAAAAAACAAAAGAAGAATATGGGTCTCTCCCAGACTCCTGGGAGGGCAGACACTGAGAAAACTGACTTTGGAATGCAAACAATGAAGAGCCTCACCCAGAATGAATGGTCTCAAAATACAACCTTAGACATCAAGACATTAATGGAGAGATTAAAAAGAATTGAAGAGACTCAAGAAGAAACTAGAAAGGAGCTGATATCTAAGATAACAGTAATAAAGAATACTGTGAATGAAATAAACAATAAACTAACAAGCATGGAAAGCAGAATTACTAAAGCAGAAGAAAGAATCTCAGAGCTTGAGGACCAAAATATAGAAATAACCCAAACTCTCAAAAACACAGAAAACAAGCTCAAAAAGACAGAAAAAAACCTTCAAGAGATGAGCGATTACCTCAAGAGGCCTAACCTAAGAGTAACTGGTCTGCCTGAGGCAGAAAGAGAGACAGAGCCCACATTGGAACAAACCTTCCATGAGATCAATCAAGAAAACTTCCCTTACCTAATCAATGATGCAAAAACTCAAACACAAGAGATCCAGAGAACCCCTGCAAGACAACAAATGAGAAAACCAACTCCTAGACAAATAATAATTTGCCTAAACAAAGTAGGCATAAAAGAAAAAATCCTAAAGGCAGCAAGAGAAAAAGGTCAGATTACCTACCATGGGAAACCAATTAGAATAGCAGCAGATTTATCTACAGAAACCTGCAGGCTAGGAGAGCTTGAGCCCTATCATCAAAGTCCTAAAAGATAAACAATTTCAACCAAGAATAACCTACCCTGCCAGATTAAGCTTCATCAGCGAGGGAGAATTAAAATCTTTCCCAGATATCCAATCCCTAAGAACTTACGCTGCCACCAAACCACCTCTACATGAAACACTTAAGAAAGTACTAAACAGAAGAAAAGGGGGGAAAAATAGCAACGTTTTTCACAAGAGTACAGGAAAAAGAATAAAATATATATGAACCAACCCCTAACACAAAAGAAAGACAATAAACCAAGTGGAAGAACAACTCTAAAAGAACTATATGTTAGGGCTGAACTCTCACATTTCAATAATTATCCTGAATGTGAATGGACTAAACGCATCACTGAAAAGACATAGAATGGCAAAATGAATAAAATATCACCAGGCAACAATATACTGCCTTCAAGAGACCCATCTCACTAGAAAGGACATGCACAGACTCAAAGTAAGAGGATGAATGGAACGCAAAAGAAAGGAGGAGTCACAATCTTGATTTCAGACAAAATACCATTTAAGCTATGAAAAACTAAAAAAGATACAGAGGGCCACTACATAATGATAAAAGGTTCACTCCATCAACAAGAAATATCTATCCTAAATATATATGTGCCTAATATAGGTGCACCAACTTTTACAAAGCAACTCCTAGAAAAACTAAAGAAAGATATTGATTCTAACACCATGATAACTGGGGACTTTAATACCCCATTCACAATCCTCGACAGATCATCGGGGCAAAAAATCAACAATGAGATTCAGAACCACACTGTGACTCTGGAACAAATGGAGTTAATTGATACCTACAGAGCACTCCATCCAAAGACCAGAAAATACACATTCTACTCATCACTGCACGGGACATATTCTAAGATCGACCACATTCTTGGCCATAAATCAAGCATAAGCAAATTTAAAAAGACTGAAATTCCACCATGCACTTTCTCGGACCACAGTGGAATAAAAATAAACATTGACACCAACAAGGTCCCCAACAAACCCACAAAGACATGGACACTAAACAGCATGATGCTAAACAACTCCTGGATCAATGATTAAATCAAAACGGAGATCAAAAGATACCTGGAAACAAATGAAAATGAAGAAACATCTTACCAAAATCTCTGGGACACCTTAAAAGCTGTAGTAAGAGGGGAATTTATATCCCTACAAACACATATGAAGAAATTGGAAGGAGCACAAATTAATAGCCTAACAAGCCACCTAAGGAAGCTGGAAAAGATCACAAAAACACTAATCTCAGCAGAAGAATTCAGATCACCAAAATAAAAGCCCAAATCCAGGACACAGATGACAAAAAGATAATACAAAAAAATCAATGAAACAAAAAGCTGGTTCTTCGAAAGGATAAACAAGATCGATGGTGCCCTAGCTAGATTGACCAAGAAAAAGAAAGAAAAACCCCAAATAAGCACAAGAAAGATGAAGTCACACCTGACCCTGAAGAAATACAAAAGATCATCAGAGACTACTATGTACACTTGTATGGAAACAAGCTTGAAAACCTCAAGGAAATGGAGGATTTTCTGTCATCACACAACCTGCCTAGGTTGAAACAAGAAGAAATTGAGACCCTAAATAGACCAATAACAATCAAGGAAATTAACTATGTAATAAGAAAACTACCTACAAAAAAAGCCCCAGACCAGATGGCTTTCCAGCAGAATTCTACAAGACATTTAAGGAGGAACTGATTCCAACCCTACTGAAGTTATTTCAGGTGATTGAGAAAGATGGAACCCTCCCCAAATCATTTTATGAAGCTAACATCACATTGATACCCAAGCCAGGTAAAGATCCAACAAAAAAAGAGAACTACAGGCCAGTATCTTTGATGAACATGACGCTAAAATTTTCAACAAGATCCTAGCAAACCAGATTCAACAACACATCTCAAAAATCATTCATTATGACCAAGTAGGATTCATCCCTGGGACACAAGGCTGGTTCAACATTCATAAAACAATAAATGTAATTAAATACATCAACAGATGTCAAAACAAAAACCACATGATTATATCATTAGATGCAGAAAAAGCTTTTGATAAAATCCAGCACCCCTTCTTGATAAAAACCCTTGAACATCTAGGCATACAGGGAACATACCTCAAAGTAGTAAAAGCCATCTATGAGAAACCCACAGCCAGCATACTCCTAAATGGACAAAAATTGGAAGCATTTCCCCTGAAAACTGGAACAAGACAAGGATGCCACTCTCACCCCTCCTGTTCAATATACTATTGGAAGTCCTGGCTAGAGCGATCAGAGAAGAGAAGGCAATCAGGGGTATCCAAATAGGAAAAGAGGAAGTCAAATTATCTCTCTTTGCAGACGACATGATTGTATACCTTGAAAATCCAAGAGAATCTGTCAAAAACCTCCTTACACTGATAAAGGCCTTCGGCAAAGTCTCAGGATATAAAATAAATGTGCAAAAGCCAATCGCATTTCCTTACACCAAGAATAAAGAAACAGAAACCCAAATAAGAAGCACAATTCCATTCAAAATAGCCACAAAAAAAATGAAATACCTTGGCATCTTCCTAACCAGAGATGTGAAAGACCTTTACAATAAAAAGTACAAAACTCTGCTCAAAGAAATCAAAGATGACACAAACAAGTGGAAAAATATCCCATGCTCATGGATTAGAAGAATCAACATTGTGAAGATGTCCATCTTACCAAAGGCAATCTACAGATTTAATGCAATATCCATCAAATTACCAGCAACATTCTTCTCAGACCTAGAAAAAACAACACAGGAATTCATATGGAAATTGCCAGAACAATCCTCAGCAAAAAAAGCAAAGCAGGTGGTATCACACTACTAGACTTCAAACTTTACTATCAAGCTACAATCATCAAAAGAACTTGGTATTGGTATAGGAACAGACATATAGACCAATGGAATAGAATTGAGATTCCAGAGGCAAGACCTCAATTTCTCAACCAACTCATCTTTGACAAAGCCTCCACCACCTACCACTGGGGAGAGGAGAACCTATTCAGTAAATGGTGCTGGGAAAACTGGCTGACCACATGCAGAAGACTGAAACAGGACCCCTATCTATCCCCATACACAAAAATTAACTCCAAATGCATCACGGACCTAAATATAAAACCTCAAACTATAAGAACCTTAGAAAATGAAGGACATACCCTCATGGAAATTGGAACTGGCATCCAATTCCTGAACAAAACTCAAAACCCACAGGCCATAAGGGATAAGATAGACAAGTGGAACCTCATTAAACTGACAAGCTTCTGCAAAGCCAAAGAAACCATCAAGAGAGCAGGGAGACAGCCTACAGACTGGGAAAAAGTATTTGCCAACTCCAGGTCTGACAAAGGCTTAACATCCAGGATCTACAAGGAACTCAAACATGCTGAAAAGAAAAAAACAAACAACCCCATTATAAAGTGGCAAAAGATATGAACAGACACTTCACAAAGGAAGACATCCAAGCAGCCAACAGACACATGAAGAAATGCTCAACCTCATTAATCATCAGGGAGATGCAAATCAAAACCACACTGAGATACCACCTAACCCCAGTCAGAATGGCAATTATCAACAACTCAAAGAATAACAGCTGCTGGAGAGGGTGTGGTGAAAAAGAACACTTCTACACTGCTGGTGGGAGTGTAAACTAGTGCAACCTCTGTGGAAAGCAGTGTGGCAATTCCTAAAAGCTCTAAACATCAACCTCACATATGACCCTGCAATCCCCCTACTGGGAATATACCTGAAGAACTCAAATCACTCTATAGAAAAGATACCTGCACGTGAATGTTTATTGCAGCATTGTTCACAATAGCAAGAACCTGGAACCAACCACGCTGTCCATCAAAAGAGGACTGGATTTAAAAATGTGGTACATACACACAATGGAATACTATGCAGCCATAAAAAAGAACAAAATCCTGAATTTTGCAGCAACCTGGATGGAGCTAGAGTCTATAATACTATGTGACCTCTCACAGAAACAAAGATCTGAGTACCACATATTCTCACTCATATAGTGGACCTTGATCATCCAATGCACTACTATAAGAAAATGACTGACAGTGTTGGGAAACTATGGGGGGGGATGGGACTAATGGTAGTAAGCATCTGTCTGGAGACGGGGAGGCACCAATTATCAACAAGGGGCCTGAATGAAGCATATTTGTATACCTTACCCTTGACTGTACCCCACAATATCAAAATAAAAAATATCGATTATAAAAAAAAATAAAATAAAATAAATAAATAAATGTGGTACATATACACAGGAATATTGTGCTGTCATAAAGAACAAAATTATGAACTTCACAGCAACCTGGATGAACTTACAGTCTGTAATACTGAGTGATCTTTCACAGAAACAAAGAACTGAGTGTCACATGTTCTCACTCATAAGTGGACCTTGAACAACTATCATAATACTATAAGAAAGGATTGACAGTAGCAGGAAACTGCGGGGTGGGGGGGGCAAGGAGGTGGGATTGGCAGTAGTTGGAATCTGCCTAGGGAAGGGGGGACACACCCCATCAACAAAGGTACCTGGATAATGAATATTTGTATACCTAACCCTGAATTGTACCCCATGGTTTTGAAATAAAAAATTTAAAAGTTACAAAAAATATTCCTCAAAATTCACACACACAAAAGAAATAAAGATCTTCCCTTTCTACGTTTTCAAAAATGGACTTAGCGAATTTGTTTGAGATTTCACACATTTCAATCTCTGAAACAATGCAATGTGTCATACTAAATATTATGGGATTGCCTAATATAATTCAGGAATGAAATAAACTAGCACCTTAAGCTGCAGTTAAAAGACTTGAGTTGTTAACTCTTCATGGTGCCTTCAGTCTACCTTTGTTCATTATGACTCTTTGACCTTGACCTAGATTGTTTCCTAAGACATTTAGGAAACAGCCTTCAATTAAGCACAGATGAATGTAACACACTGGGTTTCTTCTTAAGCCTAATGATCTCTATTGCCCAGCAAATCACTCTTATGACAAGAGAAATCCAGAGCAGATTTTTTTACTTAGCTGAAGTCTCACCAGGTTGTATTCCCTGAGCTGACACAAGTGATCACACCATATTCTATGATTTTTCTGCCTAGTATCTGCCAACATGAATATATTTGTTTTTGCTTAAATGCCACTGGAAGCATCTAAGCTTTTCTTCCTGCTTCAGTCAAAGGCAATTTGGCAATCTCCATTCACTGTAAGTGTTGTATTTACTTCCAAATACCTAAATAGATAAATTAATAGATAAGGGGAAAATGGGTGTGGTGTTAGAGTCTGTAGGATATAATTCAGACTATTTCAATGGGTGGATCTATATTATCAGTGGCAAATGCAGGAAAATCTAGTTAGTTTATCTATTTTGACTACACTGTAAAGAAACTGTGATATCTTCTTGGCCAACCTATTTTCATTCCTTCACAGTTTTTCACCTTTGACCAAGACACAGCCTCCTGAGGCAATTAGGAAACAGTCCTCAATTCAGCCCAGAAGCAGTTAGCACACAGCTGTTTCTTCTTAATTCTAATGAGATATATTCTCAACAGTGCACCCTACTATACACACCATTCCATAAGGGACTCTCATCTCTCCTCACAGCTTTTCTGAGAAATGCAACTTTTCTTTCACCTTAAAAAAAAATTGACCTAGCAACTTTGTTAGGGTTTCACATAATTCCATCCATGAAACAATGCAATGTGTAGTCATAAATACCTTGGGTTTGTGTAAACTAATTCAGTGAAGGAAATAATATAAAGCCTTAAACTGCTGTTAAAGTAAAAGGCATGAGTTTTTAACTCTCCTTGGAGCCTTGAGTCAATCTACTTTTCTTTTGTCTTTTCCACCTTTGACCTAGATTCAGCCTCCTGAGGTAATTAGGAAACAGCCTCCAACTAAGCCCAGAAGTAGGTAACATGCAGATATTTCCTCTTAAGCCTAATTAACTCAATTGCCTAATCTAGTTCTATCATGGCACAGGGACTCAAGAGCATGTTTTAGACTTTTCTTGAGTCCAACCATGCTTTGACTTCTAAACTGGCACCAATTATCACACCACATTCCCTTAAGTATTTTGCCAAAAGACTTCCAACATGAATGTCTGTGGTTTCTCTGTAATGCCAATGGCAACATCTAAGGTTTCCCTTAAGCTTCCTCTAGCAATTTGTCAATATCCTTTCTTTGAAAAAAACAATTTATTTATTAGCAAATACATAATAGTTAAATAAATGAAATAAAGAGAGTGGTGTTAGACTCATTTGCTTATACAGCCAAAAGTTTGATGGGTGAATCCACCTGCCACTTGGTGACAAACGAAGAAAAACTCATTTTGTTTATCTATCTATCTATCTATCTATCTATCTATCTATCTATCTATTGCTATGCTTTCAGGAAATCGAATATCTGCTATGCCAAGCTCTTACCTAGAGAAAAGCTACACAGATAGAGTGGAGGCCTTCAGGTGATTAGCATGATGTAGGTATGTACATGACTTTGTCATATTCTGGTGAATACGCTTTTTGCTACTGGGCAACGTGTCTCTGGGAGAGAAAGAGAAAAACAATGGTTTAAAGTACATGTTGTAGCCGGATCTGTGGCTCAGCCTGTAATCCTATGCCTTGGGAGGCTGAGGTGAGTGGATTGCCTGAGCCCACGGGTTTGAGACCCACCTGGGTAACTTGGTGAGACCTCATCTCTACAATAAATCAAAAAATTAGCCGGGTGTGGTAGCGTGCACCTGTAGTTCCAGCTACTTGGAAGGCTGAGGCGGAAGGTTCACCGAAGCCCAGCAGGTCGAGGCTGCAGTGGCTGCGAGCGGCCACTGCACTCCAGTCTGGGTGACAGAGTGAGACTCCAACTCAAAAAAAAAAAAAAAAGGACATGTTGTTAACAGTGCTTCCTTTTGTGAATCTCATGAAATAAGTTTAATATTCTGTCCCCCAGCATGCAAACCATTTTTATAAGGGTCTGTGCTCTCTCCTCATAATTTTTCTATGGAGAATGATTTTTTTGTACGTTTACAAAAACAGACCAAACAATATTGTTTGAGCTTTCTCATATTTCAGTTTCTTAAAGAATGCAGTTTCTCAAATAATTTGGGCTTTCCTAAATTAATTTCAGGGGTGAAATTATCTTGGGCATTAAGTTAAAGTTAGTGTAAAGGACATGAATTTTTAACTATTCATAACTTCTTGAGCCTATCTCCCCTTCTTCTGCATTTTTAACCTTTGTCCTAGATCAGCTTCCTGAGGTAATTAGGAAACAGCTTCAAATTCAGCCTAGAAAGAGGTAGCATGCGTATGTTTCTGCCTGAGCCTAATGATCCTTGTTGCCCAGTGAAGCACTCTTCTGACAAGAAAACTCTAGGGCAGGTTCAGACTTTGCTGGAGTCTCTCTATGCTTTGTTCTCTGAACTGTCAAAATTGATCACACAACATTCCATCATTTCTTATGCATAGAGTCTTGCAACATTCACGTCTGTGTTTTCTTTTTGACATCACTGGGAACATCAAAGGTCTTATTTCAGATTGCTTCCAAGGCAGTGGCAATCTTTTTTCTTTGTTCCAGTGTTGTACAACTTCCAAATACACAAATAAATTAAGGAAAAAGTGTAGAGGTTATACAAAAAAAACTGTTTAAATGGGTGGATCTATCTTCCATCTGTTGGTTTTCTAATGCAGAAAGTCTTGGGTTTTTAAAAATTTTTATTCTTTGCTATCCTGTAAAATTTTCCTGGTATCTGCTTTCCCAAATTCATATCTAGAGTGAAGCTACACAGATAATGTGGAAACCTTTAGCATGCTAGAGTCAATGTAACATTGTAGGTGACTTTCCAATTATTCAATGACTGCACAAATTACCACTGGGCAACAGGTTTCTGGGACAAGAGAAAAATTATGTTTTAACTTGCTTATTGTTAAAATTGCTTCCTATTGTGAATCCCATCAAATAGTGAGAACACTCTACTACCAATCATACAAACCATGGTTCCATAAGGGATTGTGCTCTCTTCTCATAACTTGCATAGTAGGAAGGACCTCCACTTTGTACTTTTACAAAAATGGACTTAGCTACTTTGTTTGGGGTTTCACATATGTCAATCTCTGAAACAATGCAACGTGTTGTCTTAAATATTATGGGCTTGCCTAATTTAATTCATTTATGAAATATAATAGAACCCTAAACTGTAGCTAAAGAGCTTGAGATTAACTAATCATGGATTCTTTAGCCTATCTTCCTTCATTCTGATTTTTTGACCTTTGACCTAGATTCAGTTTCCTGAGGTAATTATGAGTTTCCAGTTAAGCACAGAAGAATGTAACACATAGGTGTTTCCTTTTAAGCCTAATTATTTCTATTGACAAGCAAAGCACTCTTTTGGCAAGAAAATCCAGAGCAGGTTTTTTTTTAATTAGCTGAAGTCTTACCATGCAGTATTCCCCGAGCTGACAAAAATGATTACACCATATTCCATGATTATTGTGCCTAGTGTATGCCAATATGCACGTTGTGTTTTCACTTAAATGCCACTTGGAACATCTATGGTTTTCTTCCAGATTCAATAAAAGACTATTTGGCTATCTCCATTATTTGTGACAGTATTGTACTTACTTCCAAATACAAAAATAGATAACTAAGTAGATAGGGGAAAAATGAGTGTGGTGTTCCACTCAGTAGGCTGTTATTCAGACTGTTTCAATGTGTGGATCCATCCTGTCAGTGGCAAATGCAGACAAATCTGGTTAGTTTATTTATTTATTTTTATTATGCTTTGAAGAAACTCTGAACTCTTCTTGGTCAGTCTATTTTTATTCCTTCAGAGTGTTTTTATCGTTGACCAAGACTCAACCTTCTGAGGCAATCAGAAAACAGTGTGCAATTCAGTTCAGAAGTAGTAGAGAAATACACAGGTATTTCTCCTTAATACTAATGATATATATTGCCAGTGGTGCACTCTAGTATACAAACTATGTTTCATTCCATAAGGGACTCTCTACTCTCCTCACATCTTTTCTAGGAAAATGAATTTTTCTTTCTACTTTTAATAAATTGACCTAGCAATATTATTTGGTTTTTTGCATATTTTCATCCATAAAACAAGACAATGTGTAATGACGAAGACTATGAATTTGTCTAAATTAATTCCATGGGGGAAATTATCTAAACAATTGAGCTGCCATTCGAGTAAAGGGCATGAGTTTTTAACTCTCCTTGGAGCCTTAAGTCAATCTTCTTTCCCTCTGACTTTTTCACCTTTGACTAGATTCAGGCACCTGTGAATAACCTCCAACTAAGCCCAGTAGTAGATAATCCACAGATGTTTCTCCTTAAGCTTAATGAGACCAATTGCCTAGTGAAGATTTTTGTGTCAAGGGAACTCAACAGCATGTTTTAGACTTGCTTGAATCCAATCACACTTTGTTCTCTGAGCTGGTACCAATTATCACACCATACTCTGTTAAGTATTATGGCAAAAGACTTCCAACATGCAGGTTTGTGTGTCTTTAATGTCTTTAGGAACATCTGTGGTTTTCTTTCAGCTTCCTTCTAAGGCAGTATTTAAATCTAATTCCTTTGTGAAAGAAATTTATTTACTCTCAAATACATTAATAGTGAAATAAACAAAAGAAAAACAGAGAGTGGTATTAGACTCATTTGTTATTCAGCAAACTGTTTGAATGGATGAGTACATCTCCCTCTGGTTGATGACAATAGAAGAAAAAGCCTGTTTGTTTATTTATTTAGGCAAACCAAACAATTTAAGACTACACTTTGCACTTAGAGAATTGAAATATATGAAAGCCCAACAACATTGACAGGAAAGTCACTAAGAAAATCTTCTATGCTTTAAATAAATCTGAATATTGCTATTCTTGGAAAACTCTTACCTAGAGTGGGGCTACACAAAAAATATTTAGACCTTCAATTGATTAACATCATTGCAGTCTTGGACATAACTTTGCCACATTAAGATGAACGCACTGTTTATTGCCAGCAACATGTCTCTGCGAAAGGAAGAGAAAAAGTATGTTTTAAATTCCATGTTGCAAAAAGCGCTTCATTTGTTAGCCCCATGAAATAATTTTAAGGTTCTAACCCCTCCCTGTGGAATACATACAAGTTTTCATGAGGGGGTGTGTTCTCCCAGCATAGCTTCCCTAGGGAGAAGATTTTTTTCATACTTTTACAAAAACTTACCTATTAACATTGTTGGGCTTTCGCATATTTCAATTCTTTAAACAGTGCAATGTGTATTCTTAAATTATTTGGGTTGCCTAAATTAGTGCCAGGAGTAAAAATTGTTGTAGCCAAAATGCAAGAAGTCACCAACGTGCAAAAAGTCAAATTTGAGTCCTTTATTAGCTGGCAGTTGAGAGTGTGGTGTGATTACAGGAAGGTTACACAAGGGAGTTATTTCTAGGTTAAGGTGGAGGAGCTGTTACAAAATGGAGTTACTTATGTCAAGCAAGCTATTACTAGCTATTATAAGTTTTGCAGATAGATATTTAAGAATAACCTGGGCTTTAAGCTGCAGTTAAAGGGAATGAGTTTTAAACTCTGTTTGAAGTCTTGAGCCTATCTCCTCTCCTTCTGAGTTTTTAACCTTTAGCCTAGATCAGCCTTTTGCTGTTATTTCTCCTTAAGCCTAATGATTCCTTTAGCTAAGTGGAACACTCTTCTGACAAGGGAACTCCAGTGCAGTGCGGGTTTCAGAGTTTGCTGGAGTTCCACTATGCTTTGTTGTTTGAACTGACACATTTGATCACACATTTCACCATTTCTTATTCATAGAGTCCAGCAACCTGCATGTCTGTGTTTTCTTCTTGACATCATTGGGAACCTCTAAGGTTTTCTATCAAGTTGCTTCAAAGGTAATTGGGCAAACTCCTTTATTTGTTACTGTTATGTCCTACTTTTAAATACACAAATATATAAGTTTTTAAAAAGTGTATTGGTTATACAGCAAACTCTTTGAGTGGGTGGATCCATGTGCCACCTGTCAGTTTTCAAATGTAAAAAAATTTATTAATTTTTTTCTTTTTTTCTTCTTATCCTGTAAAATTATCCTGATATCTACTTCTCCAAACTCTTATCCACAGTGTATTAACACACAAAATATTGAGGCCTTAAACATGATGGCATCAATGTAGGTTTGTAGGTGACTTTCATATCCTCCAATAAATGCACTAATTAGCACTGGGAAGCAGGTTTTTGGGACTTGAAGAGAAAAAACTACATTTTAAATTGCTTATTGTTAAAATTGCTTACTATCGTGAATCCCATGAAGTAATCATAACATTCTGGCACCAAGGTTGCTAATCATATTTCCATAAGGGACTGTGTTCTCTCTTCATAAAATGAATAGAAGAAAAAATCTTCACTGTGTACTTCTAGAAAAAAATGGACTTAGAGACTTTGGGGTTTCACATATTTTGATCTCTGAAAAAATGAAATGCATTTTCTTAAACACTATGAGCTGGCATAGTTTAATTTATGAATGAAATAAAATAGTCTTAAACCGGAATTAAGGAGATTAAGATTTGTACTAATATGGAGTCTTCAGCCTATCTTTGTTCATTCTGACTCTTTAATCTTTGACCTAGATTCAGTTTCCAGAGGTAATTTGGAAACCACCTCCAATTAAGCATGGAGAAAGATAACATATAGGTACTTCCCCTTAAGCCTAATAATCTCTATAGCCCAGCAAAGCACTCTTCTGTCAAGAGAAATCCAAAGCAGGTTTTCACCTTAGCTGGAGTCCTACCACTCTGTATTCCCTAAGCTGACAAAAATGATTACACCATATTCCATGATTATTACACCTAGTGTCTGCCAACATGCAAGTTTTTGTTTTCACTTAAAAGCCACTGGGAACATCTAAGGATTTATTTCAGTTTCAGTCAAAAGCATTTTGGCAATCTCCACTCATTTTGACAGTGTCGTACTTATTTCCAAATACATAAATAGATAAATAAAAAGATAATGAATAAATGATGTGGTATTGGACTCAATAGGCTATAATTCAGACTGTTTCAATGGGTAGATCCAACCTGTTGGTGGCAAATGCAGGAGAATCTGGTTAGTTTATCTATTTATTTTTGAGGATGCTTTAAAGAAACTCTGACATATTCTTGCCCAATCTTTTAATTCCTTCAATCTTTTTTCACCTTTGACCAAGATGCAGCCTTTTGAGTTGATTAGGAAACAGCCTCTAATTCAGCCTAGAAGTAGTTAGCACATGTGTTTCTCCTTAGTACTAATGATATGTATTACCAGTGGTGCACTCTACTATACAAACCATGTTTCTTTTTCATAAAGGACACTCTTTTTTCACAGTTTTTCTAGGAAAACAAACTTTTCTCTCTACTTTTAAGAAATTGACTTAGTAATATTGCTTGGTGTCTTACATAATTCCATCCATGAAACAATGTAATGCGTAGTCATAAATACTATGGGTTTATCTAAATTAATTCCATGAGTAAAATAGTATAAAACCTTAAGTTGTCATTTGAGTAAAGGGCATGAATTTTTAACTCTTTTTGGAGCCTTGAGTCAATCTTTCTTCCTTCTGTCTTTTTCATCTTTGACCTAGGCTCAGCCTCTTGGGGTAATTAAGAAACAGCCTTCAACTAAGCCTGGAAGTAGGTAACACACAGGTGTTTCTCCTTAAGTCTAACAAGCTCATTTGCCTAGTGTAGTTCTTTCATGTAAAGAGAACTCAAGAGCATGCTTTAGACTTTGCTTGAGCCCACACATGCTTTGTTTTCTGAACTGGCACCAATTATCACACCACACACCATTAAGTACTATGCCAAAAGACTTTCAACATGCAAGTTTGTGTTTTCTCTTTAACTTCCCTGGGAACATCTAAGTTGTTTTTTTAAGCTACCTTCTAAGGGAATTTGGCAATCTCCTTTCTTTGTAAAAGCAATTTATTTACATCCAAATACATAAATAGTTAAATAAATAAATAAAAGAAAAAAGAGAGTGGTGTCAGTCTCATTTGTTTATATGATAAACTGTTTGAATGGGTGGATCTACCTGCCACTCTTTGGTGGCAATTGAAGGAAAATCATTATTGTTTATTTATTTACTGTTTTGCTTTAAAGATATCCAAATAACTGCTATGCCTAGAGTACTCTTACTTTGAGTGAAGCTACACAGATAATGTGGAGGACTTCAGTTGGCTAGCATCAATGTAGGGTTTATGTAACTTTGCCACATTCCAGTGAATGAACTGTTAACCACTGGGCAACTCATCTCAGGGATAGGAAAATAAAAAGTAAGTTAAAAATTACATATTGCTGAAAGTGCTTCACTTGTGAATTCCATGAAATAATTTTAAAGTTCTACTCCTTCCCCCAAGATACAAACCAGGTTTTCATAAGGGTCTGTGTTCTCTCCTCATAGATTCCCTGGGGAGAAGAAAATGTGTTTGTACTTTTACAAAAACGAACCTAGCAATGTTGTTTTTTGTTTAATATATTTCAATTATTTGATTAATGTAATGTGTAGTCTTATAAATTTTTTTTCTTGTCAAATTAATGCCAGGAGTGAAATTATCTTGGGCTTTAAACTGCAGTAATAGTCAAGAGCATTAGATTTTAACTTTCCATGAAGCCTTGAGCCTATCTCCTCTTCTTCTGAGTTTTTAACCTCTGAACTAGATCAGATTGCTGAGGTAATTAGGAAGCAACCTCCAATTCAGCACAGAATTAGTTGCACACAGGTGTTTCACCATAAGTCTAATGATCCCCGTTGTTCGGTGAAGCACTCTTCTGACAAGGGAACACTGAACAGGTTTCTGACATTGCTGGAGTCCCACTATGATTTGTTCTTTGAACTGACACAATTGATCACACAGCATCCTATCATTTATTATGCATAAAGTTCTGCAACCTGCACATTTGTGTTTTCTTTTTAACATTACTGGGAATATTTATGGTTATCTTTCAGCTGGCTTCAAAGGAAATTAGGCAATCTCCAGTCTGTTAAATTGTTGTACTACTTATGAATAAATAAATAAATAAGAGTGTGGAGTTAGATTAAATAGGTTATGCTTTACACTGTACGAATGAGTGGGCCAATCTGCCACCTGTTGGTTTTCAAAGGATGAAAAGCTTGGTTAGTTATTTTTTTCCTCACTACCCTGTAAAATTATCCTGATATCTGCTTTAGTAAACTCTTATCTACAGTGCAGCAACACAGATCATTTAAAGGCCTTAAGTATGTTAGCATTTACTTAGGTATAGAGGCGACTTTTTCATTTTCCAATGAATGCACTGATTACAACTGGGCAACATGTTTCTGGGACAAGAAGGAAAAAACTATGCTTAACTTGCTTGTCATTGAAATTTCTTCCTATGTGAACCCTATGAAAGAATATTAACACTCTAAACCCAATACATAAATAAATAAATACATAATTAAACAAATAAATAAGTATGTTGTTAGACTAAATATGTTATACCTCAAACTCTATGAAAGTTTGGATCCATCTGCCACCTGTCAGTTTTCAAATGAAGAAAAGATAGGTAATGTAAAAAAAATTTTTTTCCTTACTATCCTGTAAAATTACTATGATATCTGCTTTGCCAAACTCTTATCTAGAATGAAGCTACACAGATAAGTGGAGGCCTTAAGCATGTTAGTATAAGTATAGGGTTGTAGATGACTTTTCCATTCTCCAATGAATACAATGATTACCATTGGGCAACATGTTTCTTGGAGAAGAAGAGAAAAACTACTTTAACTTTCTTGTTAAAATTGCTTCCTATGAAATAATATTAACAATCTAGCCCCAAGGATACAAAGCATGTTTCCATAAGGGTCTGTGTTTTCTCCTCATAACTTGGATACAGAGAAGGACCTTCTCTTTGTATTTTGTACTTTTAGAAAAATGGACTTAGTGCATTTATTTGGAGTTTCACATATTTCTGTCTCTGAAACAATGCAATGAGTAGTCTTAAAACTATAGGCTTACCTAATATAATTCAGGAATGAAATAAACTAGAGTCTTAAGTTTCAGTCAAAAAGCTTGAGTTTTTAACTATTCATGAAGCCTTCAGTTGATCTTTGTTCATTGTGACTCTTTGACCTTTGACCTAGATTGAGTTTCCGGATGCATTTTGTCAACGGCCTCCAGAGAAGCACAGAAAAATATGACATGCTGGGGTTTCCCTTAAGCCTAATGGTCTATATTGCCCATCAAAGCATTTGTCTAGCAAGAGACCCAGGACAACTTTTTTGACTTAGCTGTAGTCCAATCATGTAGTATTCTCTGGACTGACAAAAGTGATCACACCATATTCCTTAACTATTATGCTTAGTATCTGCTTACATGCACATTTGTGTTTTCATTTAAATGCTGCTGGGAATATAAAAGATTTCCTTCCAACTTCAGTCAAATCAATTTGGCAATTTTCATTTATTGTGAAAGAGTTTCACTTACTTCCAAATACATAAATTGATTTTAAAAAATATATGAAAATGAGTGTGGCATTAGACTCAGAAGGCTATTATTCAGACTGTGTCTTTTTTTCCTCTCTTCTTTAATTCTGTTGTTCAGGGATGGGAGTAGTTTTACTTCTATTTGCTCAATCTCCTATTCTTCCTTATATGGATCCTCTGACTTTGTTCAATTCTGAAGCTGTACTGTGGTGGGAGACTGTACTTTTTATAGTTTCAAGATTTAATTGAGAGGGGAGCTGTGATTCAGAATCAATCTGCAGATCCCAGTATCCACTGACAGGTGTGTGAACTCCCTGAAACCCACCCCCCATTGCCTTACAATCTGTCCATGCAGCAGGAGTATAGGTTTGTTGCCTGAAAGTAAAATGAGGTAAGAAAAAGGAAAAGAATGGAAAAAGGAAGAAAAGGGGTGAGAGGGAGGTGGAAATAGAGAAGAGAGAAAACAAACAGATGTGCCAACTAACAAATGAAAAGAGACACAGAGACAAAAGAGTAAAAAAAAAAAAACATACAATCATACAAACATAAAGTGACAAAAAACTCCCCTATTGATGTACTCTCCCTCAAAAATACCCATACACAGACAGGAAGTCTAAAAACACAGTTATTAAATAACAGAAACAAAGCAAGTATGAAAATGTTATCAAAAGCTGAGAGATAAAAACTAAAACAAAAAACCAAAAATAAGCAAAACAAACAGTTAAAAAACAAAAACTCTCTCTGAGCTGGGTCCTGTAAGTCCAACTTCCTTTCAGCTCTGATCTCCAGCCTCTCCCCTCTGCTCTCAGGTTAGGCTGATAAGGTTGCTCTCAGCATGGGTCAGATACTCCAGGCCTACTGTGGGAGGAGGGTGGATCAAATCTGGACTCACCTGGTTTGCTGCCAGTCAAGTCTCTCACTCAGATATGATGTGTCTGTGTCTGATCCACCATGGGGGAGGGGCTTCTGTCTCTCCAAGTTTGATGAGGTTACCTCTAAGTCCCAAGTTGGAGGCTGGGTGGGGCTTGGTGGGGTAATGTAGGTCTCTGTTTGGTCCCCAGACAGAGTAAATGGCTGCAGTCAACATTTCCTCACTGAGGGTGGGGCTCCTCTCCAGTTCTCCCTGATCTCTCTCCACAGATCGGATTCAGTCGCTTTGCTGTCTCAGGTGATGGTGTGGGCCAATTGCCAGGTGATGATAATCAGCTGAATTCGGCAAGTTCTCAGGAGAGTCCCCAGAATGGCAGATGATCCTATGTGCCAGTGGCTCCAATCTCAGGGCAGTGGAATGTTGCTATCACCTCCAGTCTGTTTCAATGGGTGAGTTCATCCTGTCAGTGGCAAATGGAAAAAATCTGGTTAGCTTATGTATTTATTTTTGACTATTCTTTAAAGAAACTGATATCTTCTTGGCAAATCTATTAAATTCCTTCAGAGTTTTTCACCTATGGCCAAGACTCAGCCTCCTGAGACTATTAGGATAAAGCCTCCAATTCAACCCAGAAGTAGTTAGCACACAGGTGTTTCTCCTTAATACTAATGATGTATATCACCAGCAGTGCACTCTACTATAGAAACTATGCTTCCATAAGGGACTCTCTTCTCCCCTTACAGCTTTTCTAGGGAAAAGAACTTTTTTTTTCTACTTTCAAAAAAGTGATCTATCAACTTTGTCCATGGTTTCACATACTTCCATTTGTGAAACACTGCAAGAGTATTCATAAATACTATAGGTTTGCCTAAATTAATTCCATGAGTAAAGTAGTCTAAAGTCTTAAGCTGCAGTGAGAGAAAAGGGCATGAGTTTTGACTCTTCTCAGACCCTGGAGTTAAACTTCTTTCTTTTTCACCTTTGATCTAGATTCAGCCTCCTGAGGTATTTAGGAAACAGCCTCTGACTAAGCTTAGAAATAGGTAACAGGCAGATGATTCTCCTTAATCCTAATGAGCTCAATTAACTAGTGTAGTGCTTTTGTATTATGGGAATCCAAGAGCAAGTTTTAAATTTTGCTTGAGTGTATCACACTTTGTTCTCTGAAACAGCACCAAAGGTTTTTGCTCGGTTTTCTTCAAAGGCAATTTGACAATCTTTTTTCTTTTTAAAAGAAATTTACTTGCCACCAAATGCACAAATAGTTAATTAATAAATAAATAACAGAAAATGAGTGTGGTGTTAGACTTACTAGTTTATAGGGAAAACTGTTTAAATGGTTGGACCCATCTGCCACTTTATGGTGACAAATGAAAGAAAAATAAGATAAGTTTTTGTATCTTTTCTTACTAAGCTTTACAGAAATCTGAATATCTGCTATTGAAATATTTATCTGCAAAACCAATAATAGCCTGCTGAAATAGCAGGCTGAAATAGCTTGCTTGACATAAGTAACTCCATTTTGTAACAGATCTTCCATCTTAGCCTAGAGATGACCCCATTATGTAATCTTCTTGTAATCATACCACACGCCCACATTCCTGTGCCCCTCAGTGATTGGAAATACCTTAGTTGTGTAAATTCTGTAACCATCTGTGCCCTTTATTACCCCTTACGAATCATATGGTTTGCCAAGAAATATCAATCAAACTGTACAGCTTATGTAATGTTTACCTTTAAAATACCTACTACTCACTCTGTTTGCCCCTGAGAGCCATTTGGGACACTAGTTCACTCTTGGTTGCTGGCATCAATAAAGGACTCATAATCTAACCTTCTCTGCATATTGGCAACATTTCTCATAATCCAGCTATAACATTTGGAAGCCCCAGTGAGATACTTTGCCAACCCCAGGAGGAGGGCTTCCTTCTGCTCTCCCCGGCTTGGTGAAGGCGTTATAGGGGAGGCACCCCCTGAGTCATTTCAGGGCCCCATAACCTCTCAACGAGCTTGGAGGAAGACAGAATGACTGCTGACTTCCTCACCCTTCAAAATACCTGAGTCCGTCTGTGTTCTCCAAGGAGGTAAGAATCTGCTTATTCTGTTTATGGCCATACTTCTGCTAAGGAGATTAAAGCCTGATGAAGCCACTCCTTAAACTCTGTTTTTTTGCTGAACAAAGTCTCAGTTCAGTATCTGGTTTCAGTTTGGGTACCCTCTTAATCACTAACAGGGTAGGGAGAGCTTTCTCATCTGGGTCCTCCAGGGCCACTCTGTAGGACCAGAGAAATGCTGAGCTGACTGCGTTAGTGCTCATTTGCATTTGCTAGAAAGCCGGCTGTTTTGTTATTATGTTGGTAAGTTTCTGTTTCCCTTGAATAATTGTTCTCTGTCTCATGTCATTTTATGTTTTTCTGAGTGTTACTGTCACCTTTTTCTTTGTTTAATATTCATGTAGGCAGCAAAGGTCCCCAGAAAAATAGGGAATTCCACTCTTATGAACCCAGACTCAGGTCTAGGTTGAAGATAAGAGGCACTCTTCCCTTAAGTCTGTGCAAACAGATTCCCTCAGGTGACTGAGGGACTCATGAAGGTGTCAGGGATCAATTCCCATGATGCACAAGGGCCTTGTAAGAGCTGCTCCATTTTAGTTATGAAGGACTCTGAGTTCCAGAAAGCCCCAGGGTTGATCAGATGCTCAGCAGACCTAATCCATGCCAGATCCTGGAAGGTGATCAGACAAGTGGAGAGGGTCCTGGAGGCAGATTGCCTGGAAGCTGGAAAGTTCTCTCAGTGCTCCTGAGGGTTGCCCCATCCAGGGGGTTCACATAAGGACTGGTCATCCAGTGCCCCGGGGCCTCTTTGAGTGCTGTTGTTGCCCAAAGGGAAAACTGTGACACGTAAAAGCCAGGAAAATAACTGGCAAGGTCTCAGTTGCCAAAGACTCCTTTCATAAGCAACACATTTTGACCCAGAACAACTAGCTATCCAGTTCTACTATCTTCCAGTATAAACCCTTGTCATCCTTGGCCTCTTTCCTTGCTTTGCTTGATCGATGTGCTTTTTGCTACAGGGCTTGCCTCTGCTGCACCTTTGGACTGGTCCACAAGTCAGAAACTTCTTCTGGCCTTTAATCATCTCATTTTCCTAGGAGATAAAATTTGTTTTGTTTACCAATAACACTCTGTCTTGTTTAATTTGTTTTGTTTATGGCCTTAATTTTGTACAAGGAATCTGTAGTTTTCTGCCCTGAGGCTATGCCAGGGATCTGTAGTTTTCTGCCATGAGAATGTGCCAACGATCTGTGATTTTCTGCCCTGAGCCTGTTACTGCAAAAGAGTTGGAGTCTGTTTATATTCTCCTAGAAGATAAGATTTTGGGGGTCCTTCTGTTGCTAGCTTGAGACCATGGTTTCTGGTTAAGGGAGAAATGACCTAATGAAGTTGCCCTTCGGAAGCTATTCACAGAGCCAAGACATTGGCTGAAGAGTTCTCTGCCCTGAGGTATTCCAGGGATTTGTACCTTTCATTTTGGTTTGGATGTGTCATTTGTCTGTCTGTTTCTGTACTGCTTGTTTATTGAAGGTCATGGGCTCTCAGAATTCGAAATCAGTCAGTCCTCTGGACTGTATGCCAAGGAATTTCTCTGTTGCATTTGCTGAGGATTACGGTGTCCACCTCTCAAAAGGCAGACTCTGAACTCTCTGTAATGTAAACTGGCCTGCATTTAAAGTAGGATGGCCCTCTACAGGGTCTCTGGATGTTAAAATTACTGAATCTGTTTGGAAGATTATGATGGGGAATCCTGGCCATTCAGATCAGTTCCCCTATATTGATCAGTGACTAAGTTTGGTCCAGAACACACCACCCTGGTTAAAGGCATGTTTTCTTGAAACCACCAGTTGAGTCCTGATCTCTTCATCTCTTAAGTGGCCAGGACATGCTAATCCTCATGTTATGGACTCTTCTTCACTTAAGCCACCTCTCCCCGAGGCAAAGGTTGCACCGTATGCATTACCTGTGGCCTCTGCTTCCTCTGGGTTGTATCCTGTTTTGCCCCTCTACTGAGGATCCTCTTGATGATCCAGTTAGCTCTAACCCTCTGCTGTATGCTTCCCAGGCTTCCTCATCCACTATTACCTCCACCACCTCTGTTTGCCCCACAGCCACCCACAGCCTCAGCTGCAGCTGAGGCTGCTCCCAGGTTTTTTTTTTTTTTTTTTCTAGTTGGAGTCTCACTTTGTCCCCAGACTGGAGTGCAGTGGCCGCTCCCGGCCACTGCAGCCTCGACCTGCTGGGCTCCGGCGATCCTTCTGCCTCAGCCTTCTGAGTAGCTGGAATTACAGGCATGCGCTACCACGCCCAGCTGATTTTTTTATTTATTGTAGAGATGAGGTCTCGCTGCCCAGGCAGGTCTCGAACCCGCGGGCTCAGGCAATCCACTCACCTCAGCCTCCCAAAGGCGCGGGATTACAGGCTGAGCCACCGAGCCCAGCTTGCTCCCAGTTTTAACCCCTTTTTGTCTTCTCCATCTTTGGTTACTTGACTCAGATCCTGGACTGATCCAGTCCCACTCCTTCCCCTCTGGGAAGTTTCTCCTACATCAGGGGCATACAGAACTGAATGGTTGTTTATGGTGTATACTCCCTTTTCCTCTTCTGATTTATGTAACTAGAGACATAAGAACCCCCCATTCTCAACTAAGCCACAGGCCTTGATTTCTTTAATGGAATCAGTTATGTACACCCATCATACTACATGGGATGATTGTCAACAGCTCCTTGTCACTTTGTTTACTGCTGAAGAGTGGAAATGCACTAGAACTGAGGCCAGGAAGTTTATTCTGGACTCTATTGGAGGCACATGAGAATAAAACCAAGATATACTAGATAGAGATTTTCCTCCTTCTTGCCCAGACTGGGACCCTAACACCCCAGCAGACCCAGAGCATTGGATACTTATCCCTGAGTTCTATTAGTGGGAATAAAGGAGGCAGCTCGAAAACCTATCAATCTTTACAAAACCACTGAGATTCTCCAGGAACCCGAGGAGTCTCCAGGGGCATTCCTTGAGTGCCTCTAAGAGGTGTTTCAGACCTATACCCCTTTTGATCCTTCGGCTCCTGAGAATGCCCTGTAAGTCTCACATTCGTGGCCCAGGCAGCTCCAGACATTAGGAAGAAGTTACAAAGACTGGAAGGCTTTGTAGGAATGAATATTTCTCAACTGTTCAAAATAGCCCACAAAGTTTATAATAACGAAGATGCTGAAAAACAAAAGCAGGTAGCTGACAAGGTTGCTAAAAGGCAAGTAAAAATCCTGGTAACAGTGCTCCAGGCCTCAGGGGATGAGTCCAAGCCTCCCCATCAAAAGTTCAATAACCAGAAAGGCCAAAATGGTCAGAAATCCAGATGCATTCAGTTGGCAAAGAACCAGTGTGTTTATTGCAAGGAAGTAGGGCATTGGGTCAAAGATTGTCCCTTTCACACACAAGAGAATGCTAAGCCAGTTCTGGTCCTGCCGTCTGCTGAAAAGGCTGGAAATTCAGACTGATGGGGCCAGGGATCTTTTGCCTTAGGCCCCCAAGATCCCATGGTAACAGCAGCTATCAGGGGCCACCCAGTTCAATTCTTAGTGGACACTGGGGTGGAATATTCAGTCCTGAAAATACCGTTGGGACCTATGTCTAAGAGGCGGATTTTGGTCCAGGGGGCAACAAGGGCAGTTACTAATTGCAATTTCACTTCCAAACAGATTGTCAATTTGGGATAAAAGCGAATCACTCACTCATTTCTAATAGCTCCAGACTGCCATTCCCTCTTATGGGTTGAGACTTACTTTGAAAGTTAAAAGCTACCATTGTGTTTTCACCTGACAAAACTGAAATGTTCATTCCTACTGCTTATCAAATGCTCCTAACAGTTCCACTCTCTGAAGAATATATTTTAACTTCCTCTAAGTCCTCTACTGAAATTGTCCCATCAAGTTTACTTCTACAGTTATAACAAGAGTTTCCTTCAGTCTGGGCAGAGACCAACCCACCAGGACTGGTGAAACATCAGCCTCCAGTGGTGGTAAGTTTAATGGCATCAACTACTCCTGTTCTCGTTCATCAGTACCCTATGAGTTTACAGACCTGGAAAGGAATTGCTCCTCATATCAAAAGACTCTTAGCTGCTAATATTTTAACCCCATGTAAGTCAGCATGGAACACTCCTTTTTTGTCAGTTCAGAAACCAGGAAGCTCTGATTGACCAGTTCAAGACTTAAAGAAGTTAATAAGTGAGTTGAAACTATCCATCCTACTGTTCCTAACCTGTATTCTTTGCTCAGCCTGCTTCCTCCTCAACATCAGATATATACTGTACTGGATTTAAAGGATGCATTCTTCTCCATTCCTTTATCCCCTGTCAGTCAAGCTATCCTTTTGAATGAACAGATTCTGACTCAGAAGACACCAGTCAGTTAACCTGAACCTGGTTACTACAAGGTTTCAAGAACTCCCCAACTCTTTTGGGGGAAGCCGTGCAATAGGATTTGTCAGGGTTCCATGCACTACACCCTGAATGTAGTTTACTCCAGTTTGTTGATCTCTTACTTGCAGCTGCAAACCTGGACACTTGTTACAAGATACCAAGTCTCATTTACAGTTTCTTCAGGACTTGGGCTACTGAGTATCAGCAAAGAAGGCACAGCTCTGCTTCACCGAAGTTTCCTACCTGGGATATCAACTAAAAGAAGGTAAATGAGCCCTAACTTCAGCTCAGAAAGAAGCCATTCTCCAAATTCCCACGCCTACCACCAAGAAACAGGTATGAGAATTCCTAGGTGTGGCAGGGTATTGTCAATTATGGATACAAGCATTTGCTGAAATTGCCAAGCCTCTGTACACAGCCACAGCAGGGGAATCAACCCCCAAAATGGACTGTTACTGAGGAACAAGCATTCCAGCAGTTAAAGACAGCCCTGACCCAAGCCCTGGCTCTAGCCCTTCCGGATGTTACTAAGCCTTTCCACTTATTCATTCATGAACAATGAGGGATTGCAAAAGGGGTCCTCACTCAGACCCTAGGACCATGGAGGAGACTGATGGCTTATTTGACAAAAAGGCTGGATCTAGTGGCTTCTGGCTGGCCATCTTGTCTTTGGGCCATTGCAGCCACGGCCATACTAGTTAAAGAAGCAGATAAATTGACTTTTGGCCAAAATATGACTTTTGGCCATAGAAACTCTGCTCTGGGGAATCTCTAGCTGCTGGATGTCAAATGCTTGTATCATCCAGTATCAAAGTCTCTTGCTTGGCGAACCTAGACTAGCTTTCTCTCCTACACAATGCCTCCCTATTGCCTGATGACAATCCAGAAACGCCAGTTTATGACTGTGAAGACATGTTGGACAACTCTCAGGCCAGCCGGCCTGATCATCTTGACACTCCCTTGAGCCAGACTGATGCTGACTTATTCACAGATGGTAGCAGCCTGTTAATAAAGGAAATCTGCAGGACTGGTGCAGCTGTAACCACGGCTTAGGATGGAATTTGATCACAGGTGTTGGCTCAAGGTACTTCAGCTCAAAAGGCTGAGTTAATTGCTTTAACTCAGGCCCTATCTGGGGAACAGGGAAATGGGTAAACATCTTCACTGACAGCCAATATGCTTTTGCTACATTGCATGTGCATGCCGTGATCTACAAGGAATGAGGTCTTCTTACCCTGGCAGATAAGACTATAAAGAACAAGGAGGAAATCTTAGCTCTCTTAAAGGCTATATGGCTACCCAAGAGGTAGCTGTCATTCATTGCAAGGGACATCAGAACTCAGTTACTCCAGGAGCAACTCAAAACTACCTGGTTGACCAGGCGGCTCAGAAGGCAGCAGAACTCCCAGTTGAACCCCTGACTATCTTGCTAACTAAAACCTTTCCAGCTTCTTCTCTCCCAGAACAGCCTACTTATACACAGGAAGAAGAACAGGTGGACTTAGTGGGAGCTTACAAAGACTCCACTGGATGGTGGATCAAGGACTCTAAAATTATCCTGCCTGAAACTTTGGGACATACGTTGGTAAAACAACTACATTCTACTGCCCATTTGGGAGGTACCAAAATGACTGAACTGTTAAATCATTTTCATCATATTAATTATTTAAAAAGTCTAGTTGTGATGGAAGCTGCTCTGCACCTGGCCTGTGCCCAAGTCAATGCAAAACAAGGGCTCAGATCCCTGGATGGTATTAGGGCTTGAGGAGCAACTCCCAGAGACAAATGGGAAGTGGATTTCACTGAAATAAAGTCCCCTCATGTGGGATATAACTATTTGCTAGTATTTGTAGATACTTTTTCTGAATGGACAGAGGCCTTTGCCACCAAAATGAAACCACCTAGTGGTTATTAGGTTTTTACTAAATGAAATTATTCCTAGGTTTGGGCTCCCGTCTTTATTGGCTCTGACAATGGTCCTGTTTTCACCTCGTCCATAGTGCAGCTGGTTAGTAAGGCACTAAACATAAACTGGAAATTACATTGTGCTTACTGACCACAGAGCTTTAGGCAGGTGGTATGCATGAACTGAACTCTGATATCTACTTTAACCAAATTAATAGTAGAGACCAGTGAAAAAAATGGGTAAATCTTTTGCCTATAGCTCTTCTCCATACTTGATGCACCCCATATAAGACTGGGTTTACTCCATATCAAATCATGTTTGGAAGACCCCTTCCTTGGTTGCCCCAATTGTGGGATTCCATTCTGGAAAAAAATAGCTATCCAATCTCTATTAAAGTATCTCCAGTCTCTGCAACAGGTTCAGGCAATTGTACACTCCAATGTTCATGCTGTTTTTCCCACTCCATCCTCCACGCCTTGTCATCCATTCCAGTCTGACGATCTGGTTTTCATTAAAAGTGTTCCAGAAAGAAGGACTGACTCCTACCTGGAAGGAACCATTTCTTGTCATCCTCACCACTCCAAAAGCAATCAAGGTTGACGGGATACCAGCTTGGATTCACCACACCCAAGTTAAAAGGGTCAGGGAAACTGATCTAACTCCACCAGTTCATGTCATCAACTGTGCTGTGGTGGCAAGGGACCCCAAATATTCACTCTCTCGTTCAACAAGGAAAGACAACCACCGTTCAGCCACCTGGACTGCAACCAAGGACTCCAAAGACCCTCTCAAGGTCACCTTTCAATGTACATCTAAACCATGAGATTCAGACTGGTTGCTAATTATATCTCTTGTTTTTATAATCCCACTTGTTTGGGGTTTTGGCACAGAATTGCTTACTATAACTCCTGCAGATTGTAAGGGTGGCAAAATGTCTCTGTTAAATATATCCTATCTCCTATGCATAGGATGTGTTATTGCCCTACTATGTTATGGTGTTGCTTCTTAATTTGTTTCCCTCCTCTTGGAATAACTTACTGTACTGCCTATACCTTTACTTTAACCTCTTTTACATCAGGGAAGGTCCTAGCAATCTAAAACTGGACCCATGGTTCACCCCGGTCCAATTTAAAGTAAACCTTCCTGACCTGGCACAAATAGAAAAGGAATGTATATCTAGAAACTTGCACGGTAAACACAGTATAAAAAAGCATTACTTCAACCAATCATGCAAACAGTGGGCAGTCCCCAGTTATATAAAGGATGTTGACTTTTATCTCTGCCCTAGTAATCCCACTGACCACAGCTGTAACCAGGAAGATAATTTCTTTTGCTCAGACTGGAAATGCATCACCATTGAAACTTACAGTGGGGTCCTAGTGACACCTCTGAAATTATACTTTGGCTGGGCGCTGACCCGGGGTGACCTATATATATAAAGGTTACCAATCCTTTCCATTATTCCTGGAGTACAGGAAATACCTGGGGTGTACAACTCTATGTGAATGGGTATGACCATAGTGTTTTATTCACCATTCGGTGGCAAACTATCACCTATAAAACCATGATCAAACTTATAGGGCCATTGGCAGAGCTGAAGGATCCCTTGTTTGGTTACCACCAGCCACCTCAGTCTCTGCCTTCTGCCAAACAACCAACTACCCTGGATTCATCTCGACAGCTTCCAAGTTTGCCACGACCACTTCCAAATCTGGCTCATCAACCTCCTAGTCTTTTTCCTATGTTTAATAATATGCACCATCTACTTAATGTACTATTCCTCTGTTGGCCTCAGATTGCTGATTTTGCTTAAAGCCAAAACCCCTTTACTATGTGGGCCTAAGAGTTGAAACTCCTATCGTATGGAGAATTAACTGTACTCCAGAAATGGTTCCCATTACTCTAGGTGATGTAACTGGTAAAGCCTCCTGCCTTGTAACTCCAGGTTTCAATCTAATAGCTTCTCCATTCTCTGATATTTGTAACTTACCCCTCACCCTAACCATGGCTGAATCCATGGCCTACATGGCCCCTGCCAACACCCAGTTAGCTAGTTCTACAGACCTTACAAAATGTGCTACTATCGACAGGTTAATTAATCAACCTACCTTGTATATTACTGTTCATGTACCACCTCAAATTTATGCTTATAGTGGTCCTGAGGGAAATCTGCTTAATCCCCCTGGTCTTCCAATGACCCGTTCAGAACACGCTGTTCCATTGATAGTACCTGCCTTATCAGGCTAATATAGCAGAAACAGCTGCAATTAGCACTGTTGCCCTGGTTTGTGGAGAACTGGGTTTATCTAACCTTGCCCAGGAAATTAATGGTGACCTGGAGAATCTGCAATTTGCTGTGGACCATCTTACCAAGTAGGATCCTTGGCTGAAGTTGTCCTTCAGAATCTTAGAGGCCTAGATTTACTTTTCTTGTGTAACACTTGGAGAAGCTTGTGTAACACTTGGAGAAGCTTGTTGTTTTTATGCCAAAAATCAGGGGTTATTAAATATATCCTCAAAAAGGTCCAAGAAAATTTAGACAAATGACAAAAAGAAAAAGAACATAATGAATCCTGGTTCCAGGTTTTATTTGATTGGAACCCATGATTAACTACGCTTTTTACTAGTCTAGTTGGACCCATCATACTACTTCTTCTCAGTCTCCTTTTCAGGTCCTGCATAATAAATTGGATTATCCATTTTGTCAAACAACAAATCAGTTCTGTGAAACTTATGTATCTGAGAACCCAGGATAATATTATACTTATTTATTTATTTATTTATTTATTTTTTAGTTGGAGTCTCACTCCATCGCCCAGACTGGAGTGCAGTGGCCGCTCCCGGCCACCGCAGCCTGACCTGCTAGGCTCCGGTGATCCTTCCGCCTCAGCCTTCTGAGTAGCCGGAATTACAGGCACGTGCTACCACGCCCGGCTGATTTTTTGATTTAATGTAGAGATGAGGTCTCGCTGCCCAGGTGGGTCTCGAACCCGCGGGCTCAGGCAATCCATTCACCTCAGCCTCCCAAAGGCACGGGATTACAGGCTGAGCCACCAAGCCCAGTCTAATAATATACTTATGACAGATGAGTCAACACATTGACTCATGAACAACTAAAAAGGGGGAATGAAATATCTATCTGCAAAACCTATAATAGACTGCTGAAAATAGCTTGCTTGACATAAATAAGTAACTCCATTTTGTAACAGATCTTCCATCTTAGCCTACAGATGACCCTCTTAACTAACCTTCTCATAATCATACCACACACCCACATTCCTGTGCCCCTTGGTGATTGGAAACTCCCTAGTTGCATAAATTCTGTAACCATTTGTGCCCCTTACTACCCCTTACTAATCATATGATATGCCAAGAAATATCAAACTGTACAATTTATGTAATATTTACCTTTAAAAGACCCACTACTTACTTTGTTCACGGCCAAGAGCCATTTGGGACACTAGTCCACTCTCGGTCGCCAGTATCAATAAAGAACTCATAATCTGACCTTCTCTGCATATTGGCATCATTTCTTGTAATCCAGCTATAACACTATCCCAAATTATTACCTAGAGTGAAAGTACACAGATAATCCTGAGGCCTTCAACTATTTAGCATACTCATGGGTTTGTGTGTATCTTTGCAACATTCCAATGAGTGCAGTTTACCATTGGTCAACATGTCTCTAGGAAATTAAAAGAAAAACAACATTTTAAATTACATGTTGCTAGAAGTGCTTTTTTGGTGAACCCCATGAAATAATTTTACAATTTTATTCCCCAGGATACAAACCACGTTTCTGTAAGGGACTATGTTCTCTTCTCATAGCTTCCCTAGGGAGAAGGATATTTTTTGTACTTTTACAAAAACTGACCTAGAAATGTTGTTTGGGGGTTCACATATTTCAATTCCTAAAACAATGGAATGTGCAGTTATAAATTATTTGGGCTTGACTAAACTAATTTCAGGAATGAAATTGTCTTGGGCATTAACTTGCAGTTAGAGTAAAGGGCATGATTTTTAACTCTTCATGAAGCCTTGAGCCTATCTCCTCTCCTTCTGAATTTTTTCAAAAGCAGGATCTATTGAGAGGACAAAAAAGCTACCACAGTGGGAGGGGGCCTGAAGGGTTGCCCTCCCTCTGAATTTTTAACCTTTGACCTAGATGAGTCTCCTGAAATAAATAGGAAGCAACATACAATTCAGCCCAGTAATAGGTAGTATGCAGATCTTTCTTCTTAAGCCTAATGATCCCTGTTGTCTAATGGAGCAATATTTTGACAAGGGAAATCCAGAGCAGGATTCAGAATTTGCTGGTGTGCCACTAACTCTTTGTTCTCTGAACAGACACAATTGATCAAACAGCATTTCTTCACTTATTATGCGTATAGTCCTTTAACCTGCAAGTTTGTGTTTTCTCTTTAACATCACTTGGGCCATCTAAGATTTTCTTTCAGCTTGCTTCAAAGGCAGTTTGGTAATCTCCATTCTTTGTGAAAATGTTGGACTGCTTCTAAAAATATAAATAAATACATTCATAAATAAATAAAGAGTGTGCAGATAGACTAAATATGCTATAATTCAAGGTCTATGAAAGAGTAGATCCGGCACCTGTCAGTTTTCAAGCAAATAAAAGCTTGGTTAGTATTTATTTGATTTTTTTCTCACTATTCTATAAAATTGTCTTGATATCCGTTTTGCCAAACTCTTATCTAGAGTGAAGCTACACACAGATAATGTGGAAGACTTAATCATGTTAGAATCAATGTAGGATTGTAGCTGACTTTCCCATTCTCCATTGAATGCACAGATTACAATTGGGCAAAACAATTCTCTGACAAGAAGAGTAAAAATATGTTTTATTTGTTTGTTCTTAAAATTTCTTCCTATGTGAACTGCAAAAAAGGATCTTGACACTCTAGCCCCAAGGATACAAAGTATATTTCCCTAAGAGACTGTGTTTTTGCCTCATAACTTGCTTAGAAAGAAGGACATTCTCTTTGTATTTCACAAAAATGGACTAAGATAATTTGTTTGGAGTTTCACATATTTTGATCTCTGAAACAATGCAATGTGTAGTATTAAATGTGATGGGCTTACCTAATGAAATAAACCAGTTTTAAGCTGTAGTTAAAGGACTGGAGTTTTAAACTATTGATGGAACCTTCAATCTATCTTCATTCATTGTGACTCTTTGACCTTTGACCTAGATTCAGTTTCATTAAGTATTTAGATAACAGCCTCCGATTAAGCACAGAAGTATGCAACATGCTGGGTTTCTCTTAAACCTAATGTTCTCTATTGCCCATCAAAGTACTCTTCTAGTAAGAGAAATTCAGAGCAGATTTTTCATTTAGCTGGAGTCCCATCATGTTTTATTTCCTGAGTTGACAAAAATGATCACATCATAGTCCATGAATATTATGCTAGTGCCTGCCAAAATGCACAATTGCGTTTTCACTTAAAAGTCACTGGGAACAACTAAAGTTTTCTTCCAGCTTCATTCAAAGGCAATTTGGCAATCTAAATACATAGATAGATAAATAAATAGATAAGGGGAAAATGAGGATGGTGTTAGACTCAGTGGGCTATAATTCAGACAGTTACAATGGGTGGATCCATTTTGTTAGTGTCAATGCATGAAAATCTGGTTAGCTTATTTCTTTATTTTTTACTATGCTTTAAAGAAAGACTGATATCTTGCTGGCCAATCTATCTTCTTTCCTTCAGAGTCTTTCATCTTTGGCCAAGACTCAGCCAACTGAGGCAATTAGGAAATTGTCTCCAATTAAGCCCAGAAGTAGTGCACAGATCAGTGATTATCCTTAATACTAATGATATATATTGCCAGCAGTACATTCTGCTATGCAAACCATGTTTTCACAAGGACTGTCTTCTCTCCTTACAACTTTTCTAGGAAAATAAACTTTTCTTTTAAAAAATCGAACTAGCAACTTTGTTTGGGGTTTCACATATTTCCATACTTGAAACAATGCAATGTGCAGTCGTAAATACTCTGACTTTGCTAATGTAATTCTTGAGAGAAATAATCTAAGGTCTTAAACTGCAGTTATAGAAAAGGATGTTACTTTTTAACTCTTCATGGAGCCTTGAGCCAATCTCCATTACTTGTCTCTTTCACCTTTGATCTAGATTCACCTAATGAGGTGATTAGGAAACAGCCTCCAACTAAGCCCAGAAGTTGGTAACACACAGATGTTTCTCCTTAAGCCTAATGAACTCAATTGTCTAGTGTTGTGTTTTTGTGACAAGGGAACTCAAGAACATATTTTAGATTTTGCTTAAGTCAATCGTGCTTTGTTTTCTGAACTAGCACCAATTGCCACATCACATTCTGTTATGTACTGTGCCAAAAGACTACCAACATCCAGGTTTGTGTTTTCTCTTTACCGTCACTGGGGAAATCTAAGGTTTTCTTTCAACTTCTTTCAAAAGAAAATTGGCAATGTACTTTTATTGTTAAAGTAATTCACTTACATCCAAAAACATAGTTAAATAAATAAATGAATAAATAAATAAATAAAAGAAATAAGAGCATGGTGTGAGATTCATTAGTTTACATGGTAAACTGTTTGGATGGGTGGATCAATCTGACACTACATGACAATTGATGAAAATCCTGGTAAGCTTATTTATGTTGTTTCTTACTAAACTTTAAAGAAATCTGAATATCTACTATCACAAACTCTTAGCTAGAGTGAAGCTATACAGATAATGTGGAGTCCTTCAGTTGATTAGCGTCAGTCAAGGTTTGTATGCAACTTTGTAGCATTCTTAAGAATGCACTGTTTACCAATGGGCAACAAGCTTTGGGAAAGAAAGAGAAAAACAACGTTTTAAATTACATGTTGCTTAAAATGTTTCCTTTTGTGAATGCCATAAAATAATTTTAACATTTCATCCCCTAGGATACAAACCATGTTTCCATAAGGGACTGTGTTCTCTTCTCATAGGTTTCCTAGGGAGAAATAAGCTTAATGATCCCCATTACCCAGCAAAACACTCTTCTGACAAGGGATTCCAGAGCAGATTTTCAATTTTGCTGTAGTCCCACTATACTTTGTTCTCTGAACAAACAAAATCAACCACACAGTTTTCCATCATTTATTATGCATAGAGTTCTGCAGCCTGCAGCACGTTTGTGTTTTCTTTTTGACATCACTGGGAATATCCAAGATTTTATTTCATATTGCTTCAAAGGCAATTTGGGAATCTCCTTTCTTTGCTATAGTGTTCTTGTACTCCCATAGACATTAGTTAAGTAAGTAATTAATTAAACAGTGTGGTGTTAGACTCATTAGGTTATATGTTAAACTGTTTGACATGGATGGATTCATTTGCCACCTGTCAGTTTTTAAACAAAGAAAACCTTGGTACTTTAAAACATTTTTTACTTGATGTCCTGTAAAATTACCCTGATATCTGCTTTTCCAAACTCTTATCTAGATTGAAGCTGCATGTTAATGAGGCTTTAAGCATGCTAGCCTCAACATGGGTTTGTAGGTGACTTTCCCATTCTCCAATAAATGCACTGATTAACACTGGGCAACAGGCTTCTGGGACAAGAAGAAAAAAACTGCATTTTAACTTGCTTGTTGTTAAGATTGCTTCCTATTGTGACCTCCATAAATAATTATAACATTCTAGCACCAAAGATACAATTCATGTTTCTGTAAGGAACTGTGTTCTCTCATCATAACTTGCATAGAAATAAGCACGTTCACTTTGTACATATACAAAAATAAACTTAGAAAATTTGTTTGGGGTTTCACATATTTCAGTCTCTGAAACCGTGCAATATGTTGTCTTAAATACTCTTGACTTGCCTAATTTAATTGAGGAATGAAATGAAATAGAGCCCTAAGCTGCAATTAAGGACTCAAGATTTTAACTATTCATGGATACTTCAGACTATCTTTATTCACTCTGAATCTTTGATCTTTGACCTATTCAGTTTCCTGAGGCATAAGGAAACAGTCTCCAATTAAGCACAGAATGCAGAACACAGGTGTTTCTCCTTAAGCCCTAATGCTCTCTATTGTCCAGCAAGGCACTCTTCTGGCAACAGAAATCTAGAGCAAGTATTTTGGCTTAACTGAAGTCCTACCACATTGTATTTCCTGAGGTGACAAAAATGATCACATCATATCCCATTATTATTACACCTAGCATCTGCAACATACACTTTTGTGTTTTTATTTAATTCCACTGGGAACATCTATATCTAAGGTTTCTTTCAACTTCAATAAAAGAGTTTAGTAATCTCCATTAACTGTAAAAATTATGTACTTCCTTCCAAATACATAAATAGATAATTAAATAAATAAGGGAAGAAATGAGTGTGTGGTTAGACTCAGTAGGTTATAATACAGACTGTTTTAATGGATGAATTCATTTTGTCAGTGACAAATGCGGGAAAATCTAGAGCATTTTTCATTTTTATTTTTGAATATGCTTTAAAGAAACTCTGATATCTTGTTGATCAAACTATTTTTTTGTTAAACAAATTTTAGAATTTTATTGCAAAAAATAATAAATGAAACATGTAAAAAAGGGAATAAAACCATACATAATCTTTGTCTTATTAATAAAAGCTATAAAAAATTAATATCAGATAGCTTTTCATCATCTGATCCATGTCATTTTATATTCTTTTGATGAAGGGTCTAAAGTTGTATAAAATATGGGCAAACAAAAATTACTAAAAGAAATTCTGTTTGAGATGAAAATAAAAATGAAATGAAGAACTATAGAATGTCAAACTCTAAAGAAGAAAAGACAAGCCCCCCCAGGCAGTTGACAGACTTGTCTTTGAGATATGTAAACAATAATCAGGGTTGCATTTCCAAATTTTATTTTCACTTTTTTTCATGGGCCTTTTGCTCCTGTCAGACCCATCTACTCCCACTACAAGTCTCACCTCAGATGGCGTCTTCCCAGACCACCATGGTTGCTCTTTTTCTTTTTTTTATCAATATTTTTTATTGTGATAGTGCGGGGTACAGTTAAGGGTTAGGTATAAAATATACTTTGTTCGGGCACCCTTGTCGATAAGAGGTGTCTTCCTGTCCCCAGACAGATATTTACTACCGTTAATCCCATCTCCCTTCCCCTCCCCCCATAGTTTCCCACCACTGTCAGTCATTTTCTTATAGTAATACATTAGATGTTCAAGGTCCACTATATGAGTGAGAACATGTGATACTCAGATCTTTGTTTCTGTGAGAGATCACTCAGTATTATAGACTCTAGTTCCATCCAGGTTGCTGCAAAATTCATGATTTTGTTCCTTTTTATGGCTGCATAGTATTCTGTCGTGTATATGTACCACATTTTTTTAATCCAGTCCTCTTTTGATGGACAGCATGGCTGCTTCCAGGTTCTTGCTATTGTGAACAATGCTGTGATAAACATACGTGTGCAGGTATCTTTTCTATAGAGTGATTTGAGTTCTTCAGGGTATATTCCCAGTAGGGGGGTTGGGGGGTCATATAAGAGGTCAATACTTAGAGCTTTTAAGAATCGCCAGCTGGCGAGAAGCAAGATGGTGATGGCATAGGTGAATGGGTGAGATTCTCTGAACAGACCAAGACTACACACTGCTGAATAGAAAGACTGTAAAGCAGAGGGAAAAGTGAACAAAGCCAGAAGACCCTCATAAGGAAGAAAAGGTCATTGCAGAAGAGAAATAAAAGCAACCCCACTTTCCCTCAAAAACAGAATTGAAGAAGTGAAGGGAAAGGGGGAGAGGGAAAAAAATCTACAGAAATGAAGAAAAACCAAAAGAAGAGTATGGGTCTCTCCCAGAAGCCTGGGAGAGCACACACTGAGAAAACTGACTTTGGAATGCAAACAATGAAAAGCCCCCAGAATGAAGGGTCTCAAACTGCAAATGTAGATATCAAAACAATAATGGAGAGATTAAAAAGAATTGAGGAGACACAAGAAGAAACTAAGAAGGAGCTGATATCTGAGATAACAGTAATAAAGAATACTGTGAATGAAATAAATAACAAACTGATAAGCATGGAAAGCAGAATTGCCCAAGCAGAAGAAAGAATCTCAGAGCTTGAGGACCAAAATATAGAAATAACCCAAACTCTTAAAAACACAGAAAATAAGCTCAAAAAGACAGAACAAAACCTTCAAGAGATGAGTGACTACTTCAAGAGGCCTAACCTAAGAGTAATCGGACTCACTGAGGCAGAAAGAGAAACAGAGACCACATTGGAACAAACTTTCCATGAGATCATTCAAGAAAACTTCCCTTATCTAATCAGTGATGCAAAAATTCAAACACAAGAGATTCAGAGAACCCCTGCAAGACAACAAATGAGAAGACCAACACCTAGACACATAATAATTTGCCTAAATAAAGTAGGCACAAAAGAAAAAATCCTAAAGGCAGCAAGAGAAAAAGGCCAGATCACCTACCATGGAAGATCAATCAGAATAGCAGCAAATTTATCTGCAGAAACCCTGCAGGCTAGGAGCCCTATCTTCAAAGTCCTAAAAGATAAACAATTTCAACCAAGAATAACCTACCCATCCAAGATAAGCTTCATCAGTTAGGAAGAATTAAAATCTTTCCCAGATATCCAATCCCTAAGAACTTATGCTGCTACCAAACCATCTCTACATGAAATACTTAAGAAAGTACTAAACACAGAAGAAAAGGAAAAAAGAACAACGTTCTTCACAAGAATACAGGGAAAAGAATAAAATATATGCAAACCAACCCCAAAACAAAAAGAAAGACAAAAGAAAAAAGAAAAAACCAAGTGGAAGAACAACTCTTAAGAACTCCATGATAGGGATGACCTCTCACATTTCAATAATTAGTCTGAATGTGAATGGACTAAACGCACCACTGAAAAGACACAGAATGACAAAATGGATAAAATATCACCAGGCAACAATATCCTGCCTTCAAGAGACCCATCTCACTAGAAAGGACATACACAGACTCAAAGTAAGAGGATGGGAAACAAATTTTCAGGCGAATGGAACACAGAAGAAAGGAGGAGTCGTGATCCTAATTTCAGACAAAATACCATTTAAGCTATCAAAAATTTAAAAAGATACAGAGGGCCACTACATAATGATAAAAGGTTCACTCCATCAACAAGAAATATCTATCCTAAACATATATGCACCCAACATAGGTGTGCCAACATTCATAAAGCAGCTTCTAGGAAAACTAAAGAAAGACATTGACTCTAACACCATCATAACTGGGGACTTTAATACACCACTCACAACCCTAGACAGATCATCAGGACAAAAAATCAGCAAGGAGATCTGGAACCTCAATGAGACTCTGGACCAAATTGACTTAATTGATACCTACAGAACACCCAATCCAAAGACCACAGAATACACATTTTACTCATCACCGCAAGGAACATATTCTAAGATCCACCACATAATTGCACACAAATCAAGCATAAGTAAATTTAAAAGGACTGAAATTCTACCATGCACCTTCTCGGACCACAGTGGAATAAAAATAAACATTGACACCAACAAGGTCCCCCCAAAACCCAAAAAGACATGGACACTAAACAGCATGATGCTAAACAACTCCTGGGTCAATGATGACATCAAAACAGAGATCAAAAGATAACTGGAAACAAATGAAAATGAAGAAACATCTTACCAAAATCTCTGAGATGCCTTAAAAGCTGTAATAAGAGGGGAATTTATATCTCTACAAACACACATGAGGAAAATGGAAGGAACAGAAATTCACAGCCTAACAAGCCAGCTAAAGAAGCTGGAAAAGCAAGACCACAAAAACCCTAATTTCAGCAGAAGAATCCAGATCACCAAAATAAAAGCCCAAATCCAGGACATAGAAGACAAAAAGATAATACAAAAAAATTAATGAAACAAAAAGCTGGTTCTTCAAAAGAATAAACAAGATCAATGGTCCCCTAGCTAGACTGATCAAGAAAAAACGAGAAAAAACCAAATAAGCACAATCAGAAACACAAAAGTTGAAGTCACATCTGACCCTGAAGAAATACAAAAGATCATTAGAGACTACTATGTACACTTGTATGGAAACAAACTTGAAAACCTTAAGGAAATGGAGGACTTTCTGACATCACACAACCTACCTAAGTTGGAACAAGAAGAAATTGAGACCCTAAATAAACAAATAACAATCAAGGAAATTGACTACTACATAATAAGAAAACTTCCTACTAAAAAAGCTCTGGACCAGATGGCTTTCCAGCAGAATTCTACAAGACATTTAAGGAGGAGCTGATACCAATCCTACTGAAGGTATTCCAGATGATTGAAAAAGATGGAATGCTCCCCAAATCATTTTACGAAGCCAACATCACATTGATACCCAAGCCAGGTAAAGATCCAACAAAGAAAGAGAACTACAGGTCAATATCACTGATGAACATAGATGCTAAAATTCTCAACAAGATTCTAGCAAACCGGATTCAGCAATACATCTCAAAAACCGTCCATCATGAACAAGTAGGCTTCATTCCCGGGATGCAAGGCTGGTTCGACATTTGTAAAACCATAAATGTTATTAAATACATCAACAGATGTCAAAACAAAAACCACATGATTATATCATTAGATGCAGAAAAAGTTTTTGATAAAATCCAGCACCCTTCTTGATAAAAACCCTTGAACATCTAGGCATATGGGGAACATACCTCAAAATAGTAAAAGCCATCTACGAGAAACCTACAGTGAGCATACTCCTAAATGGACAAAAATTAGAACCATTTCCCCTGAAAACTGGAACAAGACAAGGATGCCCACTCTCACCCCTCCTGTTCAACATAGTATTGGAAGTTCTGGCTCGAGCAATCAGAGAAGAGAAGGCAATCAATGATGTCCAAATAGGAAAAGAGGAAGTCAAGTCATCTCTCTTTGTAGATGATATGATTGTGTATCTTGAAAACACAAGAGAATCTGATAAAAACCTCCTTACACTGATAAAGGCCTATGGCAAAGTCTCAGGATACAAAATAAATGTACAAAGGACAATCGCATTTCTCTACACCACTAATAAACAAACAGAAACCCAAATAAAAAACACAATTCCATTCACAATAGCCACAAAAAAAGTGAAATACCTTGGCATCTTCCTAACCAGAGACGTGAAAGACCTTTACAAGGAAAACTACAAAACACTGCTCAAATAAATCAAAGTTGACACAAACAAGTGGAAAAATATCCCATGCTCATGGATCGGAAGAATCAACATTGTGAAGATGTCCATCTTACCTAAGGTAATCTACAAATTCAATGCAATACCCATCAAATTACCAGCAACATTCTTCTCAGACCTAGAAAAAACAATGCAGGAATTCATCTGGAAACACAAACGTCCAAGAATAGCCAGAACAATCCTCAGCAAAAAAAAAAAAGCAGGTGGTATCACATTACCAGACTTCAAACTTTACTATAAAGCTACAATCATGAAAACAGCTTGGTATTGGTATAGGAACAGGCATATAGATCAATGGAATAGAATTGAGATTCCAGAAGCAAAACCTCAATTTCTCAACCAACTCATCTTTGACAAAGCCTCCACCACCTACCACTGGGTCGAGGACAACCTATTCAGTAAATGGTGCTGGGAAAACTGGCTGACCACATGCTGAAGATTGAAACAGGACCCCTATCTATCCCCATGAACATAGGTTAATTCCAAATGTATCAGAGACCTAAATGTAAAACCCCAAACCATAAGAACCTTAGAAAATGAAGTAAATACCCTCATGGAAATCGGAACTGGCATCCAATTCCTGAACAAAACCCAAAACCCACAGTTCATAAGAGAGAAGATAGACAAGTGGGACCTCATTAAACTGACAAGCTTCTGCAAAGCCAAAGAAACCATCACGAGAGCAGGGAGACAGTCTACAGGCTGGGAAAAAATATTTGCCAACACCAGTTCTGACAAAGGCTTAACATCCTGGATCTACAAGGAACTCAAACGTGCTGAAAAGAAAAAAACAAACAACCCCATTATAAAATGGGCAAAAGATATGAACAGACACTTCACAAAGGAAGACCTCCAGCAGCCAACAAACACATGAAGAAATGTTCAACCTCACTAATCGATGCAAATCGTTACCTTTGTGTAAGGAGAAGACCTTCAGGGAGGCGAGGTGAGCTGCCCAGGTTGTAGAGACTAGACTAGAACCCATCTCTTGGTATGGCTCCAACACTGGCTTATCCCGGCAAAAACGGTGCAAGGGGTCCCCGCAGAGTGGAACCATGAGTGGAACCCACAGACCCACTAGGAGCCTGGGACGTCAGGTACATGGACAGGGAGATGCAAATCAAAACCACACTGAGATACCACCTAACACCAGTCAGAATGGCAATTATCAACAAGTCAAAAAATAACAGCTGCTGGAGAGGGTGTGGTGAAAAGGGAACACTTCTACACTGTTGGTGGGAGTGTAAATTAGTGCAACTTCTGTGGAAAGCAGTGTGGCGATTCCTAAAAGCTCTAAATACCAACCTCTCATATGACCCCGCGATCCCCCTACTGGGAATATATCCTGAAGAACACTAATCACTTTATAAAAATGATACCTGCACATGCATGTTTATCGCAGCGTTGTTCACAATAGCAAGAACCTGGAAACAGCCATGCTGCCCATCAAAAGAGGACTGGATTAAAAAAATGTGGTACATATATATGATGGAATACTATGCAGCCATAAAAAAGAACAAAATCATGAATTTCGCAGCAACCTGGATGGAACTAGAGTCTATAATACTGAGTGACCTCTCACAGAAACAAAGATCCGAGTATCACATGTTCTCACTCATATAATGGACCTTAAACATCCAATGCAATACTATACGAAAATGACTGACAGTACTGGAAAACTATGCTGGGGGGAGGGAGATGGGATTAACAGTAGCAAATATCTGTCTGGGACCGTGGACACACCCCATATCAACAGGGTGCCTGAATGAAATGCAATTGTATACCTAACCCTTAAGTGTACCCCACAACTTCATAATAAAAAATAAGTAAATAATTTTAAAAAAAAGAATCGCCATACTGTTTTCCACAGAGATTGCACTAGTTTGCACTCCCACCAACAGTGTAGAAGTGTTCTCTTTTCACCACACCCTCTCCAGCAACTGTTATTCTTTGAGTTATTGATAATTGCCATTTTGACTGGAGTTAGGTGGTATCTCAGTGTTGTTTTGATTTGCATCTCCCTGATGATTAGTGAGGTTGAACATTTCTTCATGTGTCTGTTGGTTGCTTGGATGTCTTCCTTTGAGAAGTGTCTGTTCATATCTTTTGCCCATTTTATTGTGTTTTGTTTTTGTTTTTGGTTTTTTTTGAGTTGTAGTCTCACTCTGTTGCCCAGACTGGAGTGCAGTGGCCGCTCCTGGCCACCGCAGCCTCGACCTGCTGGGCTCCGGCGATCTTTCCACTTCAGCATTCCAAGTAGCTGGAATTACAGGCATGCACTACCATGCCCAGCTGATTTTTTGATTGATTGTAGAGATGAGGTCTCGCTTCCCAGGCGGGTCTCGAACCTGCGGGCTCAGGCAATCCACTCACCTCAGCCTCCCAAAGGCGCGGGATTACAGGCTGAGCCACTGAGCCCAGCTGCCCATTTTATAATGGGGTTGTTTGTTTTCTTCTTTTCAGCACGTTTGAGTTCCTTGTAGATCCAAGATGTTAAGCCTTTGTCAGACCTGGAGTTGGCAAATACTTTTTCCCAGTCTGTAGGCTGTCTGCTTGCTCTCTTGATGGTTTCTTTGGCTTTGCAGAAGCTTGTCAGTTTAATGAGGTCCCACTTGTCTAGCTTATCTCTTATAGCCTGTGGGTTTTAGGTTTTGTTCAGGAATTGAATGCCAGTTCCAATTTCCGTTAGGATATGTCTTTCATTCTAAGGTTCTTATGGTTTGAGGTTTTACATTTAGGTCTGTGATCCATTTAGAGTTAATTTTTGTGTATGGGGATAGATGGGGGTCCTGTTTCAATCTTCTGCATGTGGTCAGCCAGTTTTCCCAGCACCATCTACTGAATAGGTTTTCCTCTTCCCAGTGGTAGGTGGTGGAGGCTTTGTTGAAGATGAGTTGGTTGAGAAATTGAAGTTTTCCTTCTTGAGTTTCAATTCGATTCCATTGGTCTGTATGCCTGTTCCTGTACCAATACCAAGCTGTTTTGATTATTGTAGCTTTATAGTAAAGTTTGAAGTCTGGTAATGTGATATCACCTGCTTTGTTTTTGTTTGTTTTTTTTTGCTGAGGATTGTTCTGCCTATTCTTGGTCGTTTGTGTTTCCATATGAATTCCTGTATTGTTTTTTCTAGGTCTGAGAAGAATGTTGCTGGTAGTTTGATGGGTATTGCGTTAAATCTGTAGATTGCCATAGGTAAGATGGGCATCTTCACAATGTTGATTCTTCTGATCCATGAGCATGGGAAATTTTTCCACTTGTTTGTGTCATCTTTGATTTCTTTGAGCAGTGTTTTGTAGTTTTCATTATAAAGGTCTTTCACATTTCTGATTAGGAACGTGCCAAGGTATTTCATTTTTTTGTGACTATTGTGAATGGAATTGTGGTTTTTATTTGGGTTTCTGTTTGTTTATTATTGGTGTAAAAAATGTTATTGTCTTTTGCACATTTAGGTTATATCCTGAGACTTTGCCAAAGACCTTTATCTGTGTAAGGAGGTTTCTGACAGATTCTCTTGTGTTTTCAAGGTACACGATCATGTCATTTGCAAAGAGAGATAGCTTGACTTCCTCTTTTACTATTTGGATACCCCTGATTGTCTTCTCTTCTCTGATTGCTCTAGCCAGGGCTTCCAATACTATATTGAACAGGAGGGGTGAGAATGGGCATCCTTGTCTTGTTCCAGTTTTCAGGGGAAATGGTTCCAGTTTTTGTCTGTTAAGGAGTATGCTGGCTGTGGGTTTCTTGTAGATGGCTTTTACTATTTTGAGGTATGTTGCCCATATGCCTAGCTGTTCGAAGGTTTTTATCAAGAAGGGATGCTGTATTTTATCAAAAGCTTTTTCTGCATCTCATGATATAATCCTGTGGTTTTTGTTTTGACATCTGTTGATATATTTAATTACATTTATGGTTTTGCGAAGGTTGAACCAGTCTTGCATCCCAGGGATGAAGCTTTCTTGGTGATGATGGATGATTTTTGAGATGTGTTGTCGAATCCGGTTCACTAGGATCTTGTTTCGAATTTTAGCATCTATGTTCATCAAAGATATTGGCCTGTATTTCTCTTTCTTTGCTGGGTCTTTATCTGTCTTGCGTATCAGTGTGATGTTAGCTTCATAAAATGATTTGGGGAGAGTTTCATCTTTCTCAATGGCCTGGAATACCTTCAGTAGGATAGGTATAAGCTCCTCCTTAAATGTCTTGTAGAATTCTGCTGGAAAGCCGTCCGGTCCAGGGCTTTTCTTTGTAGGTAGTTTTCTTGTTACATAGTCAATTTCCTTGATTGTTATTGGTCTATTTAGTGTCTCAATTTCTTCTAGTTTCAACCTGGTTGTTTGATGATGGAAAGTCCTCCATTTCTAAGAGGATTTCAAATTTGTTTCCATACAAGTGTACATAGTAGTCTCTAATGATCTTTTGTATTTCTTCAGGATCAGATATGACTTCATCTTTTGTGTTTCTGATTGTGTTTATTTGGGCTTTTTCTCTCTTTTTCTTGGTCAGTCTAGCTAGGGGACCATTGATCTTGTTTATTTTGAGTTGGAGTCTCACTCTGTGACCCAGGCTGAAGTGCAGTAGCACATTCATGGCCACCCCAGCATTGGTCTGCTGGGCACCAGTGATCCTTCCACCTCAGCCTTCCAAGTAGCCAGAACTACAGGCACACCAGGCTACCACACCAGGCTATTTTTTTAAGTTTTACTGTAGAGATGAGGTCTTGCCAAGTTGCTTGGGCTGGACTCAAACCTGCGGACTCGGGTAATCCACTTGCCTCAGCCTCCAAAGCGTTGGGATTACAGGCTGAGCTCCAAGCCCAGCCAAACTATTTTCATTCCTTCAGAGTTTTTCACCTTTGACCAAGACACAGCCTCCTGAGGTAATTAGGAAACAGCCCCCAATTAAGCCCAGAAGTAGTTGGCAAACAAGTGTTGCTCCTTTCAGCTAATCATACATATTGCCAGCAGAGCATTCTAGCGTGCAAATCACTTTTCCATACGGAAGTCTCTTCTCTCCTCACAGCATTTCTAGGAGAAGAAAATTTTCCTTGTATTTCATAAAACTTGACCTAGCAACTTTGCTTGGATTTCACATATTTCTCTCCATAAAACAATGCTATGTGTAGACATAAATACTGTGAATTTTCCTAAATTAATTTTGTGAGTGAAATAATCTAAAGCCTTAAGCTGCAGTTAGAGTAAAGGACATGACTTTTTAAACTCTTCATGGATCTTTGAGCCAATCTTCATTCCCTCTGTCTCTTTCATCTTTGACCTAGGTTAAGTCTCCTGAGATAATTAGGAAACAGCCTCCAAATAAGCCCAGAAGTACGTAACATGCAGGTGTTTCTTCTTAAGCCTAATAAGCTCAATTGCCTAGTGTAGTGCATTTGTGACAAAGGAACTCAAGAGTATGTTTTCAACTTTGCTTGTGTCGACTACACTTTGTTCTCTGAACTGGCACCAATTATCACACCACATTCCATTATGTATTGTGCCAAAAGACTTCCAACATGCAGGTTTTTTTCCCTTTATTGTCACTTGGAATATCTAAGGTTTTCTTTCAGCTTCCTTCAAAAGCAATTTGGCAAACTCCTTTTTTGTAAAAGTAATTTACTTACATCTAAATACATAAATAGCTATATAAATAAGTAAATAACTAATAAATAAAAACAATGTGATGTTAGATTTATTAGCTTACATGACAAATCGTTTGAATGGGTGGATCCATCTGAGACTTCTTGGTGACAAATGCAGGAAAAATCTGGTAGGTAGTTTATTTTGTTTCTTCCTACTCTCCAAAACTCTTACCTAGAGTAAAGCTCCACAGATAATGTGGAGGCCTTCAGCTGATTAGCATCAATGTAGATTTGATGCAACTTTGCCACATTCTGGTGAATGCACTGTTCACCACTAGGCAACATGTCTCTGGGACAGGATGAGAAAAAGTATGTTTTAAATTACACATTGCTAAAATGCTTCCTTTTGTGAACCCCATGAAATAATTTTAACATTCTATACCCCCCCAGGATACAAACCATGTTTCGATAAGAGACTTTATTCTCTCATAGCTTCCCTAGTGAGAAGAAATTTTTTGTACTTTTACAAAACTGACTTAGCAATGTTGTTTTGGGCTTCACATATTTCCATTCTTAAAACAATGCAATGTATAGTCTTAAATTATTTGGGCTTGCATAAATTAAATCCAGAATTGAAATTATCTTGGGTTTTAAGCTGTAGTCAAAATAAAGGGCATGAATATTTAACTTCATGAAGCTTTGAGCCTACTGCCTCCTTTTCTAAGTTTTAACCTTTGAACTAGATCAGCCTTCTAAGGTAATTTGGAAGCAACCTCAAATTCAACCCAGAACTAGGTAGCATGACAGTGTTTCTCCTTAAACCTAATAATCCCTATTGCACAGCAAAGCACACTTCTTACATGAAATTCCAGAGCAGGATTCAGACTGTACTGGAACCCCACAAAGCTTTGTTCTCTGAAATGACACACTTGATCATATGACATTTTGTTATTTATTATGCATAGAATCTTGCAAACTGCACATTTGTGTTTTCTCTTTAACATCACTGGGAACATGCCTTTCACCTTGTTTCAAAGGCATTTTGATAATTTTTTTGTAAAAGTAATTTACTTACTTCCAAATGCATAAATAGTAAAATAAATAAATAAATAAATGGATGAATGAATGAATGAATAAATAAATAAATAAAAAGAGTGTGGTATTGGACTCATGTTTTTATATGGTAAACTGAATAGGTGGATCCATCTGCCACTTGGTGACAAATGAAGAAGAAGCCTGGTTAGTTTATTTATTTTGGGCTATGCTTTAAAGAATTCGGAATACCTGTTACTCTTTGATCACTCAAAACTAGAGTGAAGCTACACAGATATAGTGGAAGCCTTCAGCTGATTAACATAAAGGTAGGTTTGTATGCAACTTTGCCACATTGTGATCAATGAACTGTTTAAAACTGGGCAATATATCTCTGGGAAAATAAGAGAAAAACAACACTTTGAATTACATGTGTCAAAAAGTGTTTCCTTTTGTGAACCCCATAAGACAATTTTAAACATGGAAATAAACCTTGTTTCCATAAGGAACTCTGTTCTCTCCCACAGCTTCCTAGGAGAAGAATTTTTGTGTGTGTCTTTACAAAACTGACCTGGCAAAGGTGTTTGGGGTTTAACATATTTCAATTCCTTAAACAATACAATGTTAAGTCTTAAATTGTTTGGGCATGCCTAAATTAATTCCAGGAGTGAAATTATCTTGAGTTTAAGCTGCAGAGTAAAAGTCATGAGTTTTAAACTCTTGATGAAACCTTGAGCCTATCTCTTCTCCTTTTGAGTTTTTAGCCTTTGATCTAGATCAGCTTCCTGAAGTAATTGGGAAGACACCTCCAATTCAGCCCAATAATAGGTAGCACACAGGTATTTCTCTTTAACCAAATGATTCCTTTTGCCCAGTGAAGCACTATTCTGTCAAGGAAACTCCAGAGCAGGTTTTAGACTTTGCTGGAGTCCCACTACACTGTTCTCTGAAGTGACACAATTGATCACACAGCATTCTGTCATTTATTATGCATACAGCACTGTAACCTTCACGTTTGTGTTTTCTCTTTAGCACAACTGGGAATTTTAAGATTTTATTTCAGCTTGTTCAAAGGCAATTTTGCAATCTTCATTCTTTGTTAAAGTATTGTACTTCTTCCAAATACATAAACAAATGAAAAAAGTATGTTGTTAGACTAAATATGTTATACTTCAAACTCTATGAAAATTTGAATCCATCTGCCATCTGTCAGTTTTCAAATGAAGAAAAGATTGGTAATGTACAAAAATTGTTTTTCTCACTATCCTGTAAAATTACTGTGATATCTGCTTTGCCAGACTCATCTAGAGTGAAACTACACAGATAATGTGGAGGCCTTAATCATGTTAGTATCGGTGTAGGTTTGTAGACGACTTTTCCATTCTCCAGTGAATGCAATGATTATCACTGGGCAACATTTTCTTGGAGAAGAATAAAATTACTTTTCAAAACTTTATTTTTGTTAAAATTGCTTCCTATGTGAAACCCATGAAATAATATTAATAATCTAGCCCCAAGGATACAAAGCATGTTTTCATAAGGGACTGTGTTCTCACCTCATAACTTGCATAGAAAGAAGGACCTTCTCTTTGTTCTTTACAAAAATGTACTTAGCAGATTTGTTTAGAGTTTCACATGTTTTGATCTCTGAAACAATGCAATGTGTAGTCCTATATTCTATGGGCTTGCCTAATATAATTCAAGAATGAAATAAACTAGAGCCTTAAGCTACAGTTAAAAGGATTGAGTTTTTACCTATTCATGGAAACTTCAGTCTATCTTCATTCATTTTGACTCTCTTTGACCTAGATTCAATTTCCTGAGGCATTTAGGAAACAGCTTCCTATAAAGCACAGAAGAATGTAACACACTTGGTTTCCCCTCAAGCTTAATGATTTCTATTGCCCAGCAAAACACTCTTCTAGAAAGAGAAATTCAAAGCAGAATTTTTAACTTATCTGGAGTCCCACCACGTGGTATTCCTTGAGCTGACAAAAATGGTCATACCATATTCCATGATTATTATACCTAATGTCTACCATCATGCACATTTGTGTTTTCACTTAAATGCTACTGGGAACATCTAAGATTTTCTTCCAGTTTCAGTAAAAGGCAATTTGTCAATCACCATTTGTTGTGAAGTGTTGTACTTACTTCCAAATACATAAATAGATAAATAAATAGATAAGGGAAAAATGAGTGTGGTGTTAGACTTAGGATATAATTCAAACTGTTTCAATGGGTTGATACATCCTGTAAGTGGTAAATGCAGGAAAATCTTGTTAGTTTATTTATTTATTTTTGACTATACTTTAAAGAAATTCTGATAACCTCTGGGTCAATCTATTTTTATTCCTTCAGAGTTTTTCACCTTTGGCCAAGACTTAGCCTCCTAAGACAATTAGAAAACAGCCACCAATTCATCTCAGAAGTAGTTAGCCTATAGCATTTTCTCTTTAAATATTGCCAGCAGTAAACTCTACTATACAAACCATGTTTACATATGGGACTCTTTTCTCTTCTCACAACTTTGCTAGGAAATGGAACTTTACTTTCTGCTTTAAAAAAATATTAACTAGCAATTTGTTTGGGGTTTCACATTTTACCATTTGTTAAACAATGAAATGTGTAGTAATAAATACTATGGTTTTGCCTAAATTAATTCCATGAGTGAAATAATCAGCCGGGCTCGGTGGCTCAGCCTGTAATCCCATGCTTTGGGAGGCTGAAGTCTGGATTGCCTGAGCCCATGGGTTCAAGACCTGCCTGGGCAACTTGGCGAAACCTCATCTCCACAATAAATCAAAAATCAGCCAGGCATGATAGTGCATGCCTGTAGTTCCAGCTACTTGGAAGGCTGAGGCAGAAGGATCGCCGGAGCCCTGCAGGTTGAGGCTGCAGTGGCCAGGACCAGCCACTGCACTCCTGTCTGGGCAACAGAGTAAGATTTCAACTCAAAAAAAAGAAAAAGAAAGAATCAAAAGTCTTAACCTGCAGTTAGAGTAAAGGACATGAATTTTAACTTTTCTTGGAGCATTGAACCAATCTTCTTTTCTTGTATCTTTTTCACCTTTGACCTAAATTCAGCCTCCTAAGGTAATTAGGAAACAGCATCCAACTAAGTTTGGAAGTAAGTAACATGCAGGTGTTTCATCTTAATTGTAATGAGCTCAATTGCCTAGTGTAGTTCTTTTGTGGCACAGGAGGAAAACAGCATGTTTTAGATTTGCTTGAGTACAACCACATTCTATTCTCTGAACTAACACCAATCAGCACACCACATTCCTTTAAGTATTATGTCAAATGACTTCCATCATGCAGGCTTTTTTTTTTTTTTTAGCATCACTGGAAACATCTAAGGTTTTCTTTCAGTTTCCTTTAAAGTCAATTTGGAAATCTCCTTTCTTTGGTAAAGCAATTTAATTTCATCCAAATATATCAATAGTTAAATAAATAAATAAATAAGAAAATAAGATTGGTGTTAGACTCATTTTTTAATACAGCAAACTGTATGGGGGGTCACTCAGTCACTTGGTGACAAATGAAAGAAATACCTTGTTAGTTTATTTATTTATTTATTGCTATGTTTTAAAGAAATTCGAATATCTACTATGCCAAACTCTTACCTAAAGTGAGGTTACACAGATAATGTAGAGACCTTCAGCTGATTAGCATCAACATAGGTTTGTATGCAATTTTGTCACATTCCAATGCATGCACTGCTTACCACTGTGTAACACATTTCTTGGAAAGCAAGAGAAAATTTACGTTTTAAATTACATGTTGCTAAGATTCTTACTTTTGAAAAACCCCCAAATTAATTTTAACATTCCATCCCACCCCAGGATACAAATCATGTTTTCAAAAGGAGCTGTATTCTCTTCTCATAGCTTCCCAAGCAATAAGAATTTTTTTGTACTTTTGCAAAACTGACCCAACAATGTTGTTTGAATTTTCACATATTTTAATTCCTTAAGCAATATAATGTGTAGTGCTAAATTATTTGGGCTTGCCTAAGTTAATTCCAGAAGTGGAATTATCTTGCACTTTAAACTGCAGTCAGAATAAAGGGCATGAATGTTTAACACTTGATGAAACCTTGAACCTATCACTTCTTCTGAGTCTTTAATCTTTGACCTAGATCAGTTTCCTGTGGTAATTAGGAAGCAGCCGTCAACTCATCCCAGAAATAGGTAACATGCAGGTGTTTCTCCTTAAGCTTAATGCTCCTTGTTGCACAGCAAAGCACTCTTCTGATAAAGGAATTCAAGAGCAGGTTTCAGACTTTCTGGAGTTCCACATACTTTGTCCTCTGAACTGACACAATTGCTCACACAATAGTTCATCATTTCTTATGCATAGTGTCCTCCAACCTGCACATTTGTGTTTTTTCTTTAACATTACTGGGAACATGTAAGAATTTTTTTCACTTTGTGTCAAAAGTATTTTGATAATCTTTTTCCTTTGAAAATTAATTTACTTACTTCAAAATACATAAAGAGTAAATTAAATAAATGAACAAATAAATAAATACATAAGTAAATGAAAAAATAGTGTGATGTTGGACTCACTTTTCCATAGGGTAAACTGTTTGAATGGGTGGGTCCATCTGTCACTTGTTGGTGACAAATTAAGGAGAAACATAGTTAATTTATTTTTGTTGCTATTCTTTTAATAATTTTGAATGCCTATTATGCCTAGAGCACTCTTAACTAGAGTGAAGCCACAAAGATATGGTGGAAGCCTTCAACTTATTAGCATTAATGTAGTTTCATATACAACATTGCCGTATTGTGAAGAATGCACTGTTTACAATTGGGCAATATGTCTTTGTTAAAGAAAAAAAACATTTCAAATTATAAGTTGCTAAACCTGCTTCCTTTGTGAATTGCATGAAAAAATTTTAATATTCTGTCTTTTCCCAGGATGGAAACCATGGTTTCCTAAAGGACTGTTCTCTCCTCATAGCTTTCTATCTCCTCATAGTTCCTCATCGTTTCCTATGGAGAAAGATTTCCTTTCTACCTTTTCAAAGGCTGACCTAGCAACATATTTCAATTCCTTAAAGAATGCAGTGTGTAGTCTTAAATTATTTCTGCTTGTCTAACTTAATTCCAAGAATGAAATTATCTTGGGCTTTAAGCTGCAGTCAGTGTAAAGGGTATGAAGTTTTAACTTTTATGAAGCCTTGAGCCTATCTCCTCTCCTTCTGAGTTTTTAACGTTTGACCTATATCAGCCTCCTGAGGTAATTTGTAAGCAACCTCAATTCAGTCTGGAAATAGGTAGCACCCAGGTGTTTCTCCTTAAGCCAAATTATCTCTTTATCCAGTGAAGCACTCTTCTGACAAGGAAACCCCAGAGCAGATTTCAGATTTTTCTGGAGTCCACTACACTTTATTCTCTGAGCTGACACAATTGATCACAGAGCATCCTGTCATTTATTATGTATACATCACTACAACCTGCACGTTTGTGTTTTTAACATCACTGAGAACTTCTGTTTTCTTTCTGCTTGCTTCAAAGGCAGTTTGGCAATCTCCATTCTTTGTTAAAGTGTTGTACTATTTCCAAATTACATAAATAAATTTTAAAAGAGTATGGTGTTAGACTAAATAGGTTACACTTCAAACTCTAGGAATGGATGGATGCCTCTGCCACCAGTCAGTATTTAAATGAAGAAAAGCATGGTTAATTATTTTTTCCATGCTATCTTATAAAATTATTGTGATATTTGCTTTGCAAAACTCTTATTTATAGTGAAGCTACATAGATAATGTGGATACCTTAAGCATGTTAGTATCAACATAAGTTGTAAGCAACTTTCCCATTCTCCAGAGAATGCACTGGTTGCCACTGGGCAACACATTTCTAGGACAAGAAGAGAAAAACTACATTTTAACTTGTTTCCTAAAATTGCTTCCTATGTGAACCTCATAAAAGGATCTTAACAATCTAGCCCCAAGGAAAAAAGGTATGTTTCCATAAGGGACTGTGTTCTCTTCTCATACCTTGTATAGAAAGAAGGGCTTTCTCTTTGTACATTTACAAAAATGGAATCAGTGGACTTGTTTGAGATTTCACATATTATATCTCTGAAACAATGCAATGTGTGTAACTGAATTCTATGAGCTTGCCTTATGTAATTCTGGAATAAAGTAAGCTAGAACCTAAAGCTGAAGTTTGAGTTTTTAACTATTCATGGAGTCTTCAACCTATCTATGTTTACTCTGAGTCTTTGACCTTTGACCTAGATTCCGTTTTCTGAGGCATTTAAAAAAACAGTCTCCAATTAAGAACAGATGAATGTAACACAGTGGGTTTCCCCTCAAGCCTAATGATCTCTAATGCCCAGCAGAACACTTTTCTAGCAAAGAAATCCAGAACAGGTTTTTGACTTGTCTGTAGTCCCACCACATTGTATTTCCTGAGATGACAAAATTAATCACACCATTTTTCTTGATTATCTGCCAACATGCACATTTGAGTTTTCACTTAAATGCCCATGGGGATATCTAAGGTTTTCTTCCAGCTTCAGTCAGTCAAAGGCAGTTTGGCAATCTTCACTGGTTGTGAAAGTGTCGTACTTACTTCCAAATACATAAATAGATTTTTAAAAATAGATAAAGGAAAAATGAGTGTGGTGATAGACTAAGTAGGCTATAATCAAACTGTTTCAATGGGTGCATCCAGTCTGTCAGTGGTAAAAGCAGAAAAATTTGGTTAGTTTATGCATTTATTTTTGACTATGATTTAAAGAAACATTGATATTGTCTTGGCCAATCTATTTTCATTCCTTCACAGTTTTTTACCTTTAGCCAAGACTCACCCACCAGAGGCAATTAGGAAACAGCCTCCAATTCATCCCAGAAGTAGTCAGCACACAGGTGTTTCTCCTTAATACTAATTGCTATATATTGCCAGTGGTGCACTGTATTATGCAAACCATGTTTCCATATGGGACTCTCTTCTTTCCTCATAGCCTTTCTAGAAAAATGAACTTTTCTTCTTACTTTTTACATCATTAACAAGAGTACCTACATAATCAATGTTTGTGTATCTAACCCTGAATTGTACCCCACATATTTATAATTTAAAAAAATTTTTCTTTAATTGACCAAGCAACTTTGTTTCTGGCTTTGCATATTTCCATCTATGAAACAATGCAATGTGTAGTCATAAATACTATGGTTTTGCCTAAATTAATTCCATGAGTGAAATAAAAGCCTTAATCTGCAGTTAGAGTAAAGGGCATGAGTGTTAACTCTTCTTAGAGCCTTGAGCCAGTCTTCTTTCCTTCTGTCTTTTTCACCTTTGAATTGATTCACATTCTGAGGTAATTAGGAAACAGCCTCCAACTAAACTCAGAAGTAGGTAAGGCACAGGTGATTCTTTTTAAACCTAATGAACTCAGTTTCCTAGCATAGTTTCTTTATGGCATGGGAACTCAACAGCATGTTTTAGATTTTGCTTGAGTCCAAGCACTCTTTATTCTCTAAACAGGCACCGATTATCACACAAAATTCCATTAAGTATTATGCCAAAAGACTTCCAACACACATGTTTCTGTTTTCTCTTTAATGTCACTGGGGATATCTAAGGTTCTTTCAGATTCCATCAAAGAGAATTTGGCAATCTCCTTTTTTAAAATCAATTTAATCACTTCCAAATATGTAAATAGTTAAATAGATAAAAGATAAAGAGAGTGGTGTTACATCATTTGTTCGTATGGCAATCTGTTTGAATATGTGAATTCATCTACTACTTGGTGACAAATGTAGGAAAAAACCTGGTTAATTTATTTCTTTTTTGTTGCACTTAAAGAATTCTGAATACTGCTATGCCTAGACTACTCTTAACTAGAGTGAAGCTACAGAGATTTAGTGGAGGTCATCAGCTGATTAGCATCAACATGAATTTGCATGCAAATTTGCCACCCTTTGATGAATGCAGTGTTTACCACTGGGCAAATGTTTCTGGCAAATGAAGAGAAAAAAATGTTTTAAATTGCTTGTTGCTAAAAGTGCTTCCTTTTGTGTACTCCATGAAATAACTTTAACATTCTATTCCTTCCCAGGATACAAACCACATTTTCATAAGTGACTGGGTTCTCTCCTCATAGCTTCCCTAGGGAGAGGGATTTTTTTTTTTTGTACTTTTACAAAGACTAATCTAGTAATGTTGTCTGGGATTTCACATATTTTAATTCCTTAAACAACATAATGTGTAGTCTTAAATTATTTGGTCTTGCATACATTTTTATTCCTGAAGTAAAATTATCTTGGACTTTAAGCTGCAGTTTGAATAAAGGGCATGTATTTACTCTTTGTGAAGACTTAAGCCTATTTTCTCTCCTTCCGAAGTTATAACTTCAAACTGGATTAGACTCCTCAGGTAAATAGAAAACAGCCTCTAATTCAGCCCCAAAACAGGTAGCACACAGGTGTTTCTCCTTAAGCCTAAGTTAAATTAAGCCTCTGTTGCAAAGCAAAGCTCTCTTCTGACAAGAAAACTCCAGAGCAGGTTTCAGACTTTGCTGGAGTTCCACAAAACTTTGCTCTCTGAACTGACACAATTGATTACACAACATTCATTTATTTATTGTGCATAGAGTCTTGCAACCTGTGCTCTTGTGTTTTTTATTTAAGGTCATTAGGAACATGTAAGGGTTCCTTTCACCTTGATTCAACGAATATTTGCAATCTTTTTTCTTTGTAAAAGTAATTTACTTACTTCCAAATGTATAAAGAAGTAAAATATAAAATAATAACAAAGATATGAAAAAGAGTGTGCTGTTTGACTCATTTGTTTACATGGGAAAACAATTGAGTGGGTAAATCCATCTGCTACTTGGTGACAAATGAAGGTAAAACCTTGTTGGTTAATTTATTTCTTTCCTTCTTCTGTTTTAAAAATTCTGAATATCAACTATGCCTAGAGCACTCTTAACTAGTATGAAGTTACACAGATATAGTGGAGGCCTTCAGCTAATTATCATCAATGTAGTTTGTAGGCAATTTTGCCAATTTCCAATGAATGCATATTTCCATTTCTTAGACAATGCAGTGTGCAGTTTTAAGTATTTTGGCTGACCTAAATTAATTCCAGGAGTAAAGTTATCTTGGCCCTCAGTCTGCAGTTAGAGTCTGGGGCATAAGGTTTTAATTTTTCGTGAAGTCTTGAGCCTATATCATCTTCTTTTGAGTTTTTAACCTTTGACCTCAATCACCTCCTGAGTTAATTAGGAAACCACCTCAAATTCAGTCAAGAAATAAGTAGAACATAAGTGTTTTACCTTAGGCCTAACAGTTGCTGTTGTCCTGCAAATCACTTTGCTGACCAGGGACAGACCATGTTTCAGACTTTGCTGGAGTCCTAGTTTGATTTGTTCTCTGAATTAACACAATTAATCATACAATATTTGTCATTTCTTATGCATAGAGTACTGCAACCTACACATTTGTGTTTTCTCTTTAACATCACTGGGAACATTTAAAGTTTTCTTTCAGCTTGTTCAAAGTTAATTTGGTAATTTTCATTTTTATTAAAGTGTTGTACTACTTCCAAATAGATAAATGAAATGAATAAATAAATAAATAAAATTGAATGTGGTGTTAGAATAAATAGGTTAAACTTCAAACTATATGAATGGGTGGATCCAAATGCCACATGATGATTTTCAAAAGAAGGAAAAGTTGTTTAGCTTAATTTTATTTTCTTTTGTTATCCTCACTATCATGTAAAACTATCATGATATATGTTTTGCCAAATTTTTATGTAGAATGAAGCTACCCAGATAATGTGGAGCCTTAAGAATGTTACTATCAATGTAGGTTTGTAAGTGACCTTTCCATTCTCCTATGTATGCACTGATTACTATTGGGCAACACAATTTTGGGACAAGAAGAGAAAACTGATGTTCAAACTTGCTTGTTGTTAAAATTGCTTCCTATGTGAACCCTATGAAAGTATCATAACATTCTAGCCCAAAGGATAAAAAGCATGTTTCCATAAGAAACTATATTCCTCCTCATAACTTTCATACAAAGAAGGCTCTTCCCTTTTTACTTTTGCAAAAATGGACTTGGGGAATTTATTTGGGGTTTCACATATTTCAATTTCTGAAACAATGCAGTATGTAGTCTTAAATACTATGGGCTTGCCAAACATAATTCAGTAATAAAATAAAATTGTCTTAAACTGCAGTTAAAGGACTGGAGTTTTTAACTATTCATGGAGCCTTTAGCCTATCTTCATTCATTCTGACTCTGACCTTTGACCAGATTCAGTTTTCTGAGGCATTTAGGAAATAGCCTCTAATTAAGCACTAAAAGAATGTAACATGCTGGGTTTCCCCTTAACCCTAATGATCTCTATTGCCCAACAAATTACTCTTGTAGCAAGATAAATCCAGAGCAGGATTTTTGACTTAGCAGGAGTTCCATCACGTTGTATTCCCTGAGCTGACAAAATTGATTACACTATATTCCATGATTATTATGCCTAGTGTCTGCCAATATGCACGTTTGTGTTTTTACTTAAACACCACTGGTAAAATCTAGGATTTTTTTTTCCAGCTTCAGTCAAAGACAATTTGGCAATCTCCTTCACTGTGAATTTGCTGTACTTACTTCCAGATACATAAATACATAAAAAAACACATAAGGAAAAAAATGAGTGTGCTGTTAGACTCAATAAGATATAATTCTGTCTGCTTCAATGCATGCATTCATCCTTTCAGTGGCAAATGCAGGAAAATCTGTTTAGTGTATTTATTTATTTTTGACTACTCTTTAAAGAAACTTTATTGTCTTCTTGGCCAATCCATTTTCATTCCTTCAGAGTTTTTCACCTTTGGCCAAGACTCAGTCTCCTGAGGCAATTAGGAAACAGCTTCCAATTCATCCCAGGAGTAGTTAGCACACAAGTGTTTCACCTAAAGCCTAATGGTCTTAATTGTCTAGTGTAGTGCTTTTGTGACAAGGGAACACAAGAGCATGTTTTAGACTTTGCTTGAGTCTAGCCACACTTTGTTCTCTGAATTGGCACCAATTATACCCCACATTTCGTTAAGTATCATGCCAAAAGACTTCCAACATTCAGGTTTTTGCTTTCTCTTTAATGTCATTGGGAACATGTAAGATTTTTCTCCTGCATCCTTCAAAGGCAATTTTTCAGTCTTGTTCTTTGTAAAATAAATGTATTTACTTCCAAATTTTTAAATAGATAAATAAACACATAAGGAAAAATGAGTGTGCTTTTAGAACCAGTAGGCTATAATTCAGACTGCTTCAATGGTGGCGTGAATGTATCCTATAGGTGGTAAATGCAAAAAAAAATTGGTTAGTTTATTTACTTATTTTTGCCTATGCTTTAAAAGACTCTGACTTTTTTTACCAATATTTTTCGTCCTTTCACAGCTTTTCACCTTTGACCAAGATGTATCCCGCTGAGGCAATTAGGAAACAGCCTCCAATTCAGCCCAGAAGAGGTTAGCACATAGGTGTTTCTCCTTAACACCAAAGACATAAATTGCCAGCAGCAAACTCTACTATACAAACCATGTTTCCATAAGAGACTGTCTTCTCTCCTCACAGATTTTCTAGGAAAAGGAACTTTTCTTTCTACTTTAAAAAAATTGACTTAACAACTTTGGGGTTTCACATATCTCCATCCATGAAACAATGCAATGTATAGTCAAAAATACTATGGTTTGCCTAAATTAATTCCATGAGTGAAATTATCTAGACTTCAGCTGCAGTTTGAGAAAAGGTCATGAGTTTTTAACTCTTCTTGGAACCTTGAGCCAATCTTTTTCCTTCTTTTTCACCTTTGACCTAGATTTAGCCTCCTGAGGAAATTAGGACACAGCTTCTAACTAAGCCCTGAAGCAGGAAACACACAGGTATTTCTTCTTAGGCCTAATGAGCTCAATTACCTAGTGCAGTTCTTTCATGGCACAGGATCTCAAGAGCATGTTTTAGACTTTGCTTGAGTTCAAGCACACTTTTTTCTCTGAACTGGCACCAATTATCACACCACATTTCTTTAACCATTATGCCAAAAGACTTCTAACATGCAGGTTTGTTTTCTCTGTTACATCTCTGGGAACATCTATGATTTTCTTTCAGTTTCCTTCTAAGGCAATTTGGCAATTTCCTTTCTTTGTAAAAACAATTCATTTACTTCCAAATACATAAACTCTTAAATAAACAGAAAAGAAAATGGTGTTAAACTTATGTGCTTATACAGCAAACTGTTTTGGTGGATCCATCTGCCAGTTGATGACAAAGTATAAACTTGGTTTACTTACTTATTTTTTGCTATGCTTCAAAGATTTCCAAATACCTGCTAAGCCAAGTTCTTACCTAGAACGAAGCTACACAGATAGTGTGGAGGCCTTTGATGATTAGTGTCAACATAGGTTTGTAAGCGACTTTGATGTGGGGTCAGAGTGATTCATGGCACCGACACACAATTTACCAAGAGAGAGGTTTATTAGCCAGGTTTGACTGGCCAGGGCCACCCACCAGACTCACAGATCTCTAGGCAAGGGCCCCACACTGCCACAGGGGCCTTTCTTAGATAGGCGAAAGCCCACCTAATCCACAGGGCCGTTATAATTCACATTCAAACAACACAAAGCCTGCCAGAAGGGGGCTTTGCCAACCACAATTCGAACAGAGAAAAGCCCACCAGAATTTGGAAGGGGATTATTGTACAACACTCACACACTGCCAGCAGGGGTTACAGAAGCAGAAAAAGCTAGTTAACTTATCTAACATAGCCACTTGGGGCTTCCAAGTAGGGCGTTCTTTCCAGGGTTTCTAAGAATTACTAAGTTTTAGGGGAGAGGTCAGAGCACACAATTTCAGCATACTTAATATATGAGGTTATAGTTTCATTACATTTCACGTAATTCATCACACTTAATATATAAGGTTTCACACAGATTCCACACAATTCATCACCTCTTACATTTCCCCCCTTTGAGTTGTTCCTAGAGTTAAATCGTTGACTCTCCATTTAGGGGCCTGGCTTAGGTTCTTCATATCATTAGGTTTGTGGGAGTTAGCCTGTGCTTTATGTAATTTAGAATGCTTTTAATTAGGAACAGCCCTACGGTCACACATATTAGAACTAAGAGCAGAGGTTCTGCGATGGCTGAGATGAAGGTTGTGAGCCAGAGAGACCAGGAAAATAAAGATTGATACCAGTTTTCTGAGACCTGTATATTTGACTTTCTATGTTTAATACTTTCTCTGACTAGGGCAGGAGTTTCTCGGATTATTCCTGATTTGTTGGCATAAAAGCAACAGGTCTTCCCTAGTGCCATGCATAGTCCTCCTTCTTTCATGAAGAGGAGGTCCAGTCCCCTTCTATATTGGAGCGTTACTTCAGCCAACGAGTCTACCTGTTATTCTAGTTGGGATATGCTAGTTTTAAGATTTTGGAGATTTGTGCTAACATGTATGCTTAGTTCTTTAAGATTTTGGCTTCCTACAGTTAGGGCTGCTGCACCTAAAGCCGTTGATCCTGAAATTCCTAACCCTACAAGGAGCGGCACCAAGACGGGGACTCATTCAGTCTGGGTAGGGGTTAGGAGTTCAGGTTGCTCCTGCCCTGCAGGCCCTTCAACAATATATAACTTGGGTAATATGTGTACTAAAATGCAAAGTTCTGAACTGTCTTAGAGGAGCTCTATGGCAACACACGGAGTTATGCCTCGTGTGCAGGCAAACCAGATAGTGGGGGTGCGACAGCCATACAGAGGCTCCCAGGAGTGCTAAACTGGGAGACATTTATTCTAGTAGAGGCCGTGCAGGCTTCTTGGTATGGGGAGATTTCTATATTATAGGATGAAGTATGAATGCAGGTTCCTTGGCCTTGGAGATCTCCTGAGGTGAGAGCCGGATTTTTGCCCCAAGGACATAATTCCCAAAACTGGTCAGCGGTATAGTTGAGAATGCGTATGTGCTTCTCAGTATTACCTATTGAGGAATTGACAGCTAATCCTACATAATACGGGGGACAGGGTTCTAGGTATAACCAACAGTCCCTTGCCAAGTCAGGGCATGTAGCATTAGCAAGCTGGTGAACTGCTGACAACATGGGAAGGAAGTGACATACAGTTCCAGGTAGGACAATGGGGAGAGCAACATTTGGCTTTCTAGGTTTTGGAGTAATTATAGCCACCTGGGTAGAACTGGCTGACTTGGATTTTTTCTGAGTGGGTTTGGAAGCCTGTAGCATTGGCAGGAAGAAATTACGGTTAGGACCCACAGGGGGTATTGACATGGAGTATAACCTTTTTCTGTATAGTGAATCTCATTCTAGGATCCACTGCCAAAACATCCAATCTGAATCACCATGTTTTCCCTGACTGCCATTTGTCCCATTGCAGAACAGTAATTTTTAGTAAATTGCAAGTTCTAATTTGCTTGCAAGGGGAAACAGGCTTCTGTTTATGAAGGCTTATGTAAAGGTCCTTGTTAGTTCCCCAGGTGGCTATAGTTACACAGCCACATGGTGCACAGTGGAAATTTTGTGATTGGTGGTAGCAGTCGGGTCAAGCAGTCGGGCAGGCATAGAATTTTCACTTTGTAAGCTGTGTTTCTGCTTCTAAATTGTTAGCACTACATCCCCATGTTAAACTAGGCCACAATTCACAAAGGTCAAAGTTAAAGACTGGTTGCCCATTTCCATAATAAGAAGAGATTACAGTTCTAGTTTCAGCATTTGTTAGGTCCCAGGAATATTTTCCTGGGGCATAGTGATGAGCTTCATAATGGGGAAGGTTTAAAAGAATAAGGAGGGCTACGGGCCTCCCTGAGAGGGCAAGACACAGTTGCCTCCAGTTACACGATGGACCTAGGGAATCAGGGCCCATGAAAGTCTTATCTTTAGTGGGTCTTCTCCAGTGGCTGGCTTGATGATCTTCCATCTCATCGGTGGTTTCTCACTGGTATTGGTGGGGGGTTCTGGCCTTCTGTAGTTGGGAATGATGGATCCAGGGACGGACACCGCTGACCTTCACCACCGTTGAGGTAGTCATGATTACTACATGTGGGCCTTTCCATCTTGGGGTTAGAGCCTTGGTTTTGTGCCGTTTGACCCATACTTGGTCTCCGGGTTGGTATGGGTGAAGATTTACCTGGCCCAGTTCCTGGAAGGTGGCTCGCATGGTCTCAGTCACTGAGTTTTGTACTTTTTGAAGTGCCTGTAGTGACTGAAGTAAATTACGGTTAGACAGTTCTAGCACTTTTTCTAAGCCTACTGTTGGAAGTAGCAGTGGGGGCCACCTGAAAAGGATTTCAAAGGGGCTTAGGCCCTTGATGTAGGGGGTACATCTTGCTCTTAGAAGGGCATAGGGAAGGAGCATCACCCATCCCTCACCGGTCTCTATGGTTAATTTGGTTAAGGTCTCCTTAAGTGTTTGATTCATTCTTTCTCCCTGTCCTGAACTTTGAAGATGATAAGCACAGTGTAATTTCCAATTTATCCCCAGAGCCTTTGCTATACCTTCTGTAAATTTGGAGACAAAGGCCGGACCTTTATCTGATCCTATTGAGATAGGGAGACCATATCTCGGGATGATGTCATTTAAAAGCTTTTTAACTGTTACAGATGCAGTTTCCAGTTTTGTAGAAAATGCTTCAACCCATCCCAAGAAAGTATCTACCAAGACTAACAAGTATTTATATCCATATTGCCCTGGTCTTACCTCTGTAAAATTTATTTCCCAATGTCTCCCAGGGGTTAATCCCCAGTGTCGGGCACCTTGGGTGGATACACTGACCTTAGTGACATTAGTCTGCTGGCAGGGTATGCAGCTTTGAACGGGTTTTTGGGCTAGCTGGTCCAGGTGGAGCAAGTAGAACTCCATTCTTATAAGTTGAATTAGTTTGGTTTTTCCCAGATGAGGGCCTCTGTGAAGTTGCTGTAAGAGCTTGCATCCCAGGGTTGGGGAGCTGTATCCATCCATGTGGCTTCGCGGCACGCTCAGTTTTTGTGCCACACAGAAATCTTCCTCTTTGTAAACTGGTGGCTCATATAGTACCGGGGAAGGAAGTATCAGCAGGCAGACAGCATGGCAGTGGGCCACCTCTTTGGCTGTTTGGTCCACTTTCCTGTTGCCAACCACCTCATTTGAGTCCCACTGCTGGTGGCCTGGGCAGTGTATAACAGCCACCTTTGTTGGAGACCAAACTGCCACCAAGAGGTTTAGAATTTTCTCCCTGTTTTTTATAGTTTTCCCTTCAGTGGTAAGCAATCCCCTTTCCTTGTAGATTGTTCCATGTACATGCACAGTTGCAAAGGCATACCTGCTATCAGTATAAATGTCAACAGTTTTTCCTACGCCTGCTTTTAGGGCTTCAGTTAAGGCGATTAATTCTGCATTTTTGAGCTGAGGTCCCTTGGGGAAGGGGTTTGGCCCATATTGTGTCCTGTAGCATTACCACCGCTGACCCCGCATACCTGGTTCCATTCTCCATAAAGCTACTACCGTCGATGTAGAGGGTTAAGTCCAGTTCTGGTCACAGAACATCCGTTAGGTCTGGGCACGGCTTCTGGAGGAACTCAGTTAGCTTGATGCAGTCATGGGTGCCACATGTCCCCACTGGCAGCAAGGTGCAAGGTTTAGACTGGCAGTACACTGGAACCTAATGCGTGACTGGTTGAGGAGTAAAGTCTGATAATGGGTGAGTCGGGCATTGGAAATTCATTTAGCTGGGGCCCCTCAGAGAAGGATTTCTATTGCATGTGTGGCTGTGATAGTTAGGTCCTGTCCTAGTGTTAACTTGTCTGAGTCTTTTATTAGCATAGCCACAGCTGCAATGCTTTGTAGGCAGGCTGGCCATCCTGCTGCAACTGGGTCTAGTTTCTTTGATAAGTATGCCACTGGCCTATCCAAGGCCCAAGTTTTTGGGTTAGGACTCCCTGGGCAACTCTCTGGTTCTCATCTACAAAGAGGTGGAAAGGCTTTTCGAGATCTGGTAAGGCCAATGTTGGAGCTGAAATTAAGGCTTTCTTTAAGGTTTGGAAGGCTTTCTCCCCCTCTGGGGTCCATTGGAATTCTTTTTCTGGGCCCTTAGTGAGCTCATATAAGGGCTTAGCAATTTCAGTGAATTGCAGAATCCAAAACCTGCAGTATCCTGCTGCTCCCAGGAATTCCCTGACCTGTTTTTTTGTTCCTGGGACCAGGATGTTGACCACAGCCCAGACATGCTGATTTAATAGAGCCCTCTTACCTCCCTGAAAGATGTACCCAACGTAGGTAGCTGCAGTAGTGCAGAGCTGGGCTTTCTTTGCTGACACTCAGCACCCCAGCATTTCCAATTCCCTCAGGAGGTCTCTGGTGGCCCGTAGACAGTCTTCATTTGTCTTGGCAGCACTGAGCAGGTTATCTACATACTGCGACATGGTTACCTGAGGGTTGCTCCTCCAGAAGAACAGCAGGTCTTCTTGGAGAGCTTCATTGAACAGTGTGGGAGAGTTCTTAAATTCTTGTGGGAGCTGTGACCACATGAACTGGCCATGTTGTCCCATCTCTGGATATGTCCATTCAAAGGCAAACAGGAGTTGGCTCTGTTTGGCCAACCGGATGCTGAAAAAGGTATCTTTGAGATCTAAAACAGTGTAGACCTGTCGCTCAGAAGAAAGCTCAACTAAGAGAGTGTACAGATTTGGGACTGTTGGGTCGATGTCCTCCACTCGTTTGTTGACTTACCAGAGGTCCTGCACTGGACGATATCCCCCCATACCAGCCTTTCTTACTGGGAGCTACGGCGTGTTCCAAGGTGATTGAAAGGGCACCAGAATACTGGCCTCCCAGAGGTGGCAGATATGCCTAGTTATGCCTTTTTGTGCTTCTTGGGATATAGGGTACTGACGAACCCTGATGGGGCTTGCCTGACTTTTTAGTTGCACCACCATTGGGGGGCAGTGACTTGCCAGCCCCGGTGGGTTAGTTTCAGCCCAGACACTGGGGAGCTCATGCCATAGCTGGGTTAGGAGCTCTGAGTCCAGCTTAGGTGGCAGAGGTGGCTTACCTTCTGCCAACAGATACTTGTCTCAGAGAGGCACTGTTACAAGGATCTTGGTTGGTTCTTTTAAATCCACTGTTGCTGTAGTTTCCTGAAACCCTATATTTGCTTTGAGTTTATGCAGAAGGTCTCACCCCAAGAGTGGGTATGGGCAGTCAGGTATTACCAGGAATGAGTGAGTTACTTCTCCTTTTCCTAGATTCATAGTTCTTCAGTGGTCCAAGGGTATAGGTGAGTCCCAGTTGCTCCCTGTACCAGAGTATACTTATTTTGGAGAGGACCATTATATTTCTTGAGAACTGAATGCTCTGCCCCCGTGTCCACCAAGAAATGGACAGGGTTACCCCCTACCATAAGTTTGGCCCTGGGCTCCAGGCGGGTATTAATAGACCCTCAGTCCTGTCAGTCAGATCCTAACTGGAGCACTGGAGTTGGTTGCTGTGGTTCTGAGGTAGGGGGACATTTTCTTGGCCTGTTTGGGCAGTCCTTTTTCCAATGTCCCCTTTTCTTGCAAAAGGTGCAGTGGTCCTTGCCTAAGAGAATTTTTCTTCCTGTACCCTTTCCTCCACATTCCCCTGTCCACTGTGTTGGCTGAGTCCCTTCCAAAGCTGTAACCATTACTTTAGCTAGTTTCTTTGCCTATCTTCAGAAGAATCTCTGCTATTATAAACCTTTTGGGCTACCTCGGTTAATTCTGACAAACTTTTTCCTTCAAATCCTTCAATTTTCTGCAGGTTCAGAAGCTTCAGAAGCCTCCGTGAGGTACTCCAGAAAAGTGGTGGGAGATTCCTGTGTCCCTGAGTAATCTTGCTTACCTTAGACAGATTTGTAGGGTGCTTTGCGGCAGCCCAGAGACCCCCCATTAGAGTCCAGTGGTAGGTGGTGAGACACTCCCTACTGCAATCAGTGTTGGGGTCCCAGTCCAGCCTGTCAGAGGGGAAGATACGCTCCAGACATGCATGCTCAGCCAGTCGGCCATCAGGTCCCAGGATTAGCTTTCTTGCCTCCTGCCAAATTCGCTCCCTCTCTTCCACAATGAAGAGGACCTGGAGAAGCTGCTGGCAGTCATCCCATGTAGGCTGGTGCATATAGAAAATAGTTTCTAAGAGAGAAATAAGGCTTTGGGGTCTTTCAGCAAATGGCGGATTTTGTTGCTTCCAATTGTACAAATCACTGATAGAGAAAGAGACATAGACCATGAAAGGTTGGGCTCCCATCCCTCCACATTCACCCCTACGGCTTGGTGCAGAGGGAGGATGACCGGGGTTTCCCCCGAGGTCCTGTAGGTTGAGTCCGGACTTGTTGGCTGGTGGGGGGCTGTTGGGCCCTCCACGGGAGGTAGAGGGAAGTGGGGTAGAGGGACTGGTAAGAGGAACCATTCCTAGTATGTGCTGGAATAAAGATTTCTTATTCTTCCTGTCCCTGTCCTGCTGCAGGATATGGTGGTGCAGTCTCATCATCCTTCAGCGGAGGTGGGAGGACTGGAAGCTTAGCTTTAGTAGTTTCCTGTAAGGCTAAAACATGAAGAGGGTTAGATTCAGCCTTGATGAAGCCTCCATGATGGCTGCTGTAGGATGAGGTAGTACCAAGCAGTGATGTATAGGATCTGGTCTGGGTGGCATTGGTAGATGATCCGTTGAACTCTCTCTATTGCTGAGGGGTTAAAATTTCCTTCTGATGGCCAATTACTGTTTGCAAGATTTGGCCATTCAGAAGAACAGAGAGTAATCAGCTTATCCCTAAATACCTGGTCTCCTGTTTGCTGCACAGCATTTTGGAAATCTTTAAAATGATGCAAGACCAGTTCTAGGAGGGTTTCTCGCTGAAAGCCTACATTAACAACAAGAAGAGCATAGAAGACATGACAGTTATGAACACAAAGCATAACGAGACAAAGACAAGGACCGCCCTGATTGCCCAAGGGCAGACCCCAAACAGGGGACCCTGGTGATGTCTCACCAGGACCCTGGACTCAGGAAGTAACACTGCGTCCAGCTTTCCTGGAAGTCCAAACAGATGTGCCCACATACAGAACAGGAACCTGTCTTACCTCTCTCAGGACTCCAGAGGCATTGTTAGTCTCCCAGGGATGGTGAACACTGAGCCCACCCGGTAGTTGGCTGCCTGAGAGTCCATTCCAGGACCATCCTACAGCCAACTGCTCCAGTGCTAATGAACGTCATGAGTCTACAGGCTAGCAGGGTCACAAGGCCAATCGGCATAAAGGACTGTGTCAAGCACTCGCTTCCTGGCCAGCACACCAAAAGATATGGGGTCCGAGCATTTGATTCACAGCACTGACACACAATTTACCAAGAGAGAGGTTTATTACCAAGGTTCGACTTGCCAGGGCCACCCACCAGACTCACAGATCTCTAGGTGAGAGCCCCACACTGTGACAGGGGCCTTTCTTAAATAGGCAAAAGCCCACCTAATCCACAGGGCCATTATAATTCAAATTCAAACAACACAAAGCCCGTCAGGAGAGGGGCTTGCCTGCCGCAATTCAAACAGAGAAAAGCCCACCAGAATTTGGAAGGAGGTTATCGCACAACACTCATACACTGCCAGCAGGGGCTACAGAAGCAGAAAAATCCGGTTAACTTATCTAACATAGCAACTTGTGGCTTCCAAGTAGGGCATTCTTTCCAGGGTTTCCAGGAATTACTAAGTTTTAGGGGAGAGGTCACAGCACACAGTTTTAGCATACTTAATATATGAGGTTATAGTTTCATTACATTTCACATAATTCATCACACTTAATATATAAGACTTCACACAGGTTCCATACAATTCATCACCTCTTACAACTTTCCCACATTCCAAGGAATGCACTCTTTTCCACTGGACAACATGTCTCTGGGAAAGAAAGAGAAAAACATTTTAAATTATATGTTGCTAAAAGTGCTTCCTCTTGTGTATCCCATGAAATGATTCTAACTTTCTATCTCCCAGGATACAAACCATTTTCCCATAAGGGTCTGTGTTCTCTCCTCATATCGTGTAGGAAGAAGGATTTGTTTTTACTTATACAAAAACTGGCTGAGAAAAGTTGTTTGGAGCTTCACGTATTTTAATTCCTTAAATAATGCAATGCATAGTCTTAAATTATTTGGGCTTGCCTAAATTAATTCCAGGGGTGAAATTATCTTGGGCATTAAGCTGCAGTCAGAGGAAAAAACATAAGTTTTTGACTCTTCATGATGCCTTTAGCGTATGTCCTCTCCTTCTGAGATTTTACCCTTTGACTTAGATCATCCTCCCGAGGTAATTAGAAAGCAGCTTCCAATGTAACCCAGGAATAGGTAGCCCACAAGTGTTCCTCCTTAAGACTAATGATCCACGTTGCCCAAAAAAGCACTTTTCTGACAAGGTAATTCCAGAGCAGGTTTCTATAAACTGACACAATTGATAACACAGCAATTCATTATTTATTGTGCACAGAGTCCTGCAACCTGCACGTTTGTGTTTTCTCTTTAAAATAACATCTGAGGTTTTCTTTCAGGTTGCTTCAAAGGCAAATTGAGAATATCCATTCTTTGTTAAAGTGTTGTACTTTCAAATACATAAATAAATGAAAAAGAATGGGGTGTTAGACTAAATAATTTTTACTTCAAACACTATGAATGGGTAGATCTGCCACCTGTCGGTTTTCAAATGAAGAAAAGCTCGGATAGTACTTTAAAAAATTTTTTTCTTACTGTCCTGTAAAATTATGCTATCTACTTTTCCAAACTGTTACCTAGAGTGTAGTTATACAGATAATGTGGAGGACTTAGCATGTTAGAATCAACATTAGTTTGCTGGTGAGTTTCCCGTTTTTTAATGAATGCACTTATTAAAACTAGGCAACACGTTTCTGGGACGAGTGAAAAACTACATTTTAACTTGCTTGTTATTAAATTTGCTTCCTACTTGAGCCCCATGAAATCATCATAACACTTGATCCCTAAGGGTAAAAAGCATGCTCACATAAGGGACTGTGTTCTCTCATCATAACTTACAAATAAAAAAGGGCCTTCTCTTTGTACTTTTACAAAAATGAACTTAGCTGATTTTGGGGAGTTTTCACATGTTTCAGTCTGTGAAACAATGCAGTGTGTAGTCTTAAATACTATGGGTTTGCCAATGTAATTCAGAAATGAAATAAACTAAAGCCTTAAGTTGCAGTTAAAGGACTTGAGTTTTTAACTATTCATGGAGCATTCAGTTCATCTTCATTCATTCTGATTCTTTGACCTTTGACCTAGATTTAGTTTCCTGAGGCATTTAGGAAACAGTCTCCATTTAAGCACAGAAGAATGTAAAACACAGGCGTTTCCCCTTAAGCCTAATGATCTCTATTGCCCAGCAAACCACTCTTTTAGCAAGAGAAATTGAGAGCCGATTTTTTGACTTAGCTAGAGTCTCACCAAGTTGCATTCCCTGAGATGACAAAAATGATCACAACATATGCCATGATTATTGTCTGCCAATATGCATGTTTGTATTTTCACTTAAAAGCCACTGGAAGCAGCTATGGTTTTCTTTCAGCTTCAGTAAAGACAATTTTACAATCTCAATTTATTGTGACAGTGTTCTACTCACTTCCAAACACATAAGTATGTGAATAATTAGATAGGAGAAAAAATGATTGTGGTGTTAGACTCAGTAGCCTATAATTCAGACAGTTTCAATGGTTGGATCCATCCTGTCAGTGGCAAATGCTGAAAAATCTGGTTAGTTTATTTTTGACTATGTTTAAATAAACTCTGATATATTCTTGACCAATCTATTTTTATTTCTTCAGAATTTTTCACCTTTGACCAAGACCCAGCCTCCTGAGGCAATTAGGAAACAGCCTCCAATTCAGCCCTGAAGTAGTTGGCACACAGGTGTTTCTCCTTACTACTAATAATATATACTTCCAACAGGACACTCTACTATACAAACCACATTTCCACAAGGAACTTTCTTCTCTCCTCACAGCTTTTCTAGGAAAAGGAATTTTTATTTCTACTTAAAAAAATTGACTTACCAACTTTGGGTTTTCACATAATTCTATCTGTGAAACCATGCAATATATAATCATAAATACTATAGATATGTCTAAATCAATTCCATGAGTGAAATAATCTAAAGACTTAAGCTGCAGTTAGAGAAAAGGGCATGAGTTTTTAACTCTTTTTAGAGACTTTAACCAATCTTCTTTTCATCTGTCTTTTTCACCATCTACCTAGATTCAGCCCTCTGAGATAATTAGGAAACAGGCTACAACTAAACACAGAAGTATGTAACACACAGTTGTCCCCTCTTAAACCAAATGAACTCAATTACCTAGTGTAGTTCTTTTGTGGCAAGGGAACACAAGAGCAAGTTTTTGACTCTGTTTAAGTACAATCACACTAGTGGCATAAACTATCACACTACATTTCCTTAAGTATTATGCCAAAAGACCTCCAGAGTGCAGGTTTGTTTTTTTTCTCTCTAATGTCACCAGGAATATCTAAGGTTTTCTTTCAGTTTCCTTCAAAGAAAATGTGGCCATCTCCTTTCCCCGTAAAAGCTTTTATTTACTTCCATATACATAAGTAGTTAAATAAATAAAATAATAAAGAGAGTGGTGTTAGAATCTTTTGTTTATACAGTAAATTGTTTGAATGAGCGGATCCATCTGCCACTTGTTGGTGACAAATGTAGGAAAATCCTGGTGGTTTTATTTATTTATTGCTATGCATTAAAGAAATCCAAATATCTGCTATGCCTAAAGTACTCTTACCTAGAGACACTACACAGATATTGTGGAGGTCTTCAACTGATTAGCATCAACATCAGTTTATATGCTACTTTGCCACATTCCAGAGAATTCACTGTTTACCACTGTGCAACATGTCTCTGGGAAAGTAAGACAAAAATTACATTTTTAATTACATGTTGCTAAAAGTTTGTACTCTTGTAAACCCCAAGAAACAATTTTAGCTTTCTATCCCCAAGCATACAAATCATGTTTCCATTAGGAACTGTGTCCCTTGCTCATAGTTTCCCTAAGGATTTTTTTTTTTTTTTTGTATTTTTACAAAAATTGACCCAGGAATATTGGAACATTGTTTGGGATTTCACATATTTCAATGTCTTAAAAAATGCAACCTGTTGTCTTAAATTATTTGGGCTTTTAAAATTAATTGCAGGAGGAAATTATCTTGGTCATTAAACTGCAGTCAGGGTAAAGGGCAGGAGTTTTTAACTCTTTATGAGGCCTTGAGCCTATATCCTCTCCTGAGTTTTTAACATTTGACCTAGATCAAACTCCTGCAATAATTAGGAAGGAACCTCCAATTCAGTCCAGAAATAGGTAGCATGCAGGTGTTTCTCCTTAAGCCTAATAGTCTCTGTTGCCCACCAAAGCAGTCTTCTGACAAGGGAACACCAGAGCAGGTGTCAGACTTTGCTGAAGTCCCAATACCCTTTGTTATCTGAACTGTCACAATTGATCACACAACATTCTGCAATTTTTTATGCACAGAGTCCTGCAACATGCACATTTGTGTTTATTTTTGACATCACTGGTAACATCTAAGAGTTTCTTTCAGCTTGCTTCAGAGGCAATTTGGCAATCTCTTTTCTTGTTACAGTGTTGCAGTACATCAACATACACAAATAAATAAATGAAGAAAAGTGTGGTGTTAGACTCCATAGGTTATACTTCAAACTATTTTAATGGATGGTTTCATCTTCCACTTGCCCATTTTCAAATAAAAATAAGCTTGGTTAATTTCTTCTCTCTGTATTCTGTCAAATTATCCTCATAGCTGCTTTTCAAAACTCTTACGTTGAGTGAAGCTACACAGATAATGTGGAGGCCATAAGCATGTTAGCATCTACATAGGTTTGTAGGCGACTTTCCCATTCTCCAATGAAAGCACTGATTAACATTGGGCAACATGCTTATGGGATAGAAGATTAAAACTACATTTTAACTTGCTTGTTGTTAAAATTGCTTCCTATTGTGATCCCCAGGAAATAATCATAACACACTAGCACTAAGGATACAAACCATCTTTCCATAAGGGACTATGTTTTCTCATCATAACTTACATAGAAAGAGGGATTTTCACTTTGTACTTTTACAAAAATGAACTTAGCAACTTTGGGGTTTCACATATTTTGGTCTATGAAACTATGCAATGTGTTGTCTTAAATATTGTGCACTTGTTGAATTTAATTTAGGAATGAAATAAAAATAGTGCCCTAAGCTGCAGGTAAAGAGCTTCAGTTTTTTATTATTCATTGAAACTTCAGCCTAGCCTCATGAATTCTGACTCTTTGACCTTTGACATAGATTCAGTTACCTGAAACATAAGAACCCCCAATTGAGCAAAGAAAAATGTAACAAACAGATGTTTCTTTTTAAGCATAATGATCTCTGTTGCTCAGTAAAACACACTCTTCTAGCAAGAGAAATCCAGAGCAGGTGTTTTGACTTAATTGGAGTCCTACAACATTGTATTCCCTGAGCTGACAAAAATGATCACAACATATTCGATCATTATTTCTCATTAAATGCCACTGAGAACATCTACATATAAGGTTCTCTTCCAACTTCAGTCAAAGTCAGTTTGGCAACTTTCATTTATTGTGAAAGTGTGGTACTTTCTTCCAAATACATATATAGATAATTAAATAGATAAAAGAAAAATGAGAGTGATATGAAACTCAGTAGGCTATAATACATACTGTTACAATGGATGAATCCATTCTGCCAGTGGCAAATGCATAAAAATCCAGTTAACTTATTTATTTATTTTTGCCTATGCTTTAAAGAAACTCTGATACCTTGTTGGTCAAACTATTTTCATTCTTTCAGAATTTTTTATTTTTGACCAAGAAACAGTCTTCTGAGTCAATTAGGAAACAGCTTCCAATTAATCCCAGAGGTAGTTAGCACAGATATGATTCTCCAAAATTCTAATGATATATACTGCCAGTGTATCACTCTAGTATACAAATCATTTCTCTGTAAGGGATTATTTTCTCTCCTCACAGCTTTTCTGGGAGAAAAACTTTTCTTTGTACTTTAAAAAAATTGACCTAACAATTTTGTTTGGAGTCTCACATATTTCCATCTGTGAAATCATAGATCATGTAGTTACAAATACTATGGGGTTTGCCTAAATTAATTCCATGAGTGAAGTAACCTAATGCCTTATGCTGCAGTTAGAGTAAAGGGCAAGAATTTTCACCTATGCTTGGAGCCTTGATCCAAACTTCTTTCCTTCTGCCTTTTTCACCTTTGACCTAGATTTAACCTCCTGAAGTAATTAGAAAACTATCTTCAACTAAGCCCAGAAGTAGAAAACATGCAGGCATTTCTCCTTGAACCTAATGAACTCAACTGCCTAGTGAGTGCTTTTTCTGGCAAGGGAACTCAAGTTTTAGATTTTGCTTGAGTCCAACCACGTTTTGTTCCCTGAACTGGCACCAATTATCACACTGCATTCCATTATGTATGGTATTAAAAGACTTCCAACATGCAGGTTTGTGTTTTCCCTTAATCATCACTGGGAACATCTAAGGTTTTCTTTCAGCTTCCTTCAAAGGCAAATTGGCAATCTCCTTTCTTTGAAAAAGTAATTTATTACGTCCAGATGCATAAATAGTTAAATGAATAAAGGAAATGAGAAACAATGTGGTGTTAGACTCATTAGTTTATTCTGCAAACTGTTTGAATGAGTGGATATATTTGACACTTCTTGGTGACAAATGAAAATAATCAGGTAGGTTAATTAATTTTGTTTCATACTAATCTTTAAAGGAATCTGAATAGCTACTATCCCAAACTCTTACCTAGAGTGAAGCTATGCAGATGATGTGAAGACCTTCAGCTTATGTCTTTTTCATTTTGACCTAGATTCAGACTCCTGAGGTCATTAGGAAACAGTTTTCAACTAAGCTTAGAAGATAACACACAAGTGTTTTTCCTTAAGCCTATGAGCTCAATTGCCTATGCAGTTCTTTTGTGGCAAGGGAGCTTAAGAGTATGTTTTAAACTTTGCTTGAATCCAAGCATGCTTTGTTTTCTGAATTGGCACCAATTTTCACGTCATATTTCATTAAGTATTATGCTAAAAGCCATCTAACATGCAGGTTTGTGTATTCTGTTTAACATCACTGTGAACTACTAAGGTTTTCTATCAGCTTACTTGTAAGGCAATTTGACAATCTCCTTCCTTTTTTTCTTTTCTTTTTCCTTTTCTCTTTTTTCTTTTTTTTTATCTTTTAAATTTTGTATTTTAAAATCATGTGGTACAATTCAGGGTTAGGTATAAAAATATTCATTGTGCAAGTACCCTTGTTGATGATGTTATACATGAATCACTAGGAATCAGATAGCCAGCCCAATTAAGGTCAAATTAATAAGCCCTTTATTAAAGCAGCAGGCAAGGGGGGGGCTCATGTTTCTCAGGCTCTCAATGAGGAAATTTGTGGGGAGTCTTTATAGGCAAAAGCAGTTCGGAAACTGAGTCATTACAGAGATAAACACATGCAACACATGTTCTGGAGTTTGACACATAGTACTTAGATAAGGGCGCACACAATATACTCAGATAAGGGTGAAATTGTTAGAGCACTGGGTGGGGTGCAGGGCTGTAAGGGTTGTTTCTGAGCAAAATTTTAAAATTCTTGCACCAGCCACAGTAGTTTAATAACAAGTTAACAACATGGAGACAAGTCACAAAATGGGGTTTCACATTTTAAATACAAGCATAGGTTTTATCTAATATACTGCAAACACCTTAAACATTTTACAAAATATAGTAAAAATACATTAAATACTTCAATCCCTCCTTTTCTTGTGCCTGAGTCAAAGCATTGACTTGTTTGTTAAGGATGAAACTATATGATTTTAACATAGATGGTCAGGTCCAAACGGCTGACAGTTATTTTAATTGAAAAATAAATTCGGGATTAGGTATCCTGATTTAATGGGAGGGGGCTACTGGGATGATGGTGAACCAGTGTCAGGTAGTCTAGCAGGTTTTTAGGCCTTTGCAAATGATTACCATTGGTAGCCCAGATAAGCAGGTCTCTGGCCTCCTTAAGCAACCAGTTAGGTGGACCCTCCCCTCTTCAGTAGAGGGTGCACCTGCTTTTAAATGGCTCTTTATGTCTGTCCAATGGACAGAGTTTAGGAGTGTGCCTGCTTTTAAATGGTTTATTCATATGGTGGATAGAGTCCAGGTGCTTCAGGCCTTTAGGGCAACTACGTTGTCACTGTTCTCATAGATGGTACCTATAGGCAAAGGATACCATGTTACCAGGTTTCTGTCAGGTGCCTGAAGTTTTTTTTTTTTTAAGTATATGTTATGCTTGCCACTTGGGTGCTTTATCAGTTTTTTGGTTCTACTGCCTTCCATGCTAATATTACTTGATATTTCAGGTAAATTTAGATTAAGTATTGTTAATTTTTAAAATGCTGCACATATAGCATTAAACATTGTAGAATATCTTGAAATTTTAACAGTTTAAGCATTTATGATGAGGAATCTTGAAATCTGCAAAATATAACTATAAAAGCTAGAAACTTTTCTAAATTAAAATTGTGTCTTTTGTTTTTAATGTCTTAACCTTATCTAGTAGTAAATATTGTATACACAGCACTGCACATATTTTAAACATTGTAAATTTATAGACACAGCAAACTTTTTAAAGAAAACTATAAATATTTAAGTTTTTTATGAGTTAAATCCCTGTCTCAGATGTTACAGGACAGAGGTCATAGCGGACCCTCATGTTTAAAATTTTTACAGTTAATATTTGTATTTGTATTTGTTTTTGTTTTTGTTTTTTACAAAAGAAGCAATCCAATTTAGTAGGCAGGTCCTACTGATAAAAGAAGAATAATTATTATGGGTCCGGTTAGGCCAGTAAGGAGAGTTGTTAACCATGGGTTCCAGTTGAATAAGGATTGGAACCAGGATGTATTTATATTGTTTAAATCTTTCTTCCATTTTTGTATGGTGCCTTGAAGTTTTTGAAGGGAGTTTTTAATGACTCTGGATTTATTAGCATAGAAACAACAGTTTTCTCCGAGAGCTGCACAAAGTCTCCCTTGGAACATGAAGAGTAAATCTAGACCTCTACGATTTTGGAAGGCCATCTCTGCCAGAAAATCTACCTGATCAGGGAGTTGATCTATAGTAGATTGAATAGTCTCTAGGTTCTCATTGATGTGTTACATGAAATTAGTTTGGCCTAATTCTTCCAGAACCAGAGCAGTAGTTCCAGTTGCAGCGGTTCCAGCTATACTTATTTCAACTCTGGTGGGTATTAGCAGAGGAAGAGCTTGTTTTTGATGAGCAGGTGAAATTCAGGTGGAGTGAGTAACCAAGCTCTGTCAGGGTAGTGTAAGCATACACTTCAGGCAACACATAAACATAAATGTACAACATAGGCTGTTTGACCATTTCTCTAGTAAAAGCACATTTTGTAAGGCCCATAGCACTGGCTAACCAGGCTTTGCCGGGCTGTATAAACCATAGATTCTGTCATGGTTTGGATAAGAGATTGATTACAAATAGCAGAAAATGGGGAAGCAGTTAAATTAAACCCAGGGGTTATAAGAAAGGAGGCTTTGCCAGTTATGTCTCCTAGAGTAATGTGCATAACTGCCAGAGAGCATTTAGTCTTATTAGCATCTTCAGTGATTGGGATTTCAGCTCCTATACCTATACAGTAAGAAGGTTTAGGATTTAAGCAAAGCCAGCAATCTGAGGCCAATTTGGGCATGGTAACATTGAGTAAATGGTGCATGTCAGTTAACATAGGGACAAGACTGGGGGCACATGGCCCATTGGTAGGAAAGGATGAGATGAACTCGAGGGTTGTTGAGGTGAGCTTGGGGTAGTGGCTTGGTTGGCAGAAGGCAGAGGCTGGGCTAGAATCTGCAGTGGTAATGGCAGCAGAAAATTTTTGTAATTGTACAAAACGTCTGGACTAGTTTTATATCAAAGAGTGATTACGGAGGTATTATTAGGTCTCTCAGTATAGGTGGCAACAGTTACATAGTTCCAGGCCAGACAGTAAAGTTCACCTTTGTTATAACATCCATCATCTCTGGGATTTTTAAGGCATAAGTAAAAAGTTAGTCTCTGTAATACATAATAATAGTTACCATCCTATTGGACAACATGTGGGACATGGTGGCAGACAAAAGATCTTGCATTTATTATATCAGTAAGATCTATTGTAAAGTGAACTCTACTGGGAGGCCTGAATCAATCTTGGGTTGCTAGAAGTTTACTGGACGTATCAGAGATTAGGGAAAAGGTGTATAAGGCAGGGCTATTTATGCCTGACATGGTTGGGGATAGTATAATGCAGGTTAAAACTATCATAAGCAAAGTAGGGCAGCAATACATTCTACACATAAGAGATAAGACAACATTAACAAGCATTTTTTTCAGCTCCAATCAGAAGGAGTGACAGCAGTTAATCCTACACTAAAAGCTTAGACAAGTGGGATGCCTAAGGTGAAGGTTAAATGATGGTAACAGCACATTTAAGGAATTATTGTCCAAGGAAAACAATCTACTTTGGAACAGTTAAGAGTCTCACAGTTTAGTTGAGCATAGATTGATCAGTCCGTGCTGAAGAAAAATGACAAGTATGACGGGCTCTGGGGTAGCTGGTTCAGTGGATGTTAAGTGTGGTGGGTGTCAAAAGGTGACCTTGAGAGGACTGTCAGAATCTCTGGTTATAGTCCAGTCAGTTGGATAGGTTGGAGGAGCACTGTCAGTTTCTTTAGCCCTCTTTACCTGTGAGTGATGAATCCAGGCTGGTATTTCATCAAACTTGAGTGCCGTCAGGGTAATAAAGATGACTACAAAGGGTCCCTTCCAGGTGGGGGGGTGTCAGTTCTTCCTTTTGGAACTTTTTGACAAATACCAGGTCCCTGGACTAGAATGGATGACAAGGAGTGGAGGACAAAGTCAGCAGGACAGCATGGACCTCAGAGTGGACAGTGGTCTGAACCTGTTGGAGGAACTGAAGATACTTTAATAGGGATTGGTTTGTTATTTCTTCCAGGATGAGGTTGCATAATTCGGGCAACAAAGGAGGGGGTCTTCCAAACATTATTTCATAAGAAGTAAACTTAGCTTTATATGGGGTGCACTGGGCCCGAAGAAGGGTCAGAGGCAAGAGATATACTATTTCTCACCGGTTTCTATTATTAATTTGGTAAAGTTGATTTTAAGGTCTGATTCATATGCTCTACCTGTCCAGAGCTCTGTGGTCAGTAAGCACAATGTAATATTCAACTGATATTTAGAGCTTTACTAACCAGCTGAACTATGGACGAGGTAAAGGCAAAACCGTTTTTAGAGCCAATCAAAAGGGGGAGCCCAAACCTGGGAATGATTTCATTCAATAAAAGTTTTATAACAGTAAATCTAATTTCATTCTTTGTGGCAAAAGCCCTTATCCATCCAGAAAAAGTATCTACAAATACTAGTAAATATTTGTACCCCACATATGGGGGTTTCACCTTAGTAAAGTTAATTTCAATTTTTTTTTCTCCTGGGCTCTAATACCATCAGAAATTCTAGGACCTTGTTTTGCAGTAACTTGGGCACAAGCAAGGTATGCTTTAGCTGTTGAGGTAGACAGACCTTTTAAGTTATTGATATAATAATGATGACTTAGCAATTCAGTCATTTTGGTACCTCCTGGATGAGTGATAGAATGTAATTGTTTTACTAGGGTGTACTCTAGGGTGGCAGGTGACCTTGAGAGGAAGGTACAAAAACCTTTCTGCCACAATGGGCAGGAGTGTAAACAAACCAGAGTTAGTTGGATAGGAGACAAGATGGATTAGGCAGGCAAGTTTTAACTTGGGACAGCACCAGGTGTTTGCCGTCAAAGTGTGCTGTTTGTGGAGGGAGCTCCTGGCGGCTATGACCCTGCCAATCATTTCCCTATCTCTTTCTTGTTGTAGTTTTCTCTTTGAGCGTTAACAGCACTCAAAGAGGCCCTGGGGCACTGGATGACCTGTCCCTATATGCGCCCCCTGAATGGAGCAGCTCTCAGGAACACTGAGAGAACCTTTCAGCTTCCAGGCGATTTGCCTCTTTAAGACCTTCTCTCATCCAATCACCATTTCTGGGATCTGGCACGGATTAGATCTGCTGAGCGTCTGATCAAGTCTGGGGCTTTTCGGAACCCACAGAGTCCTTTATGACTAAAGTGTAGCAACAGTCCCTGTGAGGCCCTTGCATGTCATGGGAACTAATCCCTAACACCTTGGCAAGTCCCTCAGTCACCTGACAAAAGGGAAGAGTGCCTCTTATCTTTGACCCAGACCAGAGTCTGGGTTTATATGAATGGAGTTTTGTATTTCCCCGGGGGCTTTTGCCGCCAATGGAAATGTTACAGAAACCGTTAAGAAGACAGGTAATGGCATAAGGAGTATTAACAGACAAAACTAGTCACCAACAGGCTATACCGACCATTAACAGGCAAAATCAACTATTAACAAACTAACTTAACCACTAGCAGACCAAATCAATCAACAATTACATCAATCTCCAACAGACTATACCAATCATTTACGATTACATCAATTATTAACAGAATATATCAAACATTAAGCAAGAATACTTTTTCCAGAGCTCTAGCATTTAACTTTACAAATCAGGTACCTTGTTACAAATGCAATAAACAAATTACAAAGTTTGGCAATTATAGGTTTGTTGGTGCCTGATATCTCAGAGTTACCCAATATTCTGACTGGGCAAGCTAACACCACGCAATGAGCCCTTGGGAGATGCAGCTCCCTCATTCAACAACCAGGAGCTCCCTCACAAATGCAAATATAACAGATCTGTTTACAAATGCCCTGACCAGGCAAACTAACTATACTTACCTCCAGGAGTATTTATTTATTTATTTATTTATTTTTATTTTTATTCTTTTTGAGTTGGAGTCTCACTCTGCCGCCCAGACTGGAGTGCAGCGGCTGCTCCCGGCCACCGCAGCCTCAATCTGCTGGGCTCCGGCATTCCTTCTGCCTCAGCCTTCCAAGTAGCTGGAATTACAGGCATGTAATACTACGCCCGGCTGATTTTTTGATTTATTGTAGAGGTAATGTCTTGCTGCCCAGGCGGGTCTCGAACCCACGGGCTCAGGCAATCCACTCACCTCAGCCTCCCAAAGTGCTGGGATTACAGGCTGAGCCACCGAGCCCGGCTCCTTCAGGAGTATTTAGATGGGCTCAGGTTCATTTGGAGATGAGAGGGGCCAGCTGTCATTTCTGCTCCCTCCAAGTCTGAGGAGAGGTTATGTGACCCTGGGAAAAAGCAGGGAGTGCATCCCCTAACACCTGCCTGCAGAGTCAGGGAGAGCTGGAGCAAGAGGCTGCCTCTCAGGCTGGCTGGACTGAAGTGGAGGAAGAATCTCACTGGGGGACCTCATGCTAGACGATGATCCACTGGAGGAGATTTATCTCTCTTGGGCCTCCAAATGTTATATGCGAATCACTAGAAATCAGATAACCAACCCAATTAAAGGTCAAATTAATAAGTAAGGCTTTTATTAAAGCTGGTGGTCAAGAGGGAACTCCTGCCTCCCAGACTGTCAATGATGAAGAAAATTTGTGGGGAGTTTTATAGGCAAAAGCAGTTGAGAAACTGAGTCATTACAGAGATAAACACATGAAATACACATTCTGGGGTTTGACGCATAGAACACTTAGATAAGGGGGCATATGGTATACTCAGATAAGGGGGAAACTGTGACAGCACTGGGTGGGGTGCAGGGCTGTGAGGGTTGTTTATGAGCAAAATTTTAAAATTCTTGCGTCAGCCACACAGAAGTTTAATAACAAGTTAACAACATGGAGACAAGTCACAAAATGGGGTTTTACATTTTAAATACAAACTTAGGTTTTATCCAATGCACTGCAAACATTTTAAACATTTCATAAAATACAGCATAATACTTTAAATAATTCAGTTAATTTATTTTGTTTCTTACTAATCTTTAAAGGAATCAGAGTATCTACGATCTCAAACTCTTACCTAGAGTGAAGCTACACAGATAATGTGGAGGCCTTCAGCTTGTCTTTTTCATTTTGTCCTAGATTCAGCCTGCTGAGGTCATTAGGAAACAGTCTTCAACTAAGCTTAGAAGATAATACACAAGTGTTTCTCCTTAAGCCTAATGAGCTCAATTGCCTAGTGTAGTTCTTGTGTGACAAGTGTATGTTTTAAACTTTGCTTGAATCCAAACATGCTTTGTTCTCTGAACTGGCACCAATTATCACATCATATTTCATTAAGTATTATGCCAAAAGTCATCTAACATGCAGGTTTGTGTTTTCTGTTTAACATCACTGCAGACAACTAAGGTTTTCTATCAGCTTCCTTACAAGGCAATCATCTTTCCTTTTTTCTTTTCTTCTTCTTCTTTTTTTTTTTTTGCTTTTTCTTTTTCTCGTTTTCATCTTTTAAATTTTTTATTTTAAAATCATGAGGTACAATTCAGGGTGAGATACAAAAATATTCACTGTGCAGGTACTCTTGCTGATGAGCTGTGCCCTCCCTTCCCCAGGCAGATTCCTACTCCCAACCCCCCACGATTTACCTGCTACTGTCAATCCTTTTCTTATACTATTACAATAGTTGTTCAAGGTCCACTTATGAGTGAGAACATGTGATAGTTCTTTGCTCCTGTGAAAGATCACTTACTATTATAGACTCTAAGTCAATCCAGGTCAGGTTGCTGTGAAGTTCACGATTTTGTTCTTTATGGCTGCATAATATTTCATTGTGTATATGTACCACTTTTTTTATCCAGTCCACTTTTGATGGGCAGCATGGTTGGTTCCATATTCTTGCTATTGTGAACAATGCTGCGAGAAACATACATGTGCAGGTATCTTTTTTATAGAGTGATTTGAGTTATTCTGGGTATATTCCTAGTAGGGGAACTGTGGAGTAATATGGAAGGTAGATTTTTAGAACTTTTAGGAATCACCACACTGTTTTCCACAGAGGCTATACCAGTATACACTACCACCAACAGTGTAGAAGTGTTCCCTTTTCACCACATCCTCTCCAGCATCTGCTATTTTCTGAGTTATTGATGATGGCCATTCTGACTGGAGTTAGGTGGTATCTCAGTGTAGTTTCAATTTGCATTTCTTTGATGACTAGAAGACATGCAAGTTGGAGGCCTGTGTATCTTCTTTTGAGAACTGTCTGTTCATATCTTTTGCCCACATTGTAATAGGGCAGTTTGCTTATTTTCTTTTCAGCACATTTGACTTTTTTGTAGATCCTAGATGTTAGGCCTTTGTAAGACATAGGAGTTGGCAAATATTTTTTCCCAGATTGTGGGCAGTCTCCCTGCTCTCTTGATGGTTTCTGTGGTTTTGCAGAAGTTTTATGATTTGATGACAACCCACTTGTCTATCTTATCTGTTATGGCTTGGGCACTTGGGATTTTGATCAAGAATTGGTTGCCAGTTCCAATTTCCATAAGAGTGTCTCCTTCATTTTCTAAGGTTCTTATAATTTGAGGTTTTACATTTATGCCTCTGATCCATTTAGAGTTGATTTTTGTGTATAGGGATAGGTAGGAGTCTTGTTTCAATCTTCTGCATGTGATCAGCCAGTTTTCCCAGCATTGTTTACTGAATAGTTTCTCCTCTCCTCAGTATTTGGTGGTGGAGGTTTCATTGAAGATGAGTTGGTTGAGAAATTGAAGTTTTGCTTTTGGAATCTCAATTCTATTTTGCTTCTGGAATCGTAATTCTATTCCATTGGTCTATATGCTTGTTCTTGTACCAATACCAGGATATTTTGATTATTGTGGCTTTATAACAAAGTTTAAAGCCTAGGAGTGTAATACCTCCTGCTTTGTTTTTGTTGCTGAGGTTTGTTTTGACTATTCATCGTCGTTTATGTTTTCATATGAATGTCTGCATTATTATTTCTAGGTTTGAGAATAATGTGGCTGGCAATTTGATATGTATTGCATTAAATCTGTAGATTGCCTTAGGTAGTATGAACATCTCAACAATGTTGATTTTTCCAATCCATGAGCATGGAATATTTTTTCCCTTGTTTGTGTTATCTTTGGTTTCTTTGAGCAGTGTTTTGTAATTTTCATTGTAAAGGTCTTTCACATCTATGGCTAGGAAAATGCCAAGGTATTTCATTTTTTTGTGGCTATTGTAAATGGAATTATGCTTTTTATTTGGGTTTCTGTTTATTATTGATGTATAAAAATGTGATTGTCTTTTGCACATTTATTTTATGCCCTGAGATTTTGCCAAAGTCCATTATCAGTACAAAGAGGATTTTGACAGATTCTCTTGGGTTTTTGAGGTATAGGATCATGCCTTCTGCAAAGAGGGAAAACTTGATTTTCTCTTTTCCTATTTGGATGCCCCTGATCGCCTTCTCTTTTCTGATTGCTCTACCTAAGACTTCCAAAACTATTTTGAACACGAGGGGTGAAAGTGGACATCCTTGGCTTGTTCCAGTTTCAGGGGAAATGGTTCCAATTTCTGTCTGCTTAGCAGTATGCTGGCTGTGGGCTTCTTGTAGATGGCTCTTACTATTTTCATGTATGTTCCATTTATGCTTAGATGTTCAAGGGTTTTTAATCAAGAAAGGGTGCTGAATTTTATCAAAAGTTTTTTCTGCATCTAATTATATAATAATGTGGTTTTTGTTTTTATGTCTCTTGTTGTATTTAATTACATTTATGGTCTTATGAATGCTGAACCAGCCTTGAATCCCAGGGATGAAGCCTACTTTGTTTGTGGTTGGTGATTATTGAGATATGTTATTGTATCTGGCTTGTTGGGATTTTAGCATCCATGTTCATCAAGGATATTGGCCTGTAGTTCTCTTTCTTTGTTGGATCTTTACCTGGCTTAGGTATCAATGTGATGTTAGCTTCAGAAAATGATATGGGGAGAGTTTCATCTTTCTCAATCACCTGGAATACTTTCAATAGGATTGGTATCAGTTCCTCCTTGTATGTTTTGTAGAATTCTGCTGAAAACCCATCTGGTTTAGGGATTTTTTATGGGAAGTTTTCTTATGGCATAGTCAATTTCCTGGATTGTTATTGTTCTATTTAGGTCTCAATTTCTTTTTGTTTCAATCTAAGAAGTCTGTGTGATGTCAGAAATTCCTCTATTTCATTTAGGTTTTCCAGTTTGTTTCCATACAAGTGCACATAGTAGTCTCCGATAACCTTTTGTATTTCTTCAGGGTCAGTTGTCACTTCAACTTTTATGTTTCTGATTGTGATTATTTGGGCTTTTTCTCTCTTTTTCTTGGTCAGTCTAGCTAGGGGCCCATTAATCTTGTTTATCATTTCAAGGAACCAGATTTGTGTTTCACTGATTTTTTTGTGTTATCTTTTTGTCTTCTATGACCCGGATTTGGGCTTTTATTTTGGTTATCTGGTTTCTTCTGCTGAAATTAGGGTTTCAGTGGTCTTGCTTTTCCAGCTTTCTTAGGTGAGTTTTTAGGCTGTTAACTTGTGACCTTTCCATTTTCTTCACATGTGTTTGTAGGGATATAAATTCTCCTCTTTCTACTGCTTTCATGGCATCCCAGAAGTTTTGGTAAGATATTTCTTCATTTTCATTTGTTTCCGGGTATCTTTTATCTCTGTTTTGATTTCCATGTTGACCCACGTGTTGCTTAGCATCATACTGTTTAGTTTTCATGTCTTTGTGCGTTTGGGGGGAACTTTGTTGGTGTTGATATTTATTTTTATTCCACTTTGGTCTGAGAAGGTATATAGCAGAATTTCAATCTTATGAAATTTGTTTATGCTTGTTTTATGGCCAAGGATATGGTCAATCTTAGAGTACGTTCCATGTGGTGATGAGTAGAATACATACTGTGTGGTCATTGGTTGGAGAGTTCTGCAGGTATCAATTAAGTTCATTCGGTCAAGAGTTACATTGAGGTTCCGGATCTTCTTGTCTTTTTTAGTCTTGATTATCTGTCTAGGGTTGTGAGTGCGGTTTTAAAGTCCTCAGCTGTGGTAGAGTTAGAGTCAATATCTTTTTTATGTTTGCTTAGAAACTGCTTTATAAAAGTTTGTGCTTCTATGTTGGGTGCATATATTTTTAGAATGAATATTTCTTGTTGATGGTTGAACCTTTTATCACTACATAGTGACCTTCTGTATCATTTAAAGTTTTTGATATCTTAAAAGATAATTTGTTTGATATTAATATCAAAACTCTGTCTTTCTTTTATGTTCTGTTCGTCTGTAATTTTGCTTCCCATTCTCTTACTTTGAGACTGTGAGTGTCCTTTCTGGTGAGATGAGTCTCTTGGAGACAATACATTGTTGCCTCATGATATTTTCTCCATTTTCCTATTCCATGTCTTTTCAGTGGTGCACTTGTCCATTCACATTTAGGGGAATTATTGAAATGTGAGTTTATCCTTGTCATGAGGTTCTTATAGAGTTGTTGTTGTTTCTGTTTGTTTGTTGTTGTTGTTGTTTTTATTTGGGGGTTTATTCATGTGTGTTTACAATATCTTTCCTGCACTCTTGTAAAGAACGTTGTTGTTCTTTTTTCCCTTTCTTCTGTGTTTAATATTTTTTTTTAAGTGTAAAACTGGTCTAGAGGCTGCATAAGTTCTTAGGGATTGAATGTCTGGAAAAGATTTTTTCTCCCTCAGTGATGAAGCTTAGCTTAGCTGAGTAGGTTATTCTTGGTCAAAATTGTTTATCTTTGAGAACGTTGAAGATTGGGCTCCATGCTCTCCTAGCTTGAAGTATCTCTATAGATAAATCTGCTGCTGTTCTAATTGGTTTTCCCTGGTAGGTAGTCTGACCTTTTTCTCTTGCTGCCTTTAGAAATTTTTCTTTTATTCCTACTTTGTGTAGGTAAATTACTATGTGTCTAGGAATTGGTATTCTTATTTGTTGTCTTGCAGGGGTTCTCTGAATCCCTTGTGTTTGAATGGTCACATCACTGATGAGATGAGGTAAGTTTTCTTGAATAATTTCATTTCATGTTTGTTGCAGGGTTGTCTCTGTCTCTCTTTCTGCCTCAGCAAGTCAAATTTCTCTTAGTTTCAGCCTCTTTAAATTATTGCTCATCTCTTGAAGGTTTTGTTTGTCTTTTCAAGCTTCTTTTCTATGTATTTGACAGTTTGGTGTAGTTCTATATTTTGGTCCTCAAGCTCTGAGATTCATTCTTCTGCTTTACTAATTCTGCTTTCCATGCTCATTAGTTTGTTATTAATTTCATTCACAGTATTCATTACAGCTGTTATCTCAGTTATCAACTACTTCAATATTTCCTCTTGTCTCTCCTCAATTCTATTTATTCTTTCTATTAATGTCTTGATATCTGGGTTTGTAGTTTGAGGCCAGTCATTTTGGGGGCTTTTCATTGTTTGCTTTCCAAAGTCTGTTTTCTCAGTGTCTGACCTCCCAGAGATCTGTGTGAGACCCATATTCTTCTATTGGTTTTTCTTCATTTGTGTAGATTCCCCCCCTCCTTTTCCTCCTCTTCTTTAATTCTGTTTTTCAGGGATGTTGGGGTTACTTTTACTTCTCTTTGCTCAATCTTCTATTCTTCCTTCTGTGGATCTTCTGGCTTTGTTCAATTCTGAAGCTGAGCTGTGGATTGGAGGCTGTACTTTTTGAAGTTTTGAGATTTAATTTACGGAGGGGAGCTGTGATTCAAAATCTATTTTCAGATCCCAGTATCCATTGATAAGTGTATGGGCACCCTGGAACCCACTTCCCATTGCCTTACAATCTGTCCATGTAGCGGGGATGTAGGTTTGCTCCCTGGAAGCAAAATGAGGTAGGACAGAGGGAAATAATGGAAAAGGAAGGAGGGGTGCAAGAGGAAGGTGGAGAGAGAGAAGATTAAGAGGGAAAAGAGACAGACATACCAACTAAAAAAAGAGACAAAAGACAGGAAAGAGTAAAAAAAACTAAAACATATAGACTATCATACAAACCAACAATGACCTCTCTATTGATGTACTCTTCCCATACACAAACAGGAAGCCTAAAGAAAAAAATCAGTAAAATAAAAGAAACAAAGCAAGTACAAAAACGTTATCAAAAACAAAAAGAAAGAGATAAAAAACTAAAACAAAAAATGAGCAAATCAAACAGACAAAAAATAAAAACAAGGAACCAAATTCTCTCTCAGGTCATTCCTGTAAATCCAATGTCCTTTCAGCTCTGATCTCTAGCTTTCAGGGCAGGCAGATAGGATTGTTCACAGCTTGGATCTAATGCCCCAGGTCTACTGTGGAAGGAGTGTGGATCAGATTTGTACTCACCCTGTTTACTGCCTATCAAGTCTGCCCCTCAGATCTGACCTGTCTGTGTCTGATCCAGCATGGTAGAGGGAATTTTGTCTGTCCCAGTTTGATGAGATTACCCTAGATCATAATTTGGAGGCTGGGAGGGGCAATGCAGGTCTCTACCTGGTCTTGGGACAGAGAAAATGGCTGTCGTTGGCATTTCTTCACTGGGCATAGGGCTTCTCTCTGACTTACCCTGATCTTCTCTCTCCACTGATCAGATCCAGGGCTCCAGCTGATTTTCTATAACAGGTGATGGTGTGGGCCAGGCACCAAGTGATGAGAATCAGCTGGATTCAGCAGGCTATTCTCAGGAGAGTTCTGCAAACAGCAGATGATCTTATGTGCTGGTGGCTTGAATTTCAGGGTAGTGGGGGCTTGCAGTCTCCTTCAGAGGGGGGCCTCGGGTGCATGAACTCGAGTCTCCTACCAGCTCATGTCTCCTTATGCAGAGAGTCTTTATGGACACTTGCTTTTGTGGAGACACTCACAGTCCAACCTGTTCAGTCACCATCTTGGCCAAAAGAAGTTCTCTCCTTTCTTTGCAAAAACAATTTATTTACTTCCAAATACATAAATAGTTAAATAAATACATAAAAGAAAAAAGAGTGTAGTGTTTGACACTTTTGCTTGTATGGTATACTGTTGGAATGGGTGGATTTATCATCCAATTGTTGGTGACAAATGAAGAAAAAATGTAATTGTTTTATTTACTTATTTACTGTTATACTTTGAATAAATCCAAATATCTACTGTACCTGGAGTACTCTAACCTAGAGTGAAGCAACACAGATGATGTGGAGGCCTTCAGCTGATTAGCATCAATGTAGGTTTGTATGCATATTTGCCACATTCTGGTGAATGTAATGTTTACCATTGGGCAACATGTCTCTGGGAAAGGAAGAGAAAAATACCTTTTAAATGACATGTTGCTAGAAGTACTTCCTTTTTTGGAACCCTATGAAATAATTTTAATATTCTCTCCCTCCCCCCAGGATACAGACCATTTTTCTATAAGGGAATGTGTTCTTTCTTCATAGCTTCTCTAGGGAGACTTTTTTTGTACTTTTGCAAAAACTGACCTAGCAATATTATTTGGGGTTTCACATATTTCAATTACTTAAAGCAATGTGTAGTCTTAAATTATTTAGGTTTGCCTAAATTAATTCCAGGAGTAAAATTATCTTGGACTTTAAACTGCAGTCAGGGTAAAGAGCATGAATTTTCAACTGTTCATGAAGCCTTGAACATATTTTTTCTCCTTCTGAGATTTTAACCTTTGACATAGATCAGACCCCTAATTAGGAAGGAGTCTTCAACTCAGTCAAAAAATAGATCCCTGTTGCCCAGCAAAACACTCTTCTGAGAAGAGAACCCCAAAGTAGGTTTCAGACTTTGCTGGAGCCCCATTACATTTTGTTCTTTGAACTGTCACAGTCTATCACACAGAATTCTGTCATTTCTTATACATAGAGTCCTGCAACCTGCACATTTGCATTGTTTTGTTTTTTGGGTTTTTTTTTGACATCACTTGGGTCATCTAAGATTTTCTTACAGCTTGCTTCAAAGGCAATTTGACAGTCTCTTTTTTCCTTTACATTGTTGCAGTACTTCCAGATATACAAATAAATGAAAAAAGTGTATAGGTTATCCCACAAACTATTTCAATGAGTGGATCCTTTTGTCACCTGTCAGTTTTCAAGTGTAGAAAATTTTGGTTAATTATTTTATTTTTTCTTACTATCCTGTAATATTACACTGATATCTACTTTTCCAAATTCTACACAGAAAATATGGAGACCTTAAGCATGTTATCATCAACATAGGTTTTTGGTGACTTTCCCGTTCGACAAGGAATGCACTAATTTCCACTGGGCAACAGGTTTCTAGGAAAAGAAGAGAAAAACTACGTTTTAACTTACTTGTTAAAATTTCTGGGGACTTCCGGCAAGATGGCGAAGGGGCAACCTGGTCTATGAAACCCTCTGCAAAGGAGAATGCAGAGGGTCTCTGGCTCTCTCCCCAGGGGCTGTGGACCCCAACATCACAGTCTGCTCTTCACACCGAGCTTGGTCATTGCCACTGCTGGGGCATCGCAGCGATCTGGACAGCCACTGCAGTGCAGACACAGCAGCTGACCACACCGCCATGGTCTCCATGACGGCCATAGCACGTCATGCCACCCATGACTGAGGTGATCCATGACTTCAGTCCTTGAAGCCCCTGCAGGCAAGATCTGCTGGGACCGCTGCCACCTCTACTGCCACCATGAGTCCTGCCTACTGTGGGTTTCCTCCCATGTGCCGTGAGGCAGGCTTCCATCTCTGGCCTCTGCCTGGCTCCTTTCCAGCCCCACCCCCTCTGGGGTGAGCAGCTGAGATAACACCACCTGCTGGCGATTCAAGGTAACAACACCGAAATGGGAGAAACAAGCGTGAAAAACAGACACAGGCCAGAGTGGTGAATGGAGGTTGATCTGAACTGTCCTTCACAGCAGGCCAAGGGCAACTGACCCTAAATGTGAACTAATTTACTAGCTTGAAAAGAAAGCTAGAAATCAGAGCTGAAAGGACATTGGACTTAAACGAAAAGTCTCAGAGTGTGCTTGATTGGTTCTGTTAGTTTAATGATTTAATTCTATTCCTACTGTATGGTTCCTTTTTTATCTTCATTTTCTTCTCTTTTCTCCTCTCTGTAAACCATAACTTTGTATAGAGGAACAGCACACCCATAAGGTGGTTGGTTAGCTTGTATGTTAGCATCATTGCATGTTTATTTTTTTTTTGTATGGGAGTTGGTTAGTCTGTAGCTGTGGTCTATTGTTTTTATCTGTTTCAGTATAGGTCTCTCTCTCCATTTGTTGGTACACTCATTTGTTTCCCCCCTTGCTCCACTATCTCTCCACCCCCCTCCTCCCCCCACTGTCTGCTCCATTCTCTTCCCTCTGCTAACCACATTTTATTTCAGGGAGTAAACCTACTGCCCCACTGCACAGACAGATTCCAAGGCAGGGGGAAGTGGGTTTCAGATTATCCATACACCTGTATGTAGGTGAATACCAGGACCTGCAGATAGATTTTGAATCACAGCTCCCCCCTTAAGTAAATCTCAAAACTGCAAAAAGGACCACCCCAACCTACAGTGCAACTCCAAAATTGAACAAAGTAAGAGGACATACATAAAGAATAGGAGATTGAACAAACAGAAGTAAAACCAATCCCTCTACCCCTGAATAACAGAATTAAAGAAGACGGTGATGTGGAGGGAAGGAAAAAGTAGGGAGGGGGAAAAAACTGCACAAATGAAGAAAAACTGAAAGAAGAATATAGGTCTCACACAGACTCCTGGGAGATCAGACACTGAGAAAACAGATTCTGGAGCACAAACAATGAAGAGGCCCCAGATGATTGGTCACATGCAACAAACCCAGACATCAAGACATTAATAGAGAGAATTAAAAAATTGAGCAGAGACAAAAGGAAAATAGGAAGGAGCTGATGTCAGAAATCACAGCAGAAAAGAATACTGTGATGGAAATAAATAACAAACTAATAAGCATGGAAAGCAGAATTAGCCAAGCAGAAGAAAGAATCTCAGAGCTCGAAGACCAAAACACAGAACTAACCCAAATTGTCAAAAGCATAGAAAAGAAGCTCAAAAAGACAGAACAAAACTTTCAAGAGATGAATGATCACTTCAAGAGACCGAACCTAAGAGTGATTGGCCTTCCTGAGGCAGAGAGAGAAACAGAAGCCACACTGGAACAAACATTTCATGAAATCATTCAAGAAGACTTCCCTCATCTCATCAAGGATGAAAAATTCAAACACAAAATATTCAAAGAACCCCTGCAAGACAACAAATGAGAAGACCAACTCCCAGACATATAATAATTCATCTAAACAAAGTAGGTATACAAGAAAAAATTCTAAAGTCTTCAAGAGAAAAAGATCAGACTACCTACCAGGGAAGACCAATTAGAATAGCAGCAGATTTATCTACAGAAATCCTCCAGACTAGGATAGCTTGGAGCCCTATCTTCAAAGTTCTAAAAGATAAACAATTTCAACTGAGAATAACCTACCCAGCCAAGCTAAGCTTCATCAGTGAGGGAGAATTAGAATCTTTCCCAGATATCCAATCCCTAAGAACCTATGCTGCCACAAGACCACCTCTACAAGAAAAACTTAAGAAAGTATTGGACACAGAAGAAAAGGCAAAAAGAACAACAACGTTCTTCACAAGAGTACAGACAAAAGATTAAAAACACACATGATCGAACTCTAAAACCAAAAGAAAGATAACACGCAAACAGGAAGAAAAGCAATTGTGAAAGAACATTATGATAGGGATCAACTCTCACATTTCAATAATTAGTTTGAATGTGAATGGACTAAATGCACCACTGAAAAGGCATAGAATGGCAAAATGGTTAAAATGTCACCAGGCAACAATCTATTGCCTTCAAGAGACTCACCTCACTAGAAAGGACACTCACAGACTCAAAGTAAAAGGATGGGAAACAAATTTTCAGGCAAATGGAACACAAAAGAAAGGAGGAGTCATGATCTTAATCTCAGACAAAATACCTTTTAAGCTATCAAAAATTTTAAAAGATACAGAAGGCCACTACATAATGATAAACGTTCACTCCATCAACAAGAAATATCCATCCTAAACATACATGCACCAAACATTGGAGCACCAACTTTCATAAATCAGCTCCTAGGTAAACCCAAAACAGATATCGACTCCAATACCATCATAGCTGGGGACTTCAATACCCCACTCACAACCCTAGACAGATCATCAGGACAAAAAATCAGCAACGAGATCCGAAACCTCAATGTGACTCTTGATCAAATGGACATAATTGATAACTACAGAACCCTTCACCCAAAGACCACAGAATACACATTCTGCTCATCACCACATGGAATGCACTATAAAATTGACCACATACTCGACCATAAATCAAGCATATGCAAATTTAAAAGGACTGAAATTTTACCGTGCACCTTCTCAGACCATAGCAGAATAAAAATAAACATTAACACCAACAAGGTACCCCCAAAACCCACAAAGACATGGACACTAAATAGCGTGATGCTAAACAACTCCTGGGTCCATGATGACATCAAAACAGAGTTTAAAAGATACATGGAAACAAATGAAAATGAAGAAACACCTTACCAAAATCTCTGGGACGCCATGAAAGCTGTAGTAAGAGGGGAATTTATATCCCTACAAATGCACATGAATAAAATGGAAGGATCACAAATTAACAGCCTAAGAAGCCACCTCAAAAAGCTGGAAAAGCAAGACCACAAAAACCCTAATTTCAGCAGAAGGATCCAGATCACCAAAATAGAAGCCCAAATCCAGGACATAGAAGACAAAAAGATAATACAAAAAATGAATGAAACAAAAAGCTGGTTTTTTGAAAGGATAAACAAGATCGATGGTCTCCTAGCTAGATTGACCAAGAAAAAGAGAGAAAAAGCACAAATAAACACAATCAGAAAAACAAAGGTTGAAGTCACATCTGATCCTGAAGAAATACAAAAGATCATTAAAGACTACTATGTACACTTGTATGGAAACAAAGTTGAAAATCTTTCAGAAATGGAGGACTCTCTGTCATCACACAACCTGCCCAGGTTGAAGGAAGAAGAAATTGAGACCCTAAATAAACCAATAACAATCAAGGAAATTGACTATGTAATAAGAGTACTACCTACAAAAAATAGCCCTGGACCAGATGGCTTTCCAGCAGAATTCTACAAGACATTTAAGGAGGAGCTTATACCAAACTTACTAAAGGTATTCCATGCAATTGAAAAAGACAGAACTCTCCCCAAATCATTTTACGAAGCCAACATCACATTGATACCCAAGCCAGGTAAAGACCCAACAAAGAAAGAGAACTATAGGCCAATATCTTTGATGAAAATAAATGCTAAAATTCTCAACAAGATCCTAGCGAACCGCATTCAACAACACATCTCAAAAATCATCCATCATGACCAAGTAGGCTTCATCCCTGGGATGCAAGGCTGGTTCAACATTGATAAATGTAATTAAATACATCAACAGATGTCAAAACAAAAACCACATGATTATATCATTAGATGCAGAAAAAACTTTTGATAAAATCCAGCACCCCTTCTTTATAAAAATCCTCGAACAGCTAGGCATATGGGGAACAATCCTCAAAATAGTAAAAGCCATCTACGAGAAACCCACATCCAGCATACTCCTAAATGGACAAAAACTGGAACCATTTCCCCTGAAAACTGGAACAAGACAAGGATGCCCACTCTCACGCCTCCTGTTTAATATAGTATTGGAAGTCCTGGCTAGAGCAACCAGAGAAGAGAAGGCAATCATGGGTATCCAAATAGGAAAAGAGGAAGTCAACCTATCTCACTTTGCAGATGACATGATCGTGTACCTTGAAAACACAAGAGAATCTGCCAAAAACCTCCTTACACTGATAAAGGCCATTGGCAAATTCTCAGGATATAAAATAAATGTGCAAAAGACAATCGCATTTCTTTACACCATTAATAAACAAACAGAAATCCAAATAAAAACCACAATTCCATTCTCAATAGCCACCAAAAAAACGAAATACCTTGGCATCTTCCTAACCAGAAACGTGGAAGACATTTACAATGAAAACTAAAGAACACTGCTCAAAGAAATCAAAGATGACACAGACAAGTGGAAGAATATCACATGCTCATGAATTGGAAGAATCAACATTGTGAAGATGTCCATCTTACCTAAGGCAATCTACAGATTTAATGCAACACCCATCAAATTACCACCAACATTCTTCTCAGACCTAGAAAAAAAAACACAGAAATTCATGTGGAAAAACAAACGACCAAGAATAGCCAGAAGAATCCTCATTTAAAAAAAAAAAAAAGCAGGTGGTATCACATTACCAGACTTCAAACTTCAATATAAAGCTACAATCATCAAAACAGTTTGGTATTGGAACAGGGACAGGCATATAGATCAATGGAATAGAATAGAGATTCCAGAAGTAAAACCTCAATTTCTCAACCAACTCATCTTTGACAAAGCCTCCACCACCTACCACTGGGGAGAGGAGAACCTATTCAGTAAATGGTGCTGGGAAAACTGGCTGACCACATGCAGAAGATTGAAACAACACCCCTAACTATCCCCATACACAAAAATTAACTCTAAATGGATCAGAGACCTAGATGTGAACCATAAGAACCTTACAAATGAGGGACATACCCTCATGGAAATTGGAACTGGCATCCAGTTTCTGAACAAAACCCGAAACCCACAGGCCATAAGAGATAAAATAGACAAGTGGGACCTCATTAAACTGACAAGCATCTGCAAAGCCAAAGAAACCATCAAGAGAGCAGGGAGACAGCCTACAGACTGGGAAAAAGTATTTGCCAACTCCAAGACTGACAAAGGCTTAACATCTTGGATCTACAAGGAACTCAAATGTGCTGAAAAGAAAAAACAAACAATCCCATTATAAAATGGGCAAGAGATATGAACAGACACTTCTCAAAGGAAGACATCCGAGCAGCCAATAGACACATGAAGAAATGTTCCACCTCACTAATCATCAGGGAGATGCACATCAAAACCCCACTGATAAAGCACCTAACTCCAGTCAGAATGGCAATTATCAATAACTCAAAAAAAAAAATAGTTGCTCGAGAGGGTTGGCGAAAAGGAAACACTTCTACACTGTTGGTGGGATTGCAAACTAGTACAACCTCTGTAGAAAACAGTATGGCGATTCCTAAAAGCTCTAAATATTGACCTCCCATATGACCCCGCAATCCCCCTACTGGGAATATACCCTGAGGAACTCAGGTCACTGTATAAAAAAGATACCTGCACACGTATGTTTATCACAGCATTGTTCACAATAGCAAGAACCTGGAAGCAACCATGATGTCCATCAAAAGAGGACTGGATTAAAAAAATGTGGTACATATACACAATGGAATACTACGCAGCAATAAAAAAGAACAAAATCATGAATTTCGCAGCAACCTGGATGGAACTAGAGTCTATAATACTGAGTGATCTCACAGAAAAAAAGATCTGAGTATCACATGTACTCACTCATATAATGGACCTTGAATATACAATGTAATACTATAAGAAAATGACTGGACCTTGGCATCCCAGCCTCTGGTGCCTTGGGAGGGCAGCTCGCCAATCCCGCCTGTCAGATCCCTTCTCTGAGCGTTTCTGCTGTAGGGTGTTAACCGCAAAAGGGACCAAGACTGCATACTGCTGAATAGACAGACTGTAAAGCAGAGGGGAAAGTGAACAAAGCCAGAAGACCCTCATAAGGAAGAACAGGTCATTGCAGAAGAGAAATAAAAGCAACACTACCTTCCCTCAAAAACAGAATTGAAGAGGGGGAAGGAAAGGAGGAGAGGGAGAAAAATCTACAGAAATGAAGAAAAACCAAAAGAAGAGTATGGGTCTCTCCCAGACGCCTGGGAGAGCAGACACTGAGAAAACTGACTTTGGAATGCAAACAATGAAAAGCCCCCAGAATGAAGGGTCTCAAACTGCAAATGTAGATATAAAAACAATAATGGAGAGATTAAAAAGAATTGAGGAGACACCAGAAGAAACTAGGAAGGAGCTGATATCTGAGATAACAGTAATAAAGAATACTATGAATGAAATAAATAACAAACTGATAAGCATGGAAAGCAGAATTACCCAAACAGAAGAAAGAATCTCAGAGCTTGAGGACCAAAATATAGAAATAACCCAAACTCTTAAAAACACAGAAAATAAGCTCACAAAGACAGAACAAAACCTTCAAGAGATGAGTGACTACCTCAAGAGGCCTAACCTAAGAATAATCGGACTCCCTGAGGCAGAAAGAGAAACAGAGACCACATTGGAACAAACTTTCCATGAGATCATTCAAGAAAACTACCCTTATCTAATCAGTGATGCAAAAATTCAAACACAAGAGATTCAGAGAACCCCTGCAAGACAACAAATGAGAAGACCAACTCCTAGACACATAATAATTCGCCTAAATAAAGTAGGCACAAAAGAAAAAAATCCTAAAGGCAGCAAGAGAAAAAGGCCAGATCACCTACCATGGAAGACTAATCAGAATAGCAGCCGATTTATCTGCAGAAACACTGCAGGCTAGGAGAGCTTGGAGCCCTATCTTTAAAGTCCTAAAAGATAAACAATTTCAACCAAGAATAACCTACCCGGCCAAGCTAAGCTTCATCAGTGAGGGAGAATTAAAATCTTTCCCAGATATCCAATCCCTAAGAACTTATGCTGCCACCAAACCATCTCTACATGAAACAAGAAAGTACTAAACACAGAAGAAAAGGAAAAAAGAACAACGTTCTTCACAAGAGTACAGGGAAAAGAAGAAAATATACACGAACCAACCCCAAAACCAAAATAAGACAAAAAGAAAAAAGAAAAAAGAAAAAACCAAGTGGAAGAACAACTCAATAAGAACTCCATGATAGGGACGAACTCTCACATTTCAATAATTAGTCTGAATGTGAATGGACTAAATGCACCACTAAAAAGACATAGAATGACAAAATGGATAAAATATCACCAGGCAACAATATACTGCCTTCAAGAGACCCATCTCATTAGAAAGGACATACACAGACTCAAAGTAAGAGGATGGGAAACAAATTTTCAGGCGAATGGAACACAAAAGAAAGGAGGAGTCGCGATCCTAATTTCAGACAAGATACCATTTAAGCTATCAAAAATTTAAAAAGATACAGAGGACCACTATACAATGATAAAAGGTTCACTCCATCAACAAGAAATATCTATCTTAAACATATATGCACCCAACATAGGTGCGCCAACATTCATAAAGCAACTTCTAGGAAAACTAAAGAAAGACATTGACTCTAACACCCTAACAACTGGGGACTTTAATACACCACTCACAACCCTAGAAAGATCATCAGGACAAAAAATCAGCAAGGAGATCCGGAACCTCAATGAGACTCTGGACCAAATTGACTTAATTGATACCTATAGAAAACTCCATCCGAAGACCATAGAATACACATTCTACTCATCACCACATGGAACATATTCTAAGATCGACCACATAATTGGACACAAATCAAGTATAAGCAAATTTAAAAGGACTGAAATTCTACCATGCACCTTCTCGGACCACAGTGGAATAAAAATAAACATTGACACCAACAAAGTCCCTCCAAAACCCACAAAGACATGGACACTAAACAGCATGATGCTAAATAACTCCTGGGTCAATGATGACATCAAAACAGAGATCAAAAGATACCTGGAAACAAATGAAAATGAAGAAACATCTTACCAAAATCTCTGGGATTCCTTAAAAGCTGTAATAAGAGGGGAATTTATATCCCTACAAACACACATGAGGAAAATGGAAGGAACAGAAATTAACAACCTAACAAGCCACCTTAAGAAGCTGGAAAAGCAAGACCACAAAAACCCTAATTTCAGCAGAAGAATCCAGATCACCAAAATAAAAGCCCAAATCCAGGACAAAGAAGACAAAAAGATAATAGAAAAAAATCAATGAAACAAAAAGCTGATTCTTCGAAAGAATAAACAAGATCAATGGTCCCCTAGCTAGACTGACCAAGAAAAAACGAGAAAAAAACCAAATAAGCACAATCAGAAACACAAAAGATGAAGTCACATCTGACCCTGAAGAAATACAAAAGATCATCAGAGACTACTATGTACACTTGTATGGAAACAAACTTGAAAACCTTAAGGAAATGGAGGACTTTCTGACATCACACAACCTACCTAAGTTGGAACAAGAAATTGAGACCCTAAATAAACCAATAACAATCAAGAAAATCGACTACGTAATAAGAAAACTTCCGACAAAAATAAGCCCTGGACCAGATGGCTTTCCAGCAGAATTCTACAAGACATTTAAGGAGGAGCTGACACCAATCCTACTGAAGGTATTCCAGGTGATTGAAAAAGATGGAACACTCCCCAAATCATTTTATGAAGCCAACATCACATTGATACCAAAGCCAGGTAAAGATCCAGCAAAGAAAGGGAACTACAGGCCAATATCTTTAGTGAACATAGATGCTAAAATTCTCAACAAGATTCTAGCAAACCGGATTCAGCAATACAACTCAAAAACCGTCCATCATGACCAAGTAGGCTTCATTCCCAGGATGCAAAGCTGGTTCAACATTCGTAAAACCATAAATGTTACTAAATACATCAACAGATGTCAAAACAAAAACCACGTGGTTATATCATTAGATGCAGAAAAAGCTTTTGATAAAATCCAGCACCCCTTCTTGATAAAAACCCTTGAACATCTAGGCATATGGGGAACATACCTCAAAATAGTAAAAGTCATCTACAAGAAACCCACAGCGAGCATACTCCTAAATGGACAAAAATTACAACCATTTCCCCTGAAAACTGGAACAAGACAAGGATGTCCACTCTCACCCCTCCTGTTTAACATAGTATTGGAAGTCCTGGCTCGAGCAATCAGAGAAGAGAAGACAATCAGGGGTATCCAAATGGGAAAAGAGGAAGTCAAGCTATCTCTCTTTGCAGATGACATGATTGTATACCTTGAAAACCCAAGAGAATCTGTCAAAAACCTCCTTACACTGATAAAGACCTTTGGCAAAGTCTCAGGATACAAAATAAATGTACAAAAGGCAATTGCATTTCTCTACACCAATAATAAACAAACAGAAACCTAAATAAAAAACACAATTCCATTCACAATAGCCGCAAAAAAAGTGAAATACCTTGGCATCTTCCTAACCAGAGACGTGAAAGACCTTTACAAGGAAAACTACAAAACACTGCTCAAAGAAATCAAAGTTGACACAAACAAGTGGAAAAATATCCCATGCTCATGGATCGGAAGAATCAACATTGTGAAGATGTCCATCTTACCTAAGGCAATCTACAAATTCAATGCAATACCCATCAAATTACCAGCAACATTCTTCTCAGACCTAGAAAAAACAATCCAGGAATTCATATGGAAACACAAACGTCCAAGAATAGCCAGAACAATCCTCAGCAAAAAAAAACAAAGCAGGTGGTATCACACTACCAGACTTCAAACTTTACTATAAAGCTACAATCATCAAAACAGCTTGGTATTGGTATAGGAACAGGCATATAGATCAATGGAATAGAATTGAGATTCCAGAAGTAAAACCTCAATTTCTCAACCAACTCATCTTCGACAAAGCCTCCACCACCTACCACTGGGGAGAGGAGAACCTATTCAGTAAATGGTGCTGGGAAAACTGGCTGACCACATGCAGCAGATTGAAACAGGACCCCTATCTATCCCCATGCACAAAGGTTTATTCCAAATGGATCAGAGACCTAAATGCAAAACCTCAAACCATAAGAACCTTAGAAAATGAAGGAAAAACTTTCATGGAAATCGAAACTGGCATCCAATTCCTGAACAAAACCCAAAACCCACAGCTCATAAGAGAGAAAATAGACAAGTGGGACCTTATTAAAATGACAAGCTTCTGCAAAGCCAAAGAAACCATCAAGTGAGCAGGGAGACAGCCTACAGACTGGGAAAAAGTATTTGCCAACTCCAGGTCCGACAAAGGCTTAACATCCTGGATCTACAAGGAACTCAAACGTGCTGAAAAGAAAAAAAACAAGCAACCCAATTATAAAATGGGCAAAAGATATGAACAGACACTTCACAAAGGAAGACATCCGAGCAGCCAACAAACACATGAAGAAATGTTCAACCTCACTAATCATCCGGGAGATACAAATCAAAACCACACTGAGATACCACCTAACCCCAGTCAGAATGGCAATTATCAACAACTCAAAAAATAACAGCTGCTGGAGAGGGTGTGGTGAAAAGGTAACACGATGGAATACTGCGCAGCCATAAAAAAGGACAAAATCATGAATTTCGCAGCAACCTGGATGGAATTAGAGTCTATAATACTGAGTGACCTCTCACAGAAACAAAGATCCGAGTATCACATGTTCTCACCATATAATTGACCTTAAACATCCAATGCAATACTATACGAAAATGACTGACCATACTGGGAAACTATGGTGGGGGGAGGGAGATGGGATTAACAGTAGCAAATATCTGTCTGGGAACGGGGAAACACCCCATATCAACAGGGTGCCTGAATGAAACACAGTTGTATACCTAACCCTTAACTGTACCCCACAACTTCACAATAAAAAAAAAAGAAAAAAAGAAAAGAAAATGACTGACAGTGGTGGGAAACTATGGAGAGGTAGGGGAAGGGAGATGGGATTAACGGTAGTAAATATCTGTCTGGGGATGGGGAGACACCTCAACAGGGATGCCTGAACGAAGCATATTTGTATACCTAAGCCTTAACTGTACCCCACAATATCATAATAAAAAATATTGATAAACAAATAAAATAAAATATAAATAAATAAATAAATAAAAATAAAATTTCTTCCTGTTGTGAACCCCATGAAATAATCATTGAACTCTAGTATCAAGGTTACAAGCCATGACTCCACGAGAGATTGTGTTCTTACTTCATAATATGCATGAAAGGAAAGAATTTCACTTTTTACTTTTACAAAATGGGCTTAGCGACTTTGTTTGGAGTTTCACATATTTTGATCTCTGAAACAATGCATTGTGTTTTCTTAAATACTATGGGCTTGCCTAATTTAATTCAGGAATGAAATAAAATAGATCCCTAAACTGCAGTTAAAGAGTTAGAGATTTTAACTATTTACAGAGTGTTCAGCATATATTCATTCATTCTGACTTTTTAACCTTTTACCTAGATTCAATTTCCTGAAGTAATTAGGAAACAGTCTCCAATTAATCACAGAGGAAGGTAATAGGCAGATGTTTCCCCTTAAGCCTAATTATCTCTATCCCCCAGCAAAACACTTTTTTGGCACAAGAAATACAGAAGAGATTTTTTGACTTAGCTGGATTCCTACCATGCTGTATTTCATGAGCTTACAAAAGTGTTCACATCATATTCCATGATTTCTACCCCTAGTGTCTGCTAACATGCACATTTGTGTTTTCACTTAGACACCACTGGGAACATTTAAGATTTTCTCCCAGCTTCATTCAAGGCATTTTGGCAATCTCATTCATTGGGAAAGTGTTGTACCTACTTTCAAATATGTAAAAAGATAAATAAATATATAAGGAAAAATGAGTGTGGTGTTAGACTCATTCGGCTATAATTCAGAATGTTTCAGTGGATATATCCGTTCTATAAGTGGTAAATGCTGGAAAATTTGTTTATTTTTTTTATTTTTGACTATGCATTAAATAATCTCTGATATCTTCTTGACCAGTCTAATTTTATTCCTTTAGAGTTTTTCACATTTGGCCAAGACTCTGCCTTCTGAGGCAATTAGAAAACAGCCTCCAATTCAGTCCACAGATACTTAGCACACAGATGGTTCTCCTTAATACTAATGATATATATTGACAGTGGTGCACTCTGCTATACAAGCCATCTTTCCACAAGGTACTCTCTTCTCTTCACAGCATTTCTGGGAAGAGGAAGTTTTTTTCAACTTTTGAAAAATTGAACTGGCAAATTTGTTTATGGTTTTACATATATTCATCTGTGCAACAATGCAATGCTTAGTCATAAATATTATGGATTTCCCTAAATTAATTCCATGAATGAAATAATCAAAAGCATTAAGATGCAGTTAGAGTAAAAGGCATGAGTTTTTAACTCTTCTTGGTGCCTTTAGTCACTCTTCTTTCCTTCTGTCTTTTTCACCTTTGACCTAGATTAAGCCTTCTGAGGTAATTAGGAAACAGCCTCCAAGTAAGCCCAGAAGTAGATAATACACAGGATTTTCTCCTTAAGTCCAATTAGCTCAATTCCCTAGTGTAGTTCTTCTATGACAAGGGAATTCAAGAGCATGTTTTAGACTTTGCTTGAGTTCAAGCACCCTTTGTTCTCTGAGGAGGCACAAATTGTCACACCACATTCTATTAAGTATTATGCCAAAAAACTTTCAACTTGAAAGTTTCTGTTTTATCTTCAACAACACTGAGAAAATCTAAGGTTTTTTTTTTTTTTTCGGTTTGCTTCAAAGGCAATTTGGCTCTCACCTTTTTTTTGTTACAGTGTTGTATTACTTCTAAATACTCAAATAAGTAAATTAAAATAGAAGTGTATACAGTAAGCTGTTTGAATGGGTGTATCCATTTATCACCTGTTGGTTTACAAATGTAAAAAAGCTTGTTAATTTTTTTCATTTTTTTCTTGATATCCTGTAAAATTACCCCAAATCTGCTATTCCAACTCTTATATAGAGTGAAGCTAAACAGATAGTGCAGAGTACTAAGCATGTTGGCATCAACATAGATTTGCAGGCAACTTTCCCATTCTCCAATGAATGCACTAATTGCCAGCGGGCAACAGGTGTCTTGGTCAAGAAGAGAAAAACTACATTTTAACTTGTTTGCTGTTAAAAATGCTTCCTATTGTGAATCCCATGAAATAATTATTACATTCTAGCACCAAGGATGCAAACTATGTTTTCATAAGGGATTGTGTTCTTTTCTCATTACTTACATAGAAGGAAGAATATTTACTTTGTACTTTTACAAAAATGGACTTAGAGACTTTGGGGTTTCACATATTTCAATCTCTGAAATAATGCAATGTGTTCTCTTAAATATGGGTTTGCCTAATTTAAATCGGGAAATAAAATATGTTTTTAAGCTGCAGTTATGGAGCTTGATAGTTTAATTATGGAACCTTCAGCCTATCTTTGTTCATTCTGGTTTTTTGACCTTTGACCTAAATTCAGTTTTCTGAGATAATTAGGAAACAGTCCCCAATTAAGCACAGATGACAGTAATATGCTGGTGTTTCCCCTTAAGCTTAATGATTTATATTGCCTGGTAAAACTCTCTTCTGGCAAGAGAAATTCAGAGTAGATTTTTTAACTTAGTTGGAGTTCTACCACGATGTATTTCCTAAGGTGACAAAAATGGTCACCCCATATTGTCTGTTTATTATGCACAGCATCTGTCAACATGCACATTTGTGTTTTCACTTAAACACCACTGGGAACATCTAAATTTTTCTTCTAGCTTCAGTCAAAGGCAATGTGGCAATCTCCATTCATTGGGAAAATGTTGTAGTTACTTCAAAATACATAAATAGATAAGGGAAAAATGAGTGTGGTGTTAGATGCAATACGCCATAATTCAGTCTTTCAATGGGTGGATCTATGTTGTCAGTGGCAAATACAGAAAAATTTGATTAGTTTATTCATTTATTTTTGACTATGCTTTAAAGAAACTCTGATATCTTCTTGGCCAACTTATTTTCAATCCTTGAGTGTTTTTCACTTTTGGCCAAGACTCAGCCTCCTGAAGCAATTAGGAAACAGTCTCCAATTCAGTCCAGGAGTACTTAGCACCCAGGTGTTTCTCCTTAATATTAATGATATATATTGCCAGGATTTCACTCTGCTATACAAACCATGCTTCCATAAGGGACTCTCTTCTCTCCTCATAGCTTTTCTGAGAAAAATAAAATTTTACAATAAAAAAATTGACCTAGCACTTCAGGCTTTTACATATATCCATCAGTGAAACAATGCAATGTGTACTCTATACTATGGGTTTGACTAAATTAATTCCATGAGTGAAATAATATAAATCCTTAAGTAGAGTAAAGGGCACAAGTTTTATCTCTTCTTGGAGCTTTGAGCCAATTATTTTCCTTCTGTCTTTTTCACCTTGGACCTAGATTCAGACTCCTAATGTAATTAGGAAACAACAACCAACTAAGACCAGAAGTAGGTAAAACAGGTGTTTCTCGTTAAGGATAATGAGCTCAGTTGCCTAGTGTAGATCTTTTGTGGCAAGGGAACTCAAGAGCATGTTGTAGGCTTTGCTTGAATTGAAGCACACTTTGCTCTCTGAAATGGCACCAATTTTCCCACCACATTCCTAAGGCTTCTGACATTCAAGTTTGTGTTTTATCTTTAATGTCACTAGAAACATCTAAAGTTTTCTTTCAGCTTCCTTCTAAGGCAATTTGGCAATCTCCTTTCTTTGTAACAGCAATTGATTACTTCCAAATACATAAATAAATAAATAAATAAATAAATAAATAAAATAAACAAGAGTGGTGATAGACTCATTTGTTTAGATTGCAAACTCTTTGAATGGGTGGGTCGATCTGTCACTTGTTTGTGATCAATTAAGAAAAAGCCTGGTTACTTTATTTATTTATTTATTGCTATGCTTTAAAGAATCAGAATAGCTGATATGCCCTAAGAACTCTTACCTAGAATGACGCTACACAGATAATGTGAACATCTTCTGCTGATTATCACCAACATACATTTGTATGTAAATTTGCCACATTCCAATGAATGCACTGGTTACCACTGGGTAAAGTGTCTCTGGAAAAGTAAGAGAAAAAGTGTGTTTTAATTGCATGTTGCTCAAGATGTTTCCTTTTGTGAACCCCATGAAATGATTTTAGCTATCTATTCCCCCCACCCCCAGGATACAAACCATGTTTCCATTAGGGACTGTGTTCACTACTCTTAGCTTCCCTAGGGAGAAGGATTTCTTTTGTATATTTACAAAAACTGATTTAGCACACTTGTATGGGGTTTAACATATTTCAATTTCTAATACAATGCAATATGTAGTCTTAAATTATTTGGGTTTGCCTAAATTAATTCCAGGAGTGAAATTATCTTGGGTGTTAACCTGTAGTCAGAGTAAAGAGCATGAGTTTTTAACAATTCATGAAGCCTTGAGCCTATCTTCTCTCCTTCTGTTTTTACCTTTGACCTAGGTCAGAGTTAAGAGGTAATTAGAAAGAAGGATGCAATCCTGCCCAGGAATAGGTAGCACACAGGTGTTTCTTTTAATCCCAATGATCCCTATTGCCTAGCAAACCACTCTTCTGACAAGGGAACTCCAGAGCCTGTTTCAGACTATGCTGGAGTCCCACTATGCTTTGTTCTCTGAACTGACACAATTGATCATACAGCATTCCATCATTTCTTATGTATAGAATCCTGCAGACTGCATGTCTGTGTTTTCTTATTGACATCACTGGAAACATCTAAGGCTTTATTTCAGCTGGGTTCAAAGGCAATTACGCAATATCATTTCTTTTTCACAGTGTTGTACTACTTCCAAAAACACAAATAAACAAGTAATAAAAAGTGTATATGTTATACAGCAAACTGTTTGAATGGGTGAATACATCTGTAACCTGTTGGTTTTCAAACATGGAAAAACTTGGTTAATTTTTATATTTTTTTCCTCACTGTCCTGTAAAAGTATGCTGCTACCTTCTTTTCCAAACTCTTATCTAGATAAAAACTACACCAATAATGTGGAGGACTTAAGCATGTTAGCATCAATGTAAGTCTGTAGGCAACTTTCCCAAACTCCAATGACTATACTAATTGCCACTGGACAGCATGTTTCTGGACAAGAAGAGAAAAACTATGTTTTAACTTGCTTGTTGTTAAAATTTCTCACTTTTGTGAACCCCATGAAATAATCATAACACTCTAACACCAAGGATACAAACAATGTTTCCGTAAGGGACTGTGTTCTCTCTTCATAACTTGCATAGAAGGTAGGGATTTCATTTGTATTTTTAAAAAATGGGCTTAGCAAACTTGTTTGGGGTTTTACATATTTTGATCTATGAAATGATGCAATGTGCTGTCTTAAATACTATGGGCTTCCCTAATTTAATTCAAGAATGAAGTAAAATAAAGCCCTAATATGCACTTAAGGAGCTTGAGATTTTAACTAATCATGGAGTCTTCAGTCTATCTTCAATCATTCTCTTTGACTTTGACCTAGATCCAATTTTCTGAAATAATTAGGAAATAGCCTCCAATTAAGCAGGGGAGAAGGAAGCAAGGAGATGTTTACCCATAAGCCTAATGATCTCTATTGCCCAACAAAGCAATCTTCTGGCAAGAGAAATCCAGAGCAGGTTTTTTTGACTTAATTGGAGTTCTAAAATGCTGTATTCCCTGAACTGACAAAAATGATCACACCATATTCCATGAATATTACATCTAGCATCTGCCAACATGCACATTTGTGTTTTCACTTGAATGGCATTGGAACATCTAAGGTTATCCTCCAACTTTAGTCAAAGGCAATTTTGCAATCTTCATTCATTGTGAAAGTGTTGTACTTACTTCCAAATACATAAATAGATAAATAGATTAGGGGGAAATGAATGTGGTGTTAAACTTAGTAGGCTATAGTTGTGAATGTTTCAATCAGTGCATTCATTCTGTCAGTGACAAATGTAGAAAAATCATTTATTTTTTACTGTGCTTTAAAGAAATTCTGATATTTTCTTGGCCAATCTTTTTTCAGTCTTTCAGCATTTTCATCTTTGGTCAAGAGTCAGCCTACTGAGGCAATTAGGAAACAACCTCTAATTCAGCCCAGTAGTAGTTAGTACACAGGCGTTTCTCCTTAATACTAATGATATATAACGCTAGCAGTGCACTGTACCATACAAACCATGTTTCCATAAGGGACAATCTTCTCTCCTCACAGCTTCTCTAGGAAGTGAAATCTTTCTTTCTACTTTTAAAAAATTGACCTAGCAACTTCGTTTGGCTTTCACATATTTCCATACATGAAGCAATGCAATGTGTATCCATAAATACCATGACTTTGCCTAAATTATGTTCATGAGTGTAATAATCTAAAGTCTCAGGCTGCAGTAAGAGTAAAGGACATGAGTTTTAACTGTTCTTGGGGCATTGAGTCAATCTTCTTTCCTTCTGACGTTTTAACCTTTGATCTGGATTCAACCTTCTGAAGTTATTAGGAAACAGCCTCCAACTAAGCCCCAAAATCTGTAACACAAAGGCATTTCTCCCTAAGCCTAATGAGCTCTATTGCCTACTGTAATACTTTTGTGACAAGGGAAATGAAGAGCATGTTTCAGAATTTGCTTTAGACCAAACATGCTTTGTCTCTGAAATGGCACCAATTATGTCATCATATTTTGTCAAGAATAATGCCAAAAGACTTCCAATATGCAGGTTTGTGTTTTCTCTTTAACACACTTCAAACATCTAAGGTTTTTTGATAAACCTACTTGTAAGACAATTTGGCAATCTACTTTCTTTGAAAAAGCAATTTATTTACTTCCAATTACTTATATAGTCAATAAATAAATAAATAACAAATAAATAAATAAATGGAAAAATAGAGTGGTATTAGACTTGTTTTGCTTATTTGCCAAACTCTTTGTATTGGTGGATTAATCTGCCACTTTTTAATGACATATTTAAAAAAATTGGTTGATTTATTTATTTGTTTGTTTCCTGGTATGCTTTAAATAAATATGAATATCTACTATGCCTAGAGTAGTCTAATCCAGAGTGAAACTACATAGAAAATGTGAAGATTTCAGTTGATGAGCATCAATGTTCTTTTGTTTGAACTTTACCACATTCTGATTATTCCACTGTATATCACTGGACAACGTGTCTTTGGGAAAGAAAGATAAAAAGTATGTATTAAATTACAGGTTGCTAAAAGTACTTTCTTTTGTGAACCCCATGAAACAATTTTAATGTTAAATCACCCCCAGGATACAAACCATGTTTCCATTAGGAACTAGGTTCTTTCCTCATAACTTCCAAAGAGAGAAGGATTTTTTTTTGTACTTTTACAAAAGCTAATCTAGCAAAGTCTCACTTATTTCAATTCCTTGAAAAAATGCACTGTGTAGACTTAAATTATTTGAACTTGATTAATTTCAGGATTGAAATTATCTTGGGTTTTAAGCTGCAGTCAAACTAAAAGGCATGAAGTTTTAACTCATCATGAAGCCTTGAGCTTATCTCCTCTCTTCTGAGTTTTTCTCCTTTGACCTAGATCAGACTCCTGAGGTACTTAAGAAGCAGCCTCCAATTCAGACTGGAAATAGGTAGCATGTAGATTTTTCTACTTAAGGCTACTGATCTCTATTGCCTAGCAAGCACTCTTCTGACAAGAGAAATCTAGAGCAAGTTTCAGACTTTACTGGAGTCCCACTACACTTTCTTCTCTGAACTGACACAATTGATCACACAGCATTTCATCATTTCTAATGCACCCCATCCTGCAAACTGCATATTTGTGTTTTCTTTTTAACTTCACTGGGATCACCTAAGGTTTTCTTTCAGCTTGCTTCAGAGACAATTTGAAAATCTCCTTTCTTTGTTACAGTGTTGTAGTACTTCCAGATAAACAAATAAAGAAAGGAAAAAAAGGTATAGATTATCCACCAAGCTATTTGAATGGGTGAATTCATTTGTAAACTGTCAGCTTTCAAATGTAGAAAAGCTTGGTTAATTTTTTATCTTTTTCCTCACTATCCTATAAAATTTCCTTGATATCTACTTTTTTAAACTCATGTCTAGGGTAAAGCTACACTGATAATGTGGGGGCCTTAAGCATGTTAGTGTCAAAGTGGGTTTGTAGCCAACTTTCCCATTCTGCAACAAATGCACTCATTACCGCTGGGCAACTGGATTCGGGGACAAAAAGAGAAAAACTTCCTTTTTAACTTGGTTGTTGTTAAAATTGCTTCCTATTGTAAACCCCATAAAATAATCATAACAATCTAGCACCAAGGATCCAAACCATGTTTCCATGAAGGACTGTGTTCTCTCCTCATAACTTGTATAGAAGGAAGGACCTTCACGTTGTACTTTTACAAAGATGTACTTAGTGACTTTACTTGGGTTTCATATACTTCAATCTCAGAAACAATGCAAAACACTCTCTTATATACTATGGACTTGCTTAATTTAATTCAGGAATGATCACATTATATTCCACAATTATTACACCTGTCTGCCAACATGTATGTTTGTATTTTCACTTAAATGACACCAGGAACATCTAAGGTTTTCTTCCAGCTTCAGCCATAGTCAATTTGGCAATCTCCATTAGCTGCAAAAGTGCTGTATTTGCTTCCAAACACATAAATAGATAAATAAATAGATAAGGGTAAAATGAATGTGTTAGACTCAATAGGCTATAATTCAGACTGTTTCAGTGTGTGAATCCATTCTGTCACTTGCAAATGTAGGAAAATCTGTTTAGTTTATTTATTTATTTTTGACTATGCTTTAAAGGAGCTCTGATATTTTCTTGGCCAATTTTTTTTCATAACTTTAGAGTTTTGAACCTTTTAGCCAAGACTCAGTCTCTTAAGGTAATTAAGAAGCAGCCTAAAATTCAGCCCAGAAGTAGTTAGCACATGGGTGTTTCTCCTTAAAACTAATAATATATATTGCCAGTGGAGTACTCTACTATACAAACCATGTTTCTATTAGGGACTCTTCCCTCCTTACAGTTTTTCTAGGAAAAAGAACTTTTGTTTCTACTTTAAAAAAAATTAACTTATCAATTTTCAGGGAGTTCATATATTTTCATCTGTAAAATAGTGTAATGTTTAATCATAAATATTATGGGTTTTCCTAAATTCATTACATGAGTGAAATAATCTAAAGTTTAAGCTTCAGTTAAAGGGCATGAATTTTTAACTCTTGTTACCTTGAGCCAATCTTTTTCCTTCTTCCCTTTTTTCACTGTTACCTAGATTCAGCCTCCTGAGGCAATTAAAAAACAATTTCCAACTAACCCAGAAATAGGTAACATGTAGGTGTTTCTTGTTAAGCCTAATGAGCTCAATTGCCCTGTGTAGTTCTTTTGTGGCAAGGAAACTCAAGAGCATACTTTAGACTGCGCTTGAGTCTACCCACACTTTTTTCTCTGAACTGGCACCAATTATCACACCACATTTTGTTAAGCATTATGCCAAGAGATATCCTGCATGCAGGCTTGTTTTCTCTTTCATGTCACTGGGAACTTCTAAGGTTTTCTTTCAGCTTCTTTCCTAGGCAATTTGACAATTTTCTTTCTTCATAAAAACAATGTATTTACTTCAAAATACACAAATAGTTAAATAAATAAAGAAAAATCAGAATGGCATTAGACCCTTTTGTTTATATGGCCAGCTGTTTGAATGGGTAGAGCCATCTGTCATCTTTTGGTGACAAATGAAATCAAAGTCTGGTTTATTATTTATTTATTTACTGCTATGCTTTAAAGAAACCTAAATATCTGCAATGCATTGAATACTCTTACCTAGAGTGAAGCTATACAGATAATGTGGAACCCTTCAGCTGATTATTATCAGCATAGGTTTGTAAATAACTTTGCCACATTCTGATAAATGCACTGCTTACCAATAGGCATCATGTCTTTGGGAAAATAAAAGAAAAAGTACATTTTAAATTACATGTTGCTAAAAGGGCTTCCTTTTGTGACTCCCATGAAATAATTTTAACATTCTTTCCCCACCTTGGATAAAAGCCATGCCTCCATAAGGGACTGCATTCTCTCTTCATAGCTTCCCAAGGGAGGATATGTTTGTCCTTCTACAAAAACTGACCTAGCAAAGTTGTTTGGGATTTCATATATTTCAATTTCTTAAACAATGCAGTGTGTAGAATTAAGTTATTTAGGCTTGCCTAAATTAATTTCAGCAGTGAAATTATCTTGGGCTTTAAGCTGCAGTCAGGGTAAAGGGCATGGGTTTTTAACATTTCATGAAGACTTGAGCCTATGCCTTCTCCTTCTGAATTTTTAATCTTTGATGTAGATCAGACTCCTGAGGTGATTAGGAAGCAGCCTCCAATTCAGCCCAGAAATAGGTAGCATGCAGGTGTTTTTCTTTAAGCCTAGTGATCCCTGTTGCCAAGCAAAGAATTATTCTGACAAGAGAACCCTAGAGCAGGGTTCAGATTTTGCTGGAGTTCTGCTATGCTTTGTTTCATGACCTGTTGCAGTCTATCACACAACATTCCATTATTTCTTATGCATAGAGTCTGGCAACCTGCATGTTTGTGTTTTCTTTTTGACATCACGGAGAACATCTAAGGTTTTCTTTCAACTTGTTTCAACACCTATTTGGCAATCTTTTTTTGTTACAGTGTTGTAGTACTTCCAAATACACAAATAAATTAATGGACAAAAGTATATAGATTATCCAGTAAACTGACTACGTGGTTCCATCTGTCACCTGTTGGGTTTCCAATGCAGAAAAGCTTGGTTAATTTTTAAATTTTTTCTTGCTATCTTGTAAAATTGGCCTGATGTTTCCTTCTGCAAACTCTTACCAAGATTGAAGTTACACAGATAATATGGAGGTTTTAAGCATGTTAGCATCAAAGTAGGTTTGTAGGTGACTTTCCCATTCAGCAATGAATACACTAATTTCACTGGGCAACAGTTTCTGGGACAAGAAGATAAAAAGTATATATTAAATTACACGTTGCTAAAAAGTTCTTCCTTTTGTAAATACCATAAAATAATTTTAACGTTTACCCCAAGATACAAACCTCGTTTTTATAAGGGACTGTGTTTTATTCTCACAGCTTTCCTAGGGGGAAGGGTTTTTTTCCTGAGGTTGTCAGCAAACAGTCTTTACTTAAGCACAGTGAAAGGTAACACTCACATGTTCTCCCTTAAGTTTAATGATCTCTATTGCCCAGCATATCACTCTTGTGGCAAGAGAAATATAGAGCGGGTTTTTTGATTAGCTGGAATCCTATCATGCTGTATTCCCTGAACTGACAAAAATGATCACACCATATTCCATGATTATTATGCCTAGCATCTGCCAACATGCACGTTTGTGTTTACACTTAAGCACCATCTAGAATTTTCTTGCAGCTTTAGTCAAAGGCAATTTGGCAATCTCCATTCATTGTGACAGTGCTGTACTCACTTCCAAATACATAAACAAATAATAGATATGAGAAAAATGAGTGTGATGTAAGAGTCAGTAGGCTATTATTCAGACTGTTTCAATGGGTGGATCCATCCTGTGAGTGGCAAATGCAAGAAAATCTGGTCATTCTATTTATTTATTTATTTTTTTACTATACTTTAAAGAAACTGACAGTTTCTTGGCCAAACTTTTTCATTCCTTCAGAGCTTTTCACCTTTGGCCAAAAGCAGTTAACACACAGATGTGCCTCCTTAATACTAATAATATATATTGCCAGTGGGGCCCTCTATTATGCAAACCATGTTTCTTTCCATAAGAGACTCTCTTCTCTCCTCAGCTTTTTAGGGAACAATAACTTTTCTTTCTACTTTAAAAAACTGACCTAGCAACTTTGGGATTTTACATATTTCCATCCATAAAACAATGCACTGTGTAGTCATAAATACTTGGATTTACCTAAATTAATTCCATGAGTGAAATAATATAAAGTCTTAAGTTACAGTTAAAGTAAAGGACATGAGTTTTTAATTGTTCTTGGAGCCTTGAGTCAATCTTTTTTCCTTCTTTTCACTTCTAACCTAGATTCAACCTCCTGAGGTATTTAGAAAACAGCCTCCAACTAAGCCCAGAAGCAGGTAGCCCACAAGTGTTTTCCTTAAGCTTAATGAGCTCAATTGCCTAATGCAGTTCTTTTTTGATAAGAGAAGTCAAGAGCATATTTTAGAGTCTGCTTGAGTCCAAGCTTGCTTTGTTCTCTCATTTGGCACCAATTATTACACCACACTCCATTAAGTATTATGGCAAAAGACTTCCAACATGCAGGTTTGTCTTTTCTTTTAACGTCGCTGGGAACAAAATTCTATACTCTTGCCAGTTTTAATTCAAGAATAAAATAAAATTCAACATTACACTGCAGTTAAGGAGCTTGAGATTTTAACTAATCATGGAGACTTCACCCTATCTTCCTTCATTCTGACTCTCTGACCATTAATTTAGATTCAGTTTCCTGAGGTAATAGGAAACAGCCTTCAATTAAGCACAGAGGAAAGTAAAATGTAGGTGTTTCCCCTTAAGCCTAGTGACTGCTAATGTCCGGCAAAGCACTCTTCCGAAGAGATAAGTCTGGAGCAGGGTTTTGACTTAACTGGAGTCCTACCACTCCATATTCCCTGAGCTGACAAGAATGATCATACCATATTTCATTATGTGCATCTGCCAACATGCATGCTTGTGTTTTCACTTCAGTGCCACTGATAAAATCTAAGATTTTCTTCCTGCTTTAGTGAAAGGCAACTTGACAATTTCCATTCATTTTGACAGGGTTGTACTTTCCTCCAATTACATAAATGAATAAGGAAGAAATGAGTGTGGTGTTAGACTTGGTAGTTTATAATTCAGACAGTTTCAATCGGTGAATCCATCCTGTGGCAAATGCAGTAAAATCTGGTTAGTTTATTTATTTTTGCCTATGCTTTAAAGAAATTCTGATATCTTCTTGGCCAATCTTTCTTTATTCCTTCAGAGTTTTTCACCTATGGCCAAGATGCAGCCTCCTGAAGCAATTAGGAAACAGCCCAGAAGTAGTTAGCACACAGATGTTTCTCCTTAATATTAATGACACACACTGCCAGCAGTGCATGCTGTATACAAACCAGGTTTCTCTCCATAAGGGACTCTCTTGCCTTTTCACATTTTTCTATGAAAAGAACCTTTGTTTCTATTTTTATAAAATTGACCTAGCATCTTTGTTTGGGGTTTCACATATTTCCATTCATGAAACAATGTAATGTGTAGTCATAAATACTATGAAATTTATACTACTATAAATACTATGGATTTCCCTAATTAATTTCTTGAGTGAAATAATCTAAAGCCAAACTTCCATTAGAGTAAAGGGCATGAGTTTTTAACTTTTTGAACCTTGATCCAATCTTCTTTCATTCTCTCTTTGTCACCCTTAAGCTAGATTGAGCCTCCTAAGGTAATTAGGAAACAACCAACAACTAAGGCCAGAAGTAGGTAACATGGAGGTGTTTCTCCTTAAGTGTAATCAGCTCAATTGCTTAGAATAGTTCTTTTGTGGAAAGGGAATTCAAGAGCATGCATTAGACTTTGCTTGAGTCCAAGCACACTTTTTTCTCTGAACTGGCATCAATTACCACAACACACTCTGTTAAGTATTATGCCAAAAGACTTCCAACATGCTAGTTTGTGTTTTCTCTTCCTTCTTAGACAATTTAGCAATCTCCTTTCCTTGTAAAATCAATTTATTTAGTCCAAATGCATAAATCGTTGAATAAATAAATCAAAGAAAAAAGAGAGTGGCATTAGATTCAAACTTGGTTATCTGGCAAACTGTTTGAAGGATGGATCTGTCTGCCATTTGTTGGTGACAATTAAAGGAAAAACGTGATAGTTTTTTTTGTTTACTGCTATGCTTTAAAGAAATCCAAATATCTGCTATGCCTAGAGTACTCATGTCTAGTAAGGTTACACAGATAATGTGACGGCCTTCAGCTAATTAGCATCAACTTAGCTTTGTGCATAACTTTGCCACATTCTGACAAATGCACTGTTTACCAGTGGGCAACATGTCTAGGGAAAAGAAGAGAAAAAGCACACTTTATTTATTTATTTATTTATTGAGTTGGAGTCTTACTCCATTGGCCAGCTTGTAGTGCAGTGGCATGCTCATGGCCACCCCAGCATCAACTTCCTGGGCTCCAGCTTCTGCCTCAGCCTTCCAAGTAGCTGGAAACTTCAGGCATGCACTACCACACCTGGCTAATTTTTAATCTATTGTAGATATGAAGTCTTGCCAAGTTGCCTGGACTGGTCTCAAACCTGCAGGCTCACGCAATCCACTTACCTCAGCCTGCCCAAATGCTGGGATTACAGGCTGAGCCACCAAGCCCAGCCAAAAATACATTTTAAATTACGTGTTGCTAAAAGTGTTGCCTTTTGTGAACTTCAGAAATAATTTTAAATTTCTAACTCCTAGCTGGGCTCGGTGGCTCAGCCTGTAATCCCGCGCCTTTGGGAGGCTGAGGTGAGTGGATTGCCTGAGCCCGTGGGTTCGAGACCCACCTGGGCAGCGAGACCTCATCTCTACAATTAATCAAAAAATCAACCGGGCGTGGTAGCGCATGCCTGTAATTCCGGCTACTTGGAAGGCTGAGGTGGAAGGATCGCCGGAGCCCAGGTCGAGGCTGCAGTGGCCGGGAGCGGCCACTGCACTCCAGTCTGGGTGACAGAGTGAGACTCCAACTCAAAAAAAAAAAATTCTAACTCCTCCCAGGATACAAACCATGTTTCCACAAGGGATTGTGTTCTCTCCTCATAGCTTCCCTAGTGAGGTTTTTATACTTTTACAAAAACTGACCTAGCAATATTGTTTGGGGGTTCATATATTTCATTTCCTTAAATTATGCAAAATGTAATCTCAAATTATTTTGAATTGCCCAAATTAATGCCATGAATGAAATTATCTTGGACTTTAAGCTGCAATCAGTGTGATGATGAGTTTTTAACTATTTATGAAGATTTGAGCCTATCTTCTCTTTTTCTTAGTTTTTAGCCTTTTACCTAATCAGACTCCTGAGGTAATTAGGAAGTAGCCTCCAATTCAGTCTAGAAATAGCATGCAGGTGTTTCTTTTTAAGCCTAATTATCCCTGTTACTCAGCAAAGCACCCTTTGATGAGGGAAATCAGAGCAGGTTTCAGGCATTGCTGGAGTCCCACTGTGCTTTGTTCTATGAACTGACACAATTGATCACACAAAATTTTGTCATTTATTATGCATAGATTCCTGCAACCTGCACGTTTGCAGTTTTTTTGACATCACTGGGAACATCTAAATTTTTCTTTCAGTTGCATCAAAGGCAGTTGGGCCATCACCTTTCTTTGTTACAATGTTGTAGTATTTCCAAAAACACAAATAAATAAGTGAAAAAAGTGTATAGGTTATACAGTAAACTGAATGAGAGGATCTATCTGCCACCTGTCAGTTTACAAATGTAGAAAGGTTTGGTTAATTTCATATTTGTTTTCCTCACTAAACTGTAACATAATATACGAACATACACTTGGCCAATCTTTTTTCATTCCTTCAGAGTTTTTCTTGTTTTGTTTTGTTTTTTTACCATTTACCAAGATGCAGTCTCCAAAGGCAATTAAAAAACAGTCTCTAATTCAGTCCACAAGTAGTTAGCACACAAGATTTTCTCCTTAATACTAATAATATATATTGCCAGAGGTGCTCTCCTATACAAACCATGTTTCTTTCTAAAAGGGTCTCTCTTGTCTCCTTACTGCTTTTCTAGGATAAGGAATATTACTTTCTACTTTGAAAAATTGACCCAGCAATTTTGTTTGAGGTACATATATTTCCATCCATGAAACAATGCCATGTCTAGTCATAAATAATATGGGTTGGTCTAAATTTATTCATGAGTGAAAAAATCTAAAGCCTTAAGCTGCCATTAGAGTAAATGGAATGAGTTTTTCACTCTTCTTGGAGCCTTGAGCCAATCTTGTTTTCTTCTGCCTTTTCCATCGTTGACCTAGATTCAGTCTCCTAAGGTAATTAGGAAACAGCCCCAACTTAGCCCAGGGGTAGGTAACACACATTTGTTTCTCCTTAAAGCAAATGAGCTCAATTGTTTAGTGTCTTTCTTTTGTAGTAAGAGAACAAGAGCATGTTTTAGACTTTGCTTGAGTTCAAGCACCCTTTTTTCTATGTACTGGCACCAATTATCACACCACACTCCATTAAGTTTTATGCCAAAAGACTTCCAACATGCAGGTTTGTGTTTTTGCTTTAATGTCCCAAGGAACAACTAAGGTTTTATATCAAATTCCTTCTAAGCCTATTTGGCAATGCTTTTTTCTTTGTTAAAGCAATTTATTGACTTTCAAATACATACATAGTTTTAAAAATAAATAAAAGAAAAAAGTGAGTGATGTTAAACTCATTTGAACATATGGTAAACTGTTTGAATAGGTGGATCCATCTGTCACTTGGTGACAGTTGAAGAAAAATGTGGGTTTTTTTTTTTTTACTGCTATGTTTCTAAGAAATATGAATATCTGCTATGTCTAGAGTATTCTTGCTTAGACTGAAGTTATACAAATGGTATGGAGATCTTCAACTGATGAACAACAATCTAGGTTTGTAGGTAACTTTGCAACATTCCAATGAAAGCATTATTCACCACTGGGCAACACGTCTCTGGGAAAGAAAGAGAAAAAGAATGTTTTAAAATACAAGTTGCTAAAAGCACTTCCTTCTGTGACCCCATGAAAGTTCTATTCACCCTTCCACCCCCAGGATACAAACCATGTTTCCATAAGGGATTGTGTTCCTTCCTCTTAGCTTCTTTAGGGAGAAGGAATTTTTTGTACCTTTACAATAATTGACTTAGCAAAGTTGTTTGGAGTTTCGCATATTTCAATTCCTTAAACAATGCAATGTGTAGTCTTAAATTATTTGTGCTTGCCTAATTAATTCTGGGAATGAAATCTCTTGGGCTTTAAGCTGCAGTCAGAGTAAAGAGCATGGATTGTTAACACTTCTTGAAGCCTTAAGCCTCTCTCATCTCCTTCTGAGTTGTTAAACTTTGACCTAGATCAGATTCCTAAGGGAATTAGAAAGCAGCCACCAATTCAGCCCAGAAATAGGTAGTTTGCAGGTGTTTCTCCTTAAGCCCAGCGATCCCTATTGTCCAGTGACACACTCTTCTGACAAGGGAAATCCAGAACAGGGTCAGACTCTGCTGGAGTCCCTCTATGCTTTGTTCTCTGAACTAACACAATTGATCACAAAACATTCAGTCATTTTTTTGCATAGAGTCCTGCAAACTGCACATTTGTGTTTTCTTTTTGATACCACTGGGAACATCTAAGGTTTTCTTTCAGCTTGCTTCAAAGGCAATTTGGCAATCTCCTTTCTTTGTTACAGTGTTGTAGTACTTACAAATTCACAAATACATAAATGATAACAAAAGTACATAGGTTATCAAGGAAACTGTTTGAATGAGTGGATTCATCTGCCAACTGTGGGTTTTCAAATGAAGAAAACATGGTCAAATTTAAAATTTTTTTCCTTGCTATCCTGTAAAATTACCCTGGTATATTCTTTTCCAAAACTCTCATTTAGAGTGAAGCTACACAGATAAATGTGGAGACATTAAGCATATTAGAATTAAAGTAGGAATGTAGGAGACTTTCTAATCCTCCAATGAATGCACTAATTTCCACTGAGCAACAGGTTTTTCGGACAAAAAGAGAAAAACTACGTTTTAACTTGCTTGTTGTTAAAATTGCTTGCAATTGTGAATGCCATGAAATAAACATAACACTAGCACCAAGTATGCAGACTGCGTTTTAATAAGGGACTGTGATCTCTCCTCATAACTTGTATTGAAGAAAGGACCTTCACTTTGTACTCTTACAAAGAATGGATTTAGTGATTTTGTTGAGTTCTTCAAATATTACGATCTGTGAAACAATGCAATGTGCTGTCTGAACTACTATGGGCTTGCCTAATTTCATTCAGGAATAAAATAAAATAGAACCCTAAGATACAGTTGAGAAGCTTGAGCGTTTAACTTACCATAAAGCCTTCAGCCTGTCTTTGTTCATTCTGACTCTTCAACCTTTGACCTAGATTCAGTTTCCCGAGAAAATTAGGAAACAGTCTCAAATTAAGTACAGAGGAATATAACAACACAGAGATGTTTTCCCTTAAGCCTAATTATCTCTTATCACCCAGCAAATCACTCTTCTGGCAAGAGAAATACAGAGCAGATTTTTTGAGTTAGCTGGAGTCCTACCAAGCTGTTTTCCTGAACTGACAAAAACGATCACACCATATTCCATGATTATTACACCTAGTGTCTTCCAACATGGAAGTTCATGTTTTCACTTAAATGCTACTGTGAACATCTGAGGTTTCTTCCAGCTTCAGACAAAGAAAAACTGGCAATCTCTATTCCTTGTGGCAGTGTTTTACCTACTTCCAAATACGTAAATAGATGAATGCATACATAAGAGAAAAATAAGTGTGGTGTTAGACACAGTAGGCTATATTTCAGACTCTTTTAATGGGTGAATGCATTCTGTCATTGGCAAATGCAGGAAAATTTTGTTAGTTTATTTATTTGGTTTTTACTATGCTTTAAAGAAACTGTGACATATTCTAGGCCAATCTTTTTTCAGTCCTTCAAGTTTTTCACATTTGGCCAAAACTCAGCCTCCTGAGGCAATTAGAGATCAGCCTTCAATTTATTCCAGATGTAGTTAGCACACAGGTGTTTCTCCTTAATACTACTGATATATATGGGTAGCAGTGCACAAACCATGTTTCTTTACAAAAAAGGCTCTCTAAAACCCTCACGGCTTTCCTAGGAAAAGGATATTTTCTTACTACCTAAAAAAAATTGACCAAGAATATTTGTTTTGGGTCCACATTTTTCTATTTGTAAAACAATGCAATGTGTAGTCATAAATACTATAGGGTTGCCTAAATTAATTTCATAAGTGTAATAATCTAAAGCTTTAAGCTGTCACTAAAGTAAAGGGTATAAGTTTTTAACTATTCTTGGAGTCTTGAGCCAGTCTTCTTTTCTTCTGTCTTTTCATATTTGACCTACTTCAGCCAACTGAGGTAATTAGGAAACAGTCTCCAACTAAGCCTATAAGTAGGTTACATGCAGGTGTTTCTCCTTAAGCTTAAGGACCTCAATTGTCTAGTGTAAGTTCTGTTGTGGCAAAGGAACACAAGAGGATGCTTTAGACTTTGCTTGAGTCCAAGCACACTTTAGTCTCTGAACTGGCACAGATTATCACATCACACTTCATTAAGTATTGTGCCAAAACTTCCAACATGCAGGTTTGTATTTTCTCTTTAACATCCCTGGGAACATGTAGGGTTTCTTTCAGCTTCCATCTAAGGCAATTTGACAATCTCCTAATGAAATGGCTATTAGTAACCCAACAAATGTGACTTCATTGTATAGTAGTGTTTCAATTTTGTCTCCATGCAACTGCCCTAACCCTTCCAGTAAACAGCAAATCACATCTTGTTGGCAGAACTCCAGGGACTTTTCAGTCACTGGCTGTGCCTGAGGCAGAAAGTCAAACAAAACTCCCTAATGCTCAAAAGTTCCCATTATGGTTGCTAAATTGCTAGTTTATGGTTGCTGAGTTGCTAGGTTATGGTTACTAGGTTATGGTTGGCAAGTTGCTAGTTTATGGTGGCTAAGTTGCTATGTATCCTTGCAGTTTTTGCCTTTATAAACCCCTTGCTTACTTCATTCGGGGTCAAGAGTTCCTTTCTGGCATAAACCTTCTCTCCACCACTGGCAATAAAGGACTCAATATTTCACTCTCAGTATGATGGTAACTCCTTACCCATGGTGCAGCTACAACATCTGGAGGCCCCAGTGAGATCGCCAAACTCAGGAAGCGGTCTCACTCTGGCTGTCCCTGGCTTGGTGAGGAAGTTATAGGGAAGCACCCCCTGAGATGTTCCAGGGTCCCATAACCTCTCATCCAGTCCAGAAGGAGTTGGAATGACCACTGGCTTCCCATCACCTCAAAAATACCTGAGTCCCTCTGCATTCTCTTAGGAGGTAAAAATCTGTTCTGTTTGTAGCCATAATTCTATTTAAGGGAGTCACGGTATGACAAGGTTGTCCCTTGGATACTATTTGTTAGGCCAAGACATTGAGTGAATAGAGTCATGGTTCAGTTTCTGATTTCAGTTTTAGTTTTTTCATTGGTTTGACAATATGGGGGTCACAAGCTTCTGACCCTCCAGTCCCCTGGACTGCATGATAAAGAATTTCTCTGTTGGATTTACTGAGGACTGCAGTGTCCACCTATTGAAAGGTAGGCTCTGAACCCTCTGTGAAATTGACTGGCCTTCGTTTAATGTTGGATGGCCCTCCATGGGTCTCTGGACATTTGTGTCACTCAGTCCACCTGGAAGATCATCACAGGAACTTCTGGTCACCCTGACCAAATTCCCTATATCAAACAATGGTTAAATTTAGTCCAAAACCCCCCTCCATGGTTAAAGGTATCTTTTCTTAAAACTCAGAACCCTTCTCATATACTTGTCTCCAAGTCTTTTTGTCCTCCCCCATCATGTTCCTAGTTATGTGTCTCTAAAGTTTTCCATTTTTCTTTCTTCAAACTTTGTCAAAGTGACTGTATTTCCTTGTTAAAGTACAACTATGGATGATTTACAAGGGAATATTTCTACTTATGTTGATAAGTTAGAGGCTTTAGCTAATCTTACAAATACTTTATGGGACTATTTTCACTTTTCCAGCATTGTTTCTGGGCCAAAACCTTTTCATCATTGTTTGCTTAATATTTTTGCCTGTACTCTCACTCGATGTTTTATTAAATTCAAATGGTATTCGGTTGAGGTCCCACTGTTTCCTATTCATGCCTTTGAAAATAGATAGGTAGGGGACTTCTCTACAGCCCACCTCAGCAAGAAGCAGTTATAGAAATTAATCTTTGCCTCATTTCCCAGAATCATAATAATATTTCCAAGAGCAGGTGTGGAAAATGGAGTAGGAGTCCATTTTTTTATCTTGTCCAAGAGTAGGAGTCCATTTTTTATCTTGTTCCTAAACCCTAACACAATAATGAGAAAGTAGAGGCTATGTCTAGGAGAAATACATGCTCTAGGTAAAGATTAACTTTGCCAACTTTGTCTTTTCAGAAACACAGACTCCTTAAGCATAACTGGCACTGGACTATTGAAATTTGTCTTTTTAGAAACTCAAATTTCTCAAGCATGACCAGTCCTCTGGACCTGGTTATCTCTCATTCTTATTCTGACTCAGGCCCTCACCTTCTACCTCCCTACAATCTGACTTCCTCACTTCTTCCACTTCTCCTCTGCCCTGCCTCTTGCCTCTCAGAACCTGCCCCTGTTCTTTCCTTCTGGGAATTTCCCTCTCCATGGGGGATGGACCAGGATGAAGGCCCTTCTTGGTGTATGTTCCCTTTTTTACCTCTGATTTATCTTAAAATCCACTGTTTTGGAGGAAACCTCAGGTTTTAACCTCCCTGGTAGAATCAATCATGCATACTCATCTTCCTACCTGGGATGATTGCCAGCAGCTCCTTCTAACCCTATTTACCTCTGAGAAGCAAGAGTGCATTAGAGTTGATGCTAGAAAGTCTGTCCTAGCCTCAACCGCTGGCACAGAGGAAGAGAGCCAAGAAACTTTAAGCAAAATTTTTCCCTTTTTTTGTCCTGAGTGGGATCCCAATACCCTGGCAGGGTCCACGGCATTAGATACCTATCACTAGACTCTATTAGTGGTTTGAGGGAAGTGGCCTGGAAAACTATTAATCTTTCAAAAACTACCAAAATTATCAATTTGACTTTTGTGGCTCAGATGGCCCCCAACATCTGAAAAAAGTTACAAAAACTTAAGGGCTTTGCAGAAATAAATATCTCTCAGCTGCTTGAAGTAGCCCAAAAGGTTTTTGGTAACTGTGATGCTGAAAAACAAGAACAGGCAGCACAGGAGGCAGATAAGATAGCCAAACGTCAGGCAAAAATATTGGTAACTGCCCTCCAACCCTCCTGGTCTGACTCAAGACCACAATGCCAGTAAAAAAGGGAGACTAAAAAATAAAAACAGGGGACTGGACATTCCCCACTGGCTAAGTATCAATGTGCATATTGCAAAGAATTTGGTCATTGGAAAAAGGATTGTCCCCATTACCCAAAAGTAGACAACACTAAGCCAGTCCTAGTTTTGCCTGCTGCTGAGGAGACTGAAAATGACTCTGCCTGAAGAGGCCAGGACTCTTTTTTCTAGGCTCCCAAGAGCCCATGGTAACTGCAGCTATCAGGGGCCACCCAGTCCAACTCTTAGTGAATACTGAGGTGGAGCTTTCAATCCTAAAATCACCATTAGGCCCCATGCCCAGTAAGCAAATTTCTGTTCAAGGGACTAGAGGCACAATTATAAACTGCAAGTTCACTTCCAATCAAACAGTTGATTTGGGTCAAAAGTGGGTTACCCACTCATTTCTAATAGTTCCTGACTGCCTATATCCCCTCATGGGCCAGAATTTGCTTCAAAAGCTATGGGCAACCATTATGTTTTCACCTGACAAATCTGAAATGTTTGTTCCCACCACCTATCAAATGCTTCTAACTGTTCCATTTTCTGAAGAGTACCTTCTAATTCTTCTAACTCCTCCACTGAGAATGCCTCAAGTTTGATCCAGCAGCTACAGTAAAAATATCCTTTGGTCTGAGCAGAGACAAATCCACCAGGATTGGCACAATATCACCCCCTGGTTGTGATAAGTCTGTTGGCATCAGTCACCCTGGTAAGAGTACATCAGTACCCTATGAGTTTGCAGCATTGAAGGGGAATTGCTCCTCATATCAAAATACTTTTAAAGGCTAATATACTAACACCATGTCAATTGGCATGGAACACTCCTTTCTTGTCAGTTCAAAAACTGGGAATCTCTGACTATTGACCAGTCCAGGACTTGAGGGAGGTTAATAAGTGGGTTGAAACAATCCATCCTAATGTTCCCAAACTGGACATGTTACTCAACTTACTTCCACCCTAACACCAGGTTTACACCATTTTAGACCCAAAGGATGCATTTTTCTCCATTCACTTGTCCCCCAAAATCAACCCATTTTTGCCTTTGAAAGGAAAGATCCCAATTCAGGGAATACCAGTCAGCTGATGTGGACCTGGTTGCCACAAGAATTCAAAATTCCCCAACTCTTTTTGGGGAAGACTTGCAACAGGACTTATCAGGGTTCTGCACCTTATACCCTGAATGTACTTTACTCTACTATGTAGATGATCCCTTGATTGCAGTGGCAGACTTGGACACTTGCTTAAAAGTCACCAAAGCTTTGTTGTATCTTCTCCAGGATCTGGGCTACCATGTATCAGCTAAGAAGACACAACTCTGTTTAGCCAAGGTCTCCTATTTAGGATATTGGCTGAAAAAGGGTAAGTGAACCCTAACCACAGCCCGGAAAGAAGCCATCCTTTGAATCCCACTCCAACCTCGAAAAAACCAGTATGGAAATTCCTGGGGGTGGCAGAATACTGTCAGTTATGAATCCCGGGATTTGCTGAGATTGCCAAGCCCCTATATTCAGCCACAGCAGCCATAGCAGCTAAACCTAAGGACCCTGGAGGCAATCTGTGGCTGACTTGTCAAAAATACTGGATCCAGTGGCTTCTGGCTGGCCATTCTGTCTTCAAGCCATCACCACTACACTATACTAGTTAAGGAGATGGACAAACTTTTCATCAAGACCTAACCCTGACTATTCCCCCATGCTGTAGAAGCCCTACTTTGGGTTGCCATTGGCCACTGGATGTCAGATGCTCACATCACTCAATATCAAAACCTCCTACTTGACCAGTCTAGACTAACTCTTTCCTACTATGAGCCTCAATCTGGCCACTCTAATGCCTGATGATATCCAGAAATGCCAGTTCATAATTGTGAAGACATATTGGATGTATCTCAAGCCAGTCTTCCTGATCTTCAGGACACTTCCCTAGACCTGGCTGATGCTAACCTGTTCATGGATGACAGCACTCTGATAATAAAGGGAGTCTGCAAGACTGGTGTGGCAGTAACCATGGCACATGTTCTGACCACAGTCCTTGCTTAAAGGCACATCTGCCCAAAAGGCTGAACTAATTGCTTTAACCCAACTCTGCACTGGTGTACAGGAAAATGGGCAAATATCTTTACAGACAGAAGGTATGTTTTTACTACTTTCCATGTCCTCGCCATGATCTACAAGGAACAAGGACTTTTTACTGTGGCAGGTAAAACTATAAAAAACAAAGAGGAAAATTTAGCCCTTCTAGAGGCCATATGGCTCCCGAGAGAGATAGCTGTCATTCATTGCAGCCAACACACAAAATTGGACACTCTGAAGGCAACAGAAAATCACCTAGCTGACTGGGCACCTCATGAGGCAGCAGAGCTCCCAGTCGAGCCCCTCACTATCCTGCTAATCAAAGCTTTTCTAGTTCTCTCACTTCCAAAATAGCCCATCTATACCCAAGAAGGAGAGGAGCAAGCTGACCTAGAGGAAGCACAAAAAGAAACCTCAGGATGGGTGGATAACTAAGGACTCCAAAATCATCCTCCCAGCTGCCCTTGGATATACTCTGGTAAAGCAACTTCATTCTACTACCCACTTGGGAGGTACTAGATTAGCTGAAATGCTGAACCAGTACTACTATATTCAAAACTTAAGAAGCCTTGCTGCCACGGTTGCTGAAATGTGTCCACTTTGTGCACAAGTAAATGCAAAACAAGGACCAAAACTACCAAATGGTCTCAGAGCCCAGGGACTAAACCTCAGAAAAGCATGGGAAGTAGACTTTACTGAGGTAAAACCCCCTCATGCAGGTTACACATATCTACTGTTTTTTGTGGACACTTTTTCAAGATGGATAGAAGCTTTTGCCACAAAAAAGAAACTGCACTAACAGTCACAAAATACTTTTTATATGAAATTATTCCTAGGTTTGGGCTTCCTCTCTCCATTGGCTCTGAAAATGGTCCTGCCTTTATCTCCTCCATAGCTCAAATGGTTAGCAAAACACTAAATATAAGCTGGAAGTTACACTGTACCTACTGACCACAGAGCTCTGGACAGGTAGAACACATCGACCAGACCCTAAAAACTACTTTAACCAAATTAATAATAGAAACCAGTGAAAAATGAATAAGCATTTTACCTTTGGCTCTTCTCTGAGTCTAATGCAACCCTTACAAGGCAGGGTTCACCCCATATGAAATCATGTTTGGAAGACCCCCTCCCTTACTACCCCAGTTAAGAGATCCTATTCTTGAAGAGAGTACGAATCAGTCTCTGTTAAAGTATCTCCAGTCTCTCCAGCAGGTCCAGGCTGTCATCCACTCCAACGTCTGTGCCATTTTACCAACTCCCTCCTCCACATCCTGTCATCCCTTCCAGCCTGAAGATTTGGTCTATGTCAAAAAGTTCCAGAAAGAGGAATTAGCTCCTACATGGAAAGGATTCTTCATTGTGATTCTCACCACTCCTACAATACTCAAGGTTAACAGAATAGTGGTTTAAATTCACCACTCCCACATCAAAAAGGCCAAGGACAACAGTTAGCAATGAATGACTATGCCTGAATCCAACCCTCTCAAGCTAAAACTTTCTTGCTCTGGTGTTGTCTAAAATAACAAATCCTGGCTTCAAACCTTGTTTAATTGAAACCCATGGCTAACTACCTTCATTACAGGTCTGGCCAACCCTCTGCTTCTCCTCCTCCTCAGTCTACTCATCGGGCCATTTATATTAAATTAATCTAGTTCGTTAAACTATGAATCACGTCTGTAAAACTCATGTATATAAAGGCCCAGAGCAAAGCTGCACAGATAATGTGGAGGCCTTCTGCTGATTAGCATCAACATAGGTTTGTACATAACTTTGCCACATTCTGATAAATGCACTGTTTACCACTAGGCAACATGTCTCTGGTAAAGGAAAAGAAAAAGTACATTTCAGTTACATGTTGCTAAAGTGCTTTCTTTTGTGAAACCCATGAGATAATTTTAACATTTTATCACTCCCACCCCAGGATACAAATACAAACCATGTTTCCATAAGACACTGCTCTTTTCTCATTGCTTCCCCAGGGAGAAGGTTTTTTTTGTACTTTTACAAAAACTGACCTAGCAACGTTGTTTGGATTTTCACATATCTCAATTCCTTAAACAATTCCTTAAACAAGTGTAGTCTTAAATCTTGGGGGCCTGCCTAAATTAATTCCAGGAGTGAAATTATTGTGGGTTTTAAGCTGCTGTCAGAGTAAAGGGCATGAGTTTTTAGCCCTTCATGAAGTCTAGAGCCAATTTCCTTTCTTTCTGAGTTTTTAAACTCTGACCTTGATCAGCCCCCTGAGGTAATTAGAAAGCAGCTTCTTACTCAGCCCAGAAATAGGTAGCCTGCACGTGTTTTTCCTTAAGCCTAATGATCCCTGTTGCCCAGTGAAGCATTCTTCTGACAAGGGAACACGAGAGCAGGTTTTGGAGTTTGCTGGAGTCCCACTATGCTTTGTTCTCTGAACTGGCAAAATTGACCACCCAACATTATTTCATTTCTTATGAATATGGTCCCGCAACCTGCACGTTTCTGTTTTCTTCTTGATATCACTGGGAACATGAAAGGTTTTCTTTCAGTTGCTTCAAAGGAAATTTGGCAGTCTCCTTCCTTTGTTACATTTTTGTAGTACTTCTAAATAAATAAATAAGGAAATAAATAAATAAAATGTATAGGTTATACAGAAAAATTTTTTTGAGTTGGAGTCTCACTCTGTCACCCAGACTGGAGTGCAGTGGCTGCTCCTGGCCACCACAGCCTCAACCTGCTGGGCTCTGGCGATCCTTCTGCCTTGACCTTCCAAGTAGCTGGAACTAAAGGCACACGCTACCATGCCTGGCTAATTTTTTGATTTATTGTAGAGATGAGGTCTTGCCAAGTTGCCCAGGTGGGTCTTGAAACCACAGGCTCAGGCAATCCACTCACCTCAACCTCTTAAAGCATGGGAATACAGGCTGAGCCACCGAGCCTGTCTAGCAAACTGTTTCAATTGGTGGATCCATCTGACATCTGTCAGAATTCAAATGTAGAAAAGCTTGGTTAATTTTAATTTTTTTCACTATCCTGTAAAATTATCCTGATATCTGCTTTTCCAAACTCTTACATAGAGTGAAGCTATGCAGACAATATGGAGGCCTTAAGCATGTTAGCAAAAATGTGGGTGTGTGAGCGACTTTCCAATCCTCCAATGAAAGCACTAATTATCACTGGGCAACAATTTTCTGGGACAAGAAGAGAAAAACTACGTTTTAACTTGGTTGCTATTAACATTACTTCCTACTATTAACCTCATAACATAATCACAACACTCTACCACCAAGTATACAAACCATGTTTCCATATAACTTGCATAGAAGGAAGGCCCTTCACTTGGTACTTTTACAAAAAATGGACCTATCAACTTTGTTTGGGATTTTACATATTTCAGTCTCTGAAACAATGCAAATGTGTTGTCTTAAACACTATGGACTTGCCAAATTTAATTCAGGAATGAAATAAAATAGAGCCCTAAGTTGCAATTAAGGAGCTTAAGATTTTAATTAATCATGAGGGCTTCAGTCTATCTTTGTTCATTCTGACTCTTTGACCTTTGACCTAGATTCCATTTCCTGAGGTAATTAGGAAACAGACTCCAATGAAGCACAGAGGAAGGTAACATGAAGATTTTTCTCCTTAAGCCTAATTATCTCTATTGTCCAGCATATCTCTCCTCTGGAAAGAGAAATCCAGAGCAGGTTTTTTTACTTAGCTGAAGTCCTACCTTGCTGAATTATCTGAACTGACAAAATGATCACACCACATTCCATGATTTTTAAACCTAGTGTCTGCCAGGATGCACATGTGTGTTTTCTCTAAAACACCACTGGGAACATCTAAGGTTTTCTTCCAGCTTCAGTAAAGGCAATTTTCCAATCTCTATCCATTGTGACAGTGTTATACATTCTTCCATATACACAAATATGTAAATAAATAGATAAGGGAAAAATTAGTGTGGTGTTAGACTAAGTACACTAAAATTTCAATGGATGGATCCATCCTGTCATTGGCAAATGCAGAAAAATCTGGTTAGTTTATTTCTCTATTTTTGACTATGCTTTAAAGAAACTTTGATATCTTCTTGACAAATCTTTTTTTTTATTCCTTCAGGGTTTTTCGCCTTTGGCCAAGACTCAGCCTCCTGCGGCAGGTAGGAAACAGCCTCGAATTCAACCCAGAAGTAGTTGTCAAACAGGTTTTTCTCCTTAATACTAATGATATATATTGCCAACTGCGCACTTTACTTTACACACCATGTTTCTTTCCTTAAGGGGCTCTCTTCACTTCTCACAACTTTTCTAGGGAAAGAAACATTTCTTTCTACTTTGAGAAAATTTCCCTAGCAACTTTTTGTGGGGTTTTACATATTTCTATCCATTAAACAGTGCAATATATAGTCACAAATACTATTGGATTGCCTAAATTAATTCCATGAGTGAAATAATAAACAGCATTAAGCTGCCATTAAAGGGCATGAGTTTTTAACTCTCCTCGGAGCCTTGAGTCAATCTTCCTTCCTTCTGTCTTTTTCACTTCTGACCTAGATTCAGTCTTCTGAGATAATTAGGAAACAGCCCACAATTCAGCCCAGAAGTAATTAGTACACGTGTTTCTCCTTAATAGTAATGATATATATTGCCAGCAGAGCACTCTGTTATACAAACCATGTTTACTTTTATAAGGGACTCTCCTCTCTCCTCACAGCTCTTCTAGGAAAAGATTATTTTCTTTCTTTCTTTTTTCTTTTTTGACTTGGAGTCTCACTCTGTCACTCAGATTGAAGTGCAGTGGCTGCTTCCAGTCACTGCAGCCTTGACCTGCTGGGCTCCGGTGATCCTTCCACCTCAGCCTTCCAAGTAACTGGAACTACAGGTGCATGCTACCTTGCCTGGATAAGTTTTGATTTATTGTAGAGATGAGGTCTTGCCAAGTTGCCAAGTTGGGTCTCGAATCTGCAGGCTCAGGCAATCCACTCACCTCAGCCTTCCAAAGCACTATGATTACAGGTTGAGCCACCAAGCCTGGCCGAAAATTCTCTTTATTATTTTAAAAAATTGACCTAGAAAATTTGTTTTGGGTTTCACATATTTTCATCCGTGAAACAATATAATGTGTTGTCTTAAAAACTGCAAACTTGCCTATTTAATTCAGGAATGACATTAAATAGGACCATAATCTGCAGTTACAAAGCTTGAGATTCTAACTAATCATGGAGTCTTCAGCCTACCTCCTTTCATTCTGACTCTTTGAACTTTGATCTATATTCAGCCTCCTGGGGTAATTAGGAAACAGCCTCCAATTCAGGTCAGAAGTAGTTAGCACATGGGTGCGTCTCCTTAATATTGAAGTATTTAAAGTGTTTATATGAAATGTTTAAAGTGTTTGCAGTGTATTGGATAAAACCTAAGTTTGTATTTAAAATGTAAAACTCCATTTTGTGACTTGTCTCCATGTTGCTAACTTTTTATTAAACTTCTGTGTGGCTGAATGCAAGAAATTTAAAATTTTGCTCATAAACAACCCTTACAGCCCTGCACCACACTAATGGTTCCCCCCTTACCTGAGTATACTATGTGCCTCCTTATCTAAGTGTACTATGTGTCAAACCCCAGAACATATGTTTATCTCTGTAATGACTCAGTTTTCCAACTGCTTTTGCTTATAAAGACTCCCCACAAATTTCATTTGTCATTGAGAGTCTGGGAAGCATGAACCCCTTCTTGACCACTGACTTTAATTAAGGGCTTACTTATTAATTTAACCTTTAAGTGGAATGGTTATCTGATTTCTAGCAATTTTCATATAACAATACTTATGACATATATTGCCAGCAGTGCATGTTACAATACAAACCATGTTTCTTTTTATAAGGAACTCTTTTCTCTCCTAACAGCTTTCTAGAAAAAGGAACTTTTCTTTCTACTTTAAAAAAATTGACCTAGCAAATTTGTTTGGGGTTTCACATATTTGCATCTGTGAAATAATGTAATGTGTTGTTATAAATACTATGAGATTGCCTAATTTAATTTAGGATTGGCATAAAATAGAACCCTAAGATGCAGTCAAAAAGCTTAAGATTTTAATTAGTCATGGAACCTTCAGCCTATCTTTGATCATTCTGACTCTTTGACCGTTGGCTTTCAGCCTCCTAACATAATTAGGAAACAGCCTCCAATTCATCCCAGAAGTAGTTGGCATACAGGTGTTTCTCCTTAACACTAATGCTATATATTGCCAATGGTGCACTCTACTATACAAGCCACAGGGACTCTTCTCTATTCACAGATTTCCTAGGAAAAGAAATTTTTCTTTCTATGTTTAAAAAATCAATGTAGCAACTTTGGTGTTTCACATTTTTCCACCTGTGAAACAATGCAATATGTAGTCATAAATACTATGAGTTTACCTATAATAATTCCATGAGTTAAATAATCTAAAGCCTTAAGCTGCCTTTAGAGAAAAGGCCATTAGTTTTTTAACTCTTCTTGGAGCCTTGAGACAATTTTCTTATCTTCTGTTTTTTTCACCTTTAACCTAGATTCAGCCTCCTAAGGTAATTAGGAAACAGCCTCCAACTAAGCCCAGAAAGAGGTAACCCACACTTGTTTCTCCTTAAGCCTAAGGGTTCCTGTTGCTCAGTGAAGCACTCTTCTGACAAGGGAACTTCAGAGCAAGTTTTAGACTTTGCTAGAGACCCAGTTCGCTTTGTTCTCTTAACTGACATAATTGATCACACAACATTCAGTTACTTCTTTTGCACAGAGTCCTGCAGCCTGCACATTTTATTTTCTTTTGACATCACTGGGAACATCTAAAGTTTTTTTTCAACTTGCTTCAAAGGCAGTTTGACAATCTTCTTTCTTTGTTCTAGTGTTGTAGTACTTCCAAATAAACAAGCAAATAAATAAAGTGCATAGGTTATACAGAAAATGATTTGAATGAGTGGATCCATCAACCACATGTTGGTTTTCAAATGTAGAAAATCTTGGTTCATTATTTTATTTCATTTTCCTCGCTACCCTGTAAAATTTCCCTAATATCTGCTTTTCAAATTCTTATCTTTAGTGAAGCTACACAGATGATGTTGAGTTCTTAACCATGTTAGCATAAATGTAGGTTTGTAGATGACCTTCCTGTCCTCCAATGAATGCACTGATTACCACTGGCAATAGGTTTCTGGGACAAGAAAAAAAGTTATGTTTTAACTTGCTTGTTTTTAAAATTACTTCCTATTATAAACCCCATGAAAAAATCATAACTCTTTAGCACCAAGGTTTCAAGCATAAGGGACTGTATTCTATCCTCATAACTTGCATTGAAGGCTCTCCACTTAGTACTTTTATGTAAATGGACTTAGCAACTTTGTTTGTGATTTCACATATTTTGATCTCTGAAACAATGCAATATGTTGTCTTAAATACTATGGACTTCCCTAATTTAATTCAGGAATAAAATAATATAGAGTCCTAAGCTGTAGTTAAAAAGATTGAGACTTTAACTTTTTATGGAGCCTTCAGCCTATCTTTGTTCTTTCTGACTATTTTACCTTTGACCTAAATTCAGTTTCCTGTGGTAATTAGTAAACAGTCCCCCATTAGGCATAGGGGAAGATAACATGCAGGTGTTTCCTCTTAAGCATAATGATCTCTATTGCCCAGCAAAAAACTCTTCTGGCAAGAGGAATGCTGAGTAGATTTTTTGAATCATGGAGTCCTACCATGCTGTATTCCCTGAGTTGACAGAAATTATCACATCATATTTCATGGTTATTATGCCTAGCGTCTGTCAACATGCACTTTTTTGTTTTCACTTTACCACTGGGAACATGTAGGGTTTTCTTCCAGCTTCAATCAAAGGCAATTGGCAATCTCCATTCATTGTGACAGTGTAGTACTTCCAAATACACGAATAAATAAATAAACAGATAAGGAGAAAAATGAGGCTATAATTCAGAGTGTTTCAGTGGGTTGATCTATCCTGTCAGTAGCAAATGTGGGAAAATCCACTTAGTTTACTTATTTTTGACTATGCTTTCAAGAAGCTCTAATATCTTCTTGGCCAATCTTTTTTCAATCTTTCAGAGGTTTTTACTATTAACAAACACTCAGTCACTTGAAGCAATTAGGAAACAACCTCCAATTTAGCCCAGGAGTTAGCACACAGATGTTTCTCCTTAATACTAATGATATATACTGCCAGCTGTACACATCACGTTTCATTCCATGAGGGACTCTGTTCCCTCATAGCATTTCTAGGAAAAGGCACTTATCTTCCTACATTAAAAAAATATTGACCTAGCAAGTTTGTTTGTAATTTCACATTTCCACCCATAAAATAATGCAATGTGTAGTCATAAATAATATGATTTTGCATAAATTAATTCTGTGAGTTAAATAATTTAATGTCATAAGCTGCTGTTAGAATAGAGGGCATGAGTGTTTATCTATTTTTGGAGTCATGAGCTAATCTTATTTTCTTCTGTCTTTTTCACCTCTGCCCATGATTCAGCCTACTGAGGTAATTAGGAAATAGCTTCCAAATCCGTTCAGAAGTAGTTAGTACACAGGTATTCCTCCTTAATACTAATGATGCATATTGCCAGTGGAGAACTCTACTATGCAAACCATGTTTTCTTTTATTTCTTTTTTTTTAAGTTTAGCATAGTTTAATTGAATGAAGAAAGATTAGCAAATCAGGTACATCTGAACCAGAGTAGGCTCAGAGAGATTCCAGCATAGCCACATAGTGGAAGAAGTTTTATAGACAGAAAAAGGAAAGTGATATACAGAAAACAGAGGAGAGGTACCAAAACAGTCAGATTGGTTACAGCTCAGTGTTTACCTTATATGAATCTAGTTTGAATAGTTGGCCACCTTTGGCCCAAACTAAGTGACTGGCACAAGAGCAAGTTACATACAGTCTGTTTATACATCTGACTAGGTTACAGCTCACTATGTGAAAAATCATTAGCTTGAACCCAAAATGTGCAAGGGGGCAGCTTTGGGTTAAACTTTATTTAACAAATAGCTTTATAATACATTCTGAAATCATGGAGTGATATGTCTTCAGCTTTGCTCTTTCTGCTCAAAATTGCTTTGGCTATTTGGAGCCTTTTGTGGTTCCATTCAAATTTTAGACTTTTTTTTCTATTTCTGTGAAAAATAACTTTGGAACTTTGATTGCATTGCATCAGATCTGTAGATCACTTTGGGTAGTATGGACATTTAAAAAATATTAATTTTTCCAGTCCATGAACACAGAGTATCTTTCCATTTATTTGTGTCTTCTTACGTGTCTTTCATCAGTGATTTACAGTTTTCAGCAAACAGATCTTTTACTTTCTTGATTAAATTTACTTCTAAGTGTTTTATATATTTTTTGATACTGTTTTAAATGGAATTGTTATCTTAGTTTTTTGGATAGTTTATTGTTAGTTTTTAGAAACTTTTCTGATTTTCACATGTTGATTTTATAACTGCAACTTTCCTGAATTTGTTTTTAGTTCCAATAGTTATTTGGTGAACTTTTAAAGGTTTTCATGTCATCACCATGTCATCAGCAAACAGGGACAGTTTTACTTCTTTTTTTCCTGTATGGATGTTTTGTATTTCTTTTTCTTGTCCAATTGTTCTGGCTAGGACTTCCAGTACTATGTGGCAAGAATGACAAGAGTGCAAGAGTGAACATACTTGTTTTGTTCCTGATCTTAGAGGAAAAGTTTTCAGATTTTCACCACTGAGTGTGATATTAGCTGTGGGATTGTCACATATATGGTTTTATTGTATTGAGGTACATTCCTTCTAGACCTAATTTTTTGAGATTTTTTTAATCAAGAAAAGATGTTGAATTTTACCAAATTACTTTTCTTTATCTATTGAGATGGTCATGTGATTTTTGTCCTTCATTTTGTTGCTATAGTTGATCAAATTTTTGACTTACATATGTGGAACTAGCCTTGCATCTTTGGAATAAATCTCACCAGATCATGCTAAACAATCTTATAAATGGGCTTGAATTTAAATTCCTGATCTTTTGTTGAGAATTTTTGCATCTATGTTCATCAGTGATATTAGCCTGTTATTATTTTTTTTCTGTGTGGTATCCTTCCCTGACTTTGGTATCAGGATGATACTGAACTTGTAAAATGAGTTTGGAATATTCCGTTGCTGTGTTTGTACCCTCTAAAACTTACATGAAAACTCATTCTTAATGTAACAGCATTAAGAGCTGGGGCCTTTAATAGGTTCATAGTCTCCGTTACTTCTGAGACTGAGGTGGGAGAATCACTTGAGGCCAAGAGTTTGAGGCTGCACTAAGCTGTGATTGCATCTATGAATAGTCACTGCACTCCAGCCTGGACAACATAGCATCTCTAAAGCATTTTTTTAATAACAAAAATAAAATAATTTTTGAGTTGTCGCCTCACTCCATCGTCTGGGCCAAAGTGCAGTGGCACACTCATGGCCACCACAGCATCGACCTGCTGGGATCAGGCAATCCTTCCACCTCAGCCTTCCAAGTAGCTGGAACTACAGATGTGCACCACCATGCTCCACTGATTTTTTGATTTATTGTAGAGCCCTATCTTCAAAGTTCTAAAAGATAAACAATTTCAACCAAGAATAACCTACCCAGCCAAACTAAGCTTCATTAGTGAGGGAGAATTGAAATCTTTTCCAGATATCCAATCCCTAAGAACCTATGCTGCCACCAGACCACTTCTACAAGAAACACTTAAGAAAGTACTGAACACAGAAGAAAAAGAAAAAAGAACAGCAACATTATTCACAAGAGTACAGGAAAAGACTAAAAACACACATGAGCCAACTCCAGAACCCAAAGAAAGACAACAAACAAACAGGAACAACTCTCTAAGAACCTTATGACAGGGATCAACTCTTGCATTTCAATTATTAGCCTAAATGTGAATGGACTAAATGCACCACTGAAAAGACATAGAATGGCAAAATGGATAAAATATCACCAGGCAACAATCTACTGCCTTCAAGAGACTCACCTCACTAGAAAGGACACCCACAGACTCAAAGTAAGAGGATGGGAAACAAACTTTTAGGAGAATGGAATACAAAAGAAAGGAGGAGTAGCGATCTTAATTTCAGACAAAATACCCTTCAAGCTATTAAAAATCAAAAAAAATACAGAAGGCCACTACATAATGATAAAAGGCTCAATCCATCAACAAGAAATATCTATCCTAAACATATATGCACCCAATATAGGTGCGCCAACTTTCATAAAGCAACTTCTAGGAAAACTAAAGAAAGATATTGACTGTAACACCATCATAACTGGGAACTTTAATACCCCACTCACAATCCTAGACAGATCATCAGGACAAAAAAGTCATCAAGGAGATCCGGAACCTCAATGTGATTTTGGACCAAATGGACTTAATTGATACCTACAGAACACTCCATCCAAAGACCACAGAATATATATTCTACTCATCACCGCATGGAACGTATTCTAAGATCGACCACATAATTGGCCACAAATCAAGCATAAGCAAATTTAAAAGGACCAAAGTTCTACCATGCACCTTCTTGGACCACAGTAGAATAAAAATAAACATTGACACCAACAAAGTCCCCCCTAAACCCACAAAGACATGGACACTAAACAGCATGATGCTAAACAACTCCTGGGTCAATCATGAAATCAAAACAGAGATCAAAAGATACCTGGAAACAAATGAAAATGAAGAAACATCTTACCAAAACCTCTGGGACACCTGAAAGCTGTAGTAAGAGAGGAATTTATATCCCTACAAACACACATGAAGAAAATGGAAGGAACACAAATTAACAACCTAACAAGCCACCTAAAGAGGCTGGAAAAGCAAGACCACAAAAACCCTAATTTCAGCAGAAGAATCCAGATCACCAGAACAAAAGCCCAAATCCAGGAAATAGAAGAGAAAAAGATAATACAAAAAATCGAGGAAACAAAAAGCTGGTTCTTCGAAAGGATAAACAAGATCAATGGTCCCCTAGCTAGACTGACCAAGAAAAATTGAGAAAAAAAACGAAATAAGCACAATCAGAAACACAAAAGATGAAGTCACATCTGACCCTGAAGAAATACAAAAGATCATTAGAGACTACTACGTACACTTGTATGAAAACAAACTTGAAAACCTTAAGGAAATGGAAGACTTTCTGACATCACACAACCTACCTAAGTTGGAACAAGAAGAAATTGAGACCCTAAATAGACCAATAACAATCAAGGAAATTGACCATATAATAAGAAAACTTCCTACAAAAAAAGCTCTGGTCCAGAAGGCTTTCCAGCAGAATTCTACAAGACATTTAAGGAGGAGCTGATACCAATCCTACTGAAGGTATTCCAGGCGATTGAAAAAGATGGAACTCTCCCCAAATCATTTTACGAAGCCAACATCACATTGATACCCAAGCCAGGTAAAGATCCAACAAAGAAAGAGAACTACAGGCCAATGTCTTTGATGAACATAGATGCAAACCATGTTTTCTTTCCATAAGGGACTCCTCTTTCTTTTCAGATGTTATAGGAAAAAGAACTTTTATTTCTACTTTTAAAAAATTGACATAGCAACTTTGTTTTGGGTTTCCCATATTTGTATCCATGAGAATGCAATGTGTCATCTTAAATACTATGGGCTTGCCTAATTTAATTCAGGAATGACATAATATAGAACCTTAAGCTGCAGTTAAAGACCTTGAGATTTTAACTAATCATGGATACTTCAGCCTATCTTCGTTCATTCTGACTCTTTGATATTTGACCTAGTTTCAGCCTCCTGATGTGATTAGAAAACAGCCTCCAATTCAGTTCAGAAGTAGTTAGCACACAGGAATTTATTCTTGATACTAATGATATATATTGCAGCAGTGCTTTCCACTATACACACAATGTTTCTTTCCATAGGGACTCTCTTCTCCCCACACAGATTTTCTAGGAAAAGGAACTTTTATTTCTACATTTAAAATATTGACCTAGAAATTTTGTTTGGGGTTTTATACATTACCCTCCAAGAAACTATGCAATGTGTAGTCATAAATACTACGGGTTTGCTTTAATAAATTCCAGGAATGAAATAATCTACAACCATAAGCAGTCATTAGAGTAAAGGGCATGAGTTTTTAACTTCACTTGGAGCCTTGAGACAATCTTCTTTCCTTCTCTTTTTCATCTTTAACCTAGATTCAGCCTCCTGGTGTAATTAGGAAACAACCTCCAACTAAGCCCAAAGGTAGGTAACCTGTAGGTAGGTGTTTCTCCTTAAGCCTAATAATTTCAATTGACTAGTGTAGTTCTATGTGGCAAGGGAACTCAAGAGCATGATTTAGACTTTAAATGAGTCCAAGCACACTTTGTTCTCTTAACTGCCTCCAATTATCACACAACACTCTGTTTTATTATGCCAAAAGTATTATGTCAAAAGACTTCCAACATGTAGGATTATGTTTTCTCTTTAATATCCCTGGGAACATCTAAGGTTTTATTTCAGCTTCCTTATAAGGAAATTTGGCAATCTCCTTTCTTTGAAAAAGCAATTTATTGATTTCCAAATACACAAACAGTTAAATAAAGAAAGAAAAGAAAAAAGAGAGTTGTATTAGACTCTTTGTTTATAGGGCAAACTGTTTGAATGGGTGGACCCATCTGCCACTTTTTGGTGACTATTGAAGGAAAAACCCAGTTGTTTATTTATTTACTGCTATCCTTTAAAGAAATCCGAATATCTGCTATGCCTAGTGTACTCTTACTTAGAGGAAGCTACACAGAAATGTGGAGGCCTTCTGCTGATTAGCATCAACATAGGTTTGTACATAACTTTGCCACATTCTGATGAATGCACTATTTACCACTGGGCAACATGTCTCTGGTAAAGGAAGAGAAAAAGTACATTTCAATTACATGTTGCTAAAGTGCTTCCTTTTGTGAACCCCATGAAATAATTTTAACACTTTATCACCCCCACCCCAGGATACAAATACAAACCATGTTTCCATAAGACACTGTGCTCTTTTCTCATCGCTTCCCCAGGAAGAAGGATTTTTTTTTTTTTTTACTTTTACCAAAACTGACCTAGCAACATTGTTTGGATTTTCACATATCTCAATTCCTTAGACAATGCAAAGTGTAGTCTTAAATTTTGGGAGCCTGCCTAAATTAATTCCAGGAATGAAATTATCTTGGGCTTTAAGCTGCAGTCAGGGTACAGGGCATGAGCTTTTAACTCTTCATGAAGCCTTGAGCCTGTCTCCTCTCCTGAGTTTTTAACCTCTGACCTAGATCAGCCTCCTGAGCTAATTAGAAAGCAGCCTCCACTTAGTTAAGAAATAGGGAGCATCCAGGTGATTCTTTTTACTCTAAGGATCCCTGTTGCCCCGAGAAGCTCTCTATTGAACAGGTAACTCCAGAGAAAGTTTCAGACTTTGCTAGAGTCCCACTATGCTTTGTTCTCTGAATTGATGCAATTGGTCACACAATATTTCTCATGCATAGGGTCTTGCAACCTGCACATTTGTGTTTTCTTTTTGTCATCACTGGGAACAACAAAGGTTTTCTTTCAGCTTGCTTCAAAGGCAATTTGGAAATTTCCTTGTTTTGTTTCAGAGTTGCAGTACTTACAAATACACAAACAAACAAATGGAAAAAATATGTATAGGTTATACAGCAAATTGTGTGAGTGGGTGAATACATTTGCCACCTGTCAATTTTCAAATGTAGAAAATAAAAAGCACAATCCCATTCACAATTGCCACACACACACACAAAATGAAATACCTTGGTATCTTCCTAACCAGAGACGTGAAAGACCTTTACAATGAAAACTATAAAACACTGCTCAAAGAAATCAAAGACGACACAAACAAGTGGAAAAATATCCCATGCTCATGGATTGGAAGAATCAACATTGTGAAGATGTCCATCTTACCTAAGGTAATCTACAGATGTAATGCAATACCCATCAAATTACCAGCAACATTCTTCTCAGACCTAGAAAAAACAATACAGGAATTCATATGGAAACACAAACGTCCAAGATTAGCCAGAACAATCCTCTACAAAAAAAAAACCAAAGCAGGTGGTATCACATTACCAGATTTCAAACTTTACTATAAAGCTACAATAATCAAAATAGCTTGGTATTGGTACAGGAACAAGCATATAGACCAATGGAATAGAATTGAGATTCCAGAAGTAAAACCTCAATTTCTCAACCAACTCATCTTCAACAAAGCCTCCACCACCTACCACTAGGGAGAGGAGAACCTATTCAGTAAATGGTGCTGTAAAAACTGGCTGACCACATGCAGAAGACTCAAACGAGACCCCTATCTATCCCCATACATAAAAATTAACTCTAAAAGAATCAGAGACCTAAATGTAAAACCTCAAACCATAAGAACCTTAGAAAATGCAGGACACACCCTTATGGAAATTGAAACTAACATTCAGTTACTGAGCAAAACCCAAAACACATTAGCCATAAGACATAAGATAGACAAGTGGGACCTCATTAAACTGACAAGCTTCTGCAAAGCCAAAGAAACCATCAAGAGAGCAGGGAGACAGCCTACAGACTGGGAAAAAGTATTTGCCAATGCCATGTCAGACAAAGGCCTAACATTTCGGATCTACCAGGAACTCAAATGTGCAGAAAAGAAAAAAAACAAACAACCCCATTATAAAGTGGGCAAAAGATATGAACAGACACTTCTCAAAAGAAGACATCCGAGCGGCCAACAGACACTTGAAGAAATGTTCAACCTCACTAATCATCAAAGAGATGCAAATTAAAACTACACTGAGATACTACCTAACTCTAGTCAGAATGGCAATTATCAACAACTCAAAAAAATAACAGATGCTGGAGAGGATGTGGTGAAAAGAAACACTGCTACACTGTTGGTGGGAGTGCAAACTAGTGCAATCTCTGTGGAAAGCAGTGTGGCGAATCCTAAAAGCTCTAAATATTGACCTCCCTTATGACCCCACAATCTCCCTACTGGGACTATAACCTGAAGAACTAAAATCACTCTATGAAAAAGATACCTGTCCACATATGTTTATCGCAGCATTGTTCACAATAGAAAGAACCTGGAACCAACAATGCTGTCCATCAGAAGAGGACTGAATTTAAAAAATGTGGTATATATACATGATGGAATACTATGCAGCTATAAAAAAGAACAAAATCATGAATTTCGCAGCAACCTGGATGGAACTAGAGTCTATAATACTGAGTGATCTGTCACAGCAACAAAAATCTGAGTATCACATGTTCTCACTCATAAATGGACCTTGAACATCTATCATAATACTGTAAGAAAAGGATCGACAGTGGTGGGAATCTATGGGGGTGGGGACAGGGAGGGCAACAGTGGTGGGATTAACAGTAGTCAATATCTGTCTGGGGACGGGGGGACACCCCTGATCAACAAGGGTGACTGAACGATGCATATTTATATGCCTAACCCTTAACTGTACCCCACAATTTTAAAATAGAAATTATGTTAAAAAAAAGATAATCTTGAATTTTTAATTTTTTTCACTATCCTGTAAAATTCCCCTGATATCTGTTTTTCAAACTCTCATCTAGAGTGAAGCTACACAGATAATGTGTAAATATATCTATTTATGTATTATTCCAAATAGATAAATAATTAAATAAGGGAAAAAGCATGTTAGCATCAACATATGTTTGTAGGTGACTTTCCCATCCACCAATGTTTGCTCTACTTATGACTGGGCAACAGGTTTCTGGGACAAGAAGAGAAAAACACATCTTAACTTTCCTGTTGTTAAAATTGCTTCCTATTGTAAGCCCAATGAAATAACCATAACATTCTAGCACCAAGGAAACAAACCATGTTTCCATAAGGGACTGTGTTCTCTCCTCATAACCTGCATTGAAGGAAAGACATTCACTTTGTACTTTTACAGAAATGAACTTGGTGACTTTGTTTAAAGTTTCACATATTTTGATCTCTGAAAAAAATGCAATATGTTGTCTTAAATACTATACTAAATTAAGCTTGCTGTATTTAATTCAGGAATGACTTAAATAGAGCCCTAGCTGCAGTTAAATAACTTAAGCTTTTTAATTAATCATGGCTCCTTCAGCCTATCTTCATTCTTTCTGTCTCTTGGACTTTTGACCAAGATTCAGTTTCCTGAGTTAATTAGGAAACAGCTTCCTATTAAGCACAGAGAAAGGGAACATGCAGGGGTTTCTCCTTAAGCCTAATTATCTCTATTGCCCAGCCAAGCTCTCTTCTTGCAAGGGAAATCCAGAGCAGCTTTTTTTGACTTAGCTAGAGTCCTATCACGCTGTATTCCCTGAGTTGACAAAATTGATCACACAATATTCCATGATTATTATGCCTAGCATTTACAAACATGCATGTTTGTGTTTCCACTAAAACACCACTGGGAACATCTCAGATTTTCTAGCAGCTTCAAAGGCAATTTGGCAATCTCCATTCATTGTGACAGTGTTGTACTTTATTCCAAATATATAAATAGATAAATAAATAGATAAGGGAAAAATAAGTAGGGTGTTAGACTCAGTAGGCTAAGTTCAGATTGTTTCAATGAGTAGCTTCATCCTGTCAGTGACAAATGTAGAAAAATTTGGTTAGTTTATTTACTTATTTTTGACTATGCTTTAAAGAAACACTGGTCTCTTCTTGGCTGACCTTTTTTCATTTATTCAGATTTTTTTCACCACCTGAGGCAATTAGAAAACAGCTTCCAATTCAACCCAGAAGTAATTAGCACTCAGCTGTTTCTCCTTAATATTAATGATATATATTGCCAGCAGTGCACTCTACTATACAAACCATGTTTCTTTCCATAATGAACTCTCTTACATACTCACAGCTTTTCTAGGAAAAGGAGCTTATCTCTCTACTTTTAAAAAATTGATGTAGCAGCTTTTTGGGGGGTTTCACATATTTCCATCTGTGAAACAACACAATGTGTAGTCATAAATAATATAGGTTTGCTTAAATTAGTTCTATAAGTGAAATAATATAAATATTTACTGTGCAGTTATAGTAATGTGCATGAGTTTTTAACTCTTCATGCATTCATGGCACCAATGTCATGGAGGCATAATGTATAACACTGCATAGGCACACTACAGAAACACCACGGAGGCATGTCATGGAGAAAATATGAAGGTATGCCACAGACACACTGAGAAAGCATGACATGGGACCCTGCAGAGGTACACCACATTGACACTACAGAACTCTGTGGGGGCACCATGAAAGCATGCTGTGGAAACCTCATGTAGGCCATTTACAGGGGAACATTGTTGAGGCATGCTGAAGGGACATCAAGGAGGCTCATTGCAGAGACACTGAGGAAACAAGTTACAGCGAAAATGCAAGGCAATCTGTGGAGACACTGCAGAGGCACACCACAGACACACCATGAATGAAGGTATGCTGTAAGACACTGGAGAAGGTGCACTGCTAGGACACAGCGAAGCATGTTGTGGTGACACCACTGAGGCACTCCATAATGACATCTTGGAGGCAAGCTGATGTGAAACTGTGGAGGCATGATGTGGAATACCACAGAGGCCTGCTGTGGAAACACCATGGTGGCACACCACAGAGACTATATGGATGCATACCACAGGGACTTCACAGAGGCACACCATGACAGCACTACAAAGGTACAATGTGGGGCACCACAGAGGTAACCCACATAGACCCCACAGAGGCACACCATGGGGACACCATGGAGGCATGCTGCAGAAAACAACCAGAGACCAATTGTGGGGACATTGCTGAAGCAAGCTGCAGGGACACTGAAAAGGCTCACCATGAAGTTACCTTAGAGGCATGCCACAGCCACACCATGGAGGAACAACACAGCAACACTATAATGGCATGCTTCTGGGACATGATGGAGGTATATCACAGTGACACTGCAGAGGCACACTACAGGGACAACATGGAGCCACATGGAGGAGTCACCATGAAGGCATGCTACAGCGTACACTGTGGAGGTATGCCATGGGGATACTGTGGAAGGCTGCTGCAGAAACAATGCAAAGGCATGCCTTGGAGACACTGTGGAGGCACACCACAGCAACATTGCAAAGGCATGCCATGGGGACACAGTGTGTGCAGAGAAACACTGTGGGGACACTGCAGAGGCATGCTGTGGGTACACCACAGAGAAATGATGTGAGACACCATGGAGGCATGACATGGAAACACTACAGAGGAACACTGCAAAAACACACCACTGGGACCACCGAGGGGGCATGCTACAGGGACACTGCAAGGGCACCTCATAAAGACACCATGAAGGCACACCTCTGGGACAGTGTGGAGTCATGCTGTGGGTACAACATAGGGACACACTGAGGAAATACCACTGAGGCATGTCATGAGTACACCATGAAGCTACACCAAGGAAACTCCTTGGTGCATGACATAGGACACAGTGGAGGTACACCACAGAGGCAGGTCATGGGGACACTGTGGAGGCATGCCTCAGAAACCCTGTGGATGCCAGTTGTGGGAACACTGCTGAGGCACAATGTATGGACATGGCGTAGGCTTGCTATGGAGACACTGAGAGGTAAGTTGCTTGGACAATGTGGAGGCATGATGCAGAAATATGCAAAGTCATGCCACAGAGAAACCACAGAGGCACTCTGCAGGAGCACCACGAAAGCATGCTGCGTGGACACTACAGAGACATGCTGTGGGAAAACCACAGAGGAATGCCACAGAAACATGACAGAAGCACATTGCATAAGCACAGCAAAGGAACACTGTGGGGACGCCATGGAATCTCTCTTTGGTTACAACATGGAAGTATGTCATGATGACACTTGGTATCATGTCACAATGACACTATGGATTCATGATGTGGGGCACTGCAAAGGCATGCCATGGAAACAGGGTATAAACACAACACAGGGACTAAGTGGAGGCATGCCACATGGACACCATGAAGGCACACCATGACCACACCACAAAGGCACAACATGGGACACCTCAGAGGTTCTTTGCAACGACACTGCAGAGGCATGCCATGAGAACTCCATGGAGGCATGCGGCAGAAAACTTGCATAGCCCAGTTGTGGGGACATTGCTGAAGCACATCACAGGGACACCCAGAAGGCTTGCTGCAGAGACACCATGGATGAATGCTGCAACCACGCTGTGGAGGAACACTGTGGCAACATTGCAGAGGCATGCCACTGGGACACCGTAGAGGCACATTACAGGGTCACTAAAGAAGCATTCTTCAGGGACAACATAGAAGCATGCTGCAGGGACACAACAGAGGCATATCATGGGGACATCATGGAGGCCTACTACTGAAACACCACAGAACCATGCTGTAAGAACATTGAATGGACACACCATGGGGACACCACAGAGTCATACCATGGCTGCATTGTGGAGGCATGACTTGGAACACTGGAGGCATATCACAGATACATGGCAGAGGCACACCACGGAGACGACATGAAGGCATGCCACAGGACACTGCAAAGGCACACCATGGGGACATCATGGGGGCACACCTTGGGGACACTGGAGGCATGCCATGGTGACACCAAGAAGGCATGCTGCAGGGACACTGCAGAGAAATGATGCAGGACACCATGAAGGCACACCATGGAAAATTTGCAGAGGAACACCATGGAAGCACACCACTGGGACACCACTCACCCAAGCTGCAGAAACACCATGGAGGTACCCTGTGGAGACATGACAGAGGCATGTCTCTGGGACACTGCATATCATGGAGTCACACCACAAGTATAACACAGAGTCATGCCATAGCAACACCACAAAAACATGCTGTGGGGACATCATGGAAGCATGCAATGGCTGTACCATGGAGACATGCCACAGTGACACCTCAAAGGTATGATGTGGGACATGGTGGTATGCCACATAGAAACCATAAAAGCACACTCTGGAGACACCATGAAGATATATCACAGAAATCCTGTTACAAGGATATTGCTGAAGAACACCTCAAGGACACAGAGTTGTCTTGCCATGGATACACTGAGGAGGCAACCCACTGGAACAATGTGTAGGCACACTGCAGAAACACTGTGAAAGCTCACTATAGACACACCACAGAGGCATGCCACAAGGACTCTGCAGAGGTAGACCTTGGGGACATTGTGGAGGCATGCCACAGGGATACCACAAAGGCATGCCACTTGGACACTATGGAGGCATGCTGCAGAAACATGGCAGAGGCACACTGTATAGATACGCAGGGACACTGTGGAGGCACTTTATGGAGACAACACTCAGTTATGACACAATGACACCACAGAGGCACAGTATGGGACACAGTAAAGGCACATCACAGAAACACCACAAAAACCCACTGCAAAAACACTGCAAAGGCACATTTGGGGACAGCATGGAGGCACACCATGGGGACACAGCAGAGGCACACCATCAGGACACCATGAGTCACACTACAGGGGCAATGCAGAGGCATGCCTTGGAGACACCATGGAGGCATGTCACAGGGACACCATGGAGGCATATTGTAGCAACCCCAGAGAGGCATGCCATGAGAACTCCACAGAGGAACACCACAAAATCACCATGGAGGTATGCTGTGGGAATGCTACAGAGGCATGCCAAGGGAAAATGCAAAAGTATGCCACAGTGACACCATGGAGGCATGATGCAGGACACTCCAGTGGCATGCCATGGAGACACCATGGAAGCATGCTCTGAGGGCAATGCAGAGGCGCACTGCAGAGATATCATTAAGACATGCTGCAAGGATAATGTGGAGGCATGCCATGGGAACACCATGGGAGCACACTGCAGACACACTGTGGAGAAATACTGCCGCAACACTATGGAGGAACACAGCAGCAACAGTGTAGAGACACATGGTAGCCACACCATGGAGCAACACCATGGCAATAGCAATACCACAGAAGCATGCCATGCTAATACCACAGAGGTAAACCACTGGAATACCTCAGAGGCATGCCATGGGCACATCACAAAGGTATATTGTTGGTACATCATGGAGGAATGACACGAGACACTACGGAGATACACTACAGGGACACTGAGGAGGCGCACTGTGGGGAAACTGCAAGGCATGCCATGGGATACCACAGAGACATACTGCAAGTATACTGTGAAGGTAAACCTTAGGGACAATCTGGAGGCACACCACAAGGCCACCACAGAGGCACAACATGGGGCACCATGGACATACATCACAAAGACACCATGGATGCACACTGTGGGGACACCACATAGGCATTTTATGGAGACAACATGGAAACATGTCATGTTGACATCACGGAAGCATGGTGCGATGACACCATGGGGACACACTACAAAAACACTGCAGATTCATGCTATGAGGACTACATGGAGGCATGCTGTGGGGACACCTCAGAGGCAAAACATGACCACATTGAGGTGGTACAATGTGGGACACTGCACAGGTACATCACATAGACACCGCAGGTACACACAGGAGAACTTTGCAATGGCATGCAGAAATTTTATGGAGGTTAGTTGTGGCAACATTGCTGAGGCATGCCACAGGGACACAGAGAAGGCTTGCCAAATACACTGTGGAGGCACATCACAGCCACACCATGGAGGAACACCACAATGACAATACGAAAGCTTGCCACTGGAACACCACAGATGCACACCACAGAAACATTGCAGAGGCACACTTCAGGGACACCACAGAGGCATGTTGCTGAAACACTGTGGAGTCATGGCCCAGGGACAACACAAGGGCACTCTGTGTTGACACTGCAGAGGTGCACCATGGCCACAAAATGGAGGCATGATGGAGGGACACCAGAGAAGCATGTCACAGAAACGCCAGAAATGTATGCTGTGGAGACCACACAAAGGCATGCCACAGGGACACCACAGAGGTATGTCATGTGGACAAAATGGAGACAAGCCATGGGGACACCATGGAGGCATGCTGCAAAGACACAACAGAAGCATGCTGTGGGGATACCAAAAAAAACGACACAGGGAATTATAAAGGCATGCCATGGAGACACTGCAGAAGAGCACCACAGAAGAATGCCACTGGGACATGGCAGAGGTATACTGTGAGGACAGTGTAGAGGCACCCTTCAGAGACACTGCAGAGAAATGCCTCCAGGCTACCAGAAAGGCATGCCATGGGTACATCATGGAGGCATACCACAGCAACACCACAAAGGCATACTGCAGCAACACCATGGAGGCATGCTGAGAGTACACAACAAAGGCATGACCTGAGTACACTGCAGAGGCACACGATGGTGACAGTGCTGAGGCATGATGTGGAATACCATGAAGATATGCCACATAAATACCACAAAGGCATGCTGTGAGGACAACATGGAAGCACATCGTGGAAATCCTGCAGATGCTAGTTGGGGAACGTTGCTGAGGTATGCCTCATGGACACATATTGGCTTGCCACAGAGATACTTAGGAGGCAGATCACTGGGAAAATGTGGTGGTTTTCCACTCAAACACTGCAAAGGTATATCACAGAGACACCACAGAGGCACACTGCAGAAAAACTGTGAGAGATGTGCATAGATAAAACAAAGGAAAGATGTGGGGCAAACCTGAGGCACTCTGTGGAGACAGCATGGAGGCATGCCACGATGACACCACAGAAACATACTTCCAATTCTCCATGGAGACATGCCACCAGAACATCACAAGACACACTGTGGGGCATCATGGAGAAACACCACAAGGACACTTTGGAGGCAGACCATGGGGACTCTGTGGAGGCATGCCACGAAACATCATGGAGGCAAACTGGGAACACCACAGAGGCACTCTGGGACAATGCAAAGACACAACACTGAAACTGCGGAGACATGACACAAGACCCCCACAGAGGCACACTGCAAGGACACCACAGAGGCACACTGTAGGGACAATGCAGAGGCACACTGTGGTGATACCAATAAGGCATACTGCAAGGACAACATGCAGGCATGCCACAGGAACACTGTGGGGCATGCCACAGCGACATCATGTAGAAATGCCTCAACAACATTGCAGAGGAACACCGTGGCAACAATGCAGAAGTACAGGGCAGCCACACAGTGGAGGAATGCCATAGCAGCATCACAAAGGCATGCCATGGCAACACTGTAGAAATATGCCACTGGAATAGTATGAATGCATGCCATGGGCACAATGTGGAGGCATAGTGCTGCTACACCTTCAAGGAACAACATGGAGGTTCACCACAGGGAGAACATGGAGGCACCTTATGGGGATTCTGTGAGGTTTGCCATTGGACACTGTGGTGGCATGCCATGAGTACACTGTAAAGGCAAGCCTTAGAGACTATGAAGATTCATGTCACAGAGACACTGCAAAGACATGTCACAGCAACACTGTGGAAGCACAACATGAGACATCGTGGAAGTATACCACATTGAGAGAAACACCATGGGGCCAGCATGGAGGCATGCTACAGAAACCCTGCAGAGGCCAGTTGCAGGGACATTGTTGAGGCACACTGAATGTACACCAAGAAGGCACATTTTGGAGACACTGAGAAGACAAGGCATGGGAACAATGAAAAGGCAATCTGTGAGGACACCACTGAGGTATGCCACACAAACACTGCAGAGGTGTGCTGCAGGAACTACATGGAAGCATGCAACAGGGTCACTGTGGAGGCACTTTGAGATCACACCATGGAGGCATGAAGAGAGACACACAGAGGTACTCCAGATACACACTGTAAAGCACATCATAAGAACACCATGGAGACATGCTGCAGAAACCCTGCATAGGTCAATTGCAGGGACATTGCTGGGGCACATGCCACAGGGACACCAAGGAGGCTCACCGCCAAGGAGGCTCGACACTGTGGAGGTACACTGCAGCCAAATTCTGAAGGAATGCCACAGCAACATCATGGAGACATGCCACTGGGACACTACAGAGGCACACCACGGGAACCCTGCAGAGGCACACTGCAGGGACAACACAAAAGACATTCTGTGGGGACACTGTAGAAGCACACCACCATGGGGACACCACAGCCCCACTAAGGAGGTGTGATGTGGGACATCACAGAGGCACATTACTGAAACAGCTTAAAGGCACACTATAGAAACACCACTGAGGTACATCACAGGGACACTACAAAGATCCACCATGAGTCCACCACAGAGACACACTACAAGGATTCCACAGAGGTCCACCATGGATACACCACAGAAGAACCTCACAGGTACTCCATGGATGCATGCCACAAAGATTGCACAGAGGCATACCACAAAATCACTGCAAAGATATGCCAAGGCAAACCATGGAGGCAAGCCATGGAACAATGCAAAAGCATGCCATGGGGACACATGGAAACATGATGCAGGACACTGCAAAGTCATACCATGTGCAGAATGCAGAGGCAAATCGTGGTTGTACCACAATGGTATGCTGCAAGGACAACCCTGAGGAATGTACCAGGGACACTGTGGATGCATGCCACAGCAATACCATGGAAGAACGCTGTGGCAACACTGCAGAGACCCACCATGACAACACTGCAGAGGCACACCACAGCCATACCATGGAAGAATGCTACAAAAACACCACAGAGGCAAACATGACAGTTCTGCAGAGGCACAGTGCAGTCACATTGCGAAGGAAAGCTGTAGCAACAACATGGAAGCACAACACTGGGATACCATGGAGGCACAATAGAGGGACACTATTGAGACACATTGTGGGGACACTGCTGAGGCACAATACAGAACACCATGGTGGTACACTGGAGGGACATCACAGAGGCATGCCATAGGGACACCACTGGGACACACCATGAGATACCATGGAGACACACTCTAGGATATTGCAGAGACATGCCGGAAGTACACCTTGAAGGCTAGCTTTGGGGACAACATGGAGGCATGCCATGGAGATACTGTGGAGATATGCCACAACCACACTGTGGAGCCATGATATGGGACAGTGTTGAGGTCCACTACATTGACACCACAGAAGAACATCATGGGGACACCACAGAAGCCTGCTGCAGAAATCCAGAAGAAGCAAGTTGAAGGGACATTACTGAGGAATGATGAAAGGACACCAAGAAGACATGCTGCAGGGACAACATGAAGGCATTCCATGAGGACACCACAAAAGCACATCTCTGGAACAGTATGGAGGTAAGCCGTGGGGACATTGTGGAGGCACACTGCAGGTACACTGCAAGAGACATGCCACATCAACACCACAAAGGCACACTGCAGGGAAACAACAGAGGTACATTGTGGAAATACCTCAGAAACATGTCATAGGTACACTCTGGAGGCAAACTACAGGAACACATTGGTGCACAACATGGAATTTCATGGAGGTATGCCACACAGACACTGCAAAGACATGTTGTGGGGACACTGCAGAGGCATGTTGTGGGGATACTGCAGAGGCACAACACATAGACACAGAGTAGGCTTGCCACAGAGACACTGAGGAGGCAAGCTGCTGGGACAATGTGGAGGCATGCCACAAAAACACTGTGAAGGTATGCCATGGAGACACCACAGAGGTATGCTGCAGGGACACTGATAAGGCAGACAGTGGGGGCACCACAGAGGCTTGACACAGGGGCACAATGAAGGCATGCTGCATGGACAAGGTGGAGGCATGCTGCAGAAACACGGTCGAGGCACACTGCATAAACATGGCAAAGGCATGCCTCAGGGACACCATGGAAACTACAGAGCCAACGCAGAGGCATATTTTGATGACACTGTGGTAGTATGCCATGATGTCACCATAGAGGCACAATGTGGGAGACCACAGCAGCACACTGGCAACATCACTGCGGCATGCTGCAGGGACTATGTGGAGGCATGCCACAGGGATACCATGGAGGTACACCACAAAGGCATAAGGGACACCTTGGAGCTACTCTGCATAGACACCACAGAGGCATGCTATGGGAATTGTACAGAGGTATGCTGCAAGAAACCCTGCAGAGGCCAGTTGTGGAAGCATAGCTGAAGCACTCCACAGGGACACTGAGGCTTACTCAGAGACACTGTGGAAGCATACTACAGCCACACTGTGGAAGAATGCCATGGCAACTCCAGAGAGGCAAGCCACAGGGACACCATGGAGGCATATCATGGGAACGCTGAAGAAGCACGTTTCAGGGCCAACAAAGAGGCATGCAAATGGGGCATTGTGGAGACATGCCACGGGGGCACCATGATGGCACAGTATGAGGACAACACAAGGGCATGCTGCGGGGACACCACAGAGACACACCATGGCCACACTGCAGAGGCATGACTGGCACACTGAAGAGGTACATTGCCGTAGGTACACCACAGAGGCACAGTATGGCAACACTGTGGAGTCACAACATGGGATAACATAGAGGTATACCACATAGACACTACGGAGGCACGCCACAGGTACACCACAGCGTCATGCCATAGCAACACTGAGAAGGCATGACACAGGACACCATGGAGGTAAGCCACATAGACACCACAAAGGCATACTGTGAGGACAATGTGGAGGCATGCTGTGGAAACCCTGTCAATGCCAGCTGCAGTGACATTGCTGAGGCATGCCTCTTGGATACAGAGTAAGCTTGCCATGGAAACACAGAGGAGGCAAGCCACTGGTACAATATGGAAGCATACCATGGAAACACTGTGAAGGCACACCACAGAGACACCACAGAGGCATGCCATGGGGATACCACAGAGGCAGGCCATTGGGACACTATAGAAGCATGCCACATGGACACCATGGTGGCATGCTGGTAACATCACAGAGGCAGGCTACAGAAACATGGTAGATGCACATTGTGTACACACTACAAAGGCACAATGCAGGGACCCCACGGAGGTACTCTACAGAGACAACACAGAAACATACTATAATGGCACAATGGAAGCATAATATGGGATACTGTGGCAGCACATAAAAGAAACACCACTGAGGCCAGACACATATACACCACAAAGCACATCACAGGGACACCATGAATACAAGCTGTAGGGAGATCACAGAGGCATGCCACGAGGACACCAAGGAGGCCCGTCATGGCAACCTTGTGTCGGCACACCACAGGGACTATGCAAAGGCATGCTGCAAAGTCACCACTGCTATGGGAATATTGCAGAGGCATGCCACAGGAAAATGAAAAGGCACATCACAGTGACAACATAGAGACATGACACAGGACACTGCAGAGGAATGAGAGGAATGCTTTGGGGACAATATAGAGGCACACTGCAGGGATACCATGAAGGCACACTGCAGGGACAATGTGGAGGCATGCCACAGGAACACTGTGGGGGCACATTGCATCTACACCATGGAGGAACGCCACAATGACACTTTGGAGGAGCACCGTGGCAAGACCACAGAGACACATGGTAGCTACAATGTGGAGGACCCTCGTGGCAACACCATGAAGGCACACCATGGCACCACCATGAAGGTATGCTGTTGGGACACCATGGAGATATGCCAAGGTCACACTACAAAGTCATGTCACTGGTATACCATAAAGGAATGACATAGGACATTGTAGAGGCTCACAGCAGGGACACTATGGAGGCATGCTATTGGGACACCACAAAATCACACCATGGGACACCATGGAGGCATGCTGCAAGCTCACCACAAAGGCAAGTCTTGGTGACAACATGGAGGCACCTTGCTGGGAAACCACAGAGGTATGACATGGGACACCATACAGATATGCCACATAGACACCACAGAGGCATGCCACAGAAACTCTACTGATTCCAGTCGTGGGGACATTGCTGAGGCATGCCACATGGACACAAAGCCAGGCCCATCATGGAGAAGCTGAGGAAGCAAGCCACTGGGATAATGTGGAGTCATGCCATGAAAACACTGCAAAAGGATACCATAGAGACACCACAAAAGCACACTGTGGAGACACCACAGAGGCAGGTCATGGGTATATAATGGAGGCATGCTTCTGGGACATTACAAAGGTATGCTTCATGGACACCATAGAGGTACACTGTGGGAACATCACAGAGGCATGCTGCAGATACATGGTGGAGGCATGTTGCATAGACAACACAAAGGCATGAAGCAGGGACACTGAAGAGGCACCTTATGGAGTCAATATGGAGCATGTCACATTGACATTGCAGAAACGTGCCATGATGACACTGTAGAGGCACGCCACAAAAACATCACAATCACACTCCAGGGACTATATGGAATCATGTGGTAGGGACACCTTGGAGGCAAAGCATGACCACACCATGGAGGCATGATGTGGGACATTGCAGAGGCACTCTGCATAGACACTGCAAGGGCATATAATGGAAGGCACACTGCAGAAACCCTGCTGAGGCCAATTGTTGGGACATTGCTAAGGTATGCTGCAGGGAAACTGAGAAAGCTCACCACAGATACCATGAGGCACACCATAATAACCACACAGTGGTAGAATGCTATGGCAGCACGGCATAGGCATGCTGCTGGTATACCACAGAGGCACACCACGGAGACACCACAGAGGAGTGCCACAGGGACACTGCAGAGGCAGGTTGTTGGGACACCATGAAGGCACACTGCAGAGACACCATGAAGGCATGCCAGGCAGACACTGCAGAGGCATACTGTGGGAATACCACATAGGATCACTGTAAACATGGCAAGGGATGTTACACAGACACCATGAAGGAAAAATGCAGAGACACTGCAGAGGCATTCAACAGAGACAATGCAGAAGCATACTACAATGACATCACTGAAACGGGGCATGATACAGAAGGCATAATATGGGACACTATGGCAGCACATCACAGAAACACCATGGAGGCCCACATCCTAAACACCACAAAGTCACACCACAGTGACACAATGGAGGCATGTTGCTGGAACATCATGAGGCACACTTACAGGAACACTGTAGAGAAGCACTGTAGGGTCATTGGGGAGGCACACCATGAGGACACCACAGAGGCACATCACTGGACAATGCAAAGGCACACGACAGTGACATTGTGAAGACACGACTTGAGACCCTCACAGAGGCACACCATGGGAATACCATGGAGGCACACTTTGGGGGTAATACAGAGGCACACTGTAGAGATGACACTAAGGTATGCCGTAAGGACATTGTGGAGACATACCACATGAACATCATAGAGGCAAGCCACAGCCACACCATGAAGGAGCACCTTAAAAACATGGTAGGGGAACACCATGATGACATTGAGAGGCACATGGCTGCTACACCATGGAGGAATGCCACAGCAACATCACAAAGGCATGCCATGGCAACACTGCAGCAGTAAACCATTGGAATACCATGAAGGCATGCCATGGGCACAGTGCAGAGACATGATGTTACTATACTGTGGAGGAACAACATAGGCCACTGCAGAGACACACTGCAGGGACATCGTGGAGGTATGCTGTGGTGACACTATGGAAGCACACCATGGGACAGTGAGAAGGCATGTCATGGGGACATACACTGTGAAGGCAAGCCTTGGGACAATGTGGAGGCATGCCATGGGGACATTGCAGAGGTATTCCATAGCCACACTGTGGAAGCACAACATGAGGTATGCCACACTGACACCATGGGGACACCACAGAGACATGTAGCAGAAACCCTGTGGAGGTTAGCTGCAGGAATGTTGTTGATGAATGCCCAGTGGACACCAAGGAGGTTCATCACAAAGACATTGAGAAGCCAAGCCATGAGGACAATGCAAAGGCACTCTGTGAGAACACCACAGAAGCATGGTGCAGTGACAACTTGGAGGCATGCCATGATGATATTGTGGAGGCATTATGAAAGACACCACAGAGGCATGCCACAGGGACTATGTGGAGGCACACCGCAGGGACACTGTGGAGATACATGCAACCACACTGCAGAGACACAATGCAGGACACCATGGAAGTACTCCACATCGATATCACAGAGCACATCGTGAGAACTTCATGGAGGCATGCTGCAGAAACACTGTGGAGGCCAGATGTGGGAATATTGCTGAGGCATCCCACAGGGATACTGAGTATGCTTACCATGGAGACACCGTGGAGGTATGTCACAGCCACACCATGAAGGAATGTCATGGCAACACTGCAGAGGCATTCTGCTGGGACACGATGGAAGTATGCCACAGGGACATTGCAGAGGCATACTGCAGGGCCAACACAAAGGCATCCTGCAGGGATACCATAAAGGCATATCACATGGGGACAATGCAAGGGCACACCATGGAGGATTGCCATGACCACACTGCAGAGGCACAACATGGAACAACTTGAAGGAACAGCACAGAAACACCACAAAGGCACACCATGGAAACACCATGAAGGCACATCACAGGGACACTGCAAAGACACACCCCGTGTACACTGAGGAAGCACATTGCAGGGACACCATGGTGGCACACCATGGAGAAACCTTATGGGGACACCATAGAGGCATGCCATGGAGACTCCACAGAAGCACACCATAAAGTCACCACAAAGGCACACCAAGGGACACTACAGAGCCTCGCTGTGGGACAATGCAAAGGCGCAACATAGGACATGGTGCAAGCACAATACAGGACACTGCAAAGGCAAGCCTTGGGGACAATGAGAAGGCATGCCACAGGACAACCATGGACATATGCCATAGTCACAACATAGCAGAAATCCATGGTAATGCCGGAGAGGCATGCTGTGACAGCACTCTGGAGGTATGCTGAAGCCACATTGTGGAGAAATGCCACAGAAACACCAAGGAAGCATGTTGTGGACACACTACAGAGGAATGTTACTGGGTCACCACAGAGACATGCCATGAAGATATCATGGAGGCATGAAATTAAACACTGTGGGCATGAAATTAAACACACCTCAGGGACACCACAGAGGCACACCTGGGGACACTGTGAAAACATGCCATGGGACACAGCAGAAGCATGCGTGAGTACAATCTAATGCATGTATCAGTGACAACATGGAGGCATGCCATGGGAACACCACAGAGGCATGCCACATCCACATTGCAGAGCCACAAAGTGGGACACTGAGGAGACTTGCTGCAGAGGTACATCGCAGCCACACCATGGAGGAATGCTGTGGCAACACCATGAACAGAGGCATGGCTTGGGGACATTATGAAAGCACACAGAGGGGACATTGCAGAGGCACATTGTGGGACACCATGGAGGCATACTGCAAGTATTTCTTGAAGGTATGCCTCAAGGACAAAGTGAAGACATGTCATGGAAACACCATGGTGGTAAATTACAGTCACACGGTGTAGGAAAAATATGAGACAATGCAGAGGCACACCACTTGGACACTGTAGACGAATGTGTAGGGATGCCATGGGAACCCCACAGAGCCTCAAAGCAGGACACTACAGAGTCACAACACAGTGACACCAAGGGGACTCAGCACATGCATACTGCCACACCATGGAGGCGTGTTGTGAGTACACAGCAAAGGCACACCTCAGGGACAAGGCACACCTCAGGGACAACGCAAAGGCATATCACAGGTGTTGGGAGCAGGCCACGGAGACCCACTGAGTGTTAGGATTCAGGGAGGGCCACGGACCCCGAGACCACTAGGATGCATTTGGGAGCTGTTGACCCCATTCCCTTCTCCCTTTTTCTATTTAGCACACTTAGCCGAAAGGAACTCTGCTGATCTGAGCTGAAGGCTCTGTGACTGTGACAGGCATGGCTAGCTCTAGAAACTCATTGTTCCTGTTTCCCATGATGCTGAAGACCAGCTCCAGCTGGGTTCAGGGTACCCCAAAGGTGGAGATGGTGTCAGCGATTAGGGGGAAGAAGGAAGAGAGAAAGAGAGAGAGAGAGAGAAAGAGACTGGACTCCAGTCTAGTGCAGAAGCCATTTAATGGGAATTACAACTGGTCTTTTATACACAGTCAGGTGTGTGAGGGGCGTTCCCCACCCACTGGATGTTCTTTCAGGTATAATCCCATAACCTAATCGATGAAACGTTAATCCATTTATTCAACTTCAATAAATCTTAAGATCATGACCCAGAAGCCTGTGACCAATACTAAGGCTCTTAGATGTGACCCGAGTTTGAATTATAAGTTGTGTGAAAGCCAAAACTGCAGTTTGTGGAAGAATGGGAGCAATGAGCTTTTAAAGTTAGCTTGTGTTCATCCCGGTCTCAGAGTTTTTATGCTTTGAGTTCACAGGAGCTCAATCTGGTTAGTGCTGGGGGGAGGAAATGGGGTCAATAGCTCCCGAATGCATCTTAGTGGTCTCGGGGTCAATGGCCCTTCCTGATCCCTAACGCTCAGTGGGCCTCCGTGGCTGGCTCCCAACATCTCCCTCTTTTTTTATTTTTTAGCACGAAACCATGAAATGCTGTATTGCTCTTCTTTAGCTCTCTGAAGATTATTGGGAGTAAACACAGCAACAAAAGAATCACTGCTCCACAAATTCCCACATTGATGAGTATAGACATTAATGATTTTCGATTAGCAAATGATGCCTAAATTTCTTCATGTAATTTAGTAAGGTCTATACTCAGGTCTGAATGGTTCCAAATTCCAAGTTACTTTGTCCCAAGTATGGACAGATTTAAACTCAGAGTGACATTGGAGAGCCAATTTTATTTTTAAGATCACAAGTTCTTGCCCTACTGCTAAAACATTAACCTTACTTTCTAACTTCTGGTCTATGATTTCCTGAATAGCTATGGCAATAGAAATGTTTTTAGATAGCCGATCCACAAACGTAGCTGTATGAACTTCCTTAGGTAATGCTACAGCTGAAAAGTAGCTATTAAGGCTGTAACTCCAAAAATCTTTTCCGACAGTGTTTTTAAACCATATTCACAAGAGGCTGTCTGAGAACAACAAATCCCTTATAAGAAACATCAGTTAAACAATTAGTTAATACACTTGTTTCCAAGACAAATTATAAACATCCTTTTGACGTTTTATAGTCAATGTTAACACTGGAGGTACCCATTCATTAATATGCCATCTAGCAGAGATGGGATTTTCCCCATCTAACCTTGAAGTATAAGGTCAAGTTTTACACAGGGTAAAAAATAGTCCACTTAAGAGTCATAAATACAGTCTCTCCATATTGGATATCCAGAATCTTGTGAAATTATCAGCCAGTCCTTCTCAGTGTTGTTAGAAACAAATGGGAGATGAACAAGAGCTTCCTTCATAAGTCCTTTGTCTGAGCCACCCACATGAGAAGAGACATGTGGGTGGAAAAAAAAGGGGGGTGAGAAGTCTGGAGGCTGAGGTTAGGTGCCATGACCTTTGGCACCTGCCCCTTCTCTGAACGTAAAAGAGAAAGACTGGAGGCTGGGGACAGGTGCTGTGGCCTTTGGCACCTGCCCCTTCTCCGAAGGTTAAAGAGAATGACTGAAAGTCAGAGCTAGGCGCCACGGCCATAGACGCCTGCCCTTCCTTCCCAGATAAAGGTGAAGGGACTCACAGAACAGATTACAAAAAACAAGAGTAGTAGGAAAAGCAGGAATTAGAGTTATAGGAGGAATAGGAGAGGACAAAGGAAGTGAAACCCCTTATTTTGTTTACGTTTTTAGCATGTTGTGAAGTTACCATACCTCCTGCTTCTTCTGCCAGAAATTCTATTTGCTCCCATGCTGGTAATTGGGAATCACGGACGATGAAGATGCTGTTACAGTTTTTAGACAGCATCTGATAGTGTGTTGTCTTGATTTTGGGTTAATCTGAGAGGGAAATTTTTGTTCTGCAATGAAAGTTCTCTCATCTGGTTGTGTCAGTATTTCTCCCTCCTCTGGCTGGCAGGGTGGATGGTGCAATTCTTGTTTAGCCGTGTGTTGCAAATCCTGTTCAGCATGTAATGGTTGGTAGGCATTGCTCCACGTCTATTCCTTTGAGTCTACAGGGTCCATGTCACCTGTCTCAGTCTTCAGGTTAGCAGGGGCATTTCGAATAAATCAATCAGGAATCCAAACAGGAGTTGACGCATCCTGTGAGCAACCGGAGATGGCAGCCTGGGCTGCAATGCACCCATAGCCTCCATGGTGGCATTAGTGGCTCTTAGATCCTGTAAAAGTCTTCATTTTACAGATTTCTTTTTTATAACAAATATGGAAGTATTTCAAGGACTGGTAGAAGGCTCTATATGGCCAGTCTCCAACTGCTGTTGAACTAATTCTCTTGCTGACTTAAGTTTCTCTGAGGGCATGGGCCATTGTTCCACCCAAACTGGTTTATCAGCTTTCCAGGTAATGGGATCAGCAGCCTCAGGAACAATAATGACCCCTAGGGCAAATTTGAAAAGTCAATACCAGACCGGTCTTTCCTCTCTACAGCCTGAACAGGTCCTTTTATGCCCTGTCTGTTCCTTCCAAGCCCCTTTAAGGGATCATATCCTATTTGTAGCATTTGTGCTGACACCTTGTCATCTGGACTATACAGAAGCATGCCCATTTGAGCAAGAATATCACGTCCCCAAAGTGTAATGGGGATGGAAGGAATGATGTAGGGACAAAAGGTTCCTGAAGCTTCGTTATCTGTCCAATTTAAGATTTGAGAACTTTTGGCTATAGGGGGCACCGACCAATACCAATGAGTCCTGATGGGGCTACTTGTGTTGGCCAGGAAGACGGCCAGTCTTTCCCAGCAATACAAGAAACATCAGCCCCTGTATCTAGCAGACCTTTAATTTTAACTTCCTGAATATATAAATCTTTTAGAGGTCTGGAGTTAGTAATTTCCTGAACCCAGAAAGCAAAATTGCTTGAGCCAAATCCAGAGTTACCCCTGGGCTTATCGGTTAGAGACTTACCCATTCTATGATAGGTTAAGAGTAGTAACTGAGCTATTATTTGACCTTCATAAAATTGTACAGTTTTGCTAGGGGGAGCAACAAGTACCTGGATTTCCCCTGTATAGTCAGAGTCCACCACTCCAGGAATCACAGAAACTCCTTGTAAAGACAAAGAACTTCTTCCTAATATTATACCTACTATTCCATCCGGGAGAGGGCCCTTCACTCCCGTTGGAATTGGGGTAACTGGAACATCTGGAGTTAATATTGTTGTGGTGGAGGAACAGAGGTCCAGTCCTGTGCTCCCTGGGGTGGCTCTGATGAGTTCTGAGATGGGACAAAGGGAACAAACGGGTTCATGCTGGAAGCTGCCCCTATTGTTATTTGGAGCTGGGCCGGCCCCTCTGCCCATTTCCTGGAATCGGCATCATAGATTGTTGTTTAGTTAATAGAGTGCCATTTTTATGAAATTTGGATTTGCAATCCCTAGCCCAATGAATTTCTTTCTGACACCTAGGACACAGATACTTTGGTTGAGAGCTCTCATTAGGCTGTTGCATCAGGGCTTCCTGCAACCCTTGTTTAGCTGAGCAGTACCTACTAATATGGCCAGGCTGCCCACAGTTATAACAAGTTAAAGCTGAGCTGTTTTTTGATTTATTGTTACCATTTTGCATTCCCTGCACAAATTGTGCATAAGTTTCTCCCTTCAAGGTGGCAGCTATTGCCATACCCTGCATAACAGCAGGGTTAATATCAGCACACTGCCTGATATAATCAGTTAATTGTCCTGTTCTTCTAATCGGTCTAATCAAAGCTTGGCAAGTACTGTTAGCTTTCTCAAAAGTCAACTGTTTAATAAGGATATTTGCCTTCTGCATTAGTGATTACTCTATTTACTGCTGTTGTAAGTCTAGAGAGAAACTCCTTGTAAGTTTCATCTGTTTTCTGCTTAAGATCAGAGAGTGAGGTAGTTGGAGTAGAATTAATAGGTAACTTCTTCCAAGCCTCACTTGCACAAGAATTTACCTGGAGTAAAACTTCCTTGGGTAAGATTAGTTGACTGTCAACTGACTCATATAATCCTTTTCCTAACAACATATTGCTAGAAATATGAAACTGATTCGGATCCCTCTGCTGGTTAACAGCCCTCTGGATCCTTACTTGATCTTCAAATTCAGTTTCCCATAGTAAATAGGCTCCTCCTGACAAACAGCTTTTAGCAAGTTGTCGCCAATCTTGTGGTGTCATCCACCGATTGGCAAATTGTTCCATAATAGTAATAGTATAAGGAGCCATAGGACCATACCAAGTACAAGCCTCTTTAAGTTCCTTAATTAATTTATATGGTAGCAGCTCCCAGTGAGGTGCCTCGTTTACTGTGCCTTCTTCCATATAAATTACTGGAAAGCAAGAAGACAAGGTAAAATTTCCCTCTTTCTCAGCCTTTTTTCAGGCTCCCTGCATACCTGCATTAGCCAGAGACACATACCCAGGTGCGAATTTCGGTGTTTTCACCTTATTTCTAGTAAAGGGTATGGGAGGAGGTACCTTGGCAACATTACCAGGATTTTTTCACTTATGATACCCAATCACTTCCTCCTCTAACTCCATTTCCTCCTCGGGGAAAAATTCATCATCTAAAGGAGGCACCAAGGCTACAGCCAGCAGAGGAGTGTCTTTATTTTTGGCAGGAATTTTAGAGAAATCGTGCTGTGGATTTAAAGCATCTCAGATAATATTCCATAAAGCTAAGGCATACAAAATGCAAAAGGCAAGCCAATTGGTTCCTCTATCGGACAATATGTTCAAAATACTAGTAGACATGTTCCTTTCTTTAGATTCTCTCTGGCCCATGATTCTATCATGGCTCTTAAACTGCTCACCCTTCCTTGCTCTGCCTGTCTCTACAGAGGGGTCCATGGCACCCTGGGTGAGGTCCTATCTGTCCCGAAAAAGAGAAAGAAAGCTTACCTTGAGGTCCCACGTTCAGGCACCACTTGCCAGAGACCAGCTCCAGCTGGGTTCAGGGTACCCCAAAGGTGGAGATGGTGTTGGCAATTGGGGGGAAGAAGGAAAAGAGAAGAGAGAGAGAGAGAGAGAGAGAGAAAGAGACTGGACTCCAGTCTAGTGCAGAAGCTGTTTAGTGGGAATTACAACTGGTCTTTTATACACAGTCAGGTGTGTGAGGGGCATTCCCCACCCACCAGATGTTCTTTCAGGTGTAATCCCATAACCTAATCGATGAAACGTTAATCCATTTATTCAACTTCAATAAATCCTAAGATCATGACCCAGAAGCCTGTGACCAATACCAAGGCTCTTATATGTGACCCAAGTTTGAATTATAAGTTGTGTGAAAGCCAAAACTGCAGTTTGTGGAAGAATGGGAGCAATGAGCTTCTAAAGTTAGCTTGTGTTCATCCGGTCTCAGAGTTTTTATGTTTTGAGTTCACAGGAGCTTAATCTGGTTAGTGCTGAGTAGAAAGGGGGAGGAAATGGGGTCAATAGCTCCCAAACACATCCTAGTGGTCTCAGGGTCAATGGCCCTTCCTGATCCTTAATGTTCAGTGGGCCTCTGTGGCCAGCTCCCACCACCACAAACTGCAGTTTTGGCTTAGGTCTTAGATATAATTCAAATTCAGGTCATATTTGGGAGTTTTAATACAGTACAAGCTTCTTTATAAGATTTAAAAGTATATTTGTAGAATTAGTATATACATATGGAGAGCTGTTTTCAGCTTTAGATGGTATAGATGATTATCTAGAGTTACCAGAAATGGCCCAGCACGAACTTTGGGCTGGGCCACATTCCTACGGACCCAGCACATACTTTGGACTGGGCTGCATTCTTTTAAATCGGTTTTAGCTACAGTTAGTGTAGGATTTTTCTGCTTATTATAGAAATTGAATTTATTTTACTCATAGAAAGTATTGAAGAATAGGTCATGCTAACATCAGGGAATTACGTTAGTTCAAGCATGATCAAACATGATATTTTGAGGTTTAATAAGAATACAGCTAACTTTAGAAATTTTGTTGTTCCCATTTTCTACTATTGCGGTTTTGGCTTTAGTACAATTTACAGTTTATATTTGGGTTTTATTTTTAGAAGCTTTATTGCTGATGATCAGCTTTATGTATTAGGATTAGGTATTAGAAACTTTTATACTAGTTAAGATAGATATATAGGATTTTAGAATAGCCATTTTGTTTAGAGATTGTAATCAATTGTTCCTAGAAATGGCCCGGCGTGATCTTTGGACTGGGCCACTTTCTTTAGGAACTAGTTTGAGCTATAATTAAGAGTTTCTATAGTGTAGGTAGAATTCGCATAGAATAGAAAGGTATTAGGATTTAAGTTAGTCATTAGGTGGTTGTGTATGCATAAGCTTTAGAAGTTATTGATTATTAGAACATTATGATATTAGAATTGTTGTATTGCTTTTGAGGAACATTAACAAAGCATAAAGAACAGTGAGATAATTTGGTATTGTCCTTCCTCATACTTGAGGAAACACCTGGTGGGTGGGGAATGTCCCTCATCCACCTGGCTTTGTGTTCACCTGAAAGTCTTGTGATTTAACCCATGAAAATTTAGGATAAAAGGCTTATGGTTTGTCCCATTAAACGGTTTCTGCACTAGACAGAGTCCAGTCTCTTTCTTTCTAATATCTATCCATCCAGTTTAATCGCTGATATCATCTTTCCTACTAGGGACCCCAATATCTGCAGGGGCTGGCCCCCTGCACACAAGGACACCACAGAGGCACACTACAGAGGCACTGTGGAGGCATGCAATAGGGACAATGCAAAGACACCCTGGGAGGACATCACAGAGGCATGCCACAGCCACACCACAGAGGCACAATGCAGGACACCACAGAGGTATGCCACATAGATGCTGCAGAGGCACACTTTGGGGACACTGTGGAGGCATGCTGCAAAATCCCTGCAGAGGTCAGTTTTGGGGACATTGATGAGGCACACCGCAGGCACCACTGAGGAGGCTGGCTGTGAAGACATTTAAGAGCCAAGCCACAGGGACAATGCAGATACATACCACAGGTACATCTTGGCAGCACACTATGGGTACACAGCAATGACACAGAATGGAGACACCATGGAGTCATGCTGCAGTGACACTGCAAAGGCATGCCATGACGAAACTGGAGACACAACATGGGAACCTCGGAAGTATGCTGCAGAAACACTGCAGAGGCTCACCGTGGGGACACCATAGTGGCACACCATGAAGAGACCAGAGTCAAGCCATGGTGTCACCTCAGAAGTAGGCCATGGTGACAAGTGGAGGCATGCCACCGGGACACCAAGAAGGCATGCCACACAGATACAATGGAGGCACTCTGTAGGGACACAAAGAAGGTGTGCCACAGAAACACTGTGGAGACCTGCCATGGAAACACTGCAGAGGCACAGTACATAAGCACCACAGAGGCAGACTGAAGGAACACCATAAAGGCATGCCTTGATGATAATATCGAGGTATGCTGAAATGACACCATGGAGCCACAACGTGGAACACCATGGAGGCACATTGTGAGGATGTCACAGAGGTATGTCACAGAGATATTGTGGAGGCACACCACAGGGACACTTCAAAGACACACCATGGAGACCCCTCAAAGGCATGCTACAGGGATTCTGCAGCAGGACCCACAGAGACACCACAGTGGCATGCTGTGGGGAAATGGTGGAGACACACAATTGGTACTGTGGAGGCATGTCACAGGGACAGAGCAGAGGCTTACTGCAGAGGCATGCTTCAAAATCACCGTGCAGGTATGCCATTGGGACACCACAGAGGCATGCCATGAGACAACTCAAAGGCATACCATAGGGCATCTTGGAGGCACAACTTGGGACACCACAGAGGCATGCCATGGAGACACTATGGAGGCATGCATGGGGACAGTGCAAATGCATGCTGCGGGATACCACAAAGAAAAGCTGCAGGGACAATACAGAGGTACACTGTGGGAGCATCACTGAGGCACGCTGCAGCCACACTATAAAGGAATGCCATGGCAACACTGAGGAGGGAGGTTATAGCAACACCATGGAGGCATGCCACATCCACACCATGGAGTAACACCATGGCAACACTAAAGAGGCACACAGCGGCAGCACAATAGGGGCACACCACTAGAGTAACATGGAGGCTGACCATGGGCACACTGCAGAGGCACACTTTGGGTACACTGTGGGAGATATGATGTGGGACATCACAGAGGCACACTGCAGTGGAACCATGATAGCAAGGCATGGTGACACCATGGAGGCATGCTACCAGACACAGCAGAGGCATGCCATGAATATACCAAGAAGGCACGCATGGGGAAAATGGAAAGACATGCTGCAAGGGCACCATGGAGGGAGGCCTCAGTCACACTGTGGATGTACAATGTGGGTTAACATGGAGGTATGCTGTGGGGACAATATGGAGGCATACCTTGGAAACACTTTGGAGGTCAGTTGTGCTGACACTGCTGAAGCATGCCACAAGGACACTGAGGAGGCTCACCATGTAGACACTGAGAAGGAAAATCATAAGGGCAATGGAGAGGCATGGCATCAGGCACGCTGCAGGGAAATCACAGAGCTACACCACAGGGACACTGCAGAGGCATGATGCAGATACAACATGGAGGCATGCTGTGGAAAAGCCATGAAGGCACACCATGGTGACACTGCAGAGACACACTGTGGTGACACCTTGGAGGCACACTGCGATGACACTTTGGAGGCACAATGCGGGACACAACGAAGACACACTGTGGAAACATCAGAGTCACACTACATGGACATTGTGGAAGCACATGCAGTGACACTACAAAGGCACATCACAGTCACACCACAGTGGCATGGCATGAGACACCATGGAGGTATACCACATAGACACTATGGAGGCATGCCTTGAGGACACTGCAGAAGCACACTGCAGAAACCCTACAGAGGCCAGTTGCAAGGACATAGCTGAGGCATGCTGCTGAGACACCATGGAGGCACACCATGGGGACATTGCAGAGGAACTCTACAGGGACAGCTCAGAGGCATTCTTTGGGAACACTGCAGAGGCATGCCACAGAGACACCAAAGAGGCACCCCATAGGGACATAATGGAGACATGCAATGGGGATAATGCAAAAGCGCCTGGCAAGGATATCACAGAGGTATGCTATTGCCATGCCTTGGAAGCATGACTTTGGACACTGCAAGGGAATGTGTTATAGACATTGGAGAGGCACACTTTGGAGACACTGTTAAGGGTGGAGGCATGCTGAGGAAAACCTGTGGAGGCCAGTTGCAGAGACATTGCTGAGGCACATGCAGGCACACAAAGTAGGCTTGCCACAGAAACACTTAAGAAGCACATTGCCACAGGAACAATGCAGAGGCACACCACAGATACATCTTGGCATGCCACAGGTACACCACGATGGCATGCCACATCAACACCATGGAGTCACACTTCAATGACACTCCAGAGGCTCAATATGGAAGCTTCAAAGGCATGCCACAGGTGCACCACATAGGCACATTGCAGTGATACCACAGATGCATGTTGCAGAGACAGGCCATGGGGAAAAGCAAAGGAACATTGCAAGAGCAAGCCATGGGAACACCATGGAGAGACCCTGCAGAAGAGCTGCAGAAACACTGCAGAAGCATGCTGTGAAAACACTGTAGAGGCACACTGCATAAACACTGTGGAGGGACACTGCAGATATGCTATGGAGGGATACTGCAGAGACACTGTGGAGGCATGCCACAGAAACAACATGGTAGCACACAGCAATGACACTGTGGGGGCACGATGTTGGACACCTCAAAGGCACATCATGGGGACACCACAGAGGTACGCCATAGGGAAAGCACAGAGAAAGACCACAGGGACACTGTGGAGGAACAACATGGGGACACCTCAGAGGCACACAGTGGGCACGTGAAGGAACACCATGGGGACACTGCAGAGGCATGCTCATGCTACAAAGACACTGTGAAACCACATCATGGAGACACAGCAGAGGCATGCCATGGGGACTCTGCAGAGGCATGCTGCAAAATCACCACAGAGGCACATTGTGATGACACCACAGAGACACAACGTGGGACATCACAAATGCATGCTTCAGAAACACCACAGAGACATGCCACAGAGACACCACAGAATCACACTGTGAGGACACCACAGAGGCACATCACAGAGACACCACAGAGGCATGCTATTTAGGTGTGCCACAGGGACACCGTGGAAGTACACTATGCAGACACCATGGAAGTACACTATGGGAACACCATAGAGGAACACCATGGAAACCCTGTGGAGGCCAGTTGCAGGGACATTGCTGAGGTATACCAGAAGGATCCTGAGAAGGCTGGCCATTCAGACACTAAGAAGGCAAGCCACACGGGCAATGTGGAGGCATGCTGTAGGGACACTAAGGCACACCATGAAGACACCACAGAGGTATGCCATGGGTACACCATGGAGGCACAACACAAGACCCCATGAAGTTATGCCACATAGACACCACAGAGGCATGCCATGGGTACACTGCAGAGGCACACCATGGAAATCTTGCAGAGGCTAGTTACAAGGACATTGCTGAGTAATGCCAAAGGGACACAGAGTAGGCTAACCAAGGAGTTACTAAGAAGGCAGGCTGCTGGGACAATGTGGAGGCATGCCACAGAAACATTGTGGAGGCACACAGAGACACCACAGGGGCACAATCTGTGGACACTGCCATGTCAGGCCATCAGGACACTCTGGAGGCATGCCATGGGGTTACCACAAAGGCACACCATGGAAACACTGCCAAGGCATACTGCATAGACACCAAGAAGGCACACTGTAAGGACATCACAGAGGTACACTGCAGAGACAACATGGAGGAACACCATGATAACATCATGGAGACTCAATGTGGGACATCCTGGAGGAATGCCACACAAACAACATGGAGGTACACTGCAGAGACACCATGCAGGCACACCATGGGGACGCAATGAAAACACATTGTAGGGAGAGTGCAGAGGAATGTTGCTGGAACACTGCAGAGGCATACCATGGGTACATTGCAGAGGTATGCCATGAAACAATGTGAAATCACATCACAAGTACACCATGGAGGCATAACACAGGACACCGCAGAGGCACACCAAGGAAGCACTGCATAGTCATGCCATAGGAATAACATGGAGGCATGCTGTGGGGTTACCACAAAGGTACACCATGGGGACAACACAGAGGCATACCACAATGACACAGAAGAGGCACAATGCAGACAATGTGGAGGTATGCCATATAGACACAATGGTAGCATGCCTTGGGGACACTATGGAGGCACACCACAGAAACACTTCAGAGGCCAGTTGTGGGAACATTGCTGAGGCATACTGCAGAGACAAAGAAGAGGCTTATCATGAAGACACTGAGGAGCAACCTGAAGGGACAATATGGAGGCATGTCGAGGAAACATTGTGGAGGCATGCTGTGGAGACATCACAAAGGCACACTGCAGAGACAGGCTGTGAGGACACCAAAAAGGCATGTTGCAAGGATTTCACAAAACTACACAGCACAGACATCACAGAGGCATGGTGTGGGGACACCACAGAGGCACACTGTGGGGTCACCACTGTGGAAGCATTGCTCAGACATGCTGCACAAACACTGAGAATGGATTCCACGGGAACAGCACAGAGGCATGCCGGGAGACGATGTGAAGGCATGATGCAATGACACCATGAAGCTATGATACAGAACACTGTGGAGGCATGCCAAGGAAATACCACAGAGGCATAAAGTGAAGACAATGTGGAGGCACGCCTTGGGGATACCATGAAGGCATACCACAGGACACCATGGAGGAACGTGTCATCACAGAGGCATGCTGCCAAGACACCACAGAGGCATGCCATGGGAGCACCACAGAGGTATGATGCAAGCCACAGCAAAGGCCTACCATGGAAAAACCATGGAGGTTCACCACAGGGGCATTGCTTAGGCACATCACAGGGATACTGTGGAGGCACACTGCATAAATATGCCATAGGGATATAAGGAAGGCATGTCATGGGGACACCATGAAGGCAAGATGTGGAAAAATTGTGGAGAACATTGCTGAGACATGCCATGGGGATGAGGTGGCTCACCATGGAGACAGGAGTCAAACCATGGAGACAATGCAGAAGCATGCCATGAAGACAATGAGGAGGCACTCTGTGGAGGCACCATGGAGGCATGCAGAAGGGACACTGCAATGGCACACCATGGGAACACCACAGAGGCATGCCATAGGGACACCATGGAGGCACACCATGGGGATGCCGTAGAGGCACACCAAGAGGACACTGTGGAGGCACATGACACTACAGAGAGACACATCACAGTGACACCATGGAGGCATGCTATGGGGACAACATGAAGGCACTCCATGGAGACCATGCTTTGGCATGCCATGAGGACACCATGAAGGGACACCACAGAGACATACCACAAGGACATTCCAAAATTATGCTGTGAGGACACAATGAAGGCCTGTCACAAAGGCATGCCATTGAGACACCATGAAGGCATGCTGCTCAGACACTGTGGAGGCATGCAGCAATGACATAATGATGACATGATGTGGGACAACACAGAAGCACACCACAGAGATACCACTTAGGTATATCTCAGGGATACTGAGGAGGCCACCACAGAAACATGCCATGGGGACACAGGGAAGGCATGCTATGGACACTAGTGTAGGCATGCTTCAAAAACCCTGTGGAGGCCAGTTGCAGGAATATTGCTGAGGCATGCCACAGTGATGAGACCACTCACTGCAGAGACACTGAGGAGGAATGCCATGGGGATAATGCAGAGGCAGAGGCATAACACAGGGACACTGTGGAGGTAGACACAGGTACACTACATAGACACACTGCAGAAACACCACAGAGACACACTGCAAAGACACCATGGAGGCATGCCATGGGTATACCAGGGAAACATGCTGCAAAGACAACATGGAGGCATGCAATGGGAAAACCACAGAGGCATGCCGTGGAAACACTGTAGAGGCACAAGGTGGGACCTCATGGAGGCACACTGTGAGGACACCACAGAGGCACACCATGGGGACATTGTGAAGCATGCTGTGGGTACAACACAAAGGCATGCCATGAGTACACCACAGAAGCATGCCATGGAAACACAGCAGAGGCACACTGCAGGGACAGAAAAGAGGCAGCATGCAGAGGTACATTGAGAGGACATTGTGAATACATGTTGTGGGATGTCATGGAAGCTCACCATGGAGACACTGAGGAAGAAAGTCATGGGGACAATGTGAAGGCATGCCATAGGAACACTGAGGAGACATGCTGTGGGGACACAACAAAAGCACAGCACAGGGATACCATGGAGGCATACCACAGTCATGCTGAAAGGACTCCACAGAGGCACAATGTGGGACACAGTGGAGGCATGCCATGGCAAGACTACAAAGGCTTGCCACGAGTACACCACAGATACACACTGTGTGTACACTGGAGTCAAGCTGAAGTGACACCACTGAGGCAGGAGGTTGGGACATCACAGTGTCACACCATGAAGACATTGCAGAGGTATACCGTGAGTACACCACAGAGGCACACCAGAGAACAAGGCAAAGACGTGCCACAGGGTCACCACGGATGCATGCCAATACCACAGAGTGGTATTCCAATACCACAGAAGCATGCGACAGGAACATCATGGAGGCATGCTGCAGGAACATCATGGAGGCACACTACCAGGACAACATGGAGGCACACTATAGGGATACCACAAAAGCAAACTGAGGGGACAATGCAGAGGCATGCCATAGGAACACTGCAGAAGCACACTATGGTGACACTGTGGAGGAATGACATGGGACATCATGGAGGCAGGTCACGGGAACACCATGGAGGCACACTGTGGGGATATCACTAAGGCATGCTGTAGGGACACCACAGAGACACACTGCAGGTACACTACAAAGCTTCACCAAGGTGACACTGTAGAGGCACTTTGCAGGACACTGTGGAGGTATGCCACATAAACACTACTGAGGCACGTCGTGGAAACACTGGGGAGGCATGCCACAGAAACCTTGCAAAGGCCAGTTGCAGGGACATAGCTGAGACATTCCACAGGGATACAGAAGAGGTTTACAGTGGAGCCAACTCAAGGGGATAATGTGGAGGCGTGCGGGGGGCCAGTCCCTGCAAAGAGATTTAGGGGGTTCCTTGGAAGGTGTGGTGGCATCGGCAATTCTGTAGGGATAGATATTAAAAGAAAGAAAGAGACTGGGGGAGAAAGAAAGAAACTGGACTCTGTCTAGTGCAGAAGTCGTTTATTGGGAGTTACAGCATGTATTTATTCCCAAATTTTACACAGGCAGTCTTACAAGTCTTCCACATGAACACAAGCCAGGTGCAGGAGGGGCACCCCTCCCACCCACCAGGTGTTTCCTCAGGCATGAGGAAGAACAATCCCAATTAAATCACAAAACTTTTACATGAACACAAAGCTAGGTGAATGAGGGGCATCCCTCACCCACCAGGTGTTTCCTAGAGTATGAGGAAGGGCAATCCCAATTAAATCACAAGACATTTACATGAACATAGAGCCAGGTGGATGAGCGGCGTCCCCCACCCACCAGGTGTTTCCCCAAGCTTGATGAATGAGGATCTCAAAACTATCTCACTGTTCCTCATGCTTGGTTAATATTTCTTAAAAGCAATACAACAATTCTAATATCATAATATTCTAATAATCAATAACTTTTAAAACCTATGCATACACAACACCTAATAACCAACCTAAATCCCAATTATTTTCTATTTCACACTAATTCTACCTACACTATAGAAACTCTTAATTATAGCCCAAACCAATTCCTAAGGAATGTGGCCCAGTCAAAAGATCATGCTGGGCCGTTTCTGGGAACAATAAATTACAATCTCTTATCAAAATGGCTGTTCCAAAATCCTATAAATCTATTTTAACTTTTATAAAAGTTTCTAATTCCTAATCCTGATCATCAGCAATAAAGCTTCTAAAAAATAAAACCCAAATATAAACGGTAAATTGTATTAAAGCCAAAACCGCAAATGTAGAAAATGGAAACAATGTAATTTCTAAAGTTAGCTGTATTCTTATTAAACCTCAAACTATCATGTTTGATCATGCTTGAACTGACATAATTCACTGACGTAGCATAACCTATTCTACAATACTTTCTGTGAATAAAATAAATTCAATTTCTATAATAAGTAGAAAAAACCCTATACTAACTGTAGCTAAAGCCTGGGTTAAAAGAAAGCAGCCTAGTCCAAAGTATGCACTGGGCCCTTAGGAATGTGGCCCAGCCCAAAGTTCATGCTGGGCATTTAAGAATGTGGCCCAGCCCAAAGTTTGTGCTGGGCCATTTCTAGTAGTGCTAGATATTTATCTGTATTATATACTAATTCTACAAATATACTATTAAATCTTAAAAGAAGCTTGTACCATATTAAAGGCTCCCAAATGTGACCTGAGTTTGAATTATGTTAAGTTTAAAGCCAAAATCGCAGTCTGTGAGAAACGGGAACAATGGACTCCTAAAGTAAGCCATGCCTGTCATACTCTCAGAACTTCATGCTTAGATCATCAAAGTCCCTGCTAGTGGAACGTGCCAAACAGAAAAGAAGGGAAGAGGAAATGGGCCTTCAGCTCCTGAACTCATCCTGGTGGTCTCAGGGTTCGCAGCCTGCCTGGATCCCTAACGCTCAGGCAGGCCTCCACAGCCAGCTCCCAACAGAGGCACACCACAGAAACATTGAGAAGGCACACCACAGAGACACCACAAAGGCATGCAGCAGAGACAACACAGAGGCAAACCACAGGGATACCATAGAGGTATGCCATAGAGGTACACCATGGGGGCACCACAAAGGCACACTGTGGGTACAGTGCAGATGCATGCCACAGAGGTACCTCATGGAGACACCTCAAAGGCATGCCACACAGACACCACAGAGGCACAACCACCATGACACCATGGAGGCACAAAGCAGGACACCACAGAGGCACACTGTGAAGGCATGCTGTGGGGACATTGCTTAGGCACATTGCAGGGACACTGTAGAAGTATGCCATGGAGGCATGCCACAAGAACACCCCAAAGTCACACCATGGGGACACTGCAGAGGTACATCACAGAAATCTTGCAAAGACCATTTACCGGAACATTGGTGAGGTACACTGCTGGGACAAGGAGGCTCACCGTGGAGACACTTGGATGGAAAGTTACAGAGATTATGCAGAGGAATGATACAAGGACATCGAGGAGGCACTCCACTGAGACACCATGAGGACATGTCATGGAGATACCATGGAGGCAGGCCACAGGTACACTGTGAAGGCATACTGTGTGGACACTGCAGAGGCACACCACGGGGACACAGTATAAGCACATTGCAAAAACACCAGGGGGGCATGCCATTGGGACACCATAGTCATGCCACAGGGACACCATGGAGGCATGCTATGGGGACATCATGGAAGCATACCACTGGGGCACCATGGAGACGTGCCATGGGAAAACCACAGAGGCATGCTGGAGGTACACTGTGAAGGCATGCTGCAGATACAATACAGAGGTAAACCATGGTGATACTGCAGAAGTGTGCCATGGTGACAATGTAGAGACATGTTGCGATAATACCATGGAGGCACGGCATGGGATACTGTGGAAGCATGATAAGGAAACACCATGAAAGCAGGCCATGGGAACACTGTAGAGGCACTCTGTGAAGACATGCCATAGGGACAACACAAGGACACTCTATTGGGCCACTGCAGAGGCACCTTCTGAGGCCAGTTGTGGAGTCATTGCTGAGGCATGCCATGGGGACACCAAGGAGGCTCAACACAGAGACACTGAGGAGGCAAACCACAGGGACAATGAGGATGTATGCCATGGGGACACCAAGGCACTCTGTGGAGACACCACAGAGACATGTCTGCTAGGGGACACTGCAAAGTCATGCCATGAAAACACTGCAGAGGCATGCCATGGTGTCACCATGCAGGCACACTGTGAAGACACTGTGGAGGCACATCATGGGGACACCACAGAGGCATACTATGAAGACAACATGGAGGCAAGCTGTGAGATAGCACAAAGGCATGCTGCAGGGATAATACAGAGGCATGCTACAGGAACATTGTGAAGGCACACTGTGGAGAAACGCTGTGACAACACCATGGAGGAATGCTGCAGCAATACCATGGGCACATGCCACAGTCAGCCACATCATGGAGAAACGCCATGGCGACAATGTGGAGGCACACCATGGAAATGCTGCAGAGGCACACCATGGAGACACCATGGAGGCATGCAATGGGGACAATGTAAAGGCACCTTGTGGGAACATTGCAGAGGCACACTATGGCCACATTGAGGAGCCATGACATGGGACACTGCAGCAGTATGCTGCATAGACACTGTGGAGGCACACTTTGGGGACACCACAGAAGCACACTGCAGAAACCCTTTGAGGTCAGTTGCAGGGACATGCTAAGGCAAGCCGCAGGCACACTGAGGAGGCTCACTTAATAGGAAAACTGCAAGGACAATGCAGAGGCATGCCACAAGCACATTTTGACAGCAAACCAGGGTACAATGCAATTGCATGTCATGGTGACACTGTGGAGTCACACTGCAGAGACACTGTGAAAGCATGCTGTGATGACAGAGAAGAGGCACAGTGTAAGAACCTCAGAGGCACAACCTGGAAACATCACAAAGTCATGCCAAGAGGACACTGCAAAGGCTCACTATTGAGACACAATGGAGACACACAGGGGACACAGCAGAATTAGTCTGTGGTGACAAGTGGAGGCACGCCACAGGGGCACTGAGAAGGCATGCCATGCATACTGCAGAGGCACGCTGCAAAGATACCACAAAAGCACACTGCAGAAACACTGCAGAACCACACCACAGAAACACTGTGGAGGCACTCTGCATGAACATTATGGACGCATGCTGTAGAGACAACAGAGAGGCACACCACAATGACAACACGAAGGCACAATGCAGGACACTACAGAGGCATGTTGTGGGGACACCATGGAGGCATACTGCAGGGACACCATGGAGGCATGCCACAGGGACACCTCAGAGGCACACTGCAGGGACCCTGCAGAGGCATGCTGCAGTAAAACCACAAAGGCACATCATGAGGACATTGCAGAGGTATGCTTCAGGAAGACCACAGAGTCATGCCCCAAAATCACCATGGAGGCACGCCATGGGGAAAACACAGAGGCATGCAGTGAGACAATGAGAAGGCATACCATGGAGGCACAACACAGGACAGTATGGAGGCATGCCACAGAGACTCTGTGGAGGCACACTGCAGGGACAATGTGGAAACATGCTGTGGGATAATACAAAGGCACACTACAGGAACACTGTGGAGGCTTGCCAGGGGAACATCATGGGCATGCCACAGAAACACCATGGAGGCACACCATGGCAACAATGCAGAGGAAAGCTATGGTGACACCACAGAGGCACATCACAGTCACACCATGGTGGAACACTGTGGCAACACTGCAGAGGCATTCCATGGCTAACCCACAGAGGCACACTGCTGGGACACCACTGAGGCACACCATGGGCATACTGTGGAGGTTTGTCAGCAGACACCACAATGGCATGTTGTGGGGACACCATGGAGATATGCCGTAAGTACACCAAGAAGGTATGCCTGAGGGACAACCTAGAGATACCACAGGAACACTGTGGAGGCACACCACAGCCACACCATGGAGGTACAACGTGGGAAACTGCAGAAGTATGCTGCATAGACACCACAGAGGAATGCTGTGGGAACACTGCAGAGGCATGCTGCAGAAACCCTGTGGAGACCAGCCATGGTTACATTGCTGAAGCATGCCATGACACCAAGGTGGTTAGCCATGGAGACATTGAGAAGGCAAACCATGGGGGCAATGCAGGGAAACCATGGAGACATGCAGGAGGACACCATGGAGGCATGCCACAGGGACACCATGGAGTCACAATACAGATACACCACAAAAGCATACCACTGTGACACTGCAAAAGCATGCCACAATGTCACCATGAAGGCATGCTGTGGTGACACCTTGGAGGCACTCCATGATAGTACCGTGGAGGCATGCCACAGAAACATTGGGGAGACACACCACGGAAGCACCATGGAGTCATGCTGCAGGGACTACATGGAGTCTTGCTGTAGGGACATCACTAAGGCACACCATGGCCACATCACAGAGACATGACACAGAACACTGCTGAAGTACACCACATAGACACTGCAGAGGCACACCTTGGGGCCACTGCAGAAACATGCTGCAGAAACCCTGCAGAGGCCAGTTGCAAGGACATTGCTGAGGCATGCCACAAGGATGCCATGAAGGTTCACTGTGGAGACACCATAGAAGCATGCTGAAGCCACATCATGGAGAAATTACATGGCAATATCATGGAGGGATGCTGCTGAAACACCACAGAGGCACACCACAGGGACACCAGAGAGGCACGCCACCACCATGGGGCTCCACAGAGGCATGCCATGGCAGCACCACAGAGGCATGTCTCAGAGACACTGCAGAGGTAAACAGCAAGGGCTACATGAAGGAATGCAATGGGGACAATGCAAAGGCACCCCTCAGAGCCATCGAGTAGGCACAATGTGGGACATCACAGAAGTACACCATATAGACCCCACAGAGGCACACTGTGGAGGCTGCTGAAACCCTGTGAAAGCCAGTTGTGAGGACATAGCTGAGGCATGCCATAGGCACACTAAGGAGGCTCACCATGGAGACAATTAAGAGGCAGGCCATGAAGTCATGGGGACAATATGGAGGCCTGCCATGGGTACATCTTGGCAACATGCCATGAGTACACTGCAATGGCACTCTGCAGCAACATCATGGAGTCACACTGCTGTGACATCTTGAAAGCACACCACAATGACACTGAAGAGACATGACATGGGAAACTTGGAGGCATCCCATGGAAACACTGTAGAGGCAGGCCATGGGGGCACTGCAGGGATACATCATGGAGACACCACAGAGGCACGCTACAGGGAAATCACAAGGCAGGCTGTGTTGACAAGTGGAGGGACCACTGCAGGGCCACAGAGAAAGCATCCCACATGGATACTGCAGAGGCATGCCACATCACAAGGGTACATCGCAGAAACACTGTGAAGGCACACCACAGAAATACTGCAGAGGCATGCTACATAAACATCACAGAGGTACACCATGGAGATACCATGGAGGCACACTGGGATACAACACGAAGGCACACCGCAATGACACCACAGAGGTATTACACAGGAAACTGTGGAGGCACATTGTGGAGGCATACCATGGGGAAATCGCAGAGGGACACCATGGAGACATGCCACGCGGACACCTCAAGATCACACCATGGGGACACTGCAAAAGCATGCCACAGAAACTGTGCAGAGGCCAGTTGCAGGTACATTGCTGAGGCTTGCTGCTGGGACAAAAAGGAGGCTTGCCCTGGGGACACCGAACAGGCAAGCCGGAGGGACAATGCAGAGGCATGATGTAAGGACAACTAAGAGGCAAGCCATGGAGACACCATGAAAGCACACTATGGGAATATCATGGAGGCAGGCTACAGGTACACTGCTAAGGCAGTGTGGGGATATCACAGAGGCACACCATGGAGACACCAGGGAGGCATGCTGCAGGGACATCATGGAGACACCATGAGGACAACATAGAGGCACAGCACAGAATACCATGGAAGCATGCCAAGGGAACACTGAACAGGAACAACAAAGGATGCTGCAAAGGCACACTGTGGGGACACTGCAAAGGCAGGCCACAGGGGCACCATGAAAGCATGCCATGGGGACATCATGGGGGTACACCACTGGGACACTGCAGAGGCATGCCACAGGGACACAATGGAGGTATGTCACAGGTATATCACAAAGGCACACCACAGATACACCCTGGAGGTCTCTGCAGTCAAACAGCGGTGACACACCATGGTAACAATGTGGAGGCACACCATGATGACACCACAGAGGCATGATATGGGACACCATAGAGGCATGCCATGGAAATACCAAGGAAGCATGCCACAGGTACACCATGGAGGCATACTTCAAAGGCACACTACAGGGACTCAGTGTGTTGAGACATTGCAGAGGCACACAGTGACTGATGCAAGTTGTGGGGATATTGCTGAGGCATGCCATGGGGACACTGTGGAGGCACACTGCGAAGACATCACAGAGACATGCTACAGGAGCACCACAGAGGCACACCATGAGGACAATGCAGAGGCACACCCCAGTGACACCATGGACAAGCCATAGGAACACTGTGGAGGCATGATGTCAGACACCATAGAGGTATGCCATGAGTACACTGAGAAGGCACACTTCATGGACAATGAAAGGCACACAGTATAGACACTGAGGAGGAATGTTGTGGGGACACCATGAAGACATGCTACAGAAACTCTGTGGAGGCCAGTTGTGGCAACATTGTTGAGGCACTCCATGGGGTCACTAAGGAGGGTCACCACAGAGACAATGACAAGGTAAGTCATGGGTACAAAGTGGAGGCATGCTGCCAGGACATCTCAGAGGTATGCAGTTGAGACACCCCAGAGGCATGTCATGGGGACACCTTGGAGACACAACATGGGTATGCCATTGCAACACTGTGGAAACACACGATGGTGACACCACAGAGGCAAGCCATGGTGACACCTTGGAGGTATGCCACAATGACACTGCAGAGGCATGACACAGGACGCTATAGAGGCATGCCACAAAAACACCGTGGAGTCACACTGAGGGGGCTACATGAAGGCATGCCATGGGAACACTGCAAAGGTATACTGCAGCCACACCTGGGAGGGATGATGTGAGTATGCCACATAGACCCCATAGAGGAATGCCTTGGTGACACTGCATAAGCATGTGCAGAACCCTGCAAAGGCCAGTTGCAAGGACATTGCTGAGGCATGCCACAGGGACACAGAGGAGGCTTACTGCAGAGATAGCATGGAGGCACACCACAGTCACAATGCAGAGGAATGCTACTCGAACACCATGGGGACACTGTAGGGGAATGTCACAGGGACACCACAGGCACACTGCAGGAACACAGCAGAAGCACGCCATGGAGACACCACAAAAAAATTCCACAGGGGCCCCATGGAGTCATGCAATGGGGACAATGCAAAGACACCCCATGGGGACATTGCAGAGGCACACCACAGTCACACTGCAGAGGCACAACGTGGGACACCACGGATGTATGTTGTATAGACACCACAGAGGCACTTTGGGAACACCATGAAGGCACACTGCAGAAACCCTGCAGAGACCAGTGGCAGGGACATTACTGAGGCATGCCACAGGCACACCAGAGAGGCTCACCGTAGAGACACTTAAGAGGCAAGCCACAGGGAAAATGCAGAGGCACACCATGGGTACATCTTGGCAACACCCCATGGCTACATCACAATGGCATGATGTGGTAACATATGGAGTCATGGCACAAAGGCACCACAAAGGCACTTTGTGATGACACTGTGGTAGGTGTGCTGTGGAAACATGGCAGAGGCACACCATGGGGACACTACAGAGGCATGCCGTGGAGACACCACAGAGGCACACCACAGGGACACCGTAGAGGCAGTTGGTAGTGACACGCAGAGGCATGCCACAGACACTGAGAAGGCAGGCAATGCAGATACCAGGGAGGCATGCTGTGGGGACACCATAGAGGCATGTCACAGAAACACTGTGAAGGCATGCCATGGGGACACTGCAAAGACATGCTGCAGAGACAAAGCAAAGGCACACCACAATGACACCATGGAGGCACAACACAGGATTCCATTGAGGCACATCATGGGGACATTGTAGAGGCACGCTGTAGGGAAATCACAGAGGCACACTGTGGGGACACCACAGAGACAAGTTGTGGGGACACCTCAGAGGCACCCAGAGGGGATACCACAGAGGCACACTGCAAGGACACAACAGAAATACACTGTGGGGAAACTGTGGAGGCATGATGTGGGGACATTGTGGAGGCATGCTGTGGGGACTCTGCAGAGGCATGCCACAAAATTACCAGAGGCACGCCATGGGAACAATGAAGAGGCATACCATGGGACAACAAAAAGGCACTCCATGGGGACACTGTGGAGAGACAACGTGGGACTCCGCAAAGGCATGCCATGGAGACACTGTGAAAACGCACCATTGGGACAATGTGGGGGCACTCCTTGGGATACCACAAAATCACACACTGTGGGGGCGTGAAGGCACACTGTGGGAATATTGAGGAGGCACACCACAGTCACATCATGGAGAAATGTTGCAGCAACACCCTGGAGGAGAGCCATGGCCAACGCCCTGGAGGATGGCCATGGGAACACTGCAGAGGCACACCACAGTCACACCATGGAGGAATGCTGCTGGGATACAATGAAGGCAAGCCACAGGCACACCACAGAGGCATGCTGTGGGTACACCATGGGGGCACAATGAGGGACACGACAGAGGCACACCACAGAGACACTACTGAGGCAAGCCATGGGGACAGGATGGAAGCATGTTGCTGGACACCATGGAGGCATGCCAGGAGTACACTAAGGCATGCTTCAGGGACAACACAGAGGCATACTGTGGGGACACTCCAGCCTGCATTCCATGATGTTCCCTGCTCGGGGTGGTGTCCTTGTGACATGGTCCCATGATGTCCATGTGGCTCGACCTTGAGGTGTCCTCGTGGCATGCCTCTTAGGTGTCTCCAGGGCCTCTGTGTTGTCCCTGTGGTGTGCCTCCATGGTTGTTTTAGGCCTGCCTCCATGGTATCCTCTGCAGACACCACAGAGGCACACCATGGGTACACAGCAGAGGTGTGCCATGGGTACACTATGGGGCACAATGCAGGACCCTGTGGAGGCACATTGAGGTGACACCACAAAGGCAAGTTATGAGGACACCACAGAGGCACACTGCCAGACACTGCAGAGGCATTACATGAGTACACTGAGAAGGCAAGCCTCAGGGACAATGCAGAGTCATGCCACAGGGACACCATGGAGGTAAGTCTCAACCACACCACAGAGGCACAATGTAGGACACCACATAGGTGTGTAGCAGGCATTATGAAGGAATGCTGTGGGGACACCATGGAGGCACACTGCAAAAACCCTGTGGAGGCCAGTTGTGGCAACACTGCTGAGGCATGCCATGGGGACACCAAGGAGGCTTACTGTGGAGACACTGAGAAAGCAAGCCATGAGGACAATGCAAAGGCACATTACCAGGACTCTGCAGAGGGATCTTAGATGTCCCTGTAGTGTACCACAGTGTTGTTCTTGTGCTGTGCCTCTATGGTATCCTCATGGTGTGCCTCAGCAGTGTCCCTCTGGCATGCCTCTGGGGTGTCCCCAGGTCTTCCTTCAAGGTGTCCTCATGGTGTGCCTCCATGGTATCCTGGGGCCTGCCTCTTAGTGTATCTGTGGCATTTCCCCATGTGGTCACCATGGCTTGCCCTCAAGTTGTTCCTGTGGCGTGCCTTCAGAGTGACCCCATAGTGTGCTTTCACAGTGTCCCCACAATGTGCCTCCATAGTGGCCCTGTGGTGTGCCTATTTGCTCTCCTTGGTCATACATCTGCAGTGTGCTTGTGGTATGCTCCCATGGTGTCCCTGTGGCTTGCCCTCAAATTGTTGCCATGACATGCCTTTGTGGTGTGCTAATATCTTGCCACCCAAGTGTCTCCATGGTGTGCCTTTGCCATGTCCCGATGGTGTTTCTTCACATTGTCCTCACTTCATTGCTGTGCGGTATCCCTGTGGCATGCCTCCATAGTGTCCCCAGGCCTGCCTCTGTGGTGGTCTCACAACGTGCTCCCTGATGATCCCATGACTTGCCCCCGAGTGTTCCCATAGTGTGCCTCCACATTGTCCCCAAGCCTGTCTCGATGGTGTCTCTTGGCTTACCTTTGCTGTGTCCCCATGGCATGCCTCCACAGTGTCCCTGTGATGTGCATCCAGGGTGTCCCTGGGTCTGCCTCCACTTTGTCCTCATGGCTTGCCTTTGTAGTATCTTTTTGACATGCTTCTGAGGTGTCTCCATAGCATTCCTACATGGTGTCCTTGGGTCTGCCTCAGCAGTGTCCCCATCGTGTGTTTCCACAGTATACCCATAGCATGTTTTTGAGGCGTCCCCAAGTCTGCCTCTGTGATGTTCCCACAGTGTACCTTTATGGTTTCTTTGTAGCATGCCTACATGGTGTCCCTGGGACTGCACCTATGGTGTCCCCACAGTGTACCTCCATAGTGTACCTGGGCCTGCCTTCAAGATGTCCCCATGGCATGCCTCCATAGTGTCCTCAGGCCTGCTCTGCGATGTCCCCAAAGCATGCCTTTGCATTGTCCCTGTGCTGTATCTCCACAGTGTCCTTGGGCATACCTCAATGATATCCCTGTGGTGTACCTCTGCAGTATCTCTGTGGGGTGTTTTTGCAGTGTCCTTGCAGTGCACCTTCGGGGTGTCTCCAAGCCTGCTTATGTGGGGTCCCTGTGGCATGTCACCCTTGTGTCCCTGCAGTGTGCCTTCACAGTGTCCCTGCAGCATGTATTCATTATGTCTTTGTTACATGCCTCTGTGGTGTCCCTGGGCCTGTCTCTACATTGTCCCATAGCGTACCTCTCTGGTATCCCTGTAGCATGACACTACATTGTCTCCAGGCTGGCCTTCACGATGTCCCCACAGCATGCCTTTGTGGTTTTCCTGTGCCATGCTCCCACGGTGTCCACATGGCTTGTCCTCAAGGTGTCCTAGAGACAAGCATTCAGTGTGACCCTTGGCCTACTACTGTGGTGGCCCTGTGGTATGCCTTCACAGTGTCCAAAGCCCACCTGAACAATATTCCCACAGCATGCCTCCAGGGTGTCTGCAAGCCTTCCTCTGTGATTTCTCCATGGTATGCCTCTGATGTCTTCACAGCATGCTTCTGTGGTGTCCCAGAGCCTGCTTCCACGGTGTCCTTTGGAGTACCTCTTCAGTATCCCTGCAACATGACACTTCAGTGTCCCTGAGCCTTCTTCCATGATGTCCCTATGTTGGGAGCTGGCCATGGAGGCCCACTGAACATTAGGGATCAGGAAGGGCCATTGAGCTTTCTTCCATGATGCCTCTATGTTGGGAGCTGGCCACGGAGGCCCACTGAACATTAGGGATCAGGAAGGGCCATTGACCCTGAGACCACTAGGATGTGTTCGGGAGTTGTTGACCCCATTCCTTCCCTCCTTTTTCACTTGGCACTACAACCAGAAAAGGCTTCTGCTGCCTCTGGCCGAAAGCACTGAGACTGGAAAGTACACAGCTAACTTGGGAGTCTATTGTTCCCATTTTCCACAGTTTATGGTTTTTGCTTTAAAACAATTTAAGTTTCACTTTGATTCACATTGAGGAGCCTTAGTGCAGGTCACAAGTTCTCTTGATGTGATTTTAGAAATTTATAGATATAGGTTTTAGGAAATAGTTTATATAGAGTGAAGAAAATTTAGGTAGCCATTTTATTGTAGAAGTGTGGTTAGTTTAGTTTGATTTGGGGGGGACAGTGAAGTTTGAATTACGCCAGCTGGTGTTAGGAGAGTGTAACCATAGCAGCAATTGTTTTAATAGAAACTAGTTTGAATTAGCACAGAATAGTAGAAGTTAATAACTCATTATAGTTTCCAGGTTTAGACATTGAGTGATGCTATTTCAAGATGCTGTAGTTGTAATACAATTAAGGGTACATAAGAAACTGGTTTGGGGAACATTAATCAAGCATAAGAAACAAAAAGACAATTTGTGGTTGTTCTTCCTCATGTATGAAAAAACATTTGCTTGAGAGTGGGGGGTGACCCTTGTGCACCTGGACCTTGTTCATGTGAAAGGCACATGCTATCTTTTGTGTCCTGCGATGATGACTTTGCAAAATTTGGGGATAAAAGCCCTTGAATAACACTCAATAAACGGTGTCTGCTCACTCTGAACAGTAGTCCAGTCTCTTTCTTTCTCCCCTAGTTGCCTACTCCGTCTCACCTCCAGGAACCCCTGGCCTTGCAGAGGCTGAACTCCAGCACTTGGCACCTGAACAGGGACCTGGAAAGTAAGCTTTCTTCTCTTTTTCAGGACGGATAGGATTTTACCCAGGGTGCTGCAGACCCCTCTGCAGAGACAAACAGAGCAAGGATTGGTAAGCATAGTTTTTGTGAAGCCAGAGCCGTGATATAATCATGGGCCAGAGCAAATCCAAGGAACAAAAACTGTTTGTCAGTATATTAATGAATACTTTGTCTGAACGTGGAACTAAGGTCTCTTCTAACGATTTAGCTCATGTTTTTTGTATTTTGTTCATGAACAATGTCCATGGTTTCCTGAAGAAGGTACGGTAAATTTGGATTCCTGGGCCAAAGTTGGGGAAGAACTAAAATTGCGTTACACACAACATGGTCCTGAGAAGGTGCCGTCTAATGCTTTTGTTTTGTGGAATTTAATTAAAGATGCTTTAGATCCACAGCATGACTATGCGAAATTTCCTTCCAAAAAAGCTGCTGCTGATGATGATATTTCCTTTTCGCTGCTGCTTTGGCACCTCCTTTATATGATGACAAATTATCTTCTCAGGATAAAACTGAGTTAGAGGATGAAGCAGCGAAATACCATAAACAAAAATATCCTGATGATAACACTAATGCACATTTTTTCAAAGCTCCTCTTCCTAAGGTAGAGGTAAGAAAATCAGATTCTGCATCTGGTTGTGTTCCCCCCTTTCTAATTGGTATGCAGGGTGCTCAAGCAGAGGCAGAGAAGGAAGGAGATTTCAGTTTATCAGCATGTTTTCAGTGCTTTATTCCACCAATACTGATGAAGTAGACACAGTTCAATGGGAACCCCTGCCATACAAATTGGTAAAAGAACTAAAAGAGGCATGTTCACAGTATGGTCCTTTGGCTCCTTATACAGTTATTGTTTTGGATCAGTTTGGTACTCGGTGGATGACTGCCCCTGATTGGCAGCAATTGGCTAAGAGTTGTCTATCTGGAGAAGCCTATTTACTGTGGAGAACAGAATATGAGGACCAAGCTCAAATTCATATGACTCAAAATCAAAATCGTCAGTCAGGTACATTTGTTATTGTTAAAGATATGTGTACAGGAACTGGGCTGTATGCTACAAATACTAGCCAAATGATATTACCTAGAGAAGTCCTGATTCAGATAAATTGCTGTGCTATCATTGCCTGGAAAAATTGCCTGCTGATTCTATTCAAACCTCCTCTTTGTCTGAAATAAAACAAAAAGCAGATGAAAACTATGAGAATTTTGTCTCCAGACTGACCACTGCCATCAACCGGGTAATTTCTAGTGAAGAAGCAGCAGAAATTTTAATTAAACAATTGACTTTTGAAAATGCTAATAACACTTGCCAGGCTTTGATTAGACCAGTAAGAAAAATCAGACAAATAACTGATTATGTTAGAAAATGTGCGAATGTAAGTCCGGCTTTTATGCAAGCCATGGCTATAGCCGCTGCCTTAAAGGGAAAAGGCTTTTTCAAATTGTTCAAGGTATGCAGGGCAGTAACAAGCAAAAGAATATCTCATTACAGTCTTGCTTTAACTGTGGTCAAGTCGGATGCATTAGCAGAAACTGTCTGGCTGAGCAAGGTATGGCTAGTTTACAAGGCACACTGTCGCCACCTACTGAGGCTACTCGACCAAAAACACTGTGTCCTAAATGTCAAAAAGGCATTTATTGGGCAAAAGAGTGTTTGTCTAAATTTCACAAAAATGGCACTCCTTTAATTCAGCAACAAGTCATCCCGATTCAGGGAAATGACCAGAGGGGCCAGCCCTGGCCCCAGATAACAATAGGGGCAGCCTCCACCATGAACCCGTTCATTCCTTTTGTTCCATCACAGAGCTCATCCAAGCCACCCCAGGGAGCACAAAACTGGACTTCTGTTCCTCCACCACTATATTAACCCTGGTTGTTCCGGTAACCCCAATTCTGATAGGAATTAAGGGCCCTCTCCTGGAAGGAGTAGTGCGTGTGATATTAAGCAGAAGTTCCTTGTCCCTGCAAGAAATTTCCGTTATTTCTAGAGTGGTGGTTTCAGATCACACAGGGGAAATCCAGGTGCTTATTGCTCCCCCTAATAAGACTGTGCAGTTTAACAAAGGTCAGAGAATAGCCCAGTTTCTGCTCCTGCCTTACATAAAGCAGGTAAAACTTTAACTAACCTGCCAAGGGATGACTCTGGATTTGGTTCTAGCAATGTTGCTTTTGGGGTTCAGGAAGTTACTAATTCCAGGCCTCTAAAAGATTTATATATAAAGGAGTTAAAATTAAAGGCTTGTTAACACCGGAGCTGATGTTTCCTGTATTGGCAGGAAGGATTGGCCTGCTTCATGGCCAACTCAGATGGCTCCTTTGGGACTTATAGGCATTGGTCGAGCACCCTCAGTGGCTAAAAGTTCTCAAATTTTAAATTGGACAGAAAATGAGACTTAGGAACTTTCTTCCCATATGTTATTCCATCTATCCCCTTTACATTATGGGGAAGAGACGTTCTTGCTCAAATGTGCATGCTTTTATATAGCTCTAATGACAAAGTTTCAGCACAAATGCTACAAATGGGCTATGATCCCTTTAAGAAACTTGGCAAAGATGGACAGGGAATGCAGGAACCTGTGCAAGTTAATGAAAAGACAAATCGAGCTGGCATTGGCTATCCAAATTTATCCTAAGGACCATTGTTCCTGAAACTGCCAACCCTATTACCTGGAAACACGACAAACCAGTTTGGGTGGAACAATGGCCCATTCTCTTGGAGAAACTTAAGGCAGCCAAAGAACTAGTTCAGCAACAATTAGAGGCTGGTCATATAGAGTCTTGTACCACCCTTGAAACACTCCTATTTTTGTCATTAAGAAAAAATTTGATAAATGGAGACATTTACAGGATTTAAGAGCTATTAACGCTACTATGGAAGCCATGGGAGTGTTGCAGCCTGGATTGCCATCCCCAACCACTATACCTGTCAACTTTCATATTATAGTCATTGATTTACAGGACTGTGTCTTTACTATAACTTTAAGCCCAGAGGATTGTAAACGATTTGCATTCAGTTTACCCTCTGATAATTTAAAGCAATCTTTTCAAAGATTTCAGTGGCATGTTCTGCCACAAGAAATGAAAAACAGCCCCACCTTGTGTCAGAAGTATGTGGATGCTGCCTTGCAAGGTATTAGAAGTCAATATCCTAATCTCTATTTAATCCATTATATGGATGATATTTTGCTGGCTCACGAGAATCTGCCCCTTTTACATAATATTCTTAATGAATCTGTGACTGCTTTAACTGATTGTGGTTTAAAAATTTCCCCCGAAAAATTTCAAGCCAATCCTTCTTTCACATATCTTGGCGTGTATTACATACACAAACAGTAAGTCACCAATCTTTACAATTGGGAAAAGATCACTTGGTGACATTAAATGATTTCCAAAAATTTTGGGGGAATATTAATTGAATTAGACCCTATTTACATATTACCATGGTGGACTTAAAACCTTTGTTCAATATTTTACAGGTGGATTCTTCTCCCAATTCTAAGAGAATTCTAACATCAGAGGCCAAAGAAGCCTTATCCCTTGTGGAAAAGGCTATTGAGTCTCAAAAGGTTAAAAGAGTAGACTACAGCCTGCCTTGGGACTTAATTATTATGACACTCTCCATACTCCCACAGGATGTCTGTGGCAAGAAGTGCTGATGGAATGGCTCCATCTACTGGTGTCATCTAAGAAAATATTGACTTCTTATCCTTACTTAGTAGCCTTACTTATAACCAAAGGGAGGCATAGAAGTGTTGAATTATTTGGACATGATGTGCACAATATAATTGTTTCTTATGTTAAGTTTCAATTTCAGACATTGTTTCAAATTAATGACAATTGGTAAGTAACTTTAACTGATTATAGGGGACAAGTTTTGTTTCATTTACCTAAATGTCCATTGCTACAATTTGTAAAGCAAAACCCTATAATCTTTCCTCGCAAATGTTCCTCAACTCCCCTTGAAGGGGCAGCCTGGATCTTTACTGACGGCTCATCTAATGGGAAAGCCATAACAATCATTAATAATGAGTCTCATATGCTGGAAACCTCTGAAACTTCAACACAAAAACAGAATTAAGGGCAGTTTTATATGTTTTCACAGCCCTGAAAGACTCAATTTAATTTATATACTGATTGTTGCTATATTAAGGACTGCTTCCTCATATTGAAACAGCTACTATTCCTATTAATAAAACTACAATTTTGGAGCTGTTAACTCAATTACAACAACTAATTAGTGACAGGAAGAAACAGTTCTTTATGGGCCATATTAGATCTCATTCTGGCCTTCCTGGTCCTTCCCACCAAGACAATCAACTGGCTGATAGTTTAACCAGATCCACCATATGTGCTGCTATGGAACCTGAAGCAGTAACTCAAGCTCAGTTTTCTCATAAAATTCATCATCAAAATGCTACTGCCTTATGTTACCAGTTCCATCTACCTAGAGAAACAGCCAGACAAATTGTTAAGAATTGTGCAGCTCGCCCTACTTTTGTTAATGCCACTCCAACAGGAGTAAATCCTAGAGGACTTAAACCTAATGTTTTATGGCAAATTGATGTGACTCATTTTCCCAGTTTTGGGAAATTATCTTATTTCCATGTCACTGTGGAAATATTTTCTCATGTTATTTTAGCTTCAGCAAGAACTGGAGAAGCCTACAAGGACATGGTACAACATTTATTCTTTTGTTTTTCATAGCTAGGTATACCAAAGCAACTGAAAACTGATAATGGTCCTGCATATACATCTAAATCTTTTCAACAGTTTTGTTCCCAATTTAATATTTCTCATTCCACAGGAATTCCTTACAATCCGCAAGGTCAAGCCATAATTGAAAGAGTCCACCAAATTTAAAAAATCAAATAAATAAATTACAAGAGGGGGAGTTTAAGTATAGCTCTCCTCGCCATATTTTAAATCATGTTTTATTTGTTATAAATCATTTAAATTTGGATTCTTCAGGCAATTCAGGCAATTCTTCAGGCAATTCAGCTATGAGTAAACACTGGAACCCAGAAGGAAATGTTAAATCTATGGTGAAATGGAAGGATCTCCTTACAGGCCAGTGGAAAGGGCCTGACATATTGCTAGCCAGTGGGAAAGGACATGCTTCATAATTCCACAGGACAAATCTACTCCTGTTTGGATTCCTGATCAATTTATTTGACATGCCTCCATTGACCCGGTGATCAAGACGAGTGGTGAGGATACTACCAATTCAGAGGAACACTAGATGTGACAACATGCCTGCTGATCACTGGGAGAAGGAACTTCCCTCACTGCTTCAGGAACGCCAATTGCCTGCTGAGCCAGAATTTCAACATGACTCACCAAAGGTGGGAGAAACTTTGAACCACCAGATGAGAAGTCTTTCACTACAGGATGAGAATATTCCTCATCCTTGGCTGTCCCATACAAGATGACAAGCTGCCAGATGTAATGTTTTCAGTGCTTGCCGTTCACTATTACCAACGTGGGAACAAATGAATCTTTGGTTGAAGAAGCAGGAGAAATGGTAACCTCTCAACATATCCCTATTAACCTGGCAACTATATTTCTGGCTATGATAACTATTTTTATGACTCAAGTCAGTCCGGTCTATGCAGTTGATGCCAATAAAACCTATTGGGTCCATACGCCCAGTCCTCCAACACTTCAGCCGGTTACTTGGTATAATGAAATCATTAATGTGTTTACTGACCCTCCCCTGTTAATGAGGGGACCTGCTTTATTTTATGCTCAAACAAAGCATGTTATTAATAATAATTTTTCTTATGAAGGACATTCTTATTCACCTCCCATTTGTTTTTATGAAAATTCAGTTTTCAATAATTTTAGAGCATCTTGTTTAATGTCTATTCTAAAGTCTTTAATCACTGATAGTCCTACCCAGAGCAATAATAGAGAAGATTGGTGGATCAAAATGCTAATGCATGGAGGAACTGATCCCCGCCGTGTCACAAGAACTCTGTCCCCATCTAACATACCCATTTGCTCTCCTAATAATACTGAGAAGGACTGGTTACTCATCCAACAAGACATTGGGTATCCAAAGGGGAGAGAGTGCATTTATGAATCTAAAGTGGACTATTCCATATATGGTGAAAGACTATCTATTAGTGACTGTGGTCTTAATTTATGACCCTACTCTACTACTTCCACTCCATCCCCTGCTTGGCAGCATATTAATGTATGGGTACCCCCAGTATTAATGACTACCATCGGGAATAAACAAATTGTTCAACCTTACTTATGGAGGACCCTTGCTGCCCTGAAACCAGTTGTTTTAACCCAACCACATAGGGGAGCTCGTACCTATAAAATAAGAGCTTGCTTACAATCCCCTTATGTTTTTCTTGTATGGAATGAATATCAAACTGTTAAAATTGACTATCACAATAATGTTTATGAGGTTTCTTGTGCAAAATGTATTTTAACTAACTGTTTAACTGATGCCTTTTATAAAGGTTTTGTAATCTTAAAACAACCTCCTTATTTAATGGTTCCAGTACAACTGTCATCTCGTTGGTGTGATGAATATGGTTTACAAACTTGTATGAGGTTAATTCTCTTCTGAAGAAAAGACAAAAAAGGTTTTTACCCACTTTAATCTTGGGAATTACAGCCCTAATAGCTGTTGCTACTTCAGTAACAGTTTCAGCTGTGGCTTTAGCTAAGGAGGTTCACACATCTACCTTCGCTGATCATTATCTAAGAATGTTTCTATAGCCTTAGCTACCCAAGAGATTATTGATCACAAGCTAGAGAGCAAAGTTAATGCCTTGGAAGAAGCAGTTCTAGCTATAGGACAAGAACTTGTGACTTTAAAGATTAAGTTGGCTCTTCAATGTTACTATGAGTTTAAATCAATTTGCCTCACTCCTTTAGAGGTAAATACATCTGTCCACAAATGGGACAAAATTAAAAGTCATATTCTTGGAATTTGGAATCATTCAGACTCGAGTATAGACTTTATTAAATTGCATCAGGAAATTCAAGACATGACGGTTGCTGAAAAGCAATTCCAGTCTACCGAATTGGCACGTTCTATATTTACTAATTTTTCTTCATTCATTGATCAAAAATTGTTGATGTCTGCATTCATTAATGTGGGCATTTGAGAAGCAGTGATTCTTTTGTTGTTGTATGTACTTCCAATCATCTTCAGTGTTAAAGAAGAGCATATCTCAGCTCAACATGGAGTTCCATGGTTTTGTACTTAAAAATAAAAAAGGGGGAGATGTTGGGAGTTGGCCATGGAGGTCCACTGAGCATTAGGGATCAGGAAGTGCCATTGACCCCAGGACCACTAGGATGTGTTCGGGAGTTGTTGACCCCATTCCCTCCCTCCCTTTTCACTTGGCACTACAACCAGAAAAGGCTCCTGCTGCCTCTGGCAGAAAACTCTGAGACTGGAATGTACGCAGCTAACTTGGGAGTCTATTGATCCCATTTTCCACGGTTTATGGTTTTTGCTTTTAAACAATTTAAGTTTAACTTTGAGTAACATTGAGGAGACTTAGTGCAGGTCACAGGTTCTCTTGATGTGATTTTAGAAATTTATAGATATAGGTTTTAGGAAATAGTTTATATAGATTGAAGAAAACTTAGGTAACCATTTTATTGTAGAAGTGTGGTAAGTTTAATTTGATTTAGGGGGGAGTGAAGTTTGAATTAGGCCAGCTGGTTTTAGGAGAGTGTTACCATAGCAGCGTTTGTTTTAATAGAAACTAGCTTGAATTAGCACAGAATAGTAGAAGTTAATAATTCATTATGGTGGTTTCAGGTTTAGACATTGAGTGATGTTATTTCAAGATGCTGTAGTTGTAATACAATTAAGTGCACATAAGAAACTGGTTTGGGGAACATTAATCAAGCATAAGAAACAAAAAGACAATTTGTGGTTGTTCTTCTTCATGTATGAAAAAACATTTGCTTGAGAGTGCGGGGTATCCTTTGAGAGTTGGGTGGCCCTTGTGCGCCCGGACCTGTTCGTTTGAAAGGCACATGCTACCTTTTGTGTCCTGCGATGATGACTTTGCAAAGTTTGGGGATAAAAGCCCTTGAATAACACTCAATAAATCGCTTCTGCTCACTCTGAACAGTAGTCCAGTCCCTTTCTTTCTCCCCTAGTCGCTTACTCCATCTCACCTCCAGGAACCCCTGACCTTGCAGGAGCTGGACTCCAGCATCCCTACAGCATGCCTCCACAGTTTCCATGAGGTTTGCCCTAAATATTTCTCCATGGTGTGCATCCAAGTTGTCCTTAGGCCTGTTTCTACAGTATCACTGTGGCATGACTCCACGGTGCCCCCAGGCCTGCTTCCACGGTGTCCCTGACACACTCCCATGATACTATAAACCCATGGTGTCCATGTGGCTTGATCTTGAAGTTCCCTTATGGCATGCCTCTCAGGTGTCCCCGACCTGCCTCCACAGTGTCCTTGTGCTTTGCCTCCATGGTGTTTTGGAACCTGTCTCCATGGTATCCCTGTGGAGTGTCTCCACAGTGTGCCTGTGGCATGCCTGCATTATGTCCCCACAGAGTGACTCTGTGGTGTCCCAGGGCCTGCCTCTGTGGTGTCTTTGGTTCTGCCTCTGCAATGTCCCCATGGCATGCCTCCACAGTGTCCCCACAACATACCTTCATCATGTCCCAGTGGAGTGCCTCCACAGCATCTCTGGGCCTATCTCCATGGTGCCCTTAGGGCTGCCTCCACATTGTTCCCATGGAGTGCCTCTGCAGTGTCCTTGTGCTGTGCCTTCATGGTGTCCCCAAGCCTGCCTTCACAATGTCCCTGCAGCATGCCTCTGTGGTGTCCATGAGCCTGCCTCTGCAGTGTCCTTGTGGTGTCTTCACAGCATGCCTCTGTGGTGTCCCAGGGCCTAGCTCCATGGTGTCCTAATGGTGTACACATTCAATATACTTGTGGCATGACTCCATGGTGTCCCCAGGCCTGTTGGGAGCCAGCCAAGGAGGCCTGACTGAGGGTTAGGAATCCAGGCGGGCTGCGAACCCTGAGACCACTAGGATAAGATTAGGAGCTGATGGCCCATTCCCTCTTTTCTTCTTTGCTGTTTGGCACATCCCACTAGCAGGGACTTGGATGATCTGAGCATGAAGCTCTGAGAGTACGATAGGCATGGCTTACTTTAGGAGTCCAATGTTGCTGTTTCTCACAGACTGCAGTTTCAGCTTTAAACTTAACATAATTCAAACTCAGGTCACATTTGGGAGCCTGTAATACGATACAAGCTTCTTTATAAGATTTAAAAGTATATTTGTAGAATTAGTATATACATATAAAGTGCTGTTTCAATCTTAATAATATAGTTAATTATCTAGAGTTACTAGAAACGGCCCAGCACAAACTTTGGGCTGGGCCACATTCCTTAGGAACTGGTTTGGGTCATAATTAGGAGTTTCTATAGTGTAGGTAGAATTAGTGTAAAATACAAAGGAATTGGGATTTAAGTTGGTCATTAGGTGTTGTGTATGCATAAGTTTTAAAAGTTATTGATTATTAGAATATTATGATATTAGAATTGTTGTATTGCTTTTGAGGAATATTAACCAAGCATGAGGAACAGTGGGATAATTTTGGGATCCTCCTTCATCATGCTTGAGGAAACACCTGGTGGGTGGGGAATGTCCCTCACTCACCTGTCTTTATGTTTATGTAAAAGTTTTGTGATTTAATTGGGATTGTTCTTCCTCATGCCTGAGGAAACACCTGGTGGGTGGGGGATGCCCCTCACCCACCTGGTTTTGTATTCACGTGAAAGTCTTGTGATTTAACCTGTGAAACTTTAGGATAAAAGGCTTATGGTTCATCCCATTAAACAGTTTCTTCCCTAGGCAGAGTCTAGTCTCTTTCTTTCTCCCCCCATCTCTTTCTTTCTCTTTATTTCTCCAGAATAATCGCTGATGCCACCACACCTCCCAGGGACCTTCTAAATCTCTTTACAGGGGCTGGCCCCCCACACAGGCCTGCCTCTGTTGTATCTCTGTGCTATGCCTCCACAGTTTCCACATGGCTTGCCCTCAAGGTGTCCACATGGCATGCATCAAAAGGTGTCCCAGAGCCTGTTTTCTTGGTGTCCCCATGGCATGACTCCACAATTTTCCCAGGCATCTCTCTGTAATGTACCCATATCTGTGATGTACCCATGGGACAACCCTGTGTTGTCCACACAGCATGTCCTCAACATGTTCTCATGGTGTGCTTCTCAGGTGTCCCTTGGCCTGCCTCCATGGTGTCCCCACAGCATGCCTCCATGGGTTCCCATGGTGTGCATCTGTGGTGTCTTCATGACATCACTCTGCAGTGTCCCTGCAGCATGCCTCTGTGGTGTCTGTGGTATGCCTCTATAGTGTCCTTGCAGTATGCCTTTGTGGTGTCCCTGGGTCTGCCTTAGCTGTGTCTCTGTGGCATTTCTCAATAGTGTCACACTGGAGTGACTCCAAGGGGTCCCCAGGACTGCCTCTGCAGGTTTCCTGTAACATGCCTTCACAGGATCCCTGAAGTTTGCCTCCACAGTGTCCCCATAACATGCCTTCATGTTGTCCTCATGGTTTGCCTTCATGGTGTCCCTGCAGTGTGTCTCTCTGGTGTCCTCACAGTGTGCCTCTGCAGTGATCCAGACCTGTCTCTGCAGTGTACCCATGGTGTGCCCCCATGGTTTCCCTGTGACTTGCCCTCAAAGTGTCCCCGTGGTGTTCCTCCACAATGTCTTTTTGGCATGTCTCTGTGGTATTTCTTTGGCATGCCTTTGTAGTGTCCTTGTGGTGTGCCTCCAAGTTGTGTCTGCAGCATATGTCTGCAGTGTCCTTGGGCTTGCCTCCTCAATGTCCCTGTAACTTGCCTCCATGATGTCCCCATGGTATGTCTCCAGGGTTCCCCTAGCCTGCCTCTACAGCATCCCTGAATCTTGCCTCCACAAATTCCCAACAGCATGCCACTGCAGTGTCCCCATGACTTGCTTGCATGCTGTCCCTGTGGCATGCCTCTATATTTTATCCAGGCCTGCCTCTGTGGTATCCCCACAGTATGCCTACATGGTGGCCCTGTAGCATGCCTCTACAGTGTTCCCTCAGTGTGTCTCCAGGGTGTCCCTGTGGAGTGCCTCCACATTGTCCCTGTGGCATTCTTCTGGAGTGTCCCCACAGCATGCCTTTGCAATGTCCCCATAGTGTGTCTCTGTGGTGTCCTTATGGTATGCCTTTGGGTTGGCCCCAGGCCTACCTCTGCAGTGTCTTCATAGTGTGCCTCTGCAGTGTCCCTGGGCCAGCTCCATGTTTTCCCATAACATGCCTCCTCAGTTCCCCAATGCATGTTTTCAGGGTGTCCTTGGGCCTGCCTCCTCTGTGTAACTATGGCATGCCTCCACAGTATTCCTGTGGTGTGCCTTTGCAGTGTCCCCGAGGCTGCCTCCATTGTGTCCTAGTGGTGTGCCTCTGAGGTGTTCCTTGACCTGCCTATGCAGTGTCGTTGGGGCATGCCCACCGTGTGTCCCTGAAGCTTACCCCTGAGGTGTCCCCATGGCATGACACCACGGTGTTCCTATGACATGCCTGGCAATGTCCCTCTGGCATGCCTCTGGGGTATCCCCAGGCTTGCCTCTGCAGTGTCCTTGTGGTGTGCCTCCATGGTGTTCCTGGGCCTGCCTCTACAATGTTCCTGTGGTATTTCCCCCATAGCTTGCCCCCAAGTTGTCTTCACGGCATGCCTTTGTGGCATGCCTTTTGGGTGTTCCAAGGCCTGCCTCCTCAGTGTCCCTATGTTGTGCCTCCATGGTGTCCCTACAACATGTCTCCACAGTGTCCCCATGGCATTACTCTATGGTATCCTCAGGCATGCCTCCACAGTGTCCTTTTGGGATGTCCCCATTGTGTTTCTGTGGCCTGCCTCCCAGGTGTCCCTGTGGCATGTCTGTGTTGTCCCCACAGCTTTCCACCCAGGTGTCCCTGTGGCATATTTCCATGGTGACCCCATGGCAAGACTCCAGGATGTCCCTTGGCATGCCTTCATGGTGTTATTAGGCTTGCCTCTGTGTAGTCCCCAAGGCATGCCTCCATGGTGTTCCTGCAGTGTGCCTGCAGGGTGTCCCCACAGCATGCTTCCACAGAGTCCTTTGGGTTGTTCCCAAGCCTGCCTCCTCAGTGTCCCAGCAGTTTATCTCCATGGTGTCCCCACAACATGCTTCCACAGTGTCCCCGTGGCATTACTGTATGGTATCCTCAGGCATGTCTCCACAGTGTTCTTTTGGCATACCTCCACAGTGTTTCTATGATCTGCCTCCAAGGTGTCCCTATGACATGTCTTTGTGTTGTTCCCACAGTTTGCCCTAGGTGTCCCAAGGTCTGTTTCCATTGTGGAAGTCTGGCAAGACTCCAGGATGTCCCTGGGCCTGCCTCTGTAGTGTTCCTATGGTATGCCTCCATAGTGTTATTAGCCTTGCCTCTGTGTAGTCCCCATGGCATACCTCCATGGTGTTCTTGTGGTGTGCCTACAGGGTGTCCCCACAGCATGCTTTCACAGAGTCCTCTCAGTGTGCCTCCATGTGGTCCCCACAGCATGCCTCTGTAATATCCCCATGGCATGCCTCTGTGCAGTAACCACAGTATGTCTCTACAGTGTTTTTGTAATATCACTCTGCAGTGTCCCCAAGGCATGCCTCCATGGTGTCTCTGTGATATGCCTCTATGATGTCCTTGGGTGTGCCTTTGTAATGTCCCTGGGACTGCCTTCATGGTGCCCTGCTGCATACCTCTGCAGTTTCCCTGTGGTGTGACTCTGTGGTTTCCCTGGGACTGCCTTTTGGTATCCCCAAGGAGTGTGTCTGCAGGATCCTCATGGCATGTCTCCACAGTGTCTGTGTGATGTACCTTCATGTTGTCCTCATGGTGTGCTTCCACAGTGTCCCTGCTGCGTGATCTGTGGTGTTCTCAGTGTGCCTCCTTGGTGTCCTTGACTGGTCTCCGTGGTATACCAGTGATGTGCCCCCATGGTTTTCCCATGGCTTGCCCCCACGTATCCCCATGGCATGCCTTCACAGTGTCTCCATGGCATCTCTCTACAATCTCCCCATGGCATGCCTTCATGGTGTCCCCACACCATGCCTCTGGAGTATTTCCATGGCATGCATCTGTAGTATCCCTGAAGTTTCCTCCATGATGTCCCCATGGCTTACCTCAGCAGTGTCCTCACAGCATGCCTCCACAGTGACTCCATGGTATCTCTATGCAGTGTTCCCATAGCATGCCTTTATGGTATTCTCACAGCATGCCTCTGTCGTGATTCCAAAGCATGCATCTGTGGCATCCCTGAGATTTCCTCTGTGATGTCCCTGTGGTTTGCCTCAGTGGTGTCTCCACAGTGCGCCCCTAGGTTGTTTCTGGGCCTGCCTCTGTGATTCCCCCTCAGTGTGCCTTCACAGTGTCTCTGCAATGTGCCTCTGTGGTGTCCCAATGTGTCTCCATGATGCTGCCATAGCATACCTCTGTGGTGTTCCCTTGGCATGACTCTGTATTGTTCCTGGGCCTGCCTCCACAGTGTTTCCCCATGACATGTCCCCACAGTGTCCATATGCCTTGCCTCTGAAGTGTCCTCACAGCAGGCATCTGGGGTGTCCCTGGACCTGCTTCCATGGTATCCCTGTGGCATGCCTCCGTGGTGTTTTTGGATCTGCCTCTGTGGTGTTCCTGTGACATGTCCTTACAGAGTCCCCATGGTGTACCTCCGCAATGTCCTTGTGGAGTGCCTCTGTGATATGCCTGGTCCTGTCTTTGTGGTGCCATTAGGGCTGCCTCTGCAGTGTTCTCATGGCATGCCTCCACAGTGTCCCTGCATCATGCCTTTGCAGTGTCCCACAGCATGCCTCAGCAATGTTAACACAGTGTGCCTCCATGGTATCCTCGAGGTATACCTCTGTGGTGTCTCTGTGAGGTCACTCCATGGGGTCCCTGCATTATCCCTCTGTGATGTCCCCATGACGTCAGTCCATGGTGCCCCTGCAGTATGCCTCTGCAGTATTTCCATGACATGTCTCTGCCGTGTCCTCACAATGTGCCTTTTCAGTATCCTTGAGGCTGACTTCACATTGTCTCTGCAGCATACCTCTGCAGCGTTTCCATGTTGTGAATCTGTGGTGCCCCTGGGTCTGCCTTTGTGGTGTCCTCATAGTGTGCCTTCATGGAGTCCCCACAGTATACCTCCATGGTGTCCCCATGTTATGCCTTCATATTGTCCCCACAGTTTCTTTTCACATTGAGCCCATGGTGTGCCTCTGTGGTATTTTCATGGCACGCCTCCACGGTGACCTCAGGTCTACCCAAAGTGCGCTTCCACAGTTTCCTTGCAGTTTGCCCCCAAGGCGTTCCCACAGTATGCCTCTGTAGTGTCTCTGTGGCATGCCTCCATGGTACCCCACTGCGGGGTCCCGCCCCACAAGGGTCGTGAGATATGTTGAAGGAGAGACAGATAGGCGACGACGACAATCATATACCGAACACCTGCTTTTTGAACAAATGACAATTTAATGCTAGTTAATACAGAGCTTTTATACCATTTGTGAAGGGGCAAGACAAAGAAAATTCTTTCATATACATATCTTTTAAAAGTTACCAGCTAGTGGTCTTAGTAACAAACAAACCAAGATTCCCAGTGGCTTTAGTAACAAATAAGCCAGGAATCTCATAGGCATTAGACAAGTCCTATTCATAAAGCCAACAATAACACTCTCAGTCCAATGTCCCAAATTACAAATGTTTCAAAAAAGTTTCTTTAAGTGTATATTTCTTTATGTGTCAGGAATATTCTCATCTTAGGCTCTTATGTTCTTCAGAGTCCTGTGATCGCCTTTCTTGTCCAGATGTCCTCGTTACTTTTCTCTTATCTTGCAGTGCTTGTTTCTAAAGAGAACCCAAAAGAAGCTTTTAGTAATGTTTCCCAGGCCCCTCAAGGTTACTTTCTGTTTTAGCTGATCTGTCATAAAAGTGTCTAATTATTATATTATGAGTTCAGTGAAAACCTACTCTATAAATGTTAACTTAGAGTTTTAACTATAGAATTAAGTAAAAACCTTAACATTAATCTTTATCCTAAGTCAGTATAAACAGTGTTATAAGTCACCTACATAACTCCTAGATAAGTGTTAGAACTTATAATGAATTCATAATGAACTCATTATAAACTTGTGCTTCTAAAAATACTTATGTCTAAACACTAAACTGCATAGTTCTAAATCAAATAAGGAGTGGATATACTCATATCATTTATTACTTAAGCAATGTCTAGTAACTTATAACCAAGTGAAATAAAGCATTCTTGATGTGCTTCAGAGTTTAACCCTTGCATATGTTAGAAAAGGCCAAGTGGCATAGTGGGAAAAATGGAAAAATAAACCATGATGTTTCCAGGTTAGCTGTGAGCACGTCACATAAACATGCCATTTTCTTCTTCCACGACTGCACAGAATTCTTCGATGGTATCAAACAGCAAAGGTGAAGGACAGAAGGGCCTCAGCTTCCTGGGCTCGCCCTGCGGCCCGGGGTCTTCGGCCCACCCGGACCCTGTCAATCAGGTAGACCTCCAAGGCTGGCTCCCAACACCCCACAGTGTGCCTTCTTAGTGCGTTCATGGTAGTGCCTCCAGTGTGTTTCTGCAGCGTGCCTCTTGTTGTGTCCCCCAGCTTGCCTCCATCATGTCCTTGAAGCTTACCTTTGCGGTGTCCCCCTGGCATGCCTCCACAGTGTTTCTGGGCCTATCTCAACATGTCCCTGCAGCATGCCTCCATGTTGTCCCTGCAGTGTACCTCCAGGGCCTACCTCTGTGGTGACCCTGTGGTGTGCCTCCATAGTATCTCTGAGGCGTGCTTCTGTAAAGTCTCCTCAGCATGCCTCTGTGGTGTCCCCACAGTGTGCTTCCATGATGTCTTTGTTGTGTGTTTCTACATTGTTCCCAGTTTTGCCTCTGCAATATCCCTGTGGCATGCCTCTGCAGTGTCCCCAAGAATGCCTCCACAGAATCTCTGTTGCATGTTTCAATGGTGTTCCCACAGCATTGTTTTGGGGTGTCCCCACAGCATGCCTTTGGGGTGTCCCCCGGCCGGCATTCAAAGTGTCCCTTCAGCCTGCCTATGAAGTGTCCCAACAGTGTGCTTCCAGGTTGTCCCCAGACTTGCCTCCATTGTGTCTCCACAGCATGCCTCCACAATGTCCCTGTGGTGTATCCTTGAGCCTGTGTCCATGGTGTCTACATGGTACATCTCCATAGCATCCTTTTGAAGTACTTCCAACGTGTCCCTATGGTCTGCCTCTGTGGTGTCCCTGGGCCTGCCTCTGCAGTGTCCCTGCAACGTGCTCACTTGGTGTCCCTGTGGCTTGCCCCCAAGGTATCTCTGCAGCATTCCACAGTGGTGTTACCTCTGTATGCTCCTGCAGTGTCCTCATGGCATGCCTTTGTGATGGCCCTCTTGCATGCCTCTGGGGTATCCCCAGAACTGCCTCCATAGTAGCCTCGTGGCATGTCTCCACAGTGTCCCCAGACCTTTCTCCATAGTATACCCATGGCATGAGTTCACAGTGTCCTTGTTGCATGACCCTTAGGTGTCCCCATGGCACTCCTCTGGGGTGTCCTTTCAATATACCTCTGCAAGTGTCCTTAAGGCATGCCTTTGCAGTGTCCCCAGGCTTGCATCTGCAGCGTCCCCATAGTGTGCCTCTGTGGTGTTCCAACAGTGTATTTCCTGGTTTTCCCCAGGCTTTCCTCCACTGTGTTTCCATGGCATGCCTCCATGGTGTTCATGCTGTGGCCTAGTGATGTCCTTGAGCCTGCCTCCATGGTGTCTCCAGGCATGTCTCCACAGAGTCCTTTCAGCGTGCCTCTGTGGTGAACCTATGGTGTGTCTCCATGGTGTCCCCAGGCCTGCCTCTGCAGTATTCCTGTGGCTTGCCCACTTGGCATCCCCATGGCTTGCCCCAAGGTGTCCCTGCAGTGTGCAGCAGTGGTGCTCCCACTGTGTGCTTCTGCAGTATCCTCATGGTGTGCCTTGGCAGTGTCACTTTTGCATGCCTCTGGGATATCCTCAGGCCTGCCCCCATGTTTTCCTCGTGGCATACCTCCATGGTGTTCCTGGACCTTCCCCTGCAGTGTACCCACAATGTGGCCCTGTGATTTCCCTGTGGTTTGCCTTTAAGTTGTCCCATGGTATGCCTCCACATTGTCTCTTTGACTAGCCTTTGCAGTTGTTCCCTAGTGTGCTTCATGGTATTCTCACGATGTACCTCTGTGGAATGTCTGTGGCATGCCTTTGTAGTATCCTTAGGCTTGCCATTGCAATGTCCCTGAAGCTTGTCTCCTTGGTGTTCCTGTGGTGTGCCTCCAAGGTGTTTCTGAACCTGCCTCCATGTAGTCCCCATAGAATGCTTCCAGGGTTTCCCTGAGCCTGCCTCCACAGTGTCCCTGTGGCTTGCTTCTGCAGTATCCTTGAGGTGTGTCTTCACAAAGTCCCCACAGCATGCCTCTACAGTGTTCCCTCAGTGTGCTTCTGCAGTGTCCCCAAGGCATGCCTCTATGTTGTCCATGGGTCTGCCTTTGCGGTGTCCCCATAGTGTGCCTCCATGGTCTCTGTGGCATGCCTCTGTAGTGTCCCCTTGGCATGCCTCCACGATGTCCCTGTGGCATGACTCTGCATTGTCCCTGTGGTGTGCCTCCGTAGTGTTTCCATAGCATGCCTTTGGGGTGTCCCCAGGCCTGCATCTGTGGTGTCTTCATGGTATGCCTACATAGTGTCCCTGGGCGTGCTCTGCAGTGTTTCCATGGTATCCATTCTAAGTTTCCAGAGGCATGTTTACAGGATGTCCCTAGGTCTGCCTCTGTTGTGTCCCTGCAGTGTGCCTCTGTGGTGTCCCTGTGATGTGCCTTTGCAGTGTTCCCAAGTCTCTCTCCATGGTATCCCTATGGCATGCCTCTGAGGTGTTCTGGCCTTGACTCTACAGTGTCTCCATGATGTGCCCACTTGATGTCTCCATGGCTTGCCCTCAAGGTGTCCCCATGGTATCCCACTGCGGTGCTCCCATATCACACTTCTGCAGTGTCCCCGTGGCATGCTTCAGTGGTGTCCCTCTGGCATGCTTCTGGGATGTCCTCAGGCCTCCCTACATGGTGTCATCATGGTGTGCCTCCACAGTGTCCCAGGCCTGCCTCTTCAGTGTCCCCATGGCATTTCTCTGTGGAGTACCCCCGGTTTGCCCTATGGTTGTCCCCACAGTGTGACTTTGTGATGTCTCTGTGGTGTGCCTTTGGGGTGTTCCCAGTCCTGCCTCAACAGTGTCCCCATGGCATGACTCCATAGTGTTTCCACAATGTGCCTTCAAAGTGTCCCCATAGTGTGCCTCTAGGTGTTTTCATGGTTTGCCCCCAAAGTGTGTTTGTGGCATGACTTTGTGTTGTTTCCATGGCTTGCCACCTGGGTGTATCCGTGGTGTGCCTTTGTGGTGTCTCCACGGCATTTCTCTGCATTGTCCCCACAGCATGCCTCCGTGGTGTCCCTGTAGTGTGCCTCCGTGGTGTTTGGGGGCTTGCTTCCACAGTGTCCCTGCAGCATGCCTTCACAGTGGCCCTATGTTGTGCCCCCACAGTGTCCCCATGACTTGCCTCCACAATGTCTCCATAGCATGTCTCTGCTGTTCTCATGGTATGACTTTGCAGTGGCCCTGGACCTGCCTTCGTGGTGTCTCTGCAGTGTACCTCTGTGGTGTCCCTGCAGAATGCCTCCATGGAGTCCTCAAGGCATGCCTTCATGGTGTCTCCATGATGTGCCTTTGTATTGTTCCTGCAGTATGCATTTAGTGTCCCTGTGGTGTGCCTCCATGGAGTACTCACAGCATGCCACTACAGTGTCCCTGGACCTGACTTTGTGGTGTACCCGCATCGTGCCTCCACATTTTCCCTGTGGCTTGTCCCCAAAATGTCCCCACAAAGTGCCTTCACAATATCTCTGTGGCATGCCTCTGTGGTGTCCCCACAGTGTGTCTTCGTGGTGTCCTCATGGTATGCCTTTGGAATGTTTCTGCAGCATGTCTCTGTGATGTCCCTGACATTACCACCACAATGTCCTTGTGACTTGCCTTATCAGAGTGCCCATGGCATGCCTCCATGGTGTTTCTGGGCCTGCCTCCATGTTGTCCCCATGGCATGCCTCCATGTTGTCCCTATGATATGTCTCAAGGGTTTCCCTAGTCCTGCCTCTGAGATGTCCTCATGGCATGCCTCCGTGGTGTCTCTAAGGCATGCCTCTGTGGAGTCCCAGTGGTATGCCTCCATGATGTCCCCATGGTGTGCCTCTACATTGTCCGCGTGGTGTGCCTCTACATTGTCCCTGGCTCTGCCTCTGTGATATCACAGCAGCGTGTCTCTGTGGAGTCCTCACAGCATGCCACCAGTATCCCTGTGGCATGCTTCTGCAGTGTCCCCTCATCATGCCTCCATGATGTTCTCATTGTATGCCTCCATAGTCCCAACAGCATTTCTCCAGGATGGTCCCACAGCATGCCTCTGTGGTGTCCCCACAGTATGCCTTTGCAGTGTCCCCATGGCATGCCTCTGGCGTGTCCCCAGGCCTGTGTCCATGGTGTCTCCACAGCACACCTCTGCAGTGTCCCAGTGGCATGTTTCCATGGTGTCCCCAGGCCTGCCTCCACTGTGTTCCTGTGGTGAGTTTTTGCACTGTCCTTGAGCCTGCATCTAGGTGTCTCCATAGCATGCTTCTGCAGTATCCTTGTGGTGTGCCTATGCAGTGTCCTCATAGCATGCCTCTGTGGTGTCCTCGGGCCTGTCTCCACAGTGTCCCTGTGGTGTACCTACTTGGTGTCCCTGTGGCTTGCCTCCAGGATGTCTCAACAGTGGTGTTCCTTCAGTGTACCTCTGCAGTGTCTTCATGGTTTGCCTCAGCAGTACCCCACTTATGTGCCTCTGGGGTGTCCCCAGACCTCCTCTGTAGTGTCCTTGTGACATGCCTTTGTGATGTCCCCAACCCTGTCTCTCAATGTAATTTTGGCATTTCCCCATGGGTCCCTCAAGTTGTCCTCATGGCTTGCCTTCACAGTGCCTTTGCAGCATGCCTCCAAGGTGTTCTGGAGTTTGCCTCCACCATGTCCCCACAGCTGCCTCTGCAGTGTCCCTACAACGTGCCTCCATTATGTCCCCATGGCGTGCCTCTATGGTGTCTCTGGACATGCCTCTGCAGTGTCCTTGTAGCATATCCCTGCAGAGTCTTCATAGCTTGTTTCATAACCATGTTTCCATGTTTCCATGACATGCCTCTGTTGTGTCCCTGTGGCATGTTTTTGCAGTGTCCCCATGGCATACTTTTGGGATACCTCCAAGCCTTCCTCTGCAGGGTCCCCACTGTGTGCCTCTGTGGTGTCCCTGGGTTTGCCTCTGGGATGTACCCATGGTATATCTCTTCAGTGTCCCTAAGCATGACTGCATTGTCTCCGGGCCTGCCTCAGTAATGCCCTGCAGTGTGCCTTTGAAGTTTTCTCTTGGCATGTCCCCACAGTGTCCATGCAGGTTGCCCTCAAGTTGCCCCCATGGTCTGCCTCCAGTGTGTCCCCCAGCCTACCTCCAGGTGTTCCTGTGGTGTGCTTCTGCATGATCTTCCTGCACAATGACCCTTCAGCATGCCTCTGGGGGTGTCCATGAGCCTTTCTACACTGTGTCCCCATGGCATGCCTCTGTGGGGTCATCACAGTATGCCTCTGTGGTGTCCCCAGGCCTGCCTTCATAGTATCCTTGCAGCATACCACTTTGGTGTCCCCATGGCATAACTTTGAAGTATTCTCAAGCCTGCCTCTGTGGTGTCCCTGTGGAATGCCTCTGTAGTGTCCATGCAGCTTGTCTTCAAGGTTTCCATGTGGTGTGCATCCAAGGTGTCCCCGGGTATGTTTCCATAGTGTCTCCTGGCATGACACCATGGTGTCCCCATGACTGCCTCCACAGTATTCTCATGGCATGACCCTGTGGTGTCCATGCAGCTTGCCTTCAAGGTGTCCTCAAGACATGACTCTCAGGTGTCCCTGGGCCTGCCTCCATGTTGTCCCTGTGGTATGCCTCCATGGTGTTTTGGGGTCTGCTTCTGTGGTCCCTTCAGTGTGCCTCTGTGGTGTTCCCATAGCATGCTTTCACAGGTTCTCCACATCAAGCCTCTGCAGTATTCCTTGCCTCCAGGGTGTCCCCTTGGTTTGCCTCTGTGATATCCCCATGGTGTCCCCACAATGTGCCTCCATGGAAGCCCCACAGGATGCCTCTGTAGTTTCCCCGTGGCATGTCTCTGAAGTGTCTCCACAGCATTCCTCTGTGATGTTCTTATGAGAAGCTTTTGCAGTGTCCCCAGGCCTGCCTTTGCAATGTCTCTGCAGCATACCTCTGTTGTATCCCCATGGCGTGACTCCACAGGGTCCCTGGGCCTGCCTCTGTGAAATCCCCATGGTGTGTCTCTGTGGGGTCCTTGCAGCATGCCTCCATGGTATCCCCGTGATGTGCTTTCATGTTTTCCCATTGTGTGCTTCTGTGGTGTCTCCATGGTGTGCCTCCTTGGTGTCCCCATAGCATGCATCCACAGTGTCCCTGGACTTTCCTTAGCAGTGTAACCATGGCATGACCCAAGGTGTCCCCATGGAGTGCCTCCACAGTGTCTCTATGGCATATATCTTTATGGTATTTCCATGGTGTGCCTTTGGGATGTCTTCACGGCATGCCCCCGGGAGATATCCACAGCATGCCTTCATGTTGTCCTTGGGCTTCGCTTTATGATGTCCTCATGGCTTTCCATTGTAGAATTCCCATAGTGTGCTTCCAAAGTGTTTCCAGGCCTGCCTCTATGATGTTCCCTCAGCATGCCTCTGCACAGTCCCCACAGGGTGCCTTTAGGGTTTCTTTGGGCCTGCCTCCACAGTGTCCCTGAGGCATGCCTCCACAAATTCTCCATGCTGTTGCTCTGTGGTTCCCTATGGTATGCTTCTGCTGTCCCCATGGCATGCCTCTACATTGTCCTGGGCCTACCTCTGCAATGTCCCTGCAGTGTGCCTCCATGATATTCCTGAGGCATGCTTCTGCAATGTCCCCTCAGCATGTTTCCATGGTGTTCCTGTGGCATGATTCTGTGTTGTCCCCATGGCATTCCTTCAGGGTATCCCTGCAGCATGCCTCTGCCGTGTCCCCATGGTATGTCATTGCAGTGTACTCAGGGCATGCCTTTGGGGTTTTCTTACAGCATGCCTCCATGGTGTTCCTGGGCCTACTCTGCAGTGTTCACATGATGTGTGTCCTCAGTGTCTCAGCAACGTGTTTCCAAGGTGTCCTTGGGTCTGCCTCCACTATGTCCCCACAGCGTGCCTCTCCAGTGTCCCTGTGGTATGACTCTTCATTTACCCAGCCCTGCCTTTGCAATGTCACTGTCTCAGGACCCTGTGGTGTTCCTGGAGAGTACCTCCGCAGTGTCCCCTTGCCATGCCTCTGCAGCGTGACCATGGACTTCCTCTGGAGTGTTCTCATGGCATGCCTCTGTGATGTCTGCATGATATACCTCTCCAGTACCCCTGCAGCATGCCTTTGGGATGTCCCTGGTCCTACATCCATGGTGTTCCCACAGTGTGCCTCCACAATGTCTCAGTAACATGTTTCCAGGGTTTCCTCAAGCCTGCCTCCACTTTGTCACCACAGCATACAGCCACAGTGTCCCTGTGGTGTGCCTTTACTGTGTACTTGAGTCTTCCTCTATGGTGTCTCTGCGGCATGCCTCCCCAGTGTCCGTGTGATGTGCCTTGGCATTGTCCCCAGGACATGCCTCCACGGTGTCCTTAGGCTTGCCTCCACAGCATGTCCACTTGATGTCCCTGTGGCTTGCCCCCAAGGTGTCCCCACAGTGTGCCACAGCAGTGTCCCACAGTGTGCCTCTACAGTGCCTTCGTGGCATGCCTCAGCAGTGTCCCTCTTGCATGCCTCTGGGGTGTCACCAGACCTACTTCTGTGGTATCCTCATGGCATGCCTCCATAATGTCCCTAGGTCTGCCTCCTAGTGTATTCATGGCATTTCCCCATGGAGTACCCATGGCTTACCCCAAAGTTGTCTCCACAGCATGCCATCATGGTGCCTCTGGGGCATGCCTCCAGGGTGCCCCAGGTCTGTCTCCATGGTGTCCCTGCAGCATGCTTCTGCAGTGTCCATGCAATGTGTCTCCATATTGTCCTTAAAACCTGCCTCCACAATGTCCCCATGACATGCCTCTACCATGTCCATGGACATGCCTCTGCAGTGTCCCTGTAGTGTGCTGCTGTGGTGTCCCCATTGCTTGCCCCCAAGATATTTCCATGTCTTGCCTTTGAGTGTCCCCTCACCTTGCCACCAAGGGTTCTCCACAGCATGCATTTGCAGTGTCCCCACAGCATTTCTCTGCATTGTCCCCATGGTGTGACTCTGCAATGTCCCTGTCATGTGCCTCCATGGTGTCCCTGGGCCTGCCTCTGTGGTGTCCCCACAGTTTGCCCTTGCAACATCCCCAAGTTTCCCAACAGCATGCCTCCATGTTGTCCCCAAGCTTTTCTCAGCAGTATCTCTGCAGCATACCTTCACAGTGGCCTAGTGGCGTGCTTCTGCAGTGTCTCTGAGGAATACATCTGGGGTGTGCCCAGGCCTGCTTCCATGTTGCCCTAGTGGTATGCCTCCAGAGTGTCCCTGTGGTGTGCCTCTCTGATAGCTTATGGCTTGCCTTAATGCCTTTGGCCTGCCACCACGGTGTCCCTATGGCATGTTTCCACAGTGTCCCCATGGCATGTTTTTGAGGTGTCCCTAAGCCTGTCTCTGTTATGTCCCTGCAGTGTGCCTTCAGTTTCTTTGCAGTGTGCCTCCATGATGTACCCAGGCCTGTCTTCACAATGTCCCTGTGGCATGCCTCCATGATGTACCTACTGCATGCTTCCATGCTGTCCCCTAGACTGGATCCACAATGTAGCTGTGGCATGTCTGCAGTGTCCCTGCAGGGTGTCTCCATGGTGATTCTGGGCTTGTCTCCACAATGTCCCCTTGGCATGTCTCCACAGTGTCCCTGTGGTGTGTTTTTGCATGTCGCTGTGATGCCTTTGGGGCATCTCCAAGCCTGCCTCCATGGAGTGCCTGTGGCAAGCTTCTGTGGTGTCCCAATGGTGTGTCTCTGTGGTGTCCCCATGGTGTTTCTTTTCTGTGTCTTTGTGGCAAGACTCTGTGGCATCCCTGGGCTTGCCTCTGAGGTATTCATGTGGTGTACCTCTGCGTGACTCTACGTTGTCTCCAGACCTGCCTCTGTGATGTCCCACGGCATGCCTTTGTGGTGTTCCCATGGCATACCCCCACAGTGTCCATGTGGTTTGCCCTCAAGGTGTTCTTGTGGCTTACCTCCAGTGTATCCCTGGGCCTACCTCTACAGTGTCCCTGTGGGTGTGACTCTGCAGTGTCCTTGAGCCTGCCTGTGTGATGTCCCTGCTGTGTGCCTCCAGGGTGTCCACGAGCTTTCCTACATGGTGTCCCTGTGGCATGCCTCTGCAATCTTCATGGCATGCTTCCATGGAGTCTCTGGGCCTGCCTCCACAGTGTTCTCATGGCATACCTCTTCAGTGTTCCCATGGCATGACTGCAGTATTCCTGAACCTGCCTCTGTGGTATTCATGCAGCATGCTTCCATGGTGTCCATGTGGCTTGTCCTCAAGTTGTCCCCATAGCATGCATCCAAGATGTCCCTGGGCCTGTTTCCATGGCGTCCCCTCACATGACTCCACAGTGTACCCAGGCCTGCCTCCTTGTGGCATGCCCCCATGGTGTCCATGTGGCTTCCTCCATGGTGTTCTTGTGGTTTGTCATAGTGGTGTTTTGGGGTCTGCCTCTGTGGGGTCGCCGCAGTGTGCCTCTGAGTTGCCTTTGCAATGTCTCTACATCATGCCTTTGCAGTGTTTCAGTGGCTTGCCTCCATGGTGTCCTCTTGGCATGTCCCTGCTGTGTCCCTGCAATGTGCCTCTATGGTGTTCCCATGACATGCCTCTATGGCATCCCTGTGGTGTGCCTCCTGAGTTTCCCCATGGTGTGTCTCCACAGCGTCTCCATAGCATTCCTCTGTGGTGTTCTTTCAAGGTGCCTTTGCAGTGTTCCTAGGCCTGCCTTCATGACATCTTTGCAGTGCACTTCTATGGTGTCCCTGTGGCATGACTCTACAGGATCCCTGGGACTGCCTCAGTGGATTCCCCATGGCATGTCTCCTCAGAGTCCCCATGGCAAGCCTCCATGGTGTATACATGAGATGCTTTCATGTTGTTCCTCTTTGGTATCCTCACAGCACACCTCTGTGGTGTCCCTGGACCTTCCTCCACTGTGTTCCAAGGTGTGCCCTTATTGTTTCCCCATGGCATCCCCCTAGGTGTCCCTATGGAGTGCCTTCTCTGTGTCTCTGTTATGTGTCTTTGTGGTGTTTCTGTGGCATGCCTTTGTGGTGTCATCACTGCATGCCTCTGAATTGTGTCTGCAGCAGGCCTCCATGGTGTCCTTGGTCTTGCCATGCAATGTGCCCACAGTTTACCTCCGTGTGTGCCTCCATGGTGTGTCTGGGCTTGCCTCCAAGATGTCCTTTCTGCATGCCTCCACAAAGTCCCCACAGCATGGTTTCATGGTTTCCCTGGGCCTGTCTCCACAGTGTCCCTGTGGTTTCCTCTGTGGAATCCCTGAGGCATGCCTCTACAAAGTCTCCACAAAGTGCCTCTGCAGTGTCCCCACGGTGTGCTTCCACTGTGTCCCTGTGGCATGCCTCTACATTGTCCCTGGGTCTGTTTCTGTGGTGTCTTTGCAGTGTGCCTCCATGGTGTCTCTGTGGTTTACCTCTGCAGTGTCCCATCAACATGCCTCCACAAAGTCCCCGTGGCATGAATCCATGTTGCTCCTGGATTCTTCTGGAGTGTTCCTGTGGCATTCCTCTCAGCGTGCTTCCACAGTGTCCTCATTGTGTGCCTCCACAGTGTCCCAACAGCATTCTTCCGTGGTGTTCCCATGGCATGCCTCTGCAGTGTCCCCATGGTGTGCCTCTGCAGTATCCCCACAGTATGCCTTTGAGATGTCCCCAGGCCTGTGTTCACAGTGTCCCTACAGTGAGCCTTCATGATGTCATGGCAGTGTGGTTCCAGAATGTTTCCAGACCTGCTTCTACTGTATCCCCACAGTGTACCTTCATGGTGTCCCTGTAGTGTGACTTTTCAATGTCCTTGAGCCTGTCTCTACAGTGTCTCTGTGGCATGCCTCCACAGTGTCCTTGTGACATGCCTTCATGGTGTCCCCATGATGTGCCTCTGCAGTATTCTCAGGCCTGCTTCTGTAGTGTCCCTGTAGCAAGTCCACTGGGTATCCATGTGGCTTATCCCTGAGGTGTCCCCACGGTGTGCCACAACAATGTTCCTGTGGTGTACCTCTGCAGTGTCCTCATGGCATCCTTCAGTTGTGTCCCTCTAGCATGCCTCTGGGGTGTCCTCCTGGCATACCTCAGTGTTGACTCTGGGTCTGCCTCCTAGTATACCCATAGCATTTCCCCAAAGGGTCCCCAAGGCTTGCCCCCAAATTGTCCCATGGCAAGCCTTCATGGTGACTCTGGATTATGCCCCCAGGGTGTCCCCAGACCTGTCTCCATGGTGTCCCTGAAGTGTGCCCCACTGGTGTCCCTGCAATGTGCCTCAGCAATATCCCTGTGGCATGCCTCTATGGTGTCCTTGGGCATGCCTATGCAGTGTCCTTGCAGTGTGTCCCTGCAGTGTCTCCATTGCTTGCCCCCAAAGTGTTTCTATGGCAAGCCTTTGTGGTATCCCTGCATCTTGCTACCTAGGTGTCTCTGCAGGATGAGTCTGTGGGTCCTTGCAGTATTTCTCTGCTTTGTTCCCATGGTGTGCCTCTATGATATTCCTGTGGTGTGCCTTTGTGGTGTCCCCAGGCCTAACTCTGTGGTGTCCCCACAACATGTGCTCATGATGACCACACAGCTTGCCCCCAGGTGTCCATGCAGTGTGCCTCTTCATTGTCCCCATGCTTTCTTGGAGTCCCTTTGCAGTGTCCCCATGGTGTGCCTCTGCAGTGTCCCTGTGGCATGTATCAGGGTGTCCTTAGGTCTGCTTTTACATTGTCCTTGTGGCATGGCTCCATGGTGTCCCTGTGGTGTACCTCCAAGTTATCCCTGCAGTATCCCTCCAGAGTGTCCTTAGACCTGCCCCCTCAGTGTCCCTGCCAAGCGTTTCCACAGTTTCCCCATGGTGTGTTTTCCAGACATCCCCAAGCCTGCCTTTGTGATGTCCCCACAGAATGCCTTCATGGTTATTTTGCGGCATGCCTCTACAGTGTACCCAGGCATGCATCCACAATGTAGCCATGGCATGCCTTTGCAGTGTCCCTGCAGTGTGCTTTCATGGTGTCTCCAGGCATGCCTCCACAATAACCCTGTATGCTTCCTTTGCAGCGTCCATGTGTTTTTTTTTGTGGTTTCCCTGTGGCATGCCTTTGAGGTGTCTCAAATTTTGCCTCCATGAGGTCCTCATAGCATACCTTCATGGTGTCCCCACATTTTTTCACTGTGTCTTTGTGACTTGCCTCCAGGATGTCCCTGGGGTATAGTTATGCAGTGTCCCTGTAGTGTGACTCTGGGTTGTTCCAGGGCTTGCCTTATTGTTATCCCCTCAGCATGCCTTTGCGGTATCCCATCTGGGCCCCCGCAGTGTCCATGAGGCTTGTTCTCAAGGTTTCCTTGCAGTGTCCCCCAGTGTGTCCCTGTGCCTACCTCCATGGTATCCCTGGGTTGTGACTCTGTGGTGTCCTTAAGTCTATCTTTGTGATGGTCCTGCAGGATGCCTCTGGGGTGTTCACAAGCTTTCCTCCACAGTGTCCTCATAGCATGCCTCTGCAGGGTTTTCATGGAATGCCTCTGTGGTGTTCCTGGGCCTGCCTCCACAGAGTCCTCACAGCATACCTCTTTGGTGTCCCCATGTCCCGTGACTCTACAGTCATGCCTCCATAATATTCACACAACTTGTTCTCAAGTTGTCCCTGGGCCTGTTTCTGTGGTGTCCCTTGGTGATGGGAGCTGGTCATGGAGGCCCACTGAGTGTTAGGGATCAGAGAGGACCCGAGACCACTAGGATGTGTTTGGGAGCTGTTGACCCTATTCCCTCCCTCCTTTCCCACTTGGCACTGCAACCAGGAAAGGCTCCTGCTGGCTCGAACAGAAAACTCTGAGACCAGAATGAACACAGCTAAACTTGGGAGTCTATTGTTCCCATTTTCCACAGTTTATGGTTTTTGCTTTTAAACAATTCAAGTTTAACTTTGAGTCACATTGAGGAGCCTTAGTACAAGTCACAGGTTTTCTTGATGTGATTTTAGAAATTTATAGATATAGGTTTAAAAAAATAGTTTATATAGATTAAAGAAAATTTAAATAACCATTTTGTTATAAAAGTATGGTTAGTTCAGTTTGATTCAGGGGGGCCAGTGAAGTTTGAATTAGGCCAGCTGGTGCTAGGAGAGTGTAACTATAACAACAACTGTTTTATAAAAACTAGTTTAAATTAACATAGAATAGTAAAAGGTAATATATCATTATGTTGGTTTCAGGTATAAACATTAAATGATGTTATGTAGCTGTAAATAATTTAGAGTACATAGAAACTGGATAAAAAACAAAAAGACAATTTGTGGTTGTTCTTTTTCATGTTCTTCCTCATGTTTGAAAAATACATCTGCTTGAGAGTGGGGGTGTCCTCTGTACACCTGGACCTGTTCATGTGAAAGGTACATGCTACCTTTTGTATAACCGTAACAGCAGGAGTTCCCGTGATGATAACTTTGCAGAGTTTGGGGATAAAAGCCCTTGGATAACCCTCAATAAATGACTTCTGCTTAATTCTAAACAGGAGTCCAGTCCCTTTCTTTCTCTCTAGTATTTTTTCTCTCGTGAGTCGCCTATGCCGTGACACCGCCAGAGACCCCCCGACCCTTCCAGGAGCAGGACTCCTGCAAGTGGCGCCCAACATGGGGCACTGGAAGGTAAACTTTCTTCTCTTTGCAGGATGGCTAGGATCTTACCCAGGGTGCTGCAGACTCCTCTGTAGAGACATGCAGAGCAAGAACAGGTAAGCATAGTTTTTTGTGATGCCAGAGTCATGACACAATCATAGCCAGAGCGAATCAAAGAAACAAAAAATGTTCATCAGTATACTAATGAATACTTTGTCTAAATGTGAAAGTAAGGTTTCTTCTAATAATCTAGCCTGCTTTTTGCATTTTGTGCAGGAACAATGTCCGTGGTTTCCTGATGAAGGTACGGTAAACTTAGATACCTGGGCCAAAGTTGGGGAAGAGTTAAAACTGCACTATGCACAGCATGACTCTGAAAAGGTGCCACCTGATGCCTTTGCTTTGTGGAATTTAATTAAAGATACTTTAGACCCACAGCATGATTATGACAAATTTCCTTCCAAAAAGGCTGCTGACGATGATGCTGATGAGGAGGAGACCTTCCTTTTTCCACTGCTTCTGCACCTCCAGACTATGATGATAAATTATCTCCACAGGACATGACAGAACTAGACAATGAGGCCACAAATTATCACGGTCAAAACTCTAATGGTAATGGTAATTTCCCTCCACCACAGGTCCTCCTCCCTAAAACAGAGGTAAAGGAAGCCTAACTCTATGCCCAGTAGTGATCCTCCTTTTCTTTTTGGTATGCAGGCTGCTCGAGCAGAGGCAGAAAAGGAGGGAGATTTCAGTTTATCAGCATGCTTTCCAGTGGCTCTCACTAATAACAATGAATTTGTCCAAACTCAGTGGGAGCCCCTGCCATAGAAATTGGTAAGAGAACCAAAAGAGGCAAGTTCACAGTATGGTCCTCTAACTCCTTATACAATTTCTATTTTAGATCAATTTGCTACTCAATGGATGACTGCCTCTGATTGGCAACAATTGGCTAAGAGCTGCCTGTCTGGAGGAGCCTATTTACTTTGGAGAACAGAATATGAGGACCAAGTCCAAATTCAGATGGCTCAAAATCAAAACCGTCTACCAGGTACATTTATCACTAAAGATATGCTTACAGATACCAGACAATATGTTACGAATAATAGCCAAGCAGGATTCCCTAGTGACGTCTATGTCCAAATAAGCCATTGTGCTGTGAAAGCCTAGAAAAAGCTGCCTGCTGATTCCATTCAAACTTCTTCTTTGCCTGAGGTAAAACAAAATGCTGATAAAAACTATGAGGATTTTGTTTCCAGACTGACTACTGCTGTCAATCAGGTAATTACCAGTGAGGAAGCAGCAAAAATCTTAATTAAACAATTGGTTTTTGAAAATGCTAATACTACTTGCCAAACTTTGCTTAGACCGGTAAAAAAAACTGGGAATATAACTAATTATATTAGATAGTGTGCTGATGTGAGCCCAGCTTATATGCAGGGAATGGCTATAGCAGCTGCCTTAAAGGGAAAAACCTTCTCTCAGGTTGTACAAAACATGCAAAATGGCAACAAGCAGAAAATTTCTTCATTACAGTCCTGTTTTAATTGCAGGCAATTCAGGCATATTAGTAGAAATTATCCAGTTAAACAAAGGGTGGCTGGTTCTCAAAGCCACCTGCTGAGGCTACTCGGCCAAAGTCACTGTGTCCTAAATGTCTAAAAGTCTATCATTGGACAAAAGATTGCTGGTCTAAATTTCACAAAAACGGCACTCCTTTAATTCCACAACAAGCCATCCTGGTTCAAAGAAACTTCCAGAGGGGCCAGCCCCGGCCCCAAATAATAATAGGGGTGGCCTCTGCCATGAACCCATTCGTTTCTTCTGTTCCATCACAGAGCTCATCCAAGCCACCCCAGAAAGTGCAGGACTGGACCTCTGTTCCTCCACCACAACAATATTAACTCCAGCTGTTCCACTAACCCCAATTCCTATGGGAGTAAAGGGCCCTCTCCCGAAAGGAATAGTGGGAGTAATATTAGGCAAACGCTTCTTGTCTTTACAAGAAATTTCCATTATTCCTGAAGTAGTGGATTCAGATTACACAGGGAAAATGTAGGTGCTTGTCGTCCCCCTAATAAAACTGTACAGCTTAACAAAGATCAAAAAATAGCCCAGTTACTGCTCCTGCCTTATCATAAAGCAAGTAAAACTTTAACTAACTTACCTAGGGGTGACCTGGATTTGGTTCTAGCAATGTTGCTTTTTGGGTTCAGGAGGTTACTAATTCCAGACCTCTAAAATATTTATATATACAAAGAGTTAAAATTAAAGGCTTGTTAGACACCGGAGCCGATGTTTCCTATATTGCCGGAAAGGATTGGCCTGCTTCCTGGCCGACTCAAATGCCTCCTTCAGGACTTATAGGCATTGGTTGAGTGCCCTCAGTGGCAAAAAGTTCTCAAATTTTAAATTGGACAGATAATGAGACTTCAAAAGCTTTCTGCCTATACATTATTCCATCTATCCCCTTTACATTATGGGGAGGAGACATTCTTGCTCAAATGGATATGCTTTTATATAGCCCTAATGACAAAGTTTCAACACAAATGCTACAAATGGGCTATAATCCCTTTAAGAGACTTGGCAAGATGGACAGAAAATGCAAAAACATATCCAAGTTAATAAAAAGACAAATCAAGCTGACATTGACTATTCAAATTTATCCTAGGGGCCACTGCCCCTAAAACTGCCGATCCTATTACCTAAAAAGATGACAAAGTGGTTTGGGTGGAACAATGGTCCATGCCCTCAAAAAAACTTCAGACAGCCAAAAAACTAGTTAAAAAACAATTAGAGACAGGTCATATAGATTCTTCTACTAGCTCTTAAAACACTCCTATTTTTGTCATTAAAAAATATGATAAATGGAGACTTTTACAGGACTTAAGAGCTATCAATGGGGGCATTGCAGCCTGGACTACCATCTCTGGCTGCAATACATGCCAACTTTAATATTGTAGTTATTGATTTACAGGATTGTTTTTTCATTATACCTTTGAGTCCTGAAGATTATAAACGATTCATATTTAGTTTACCTTCACCAAATTTAAAACAGCCTTTCCAAAGATATCAATAAAAGGTTTTGACACAAAAATAAAAAACAGCCCCACCTTCTGCCAAAAGTTTGTAGATGCAGCTTTATAAAATATAAAAAGCCAATATCCTAATCTTTACTTAATTCACTACATGGACGATATTTTACTGACTCATATAGATTGTGCTCTATTACATGATAGTCTCAGCAAAACTGTGACTGCTTTTACCAACTGTGGTTTAAAAATCCCCCCCAATTCAGACCAATCCACCTTTTATGTATCTCGGCCGTGTGTTAAACACACAAACTATAAGTCATCAACTCTTGAAGTTACAAAAAGATCCACCTGATAAAATTAAATGACTTTAAAAAATTATTGGGGGATATTAATTGGATTTGACCTTACTTACACATCACCACAGCTGATTTAAAGTCTCTGTTTGATATCTTACAAGGAGACCCTTCTACTAATTCTAAGAAAACTTTGACTTCGGAAGCTAAAAAGCCTTGTCCCTAGTGGAAAGGGCTATTGAGTCTCAAAAAGTTAAGAGAATTGATTACAAACTACCTTGGAACTTAATTGTCTTAGCCACTTTTCACACTCCAACAGGGTGTCTGTGGCAAGAAGGACCCTTGGAAAGGCTCCACTTACCAATATATTCTAAAAAAATATTGACTTCTTATCCTTATCTAGTAACCTTATTAATAACCAAGGGAAGACAGAGAAGTGTTGAATTGTTTGGACATGATGTTCATAATATTGTTATTCCTTATGACAAATTTCAATTTCAAACATTGTTTCAAACTAGTGACAATTGGCAGGTAGCTCTAACTGATTACAGAGGGCAAATTTTATTTCACTTACCCAAAAGTCCTCTGTTACAATTTGTAAAGCAAAATCCTATAATTTTTCCCCGCAACTCTTCCTCAATCCCCCTTGAGGGGACAGCCTTGGTTTTTACTGACGGCTCATCTAATGGAAAAGCCATAACAATCATTAATGACAAATCACATGTACTGAAAACTGCCAAAACTTTGGCACAAAAAACTGAATTAAGAGCAGTTTTGTTTGCCTTCACCACTTAAAAAAATTCTAAATTTAATCTGTATATTGATTCTTGCTATGTGAAAGGGCTATTTCCTCACAGCCAATATTCCGACTAACAAAACTACAATTTTAAAACTTCTGGTCCAATTGCAACAATTAATTAATAATCATGAAAAAGAGTTTTTTGTAGGCCATATTAGATCTCATTCTGGCCTCCCCCAACCTTTACGCAAAGGCAATCAATTGGCTGCCACACTAACTAAACCCACCATGTGTGCTGCAGTAAAGGCTGAGGCAATAACTTAGGCTCTACTTTCTCATAAAATTCATCATCAGAATGCTACTGCCTTATGTTATCAGTTTCACTTACCCAGGAAAACGGCTAGACAAATTGTTAAGAATTGTCTGGTTTGTCCCACTTTTGTTCCTGCTTCAAGAAGAGTTAACCCTCGAGGACTAAAACCAAATGTGTTGTGGCAAATAGACATAACTCACTTTCCCAGTTTTGGGAAATTGTCTAATTTACATGTTACTGTGGATACATTTTCTTATGTTATTCTAGCTTCAACAAAAAATGGACAAGCCTACAAGGAAGTGACACAACATTTATTCTTTTATTTTTCACAGCTAGGTATACCAAAACAACTAAAAACTGACAGCGGTCCTGCATATACATTTAAATCTTTCTAACAATTTTGCTCCCAATGTAATATCTCTCATTCTACAGGAATTCCTTATAATCCACAAGGTCAAGCCATAGTTAAAAGAGCCCACCAAACTTTAAAAAATCAAATAATTAAATTACAAGAGGGGGAGTTCAAGTATAGTTCTCCTCGCCATATTTTAAATCATGCTTTGTTTGTTGTAAACCATTTAAATTTGGATTCTTCAGGCAATTCAGCTATGGTTAGACATTGAAATCCAGTAGAAAATATAAAACCTTTGGTAAAATGGAAGGATCTCCTTACAGGACAATGGAGAGGGCCCGACCTGTTGCTAACCAGCGAGAGGGGCAATGCTTGTGTATTTCCCCAAAACAAACCATCTCCTATTTAGATTCCTGATCGACTTGTGCAAAATTCCTCCAGTGATTCGCCGACCACAACGAGTGACAAGGATTGGCCCAATTTGGAAAAATAAAACATGTGATACAGTTCATACCAACCACTAACCAGAAGGACTGTTCTCCTTACTTTTGAATGAGTCATCACATACAGAGCAAGACCAACAGTTTCAACGTACTCAATCTGAAAAAAGAGAGACCATGACGAGACAGATGAGAGAGCTCTCTATACAAGATGAAGACCTGTGCTCTAGGGTGACCCAAACAAGACAAACAGCACTTAGAGTGTTTTCAGCATTCACCGTTCTTTCCTGCCAACCTGGAGACAAATAGAGTCCTTAGCTGAAAAAGCTGGAGACATGTTAGTTTCTCAACAAACTCCCATCAGACCGATAACTTTGTTTTTGGCCATGATTGCTCTTTTAATAAATCAGATTGACCCAGTTAGATCAATAAAGCCTATTGGGCCTATATGCCTAATCCTCCAACATTTCAGCCAGTTACTTGAGATAATGAGGTCATTAATGTTTTTACTGATTCCCCCAGTTGATAGGAGGACCTGCTTTACTTTATACTCAAACAAAACATATTATTAATAATAATTTTTCCTATAAAGGATACTCTTGCTCACTTCCCATTTGCTTTTATAATAATTCAACTTTTAATAATTATAGAGCTTCTTGTTTAATGTCTTCTCTCAAGTCTTTAACCACTAACAGTCAAACTCAGAACAATTATAGAGAAGATTGGAGGATTAAAATGCTGATGCCTGGAAAAATTGATCCCAACTTAGCCACAAAAACTTCGCCGTCATCTAGTATACCCATCTACTCTTTCAATAACACCAAGAAGGACTGGTTGCTCATCCAACAAGACATTAGATATCCAAAGTGGAGAGAGTGCGTTTATGGATCCAAAATAGACTAGTCCATACCTGGTAAAAAAAACTATATATCAGTGATTGGGGTCTTAATCTACGACCCTATACTATAAACCTATGCAAATAAGGGCCTGCTAGGTGACATATTGATGGATAGATACCCCTGATATTAACTACTATTAGAAATAAACAAATTGTTCAACCTTACTTATAGAGGGCCCTTACTGCCCTAAAACCCATTGGTTTAGTCTGACCACGTGAAAAACATTTTTTTTTTGGAGTTGGAGTCTCACTCGGTCACCCAGACTGGAGTGCAGTGGCCACTCCCGGCCACCGCAGCCTTGACCTGCTGGGCTCCGGCGATCCTTCCACCTCAGCCTTCCAAGAAGCTACCAGAATTACAGGTGTGCACTACCACGCCCAGATGATTTTTTTGATTTATTGTAGAGATGAGGTCTCGCTGCCCAGGCGGGTCTTGAACCTGCGGGCTCAGGCAATCCACTCACCTCAGCCTTCCAAAGGTGTGGGATTACAGGCTGAGCCACTGAGCCTGGCTGAAAAATTTTATACCTATAAAATAAGAGCTTGCTTATGATCCCCTTATGCTTTTCTTATATGAAATGAATATCACACTGTAAAAATTAATGACCACAATGATGTATATTCAATATCTTGTTCAAATTATATTCTCACAAATTTTTTACTGATGCTTATTATAAAGGTTTTCTCATTCTTAAACAACCCCCACACTTAATGGTTCCACTACAGCTGTCATCTTGCTGGTATGATAAATATGGTCTACAAACATTATATGAGGTTAACTCTTTTAGAGAAAAGACAAAAAAGATCTCTAGTTACTTTTATCTTAAAAATTACAGCCCTAATAGCTATTACTACTTCGATAACAGTTTCAGCTGTGGCTCTAGCTCAGGGAGTTCACATGACTACTTTTGCTGATCAGTTAGCTAAAAATGTCTCTATAGCCTTAACTACCCAAGAGTTTATTGATCAAAAACTGAAAAACAGAGTTAATGCCTTGAAAAAAACAATTCTAGCTGTAAGACAAAAACTTGTGACCTTAAAATCAGATTGACTCTTTGATGTCACTCTGAGTTTAAATGGTTTGCCTCACTCCTTTGAAGATAAATAAATCTGTCCACACATGGGACAAGATTAAAAACCATATTTTTGGAGCTTAAAATCATTCAGACTTGAGTATAGACCTTACTAAATTACATCAAAAAATACTATACATGATGGTTAGTAAAAAACAATTCCGGTCTACCAAATTGGCCCATTCTATATTTAATAATTTTTCTTCATTCATTGATCAAACATTGTTGATGTCTATATTCATTAATGTGTAAATTTGTGGAACAGTGATTCTTTTGTTGCTGTGTCTACTTCCTATCATCTTCAGAGTGTTAAAAAAGAGCATATCTCAGCTCCACATGAAATTCCATGGTTTTGTGCTTAAAAATAAAAAAGGGGGAGATGTTGGGAGCCAGCCACAGAGGCCCACTGAGCATTAGGGATCAGAGAGGGCTGTGGACCCCGAGACCATTAGGATGCATTCAGGAGCTGTTGACCCCATTCCCTTCTTCCTTTTCCACTTGGCACTGCAACCAGGAAAGGCTCCTGCTGGCTCTAACAGAAAACTCTGAGACCAGAATGTACACAGCTAAACTTGGGAGTCTATTGTTCCCATTTTCCACAGTTTATGGTTTTTGCTTTTAAACAATTCAAGTTTAACTTTGAGTCACATTGTGGAGCCTTAGTACAAGTCACAGGTTTTCTTGATATGATTTTAGAAATTTATAGATATAGGTTTTAAAAAATAGTTTATATAGATTAAAGAAAATTTAAATAACCATTTTGTTATAAAAGTATGGCTAGTTCAGTTTGATTCAGGGGGGCCAGTGAAGTTTGAATTAGGCCAGCTGGTGCTAGGAGAGTATAACTATAACATTTTATAAAAACTAGTTTAAATTAACATAAAATAATAAAAGATAATATATCAGTATGTTGGTTTTGGGTATAAACATTAAACGATGTTATTTAACTGTAAGGAATTTAAGATACATAAAAACTGGATAAAAAACAAAAAGACAATTTGTGGTTGTTCTGTCTCATGTTCTTCCTCATGTTTAAAAAATACATCTGCTTGAGAGTGGGGGGTGTCCTGTATACACCTGAATCTGTTCATGTAAAAGACACATACTAACTTTTGTATAACCATAGCAACAGGAGTTCCTGTGATGATAACTTTACAGAGTTTGGGGATAAAAGCCCTTGGATAATGCTCAATAAACGGCTTCTGCTTAATTCTAAACAGGAGTCCAGTCCCTTTCTTTCTCTCTAGTTTCTTTTCTGTCATGAGTCGCCTACGCCGTCACACCGCTGGAGACCCCCGACCCTTGCAGGACTGAGCCCCCGCACCCTGGCATGAGTCCATGGTGTCTCCAGTTCTGCCTCTGTGGCATCTTTGAGGCATACCCCCATAGTGCCCACACAGTTTTCCCTCAAGGTGTCCTCACAGAATGCCTCTGGTGTACCCCAGACCTGCCCCCATGGGGTCCCTGTGGTGTGCCTCTGTGGTATTTTTGGTCCTGCCTCTGCAGCGTCTCTGCTGCATGCCTCCATGGTGTCCTCATGGCATGCCTTTGCAGTATCTCTATATCATGCCTCTGCAGTGTCCTGTTTCTTGCCTCCACAGTGTCCCCACAGCATACTCCTGCAGTGTCACAACTTTGTGTCATCCCTGCAATATGCCACTGTGGTGTCTCCATGGTGTTCCTCTGTGGTGTTCTCACAGTGTGTCTTTATGGTGTCCCTGGTCCTATCTTCGTGATGTCTTTGAGGTGCACCTCTGTGGTGTCCCCGTGGCGTGATTCAATGGGGTCCCCATGCCTATCCCTGCAGGTTCCCCATGACATGCCTCCACAGGATCCTTGAAGCAGGTCTTCATGATGTCCCATGATGTGTTTTTGTGTTGTCCCCACAGTGTGACTCCATGGTGTCCCCGTAGTGTGCCTCCTTGGTGTCCAGGTACCTTGACCCTGCACAGTGTTTCCAAAGTATTGCCACAGCATGTTTTAGAGGTGTCCTCAAGAATGCCTCCATGATGCTCCCAAGGCATGCCTTCATGATTTTTATGCAGTGTGCCTCCATAGTGTACCTAGACCTGCCTTCTCAATGTCCCTGTGACATGCCTCCATGGTTTACCCATGGTATACCTCCATGATGTCCCTGGACTTGCATCCACAATGCAGCTGTGGCATACCTTTGAAGTGTCCCTGCAATATGCCTCCATGGTGCCTCCGAGCATGCCTCCATGATGTCCCTGTGTCATGCCTTCAATGTTCCTGCAGTGTGTTTTTGTGGTGTCCCCATGATGTGCCTTGGATCATCTCCAAGTCTACCTCCACAGAGTTCCTGCACCATGTCCCAGGGTGTCCCCGCAGCATTTTGTTTCTGTGTCACTGTGGCATGCTTCTGTGGTGTCCCTGGGCTTGCCTCTGGGGTGTCCTTGTATTGTATCTCAGCAGTGTTTCTGTAGCATGAATCTGTGTTGTCCCCAGATCTACCTCCATGATGTCTCCATGGCATGCCTATGTGGTGTTCCTGTGGTGTACCCCACATTGTGCATGTGGCTTGCCATCAAGGCATCCTTGCAGCATTCCTCCAGTGTGTCCCTGGGTCTACCTCCATGCTGTCACTGTAGTGCTCCTCTGTGGTATCCTTAAGCCTACCAACACCATGTCCCTGCAGCATACCTCCAGAGTGTCTGCAAGCCTTCCCCTGCAGTGTCCCCATGGCATGCCTCTGTGGTGTCCCTGGGCCTGCCTCTCCAGTGTCCTCATGGCATATCTCTTCAGTGTCCCCTTGGCATGATTTCACAGTGTTCCTGACCCTGCCTTTGTTGTGTCCCCATGGCATGCCTCCATGTGTCTACATGGCTTGTCCTCAAGGCATCCCCATAGCATACATTCAAGGTGTCCTTGGGCCTGTTTCTGTGATGTCCCCTAGCGTGACTCCATGGTATACTCAGACCTGCCTCCATGATATTCTTGTGGTGTGCCCCTGTGGTGTCCATGCAGCTTGCCTTTGAGATGTCCTCATGGAATGTCTCTGGGGAGTCCCTGGGCCTGCTTCTGTGGTGTCCCTGTGGTATGTTTCCATGGTCATCTTGGTCATGTCTCTGTGGTGTCCCCGTGGTATGCCTTTGCAGTGTCTCCATATTGTGCCTCTACAGTGTTCCAGTAGCTTGCCTCTGTGGTGTACTTGTGGCATACCTATGGGGTGTCTCTACAACATGCCTCTATAGTGTCCCCATGGCAAGCCTCTTTGGTTTCCCTGGGGCGTGCCTCTGTACTTTCCCCGCAGTATACCTCCATGGTGTCTCCACAACATTCCCCTGTGGTGTCCTTGTGAGGTGCTTTGTGGTGTCCCTCGCCACACCTCTGTAGTGTCCCTGTGGCATGACACTGCAGGATCCCTGGGCTTGTCTCTGTGGAATCCCCATGGCATTGCTCTGCAGCATCTCCACAGCATGCCTTCATGGTGTCCCCATGACGTGCCTTCATGTTGTCCCCACGGTGTGCCTCCTTGGGTCCTCGCAGTGTGACTCTGGGGTGCCCCTGGACTTTCCTCTGTGATGTACCCAAAACATATCCCCATGGTTTCCCTGTGACGTGCCCCTGAGTTGTCCCCATGGAGTGCCTCCACAGTTTTTCTGTTGCATGCCTTTTCAGTGTTTCCATGGCATACCTTTGTGGTGTCTTTGCAGTGTGCTTTAGGATTGTATCAGTGGCATGCCTCCATGGTGTCCTTAGGCTTACCATACAATGTCCCCAAGGCTTGCCTTCATGGTATTCCCACAGTGTGCCTCCATGGTGTTTCCAGGCTTGTCTCCACAATGTGGCATGTCTCTGTGGAGTCCCCATAGTGTGCCTCCAGAGTTTCCATAGGTCTGTCTCCACAGTGTCCCCATGGCTTACCTCTGCAGTGTCCCTGAGGTGTGCTTCCATAAAGTCCCCATGGTGTGTGTCTACAGTGTGCCCACAGTGTGCTTCCACAGTGTTCTTGTGGCATGCCTCTACATTGTCCCTGGGCTTACCTCTGCACTGTCCTGCAGTGTGCTCCCACAATGTCCCTGTAGCATGTCTCCATGGTGTCCCTGTGACATGACTCTGGGTTGTCCCTGTGGCATTTCTGGGATATCCCCAGGGCATTCCTCTGCAGTGTCCCCTTGGCATGCCTCCACAGTGTCTCCAAAGCATTCTTCTAGGGTTTGCATCTGTGGTGTCCCCACAGTGTGCCTCTGCAGCATCCCCACAGCATGCCTTTGGGATGTCCCTAGGCCTGTGTCCACAGTGTCCTCACTGTCCACTTCTGCATTGTTCCAGAAGCAGGTTTCTGGGGAGTCTCCAGGCCTGCCTCTACTGTGTCCCTATAGCATACCTCCACAGTGTCCCTGTGGTGTGCCTTTGCAGTGTCCTTGAGCCTGCCTCCATGATGTCTCTACAGCAAGCCTCTGTAGTGTCCTTGCAGTGTGCCTCTGTGATATCCTTGGGCCTGCCTCTGCAGTGTACTCTGCAGCATGCCCACTTGGTGCCTCCATGGTTTGCCCCTGAGGTCTCCCCACAGTGTGCCACAACAGTTTTCCAGCAGAGTGCCTCTGTAGTGTCCATGTGGCATGCTTCCACAGTGTTCTCCTAATGTACCTCTGTGATGTTCTCACGTCTGCCTTCTAGTGTACCCACAACACGTCCCCATGGTACCCCCAAGGCTTGCCCCCAAGTTGTCCATCTGTTGTGTCTTTATGGTGTCTCTGGGGCACAACTCCAGGATGTCCCTGGACCTGCCTCCATGGTGTCCCTACAGCATGCCTCTATGGTGTCCCCACAACATGCCTCCATGGTGTCCCTGTGGCATGCCTCTACATATCCTCAGGCATACCTCTGCAGTGTCCTTGTAGCATGCCCCTGCAGTGTCCCCATTGCTCACCCCCAATGTGTTTCTGCAGCATGCCTTTCTGGTGTCCCCACATCTTGTCACCTAAGTGTCCCCACAGTGTGAGTTTGCAGTGTCCTCGTGTCATTCCTTCACATTGTCCACATGGCATGTCTCTACAATATCCCTGTGGTATGCCTCTATGGTGTCCCTGGGCCTGCCTCTGTGGTGTCCCTGCAGAGTACCCTAGTGATGACCCTGTGGTTTGCCCTGTGTCCTCACAGCATGCCTCTGCATTGTCCCCAGGTCTTTCTCGGCAGTGTCTCTGTGGTGTACCTTCACAGTGTTCCTGTGGCATGCATTCATGGTGTTCCTGGGCCACCTTCCATGTTGTGTTAGTGGCATGCCTCCAGGTGTCCCTGTGACATGCCTCTTAGGAATTTCCATGCTGTACCTCCACAGTGTCCTTGGGCCTGCCTCTGTGGTGTCCCCATGGAGTGTTTCTACAGTGTCCCCATGGAATGCTTTTGAGGTGTCCCCAAGCCTGTCTCTGCAATGTCCCCATGGCATGCTTTCATGGTTTCTTTACAGCAGGCCTCCAGTGTCTCTAGGCCTGTATCTACAATTTAGCCATGGAATGACCTTGTGGTGTCTCTGCAGTGTGCCTCCATGGTGTTCCCAGGCATGCCTCTATGATGTCCTCATGGAATGCCTTGTGGTGTCCCTGGGTATTTTTTGCTGTGTGTGTGCCTCAAGGTGTGCCTCAAGGTGTCTCCAAGTCTGCCTCTACAGGGTCCCCACAGCATGTCTCCATGGTGTCCCTGCAGTATTTCTTTGCTGTGTCTTTGTGACATACTTCCATGGGGTCCTTGGGCTTGCCTCCAGAGTGTCTGTGTCATGTACCTTGTGATGTCCCCACAGCATGACTGTTGTCCACAGGTCTGCCCTGTGATGTCCCCGCAATGTGCCTTTATGGTGTCCCTGTGGTGTGCCCCCACAATGTTCATGTGGCTTGCCCTCAAGGTGTCCTTGCAGCATACTTCCAGTGTGTCCCTGGGCCAACCTCCACGATGTCCCTGTGGGGTGCCTCTGTGGTGTTCTCAAGCTTGCCTGAACAATGTCCCTGCAGTGTGCCTCCAGGGTTTCCACAAGCTTTCCTCCATGGTGTCCCCATGGCATGTCTCTACAGTGTGTTCATGGTATGCCTCCATGGTATCCCCAGGCCAGCTTCTGCAGTGTCCTCATGGCATACGTCTTTAGTGTCACTGTGGCATGATTACGCATTGTCCCCAAGCCTACCTCTGTAGTGTCCCCACAACCTCTTTCTGCAGTGTTCAGGTGGTTTGTCCTCAAGGTGTCTCCATGGCATGCATCCAAGATGTCCCTGGGCCTGTTTCTGCAGTGTCCTTTGGCATGACTCCATGGGCTGACTCTGTAGAGTCCTTGTAGCCTGCCCCGATGGTGTCTACATGCCTTGCCCTCAAGGTATCCTAACAGCATTCCTCTGGGTATCCCCAGCCCTGCCTCCATGGTGTCCTTCAGGTTGTCCTTATGGCATGCCTCTACAATATCCCTGTGGTGTGCCTCTGTGGTATCCTTAGGCCTGCCTCTGTAGTGTCCCTGCAGAGTACCCTAGTGATGACCCTGTGGCTTGTCCTGAGTCCTCACAGCATGCCTCCGCATTGTCCTCAGATCTTTTTTGTTGGTGTCCTATGGTGTGCCTCCATGTTGTTTTGGGGCCTGCCTCTGTGGTGTCCCCACAGCAGACCTTCACAGTGTCTCCACATCATGCCTCTGTTATGTCCCCATGGTTCACCTCCATGGTATCCCCACAGCATGCATCTACACTGTCCCTGTGGTATACCTCTGTAATGTACCCTCAACGTGATTCCTTGGTGTCCCTAAATTGTGACACCATGGGGTCCCCATGGTACGATTCCATGGAGACCCCACATCATGCCTCCATAGTTTCTCCACAGCTTGCCTCCACAGTTTTCCCTGCAGCATGCCTCCATGGTGTCTTCATGGCATTCTTCTGTGGTGTTCTCATGGTGTGCCTTTGTGATGTCCCTGGGCCTGCTTTCATGATGTCTCTGCAAGGAACTTCTGCGATTTCCCCATGGCATGATTCTGCAGGGTCCCCATATTTGCCTCTATGAGTTTCCTATGGCGTGCCTCCACAGGTTCCCTGTGGCATGCCTTTATAGGGTCCCCATGATGTGCCATTGTGTTGTCCCCAGAGCATGCCTCTAGAGTATCACCAGGCCTCCATCTGCAATATCCCTGTTACTTGCCTCCATGGTGTCCCTGTGGAGTACCTTTGTGATGTCCCCAGTCATGACTCTGTGTTGTCCCCAAGTCTGCCATAATGGATCCCCATGGCATGTCTCTGGTATCCCCATGGTGTGCCTCCATGGCGTCCCCACAGTATTCCTTAACAAGATTCCCATGGTGTGCCTTTGCAGTGCCTCATGACGTGCCTCTGCAGTGTCCCTGCAACATGTCTCTGTGGTGTTGCCACAGCATGCCTTCATGGTGTCACCACAGTATGCCTCCACAGTATCTCTGAGGCATAGCTCCATGGTGTTGCTGTAGTGTGTCTCCATGGTGTCCCCACACATGCCTAGACAGCTTCCCCATGGCATGTCTCAGCATGGTCCCCACAGCTGGCCTTGACAGTGTCCCTAGGGTGAGCCACCCCAGTGTCCTGGCAAAGTGCCTCCATGTTGTTTCCAAGCAAGGCTTCATGGTGCCCCCGTGTTGTACCACCACAGTGTCCCCATGGCATGCCTTTTGCAGGATTCTCACACTGTCCCATGGCATGCCTCCATGGGATCCCTGCAGCCTCCACATTATCCCCATGTATGCCTCCACAGTGCCCTTGGGTTATACCCCCATAGTGTCACTGCATGCCTCCATGGTGTCCTCATGGCAAGTCTCCATTGTCTCTTTGTGGCATACCTTTGTGGTGTCCCATGGCATGCCTCCTCAGTGTCATTGCAGTGTGCCTCTGTGATGTCCTCACAGTGTGCCTCCATGGTGTCCTACTACATGCCTCTGCAGTATACCCATGGCATGCCCATGTGGTGTACCTGGGATTGTTCCATGGTGTCCTTATGGCATGTCTCCATGGTGTTTCCACAGCGTGTCTCAACAGCATCCTATGACATGTCTCTCTAGTGTCCCCATGGCATAAGTGGTGTCCTCACAGCATGCCTTGGTGCAGTCCCCGAGACACGTCTTGGCATTATTTCCTCAGCAGGTCTCTCCAGTGTCCCTGTAATATGCCTTTGCATTGTCTCTGCAGCTTATCTCCTCAGTTTCTTCATGGCAAGACTCCTCAGTGTCCCCATGGCTTGCCTCAGCAATGTGCTTACAACTGGCCTGCATAGGGTTCCTGCAGCCTAGGTGTTGTCCCCATTATGTGCCTCTGCAGAGTCCTTGTGATATGCCTCCATGTTGTTCCTGTGGTATGCCTCCATGGAGTCCCCATGGTATGCCTTCACATTGTCCCCAAGGCCCTGTGGTGTTTCTGTAGCACGTCTTCACAACATCCTTGCAATGTGTCTTAATGATGTCCCTGCAACCTGCCTCCACAGTGTCCCCACTGTGTGCCTCCATGGTATACCCACAGCATCCCTTAGTGGGATTCCTGTGGCATCTCTTTGAAGTGTCCCAAATGTGCCTCTGTGGTGTTGCCATGGCATGTTTCCATGGTGCCACTGTGGCATACCTCCATGTTGTTCCCATGGCATGGCTCCACAGTGTCCTCGTGATATGCCTTCACAATATCTCATGGTGTGCCTCCTCAGTGTCCCCATGGCATGCCTTAATGGTGTCCCTGTGGCATACCTAGGCAGTTTCCCTATGACGTGCCTCAGCATGGCCCCCACAGCTGGTCTTGGCAGTGTCCCTAGAGTGAGCCTCCCCATTGTTCCCACAGTGTGCCTCCATGTTGTTCCTGCAGCATGGTTTCATGGTGTCCCTGTGTTGAACCACCATGACATGCCTTTGAGGGGTTCGTGCGACATGCCTCCTCATTGTCCTCTGGCATGCCTCCACAGTGTCCAAGCAGTGTGCCTCTGTGGTGTCACCATGGTGTACCTCCACAATGTCACCAAGGCATACCTCCACAGTATAGCCACGGCATGTCTCTATGGTATAGCCATGGCATGCCTCTGCATTGTCCCTGCAGCCTGTCTCTGTGTTTTCTCTGTGGTGTTCCTCCACGGTGTTCTCAGGTCATGCCGTCATGGTTTCCCACAGCTTGATTCCACGGTGTCCTCACGGTATGCCTTCACAATCTCTTTGTGGCATGCCTCCACAGTGTTCCATGGCATGCTTCCTCAGTGTCATCACAGCATGCCTTTGCAATGTCCTCACAGCATGCCTCCATGGTGTCCTACGATGTGCCTCTGTGGTGACCCCACAGCGTGCTTCCATGGTGTCTCTGTAGCATGCCACCACATTGTCCCTGTGAAAGGCCTTGGCAGTGTCCCTGGTGGGTCAACCCTGTATCCCTGCAATGTGTTACCACGGTGTACCCATGGCATGCCTCCGTGGTGTCCCCAGACATGTCTCCACAGTAACTCTGCAGCATGTTTTCATGGCGTTCCCATGGTGTGCCTCCAAAGTGTCCTTTGATGTGCCTCTGTGATGTTCCCATGACATACCTAAGCAGTGTCCTCACGGCATGCCTTGATGTCATCCCTAAGGGGGGACTCTACAGAGTCCTCATGGCAGACCTCCCCAGTGTACCTGCAATGTACCTTTCTGTTGTTCCTGCAGCTTGCCTCCTCAGTATTTTCATAGTGAGCCTCCTCAGGGTCTCTGTGGCTTGCCTCAGCAGTGTTGTTGCAACTGCCTCTTCAAGATTTACAAAGCCTGCCTAGGCACTGTTCCTACATTATACCTCCATGCATCTGCATTGTCCCCATGACGTGTCTTCATGATGTTTCCAGGGCATGCCTCCACTGTGCCCCTGCAGCTTGCCTCATCATGTTCCTTGCAGTGGACGGTGGTAGTGTACCCATGGTGGGCCTACCCAGTGTCCCTGAAATGGGATTTAGTGCTGTCCCCATGGCTTGCCTTCTTTTCTACAAAATGAGCCTTCTCAATGTTCCAGCAGTATGCCTCAGCAATGTCCTCACAACTGACCTCCACAGCGTTTCTGCCCCATGCCTCTGCAGTCCCTGTAGTGTGCCTTTATGGTGTCCCCATAGGGTGCCTTCAAAGTGTCCCCACAGTGTCCCCTTGGTGAGCCTCAGCAGTGTCTCTGCTGTGTGCCTCCACATGTTCACTTTGGTGGGCCTCAGCAGTGTCTCTGTGGTAGGACTCCTCAGTGTCCCTGCAATGTACTTCCACATTGTCTCCATGACTTGGCTCCTCAGTGTCTCCATGGTATGCCATCGTGAAGTCCCCATGGCATAATTCCATCATGTTGCTTCAACGTGTCTCCATGTTATCCCCATGGTGGACCTCAGGGTGGTCCCTATGATGGGCCTTGGCAGTGTTTTCATAGCAGGTCTCCCTAGTGTACCCACAATGTGCCTCTATGTTGTCCCTTGGCTCACCTCCTCAGTTTCTCCATGGCGAGCCTCCTCAGTGTTCCCACAGTGTGCCTCAGCAATGTCACTGCAACTGGTCTTTGCAGGATTTCCACAGCATGCCTCCATGGCATCCTTGTGGTATGCCTCTGTGATGTTCCACGTTGTGCCTCCAGTGTTTCTGCAGCATGCCTCCATGGTGTCCCTGTTGCATTATTCAGAGTGTTCTTCGTGGCAGATTTTGGCAGTGTCCTCACAGCAGGCCTCCACAGTGTCCCTGAAATGTGCCTCCATATCGTCCCCATGAATTGCCTTCATGGTGTCTCAGAAATAAGCCTCTTCAGTGTCCCTGTGCTATGCCTCAGCAAAGTCCTTGCAACTGGCTTTCACAGGGTTTCTACCCCATGCCTCCATGGTGTTCCTGCAGAGTGCCTCGGCAGTGCCCCCGTGGTGTGCCTCCGCAGTGTCTCCACAGCATGCTTCAACATGGTCCCTTCAGCAGGCCTCAGCAGTGTCTGTGCAGCAGGTCTCTCCAATGTCCCCACAAGGTGCCTCCACAGTGTACCCAAAAGTTACCTCCTCAATGTCTCTGCAGCAAGCCTCCTCAGTGTCCTTGTGGAATGCCTCAGCAATGGACTTGCAACTGGCTTTCACAGGGTTTCTACCCCATGCCTCCATGATGTTCCTGCAGAGTGCCTTGGCAGTGCCCCCGTGGTGTGCCTCTGCAGTGTCTCCACAGCATGCTTCAACATGGTCCCTTCAGCAGGCCTCAGCAGTGTCTGTGCAGCAGGTCTCTCCAATGTCCCCACAAGGTGCCTCCACAGTGTACCCAAAAGTTACCTCCTCAATGTCTCTGTAGCAAGCCTCCTCAGTGTCCTTGTGGAATGCCTCAGCAATGGACTTGCAACTAGCCTCTGCTGAGTTTCCAAGTCATGTCTCCATTGTGTATTCATGGTGTGCCTCCATGGTGTCCCTGAAGTGGGCCTCTAAGTCATCCCTGCAGTGGGCTTTGGCAGTGTTTCCATGGCAGGACACCCAGTGTTGCTGCAATACACCTTCATGCTGTCCCCATAGCTTGCCTCCTCAGTGTCTCCACAGTGAGTTTCCTCAGTGTTCCTGCAGCATGCCTCAGCAGTGTACTCACAACTGCCTTTTAGAGGGTTTCCATGGTGTACCTCCATGGTGTCCCCATGACGTCATGACATGCCTCCATGTTGTCCCTATGGTGTGCTTCCACATTGTCTCTGTGGCATGCCTCTGTGGTGTTCCCACAGCATGACTCTACAGCGTTCCTGGGTCTGCCTCTGCTATAAACACAGCGTACCTCTGTGGTGTCCCCGTGGCATACCTACACAGTGTCCCCACAGTGTGCTTTCGTGGTGTCCTTGTGGCATGCCACTATATTGTTCCCAGGCCTGCCAGTGCAATATCTCTGGGGCATACTTCTGTGATGCCCCCTTGGTGTGACTCTGCAGTATCCCCAGGCCTGCCTCTGCCATGTAACCACAGTGCACTTCCACGGTTTCCCTATGATCTGCTCCCACTGTATCTACACAGCTTGCCCTCGAGGTGTCCTTGTTGCATGCCTTCAGGGTGTCCTTAGGCCTGCATCCATGATGTCCCTGTGTTCTGCCTCCATGGTGTTTCTACAGCGTGCCTTTACAATGTCCTTATGGCATGCCTCTGTGGTGTCTTCATAACATGCCTCTGCTATGTGTCCACAGCATGCTTCCAAAGTGTTCCTGGACCTGCTTATGTGGTGTCCCATACCTGCCTCCATGGTGTCATTGTGGCATGTCTGTGTGGTATCTCTGCAGTGTGCCTCCATGGTGTTTTTGTAGCATGCCTCTGCATTGTCCTTGGATCTGCCTTTGCAGTGTCTCTCTGGTGTACCTCTGTGGTGTCTCCCTGGCAGTGTGCCTTTGTGTTGTCTCTGTGGAGTGCCTCCACGGTGTACTTGTGGCATGCTTCCATGGTGTCCCCATGGCATGCCTCTACAGTGTTCCTGGGCCTTCCTCCACAGTTTCTCCATGGTGTGTTTCTGCAGCGTCCCCACATTGTGCCTTTGGTATGTCCCCAAGTCAGCTTTCATGAAGTCCCAGACCTGCCTTTGCAGTGTCCCTGCAACAAACCTTCATGGAGTCCCCATAGCATGCTCCCATGGTGTCCACATGGCTTGCCTTTGATATGTCCTCAGTGTGCCTCCAGAGTGTCACCAGGTCCGATTCTGTGGTATCTGTGTGGTGTGCCTCCATGGTGTCTCCACAGTGTGCCTCCATGGTGTCCACAAGGTATGCCTTTTTAGTATCCCCATAGTGTGCCTCCACAGTGTCCCCATGGCATATCTCTGCTGTGTCCTCATAATGTGCATCCATGATGTCCCTGTGGTGGGCCTTTTGCTGTCTCAACGGCATGCTTCCACAGTGTCCTCACAGCATGCTTTTGCAGTGTCCCTGAACCTGACTCCACCGTGACCCTAGGTCCACCTCCACAGTGTCTCTGCAGTGTTCCCCCACAATGTGTCTGCATTTTACCTCTGAGGTGTTCCTGTGGCTTGTGCCCAAGGTGTCTCTGCCATGTGATTCTCTGGTATCCCTGTGACATGCTTTGGCATGGTATGGTACTCACACCGGGCCTCAGCAATGTCCCTGTAGTGGGCCTCCCCAGTGGTTCTGCAATGTGTTTCTGCATTGTCCCTGCAGCATGCCTCTTTGGTGTCCCCATGGTGAGCTTACTCAGTGTTCCCTCAATGTGCCTCAGCAATGCTCCCACAACTGGCCTCTGCAGGATTTTTTGATATGATTCCACAATGTCCCCATGCTGTGCCTCTGTGGTGTCCCACAGCATGCCTCTGGGGTGTCCCTGTTGCATGCCTTTTTGGTGTCTTGACAGTGTGTCTCAGCATTTTCCTTGAGGCAAGTCTCAGTAATGTCCTTATAGCAGGCCTCCCCAGTGTCCTTGCATCATGCCTCTGCATTGTCCCTATAGCTTGCCTCCTTGGTTTCTTTACACAGCAAGTCTCAGTGTCCCTGTGGTGTGCCTCAGTAATGTACTTACAACTGGCCTCCGCAGGGTTTCCACCACGCTTCCATGGCGTCCCTGTGTCACACCTCCATGGAGTCCTTGTGACGTGCTTCCATGTTGTTCCCACCATATTCCTCCATGGTGTTTCTGTGGTATGCCTCCATGTTGTCTCCATGGCATGCCTCTGTGGAGTCCCTGTGGCATTCCTCCTCATTGTTCCCATGACATTCCTCCATGGTGTCTGTGGCATGCCTCCATTGTGACCCCATGACATGCTTTAGTGAGGTTCCCATGGCATGCCTCTGTGGTGTCCCACAGCATCCCTCTGTGGCACCGTGGCGTGCCTCTATGGTGTTGCTGCGATTTGCCTCTGTGTCCCTTTAGCATGGCTCACTAGGGTTCTTATGACATGCCTCTGCAGTTTCCCATGGCATTCTTCCATGGTGTCCCTGCAGCATACCTCTGTGGTGTCCCCGTAGTATGCCTCCATGGGTTTTCTCATGGCGTGCCTCAGCATCCTCCCTGCAGCTGGCCTCTGCAGTATCCCCATAGTGAGCCTTCCCATTTTTTCTGCAATGTGCCTCTGAATTGTTCCCACAGCGTGGCTTAATGGTGTCCCAGTGTCATGGCTCTGCATTGCCCTTACAACATGCTTTTGGGCAGGGATTTCATGTTGTACCTCTGCAGTGTCCCTGTGGTATGCCTCCACAGTGTCATCACAGCATGCCTCTGTGGTGTCATCTCAGTGTGCCTCTGTGGTATCACCATGGTATGCCTCTGCAGTGTCCATGTGGCATGACTTGGCATGTTCTTCAAAGTGGGCTTTGGTAGTATCCCCACGGCCAGCCTCCCCAGTGCCCTGCAATGTGCCTCCACATTGTCCTCATGGCTTGCCTTCTCGGTGTCTCTGAAATGAGCCTCCTCAGTGCCCCTGCAGCATGCCTAAGCAATGTCTTCACAACTGACCTCCACGAGGTTTTCACCCCATGCTTCTGCAGTGTCCCTGAGATGTGCTTCCATGGTGTCTCCATGGTGTGTCTCTGCAATGTCCCTGCAATGTGCCTCAGCATGGTCTCCGTGGCAGACCTCAGCAGTGTCTCCACAGTGGGTCTCCCAGTGTCCTCACAACCTGCTTCTGCATTGTTCCCACAGCTTACCTCTTGGTGTCTTTGTGGTGAGCCTCTCCCCCGCAGCATGTCTCAGCAACATACTTGCAGCTGGCATCCACAGAGTTTTTGCATCATGCCTCCATGGTGTTCCTGTGACCTGCCTCCACAGAGCCCAGTGACATGCCTCCACATTGTCCTCATGGCATGCCTCTGTAGTGCCCCACAGTGGCTCTCAACATGGTTTCCATGGCAAGCTTCAGCAGCGTTTCCATTGTGGGCCTCTCCAGTATCCCCACAATGTGTCTCCACATTGTCCTCGTGACTTGCCTCCTTGGTGTCTCTGTGGCAAGCCTCCTCAGTATTCCTACAGTGTGCCTTAGCAATGTCCTTTCAACTAGCCCTTGCAGGGTTTTTGTTGTGTGCCTCTGCAGTATCCCTACAGTATGCCTCGGCAGTGTCCTGCAATGTGCCTCTGTGTTGGCTCCATGGCATACCTCAGCAGTGTCACGATGCACCTCTCTTATGTTCTCATGGCATGCCTCAGCATGTTCCCTGTGGCAAACCTTGGCCATTTCCCCACAGCAAACCTCACCAGTCTCCTTGCAATGTGCCTCTGCATTGTCTCTGTGGCTTGCCTCCTTGGTGTCTTCACAGTAAACATCCTCAGTGTTCCCACAGCATGCTTCATCAATGTACTTGCAACTGGTCTCTTCAGGGTTACTGCAATGTTCCTCCATGTTGTCCATGCAATATGCCTCCATGGTGTCCCTGTGGTATGTCTCTGTGATTCCCACACAGCTTTCCCTCAAGATGTCTTCACAGCATGCCTCCAGGGTGTCCCCAGGCCTGCCTCGGTGGTGTCTCCATGGGTATCTCCACAGTGTCCCTGTGGCATGCCTGCACAGTGTCCCCATGGTGTGCCTCCACGGTGCCCTTATGGTATGCCTCTGCATTGTCCCAGGATTTGCCTCCATGATGTCTCCATGGTAAACCTTTGCAATGACCCTGCAGCATGTCCCCATGGTGTGCACACAGTTTTCCCTCAAGGTGTCCTCACAACATGCCACTAGGTGTCTCTGGGCCTGCCTACACAATGTCCTTGTGTTGTGCTCCCATGGTGTCCCTACAGCATGCCTCCATGGTTTCCTTGTTGCATGCCTCTGTGGTATCCCCACAGCATGCCTCCATAATGTTTCCATGGCATGCTTCCATGGTGTCTCTGGGCCTGTCTCCATTGTGTCCCAGAGCTACCTCTATGGTATCCCCATGGTGTGCCTCTGTGGCGTCCTCACAGTGTTCCTATATGGTGTCCCCATGGAATACCTCTGCAGTGTCCTTACTGTATGCCTCCACAGTGTCACCATGGCGTGCCTCTATAGTTTTTTTGGACCTGCCTCCATGGTTTCCTCGTGAGGTGTTTCTGCGATGTTCTCATGTCGTACCTTTCGTGTGTTCCCAGGTCTGCCTTCTCAATGTTCCTATGGCATGCATTTGGGGTATCCCAAGGCCTGTCTTCATAGTGTCCCCATGGCATACCATGGTGTCCTGTGGTGTGCCCCCATAGTGTCCACATAGCTGGCCCTTGAGGTGTCCTTGCAGGGTGCCTGAAAGGTGTCCCCTGGCCTGCCTCTGTGGTGACCCTGTGGCATGCCTCTATGGTGTCCCCAGGCCTGCCTCTGTAGTGTCTCTGTGGCAGTCTCCACGGTGTCCCCACAGTGTGTCTCTGTGACATCCCTGAAGCATGCCTCTATGGTGTTTGCATGATGTGCCTTCATGGTGTCCTAGCAGCGTGCCTCTGTGGTGACCCTGCAGCATGCCCCTGTGATGTCCTCACAGTATGCTTTCACAGTGTCTCCAGGCCTGCCTCTGCAGTGACCCTAGGCCTGCCTCCATTATGTCTTTGCAGTGTGTCCCTGAGTATGTTTACAGCTTGCCCCTGAGGTGTTCCCATGTCTTGCCCCAAATATGTTCCCACAGTGGACTTTCACATTGCCCCCACAGTGAGCATCCGCAGTGTTACCAAGGCATGCCTATGCAATTTCTCCAAGACATGCATCCTAGGTGTCCCAAGGTCTGCATCCAAGATTTCCCCAGGCCAATCTCCATGGTGTCTCCTTGGCATAACTCTGCAGTGTCCCTGGGCCTGCCTTTATGGTGCTTCTGTAGTATATCTCTGCAGTGTCCTTGTGACATGTCTCCATGATGTCCCTGCAGCGTGCCTCTACAGTGTCCCTGGGCCTGCCTCTGTGGTATCCTGGACTTGCCTCTGCTGTATCTGTGTGGTATGTCTCTGCATTGTCTCTGGACCTACCTCAGTGATGTCCCTGTGGCATGCTCCCATAGTGTCTCCAGACTTGCTTCTGTAGTGTCCCTGTGGTGTGCTTCTGCATTGTCCCCACAGTGTGCCCCTATGATTTCTCCATGTCATACCTCCATGGTGTCCTTGAGCTTGCCTCCAGTGTCCCTATAGTGTGCCTCTGTGGTGTTTCCATGGCGTACCTTTGCAGTGTCCCTGAAGTGTACCTTTATAATGTCTCCTGCAGCATGCCTCTGTGGTGTCCCCAGGTTTGCCTCTGTGATGTCCACCATGGTGTGCCTCCATGGTGTCCCCAATCATTATCTCTGCAGTGTCTTCACAGCGTGCCCCCATGATGTGTTTGTGTCTTGCCCCTGAGGTGTTCCCATGGCCAGCCTCTGAGGTGCCCCTGGGGCATGCCTTTGTAGTGTCCCTGTAATACTTCAGTGTGGTCCCCACAGTGGGTCTCAGGAATGTCCCCATGGTGGGCTTCCCCATTAGTCCTGTAATGCACTTCTGCATTGTCCCCAAGGCTCGCCTCCTCAGTGTCTGCATGGTGATCCTCTTCAGTGTCCCTGTGGTATGCTCAAGCAATGTCCCTACAACTGGTTTCTGCAGGATTTTTGTAATGTGCTTATACAGTCTTCATGGCATACCTCTGTGGTGTCCCACAGCATGCCTTTGTGGTGTCACTGCAGTGTGCCTTCACAAGGTTCCTGAGGCATGCCTCCATGGTGTCCTCTCAGCATGCTTTGGCATTGTCTTTGAGGTGGGCTTTGGCAGTGTCCCCATGGAGGGCCTCTCCAATTTCCCTGCAATGTGTCTCCGCATTGTCCTGTAGCTTGCCTCCTGTACTTCTTCATGGAAAGCCTCCTCAGTGACCCTGCAGTCCTCAGCAGTGTACTTGCAAATGGCCTCCACAGGGTTTCTGTGGCATGCCTCCATGGTATCTCCATGTTGTGGGTGTGCCTCCATGTTGTTTCCATGGTGTGCCTCTGCATTGTCCCTATGGTGTGCCTCTGTGGAGTCCCTGTGGTGTACCTTTGTGTTGTCCCCATGGTATTCCTTTGCAGTGCTTCCATAGCATACATACATGATATCCCCGCTGCATGCCTCTGTGGTATCCCCATGGCATGACTTAGCCGGGTTCCTGTGGCATGCCTCTGCAGTGTCCCTAGGTTTGCCTCCACAGTGTCCCCAGGCCTGCCTCTGTGGTGTCCCAAGCCTGCCTCCACAGTATCCTCATGGTAAGCCTCCACATTGTCCTTAATTATGTCCTAGTTAATGAGGACCAATAATTATAGTAGAAACAATAGCCTATAAATAGACATCTTAACTGGTTCAGTTTACACAATTCTGACTTAATTATGGATGAATGTCAAAATCATTGTGACAAGATCAGTGGCAGACAAATGGTATTTATCATGTTATGAGCGACATCCCTCCATGTTGTCACAACGCTGTCACTGTGTCATACCTTTTCTGTGTCCCTGCAGCATGGTTCTGCAATGTCTTCACAGCATGCCTCTGTGGTTTTCCACAGCATGCCTCTGTGGTGTCCTTGCAGTGTGCCTCTGTGATGTCTCTGCAGCATGCCTCCATGGTTTTCTCCCCACTGCTGGCCTCTGCAGTGTCCCCACTGTGAGCATCCCCATTGTCTCCACAATGTGCCTCTACATTGTTCCCACAACATGGCTTCACTGTGTCTCCATGTTATGCCACAGCATTGTCTCTGCAACATACCTTTTGCAGGGAATCACAGTATATCTCCATATTGTCCCACTGCATGGCTTCATGGTGTCCCTGTGGTGGCCTCCATGGTGTCATCATGGCATGCCTTTACTGTGTCACCATGGCATGCCTCCGCATTGTGCCTGCAGTGTGCCTCTGCATTATCTCCATGACGTGCCTCCATGGTGTCTTCTCATCATGCCCCCATGGTGTCCCACAGCATGCCACTGCAGTGTCCCTGTGGCATGCTTCTGTGCTGTCTTCACTCCATGCCTTGGCATGTTCCTCAGGGTGGGTTTCGGTAGTGTTTCCATGCCAGGTCTCACCAGTGTTCCCGCAGTGGGCCTCTGCATTGTCCCCAAGACTTGCCTTCTTTTTTTTGTTGTTGTTTTGTTTTGTTTTTTAAGTTGGAGTCTCACTCTGTCACCTAGACTGGAGTGCAGTGGCTGCTCCAGGCCACCACAGCCTCGACCTGCTGGGCTACGGCGATCCTTCCGCCTCTGCCTTCCGAGTAGCCGGAATTACAGGCATGTGCTACCACGCCCGGCTGATTTTTTGATTTATTGTAGAGATGAGGTCTCGCTGCCCAGGCGGGTCTCGAACCTGCAGGCTCAGGCAATCCACTCACCTCAGCCTCCCAAAGGTGCGGGATTACAGGCTGAGCCACCGAGCCCGGCGACTTGCCTTCTTGATGTCTCTGAAATGAGCCTCCTTATTTTACCCATGGTGTGCCTCATCAATGTCCTCACAACTGGCCTCCACAGAATTTCCACCTCATGCCTCTGCAATGTCACTGCAGTGTGCCTCCATGGTGTCCCCACAGTGTGCATTGGAGTGGTCCCTGCAGCGGGCCTCAGCAATGTCTCTGCAGCAGGTCTCCCCAGTGTCCTTGCAACATATCTCTTCATTGTTCCCATGATTTGCCTCCTCAGTGACTTCACGGTGAGCCTCCTCAGTGTCCTTGTGGCCAGCCTCAGCAATGTCCTTGCAACTCTCCCCTGCAGGGTTTCTACATTATGCTTCCATGGTGTCCCGTGGCAGGGCTCCACAGAATTCTCATAACATGCCTCTGTATTGCCCTTGTGGTGTGCCTCCATGCTGTCCCCATGCCAGGCCTTGGTATGATCCCTACAGTGTGCCTTGGCAGTGCTTTCATGGCAGGCCTCCACAGTGTCCCTGCAATATGCCTCCACATTGTCCCTGCAGCTTGGCTTCTCAGTGTCTCCATGGCAAGCCTCCTGTGTTTCCACAGTGTGCCTCAGCAATGTCCCCACAACTGGCCTTCACAGAGTTTCTGCAATGGGCCTCTGCATTGTCCCCATGGTGTGCCTTCGTGTTGTCCTCCAGTGTGCCTCTATGGTGTCCCTGGGGCATGCCTCAGTGGTAGCCTTGTGGCATGCCTCCCCAATGTTCCCATGGCATGCCTCAGCTTGTTGCCTACAGCAAGCCTTGGCAGTGTTCCCATGGCAGGCCTTCCCAGGCTCCTTGTAATGTGTCTCTGCATTATCCCTGTGGCTTGCCTCTTCAGTATCTTTGTGGCAACCATCCTCAGCATGCTTCAGCAGTGTACTTGCACTGGCCTCTGCAGGGTTTCGGCAGTGTGCTTCCATTGTGTCTCTGTGGCTTGCCTCAGTGGTATCCTTGTGGCGTGACTTTATGGTGTCCATACAGTTTACCTTCAAGGTATCTTCACTGCATGCCTTCATGGTGTCCCCGGGCCAGCCTCCATGGTGTCTCCACAACATACCTCTGCAATGTGCTCATGGCTTGTGTGCATGGTGTCCCCACAGTGTGCCTCCACGATGTCCTTTTGGTGTGCCTCTGCATTGTTCCTGGACCTGACTCCATGGTGTCTCCACAGCATACTCCTGTGGAGTCCTTTCTGCTTGCCCTCACAGCATGTCTCCAGTGTCCCCCTAGGCCAGCCTATGTGATATCCTTGTGGTATGCCTCCTTGGTGTTCCAGGCCTGCCCCTGTGGTGTCCCCACAGCGTGCCTCTACAATGTCTTTGTGGCATGCCTCCATTATGTTTCCATGGCATGCCTCTGTTATGTGCCTGCACAGTGTTCCTGGACCTGCCTCCACAGTGTCCTTGCAGCATGCTCCCACAGATGTGTCCACGACTTGCCCCCAAGGTATTCCCATGGCTTGCCCAAGATATGTCCCCACGGCATGCCTCCATGGTGTCCCTATGGTAGACTTCTGCAGTGTCCCCATGTTGTGTATCCACGGTGTCTCCAGGCCTATATCCAAGGTGTCCCAAACCCTGCCTCTGTGGTATCCCTGGGCCAGCCTCTGTGGTATTTTCACAGCATACCTCTGCCGTGTCCTCACAGCTTGCCTGCATGGCGTCCCCACGGCAGGTCTCCACAGTGTGCCTCCACAGTGTCCTTGTGGTGTGCCTTTGCATTGTTCCCAGGCCTGCCTCCATGATGTTTCCATGACATACATCCATGGTGTTCCTGCAGCATGATCCTAAGGTGTCTACACCACTTGCCTTCAAATTGTACTCATAGCATGCCTCCAGGATGTCCTTGGGATGGCCCATGTGGTGCCCTTGTGGTGTGCCTCAGTGACCCTGGGCCTACCCTTGTGGTGTCCCCACAGCACACTTCCATGGTGTCCCTACAGCATGCTTCCGTGATGTTTCCATGACATTCCACCACATTGTTCCTGGCTCTGCCTTCACAGTATCCTGGGCCTGCCTCCACAGTGTCCCCACAGTGTGCCTCCAGTGTCTCTGCAGCATGCCTTTGCAATGTCCCCATGGAGTGCCTCCATGGTGTCCTCATGAGGTGCTTCTGTGGTGTCACCATGGCATGCCTCCATGGTTTTCCCAGGCCTGCCTTGGTGAATTCCCTGTAGTGTGTTTCTGTGGTGTCCCCATGTCATGCCTTCAGTGTGTTCTTGGACTGCCTTTGCAATGTCCTAGTGCCATGCCATTGCAGTGTCCTAAGGCAAGCCTTCACACTGTCCCTGTGGCATACCTCCACAGTGTCCCTATGGCATACCTTCATGGTTTCCATGTGACTTGTCCTCAAGTTGTCCTCATAGGTGCCTCCAGGTTTTTCCCCAGACAATCCTGTGTGGTGTCCTTGTGACATGCCTCTATGATATTCCTGGGTATGCCTCTGTAGAGTCCCCATGGCATGCCTCTGCAATGTCCCCATGTCATAAATTTGTGATATCCCCACGGTGTGCCTCTGTGGTGTCTTTGAGCCTATCTCTACTGTGCCCTGCACCATTCATCCATGGTGTTCCTCCATAGTGTCCCCAGTGTGCCTCTGTGGTATGCCTGTAGTGTGTCTTTGCAGTGTTCCCATGGTGTACCTCTGCAGTTTCCTCATAACATGCTTCCATGGTGTCCCCAAACCTGTGCAGTGTCCCTAGGCCTGCCTCCATGGAGTCTTTGCAGCATGCCCCATGGTGTGTCCACAGCTTGACCCCAGGGTATTCCATAGAGATGGCCTGCCTCCATGGTGTCTCTGTGGTGTGTCCCCATGGTATGTCCACAGTTTGTATTTGAGGTGTTCCTGTGGCTCACCCCTGAGGTGTTCTCATATCATGCCTCTGAGCTATCCCTGGGCATGCCTCCATGTTGTACCTACTGTGTGCCTCTGCAGAGTCCCTGCAGAATGCCTCAGCATGATCCCTTCAGCAGGTCTCAGCAATGAAAATAAAACACAATTTGTTCATTTGCAAGTTTCATGCCAATAAAAATTCCATCTATGAAAATAACTTGTTAACTTACTGAAAGTTAGACCATGTTCAATTTTAGTTTAATGAATCAAGCACTTAGAAACAGATATCTGGTAGTGAGCTCACTTTTAGAAATAGTTAAGAAAATGTTTATTTTTCGATGTAGTCAAAGGAAAAACAAACATGTACACCAAGCAAACCTACTTGTATGTTAACTGATTGAATGTTTTATTACCATCTTTTCTGGTTTTCTGAGTGGAACATTCTGACACAGAACAAAGTTTTAAAAGCTTCTTTTGAGTTATAAGTACAGGTACATATTTCTTTGTAATTGTGTTCAAAGGGATTATAGCAGTATCCATTCATAAAGTGTATTTCTAATCTAGCTAACCTAAAGTCTCAGCATAATTTGTTTTTTTCACTGAATGTAAGTGCTTGAAATAGAAAGAGGTGTTTGAAAGAGCAAAAGTTTAGAAAATGTGATTCATTCTGTAACTGTGGTTCATGAGTCCATAGAGACTTTAAATCATGAAAATTACGTGTAGTCTAAATTATTGAAAGTTAAAGAATGCTCTGTTTTACTTCAGTGAATTGGACACTTTGACACTCATAACAGATAGCAAGTTTACTTTTAAAGAAAGATAAGAGAACACAACTTTATTTTCCATTAAGGTCAGTGGGAAAATACACATATACACCTAGAAAAACATGTTATATGCTAATTGATTGCTTTTATCATTATCATTTTTGGTTATGTGAAATGAACACTTTCACAGATAGGACGGAGCCAGTTTGCTTTAAGAAAAAGACAGGACTTCTGGCAAGATGGCGACAGGGCAGTTTGGCCCATGAGACCCTCTGTGAAAGAGAATACACATAAAGACTCTCACTCTCCCCCAGGGGCTGAGGATCCCATTGTTGGCAGCCTGCTTTCCACAGTGCTTGGCCGCCACTTCAGCTGCCTCAGCCACCACCTCAGCTACATCAGCCATGACAGCTCATGCTGCTGCTGCTGCCGCTGCTGCCACTGCCATCACCCTGCCCCTGCCTGAGGCGACCCACGGCTCCAGACCGTGAACTCCCCCCAAGCATGTACTGCTGAAACTGCCTTTGCTGCTGCCACTGCCTTGCCCCACCCCTCACCCAGAGCCAGGCTCATGGAACTCCTCCCACACACCATGAAACAGTGGCTGCTACCATTGCTACCATTACCTGCTCCCTCCCACCCTGGGCAGCTGCTGACTTCCACCCAGCCCGGCCTGCATTGCCTGGCAGTCTCCAGCTGCAGAGGAAAAAGAGATCAACTGGAGCAGTGAGATCACCTCCACTGGCTCAGCCCATCTCCCAGCTTGGGATCCAAGGTAACAACATCAAAATGGGAAGGACAAAAGCTCCGTCCCCTTGCTAAATAGACACAGGCCAGAGCAGAGTGGCAGATTTGGCAAGCAGCCCAGATCTGAACCACCCTCCACAGGAGGCCAGGGGCAACTGATCCTAACTGTGAACAAATCTACCAACCTGCAGAGACAGCTAGAAATCAGAGCTGAAAGGACATTGGACTTAAAGAAAAAGTCTCAGAGTATGCTTGGTTCCCTGTTTTAAATATATATATATTTTATTCTTTGTCTGTTTGTCTTACCCATCTTGGTTTCTCTCTCTTCTTACTGTTGTCAATAACATTTTCATACTTGCTTTGTTCTGTTAGTTTTTCTATTTTATTTTATTTTTCTCTTTAGACTCCATCTTTGTATAGGGGAATAGCACACCAATAAGGAGGTTGGTTAGCTTGTATGTTTGTATGTTTTAGTTTTTTGTATGGTTGTTGGTTTGTTTGTTGTTGTTGCTGTTGTTGAGTTGTTTTTCTTTTTACTTGTACTGGTCTTTGTGTCTCTTTTCATTTGTTAGTCGGTATGTTTGTGTTTTCCCTTTTACTCCTCTCACTCTCCATCTCCCTCATCCCCTCACTCCCTGATCCACTTTTTTCCCTTTTTTAATATCATTTTTCTTTCAGGGAGTAAACCTATAACCCCACTGCATGGACAGATCGCGAGGCAGTGGGAAGTGGGTCCCAGATTATCCATACACCTGTCGGCAGATACTGGGATCTGCACATAGATTTTGAATCACAGCTATCCCCTCAATTAAATATCAAAACTGCCAAAAGGATTGTCCCCAACCTGCAGTCAAGCTCCAGAATTGAACAAAGCCAGAGGATATACATAAGGAAGAATAGGAGATTAAACAAACAGAAGTAAAAGCAACCCCTCCACCCCTGAACAACAAAATTAAAGAAGATGGGGGAGGGAAGGAAAAAGTGGGGAAGAAAATCTACACAAATGAAGAAAAACCAAAAGAAGAATATAGGGCTCGCATACACCCCTGGGAGGTCAGACACTGAGAAAACAGACCTTGGAACACAAACAATGAAGAGCCCTCAGAATGACTGGCCACATATAACAAAACCAGACATCAAGACATTAATAGAGAGAATAAAAAAAATTGAGGAGGGATAAGAGGAAAATAGGAAGGAGCTGATAACTGAAATAATAGCAGTAAAGAATACAGTGATTGAAATAAATAGCAAACTAATAAGCATGGAAAGCAGAATTAGCCAAGCAGAAGAAAGAATCTCAGAGCTTGAAGACCAAAATACAGAACTAACCCATACTGTCAGAAACATAGAAAAGAAGCTTAAAAAGACAGAACAAAACCTTCAAGAGATGAACGATTACTTCAGGAGACTGAATCTAAGAGTAATTGGACTTCCTGGGGCAGAAAGAGAGACAGAGACCACACTGAAACAAACATTCCATAAAATTATTCAAGAAAAATTCCCTTATCTCATCAGTGATGCAAAAATAAAAACACAAGAGATTCAGGGAACCTCTGCAAGACAACAAGTGAGAAAACCAACTCCAAGACACATCATAATTCACCTAAACAAAGTAGGTATAAAAGAAAAAATTCTAAAGGCAGCAAGAGAAAAAAGTCAGACTACCTACCAGGGAAGACCAATTAGAATAGCAGCAGATTTATCTGCAGAAACCCTTCAGGTTAGGAGAGCTTGGAGTCCAATCTTCAAAGTTCTCAAAGATAAAAAGTTCAATAAAGAATAACCCAAACAATCAAGCTAAGCTTCATCAGTGAGGGAGAATTAAAATCTTTCCCAGACATCCAATCCCTAAGAACTTATGCTGACTCCAGACCACCTTTATAAGAAACACAAAAGAAAGTATTAAAAACAGAAGAAAAGAAGAAAAATGTTCTTCACAAGAGTACAGGGAAAAGATGGAAAACACACATAAGTAACCCCAAACCAAGGGAAAGACAACAAATAAGCAAGATCAGCAACAATTCTATAAGAACCTCATGACAGGGATAAACTCCCACATTTCAATAATTAGCCTGAATGTGAATTAACTAAATGCATCACTGAAAAGACACAAAACAGTGGACTGGATAAGAAACTATGACCCCATTATTTTCTGCATCTAGGAGACTCATCTCACTATAAGGGATGCACACAGACTCAAAGTTAAAGGACGGAAAATGAGTTTCCAGGCAAATGAATCACAAAAGTAGGCAGGAGTTGCAATCTAATATCAGACAAAATAACCTTTAAGCTGTCAAAAACTTTAAAAGTTGCAAAAGGATACTACATAATGTTAAAAGGTTCAATCCATCAACAAGAAATATCCATCCTCAAGATATATGCACCCAACACAGGAGCACCAGCATTTATGCAACTACTAAATAAACTAAAAAAAGATATTGAATATAAGACTATTATAACAGGGGACTTAAATACCCCACTGACAGCCCTAGATAGATCATCAAGCCAAAAATCAACAAAGAGATTCAGAACCTATACTTGACACTGGACCAAATGAACTTAGTAGATACCTGCAGATTATTCCACCCAAAAACCAGAGAATATACATTCTACTCATCACCACATGGAAATACTCCAAGATCGAGCACAACCTTGGCCATAAATCAAGCACAAACAAATTCCATAAGATTGAAATCTTGCCATGCAAGTTCTCAAATCACAGTGGAATTAAAAAAAAAATCAAAACCAGCAACAAGTCCGCAAAGCCCACAAAGACATGGACACTAAAAGCATGATGCTGAACAACGAATGGGTCACAACTGAAGTCAAAGAAGAAATTGAAAGATTCGGGAAACAAATGAAAATGAGGAAATATCTTATCAAAAACCTCTGAGATGCCATGAAATAAGTTCTAAGAGGGGAATTTATATCTCTATGAGCACACACCAAGAAAATGGAAAGATCACAACTGGAGAGCCTAACAAATCACCTAAGGGAGCTGGAAAGAGAAGACCACCAAAACACCAACTTTAGCAGAAGAACCCAAATCACAAAATTAAGAGCCCAAATATGGGACATGGGAGACAAAAATATCATAGAAAACATAAACAAAACAAAAAGCTGGCTCTTTGAAAGAATTAACAAGATTGATGGGCCCCTAGCCAGAATGACCAGAAAAAGAGAAAAAGCCCAAATAAACAAAATAAAAAATACAAAAGATCAAATCACAACTGACCCCGAAGGAATGCAAAGAATTATGAGAGATTACTATGTACACCTACATGGAAACAAACTTGGTAACCTAAATGAAATGGAGGACTTTCTGACAACACACAACCTACCCAGGTTAAAACAAGAAGACACTGAGACACTAAATAGACCAATAACAACCCAGGAAATTGACTCTGTCATATGAAAACTACCTATTAAAAAAAGCCCTGGATGGAATGGCTTTCCAGCAGAATTCTACAAAACGTACAAGGAAGATCTGATGCCAATCCTAGTGAAAGTATTCCAGGCAATTGAGAAAGATGAAATTCTCCCCAAATCATTTTATGAAGTTAACATTACACTGATACCCAAACTGGGTCAAGATCCAACAAAGAAAGATACCTACAGTTCAATATCCCTTATGAACATAGATGCAAAAATTCTCAACAGGATGCTAGCAAATCAGATCCAAAAAACACATCTCAAAAATCATCCACCATGACCAAGTGGGCTTCATCCCCAGGATGCAGGGCTGGTTCAACATTCCCAAGACCATAAATGTAATTAAATACATCAACAGATGTAAAAACAAGAACCACATGATTATCTCATTAGATGCAGAAAAAGCTTTTGATAAAATCCAGTATCCCTTCTTGATAAAAACCCTCAAATACCCAGGTATAGAAGGTATAGAAGGAACATACCTCAAAATAGTAAGTGCCGTCTATGACAAACCCACAGCTAACATATTGCTAAATGGACAGAAACTAAAAACATTTCCCCTGAAAACTGGAACAAGACAAGGTTGCCCAATCTCACCCCTCTTGTTCAATATTGTGTTGGAAGTTCTAGCTCAGGCAATTAGACAAGGGAAGGAAATGAGTGGTTTCCATATAGGAAAAGAGGAAGTCAAGTTATCCCTCTTTGCTGATGATATGATCCTATACCTTGAAAACCAAGTGAATCTGTAAAAAGCCTACTTGCACTGATAAAGGACTTTGGCAAAGTTTCAGAGTACAAAATAAGTGTGCAAAAGACGGTTGCATTCCTATACACCAACAACAAGCAAGCAGAGACCCAAATAAAAAGCACAATCCCATTCACAATAGCCACCACAAAAATGAAATACCTCGGCATCTTCCTAACCAGAGAAGTGAAAGACCTTTACAATGAGAATTACAAAACACTGCTCAAAGAAATCCAAGAAGACACAAACAAATGGAAAAAAATTCCATGCTCATGGATAGGAAGAATCAACATTGTTAAGATGTCCATCCTACCAAAGGCAATCTAAGGATTCAACGCAATACCCATTAAGTTGCCAACATCATTCTTCTCAGACCTGGAAATGACAATACAGAAATTCATATGGAAACATAAATGACCATGAATAGCCAAAATAATCCTTAGCAAAAGAAACAAAGCAGGAGATATCATACTTCCAGACTTCAAACTTTACTATAAGGCTACAGTAATCAAAACAGCCTGGTACTGGTACAAGAACAGGCACATAGACCAATGAAACAGGATAAAGATTCCAGAAGCAAAGCCTCAATTCCTCAACCAACTCATCTTTGACAAAGCCTCCAATAACAACCACTGAGGAGAGGAAACCTATTCAGGCAATGGTACTGGGAAAACTGGCTGACCACATGCAGAAGACTGAAATGGGACCCCTGCCTATCACCATACACAAAAATTAACTCTAAATGGATCAAAGACCTAAACGTAAAATCTCACACTGTAAGAATCTTAGAAAGTCCAGGAGATACCCTTATGGCAATTGGAACTGGCCACCAATTCCTATTCAGGACCCTAAAGGCCAATACCTTAAGAAATAAGATTGCCAAGTGGGACCTCATCAATTCAATGAGCTTCTGCAAAGCAAAAGAAATCATCAATAGAGCAGGGAGACAGCCCACAGAATGGGAAAAAATATTTGCCAACTGTATATCTGACAAAGGCCTAACACCTAGGATCTACAAGGAAAATCAAACATGCCGAAAGGAAAAAATCCAACAGTCCCTTTAAAAAGTGGGCAAAGGACATGAATAGAGACTTCTCAAAAGAAGATATACAGGCAACCAGCAAACATGAAAAAGTGCTCAGTCTCATTCATCATCAGAGAACTGCAAATCAAAACCACATTGAAATACCCCAGTAAGAATGGGCATCATTAATTAAACAAACAACAACAGGTGCTGGCGAGGATGTGGAGAAAAAATAATACTTCTACACTTCTGGTGGGAATACAGACTAGTACAACCTCTTTGGAATACAATGTGGCGATTTCTGAAAGAACTAGAAGTGGACCTTCCATATGACCCAGTAATTCCCCTATTGGGAATATACCCAAAGGAACTCAAATTATTCTACAAAAAAGATAGCTGCACATGTATGTTTGCTGCAGCTCTATTCACAATAACAAAAACATAGAACTAACTGTGTTGCCCATCAAAGCTGGGCTGGATAAAAAATGTGGTATATATACGCAATGGAATATTATGTAGCCATAAAGAAGGACAACTGGGATGAATTTGGAGTTGATCATACTCAGTAATTTATCACAGAAACAAAGAACTGAGTTCCAGATGTTCTCCCTCATAAACTGACCTTGAACAATTACAATGCTATAAGAAAGTGATTGGCAGTAGTGGGATACTGTCAGGTGGGGTGTGGTATTGGCAGTTGAGGGAAACTGCTAGGGGAGGGAGTGGCGTACCTCATCAACAAGGGTACCTGCATAATCAATATTTATATACCTAACCTGAAATGTACCCCACATCTTTATAATAAAAAATTTTAAAAATAAATAAATAAATAAATAAAAAGACAGAGAAACATATTTCTGTTAATTTGGCAGTCAATTAAAAAATAAAAATATATACTTAGAAAAACTTTTTGTACATTAATTGACTGAATGTTTCATTATTGCCTGGCCTGTTTTAGTTTCAGGAATTGAATACTTTGACACAGAACAAAGTTAGTAAGCTTCTTTTAAGTTATAGTTACACAATTCTTTCTGCAGTTGTGTTCAATGGACTTATAGACATATTCTCACATAAAAGTTTCTTCCAAGCTAGTTTACTGAAAGTTTCAATGTAATCCATATTAAGTCACTGAATGTATTTGACAGTGAAAATGTTATTATACTTTTTTGAGAAAAAGTTATAGGAGCATGTTCATTTCTCCAGTTATGGCCCAGAGACCCAAAGACAATTCTACCTATAGAGAGTAATTGTAGCCAAAAGTTTTTAAACTAACACATGCTCTGTTTTAGTTCAGGGAATGCAATACTTTGATATAGATACCAGTTGGCAAGCTTGCTTTTAGATATTGTTTTTTTTTTTTTTTTTTAAAAAAGGTTTCTTTTATTTGTTGACATCAATGTGAAAGTACACATTTACCGCTAGAACTTCTTGTATGTTAATTGATTTAATGGTTTCTCATCATTTATTTTAGTTCTGTAAATGGAGCACTTTGACACTGAAAAAAAGTTAGCAAGTTTCGTTTAGGCTATAGTTACAGGAACACATTTATTTGTGCAATTGTGATCAATGGGCTTATAAGGTCCATGTATAAAAGATACTTCTAAAGTAACTTACTGAAAGTTTCAACATAACCTGTTTCAGGCAACTAAATAGACATTTCTAACAGATAAACAAGTTGTCAAGCTCCCTATAAGAAAATATTAAGGGAACAGATTTCTTTCTTTAGTTGTAGCTTAGAAGCTCATAAACAATTCCACCCATGTAAAGCACATGTAATCTAACTTACTGGAAGTTAAACCCTGCTCTGTTTAAGTTTATTGAATAGAACATTTTGACAAAAATAGTAGGCATTGGGTTTCTTTTTTTTTTCTCTTTTAATTTTTATTTTAAAATCATGGGGTACAATTCAGGGTTGGGTATACAAATATTCATTGTGCAGGTACCCTTGTTGATGAGGTATACCCCCCTTCCCCAGGCAGTTATTGACTACTGTCAATCCCACCTCCCCACCCCCACAGTTTCCCACTACTTTCAATCCTTGTCTTATAGTAATACGGTAGTTGTTCAAGGACCACTTATGTGTGAGAACATGTGATACTCAGCTCTTTGTTTCTGTGAGAGATCTTTTAGAAAATGTTAGCGAACACATTTCTTTTTCTTATTGTGATAAATGGAAAAATTCACCTATACTCCTAGAAACATTTCTTATATGCTAAATAATTAAATGTTTTATTAGTATCTGTTTTAGTCCCTTGAATTTAACACATTAACACAGAACTATATAGTAAGCTTCTTTTGAGTTCTAGTTAGAGAAACATTTTTTTTTCTATATTGGATTCAACTGACTTATAGACATATCTACACATAAAAGGCACAAGAAGATAACTTACTAAAAGTTTCAACAAATCTGTTTCAGTCCACTGAATGTGTCAGAAAAAGGTTTTTAACCACCTTTGAGAAAAAGTTAAAGAAATTTGTTTCCTTCCCTAATTGTGGGCCCGAATGCTCATAGTCCCACACACAGAAAGTACTTGTGGTCAGACCTTTAGAAAGATAAACTATGCTCTCTTTTAGTTCAGTGGATGGGACACTTTGACACAGAAAGTAAGTACTAATCACTCTTTAGAAAAAATAAGAACACATTTCTTTTACTCATTGTCGTCAATGGGAAAAGACACACATACTTCCAGAAAAATGTATTTCATGCAAACTAATTGAATCTTTTATAACTATCTATTTTAATTCCTCAAATATGACACATTAACCCAGAATAAATTTAGTGTCTTTTGAGTTTCAAGTTAGAGGAACATGTTTCTTTCTGATATTGGGTTCAATGCACTTATAGCAGCATTTACACATAAATGGTAGTTCTAACTTATTAAATGTTTCAACATAGTCTGTTTAAGTTCACTGAATTGTAAGTGCTTAAAGGAGAAAGAAGTTGTCAATCTTCCTTTGAAAAAAGTTAAGAAAACATGATTCATTCTCCAATTGTGGTCCTCAGGCTCATGAAGAATTCCACCTAGGAAAAGAATTTGTACTCTAACTTACTGAAAGTTAAACCATTTTCTGTTTCAGTTCAGTGAATGGAGCAGTTTTACACAGGTAGCTTGTAATGAGCTATTTTTAATGGAAAGTAAGAGAACATGTTTCCCTTTCACCATGAGGTTAATGGGAAAATACACATGTACCCATTAAAAAACTTGTTGTATGCTAACTGATTGTTTTATCGACATCTGTTTTTGTTCTGTTAAATGTACAACTTTACGCAAATAGCAGGTGGCAAGAAACACTTTAAGAAATCATTAATAATATGACTTAACAGGTATTCAGTATCTTTATAGTAAATACTGGTGTTTAATTTTCAGTGAACCAATTCTACTTTAAATCTCATAGATTTAAAACTGAAAGTTGCCTTTTTAAAGGTACACTATTATTTCCTTTTATTCAGATAAGAAAATGGAAAATAAAGTTGTCCCAGGTTGCATATAGATCAAAGTTTGCATTCCAGGCATCTGGTGAAGTTTGCTTTTAAAGAGACTGTCTCATAATTTTCCATGCTAACATTTTAATTGACTCACTTTTTAAACAGTAGTTAAAAAAGCAATGAATTTTACAGGTTATCCAATGAAAATAACTTGTTAGATCACTAAGGCTTTATCAGGAATTTATTAAGAAGTCATCTGATAGAAGTCCAATCTTTTCTCTATATTTAAGTTTATCCTTTCGCATATTAGCTGTGAAATAGTCAAAAACTGGGAGCAAAAGTAAAATAAATAGTTAAATAAATAATAAAATTATTGTCTATTCAAAAAAGAAACATTTAATAAAACACATTTTTCCCCATTGGCAGTCAATAGGAAAATAAACATATACATCTAGAAATACTTCAGATGTTCTAATTGTGGAAATAGTTTTTCATTATCTGTTTTCATTCCATGAGTGAAACACTTTGACACAGAGCAAAGTTAATACGATTCTTTTAAGGTGTAGTTACAGGAACATGGTTCTTTCTGCAATTGTGTTCATTAGGTAAAAAGGACTTCTAAGATTACTTACTGAAAGTTTCAAAATAATCTATTTCAATTCACTAAATGTGTTTGACAGTGAAAAATTTGTTATGCTCCTTTCAGAAATTTTTACAAGAACATATTTTTTCCCCATTTATGGTCCAGAGATCTATAACAATTCCACCATAGAAAGTACATGCAGCTGAACTTTAAAGTTAAGCAATACTCCTTTTAATTCACTTAATGGAACACTTTGACATAGATATCAGGTGGTGAGCTCACTTTTAGATAAAGTTAAGAGAACACATGTCCTTTTATTATTAAAGTCAATGAGAAAATATACATAAGCAGCTAAAAAAAAAATCTAAGCTAACTGAATGAATGTCTTATCATAATCTGTTTTAGTTTCATGGATGGAGCATTTAGACACAGAACAAAGTCAGTAAGCTCCATTTTTTAGTTATTCTTAGGGAAACATGTTTCTACAATTGTTTTCAATGGGCGTATAGCAGTATCTACATAAAAGGTAGTTCTAAACTTCCTTACTGAAAGTTTCAATATACTCTGTTTTAGTTACTGAGTATAAGTGTTTGACAGAAAAAAAGTTATAAAATTCCCATGAAAAAATTTAACATTTTACCAATTGTCACCCTAAGACTCATGAAGAATTCTACCCTCAGTGGCTCAGCCTTAATCCCAGCACTTTGGGAAGTCAAGGCAAGTGGATTGCCTGAGCCCACAGGTTCAAGACCAACCCGGGCAACTTGGCAAAATCTCATCTCTACAATAACAAAAAATTAACTGGGTATGGTGGCTTATGCCTGTAGTTTCAGCTACTTGGATGGCTGAGGCAGAAGGATCACCTGAGCCCAGAAGGTCAACACTGGGGTAGCTGTGAGCATACCATGGCACTAAGTCTAGGTGACAGAGTGAGACTCCAACAGAAAGAAAGAAAGAAAGAAAGAAAAAGAAAGAAAGAAAGAAAGAAAGAAAGAAAGAAAGAAAGAAAGAAAGAAAGAAAGGAAATTTTCATTGAAAGGTAAACCATGCTGTGTTTTAGGACAGTTATTGGAAAACTTCCACACAGATATCAGGTAATGAGCTTGCTTTTAGAAAATGTCAAAAAAACATGTTTTCGTTGTCTATTGTGGTCAGTGGAATTATATACATATACACTTTGAAAACCATGCTGTATGCTAACTGATTGAAAGTTTGATCATCCTCCATTTTATTTTTCTGAATAAAACCCTTTGACACAGAACAAAGTAAGAAAGCATGCTTTGTTTATTTTTATAGTAATATGTTTCTTTGTGCAATTAGGTTTCTTAAACTTATAGAAATATACATGCATTTCTAACAAAGTGTATTTCTTAACCTAAATTACTGAACATACTGTATTACAGTTTACTGAATTTATGCATTTGTCAGAAAAAGATGTTATCAAACTCCATTAAAGAAAATGTTAAGAGAACATGTTTCTTACTCCATTTGCAGCCCACAGCACCATAAACAATTCCACTCATGAAAATATTTTTAATGCAATTTGTTAAAATTTAAACCATTATTTGTTATCACACAGTGAGCTCACTTTAAAAAAAGTTGAGAACACATTTCTTTTTCCCTTTGAGATCAATAGGAAAATGCACACATACAGCTAGAAAAATGTCTTATACACTAATTGAATGTTTTATCATCATCTGTTTTATTTCTGTGAGTAATACACTTTGGCTTACATGTTAGTAAGCTTCTTTTGTTTATGGTTATAGGAAATGTTTCTTTTTGCAATTGTGTTCAATATGCATAGCCTGATCAATGCATAAAAGAACATCTAAACTTAGTTACTAAAGTTTCCATTCAGTCTTATTTCAGTTCACTGAATGTAAGTGTTTGACCAAAAAAGAGCTGGCACTCTTCCTTTGAGATAAAGTTAAGGGAACATGTTTATTTGTTTGTTTTCTCCCATGGTGGCCCACTGGTCCGTCAAGAATTTTACCCATGAAAAGTACTGGGAATCTAACTTATTGAAAGACAAACCATGCTATTTTTCAGTTCAGTGAATTCAACGCTTTGACACAGATAGCAGGTAGTGAGCTCACTTTATAAAATAATAAGAGAACATGTTTCTTTTTCCCATTGTGATTAATGGAGAAATACACATATACACATAGGAAAACTTCTTGTATGCTGATTGAATGTTTTATCATTAAGTGTTTTAGTTCTGTGAATAACACATTTTGACACAGAACAAAGTTAGTTTCTTTTATTTATAATTATAGGACCAAGTATGTTTCCACAGTTTCCATAGACTTATAGCCATATTCACAAATAAATGTACATCTAAACTAACCTAATGAAACTTTCAAAACAATTTTTTTCATTCCACTGAACGTAAGTGTTCAACAGAGAGGAAACTTTATGAATAAGTATTGGGAACATGTGCTTTTCTCTAAGTTTGGCCTACAAGTTAATAGAAAACTCCACCCAGGAAAAGCACTTGTAGTTTATTACATTCTACATTAAACCATGCTCTGTTCAGTTCAGTGAATGAAACACATTGACACAAATAACAGGTAGCAAGCTTGCTTTTGGAAAAAGTTAAGAGAACACTTTTTTCCTTTGTGGAAAATGGGAGAATACACCATACAACTAGAAAGACTTCTCGTATTCTAAGTTATTGGATGTTTTATCATAATCTGTTTTAGCTATGTAAATAACACACTATGATCCAGAACAAAATTAGTAAGCTTCTTTTAAGTTATAGCTATAGAAACATTTTTATTTCTGAAATTAAGTTAAATGTACTTATAATGGTATCAACAAATAAAAGGTACTTCTAGTTCAGCTTACTGAATGTTTCAACATACTCTGATCCAGCTCACTGAATATGTTTGACAGAAAAAACGTTATCCAGATCATTTTGACAGAATAATTAAGCAACATTTTTCTTTCTCCTATTGTGTCCAACAGGCCAACAGACAATTACATTCATGAAAATACTTGGAAGTCTAACTGCTGAAAGTTAAGCCATGCTCTATTTTAGCCCAGAAAATGAAACAATATGATACAGATAGCAGGTAGAGACTCACTTTAAGAAAAAGTTAAGAGTGCATGTTAAGAGTATGTCTTATGTGCTAACTGATTGAATGTTTGAGCATTATCTGTTTTAGTTTCATGAATGAAACACATTAATGAAGCAAATTTATTAATCATCTTTGAGTTATAGTTACAGGACAATTGTTTTCTTCTGGGCTAATGAAGCTTATAGCTGTATCCATGCACAAAAAGTAATTCTCAGATAACTTGAAAGTTTCAACATAATTTGTTTTAGTTCATTAGCTTGACAGTCAAAGAAACTATAAAGTTTTCTTTAAAATTTGCTAAGGGAATATGTTTCTTTTTCCAGTTGATGAGATATACCCATAATAATTTCCACCCATGAGAAATATTCATGGCCTAACTTCTTGTAAATTCAACTATGCTTTGTTTTAGTTAAGTGAAAGAATACTTTTACACAGAACTTATGAATTTGGTCTTAGAAAAAGTTTAGAAATATGTGTGTTTTTTTAGGTCAAAAGGAAAATACATACATAACTAAAAAAACTACTTTTATGTGACTGGAGGGTACATCTAAATTAACTTACTGAGAGTTCCAACATATAGTCCATTTTAGTTCACTGGATGTAAGTTTTTCAAAGCAAGAAGTTATTATATCAAACTGTCTTTGAAAAAAATTTCAAAACTTTCTTTGAAAAAAATTCAAGCTTTCTTTGAAAAAAAATTGACCCTTAAAGAATTTCACCGATAAAAAGTAGTCGTAGTCTAACTTCCTGAAAGTTAACCATGCTCTGTTTTAGGTCAGTAAATTGGATTCTTTGACACAAATAAAAGGTAGTGAACTCATTCTTAGAGAAAGTTAACATAACATCTTTTTCCCATTTGATTAATGAAAAAATAAATATATACACCTAGAAGAACTACTTGCATACTTACTGATCATCTGTGTTAATTCTGTGAATATAATACTTAGACACAGAACAAAGTTAGTAAACTTCTTTTGATTTAGTTATGAAACATGTGTTTTTCTGCAATTGTGTTCAGTAGACTTATAGTCACAACCACCCATAAAAGGAACGTCTATGCTACCTTTTTGAAAGTTTCAACATGACCTGTTTCTTTTCAGTAAATGCAAGTTTTTGACATAGTAAAGAGTTATTAAGTTTTTTTATGGATAAAAGTTAAGGGAACATGTTTCTTTCTCCAATTTTGACCACATGGTTCACATAGATATATCTTTACCTTGAAAAACTACTTGTAAGCTAACTGAATTGTTCATTATTATTTGTTTTAGTTCCATGAATAAAACACATTTACACAGAAGGAAGTTTGCCAGCTTTTTTCGAGTTACAGTTCCAAGAATACAGATCTTTTTGAATTGGGGTTAACAGGGTCATAAAAGGTACTTCAAAGCTAAATTACTAAAAGTTTCAACATACTTCATTTTACTTCACTGAATGTAAGAATTTGTCAGAGAAATAAATTATCAAGCTATCTTTGAAAAATAGTTAAGGGAACACATTTCTTTTCCCAGTGGAGGGACACATACACATAGAGAATTCCATTCATGAGAAGTACTAGTGGTCTAATTTATTGAAAGTTAAACCATACTCTCTTTTAGTGAAGAGAAGAGAACACTTTGACACAGATCACATGACATGAGCTCACTCTATAGCAAAAGTTAAGAGAAAATATTTCTGTTTCTCATTGTGACCAGTGGGAAAATATTCATACATACCTAGAAAAGCTACTTGTATGCTAACTGATTGAATGTTTTCCTATCATTTGTTTTAGGTCTGTGAATGAAACATCTTTGTGATAAGCAAAGTTTGTAAGCTTCCATTGAGTTGTAGTTACTGGAAAATGTTTCTTTCTGCAACTGGGTCAATGGGTTTACGATCAAATCCATACATCAAAGGTACTTCTAAGCTAACTTAAAGTCTTAACATAGTCTATTTCAGCTATTAAATGTAAGAGTACGACTGAGAAATAAGTTATCAAGATCTTTTAAGACAGAACTGAGGGAACCTTTTTATTCTCCAATTGTGACCTATAGGTCCATAGAGAATTTCATGCATAGAGAGTACTCATATTCTGACTCAGTGAAGTACAGTAAAACTCTGTTTCAGTTTTGTGAACAAATGCTTTGACAAAAAACAAATTAGTAAGCTTCTTTTAAGTTACAGCTGTGGGAACATGCTTCTGTCTGCACTTAGGTTCCAGAGGCTTATAAACATATTTACACATAAAAGATACTTCTAAGCTAATGCATAGAAAGTTTCAACAAAATCTGTTATAGTTCATGGGATGTGTGTATTTGACAGAGAAAGAAGTTATCAAGCATTTTTTGAGAAAATGCTAAGGGAACATGTTTCTTTCCTTGTGGCCCAAGGACTACTCCTATTCAACATAGTACTGGAAGTCCTAGCCAGAGCAATTAGACAAGAACAATGAAATAAAGGGTATCCAAATTGGAAAAGAAGAAATCAAACTATCTCTGTATGCTAATGGAACCTTATACCTAGAGAATTCTAAAGACTCTTCCAAAAGACTCCTGGATATAATAAATGAATTTGGTAAAGTTTCAGGATAAAAAAATCAACACACACAAATCACTATATGCCAATAGCAACCAAGCTGAGAATTAAATCAAGAACTCAATTCCATTTACAATAGCAACCAAAAGACTAAATAGGTATAGGTAGGAATATATTAGCCAAGGACGGGAGAGATCTCTACAAGGAGAACTACTAAATTCTGATGAAAAAATTGCAGAGGACACAAACAAATGGAGAAACATCCTATGCTCATGGACTGGAAGAATCGACATTGTTAAATTTACCATATTACCCAAATTAATCTACAGATTCAATGCAATCCCTGTCAAACTATAAATGTCATTTTTTCACATAATTAGAAAAATGATCCTAAAATTCATATGAAACCAAAAAGATCCAGAATAGCCAAAGCAATACTAACCAAAAAGAATAAAGCTGGATACATCATACTACCGCCTTCAAATTATAGTACAAGGCTGTAGTTACCAAAAGAGCATGGTACTGGTACAAGAGCAGACACATGGACCAATGGAACAGACTAAAGAATCCAGAAACATACTCAAATGTCTACAAACAACTGATCTTTGACAAAGCAGACAAAAACATACCCCAAGGAAAGGACACCATATTCAATGAATGGAACTGGGAAAATTGGACAGCTACTGCAGAAAAATGAAACTTGATCCTTATCTCTCCCCATATAAAAAATTAACTCAAGATGAACTAAAAACTTAAATGTCAGAACTGAATGCATAAAAATCCTAGAAGAAAACCTAGAAAAAAATTCTTCTGGACATTGGCCTAGGAAAAGAATTTATGACTGAAACCCCAAATGCAAATACAACTAAAACAAAAATTAAAAAGTGGGACTTAAACTAAAAAGCTTCTATACAGCAAAAGAAATAATCAGCAGAACAAATAGGCAGCCTACAGTATGGGAGAAGATAATTCACAAACTATACAAATATCTGGAATCGACAAAGAATTCAAACAAATCAGCAAGAATAAAAGCAAATAATCCCATTAAAAAGTGGACAAACAACATGAACAGACATTACTCAAGAGAAGAAATACAACTCTCCAAGAAACATATGAAAAAATGCTCAACATTACTAATCATCAGGGAAATGCAAACAAAATCACAAAATAGTCAGAATGGTTATTACTTAAAAATAAAAAATAATACATGGTAACATGGATGTAGAGAAAAGGGAATGCTTATACACTGTTGGTGTACTAGGTATCTACTCAAAGGAACAGAGATTGTTTTGTTAAAAAGACACCTGCACTCGCATATTCACCGCTGCACAATTCACAACTGCAAAGAAGTGGAATCAACCTAAATGCCCATCAACTGATCAGCAAATAATGAAAATGTGGTACACATACACACACACACGCACAGTGGAATACTATTTGGCTATCAAAAAGAATGAAATAATGTCTTTTTTCAGTGACATGGATGGAATTGGAGAATATCATCCTAAGTGAACTAAATCAGGAACAGAAAACCAGGCACCACATATTCTCACTTATAAGTAGGAGTTAAACTAAGAATCCACAAAGACATAGAGAATGATGGAATGGACACTGGAGACTCAAAAGGGAGAGGAGGGAAGCGCTGGAGGGATGAAAAATGACCTATAGGTTACAATGTCCACAAATGGGGGTGGTGGGTATACTTAAAGCCCACACCAAAAGCTATTTGTATGCACAAAGTCTATTAACATAAACAAATTTTTAAAAAAATTTAAGACCTTGGTACCTGGTAATGAGGCTTATTTCACATGTACAAAAAGCATGGAAAATGGTGTGGGACTTGGCATGTACTAATAAAAGTCCAAAGTAAAGGGCCATTGAAAAAACTAGATCAGATGTCCTTTTCCCTCCTTGCTGGCACAGGTGGAGGAATAAGTTTATTAGCTTAATTAAACCCTGCTGGAGGCTCAAAACAGACCCACAAGTGTGGATTTTATACACCAGAAATGAAAATAGAGCTCTGAGACATTAAAATGAGCTTAAAGTCTTACCTTAGCAGAACTACAAGCTCATTACCCAAGCTTCACATCTAAAGGAGAAGCTGAGAAGAGTATGGCCATAGAAGAAGAGACATATCTGTTATTCCTAAAAGCTCCGGAAAATATAAACCACCTAAGACTTGAGTGGAAGACTGCATGATCTTGTTTGATTTCTCAGGCTTTTGGGGCCTTTATTCCATTAACAGGCATCTTTCTCTGCTCTCTCTTAAGGAAGTAGTGGAAAGTCTTGAAAATGCCAAAAATAAATTTCTTCTCCATTCACAGTCTGGTGTAATCTGGGTCTTTCTACTAGACAGGGACTCTCCTATTATAAAACTGCTCCTTTTGCCAGGCACAATGAGCTCAAGCCTGTAATCCTAGCACTTTGGGAGGCCTAGGCAAGAGGAATGCCTGAGCTCAGGGGTTTGAGAAGAGCCTGGGCAACTTGGTGAGACCTCATCTCTACAATAAATAAAAAAATAAGCTGGCTGTGGTAGTATGCACCTGTGGTTCCAGCTACTTGGAAGGTTGAGGCGGAAGAATCCCTGAGCCCAGCAGGCCGAGGCTGCAGTGGCCATTAATGTGCCACTGCATGCCAGCCTGTGCAACAGAGTGAGACTCCAACTCAAAAAAAAGTACTAAATAAATAAATAAATCTCCTTTCAAAAAGCAATAGAACCCAGACTTTGGTCTGCAGTTAATAACAGGAACAGGGTCCAGGAAAAAATCTAATTTGAAATAAATGTATTCATATACATAAATATGAATTTTTTTAGAAATATAAAAACGTATAACATATAAATTAAGGCATCAGCATATATAAATCAAGACCAGAATAGAAATGTTTATACATACAGCAGTCTAGGGATGTGTGCCATTCTGTAATGTTATTATGCCATATAGGAGGGCATCAAACTTATATACACATAGATGAATTTTACACATATATATACACATATATAAGTGTATATGTGTTTATATATAGTCAAAAAGATATTATGTATAGGTATACATAACTAAAATAGCAAAAACATATATACATATAAATGTCTAACTAAAATATAAACAATATCTAAACAACTACACAGAGGAACATGCTGACATATATGCAGGTGCAATTAATTTATGCTAGAATTCATTAGAACTTGTTACTAAATTTTGCTAGTCAAACACGTGAAAAAGTATTCAGCCTCCCTAATCATCAGAGAAATGCAAGTCAAAACCACATTAAGATACCACCTAACTCCAGTAAGAATGGCCATTGTTAAAACAAACAACAAAATATACTAGCGAGAATGTGGAGAAAAAGGGATCACTTCTACACTGCCAGTAGGAAATCAAACTAATGGAACCCCTGTGGAAAACAATGTGGTGATTTCTAAAAGAACTAGACATTGACCTTCAATATGACCCAGAAATCCTGTTACTGGGAATATACCTGGAGGAAATCAGATCATTCTACAAAAAAGATACCTGCACACATATGTTTATTGCAGCACTATTCACAATAGCAAAAACATCGAACCAACCATGATGCCCATTGAAACTGAACTGAATTTTAAAAATATGATACATATACACAATGGAATATCACACAGCATAAAGAAGGACAAACATATGGACTTTGCAACAACTTGGATTTATTTAGAGTCTATAATACTCAGTGATCACAGAAACAAAGTACAATATCACATATTCTCACTCATAAACATACCTTGAACATTTACCATAAGACTATAAGAAAGGGATTGGCAATAGTGGGATACTGCTGAGATAGGCAAGGGGACACAACGTCAATAAGGGTACCTGATCTCAAACCAGGAAAACTGGTGCCCAAAGGGAGGCCCAAATTTTGCCTGTACAGTGTCCACTTGTATACCTAATCATGAATTGTACCACACATCTTCAAAATAAAGTAATATTAATAATTATCATAAAAGAAAAAATAAATCAATAAGTGAGTAATGAAGAAAGGCCATGGGAGTGTTACATTGCCAACTCCATGAGACCCCGCCTATTAAAATCAACACCAGACCAGAGATTTAACCAGATTCAGCCCAAGTGCCATCATCCATATAGGAGGACAATTATATGGACTTCACAGCAACTTGGAGGGATTTAGAGTCTATAATAGTGATCTATCGCAGAAACAAATAAGACAGAAGCATATGTTCTCTCTCATTAACCATAATACTGTAAGAAAGGTATTGGCAGTAGAGGGATGCTGCCAAGGTGAGGGTGGGACACAATAAGGTTTCAGATTAGGTACATCAATAAGAGTACCCAATCTCGAAACAGGCAAAGTGGGGACCAAAGGGAGGCCCAAACTTTGCTTATGTGATGTCACTAGTATACCTAATCCTGACTTTTACCCCACATCTTGAAAATATTTTTTAAAAACAATATTCTTTAAAACTAAAAATGTGCAGATTGAACTGATATATTCAGAAAATCAATCAAAAAATAACCTCAAAATTGAAAAAATACATTATATATTGTTTTGTTGTTGTTGTTTATTTTTATTATAAAGATATGGGATACAATTCTGGGTTAGGTATACAAACATTGATCATGCAGGTACCCTTGTTGATGAGGTATGCCTCTCCCTTTCCTAGTAGTTTCCCTCAACTGCCAATCCCACTCCCCTCCTGACAGTTTCCCACCACTACCATTTGCTTCCTTATAGCATTATAATTTCTCAAGGTCAGCTTATGAGTGCAAACATATGGAACTTTGTTCTTTGTTTCTGTGATAAATCACTGAATATGATCACCTCCAAATCCATCGAAGTTGCTGCAAAGTCCATATATTTGTCCTTCTTTATGGCTGCACAGCATTCCGTTGTGTATATGTATCACATTTTTCTAATTCAGTCCAGCTTCAATGGGCAAAACGGTTGGTTCCATGCTTTTGCTACTATGAATAGCTGCAACAAACATATGTGCATCTTTTTTTAAGAATAGTTTGAGTTCCTCCGAGTATATTCCCAACAAGGGAATTGCTGGGTCATATGGAAGGTCAATTTCTAGTTCTTTCAGAAATCACCACACTGTCTTCCAAAGAGGTTGTACTAGTCTGCATTCCCACCAGCAGTGTAGAAGTATTCCTTTTTCTCCACATCCTCGCCAGCACCTGTTGTTGTTTGTTTTATTAATGATGGCCATTCTTTTTCTTTTTTTTTCATTTTTTTGAGTTGGAGTCTCACTCTGTAGCCCTGACTGGAGTGCAGTGGCCACTCGCAGACACTGCAGCCTCAACCTGCTGTGCTCCGCCGATCCTTCTGCCTCCGCCTTTCAAGTAGCTGGAACCACAGGTGTGCGCTACCACACCCAGCTAATTTTTGATTTATTGTAGAGATGAGGTCTCTCCAAGTTGCCCAGGTGGGTCTTGAACCCGCAGGCTCAGGCAATTCACTCACCTCGGCTTCCCAAAGAGCAGGATTACAGACTGAGCCACCGAGCCTGGCAATGATGGCCATTCTTACTGGGGTTAGGTGGTATCTCAATGTGGTTTTGATTTGCATTTCTCTGATGATGAGTGAGGCTGAGCACTTTTTCATGTGTCTGTTGGCTGCCTGTATATCTTCTTTTGAGAAGTGTCAGTTCATGTCTTTTGCCCACTTTTTAAAGGGGCTGTTTTTTTCACCCTTCAGTGCATTTGAGTTCCTTGTAAATCCTAGATGTTAGACCTTTGTCAGATATACAGTTGACAAATATTTGTTTCCATTCTATGGGCTTTCTCCCTGCTCTCTTGATGGTTTCTTTTGCTTTGCAGAAGCTCGTTAGTTTGATGAGGTCCCACTTGTATATCTTATTTCATAAGGTATTGGCCTTTAGGGTTGTGAATGGAAATTGGTTCCTAGTTCCAAGTTCCAGGAGGGTGTCTCCTGCACTTTCTAAGATTTTTATACTTTGGAGTTTTATGTACAAGACTTTGATCTATTTGGAGTTAATTTTTATGTATGGTGATAGGTAGGGTCCTGTTTCAATCTTCTGCATGTGGTCAGCCAGTTTTCCCAGCACCATTTCCTGAATATGTTCTCCTCTCCCCAGTAGTGGTTGTTGGAGGCTTTGTCAAAGATGAGTTGGTTGAGGAATTAATGCTTGCTTCCAGAATCTCTGTACTGTTCCATTGGTCTATGTGCCTGTTCTTGTACCAGTACCAGGCTGTTTTGATTACTGTAGCCTTATAGTAAAGTTTGAGGTCTGGAAGTGTGATACATCCTACTTTGTTTCTTTTGCTAAGGATTATTTTGGCTACTTGTGGTCATTTATGTATCCATATGAATTTCTGTATTGTCAATTCCAGTCTGAGAAGAATGATGTTGGTAACTTAATGGGTATTGTGTTGAATCTGTAAATTGCCTTTTGTAGGATGGACATCTTAATAATGTTTATTCTTCCTATCCATGAGCATGGAATTTTTTCAATTTGTTTGTGTCTTCTTGGATTTCTTTGAGCAGTGTTTTGTAATTCTCATTGTAAAGGTCTTTCACTTCTCTGGTTAGGAAGATGCCGAGGTATTTCATTTTTGTGGTGGCTATTGTGAATGGGATTGTGCTCTTTATTTGGGTCTCTGCTTGCTTATTGTTGGTGTTTAGCAATGCAACCGTCTTTTGCACACTTATTTTGTACTCTGAAACTTTGCCAAAGTCCTTTATCAGTGCAAGTAGGCTTTTTACAGATTCACGTGGTTTTCAAGGTATAGGATCATATCATCAGCAAAGAGGGATAACTTGACTTCCTCTTTTCCTATATGGAAACCACTCATTTCCTTCTCTTGTCTAATTGCCTGAGCTAGAACTTCCAACACAATTTGAACAAGAGGGGTGAGATTGGGCAACCTTGTCTTGTTCCAGTTTTCAGGGGAAATGTTTTTAGTTTCTGTCCATTTAGCAATATGTTAGCTGTGGGTTTGTCATAGACGGCACTTACTATTTTGAGGTATGTTCCTTCTATACCTTCTATACCTGGGTATTTGAGGGTTTTTATCAAGAAGGGATACTGGATTTTATCAAAAGCTTTTTCTGCATCTAATGAGATAATCATGTGGTTCTTGTTTTTACATCTGTTGATGTATTTAATTACATTTATGGTCTTGGGAATGTTGAACCAGCCCTGCATCCTGGGGATGAAGCCCACTTGGTCATGGTGGATGATTTTTGAGATGTGTTTTTTGGATCTGATTTGCTAGCATCCTGTTGAGAATTTTTGCATCTATGTTCATAAGGGATATTGAACTGTAGGTATCTTTCTTTGTTGGATCTTGACCCAGTTTGGGTATCAGTGTAATGTTAACTTCATAAAATGATTTGGGGAGAATTCCATCTTTCTCAATTGCCTGGAATACTTTCACTAGGATTGGCATCAGGTCTTCCTTGTACGTTTTGTAGAATTCTGCTGGAAAGCCATTCCATCCAGGGCTTTTTTTAATAGGTAGTTTTCATATGACAGAGTCAATTTCCTGGGTTGTTATTGGTCTATTTAGTGTCTCAGTGTTTTCTTGTTTTAACCTGGGTAGGTTGTGTGTTGTCAGAAAGTCCTCCATTTCATTTAGGTTACCAAGTTTGTTTCCATGTAGGTGTACATAGTAATCTCTCATAATTCTTTGCATTCCTTCGGGGTCAGTTGTGATTTGATCTTTTGTATTTCTGATTCTGTTTATTTGGGCTTTTTCTCTTTTTCTGGTCATTCTGACTAGGGGCCTATCAATCTTGTTAATTCTTTCAAGTAACCAGCTTTTTGTTTTGTTTATGTTTTCTATGATATTTTTGTCTCCATGTCCCATATTTGGGCTCTTAATTTTGTGATTTGGGTTCTTCTGCTAAAGTTGGTGTTTTGGTGGTCTTCTCTTTCCAGCTCCCTTAGGTGATTTGTTAGGCTCTCCAGTTGTGATCTTTCCATTTTCTTGGTGTGTGCTCATAGAGATATAAATTCCCCTCTTAGAACTTATTTCATGGCATCTCAGAGGTTTTTGATAAGATATTTCCTCATTTTCATTTGTTTCCCGGAATCTTTCAATTTCTTCTTTGACTTCAATTTTGACCCATTCGTTGTTCAGCATCATGCTGTTTAGTGTCCATGTCTTTGTGGGCTTTGGGGGGAAATGTAGTTGATTTTTATATTTATTTTTATTCCACTGTGGTCTGAGAATGTGCATGGCAAGATTTCAATCTTGTGGAATTTGTTTATGCTTGATTTATGGCCAAGGATGTGATCGATCCTGGAGTATGTTCTATGTGGTGATGAGTAGAATGTATATTCTATGTGGTGATGAGTAGAATGTATGTTCCATGTGGTGATGAGTAGAATGAGTAGAATATATGTTCCATTTGGTGATGAGTAGAATGTATGGTTTTGGGATGGAATAATCTGTAGGTATCTACTAAGTCCATTTGATCAAGTGTCAAGTTTAGGTTCTGGATCTCCTAGTTGATTTTTTTTTTTTTGTCTTGATGATCTATCTAGGGCTTTCAGTGGGGTATTCAAGTCTCCTGCTCTAATAGTGTTAGAGTCAATGTCTTCTTTTAATTTATTTAGTGGTTGTTTTATAAATACTGGTGCTCCTGTGTTTGGTGCCTATATGATTAGAATGGATATTTCTTGTTGATAGATTGAAACTTTTATAATTATGTAGTGTCCTTTTGCATCTTTTAAAATTTTTGATAGCTTAAAGGTTGTTTTGTCTTATATTAAGATTGTAACTCCTGCCTTCTTTTGTGATCCATTTGCCTGGAAACTCGTTTTCCATCCTTTAACTTTGAGTCTGTGTGCATCCCTTGTAGTGAGATGAGTCATGGTTTTTATCCAATCCACCATTCTGTGTCATTTCAGTGGTGCATTTAGTCCATTCGCATTCAGGCTAATTATTGAAATGTGATTGCTTATCCCTGTCATGGAGGGCTTATGAATTTTTCTCTTTGTTTGCTTGTTTTCTTTTGTCTTTGGCGTTAATGTATGCATGTGTTTTCAAATTTCTTGTTTCACTGTATTCTCTGTTAATTCTGTGCTCTGTTGATCTCTTAGGAAGTGTGTGGTCATTCTTTTTTTTTCTTTCTTCTGTATTAATATCTTTTTAAGTATCCCCTGTAGAGCCACCTGGAAACTGAATAATCTCTTAGGGATTGGATATCTGGGAAAGATTTTAATTCGCCATCACTGATAAAGCTGCGTTTGGCTGGATAGGAAATTCTTGGTTGAAATTGTTTCTCTTTGAAGACTTTGAATATAAGGCTTCAGTCTCTTCTTTCTTGTAGTGTTTCTGCCAATATGTCTGCTGCTACTCTGGTTGGTTATCCCTGGTAGGTAGTCTGATCTTTTTCTTTTGGTGCCTTTAGAATTTTTTCTTTTGTACCTCTTTGGTGAATTACTATGTGTCTAGGGGTTGGTTTCTCATTTGATGTCTTCTGGGGGTTCTCTGTATATCTTGTGCTTGACTGGTCACATCTCTGGTGAGATGGGGAAAGTTTCTTGGATTACCACCTGGAATACTTGCTCCAAGTTGCTCTCATTTTCCCTTTCTTCTTCTGGAATACCAATCAGGCATAGGCCCAGCCTCTTGATATAAGATGTTGCAGTCACACATCTCTTGTAGGCTTTGGTCTTTCTTTCTGAGTCTTCTTTATGCTTTTTACAGATTGGGTTAATTCCATGTACTGGTCTTCAAGTTCGGAGATTCTTTCTTCAGCTAGATTAATTCTGCTTTCCATGCTTGTCATCATTTTATTTATTTGCTAGATGAAATTTTTTATTGCCACAATCTCTGTTACAAGTTCTTTCAGTGTTGTATCTTATCTTTCTTGAATCTTATTCACTTTTTCCAACTATTCCCTGATCCCTGTCATATTCTAGGGTCAGTCATTGGTGACTTCCATTGTTTAGGCACCAAGGTCTGATTTTTCAGCACTTTTGTTGGTGGTACACTTGAAATTGTCTGAGGTCTTCCTTTGACTTTTCCTCATTTGTGACAGATCTTTTGTTTTTTTCTTTGGTTCTATTATTCAGTGTTAGTGGGAGAGGCTTTCCCTTCTGATATTTTCTCTGTCCTCTCTTCTTCCCAGATCCAGGCTCTGGATGTGTTCTATTTTGGAATAGGATGGTGGATGGGAAGCTTTGCTGTCTCTTACTGTTTTTGAAATCTGAGTAAAGTGGAGGATGGTGTGGTAGAAGTCAAATACTACTTGCAAATTAAAATGTTCACTTATTGTGGTATGTGTTCCTGAGATCCACTCCCCACCACCACTGTATATGATGATGCAAAGCAGAAACCAACCCACACTACAAAACAATCTGGAATGACAGCAAAGCAAAACAAAATAAACCACCACAACAAAAAAACCCAAGAAAGCAAAACACACACACACAAACTTAGTACAAAGTGAATAGAGAAGAAAGACAAAAAGACTGAAGGGGGGAGAATATGAAAAAAGATAAAAAGGGAAAATTCACTTGGAACCCTCACACATATATTGACACACCCCTTAAACTATAAAAAATGATATAAAAAACCCCAAAAGAGCAACAACCAACAAAACCAAAAGATGAGCACTCAATCATTCACATACACACATAAACAAAGAATGACAAATAAAAGAAAAAAAAGGAGAAAGAAAAGAAAAAAATGGGGGCTGCAGATCAAAGCCAAATATATACGTTCATTCACAAATGAAAAATATTTTTAAAATAGGTGAACTAACAAACAGAAAATTTTAAAAATTAAAAAAATAATTGAAAATTAAAAAAAAACAAAACAGAACAACAACAAAAAAAAATCCTGTCCTCTTGTGGCAAGCTCTGTAATTGTTCCTCTAATCAGATCTCTCCTGCAGAGCCACCTCTTTCATTCTCTCCTCAGGGAACAAAGCAAGGAAGGAGGAGAAGCAGTGGAGGTGGATGGAGCTGTAGTTCCCCTCCCACTCTCATATGGTAAGGGAGATCTCTGGTGGCGATGTACAGGATAATCTCTTCCCCAGATATGTACTCTCACTCTCACGAGCTTGCTCCAGCCAGGCCTATCCTGGAATAGGGTTCTCCTATATCCAGGCTCCATCTGGCTTTGTCCCTCTCAGTCGTGGTCCAGCTTTGTGGGTCTGATGTTCAGAGGATTGCTGGGGAGGAGGGGGTTTGGGTCAGCCCAAGACTCACCACTGATCTCCATGGAGTTCTTCCTTGTCCTTTTCTGGCCACACCCTTTGTCCCATGGCTGGATCAGGGTAGAGGGTGGCACACCTGGAACTCAGCACCCTCTGAAGTTTGTGCTCTCAGGATATTTCCTCTGGACCACAATCCAGCCCTGAGTAGTTGATCTGCCATTCACAGAGATCAGATCTCTAGACTCCATCCACAGCCCCTTCCAGTGCCTTGCTAGATACTGAAGCAGTGAGGCAAAGCCTGGAGCAGTCTCTTTCCTACTTCAATGGTGAGGAAGCACTTAGGACAATAGTTTGCCAGTGCTGCTTAGGCAACAAGTTGGAGGTTGTGGGGGAGGGGGAAGCTGAGTGGGGCAATGCAAAGCTCTGCTGGAAAATGGTTGTGGTGTGTGGCTCCTCACCAGGCATGTATTCCTCTCTAGATTCCCTGATGCTCTCTCTCCAATAACCAGATCCTACACACCAGCGGTCTGATCTGGTATGACAGGTGATGGTGTGCACCTGGTGCCAGATGCTGGAAATCAGCTGGATCCAGCAGACTTTTCTCCAGTGGGTTCCGGCAGGTAGCAAACATTTCTGCATGCAATCTGGTGAGCTGTGCTCTAATTTCAGGGGGGTGGGAGCTTTCAGTAGCCCTCAGAGGGGGTACTTGCAGCCGAGTATCCCCTCAGATGGACTTTAGGCTCCCGCCAGCACCCGCCTACTCATGCAAAGAGTCTTTATTGTCACTTGCCTCCACAGAGATTCTTACAGCCTGATCTGTCGGCCTTCATCTTAAGCTCCACCACCCAAAATACATATTTTTAATTAGAGGAATGTGAACGGGCACATCACTTGAGATACTACAGAAGACACAGAAATTATATGAGGATTTTATGAAGAACTTTACACTAATAAACTTGCCAATTTGGATAAACTAGAAAACTTTCTCTGAAAATAAATTTATCAAACTTGACAGAAAATGAAAGTATAAATCTAAGTCATTTATTATGTTTGAAAAAAAATGTATCTATTAGTTAAAACTTTATTCATAGGAAATTCTTTCAGAAATATAAAAAATAAAGAAATGTAGAAACAAAAAATAATATGTGAATGTTGACTACTCCTCAAAAAGTTTTCAATCAAGATAGGTGTTTTTGTTTGACAAGTGACTGTGGACATAAACTATTGTGTTTTAGCTTGAATGGGAGAAGAAAGATCTTTCTGGGTAGAGGGAAAAAGTCCAGGTCTGTGCCATCAGGATAGGCTGGTGAATTTGAAAGTGTCTGTTGGGAAGGATGGTACCTGAAGAAAGGACAATCATGCTAGTGTTAATGTGCATTAATTGCCAGAAGTGGATTTTGTTGACCAGGCAAATTCGGTGAAAGGCTACACATGCTGGGTTCAGCCACCTCTGGCCAGTTCAGGCTAAATTTACAGAACCCCACTGGACTGGTGTGATAATGCCCTGAATTTAAAAACACCTTGGTTCCAGATTCTGAGGACTAACTCACACATAGATGAAGCACAGAAAAATGGTGTGGGGTTTGAAATACTCGAGGAAACCCCAGAGTAAAAGGCCAGTTAAAAAACGAAGTCAAGCCGGGCTCAGTGGCTCAGCCTGTAATCCCGCACCTTTGGGAGGCTGAGGTGAGTGGATTACCTGAGCCCGCGGGTTTGAGAACTGCCTGGGCAGCGAGACCTCATCTCTACAATAAATCAAAAAATCAGCCAGGCATGGTAGTACATGCTTGTAATTCCGGCTACTTGGAAGGCTGAGGTGGAAGGATCACCGGAGCCCAGCAGGTCGAGGCTGCGGTGGCCGGGAGTGGTCACAGCACTCCAGTCTGGACGACAGAGTGAGACTCCAACTCAAAAAAAAAAAAAAAAAAAACCAAGTCAGAGACCATTTCCTCTCCATGCCTTGCCAGCACAGGTGGAGGCAATAAGCCTGTTACCTCAGTGAGGTTAAGGACTCAACTAGTATTTGTCAAGTCACATACCATTGCCCAAGCTTCTTGTGCATGTGAAAAAGTTCTCATTACTGGGCATTAAAGTGTTTTAAATTCAGAGTTTCTTCATATAAACCCAATGAGGTTCTGTAAATCCAACTGAAACCTGCCAGAGCTGGCTGACACCAGTATGCAAGCCTCCCACACAAAGGGCAATTTGCTTGTCCAAAGAAAGCAATTTGTGGCATACAATGCACAAGTGATGGTACCATCTTCCCCAGAAGACACTTCCAATTCCCCCAGACTGTCCTGATGACACAGACATGAGCTTTCTCCCTTTACCCAGAAAGACTTCTTGTCTCACCCAAGTTGAAACACAATAGTCTATTTCCATATCATGTGGCTTTTTTTAAGTATCTATTTTGATTGTAAACCTTTTGAGAAGCAGTCAACATTTTCACATGTGGATGATGGCACTTGGGCAGAGGCTAGTTAAATCTGTGATCTGGTGATGACCACAAGGCAAATGATCCCATGGGACTGGCAATGAAAAACTCTTATGACCTGTCTGAATTCTTCACTCATAGAAATTAGCAGCAAGTACCAATGGTTTTAAGTATAAATTAAATGCATATTCATGTATAATAGAATGTGACTCCATCTATGTTCTTTTAAATGTTGTTTATACCTCAGGTAGACATTTATATGTACATATGGCTTTTCTATATTAAGTATATAATCCTGGATTTGGGAAGATGGCAGCTGAGCTAGTCAGACTATGCAAATCCTGGTGTGAGTAACTTAGTGTATGGAAAAGTTTGTGTACATGTTGGTGAGTGAGTGGTCGTGTGAGTGGCAAACTGAGTGAGGACCCAGGAGCAAGCAACCAGGGCTCTCCTGGTGCAGTGGCTGGTGCTACAGTTGCTTAGCTTGGACTCCAGTGATTCCTGGGATACAGAAGCCAAGAACCATTTTTTTAACTGACAAAAGTTTTCCTGCAAAGAAGTGGAGGGGAGATACTACTGGCTCCTTGCTGCCCTCACCACTAGAGTGGGAGATAGTGCCAGCTCCAGGTTTTGCCTCACCTCTTCAGCTCCTGGCCAGACACTGGCAGCAAGGACTGTGGAGGGGCCGCAGAGGCAGAGTCCCACCAGAGAAGATGAAAGAGGCACCCCACCACCATCTTGAAAAGTGGAGGGAAAGTGCTTTGACTTGCTCACCACAGAGCAGCAGATCTGATCTCTGTGATCAGTGGATCAACTACTCAGGGGTTGATCATGACCTAGAGAGTATATCCTGAAAGTACAAACTTCAGAGGGACAGGACAAGTGCTGAATCTTAGGTTCCCTGGCTCCTACTCCAATTCTGACATGTGACAAAGGGTGTGGCCAGAAAATGAGGAGGAAGACCTCCAAAGAAATCAGTGGTGAGTCAGGCTGACCCAACACCCTCCTTTCCAGCAAATCTGAACATCAGACACACACAGCTGAGACATGACTGAGAGGGATCCAGGTGGAGCCTGGAGGTCAGTCACAATAGGGGAACTCCATTCCAGGATAGGTCTGGGAGGGCCACCTCCCTGCAAGTACATACCTGGGGAGGAGATAATCTCACATCTCCCCAATGGAAGGGATCCCTCTTACTATGAGAGTGGGAGGGGAGGACTGCAGCCCCACACACTCCCACTGCCTTTCTCCTTACCTGGTCCAGACACTGGGGAAAGAGTGAAAGAAGTGGAAGCTCTGCAGATAAGCAAATGGGAGGAACAATTACAGAACCTGCCATAAGAGGGAAGGGTTTTCTTCTCTTTTTTAATTTTTAAAATTTTTTGTCTTTTTGTTAGTTTTTCTATTTTTAAGCTATCTTTCCTTTGTGCGTGGATGTGTAAGTGAGGGTTTGATCTGCATCCCCCTGTTTTTTGTTTTTCTTCCTTTACTTTCTTCTTTTGTTTTTTGTTTCCTGTTTCTGTGTATGTGAATGATTGACTGTTCATCTTTCAGTTTATTTTGTTTTCTGTCTTTTTTGTTGGCTTGTTTTTGCTCTTTTATTCTTCTCTTTTTTATAGTTCAAGGTGGGTGTGAATATACGTGTGAGGGTTCAATCTGAATGCCTATTTTTTTTCTTTTTTTCTTATTGATTTTTCTCTTTTTCTTCTTCAATCATTTTGTGCTTGGCATGTGTGTGTGTGTTTAGTTTTCCTGGTTTTTTGTTATTGTTTGTCTTGTTTCACCTTGTTAATATTCCAGTTTGTTTTGAGGTGTGTGTGTGTGTGTATGTGTTCAATTGTTTTTTTACTTTGGTTTCTGCTTTCATTGTTCTGTGCTTTAATTTTTCATGTTTTTTTAATATTTGTCCATCTTACTTCATCCTGTTTTTCTCTGTTCCCTCATTTCTGCTACTGTATCTTGGGTGCAGGGTGTGCGTATATGTACCCATTGCATCATCACATAGAATGGTGGTGGGGAGTGGGTCTCAGGGAACACATACCACAATCAGTAAGCATTGTGATTTGCAAGTAGTTTCTGAATCCTAACTCGTCATACTATAATTATTCGACTTTTAAAACTACAAGAGAGAGCATAGAATCCCACCCCCAGTCTTGTTTCAAAACAAAACAAATCCAGAGTCTGGATCAGGAAATAGAGGACTGGGCAAACATCAGAAGTGAAAGACTCTCCCATGCCAATGAACAATGGAACTAAAGTGAAAGGCAAGCGATATGACACAAATGAGGAAAAGTTAGAGAAAGACCAAAGATAATTTCAAGTGTAACAAAGAGGAAATGCCTGAAAAATCAGATGTCAGTGGCCAAATGATAAAAGTCACCAATGACTGGTCCCAGAATATGACAGGGATTAAGGAATGGATGGAAATAGTGAATAAGACAAAAGAAAGACAAGATGCAATACTAAAATAACTGGGAACATAAATTTTGGCCATAAAAAATTTCATGCAGGAAATAAATAACAAGACGACAAGCATGGAAAGCAGAAATAATCTAGCAGAAGTAAGAATCTCAAAAATTGAAGACGAGAGCATGAAATTAACCAGATCTGTAAAAAACGTAGAAAGAGAACTCAGAAAGAAAGAACAAAGCCTATAAGAGATATGCGATTGTATCAGGAGGTTGAATCTATAGCTGATTGGTATACCAGAAGAAGAAAGGAAATGGAGAACACCTTGGAACAAGTGTTCCAGGAGGTTATCCAAGAAAACTTTCCTATCTTACCAGAGATGTCACCAGTCAAACACAAGAGATACAGAGAACCCCCACAAGACTTCAAATGAGAATACCAACCACTAGACATATAGTAATTCACCTACAAAAAGTAGGCACAAAAGAAAAAATCCTAAAGGCAGTAAGAGAGAAAGGTCAGGCTACCTACTGGGGAAAACCAATCAGATTAGCAGCAGACCTATCAGCAGAAACACTACAAGCAAGAAGGGAGTGGAGTTCAATACTCAAAGTCCTTAAAGAAAAATAATTTCAACTAAGAATTTCCTACCCAGTCAAGCTCAGCTTCATCAGTGATGGGGAATTAAAATCCTTCCCAGACATCCAATTATTAAGATCGTATGCAGCTTCAAGGCCAGTTCTACAGGAGACAATTACAAAGGCATGAAGCACAGAAGACAAAAAAAGAATGACCACACACTTTCCAAGAGAACAGCAGAGCACAGAATCAATAGAGAATACATCGCAACCAAAAACCTGGAAACACACACATACATCAACCCCAAAGCTGAAAGAAAACAAACAATGAAAAAAACTTTAAAAGAACCTCATAACAAGGATAAGCAATCACGTCTCAATAATCAGCCTGAATATGAATGGACTAAATGCACCACTGAGAAGACAAGGAATGGCAAACTGGATAAGAAGCCATGACCCAATTATTTGCTGCAGCCAGCAGACTCATCTCACTTGCAAGGGATGCACACAGACTCAAAGTTAAAGGATGGAAAATGAATTACCAGGAAAATGAATCAAAAAGAGGCAAGTGTAATGATCTTAATATCACAAAAAACAGCATTTAAGCTATCAAAAATTTAAAATAGACTTGGAGAGACAATACATAATGATAAAAGGTATAATCCATCAACAAGATATATCCATTCTAAACACATATGCACCCAAAACAGGAGCACCAGCATTTATAAACAAACTACTAAGCAAACTAAAAAATGACATTGACTCTAACACTATTATAGCAGGGAACTTGAATACCCCACTAACAGCCCTAGATAGATCATTGAGGCAAAAAGTCAACAAGTAGATCTGTATCCTAAACTTGACACTTGACCAAATGAACTTAATAGATACCTACAGAATATTCCACCCAACAACCACAGAATATACATTCTTCTCATCACCACATGGAACATACTGCAAGATTGATCACATCCTCGGACATAAATCAAGCATAAACAAATTACATAAAGTTGAAATATTGCCAGTCACCTTCTCAGACCACAGTGGAATAAAAATAAATATCAACAACAACAAAATTTCCCCAAAGCCCACAAAGAAATGGACACTAAACAGTGTGATGCTGAAAAACTACTGAGTCAACACTGAAATTAAATCAGAAATTGAAAGATTCCTGGAAACATAAGAAAATGAAGAAACATCTTACCAAAACCTCTGGGATGCCATGATAACAGTTCTAAGAGGGGGATTTATATCTCTACGAACACCCATCAAAAAAATGGAAAGATCACAAGTCAACAGCCTAACAAATCACCAAAGGGAGCTGGAAAGAGATGACCACCAGAACTCTAACTTTAGCAGAAGAATCCAGATCACCAAATAAGAGCCCAAATATGGTACTAGAAGACAAAAATACCATAGAAAACATCAACACAACAAAAAGCTGGTTCTTTGAAAGGATTAACAAGATTGATGGGCCCCTAGCCAGAAGGACCAAGAGAAAGAGAATAAAAGCCCAAATAAACACAATCATAAATACAAAAGATCAAATCACAAGCAACCCCAAAGAAACACAAATGATTATCATTGATTGGTATACACACCTGTATGGAAACAAACTTGATAATCTAAATGAAACAGAGGACTTTCTGACATCACACAACCTCCCCAGATTGAAACAAGAAGACATTGAGACACTAAGTAGACCAACAATAGCTAAGGAAATTGACTATCATAAGAAAACTACCTCCATAAAAAGCTCTCAACCAGATGGTTTTCCATCAGAATTCTACAAAACTTACAAGGAGGAGCTAATACCAATCCTATTGAAAATATTCCAGGCAATTAAGAAAGATAGAATTCTCCCTGAATCATTTTATGAAGCTAACATCACACTGGTACCCAAACCAGGTAAAGATTGAACAAAAAGAACTACAGGTCAATATCCTTTAAGAACATAGATTCAAAAATCTTCAACAAGATTCTAGCAAATCAGATCCAAAAACTCTTCTTAAAAATCATCCTCTATGACCAAGTATGCTTCATCTCCTAAATGCAGGGCTGGTTCAACATCTACAAGACCATAAATGTAATTAAACACATCAACAGATGTAAAAACAAGAACCACATGATTATATTATTAGATGCAGGAAAATATTTTCATAAAATCCAACATCCCTTCTTGACAAAGACCCTCAAACACTTAGGTATATAAGGAACATACCCAAAATAGTAAGTATCATTTACAGTAACTACAGCTAGCATATTGCTAAATGGACAGAAACTAAAAACATTTCTCTGAAAACCAAAACAAGACAAGGTGCCCACTCTCACTCCTCTTGTTCAACATAGTGTTGGAAGTCCTATCTAGAGCAAATGGACAAAAAAAGGAGATACAGGGTATCCAAATAGGAAAAGACGAAGTCAGATTATCTCTCTCTGCTGATGATATGATACTATACTTGAAAATGCAAGAGAATCTGTCAAAAACCTGCTTGCACTGATAAAGGCCTTTGGCAAAACGTAGGGGTAGAAAATAACTGTGTAAAAGGCAGTTGCATTCTTATATACCAACAACAAGCAGGCAGAGAACCAAATAAAAACACAGTCCCATTCACAATAGCCATGCACACAAAAAAGAAATACCTTGGCATCTTCTTAACCAGAGAAGTGAAAGCACGTTTCATTGAGAACTACAATACACTGCTCAAAGAAATCCAGGAAGACACAAAAAAAGGAAAAATATTCCCCTTTCATAAATAGGAAGAATCAACATTGTTAAAATGTACATCCTACCAAAGGCAATCTACAGATTCAATGGAAAATCCATTAAATTACCAACATCATTCTCATACCTGGAAAAGAAAATACATAAATTCATATAGAAACATAAACAACCATGAATACCCAAAACAATCCTTAGCAAACAAAATAATGTAGGAGGTATCAAACTTCCAGTCTTCAAACTTTACTGTAAGCCTACAATGATGAAACCATCCTGGTATTGGTATAAGAACAGGCATACAGACCAATGGAACAGGATAGAGATTCCAGAAGCAATGCCTCAATTTCTCAACCAACTAATCTTTGACAAAGGCTCCAACAAAAACCCCTGGGGAGAGGAGAATCTATTCAGTAAATGGTGCTGGAACAACTGGCTCATCTTAAGCAGAAGATTGAAATGGGACTCCAACCTATCACCACACACAAAAATTAACTCTAAATGGATCAAAGGCCTAAATGTAAAATCTCAAACTATATGAATCTTAGAAAATACAGGATACACCCTTATGGAAATTGGAATTGGCAACTAATTCCTGATCAAAAGCCCATGCACTCACACCATAAGAGATAAGATATACAAATGGGACCTCATAAAACTGACAATCTTCTGAAAAGCAAAAGAAACCATCAAGAGAGTGGGGAGACAGCTCATAGAATGGGAAAAAATGTTTGCCAACTGTACATCTGACATAGGCCTAACATCTAGGATCTACAAGGAACTGAAATGCGCTGAAAGGAAAAAAACAAACAGCCCCATTAAAAAGGGGGCAAAAGACATGAATAGGCACTTCTCAAAAGAAGATATGTGGGCAGCCAACACACATGAAAAAGTTCTCAGTCTCACTAATTAACAGAAATGCAAACCAAAACCAATTGAGATACCACTTAACCCCAGTAAGAATGGCCATCATTTATAAAGCAAACAACAACAGATACTGGTGAGGGTGTGCAGAAAAAGGAATGCTTATACACTGTTAGCGGGAATGTAATCTAGTGTAGCCTCTTTGGAAGACAGTGTGGTGATTATTGAAAGAACTAGAAACTGACCTACCATATGACCCAGCAACTCCCCTATTGGGAATATACTCAGAGGAACTCAAGTCATTCTACCAAAAAAATACTGCACACACATGTTTGTTGCAGCTCTATTCACAAGAGCAAAAACGTGGAACCAACGATGCTGCCCATCAAAGCTGGACTAGATTTAAAAATGTGGTACATATACAAAATGGAATAATATGCAGCCATAAAGAAGGATAAACCTATGGACTTCGCAGCAACTTGGATGGATTTAGAGTCTATCATACTCAGTGATCTATCACAGAAACAAAGAACAGAGTACCATATGTTGTCACTCGTAAGTGGACCTTGAACAATAATCATAACACTATAAGGAAGAGAAACTCCCAGGAGAGGGTGGATGGGATTGGCAGTTCAGGGAAATTGCCAAGGGAAGGTGGGGCACACCTCATCACCAAGGGTATCTGCATAATGAACAAATTTGTATACCTAACCCTAAATTAAACCACACATCTTTAAAATAAAGAAAAAAGGTATATATATCTAGAAATAAATTTACATCATATAATTTCTAATTTACATGAATGTATAAATATACATGTTTGTATGCATATGTAAAGATTAATGTATAGGTTTATATGTTTGCTTCCCTTCTATATGGCAAAATACCATTGCAAAGTTGCACACAGCCTTAAACTGTTACAGGTACAAACATTTATAATTTTGATTAATATTTATATTGATGCCTCTATTTATGTTAAATATTCATTCATTTTTCTCAAAATATTCATGTTTATGTGTGTATGTATTTGTTTCTCATTGGGTCTTTTCATAAGTGCCATGCCTGAGATTCACTCCAAACAATGGCCTGCGCCATATTGTTTCTTGAGAGAAGAGAGGTTTGTTTGCTGTTGCTTTTAAAAATTTTATTTTATTTTAAAGATGTGGGCTACAATTCAGGATTAGGTATAAAAGGGTGTTGGGAGCCAACATCTATGGCCACATACATTATAGGCCTATGGAGACCTACTGGAGAACTGTCTCTGGTATAAGGAGAGCACTACAACTATTATATTGGCGTATGAATAAAAGACCAATGCATACACATAATAATAAAGTTTACACAGCGATATATAAAATTCTATTAGGACTAAAAGAAATTCACAGCAGAAATCATTTTCCATTTCTCCCTCTTTTCTTAAACTGTTTCTTTCTTCTCAAAGGTATTTTTTAGCTGTTATTTCCTGGTAAACTGGTTAGTCAGCCTTTGTTCTTGCTAGAAAGTTTTCCTTTAGGTTAAAGTTAAACATTATAATTGTGATAATAGTTTTGTTATGTTGCCTTAGGTCAAGCAGAACGTTCTTGGTTTCTGTACGTGCTGAAACTCTCAGCCCCCCGGCTACTGTCATGGCAACGGTGCAGCTCATTGTCCCAAAGTAGTGTGACAGGTTTCTAGACGCAGGTAGTTTTCACATAATGAGAAATAAGATTTAGATTTTTAAGTAGAATTACAGATTTATTAAGCTTATAGTTTGGATATTAATTTAGGCTAATGATAAGGTTTATAAGAGTTTATAATAAGATAGTGGATCAATTAAGACAATAGTGTTAAGAATTAAGTTAATAAGGATATAAGGAAGTAAAGTTTAGACATGAAAAATTCTTAGAAATAATGTTAAAATTTTAGTTTAAGGATAAGTTTTTAGATGATTCGTATAGGATTTTAGGACATTGCATATTACTAATCAGTAGGTTATAAGTATAATAAAAATAAGTTCATAGATATGGTGTAAGGTTAAGTAATACTTAATGTGGTGTTTGATTATAACTTAGAAAGTTACAATAATAAGAATATAGGCATAAGTTAATAGGATAAATATAAATTGAGTAAGGATAGAAGATTAGTATAAAGTTAAGGTAATAATAAGTTGATAGTTTTAATTGTTAAGAATCATTAGAAGTTATTAATTTTGGATTTAATGTTAATCAGAGTTTAGCTCATTGGATTGATTAGAATTTAGAATTAATTAAGAAGTTTAGAACATAAAGCATAACATGAATGAGTTATGGGAAACATCTTGTGAAACTATTGATTAATTTGTGTACCGTTACATTGTGGGCAGCACGTCATGCATCATGGAATTGTAATTGTGTGCATGAAATTTGAAAGTCTTGTGACAATCTTGTGAGGAGGTGTATGCCCCCAGCAAGTGATTGTTACACTGCTAGAGGGTATGAAAAATGGTATATAAGTTGGAAAGAGTTTGAATAAAGTTGGCTTCAGTCCTGATCAGACTGTTCCCAGAAGAAATCGCCTCTGAGTGGTCTCTTCTTACGACATCTGGAACATCCGTTGCGGTCCTAATCCTTCCCTCCGTCGGGGCTGGTCCCCGACACAAGGGGTCATTGTACAGGTAAAGTTTGGGTCTCCCTTTGGTCCCCACTTTGCCTGGTTTGAGATAGGTTACCCTTACTGATGTGTGTTCCTCCTCCCCTGGCAGTTTCCCACTGGTGCCAATCCTTTTTTATAGTATTATATTAAATGGAGAGAAGAGGTTTTAAACATGAGGCTCTAAGCATTTTTCCTTTGTCTAGTAAGAGGATCCAATTGTACAGTGGACCTGCAGTTGAGAAGAGTTTTTTGTTGTTGTTGTTTTGCATTTCAGGTATCTTCCACTCGTCCCTTAGCAGGGAGCACAGAGAATTCCTTGGGTGTTAATGGATTAATGGGGTTCCCAAAAGCTCATGAAAGCAAGTAAGATCACATGGTCCTCCATTCAATTCTTATACACTTTATACCTTCCTGAGTTTCTAGGAATAACAAACACACATCTTTCTATGACCATACACTTCTCAGATTTGCCTGAAGATGAAAATGCTGGACAGTAAGCTAGCATGCTGTGAATATAAGGCCATACATCCAGCTTAGCACCTCAGAGCTCTGTTTTCCTTCCAAATTATAGCATTCATGTTTAACAGAAAGGCAGAAAAAGCAAGGATTTGCAGCCAGCAAAGCTAGGTTCAAATACCAGGTCCCATGTTCACAGGGTGGTTGCCATGTTCTAAGCATTAAGCCTCTCCTGAGCTCTCCATTTAAAACAAAACAAAAACCCCCATACCTGCACTGCCCTTGTTTAGGGTGCTCCAAGGTAGTGGACATAAGAGTGTTTTAGAAACATGAAATTAATAGACAAGTGTTGACAGTTAATATTACAGCGCAACCTTTTAAAATGACACATTTTTCAGACAGATTCATTATGCATTATAATTATTTTGGTCTTTGTTTTTTTCCAATTCCTTTGGACTATTTCCCAGCACCAGCTCAAATTTTCTGAAGAATAGATCTGCATTTGTTTCATGTTTCACACAGTTATTTAAGCAGTATTCCAATCCAAAAAGATAGTCTAAGATAGCTTAAGTGATGGAAAGAAGGAGAGAAACACTTTGTTCAGTATTTATTTTTTGTTTCTCTCATCTAGTAGTTAATTTTACATTTTGATTTAGAGGAGAAAAAACAGAAAAGAGAAGGTGAGAATTAAAAAGAAAAATGCCATCTCACACATTTAAGAATGATTTAAAAAGATTACATTTGTAAAATTAATTGATAGGTAGAAGGTGTGAATTTGCAGCATGAAAAGATAAAATTCTCAAAACAATGTCCCAAATACATGCATACATTAGCAAAGCAAAGGTTAATTTACTTATTACAATTCAAATAATAATTCTAGTACATTCTCATCTTCATATTTTCTTTTTCCAGGGGGAGTGAGATTATTTTTAATTGTAAAGATATGGGATACAAATCAGGACTAGGTACATAAATTGTTTGTGTGCAAGTGAAGCTTGGGTTCCAAACTAGTCCTCACTTCCCCTGGTTTAAGGTCAGTTACCCTTAGTGATATTACATGCCCCTCCCCCTTCCCCTGACAGTGTCCCACTACTGCCAGTCCCTCGTGATAAATGTTGAGGACACACATGTATTCATGTGGTGTTCACTTCTTTGTTTCTGTGATAGACCACTGAGTATAATAGACTCTGAATCCATTCAAGTAGCTGCAAAGTCCATAATTCTGTCCTTTATGGCTGTACAGTACTCCATTGTGTATATGTGTCACATTTTCTTTATCCAGTCTACTTTCGATGGGCAGCAGGGTTGGTTCCATGTTTTTTATTGTAAATAGTGCTGCAATAAACATATGTGTACAAGAATCTTTTTTGTAGAATAATTTGAGTTTCTCCAGGTATATTGCCAGAAGGGGGATTGCCGGGTCATGTGGAAGGTCAATTTCTAGTTCTTTTAAAAATTTCGACACTGTTTTCCATAGAAGTTGAGTTAGTTTGCACCCCACCAACAGTGTAGAAGCATCCTAATTAGCATCTGTCACTTTTTGTTTTATTAATGATGGCCATTTATACTGGAGTTAGGTGGTATCTCAATGTGTTTATGATTTGCATTTCACTGATGATTAGTGAGGCTGAGCATTTTTTCGTGTGTTTGTTGACTGTATGTCTTCTTTTGAGAAGTGTCTATTCTTGTTTTTGCCCACTTTTTATTGTGGCTGCTAGCAGCCATCTTGAAGATAGACTCCATTTAGGATTAAAGACATAGCAAAGAAAGCAGAGCAGAGAAGAAATAAATGGAGAATTATGTGCAATATTGTCCAGCTATCAAGTTCAGCCTCAAAGGAGCCTACTTTTGAATTTTTCAATTACATGAGCCTAGGAATATATACTAGGAATATATGCAAAACTACCTTAAAAGTCCTAAGAAGCTGGTAGGCCAAAGAAAGAGGTGACATACCCAGTTTCTCAGAAAGAACAACTTAATAGGGAATAATGAGCAGAAGCTATAATCAACAGAAGCCATACCTGTGTCTTGGGCAGCAGCAAGACTAGATAGTAGATCCCTGAGTCATTATCCCCCAGACTTATTTACCATATTTCGCTATGGCTTATATGTCATAGGGAAAGGATGATTTCATAGAGATGTATATGACAATTGAAGTACAATAACATCAAGGTTTAATTTCTTAAGCTAAGGCCAAGATTCACGGTTTGTACCTGCTTTTACACACGGAACTGTAGATAAATGGGAAATCTTAGAGACCTTCTGGGAACTGGGGTTAATCATGTGGATTAGCATGCAAGGTGAAGTTGCTTTGGGTTCCTCACCGAGTAACTGCCATGAGTTCAGACATGTTTTTATATACATCAACCTCCTAAAAGTTGTTACTATCACCATTTTAAAGGTAAGAAAATGAAGACTCGGAAAGGTTAAATAACATGTTGAAGGCCACATTATTAACAATTAGAAGAACTGGAACTTAAACTCAAAATTTCTGGCTCCCATGCTTTTATTCACCATACTATAACACCTATACTTTAAAGGGTGCTGGATAAAGTGAGGAATCATAAAAAATATACGTACTTTAAATATTTTGTTTTAACTTAAAACATAGTAAGTGAACATTCATTTGCCATTTTGGAAGAAGTGTATGTAGAAACTGTCTTATTATTACTACTTGTTTCTGGGCAAATAATGAAACCACATTTTTCCAGCTTGACTTTCAATAAATTTTAACCATGTGCCTGAGTTATAGCCCATGAAATGTAAACCCAAGTGATGTGATCACTTCCTAGACCTTGCACACCCACAAGAATCTCTACATGGGATCCTCCATGTTCTCTTACCTTCTATGGATTGGTGCATTAAAGCACAGCCACCTTGGAAGCCATATGTTGAAAATATCAGAGTCAAAGATGGAAGTAACCAGGTGCTCATCAATTGGTAATACCCATTTTAGACTTGACATAACTGAGAAAAATGCATGTTGTATTAAGTCATTGAGATTTGGGGATTTGTCTAGTAGAGCAGCTAGTGTTGTCTTCACTAGTTAGTGATTGTGGAAATTAATTAATACTGTTTCTTTAAGTATGTTTTTAAATGAGTACCACCTTTTTTACTTAAATCAAATCTCTAATATGTTGGTGTTTCCTATGTAGTTTCTTTAAAGAGGACAATTTTAATTGCTCATGAAACAACATGAGTGTAAAATTCTTCTAAAGTATTGTGAGTTTTACCCAAATTTTACAGTTGTCTCATTTTCTTTTTTTTTTTTTTTTTTTTGAGTTGGAGTCTCACTCTTTCGCCTAGACTGGAGTGCAGTAGCCGTTCCCGGCCACTGCAGCCTTGACCTGCTGGGCTCCAGCGATCCTTCCGCCTCAGCCTTCCAAGTAGCCGGAATTACAGGCGTGTGTTACCATGCCCGGCTGATTTTTTGATTTATTGTAGAGATGAGGTCTCGCTGCCCAGGTGGGTCTCGAACCACGGGCTCAGGCAATCCACTCACCTCAGCCTCCCAAAGGCACAGGATTACAGGTTGAGCCACCGAGCCCGGCTGTCTCATTTTAATTTAATTCAATTTATAGTGACTCATTTGCCTTGATTTTATCCAGTACATTCAATTTAGCTTTCCTAGGAGAAATTCTTTTTCCATACTCATATGTCTTATGTTTATATAATATTTAGTTAGATTTCATAAATACATTAAGCACTATTGACATAAACTGGGTTTGGAAACCTATTATAGGTACAGAAATGCCAGGGGACTCTAGAGAAAATCAGCAATGAGCATTCATCTTTCTGTGGACATCAGTCAATAATAAAGGTGGAATGATAAAGTGTTCTTACTCTGATGAATTCATTTATGGAGACTGATCAACTGAATAAAATTCAGTTCAATTTGCTTATTTTTTAACTTAGAAATTTTTAATATATATTTGCATGTAAAACTTTTCTATAGTTTTTAAAAATATTTTTGTTGTTTATACATCCAGGTCCTAATGATGAGTTTCTGCTCATTTTATAGAATGAAATTGATAGTATCATTTATTCCTGTATAATTTACACAGCATAAGACTGATGTGCTTCTTGAAGAAACTCACAAAAAAAAAAATCAGATCTTGGGATCTCTTTTGAAGGCAATTCTTTTACAGTAGGATTGTTGTTCTATTCAGATTGTCCACTCATTGAGTCAGTTTTAGAAAAGAGTCTTCTCAGACTACAACTACTTACTTCATCTGAGAGGTTTCCAAATATATTAGCAAACAATCAAGCATACATTCTCTTCCAGGTTTTTTAACTTTTGATTATGAAATTTGTCACTGGGCTCAGTGGCTCAGCCTGTAATCCTGTACTTTGGGAGTCCAAGGTGAGGGAATTGCCTGAGCCCGCGGGTTCGAGACCCACCTGGGTAACTTTGCAAGACCTCATCTCTACAATAAATAAAAAAAATTAGCCAGACATGGTAGCACTCACCTGTAGTTCCAGTTACTTGGAAGGCTGAGGTGGAAGGATCGCCAAAGCCCAGCAGGTCAAGGCTGCAGTGGCCAGGAGTGGCCACTGCACTCCAGTCTGGGTGACAGAGTAAGACTCCAACTCAAAAAAAAGAAAGAAAATTGTCTTAGTCTGTTTTGTGTTGCTATAACAGAATGCCTAACACTGGTTAACTTATAAAAAAAAGAAGTTTACTTAACTCAAGGTCTTGCAAGCTGAAAAGTTCAAGGGGATGAACTAGCTTCTGGCAAGACTTTTGCACTACATCATAACACGACAGAGGAGGTCAAAGGGGAAGCAAATGCACATAAAGTGGTAACACCTGAAGGATGCCCTAGATCTCTCTCTCTCTCTCTCTCTCTCTCTCTCTCTCTCTCTCTCTCTCTCTCTCTCTCTCAGGGATGACTATGTTCCTATAGGAACCAACCCAGTCTCATCAGAGTGAGAACTCACTCACTATCTTGAGAATGGTACCAAGTCACTCATGAGGGCTCCACCTCCATGATTCAAACAATTCCTAATAGGTTATGTCTCCCAAGACTTTCACCCAAAGGACCAAATCTCAAAATAAATTTTGATAAGGACAAACTATACCCAAACATTATCAGAAATGTTTAAGCATACATAAAGTAAAGTAGTATAATGAACTCCTGAGTACCCATTACCCAGTTTCAACAGTGATCAACATTTTTGTCAATATTTCTTCACCTATTCCCCTATTACTTGTTTAAAGTGGAGCACTGTATTTTAAAACAAATCTCAGATTTCATATTATCCTACTCACTTTAGTAATTCTTCTTACATAATAGCATTGTTTTATAGTATAAAAGTTTAACCTGGCCAGGTGTGGTGGTAGTCTTAGCTACATGGGAAGCTAAGTAAGAGTATCACTAGAGCTCAGGAGTTCAAGGCTGCAGTAAGCCATGATCAGGCACTGGACTCTGGCATAGGTGGCAAAGCAAGATTCTGTCTCAAAAGAAAAAGAATGGAAAAAAGTTTAACATGTTCTATGTCTACAAGTTTACTTCATTTTAAATTTTTTTCTGGTTTTTTTTCTTTCTATTTTCCCAAGGTTTTCTTGAACAAAGACACTGGTTTCTCAATAAGTCATCTCTTGACTTAATATATTATTTATAATTCTATAGTGTTTCAGTTTTCTAATTCAGAGATTTCTTTTAATAGTTTAATTCTTCATTCTTACTTAAAATAGTTCATCTTTCTTTTCTCAGATTGGATGCTTGCTTACTGAATAATGAATTGTTTTGAGGAGAACAATATGCTACTGAATGCATCTTTGTCCTCATTCCTTATGATGTTCTCATCTTCCATATTTATTTTCTTTGAGTTGGAAACTCACTCTGTCACCCAGATGGAGTGCAGTGGCATACTCATGGCCACCACAGCTTCGACCTGCTGGACTCAGGCAGTTCTTTTGCCTCAGTCTTTCAAGTAGCTGGAACTACAGGTGCACACTACCATGCCTGGTTAATTTTTTGATTTATTGTAGAGATGAGGTCTCACCAAGTTTCCCAGATTGGTCTCAAACACATGGGTTCAGGCAATCCTCTTACCTCAGACTTCCAAATGTTGGGATTATAGGCATGAACCACCACACCTGGCCTCCATATTTTAAAATAAGTTATAATTGTGGTTTTAGTTTCAACTTTAAGTCATTAATTATTTAATTTGTTGCTTTTTTCCTCATTACTAAATTCATACAAGTTTTTGTTTAAAAGTTTATTTTAATATTGCAAGCATTTATTTCCTTACCAACTTCTATGTTCTAGCATATATTTTTCTAATAATACTATATATTATTATCAGCAAATTATTTTTAAATTATGCATATGTATATATTTACTTTAAAGAATTGTTTTCAAGAATTATTCAGTTTTGCAACTCTGTTTACAATTAACTGGTTAGTTAGACATTATTTAATATGTTTCAGCACTATTCCACCAAGTCTTTAATAGTATCAATTTCCCAATCTTGAATTCTTCATTTTGCTATACGTCTTTGTCATCTGGTTCACAATTTTAAGAATATTCTTGTCAAAATGACATTATAAGTATATATTTTGAGGTTTTCTACTTTGCTCCTACATATAATAAATAAAATATAGAAGAAAAAAATTGAAAAGCAGGAAGATGGCAGTGGACCCAGTCAGACAATGTGAGTCCCAGTGTGTGAGAGTGAGTATATGAAAAATTGTGCATATGTGTTGGTGAGTAAGTGGGTGTGTGTGTGGCTGACTGAATGGGGACTTGGGAGCAGTGTTCAGGGCTCACTTGGTAAGCTCACTAATGCCACAGTTGCTCTGTTTGTTCCCTAGCACTTCCCAGGCTACAGAATTTGAACATCATTTTTGAAAAAAATCAACAAAGTCCTTCCCAGGAAGAAGTTGCTGGGAGAGACTGCTGGTTCCAGGTGCTACCTCACCACTGCAGTGCCTGACCAGACACTGACACCAAGGGCTGCAGAGGGAGCACAGTGAGGGAGACCAGAAGAAGTGCTCCACTGGAGAAGATAAAAGAGTCACCCTGCCACCATCTTGAAAATGGGGCAGGAAAGTGCTCTGGCTTGCTCACCATGGAGAAACAGACCAATTTCTGTGACCAGTGAATTAACTACTCAGGGTTGATTGTGACCCAGAGGGAATGTTCTGAAAGCTTGACTCTGGAGGGACAGGAGGAGGGTTGATTTTCAGGTGCCACAACCTCTACTCTGATTCAGCCACAGGGCAAAAGGTGTGGACAGAAAAGGACAAGGAAGAGCTCCAAAGGGATCAGTGGTGAATCCAGGGCTGACTAAACTCCCTCAATCCTCTGAACATCAGACCCACACGGCTACACAACTGAGAGAGATGAACCCAGGCAGAATCTGGACCTCATTCACAATTGGACGACTCTACTACAGGGTAAGACTGGCTGAGGATTCCCTCTACCCTTACCTGGAGAAAAGACAATCCAACACCTCCCCCTAGGAGGGAGTCACCATGACCACATGAAAGTAGGAAGGGAAGACTGAAGCCCCCACCCTGACCACCCCCTCCTCTTGCTTAGATGGGGCATTGGGAAGATTGTGAAATCTGCAGGAGAAAGCAGAGGGACTCGCTTGTGAGATGCTGGGAGAAAAAATTACAAAACCAACCACAAGAGGGCAGGGGTTTTTTTGCTTGCTTTTCTGCTTGTTTTTTAAATATTTTTTGGCATTTTTTCCTTCTGCGTGAATGCATACCTTCTTTCTCTTTTTCCTTCTTTCTTTTTTTTTTTCTATTTATGTGTGTACATGAATGACTGAGTGTTCATATTTCAGGGTTTTTTTTTTTTTTTACTTTTGCTTTTTTTGCCCTCTTTTTAAGTTTAATGTGCATGTGAATATATGTGTGAAGGTTCGATTTGAATTCCTTTTTTTCTCTTTTTCTTCTCCTTTCATTTTGTATGGGGCATGTTTGTGTGCTTGGTTTTCCTGGAATTTTATTTTTGTTGTTGTTTGCTTTTTGTTTTCTTTTGTTTTGTTGCTTTTCCAGTTTGTATTGGTGTGTGTGTGTGTGTGTGTGTGTGTGTGTGTGTGTGTGTGTGTGTTTGAGTATTTGTGTGTGTCTTTAATTTTCCCTTGCCTTGATTTCCACTTTTGTTGTTCTGTGTTTTTCTTTTTCAAATTTATGTCCATCTTATTTCATTCTACCTTCTCTGTTCTCCTCATTGCTCTTACTTTACGATTGACTCAGGGGATACACACATGTACCCACTGCATCATCATATAGAGTTGTGGTGGGGAGTGAGTCTCAGGGAAACCATACTACAATCAATGGACATTGTGATTTGCAAGTAGATTCTGAATCCTAGCTCACCAACCTATACCTTATTAGACTCTCAAAACTACAAGAGCCAGCAAAGCTTCCCCCACACAGCCTTGTTTCAAAATAGAACATTTTCAGAGTCTTGATCAAGAAAGAATAGAGGACTGAGCAAACATCAGAAGTGAAAGCCTCTCCCACTGCCACTGAATAACAAAACTAAAAAGAAAAGAACAAGATCTATCACAAATGAGAAAAAATCAATGGAAGAACACAGGTAATTCCCAATGTAAAAAAGAGAAAACACCTGGAAATTGGGCCTCAGAGCAAAACGATGGAAGTCATCAATTAATAGTCTCAGAATACAACAGGGAAGAAGAAATGGATGGAAAGAGTGAATAAGACTCAAGAAAGAGAAGACGCAAAACTGAAGGAACATGTAACAAAGATACTAGCCATAAAAACTTCATCCAGGAAATAAATAACAAGGTGACAAGCATGGAAAGCAGAATTAATTGAGCAGAAGAAAGAATTGCAGAACTTGAAGAAAAAAAGCACGGAATTAACCCAATCTTAAAAAAAAATAGAAAGACAACTCAGAAAGAAAGAACCAAGTATCCAAGAGATGTACAATTATATCAAGTGGCAGAACCTACACCTGATTGGTATCCCAGAAAAAGAAAGGGAATAGAGAACACCTTGGAGCAAGTATTCCAAGAGGTTATCCAAGAAAACTTTCCCTATCTCACCAGAGATATGACCATCCAAACACAAGAGATACAGAGAACCCTACAAGACATCAAATGAGATGACCAACTTGGAGACAAATAGTAATTCACCTACACAAAGTAGGTACAAAAGAAAAAATCCTAAAGGCAGCAAAAGAGAAAGGTCAGACTACCTACTGAGGAAAACCAATGAGAATAGAGGCAGACCTATTGGCAGAAATATGACAAGCTAGATGAGACTGGAGTCCAATATTCAAAGTTCTCAAAGATAAATGATTTAAACCAAGAATTTCCCAGCCAGCCAAGCTCAGACTCATTAGTGATGGAGAATTAAAATTCTTCCCAGACGTCCAATTCCTAAGAGACTATGCAGCTTCCAGACCAGCTCTACAGGAGATGCTTAAAAAGGTATTAAGCACAGAACAAAGAGGAGAAAAAAGAATGACCACACACTACCCAAGAGAACAGAACACAGAATCAACAGAGAATACATCACAACTACAAACTTGAAAACACACACACACACACACACACACACACACACACACACACACAGAAAGAGAGAGAGAGAGAGATCAGTGTGAAAGCTAAAAGAATACAAACATAAAAAAGAAAAAACTTTATAAGAACTTGATGAGGATAAACAATCACATTTTAATAGTCAACCTGAATGTGAGTGGATGAAGTGCATCACTGAAAAGACACAGAATGGTAAACTGAATAAAAACCTATTGCCCAATAATTTGCTGTATCCAGGAAACTCATCTCACAAGGGATACACACAGACTCAACGTTAGAGGATGGAAAATGAGTTTCCAGGTGAATGAATCACAAAGGAAGGCAGGAATCAGTCTTAATATCAAACAAAACAACATTTAGGTTCTCAAAAGTTAAAAAAAGATACAAAAAGACACTACATAATGACAAAAAGTTCAATCCATCAACAAGCAATAGCTATTCTAAACATATATGCACCCCACACAAGCACATCAGCATTTATAAAGTAATTACTAAGTAAAATAAAAAAGATATTGATATATTGACTCTAAAACTATCATAGCAGGGGACTCAAATATCTCACTAACAACCCTAAATTGATCCCTGAGGCAAAAAATCAACAAAGAGATCCAGAACCTCAACTTGACTCTTGACCAAATGGATTTAGTAGAGACCTTCAGAATACTTCACCCAACAAACAAAGAATATACATTCTAATCATCGCCACATGGAGTATACCACAAGATTGATCACATCCTCAGCCATAAACAAAGCATAAATAAATTTCATAAGATCAAAGTACTCCATGCACCTACTCAGACCACAGTTTAATAAACATAAATATCAACAACAACAAAATTCCCCCAACACCCACAAAGACATAGTTACTAAACAGCATGTTGCTGAACGACCACTGGACCAACACAAGAATCAAAACAATAATTAAAATATTCCTAGAAACAATTGAAAACAAAGAAGCATCTTATCAAAACCTCTGGGATGCCATGAGATCAGCTCTAGGAGAGGAATGTATATCTGTATGAACACATATCAAGAAAATGGAAATATCACAAATTAAATGCCTAACAAATCACCTCAGGGAGTTTGGAGGACAAGCCCACCTAACTTTAGCAGAAGAATCCAGATCACCAGAGTAAAGGCCCTAATACAGTACATAAAAGACAAAAATATCATAGGAAGAAATCAACAAAATAAAAAACTTGTTCTTTTTATTTTGTGAGCTGGGATCCCCGATTACCTCTCAGACTCCAGTTCTGGGACTCACTATTATTTAACCATCTCCAATATCCAGTCTGAGGATGAGGCTGATTATTACTCCCAGCCCTGGGGTAGTGACACTTCTCACAGTGAAACAGTCAGATGAGAAGTGAAACAGAAGCCTCAACTTGCTCAGGGGCTTGTTCTGTGACAATTTTCAGGCAATTCTGAAAAGATTGATGGATACCTTGTCAGAATGGCCGAGAAAAAGAGAAAAAGACCAAAAAACACAATCAGAAATATTTAAAAAATCTAATCACAACTAACCCCAAAGAAATACAAAAGGTTACTATGCACACAGTAAAAAAACTTGATAACATAAATGAAATGGAGGACTTTCTGACATCACACAATCTCCAATGGTTGAAACAAGAAGACATTGAGACACTAAATAGACCAATAGTAACCTGGGAAATTGACCCTGTCATTAGAAAACTACCTATTCTGTCATTAGAAAACTACCTGGACCAGAAAGTTTCCTGCAGAATTCTACAAAAGGTACACAGAGGAGATAACAACAATCCTACTGAATGTATTCCAGGCAATAGAGAAAGAAGAAATTCTCCCTAAATCATTTTATGAAGGTAACATCACATTGATACAGAAACTGGGTAAAGAGCCAACAAAAAAAAGGAGAAAACTACAGGTCAATATCACTAGTGAATATAGATGCAAAAATTTTCAACACGATTCTAGCAAATCATATCCAACAGTACATCTCAAAAATTATCCACTATGATCAAGTAGGCTTCATCCCCAGGATGCGGGGCTGGTTCAACAGCTGCAAGACCATAAATGTAATTAAATACATCAACAGATGTAAAAACAAAAGCTACATGATTATATCATTAGATGCAAAAAAAGTTTTTGATAAATTCAGCATCCTTCTTGATAAAAACCCCCAAACACCTAGGCATAGAAGAAATATGCCTGAACATATTAAGTGCCATCTATGATAAACCCACAGTCAGCATATTGCTAAATGGACAGAAACTGTAAACACTTTCCTAGAAAACCAGAAAAAAAGACAAAGTTGTTCACTCTCACCCCTCTTGTTCAACATTGTGTTGGAAGTCCTAGCTGGAGAAATTAGACAAGAGAAGGAAATCAAGGATATCCAGATAGGAAAAGAGGAGGTTAAGTTATCCGTCTTTGCTGACAATATGATACTATACCTCCAAACCCAAGAGAATCTGTTAAAATCTGCTTTCACTGATAAAGGACTTTTTTCCCTACTTCAGAAGAAGTAGGTCAGCTGCATTGGCCTTGGCTTTATCACATATGGGTAACCAGGGACTGTTTCAGTGTCACCATAATATTTGTCTTTAATTTTTTCAAAATTTTAGAAATATTGAAGGGAAAACTGAGAATAGAGGTATTTTATATAGAAGGTGATTCCAAGTAGAGGTTATGCATATGTAACATATTTTAAAATTTGAAAATTGTCAAAGAACAATCTCCTGAGCAGGCTGAGGCTTCTGTCTCACTTCTCATCTGCCTGTGTCACTGTGAGAAGTGCCACTGACCCACAGCTGGGAGTAATAATCAGTGTCGGAGTCCAGCTCCGACCTATGAGGGGGTTGGACCCGCACCAGAGAATCAGGAGGCGGCGAGAAGAAACCACTCAGAGGCAGTTCTTCTGGGATCAATCTGATCAGGACTGAGTCCAAATTTTATTCAAACTCCTTCCAACTTATATACCATTTTCTATAACCTCCAGCAGTGTGATAATTACTTGTTGGGGGCGTACAAGTTCCATAATGTGTAACGTGCTTTACAAACTATGCATCACAAGACCATCACAAGACTTGCAAGTTCCAAGCAAACAATTCGAATTCCATGATGCATGACGTGCTGACAGCAATGTAACAAATACACAATCCAATCAATAGTTTCACAAAGTGTTTCCCATAATGTTTAATAAACCATTCATGTTGTACTCTTTGTTCTAAACTCTGATTAATACAAAAATTTTCTAAGTTAAATCCAAGTTTAATGACTCCTAATATTTTTTAATGATTAATATTATCAACTTAACATTATACTATAATCTATGTTTACTTAAATGACTTAATTTTTATTTATTCTATTAACCTATTATGATTCAACATAGTGCCCTGTAATTCTATAACAATTAATTCAAAACTTATTCTTGAACTACAAAACCTTACCATGACTTATATGAGTTTCATATATCTAAACTTTAATTTTTATATAATCTAATGATTGAACTTTAATACTATGCTATATCTTATTAAGCTAATACCTTATCATTAATTCTTTCATAAATCTTATGGTAGTTGTCATACTCTTGAACAAGGAAATGTATGGTTGCCATGACGATGGCCACGGGCTGAAGCAAACAGAGTTTCGGCATGTAACGAAACTAGAAAACGTTCTTTCTGGTTAGAGGCAGGGCAATAAAACTATTATAGTAATTTAGTTTCTAATCTTAGCCCTAGGAGAAACTGCTTACGGGAATAAAAGCTGCATAACTAGTATACCAGGAAACAGAAGTTTAAAAATATCTTAAGAAGAAATACAGCTTAGAAAGACAGAGAAACACAAAATAATTCTGCTGTGCAACTTTCCATCAGGTGTATTGAAATCTGTTTAAGAGTTTTGCATCCTAATATTGTAAGTTTTGTTGCCATGTATGCACACTGGTCACTATTCATACGCCAATATTGTAGGTGTTAATGATATCCTAGTGTCAGAGGCAATCTTCTAGATGGGTCTTTATAGGCCTCAGCTATGTAGCTATAGATGTTGGCTCCCAACAAATCAACCTCATCCCCAGACTGGAGACTGGAAATGGCTAAATAGTAGTGAGTCCCGGAACTGGAGGATGAGAGGCAATTGGGGATCCCATCCCACTTACTGGCTTCCAGCACTGTTGACACACATCTGGTACAAAGGAATCTTTCCTGACAGCTGCTGCCACCATCAATGTCATAGTTGCTGTACTCACCACTCAGAGCACAGGTGAGCTTGGCCAAGAGGCAAGATGCAGAAAGCGTGTGAGTGCACAGGCTGGGAGAGGACCCTGGAAACACAGGTGCCAATTAAGTCCTATAGGAAGGAAAGATGGGAAAACAGTTCTGACATGGGTTTCAGAGATGTGATGTCAGAGAGCTGGGCATCAGGATGCTGAGGACCATTCTGACTTGTGCAATGAAACAGGAGGAAAAGGAGGAGGAGTGGGGATCAGGCCACGGTGCAGACATCCAAGTGCTCTGTGAAGCTTACATGCTCATGTCTCTCATCCTCTCAGTAGCCCCTAATGAGAAAGGGGCCCTTCATGTAAATGTGCTCCTCTTCCTCTTCCCAACTGAGCCCTCCCTGGGTCTGTGTGCAACCCCAATGATTGGGTGTTATTTTGGGGAGGGATAAACCTGAACTGGGCATGCCCTCTGGTTCTCAAGGGCACAGAGAAGACCCAGCAGCTGGGCCCAGTGAGTCTGAGTAAAGAACAGGCCCAGATGTCTTGTTTTTCAGCTGAGAACCCTGCAGATCCTTGATTTGCACTCTCCAATTGGCTCCCAAACAGGAGATAGTCACTAGGAGTCAAGTGCAGAGATTATAGGAGTTGAGGTTAGAAAGAGATGCTTAGTTAACTCAGGCAGAAATAGAGGCATTTTAAGTCACTGGCTGGAACAGGCGAACAACCAGCTCTAGGAGACTTGGCATGCCACTTTGCATAAGCGAAAGGAAAATTGTTGCTTATAGCATGCATCCACATGAGGGAGCCCACAGTGAATGGAACCCACAGAAGTGGGATCCCACAGAGAGATCAGACTACCCAGAAGAGGAGGAAATAGAGGTGACAGAGGAGGTGGAAGAGCTGTGGAGGCAAGGACTTTCCCAGTGAAGATTCAGAAAATAAAGACACAGTAGGAGCAGCAAGATGGCCACACCTCAAGGTGTCTTCCCCCACCCCACAGTATTTGCACATGAGCTTGCACCCCACATACTGAGAGCTGACAGCTGGCAGTAAAATTCAGGCAGAAGGGAAGGGATAGCCTAATCATCTACATTCTAAGGTTATGGGATATTGGAGCTGATAGCACAGTGCTATCAAGAAGCGAGTTGATAAAGATAGCTTTGGTTACCAACCACTCCTCCCTGAAACAGTTTATGTATGAAGTGGGCAGCAAGAGGAGAACATATCACTCCTAACACAGTTCTTCCTGGCAGATGTTGGGCTGCTGGGCCAAATGGGGGTTGTTCTATCCTCCCTCCTTGGTGGAACACCATGGAGGAGCTTCAGAATTACCACCAGGATTTGGGGCATCTATTATAGGACAGAATAGGATGGTTAAGAGCTGTGTATCTAGAGATCAGGGGCCATGCCCTACTATGCAGAGAGCACCTTAATGGCTCCACTAATGAAACTGCCCAGGAAGTATGCTGGACCCCTAAAGCCCTGTGCTCTAACCCCACTACCCTCACTGCCAATGAGCATTGGGGAAGACACGAGTCTAAAACAAGAGCAGGGATTTCCAGCAAGATGGCTATGGGACAGGTAGGACTGTGAGAGTCTCCTCAAAAGTGATTGTCCATAAAGACTCTCCGTGTGAGTGGATGTGTGACAGTGAGTGAGTAATAGTCCGTCTGAGGGAAGACTCAGGTTCATGCACCCAGGGTTCTCCTCCAGAGGTGACTGCAACACCCCAGTTCTCTGAGATTGGAGACCCAGGCACACAGGATCATCTGCCACTCTTGGGGCTCTCCTGTGAGGAGGCAGCAGAGAACAGCCACCCCTCAGCACTGGTGCCTGGCTTGTGCCCTCAATAACAGCAGTAGACCTGGCCCAAGAAGGCAGGTAGTAGAAATCTGGAATAAAACTCCAATGCTGGTGATAAGATGCTGATGTGCATCTCAGTCCTGGACCAGAGAGAGACTTGCATTACCCTGCCCAGTTCTTCCCAGCCTCCATCTTGGGACCTAGAAGCTACTATCTCATCAGACTCATAGACAGAAGACTTTCCCACACTCTGGAACAATTACAGACACATCTCTGTGGGAGATCCGAGTGGGAGATCTGAGTGGGAGACTTGACAGCAGCAACAGAAAGTAGGATGAGTCTGGTTCTAATCCATCCTACTCCCACAGAAGTCTGTGGGGTATCTGACCCATGATGAAAGCAACCCTACCTGCCTGTGTTCAGAGAAGAGTGAAGGGTCTGGACACCAGAGCTGCTCCCTAAGGTAGAGGCCTGAAAGGAACCTGGACTCACAGAAATTGCCAGATGGTGAGTTTTTATTTCTTTTCTTTTTTCTTGTTTGTCTTCTATTTTAGTTCCAGCTTTTCTACCCTTCTCTCTTCTTTCTATTTTTGTTTGTTTTTGTACTTGCTTTGCTTCTGTTATTTTATTTTATTTTTAGATTTTCTGTTTACGTATGGGTATTTTTGATGGCGAGTACACTAACAGGGTGTGGGCTTGTTTGTTTGTATGATTGTCTGTATGCTTTTGTCTTCTTTGTTTTTTCTCACTTTGTCTATTTGTTAGTTTGTACAACTGTCTGCTTTCCCTCTTCTTCTCTCTCTCATCCTCCCTTTTATCTTCCTCTTTCTTTTTTCCATTCTCTTCTCATTTCTTATCTCATTTTTCTTTCACAAGGCAAACAGCTTCACTGCATGAACTGATTGTAAGGCAGTGGGAAGTGGATTCCAGGGAGCCTACACACCTGTAAGCAGATCATGAGGTCTGCAGGTAACTTCTGAATCACAGCTCCCCGCTCAATGATTTAATTTAGTTGTGAGATTTATCACAACTGCAAAAAGCACTGGCCTCTGTCCAGCTTCAGAATAGAACAAAACCAGAACATCTACATAAGGAAGAATAGGAGATTGGGCAAACAGAAGTACAAGCTATTCCACCACCACTGAACAACAGAATTAAAGAAGAGGTTAAAAAAGCAGGGGCTGGGGAGACAAAAACCTACACAAATGAATAAAACCAAAGGAAGAATATGAGTATCACACATACTGCTGGGAGGTCAATCACTGAAAATACAAACTCCGGAACTCAAACACCGAAGAACCCCCAGAATGGCTGGTCTCAAACCACCAACCCAGATGTCAAGACGCTAATAGAGAATAAATAGAAATGAGGAGAGAGAAGAAGAAAGAATGAAACAGTAGATAACTGAGATAACAACAATGAAGAATACAGTGAAAGAAATAAACAACAAATTGATTAAGATGGGAAGCAGAATTAACTAAGCAGAAGAAAGAATCTCAGAGATAGAGGACCAAAATATGGAACGAATCCAAGCTGTTAAAAACATAGAAAAGAACTTAAAAAGACAGAACAAAACCTGCAAGAGATGAGTAATTATTTCAAGAGGCTGAATCTAAGATTAATTGGAATACCTGAGGTAGATGGAGAGGCAGAGACTTCCCTGGAACAAAACTTCCATGAAATTATCCAAGAAAACTTCCCTCATCTCATTAGTGACACGACCATTCAAACACAAGATATTCTGAGAACCCCTGCAAGACAACAAGTGAGAAGACTAATTCTCAGACACATAGTAATTTGTTTACACAAAGTAGGTATGAAAGAAAAAATTCTAAAGGTAGCAAGAGAGAAAGGTCAGACTACCTATGGGGAAGACCATTTAGAATAGCAGCAGACTTATCTATAGAAACACTTCAGGCTAGGAGAACATGGAGCCCAATCTTCAAAGTTCTCAAATATAAACAACTTCAACCAATAATTACCTACCCAGTTAAGTTAAGTCTCATCAGGAATGGAAAATTGAAATCCTTCCCTGTCATTCAATCCCTAAGAATTGATGTTGCCTCTAGACCAGCTCTAAGAGAAACAATTAAGAAAGTATTAAACACAGAAGAAAGAAAAAAAACAAAACACAACCATCTTCCCAGGAATGCAGGAAAAGGGTTGAAAACACATAAATCAACCCCATAGTCAAAAGAAAGACAACAAACAAACAGCAGCAACAACAAAAAACTCTATGAGAACCTAATGACAAGGATAACTTCTCACATTTCAATAATTTGCCTGAATGTGAGCAGACTAAATGCACCACTCAAAAGTCATAGAACAGCAAAATGTATAAAATATCATGAGGCAACAATATACTGTTTCCAAGAGACTCATCTTATCAGAAAGGACACTCACAGCTTCAAAGTAAGAGGACAGGAAACACAATTCCAGGTAAAAGAACACAAATAAAGCAGCAATCTTGATCTCAATATCAGACAAAATACCCTTTAAGCTATTAAAAATTAGAAAAGATATGGAAGGTCACTAAATTATGATAAAATGTTTAGTTCATCCACAAGAAATATTCTTCCTAAACATATATTCACCCAACATAGGAGCACCAACATTCATAAAGCAGCTCTTAGGTAAACTTAAAAAGGAATAGACTCTCACACTATCTTAACTGTTTACTTAATATGCCACTCATGACCCTAGACAGGTCATCAAGACAAAAAAATCAGCAAGGAGTTCTGGAACCTGAATGTGATGCTTGACCAAATGGACTTAATTGATACCTACAGAACACTCCATCCAACTAACATGGGACACACATCCTACTCATCACCACATGGAATGTACTCTAAGATTGATCACATCCTCAGCCATAAATCAATCATAAACAAATTCCATAAGATTGAAATACTGCCATGCACCTTTTCAGACCACAGTGGAATAAAAATAAATATGAACACCACAAAGTTTCCCCCAAACCCACAAAGACATGGACACTAAGCACCATGATGCTAAACAAATCCTGTGTCAGCATGGAAATCAAAACAGAGATTAAAAGATACCTGGAAACAAATGAAAATGAAGAAACATCTTACCAAAACCTCTGGGATGCCATGAAAGCAGTACTATGAGGGAAATTTGTATCTCTACTAACATATATGAAGAAAATGGAAAGATCACAAGTTAACAGCCTAACAAACAATCTAAGGAAACTGGAAAGGCAAGACCACCAAAACCCTAACCTCAGCAGAAGAATTTAGGTCACCAAAATAAAAGCTCAAATTCAGGACATAGAAGACAAAAAGATAATACAAAAAATCAATGAAACAAAAAGCTGATTCATTGAGAGGATAAATAAGATTAATGGATCCCTAGCTAGACTGACCAAGAAAAAGAGAGAAAAAGTCCAAATAAACCAAATAGAAATGCAAAAGATCAAGTCACAACTGACCCTGAAGAAATACTAAAAATTATCAGAGAATGCTATGCACAATTGTATGGAAACAAAATTAAAAACCTAAAGGAAATGGAGGACTTTCTGGCAATACACCCCTCCCAAGGTTGAAAGAAAATAGACCAATAATAATCCAGGAAAATGACAATGTCATAAGAGAACTACATACAAAAAAACTAAAAAACTAAAAAACCCTAGACCAGATGACTTTCTGGCAGAATTCTAAAAAGCACACAAGGAGGAAGTGATACCAAATCTATTGAAAGTATTCCAGGCAATTGAGAAAGATAAAACTATCCCCACACCATTTTATGATGCTAACATCAAATTGATAACCAAACCAGGTAAAGATCCAACCAAGAGAGAAAACTACAGGCCAATATCTTTCATGAAAATAGATAAAATCCTCAACAATATTTAAGCAAATTGGATTCAGCCACATATCTTAAAAATCATCCTCCATAACCAAGTAGGATTCATCTCTGGGATGCAGGACTGGTTCAACTTTTGCAAAGCCATAAATGTAATTAAATATATAAACAGATGCAAAAAAAAAACAACCCAACACATGATTATATCATTGGATGCAGGAAAAGCTTTTGATATAATCCAGCACTCCTTCTTGATAAAAACCCTCAAACATCTAGGCATAAATGGAACATACCTCAAAATAGTAATAACCTTCTAAAAGAAACCTACAGCCAGCATTCTGCTAAAGACACAAACTGTGACCATTTCCCCTGAAAACTGGAACAAGACAAGGATGCCCACTCTCACCTCTCCTTTTCATCATAGTTTTAGAAGTCCTAGCTAGAGCAAACAGACAAAAGAAGGAGATCAGGGGTATCCAAATAGAAAAAGAGGAAGTCAAGCTAACTCTCTTTGCAGACAACATGATTCTATACCTGAAAAACCCAAGAGAATCTGTGAAAAAGCTCCTTGCTTGGAGAAAGGACTTGGGCAAAGTCTTAGGGTATAAAATAAATGTGCAAAAGACAGTCACATTTCTATACACAAACAATAAACAAACAGAAACCCAAATAAAAGCACAATCCCATTCCCAATAGACACACACACACAGAGAGAGAGAAAGAAAACCTTGGAATCTTCCTAACCAGAGACATGAAAGACCTTTGCAATGAAAACTATAAAACACTGCTCAAAGAAATCAAAGATGTCAAAAACAAATGGAAAAATATCCATGCTCATGAATTGGAAAAATCAACATTATTAAATGTCCATCCCTACCGAAGGTAATCTACAGATTTAATGCAGTACCCATTACATTACCAGCAGTATTTTTCTCAGATCTGGAAACAACAATACAGGACTTCATATGGAAGCATACATTAAAATTTATTATAAAGCTACATAAATGAAAACAGCCTGGTACTGGTACAAAAACAGGCATATAGACCAATGGAACAGGATAGAGATTCCAGAAGCAAAACCTCAATTTCTCAACTAACTTGTCTTCAGCAAAGCCTCCATCACCAACCATTGGGAAGAAGAGAACCTATTAAGTAAATGGTACTAGGAAAACTGGCTGACCACATGCAGGAGATTAAAATAAGACCCCTACCTATCACCACACACAAAACCAACTTTAAATGAATCAAAGATCTAAATGTAAAACCTAAAACTATAAGAACCTTAGATAATGCTGGAAACACACTTACGGAAATTGGAAATGGCAACCAATTCCTGATCAAAACCCCATGTGCCCATGCCATAAGAGATAAGATAGACAAGTGGGACTCATCAAACTGACAAGCTTCTGCAAAGGCAAAGAAACCATCAAGAGAGCGGGAAGACAGTTCACAGACTGGGAAAAAAATATTTGCCAAGGTAGTTCTGACAAAAGCCTCACTTCTAGGATCTACAAGGAACTCAAATGTGCCAAAAAGAAAAAAAATAAACAGCACGATTACAAAGTGGGCAAAAGATATGAATAGACACTTCTCAAAAAAAGACATATGTGCAGCCAACAAATTCATGAAAAAATACTCAGCCTGACTAGTTATCAAAGAAATGCTAATTAAAACTACACTGAGATATCACCTAACTCCAGTCAGGATGGCCATCATCAATAACAAAAACAGTTGCTGGAGAGGATGTGGAGAAAAGAGAACACTTCCACATTGTTGGTGGGAATGTAACAGTTTGGCAATTCCTAAATGATCTAAAAATTGACTTTCTATACTACCCCACAATCCTCCTATTGAAAGTATACCTGTAGGAACTCAAATCATTCTATGAAAAAGATACCTGCGCACGTATGCTTATTGCAGCATTGTTCACAATAGTAAAAATATGGAACCAACCATGCTGCCATTGAAAGAGGACAGGATAAAAAAATGTGATATATATACACAATGGAATATTACACAGCTATAAAGGACAAATTTGTGAACTTCACAGCAGCTTGGATGAACTTAGAATCTATAATACTGAGTGATCTATCAGAGAAACAGAGAACTGAGTGGCACATGTTCTCACTCATAAGCGGACCATGAACAATTATTGTACTATTATAAGAAAAGGATTGGCAGAAGTGAGAAACTGCCGGGGGTGGGGTGCAGGGAAGTGGAAATGGCACTAGTAGGAATCTGCTAGGGGAGGGGGAGCACACTACATCAACAAGCTTACCTGCATAATGAACATTTGTATACCTAACCCTGAATAGTACCCCACATCTTTAAAAATAAAAAACTTAAAAATAAATAAAACAGAAGCAGGAGCCTTTCCAGGTCCCTGGAGCACCAAGAGATGGCCTTATCTGTCCTACAATTGGACTAAACATTGTCCATGGAGATAGCTGTACATTCCTGAGTCTTACTCTTCCCAGTTGGTCCTCAAATTGGGACAGGTTCATGGCCCAGCAAGATGTCCAATGCACTCCTTGATAGTTTGGGGTGACTTCTTTGGAATAGGTACGTATTCTTTGTAAGCTCTCTGCTATTTGAGGCTACTGCAATACAGGAAGTTAATTTAAAATGTGATTGTTTTCCTAGAACAAGACCCAGAGCAAGCTGAAGTTTTTGTCCCAATTTCTCATTTGCTTGTGTCCCTGTGAAAAGTACCACTGTGCCCACTCATAGAGAAATAGTTAGTTTTGTCCTCAGGCTGCAATCCAGAGATGCACACAGTCCCTGCATTTGCTGAGGCACCTTGGATCCAGAGAAGTGGCTGGAGGCCCTGGAACTCTTGTCCTTACTTGAGTTTCAGTAGAACCTCAGCAGAAATTGGAGAAGGCTCCCAGGGCTTCTGCTGGTACCACTGTATCCCTTTCTCACCATCACTACACAGGGTGCATGTCTGTCTGAAAGATGCTGTTGGGGATGCATAGAGGCAGGGTGACTGAATCAACACAGGCTGTATAGGGAACCTGCAAACAGACATCCATGGTTGATGAGGCAGGGACAAAAGTTGTACTGATGGGAGATTAGAGCTAGGAGAGAGTGACCCAGGCTAGGCAGGTGGCACTGGACATGTGAGGCTTGCCTCTGTCTGAGAAGTAAGAAGGGCAGGAGAAAGAAAGGAGCCAGGCCACAGTGGACACAGCCCTCTTGAGGTCTAGAGCTGCAGTGGGCTACTCCAGGCCTCTCTCTTAGCTCTCCCCCACCACTGATCTCACAGAGGAGCGGTTATACAGGCATATATGTCATCACACTGATTGACCCTACTAGACCCCATGCATTTATTCAGGACCTGGTGATGGGTGGAGGGGGTGCCTGACAAGTCAGACCTGAGAGGCCTCTAGCAGCTTCTCTGATCTCGGGCCACACCAAAAGAAAACACAGCTACTGAGTCTGTGTCAGTGAGTGCAGGCACTACTTCCCAGACCTGGGGAGCTTGGTTCATGGCACAACTATATGCCCCACAGTGCAGACCCTCAGAAAGACCCACTGTGCCCCCTGCTGCACACTGTGCAGACTTCAGTATCTTAGTGGGAATTATGTGAGTCACCCAAGTGCCTTGTGCTTGTCAGTACACAGCATCCATGGGCTACACCTCTTCTCTTCTCTGAGGTCCCTAATATTAATATATAACCTTTCCCATGAGGACTTCTGTATGACTAGCAGAGGGACATATGGGCAACATTATGATGGTCCAATGTGAGGAGGCTGCAGTGAGGGGAGAATGTGAAAGACTTCTGGGACCAAAGGCCTGAGCCTTTCACAGAGGCCAGGGAATGAGGTCACTGTGATCTGTGTGTGAGAGTAGGGTCCTACTGGGTGACAAAAGAAACTCACTATAATCCTAGAATAAAGATAGAATTTCAGGAAATAATCAGGACTATTAAATGATATATTGAGGGTATGACAGAATACATTATTGAAAATGGTCTTGAGTGCTTGTAGTGGTTGTGGAAAGTCAGATAACGACATTTGAATCCGTACTCCAGAAGTCCTTATTGTCAGAGTGAGGTGACTGGACTGAGTTACTATCTGGGGTTGTTAGAGATTGTAAACTAGAGACAGGGTGCATGAAGCTAACACTGTAGAAAGACATCTCCAGTGTCAGGTCCAACAAAGACACTGAAGGCAGCAGAGCAGAGAGGGCATGCCAGGAGGGTTGAGGGTTGATCCCAGACACCTGGAGGAGAGAGTGAGAGATGCTCAGGAGAAAGGACCCCACAGTTGACTGTGTACCTAGATTGAAGGCAACAGAGGATTCTGAGTTCTGTGTTTAATGTTTTGCTTATAAATCACTTACTAGTCCTTGGTTCCTTGAAATGTTAGCTGATATCCATACTACTCTCCAGCATCTGTAGTGTTTGCCCATGGAGGCTGTCTTCTGTGCTCAGAACAAGTCCGGCCATTCACCTGCTTTCCATGGCTTCTTTACTTGGTACTTGGAGGTCCACCACATCCTTCTTCACTGTATTTCCATGTACCTCTGGCATTCTCTCCATGCTATTGGTCAGCTTCCTAAGGGCTCAAGTTCATATTAATCACTTGGATTCTAAATCCTGAGGTTTATATTCTTATGTAACATTTCTCTTTGAATCAACTCTGAATTCAATCTTAAAACATCTATAATGCGGAAGAAATCCTGATCTTTGCATCATTCCAGGAGCACTTGTTTAGGCAAATCTACATATTCATTCAATCAACATGTGTTTAGTTTGTTCCTTGTGTCATGCTGAGATCTAGGTTTTGTAGATATAGTCATGACCAAACAAGAGGAAAAACAAACCAAAGATCGTAGTTCCCAGTGTTGAAAGGAATATTGATCAATTATAATTCCTTTTGCAGGTTGCCACATATACTTCAGCCAAAGCAAAGAAGGCCATATGCAGAGTTACAGAAATAGTGTTCTGTGCAACTGCCTGCTCTTTTCTTGCCCTGAGAATCCCAGTCATTTCAGTTATGCAACTCAGTAAGAACTTCATGATATGCTTGGGCTCCACCACTTTCTGGGCTAGAACATTATTCCAGAAAGAAATCTGTGTCTACTTTCTCTCTCTCTCTCTCTCTCTTTCTGTGTGTGTCTGCATGCGTGTGTGTGCGTGCACACGTGCATGTGTGTATGCATGTATGCATGGGCATGTGTGCATTTGCATCCCTCCTCTGAACCCATATAATCTGGTTCTGCCTGCTGCACAATAATTAATGTCTGGAAATAATTATTTCATGTACTTGGTTCTGTTTTAAGGTTTTTTATTGTGTGAAGGCTGGACAAGTTGCCATTTATTGCATCATGACTGGAAACAAAAAAATGACACTATTTCTATAAACTTTATCAATTTTATCTTTTAAAATTTTGCAAGATTCACCCCTTCATGATGCTTTCAAGAGACACCATAGATATGTGCTATGACTAATGTCTGTTAGCATTGAACTTCTTCCTTGTGTAGTTTGTATATATTAATTTTTGGTCCAATTGGGAAGTTATTGGTCATTATTTCACATTTCATTTTGTCCCATTTTTTTCTACTTTCATCCTTCTGGGACTTTTATTATGTGTATGTTGGTACACACATGTGTCACAGAAAAATCACTTTATGCACGTTTTGCTTTTATTCTTATTTATTAATGTTCCTGAGACACGATAATATTAATTGAGCTATCTTTAGAGCAGTTTTTAAAATGACTTAATAGTCTCTCTTTGATAAGACATTCTGCCCATAATTTCCTTTATTGTTGACTTTTTCCTTCTTTGACCACACATAAAAGTTAATTTGAACTCATTATGTAGTAACCACATTGTCTATATCTCTTTCGGGGATAGTTTCTATTGATGTTTTTATTGTGTGTTCGATTTTGGTTTTGTTTTTTTTCTTTTTATCCTTCTGTATGGCAATATTTTCCTGTGCCTTTACCATTCTCATAATTTTACTTTGACAAATATAGAAGGTGCCAAAAAATGTATACATGTTTGAAGAACGGGAAAAAACTTTATTAAAATTATAATGCTCAATATATACTGATAACAAGTAATAAAACTCAAGTCATGTTTGACTTCTGCAGTTACAATAGGTGCTCAAAGTGGACATCGTCAGCTTCCAGACACTTCTGATGATGGCAGACTACTGCTTGGGCAATGTCAACCAACGTGTCCACTTGTATCACTGAGCATGCAATTTCAATTTCTTCAAAATGTACCATCAGTGTAGACAGTTTTCTGCAGTATACCACATCCTTTAAGGTCCCCCATAGGTATAAGTCAAGGACTGATAAGTCAGGAGACATAGGGGAAACTCAACCGCACTCTTCCATTCAATTTAAACTGTGCTTCATTAGATCAAATCATTTTCCCCATAAACTCCTCATACTCTCATATCATGTTTAGGAACCACTCATAAGACTACACCCTTCGATCAGGATTGTCTTCATTAGTGCATGTAATAATCTTGGGATGAAAACTTTCCATTTTGATAATTTTGGAATTCATTGTATGCTTGTTATGCCAACACCTGTTTTATGTGCACATTGTTTGGTGGACTACTGTGATGAGTATGTAAACTGTTCCAAAACAATAGCAGAAGCGCAGCACTCATTGCTGTGTGAGGTCTCCAACATCTTCCTTTGTGCACATCACACACAGTTCCGTGTGTTTCACACCTATCACAAATGCATGCAACTGTTAGGCATGTTGGAGATTCTGTTGTATGCAGACACCTCCACTGTTATTGTACTTCCACAATGTTCTTGAATGTCTAATACCACTTCAAAATGGTCTTGTGCTCCTCAAAGGACCATTGTACTCCTGCCATTTTCTGACTGTTCTGCCTGTTGCATGGTAATGCTAGCATTTATTTGATTAATGCCATCTTTTGAGAAAACATCAGAGTACACATTGCTATTGTAATTCAATTCAACTTTGAAAAGTAATACACATAACATCTCCTAAAATATGAATACTTTTTTTGGCACCTCGGTAGGTATTTTAAGAAAATGTGAAAAATTTGAAAATCACATCCTTTTCCTTAGGAAATGTTTTTGCTGTTGTTGCTCCTTTTTTTGTATGTTATAGTTGATAATGATCTATTGTTTCATCAATTTCTGGGCTAATTAATGTAAAACTGTTTTCTCTCAGATTTAGTTTCTGGAGGCTCTGCTCAGTTACATTGGCAATTAGCTAATTATTGGACATAATCTTGCTTAAGTGCTTTGAAGCAATATGTCCCTCAACTCTTGCCAAAAGCAATGTTTGTTAGAGCACAATTTCAATACAGCATCAGTTTATAACTCTGCTTTTTCCTTCCTTGTATACATCTATAATTTCAGTCAGTATAGAAATCGTAGGTTCTTCTTAGCTCTAAGGTGGGCCTACACATGTTCATAATCATGTCTTCTTGATCCCCAAGAATATGTTAGAGCTCATCAACACAACTTGTGAAGTTCCTAAACACCAGCTTTTATTTCAAGATTCTTGGTCAGCCTCCTGTTCACTCCAGCTTGTATCCTTGTTAAGGTATTCCTCTGATTGCTTTCACAAACACATTGAGGATAGAGCTGTTTAAACCAAGCAAGCTCAGACTCAACTAAATTAGAAAAGTGCTAAGAATAAGGCTTTTCCATGAACTGCTAGAAAGCGCAAATGATGGCACTTCTCTAAGAATTAGGTTTTAGGGGAAATTCCAAAACTGTTATATGTCTGCTTCAGTGAATGCTATTTGGCTGTCATTTGGAGACTGTTGATTTTCATGGCTAATGTCATTCTGGAGAGAGAGAAATTGGAATTAAAAACACCCATACACACTCAAATACACAAAGTGTTTAATTCTTACAGTCATATGATTTATATTATTTTTTGTTAATGCTTCTAAGGTTACAAGATTTTGTCAAATGATTAGAGTTCTAAAAAAGTTAATTCAGACTATTTTAAAAAGTATTTTCATTCAGTGGTTGTAGTTTTCTGATGCCTTCAAACTGCCATTCCAAATTTGTCTTTGAAACTTCCTTTTTTTAAAAAAAATATTAAATGAAACATGGGCTTTCCAGTTCAGGACTGTAGGTGGACCTTAATGACTATTATATTCTGCCTTTTTTGGGAGATTACTGCACATCAGTTCTCATCTTTAATGTGGTGGAGACAATTCCTTCTTCTTGTCCCACATTCCTAAAACTCAGACACTGAACACCTTTGAAAACATTCAGAAACTACAACAATTTAACCTTTTTCTCCTACTACCTACAAATTTCCACTATCTCTATCTCTATCTAGAATGTGATTTCAAGCATGTTGATAGGACTCCAATATTTCTTTAGTCTGAAGTTATCTTCGAAGAATGGTTATTAAAATCTACTTAGATGAAGCAGGGATGAGATTTGTGTCTGAATTCCAATGCTTGTTTCTGGAGAGAAGAATGTCATTTAGTTAAAATTAACTTTAATGCTTTTTAACTTAATACCAATATATAGAATTTTATCTACTAAATTCTTTTTTTATTTTTATTTACTTGTTTATTTGTTTGTTTGTTTTAAAGATGTGGGATATAAATTCAGGGTCAGGTATACAAATGTTCATTATGCAGGTACCCTTGCTGATGAGGTATGTCTCTCCCTCACCTGGCAGTTTCTCTCAACTGCTGATCCCAACCCCTCTCACCTGGCGGTTTCCCACAATTGCCAATCCCTTTCTTATAGTATTATGATAACTGCTCAAGGTCAATTATGACTGAGAACATGTGGTACTCTCTTCTTTGTTTCTGTGACAAATCACTGAGTATGATATACTCTAAATCGATCCAAGTTGCCGCAAAGTTCACATGTTTATCCTTCTATGTGGCTGCATAATCTTCCATTGTGTATATGTACCACATTTTTTTTATTGTGAAGTTGTGGGGTACAGTTAAGGGTTAGGTATACAATTGTGTTTCATTCAGACACTCTGTTGATATGGGATGTTTCCCCGTACCCAGACAGATATTGGCTACTGTTAATCCCATCTCCCTCCCCCCACCATAGTTTCCCAGTATGGTCAGTCATTTTCGTATAGTATTGCATTGGATGTTTAAGGTCCATTATATGAGTGAGAACATGTGATACTCGGATCTTTGTTTCTGTGAGAGCTCACTCAGTATTATAGACTCTAGTTCCATCCAGGTTGCTGCAAAATTCATGATTTTGTTCTTTTTTATGGCTGCGTAGTATTCATCGTCTATATGTACCACATTTTTTTGATCCAGTCCTCTTTTGACGGGCAGCATGGCTGTTTCCAGGTTCTTGCTATTGTGAACAATGCTGCGATAAACATGCGTGTGCAGGTATCTTTTTTATAGAGTGATTTGTGTTCTTCAGGATATATTCCCAGTAGGGGGATTGCGGGGTTATATGGGAGGTTGATATTTAGAGCTTTTAAGAATCACCACACTGCTTTCCACAGAGGTTGCACTAGTTTACACTCCCACCAACAGTGTAGAAGTGTTTCCTTTTCACCACACCCTTTCCAGCAGCTGTTATTTTTTGACTTGTTGATAATTGCCATTCTGACTGGGGTTAGGTGGTATCTCAGTGTGGTTTTGATTTGCATCTCCCTGATGATTACTGAGGTTGAACATTTCTTCATGTGTTTGTTGGCTGCTCGGATGTCTTCCTTTGTGAAGTGTCTGTTCATATCTTTTGCCCATTTTATAATGGGGTTGTTTGTTTTTTTCTTTTCAGCACGTTTGAGTTCCTTGTAGATCCAGGATGTTAAGCCTTTGTCGGACCTGGAGTTGGCAAATACTTTTTCCCAGTCTGTAGGCTGTCTCCCTGCTCTCTTGATGGTTTCTTTGGCTTTGCAGAAGTTTGTCAGTTTAATAAGGTCCCACTTGTCTATTTTCTCTCTTATGAGCTGTGGGTTTGGGGTTTTGTTCAGGAATTGGATGCCAGTTCTGATTTCCATGAGGGTTTTTCCTTCATTTTCTAAGGTTCTTATGGTTTGAGGTTTTACATTTAGGTCTCTGATCCATTTGGAGTTAACCTTTGTGCATGGGGATAGATAGGGGTCCTGTTTCAATCTTCTGCTTGTGGTCAGCCAGTTTTCCCAGCACCATTTACTGAATAGGTTCTCCTCTCCCCAGTGGTAGGTGGTGGAGGCTTTGTCAAAGATGAGTTGGTTGAGAAATTGAGGTTTTACTTCTGGAATCTCAATTCTATTCCATTGATCTATATGCCTGTTCCTATACCAATACCAAGCTGTTTTGATGATTGTAGCTTTATAGTAAAGTTTGAAGTCCGGTAGTGTGATACCACCTGCTTTGTTTTTTTTTGCTGAGGATTGTTCTGGCTATTCTTGGACGTTTGTGTTTCCATATGAATTCCTGCATTGTTTTTTCTAGGTCTGAGAAGAATGTTGCTGGTAATTTGATGGGTATTGCATTGAATTTGTAGATTGCCTTAGGTAAGATGGATATCTTCACAATGTTGATTCTTCCAATCCATGAGCATGGGATATTTTTTCACTTGTTTGTGTCAACTTTGATTTCTTTGAGCAGTGTTTTGTAGTTTTCCTTGTAAAGGTCTTTCACGTCTCTGGTTAGGAAGATGCCAAGGTATTTCATTTTTTTTGTGGCTTTTGTGAATGGAATTGTGTTTATTATTTGGGTTTCTGTTTGTTTATTATTGGTGTAGAGAAAGTGATTGTCTTTTGTACATTTATTTTGTATCCTGAGACTTTGCCAAGGTCTTTATCAGTGTAAGGAGGTTTTTGACAGATTCTCTTGGGTTTTCAAGGTATACAATCATGTCGTCTGCAAAGAGAGATAACTTGACTTTCTCTTTTCCTATTTGGATACCCCTGATTGCCTTCTCTTCTCTGATTGCTCGAGCCAGAACTTCCAATACTATGTTGAACAGGAGGGGTGATAGTGGGCATCCTTGTCTTGTTCCAGTTTTCAGGGGAAATGATTCTAATTTTTGTCCATTTAGGAGTATGCTGGCTGTGGGTTTCTAATAGATGGCTCTTACTATTTTGAGTTATGTTCCAAATATGCCTAGATGTTCAAGGGTTTTTATCAAGAAGGGGTGCTGGATTTTATCAAAAGCTTTTTCTGCATCTAATGATATAATCATGTGGTTTTTGTTTTGACATCTGTTGATGTATTTAATAACATTTATGGTTTTACGAATGTTGAACCAGCCTTGCATCCCAGGATTGAAGCCTACTTGGTCGTGATGGATGATTTTTGAGATGTATTGCTGAATCTGGTTTGCTAGTATCTTGTTGAGAATTTTAGCATCTATGTTCATCAAAGATGCTGGCCTGTAGTTTTCTTTCTTTGATGGATCTTTACCTGACTTGGGTATCAATGTGATGTTGGCTTCGTAAAATGATTTGGGGAGTATTCCATCTTTCAATCGCCTGGAATACCTTCAGTAGGATTGGTATCAGCTCCTCCTTAAATGTCTTGTAGAATTCTGCTGGAAAGCCATCTGGTCCAGGGCTTATTTTTGTCGGAAGTTTTCTTATTACGTAGTCTTTTTCCTTGATTGTTATTGGTTTATTTAGGGTCTCAATTTCTTGTTCCAACTTAGGTAGGTTGTATGATGTCAGAAAGTCCTCCATTTCCTTAAGGTTTTCAAATTTTTTTCCATACAAGTGTACGTAGTAGTCTCTAATGATCTTTTGTATTTCTTCAGGGTCAGATGTGACTTCATCTTTTGTGTTTCTGATTGTGCTTATTTGGTTTTTTTCTCATTTCTTCTTGGTCTGTCTAGCTAGGGGACCATCGATCTTGTTTATTCTTTCGAAGAACCAGCTTTTTGTTTCATTGATTTTTTTCTATTATCTTTTTGTCTTGTATGTTCTGGATTTGGGCTTTTATTTTGGTGATCTGGATTCTTCTGCTGAAATTAGGGTTTTTGTGGTCTTGCTTTTCCAGCTTCTTTAGGTGGCTTGTTAGGTTGTGAATTTCTGTTCCTTCCATTTTCCTCATGTGTGTTTGTAGGGATATAAATTCCCCTCTTATTACAGCTTTTAAGGCATCCCAGAGATTTTGGTAAGATGTTTCTTCATTTTCATTTGTTTCCAGGTTTCTTTTGATCTCTGTTTTGATGTCATCATTGACTCAGGAGGTAGTTAGCATCATGCTGTTTAGTGTCCATGTCTTTTTGGGTTTTGGGGGGACTTTGTTGGTGTCAATGTTTATTTTTATTCCACTGTGGTCCAAGAAGTTGCATGGTATAATTTCAGTCCTTTTAAATTTGCTTATACTTGATTTGTGTCCAATTATGTGGTCGATCTTAGAATATGTTCCATGCGGTGATGAGTAGAATGTGTATTCTGTGGTCTTTGAAGGGAGTGTTCTATAGATATCAATTAAGTAAATTTGGTCCAGAGTCTCATTGAGGTTCCGGATCTCCTTGCTGATTTTTTGTCCTGATGATCTGTCTAAGGTTGTGAGTGGTGTATTAAAGTCTCTAGTTATTATGGTGTTGGAGTCAATGTCTTTCTTTAGTTTTCCTAGAAGTTGCTTTATGAATGTTGGTGCACCTATGTTGGTTGCATATATGTTTAGGATAGATATTTCTTGTTGATGCAGTGAACCTTTTATCATTATGTAGTGGCCCTCTGTATCTTTTTTAATTTTTGATAGCTTAAATGGTATTTTGTCTGAAATTAGGATCACGACTCCTCCTTTCTTTTGTGTTCCATTCGCCTGAAAATTTGTTTCCCATCCTCTTACTTTGAGTCTGTGTATGTCCTTTCTAGTGAGATGGGTCTCTTGAAGGCAGTATACTGTTGCCTTGTGATATTTTATCCATTTTGTCATTCTATGTCTTTTCAGTGGTGTGTTTAGTCCATTCACATTCAGACTAATTATTGAAATGTAAGAGTTCGTCCCTATCATGGAGTTCTTATTGAGTTGTTGTTCTTCCGCTTGGCTTTTTCTTTTTTCTTTTTTTTTCTTTTCATCTTTCTTTTGGTTTTTGGGTTGGTTCGTGTATATTTTATTATTTTCCTTGTACTCTTGTGAAGAACGTTGTTCTTTTTTCCTTTTCTTCTGTGTTTAGTACTTTCTTAAGTGTTTCATGTAGAGATGGTTTGGTGGCAGCATAAGTTCTTAGGGATTGGATATCTGGGAAAGATTTTAATCCTCCCTCACTGATGAAGCTTAGCTTGGCCGGGTAGGTTATTCTTGGTTGAAATTGTTTATCTTTTAGGACTTTGAAGACAGGGCTCCAAGCTCTCCTAGCCTGCAGGGTTTCTGCAGATAAATCTGCGGCTATTCTGATTAATCTTCCATGGTAGGTGATCTGGCCTTTTTCTCTTGCTGCCTTTAGGATTTTTTCTTTTGTGCCTACCTTATTTAGGCAAATTATTATGTGTCTAGGAGTTGGTCTTCTCATTTGTTGTCTTGCAGGGGTTCTCTGAATCTCTTGTGTTTGAATTTTTGCATCACTGATTAGATAAGGGAAGTTTTTCTTGAATGATCTCATGGAAAGTTTGTTCCAATGTGGTCTCTGTTTCTCTTTCTGCCTCAGGGAGTCTGATTATTCTTAGGTTAGGCCTCTTGAGGTAGTCACTCATCTCTTGAAGGTTTTGTTCTCTTTTTGAGCTTATTTTCTGTGTTTTTAAGAGTTTGGGCTATTTCTATATTTTGTCCTCAAGCTCTGAGATTCTTTCTTCTGCTTGGGTAATTCTGCTTTCCATGCTTATCAATTTGTTATTTATTTCATTCACAGTATTCTTTATTACTGTTATCTCAGATATCAGCTCCTTCCTAGTTTCTTCTTGTGTCTCCTCAATTCTTTTTAATCTCTCCATTATTGTTTTGATATCTACATTTGCAGTTTGAGACCCTTCATTCTGGGAACTTTTCATTGTTTGCATTCCAAAGTCAGTTTTCTCAGTGTCTGCTCTCCCAGGTGTCTGGGAGAGACCCATACTCTTCTTTTGGTTTTTCTTCATTTCTGTAGATTTTTCTCCCTCTCTCCCTTTCCCTCCCCCTCTTCAATTCTGTTTTTGAGGGAAGGTGGGGTTGCTTTTATTTTTCTTCTGCAATGACCTGTTCTTCCTATGAGGGTCTTCTGGCTTTGTTCACTTTTCCCTCTGCTTTACAGTCTGTCTATTCGGCAGTATGCAGTCTTGGTCCCTAGTTTTAAGAGGGGGGCATATAAAAGAGGAAAATAATGGAGGAAAGGGGGTCAATAGGGAATTAGAAAGAGAGAAGTGCGAGAGGGAAAACAGATATACATACCAACTATCAGATGAGAGAGAGACACAGGGCCGGGAAGAAGTGAAGAAAGACAGGTAAGAAAGATTCCCTAAAGAATACTGATAGTTACACAGAGACAGGCCAATAAAATCAAGAAACAGTCTAAGTCAGAAGGTAAACACCAAACGTAATCTAAACCAACAGTTTCAATGATAAAATCATAAGTCAAAATAAGTGATCAGACTAGAGTCACTTCTGTGATCTCCAATTCCAGGCTCTCCCTTTTGTTTTTCATTGCAGCATAGGGGTGGGGCTTTGTCTCCTGTTTTGCGCTGTTGCCTTAGGAACTGAGGTAAAGTTTGTTGATAGGTGGGTGGGGCAATGGAAGTCTCTGCCTGGAGAATAGCAAGGTAGTTTACCCAGATCTGTTTTTCTCCACTTGTCTGGGACCCCTGCCTTGGGTCTAGCACTGAGTGCCTCAGCCAGGGTGGGCCCGGAGTTCCAGAGCTCCAAAGCTCCAAAGTGCAGGCAGTGGGCGGTGAGAGTTGCTCTGGGCCCCTCACAGGGTACTTCAGCCAGGAATGGGACCGGAGTCTCTGAGGGGTGGGCCCCCAGAGCCTCCCTGTGTGACCAGCAGTGCCAGGTGCCGGGCTGGAGACAATGGAGCTGGGGAGAGGGCCGGAGGGAGCAGGGACCCACAACTCCCCCGCACGCTGCAATATCTGGCCTTAGGAAATGAGAAAAAGTTTGTTGATAGGTGGGTGGGGCAATGGAAGTCTCTGCCTGGAGAATAGTGAGGTAGTTTACCCAGATCTGTTTTTCTCCACTTGTCTGGGTCCCCCAGCTTGGGGTCTCACACTGAATGCCTCAGCCAGGGTGGGCCCTGAGTTCCAGAGCTCCAATGCTCCAAAGGGCAGGCAGTGGGCAGCGAGAGTGGCTCTGGGCCCCCCACAGGGTACTTCCGCCAGGAATGGGACCGGAGTCTCTGAGGGGTGGGCACCCAGAGCCTCCTGTGTGACGGCGGTGCCAGGTGCCGGTGTCGGACTGGAGACAATGCAGCTGGGGAGAGTGCCGGAGGGAGCAGGGACCCAAACCCCCCCCGCACACTGCAATATCTGGCCTTAGGAAATGAGGTAAAGTTTGTTGATAGGTGGACGGGGCAATGGAAGTCTCTGCCTGGAGAATGGGAGGCAGTTTAAGCAGATCTGTTTTTCTCCGCTTGTCTGGGTCCTCCAGCTTGGGTCTCACACTGAGTGCCTCAGCCAGGGTGAACCCGGAGTTCCAGAGCTCCAAAGTTCCAAAGGGCAGGCAGTGAGCAGCGAGAGTGGCGCTGGGCCCCCTACAGAGTACTTCAGCCAGGAATGGGACCGGTGTCTCTGAGGGGCGGCCGCCCAGAGCCTCCCTGTGTGACCGGCGGCTTGGTGCCGGGTGCCCGGGCTGGAGACAATGCAGCCAAGGAGGGATCTGGAGGGGGCTGGGACTGGAGACTTCCACACACAAGTAGAACAGCAGCAGTGGGGGGGCGCAATATCTGGCCTTGCATGTACCACATTTTTTTAATCCAGTTCAGCTTCGCTGGGCAGCATGTTCGGTTACATGTTTCTGCTACTGTGAATAGAGCCTCAACAAACTTGTGTGTGCAAGTATCTTTTTGGTGGAATGACTTGAGTTTCTCCTGGGTATATTCCCAATAGGGGAATTGCTGGGTCATATGGAAGGTCAATTTCTAATTCTTTCAGAAATTGCCACACTGTCTTCCAAAGAGGTTGCACTAGTTTTTATTCCCACCAGCAGTGTAGAGCATTCCTTTTTCTCTGCTTCTTCGCCAGCATTTGTTGTTGGGGCCACAAATATCTTGAAGTGACTTTACACATGTGAGTTACTGGGTTTATTTTTGTTGTTGTTGTCATCGTTGTTGTTGTTGTTGTTGTGTGAGACAGGGTTTCACTCTTTCCCAGACTGGAATTCAGTGGTGCAATTCTGGCTCAATGCAACCTTGACCTTCAAGTAATCCTTTTACATCAGCCTCCTGGATAGCTAAGGCTACATGCATATGCCACATCCCTGGTTATTTTTTAAAAATTTTTGTAGGGACAAAGTCTCCCCATATTGCCCAGGCTGCTTTCAAATGCCTGAACTCAAGCAATCTTCCCCACTCCAGCTTCCCAAAGTGCTAGGATCATAGGTGTGAGCCACTGTACCTGGCCCACATGTGAGCTCTTTTGAGCCTTTATGCAATCCTATAAAACAGGTAGATTAGTACCATTTTTTCCACTTCACAGTTGGGAAAACAGAGGCCCAGAAAAGTCAAACAATTTGCCTCAAGTCACATGGTGAATGAATGGCTAAGCCATACCCAAGATTATAGTTTTCCACCTATGAGTTAAGAACCATTTCTCATACACCATCCTGAATAATTGCTGTTGATGTTACTGAGAAGTACTCTTATGCAGGAAGCCTCTCATTGCTGTGGGAAACTTCAGTCCAAGCTGGGCCACAGAGACCTTGCCCTCTGGAGTACATGAGAGGGATCTGGATTCCACAAGAGTGATTTGGCTTTACTCACCTTGCTCCTCTCATGCTAGATGTGCTGGGAAGCACAACTCCCTTCCTGCGTTAGAAGTCCCTGACTTGATGACACATCACAACAGCTTATCTCCAAATGCCAGTTTCAGAAAACACGTGCAGAGAGCATGACTTGACTCAAAAGATGTTGTGACAACAATGATAAGGCCACAACCTTGGAGTCCTGTTGATGGAGTTACTGTTACCATTTCCAAGAGAGAGTCTTATTTGGGGGCTTGGTGGATGATTTATGGACCACTAATTTTCTTAAGCTTCCTAGGTTGTGCAGAGTGGTCTAACTGGCAGGAATTCACTGAGAAACAAACAAAAAAATTACTCCATGATCTCTTAACATACATACACGCATACACACACACACACACACACACACACACACACACCACACACACTCACACAGACACATGCAGGCAGGCACATGTGGGTCCCATTCGAGTTCCCCTCATATTGGCTGTCATGCTCAGTAATGAGTTTTTGGAGAAAGTTGCCCTCCCTACCTTATGTGAGCATCTGAGCTCTAAACTGCAACAACTCTATCGACTCATTCAATGCACATCAGTTAAATGAACCTGCCATGAAGGGGATTCAAACAACATTAACAACAAAATCCCTGCGGTGACCAAAACACATCAGTAAAGACATGAAGGATGAGAGGATGAAGATGAAAAGATTCCCTCTTCATCCTCTCTTGCTTCCTACTGCTCTGCACTGAGAAATGTGTTAAGATACTTTATGTTCCTGGGTCTAAACGTACTCCCCTTTAAAACAGGAGGATGTAATGGGTGGGGAACGTGGAAATGGCTTGGGGATACTAAATTTTCAATATTACCTCATTATGTGCAATAATATTGTTATTAGTCATTATTTGGGGATGGTAATATTTTGTGTAATTCTACATTTCTTTGTTAACAGTTTATGATTCATATCATTGTTTGAATTTTAAATAATCATTTAAAAGTACAATAAAACCATCAAAAAAATAAAGAAGAAAAGTTAAAATTTAAAAAAAGGAGAATGTTATTGCATCCCACTATGTATTGACAACATAGTGACCATAAGAACATGACGGGATCTGTTATAATATTTTCATCATGACAGCAGATCTGTGCACTCTATAGGATCTTGACCTTGCAAACTGGTTCCCAGGGTTCTCTTGGCATGAAACAAAATGCATCTGGCTCACTTGTAAAATATCAAAAAGAATTAATATGTTTGAGTGTTCAAGTCACCAGACAATACTTCTGAGGGATATGCAGCAACCTTTGTAGTAGAGTAGAGAACACAGTTTTCGTCCCACTCCACCACTAATCTGGGTTACTGTGCTCTAACCATATGGCACAGAAATGCTATGAGATACATTACAGATAGAGTCAGCATCATCCTCAGACTGGATGTAGAAGATGGTAAAGTGGTGGTCAGCTGCAGAACTGGAGCCTGGGAAGTGACCGTGGCTTCCATCACTCTTAACATAAAGTCAGAGGCCAATAGGACTTTTCTGGCTACTGCTGATTCCATGCACTGATGTAGGCTCTGTGCCCAGTGCTCAGAGTGCAGGTGAGCTTGGCCAAGGCTCCAGGGAGGCAGATGCAGAGGGTGACTGAATCAGCTCAGGGTGGGAGAGGGACCCTGAAAACACAGACAACCATTAAGACCTGGAGGAAGGAAAAGAGGGAAGGACATTTCTGGAATGTGTTTAGGAGGTGGTGTCAGAGAGCTGGAGGAACAAGATGCTGAGGACCATCCTGACCATTGCCATGAAGGAACAGGGTGAAAAAAAGAACTGGCATCCAAGCCATGGTGCAGACACCCCAGAGCTCTGTGAGGCAGACAAGCTGCAGGTCTCTCTTATCCCCTCTCTTGCCCCCAGGGAGAGAGGCCATTATACAAATGTGCTCCTCTTCTTCTTCCTAACTCAACTCTTCCTGGGCTTGAGTATAGCTTCCATAGCTGGGTGCCATTTCTGGCATTGGGGTGAGGGAAGGTGGACCTGGGTTGGGGTTGGCTTGAGGCTCTCCATGGGCCTAGATATGACCCAGTTGCTGACCCCAGGAAGCTTTGAGGAGAGACCATGCTCAGGGGTTTTGTTTCCCACTAGAGATACCCACAGAGCCCTCAGGGGCAGGCCCACAGCACCCCTGCTTCCCAGATCCAGGCTATTTGTGTCTGGGACTAGATGCCAGGTGGTCCTGACACAGGATCCTGCCTCTACCAGAGGCTTGACTACTGACCACTCCCTGCCCAAGGAAGGCTCCCACCTCATCTTAGTCTTTAGTTTTATGTTTAGGTCTCCTCTTAGGAATGGGACACACAATTCTGCCTGCTTCATAAGTTGTTCTCAGGGGAAAGATTGCTTCACACTCAAACCCTATATGAAATTAAAAGTATGTCAGGGGAGAAGAATGGCAGTTCAACTATGAACCAACCTCTCAGTCATCCCATGAGACCAGGTTTTCTATGCTCACTTGAATTCTCAATTGGTGGACACACTAGGACTAAGTTTGGGAGAATAAATCAGCATGCTTAGGTGGTTCAGTGAGTTCTTTGGAAATAAGAAGAAATTCAGAAAGTTGGAGAAACAAGTATTTGCTGAAGTTAAAACAAAACAAAACAAAAAAATAAACATTTGGTAGATTTGTGACTTTCGAGGGACTAAGAGATAAGATGTTCAGAAAAAGGAATGGGCTGCACATGTTAATACCAAGAAAAGATAGGAAAATATGGGCAACCCGCTGGGGTCCCCTCTCACTTTGGGAGCTTTTCTGTCTTCTCAATAAATCTTGCCAAAAAAAAAAAAAAAGATGTTCAGAAAAAGGAAGGAGCTGTACATGCTAATATCAAGATAGCAAATTTTCTGATTTAAAAAAATCCTGGTAATTGATAAGGAAGTTACAAGAGAGTAGAGTTGTAGAGAGAGAGAGAGTGAGGTGAGAATTACAGAGAAAAGTCACTAATCACTCACTGAGTAGGGAAGAAGACTTCACATCTAGAATACACTGGAGAAGAAGGCAGTGTGGAGACCAGGCAGAAACCTGAGGGGGTGGCACATCCAAGTGAGCTTTGTTGTGTTTTTTTCCTTAGTTGAAGGTGTTGAGTTTTATTGCTTTTGTAGGATCCTTTTTGGCTTTGAAACCATCTTCTGGTCGGCTCCATGCACAAAGTGTTAATTTTCTTATTAGTCCAACACTAGTTTTCTCTGCCAGAGATGTTTGTTTTTTAATCTTCAAATGGTTTCCCTTATTATTTGATACTGTTTCTATGGATCTAGTGACATTAAAATATGCAGATGGATTTTGGGGGCAGAGTTTGTTTGAAATGGAAAATGTCAGGCTCATACCAAATCCACGGAATAGATCCTACATTTACAAGGTTAACAGATATTTTATGTGCAAGCTCAAGTTTCAGAAGCACTGGTGCTGGGTGTGCCCTGGTGGGTTTGGTTGTGAATTGATCCTTATGCCTCACTCTATTTTGCATTCAACCAATTTGGACAACAGAGTAGCTTCATGTTTCCACATTTTGCATATTAAATGGAAAGAATAATGCAACAATGCTTTTCACAGAATGGAAGACTTCTCCTGCTGACACCACAAGATCACAAAAATGACCAGTGTTGTCTCAATATAAGATCAACTTCTTATTTTAATTGTTCCTACTAAAAATTGGAAGTACCTGTTAGCCAGGATATCCATTGGTACCTACCAAAATACTATTAAATAATTGAAGTAGGGTCCGAGCAATTAAATAACAGCCCATCGACTTAATTTTAACAAAGGAGAAGTTTATTAGTCGGGGCTCTTCCAGCTGGCGACAGCTTGCAGGAAGAGAATTCCAAGCAAGATGGCCCCAAGCCCCCACTCAGAGCTCCCTTAAGTAGTTCTAGCTTACATCTTGGTTAGCTAAAGTTAGAGTTGGACATTTTCCAGAGCTCTTATTGCAATATTCTGCTGACATCAGCAAGCTAGTGAGTTTACAGAAGGAGATGTGCTAATTAGACAGGTGTAGTAGGTAAGGATACAATTTATCTTGCAATGTTTACAGAGGAGAAACCTTCAAAGGAAAACCTCCAGGAAGGGAGTAACGCCTGTTTCAAGGCTGAAGCCATTTCTTTAATCCACCCCCTTACAATCCCAGGGACAGAGGCTGCTTCTTTTCCCTCTCACATAATATTGTTACATTTAGAAGCTTTTTAATGACAGTGGCGATTGCTAGTATCGACCTCATATTCCAGTGATGGTGTATACAAAGGTACAGTATGAAAACACAATCATATTTGTGGAAACTGAACAACAACAACAAGAAATAAATGTATGCAAATACAAAATAGGTATGATGATTATTTGGTAAATTTGTTTCCCTGAATTGCCACAAATATGACCATGAACAGATGACTTAAAATGACAGAAATTAATCGTCTGACTGTTCTGGAAGTAGATGTCCAAAATCCACAGGGCAAGGCCATGTTCCCTCTGACACCTGTAGGGAAATTCTCCCTTGACTATTCCTGGCTGCTGGTGGTTTGCTGGAGATCTTTGGTGTTTCTTGTCTTATAGCCGAAGAACTTCATTTTATGCTTCCATTTTAACATAGATTTCCCCTTGTGTCTCCCTGTCTTCTCAGGGCTGTCTTCTGACAAGGATACCAGGCATATTGAATTAAGAGGCCTCCTTACTCTAGAGTGGCCTGAGCTTAACTTTTATATCTGCAAGGATGATATTTTCAAATAAGGTCACTTTCTGAAGAGCTGGAGGTTAGAATTTTTATATATATTCTTTAGAGGAAAATTTAGCACATACCATTTGGAAAAAAACTCCCCTGCAAAAACAAACAAAAAACTGTGTGACTTTTTATATTTAAAGAATTTAATGTAATACCATTTAGTTACCATCCAATAAAAAAGAACTTTAGCACAATACAAATAGAGGATTTCTTCCCTTTTTTCTAGCTGGGAAAGTATAGCATTGGAGATTATTTCTTGTCAAATAAATATATTTTGATTTAGTCCTTAGATCTCATCTTTTGAATTACAGAATATTTATATTTTTCTGGAATAATTCCTTTTAAGTCATTCATAAATTTTCTCAACATTTGGACTGAAGGAAGAGATGTGTACTGAGATTGACCCTTTCATTTTTCTCTCTGAATACTCAATATTAACTGTCTTAAGACTTCAGATATCCAGCCATGTAATCCTGATGTTGCCTGATCACGTGTGCCCAGGTTCACCTAAGAGTAAGTTCATATCTTAGTTCTCCAAATGGTCTGTCACTCTACTGAGCACCACTGAAGTGTAGCCTGCAGGAGTACTCAGCCTTGTTCTCAGGCTGGACCCCTGACAGCTTGAGGCCAGCTTTACCCCTGCTGCCCAGAATATTCCTGAGATCCAGTCTGGCATCCAGGAGCATTTCCTGTTTGTATCATAAATCACTCTCCTGGGACTTGGGAAGATGTCTACTGTGTCCAGTAAAGACAGGGACTACTGGTTACAGTTGAGGTGCTGGAGCCATTGGGTGAGAGTGACTGTCCCCCTGGAGATATAGTCAGGGAGGCTCTGAGTTCCACAGCCTAAGCAGTAAACCCTGAAACAGAAATAGGCATGTGACAGAAATGGAGGAGGAAGACAGTGGAATCCCTCTGAAAGTTGGTCTCTGAAATCTCCTGAACAGGAGAGGAGAGTAACCTTTATCAATGAACACCTCCAGAGCCCTCAGATCCTGAGTGCTCAGCCCAGGAAGAGCTCCACTGTCAGGAGGCTGGGATGGTTGGAGTGAAACAGCAACATAAAATTAACAGAGGGTCATGGGGTAAAAAGCCATGGAAAAACCTGAGTCCCATATGCTGCAGGCATAAGTTAATGGTGAACAAGTCTGTAGTTTCTAATTTCTGTTTCTAAGCTTGTTTTCCCCTTTCCACGATTCTACTCACATAGGCACTTCAAGAGAGCAGTCACTAATACCTGATTATCTTTATGTACTGACCCTCAGGAAAAGCTGTTCATGAGATTAATTATTAGACAATGAGACTTAGGTCATGTGTACCTCCCTAGTGGTATCCAGGCATTTGACCTCCTGCACAGCTTTCTGTAATGCTGTAGGCAGATGCTATAAATGTTAACCAGCCATGACATCTAACTGGCAGTTGGGAGGTCACAAAACTTTTAACTTCCCAATCGCTCATGTAAAACTTCTTTGAGACATTTTTCAGAATTTGCATGCTAGTGGCCCAACTGGCCCCACGCATATCTGCTACCCATGCCATGGAGTGGACTCAACCTGTCCTGACAACTGTGGCTTTTTCACAACCAAAGATGGCTTGGACACCCCCATGACTTTATTCCCAGTAAATCAGCAGTGTCTTTTCCCTAGCCTTCTGCTTGTCAGATTATCTTTAAAATTCCATTCCTAGAAAACCTTGAGGAGTTGGAATTGAGAAATATCTAATATCTCCTGCTTGGATACCTTACAAGAATTAAAATCTGTCTTTAATGTATACTGCCTCAGTGAACTGTCTTTCCTTGTAGAGGGCATAAGAACCCAGTCAAATGGTGACATAATCTCTGATTTTGCCCCATGGGAGGGAGTATCTGCTGTCACTTCTAACTTAGGCCAGTGAGCACGAGCCCAGGGACCATATACATGTGAACATGGGGGCGTTTCTGGCCTTGCTCACCTCTGAAAACACCCACAGTCCTCTTGCTGGGGACATTCTCAAGAAAAGAACAATGGGGAAATTGTGATAAGATAAAGATAGTCCTCTTTTTTGACAAATAATATTATTTCATCTTTTTTATATTTTCCCCCAAATCAAATAAGATTCATTGCTTTTTGTCTCATTGCTAACTTATTTTTATATTGCCGTCATGTTTTGGATATCTTTTCCAATGACTGAATTTCCAGTGTTACCAGATCTTGATTCCCACCTGACCTTTCTCTTAATTTCAATGATTGTATGTTTCAGGTCTTTAACTTCCATTTGGTTTGATTTCTTGACTTCTATTTTTTCTGAGACTTTCTCCTTTTCCATTTTTTCAAGTGCTTGCAGTTACTTATCAAAGAGATTTTATAATTATTTTTTAAAAATCTGTGACATAATTCCAGCATCTGATTTATTTCTGTGTCCCTGTTTACTGTTTTCTCTCTCTCTTTTAAGTTGTATTTTTCTAGGTCCTTGATGTGACTTTTTTTTTAATTGAGTGTTAGCAATTTTGAACATTATATTTTGAGCTTTTGGGCACCATTGAACCTTTCTTCTACCAGGTGATCCTCCTACTGAGTGTGCAGCAGAAAGACACAGAGTTGTATGTCCAGTGTTTCTATGGCTAAAGCAAAAGTGAGGCCTGCCTCACTAACTCAGTGCTGCCGACTTTTATGGAAAAATGGGGACAATGATATACACAGATAAATGCTCTCAGGCCAGGATAAAAGGTTAGCTCTCCCCTGGATCTGCAGTACCTCACTGACACCAGAAAGAGGAGGGGGACAACCTGAATGCCAATGACTCTGATTCGCTTCCACCATCCAGCACTCACAACGTCAGGTGGGAATCAAAGCTCAACTCTTCACTGGCCCCCATGGTCGCTAGTATCAGGACTTGGTGATACTGAGTGCTGACTAGCTCTGCCTTCTACCATTTCATGGAACTCATGATAGGGATAGGGGTTGAAATTCAGCTCTCTACCAGGCCTTGGCAAAATCAGGCAAGGAGAGAATTGGAGGATGCACCAGCCCATAACAGTACTACCTTGCCAAGCCTTGTTAGTGCTATTCAGCACTGAAGGCTCAGCTGGTTGAATTCCCTTGACACTACGCCAGATGAGCAATGAGAGCACAGCCTGTACCAGGAGTTGTTGACAATGAGAGATTCTGAGTCACCATAGCCTGGGAGCTGCTGGTTCAAGACATGCCTGTGCCCAGAATTGCTGCTGCTTTCAGTGCAGGAGATGGTTGCTGACTACCACATAGACTTGGGCATGGCAGATGGCTGAATCAGCAAAGACTGAACTGGATTCAGGATTCTAAATGTCAGAACAGACACAGAATGAGAGAGCTGGACATATGGACATGAACACAGGCAGGGTCCCTACTCCTCTTAACCAGCCTTAATGCCCAGATGTAGCTACCTGTAGAGTAAATAACAAGTGGAAGGAGAGGAGCCCAGGTCCTGCTAGGGACCCCCACAATGCTTTTCATCCTGAAGATCCTCATTTGGCCAGGGCTCTCATATTTCCTCTTACCAATTCCAGCAGTTGGGAGTGAGGAAGGGAACCTTCCACTTCCCCCTACCAGGCTGTCAAGCCCCACACCCTTTGCCCCGACTCTGAGCCCTGCCTGGACAACTGATCCTGAATTTGCGTGTACATATCAGGGCTGCTCTGTGACTCCACAGGGACCTGTGGGGACACAGCCCCTAGTCCCAGTGAGTAGGAAGCAGATGACTCCAGCTCAGGGCCAGGTTAGGGCTCCCAGCTGAACCCACAGCACAGGGTTCAGGGACACAACACTTATTCCCTACTGCCTGAGGACCAAGCACACTCATGGATCTCATCTTTTTCACTACTTACTGTGTTATCCCTCTAGAGGATGAAGCTGGCCAGTGTCCATGTCCTGGTGTACCTTAGTTTCAGGTCTCCACACAGCCTCCTCCCCTGGACTCACATGCCCAGTTCACTGTGCAATAACAGAGCAGTTTTGGGAGTTAGGTCTCCCTGAGAACTCTTCCCTGGGGGGCAGTACAGCAAAAAGCACAGCAGGGACAAGGTAGTGACTCCTCCAGGGCACCAAGAGCTGTTTTTAATTTCTTCTCCCAGGCAGACATTTTTCACAGGCTTCTAGGACTGGGTCTAACACCCAGTCCCTCTCTCTGACCCCCATGTCCTCTCAGCCCATCACTAACATATAGTGTCTAATCCTTTCGTTTGCCTCATGACAGTGCAGAGTCTCCCCTTACCTGAGAGCCAACCTTGTGAAGAAGAAACAGATAAAGTCCTGGGCCATGCATCATTGTACTTGGGGCATGTCCTGCACTCCAGGACAGCAGCAGCCTAAGCATTTTTCATGATACCTGGCAGCCCAGCTAATTGTTATCATCAAACCAGTTAAATTATACATAGCATCCGGAGCCTTCTTGCATAAAACCTTCTTGGTTGAAGCCTATCCTGAAATCTTCTCTCCTGAAGCTAGCTGGCCTAAATCACCCCCACCTGAAGCCACCTCACCTAGAGCCATGTCTGCTGAAGCCATCTCACCTGCAGCCTTCTCTCCATTATAACTCACTGAGCTCTTCTCCAAGAGGGAAGTGATGTCTTCTCCAAAACTTGAGAGGAAGTTTTTAATAAGGAACTGTACAAGAAAAACTTGTAACACAAAAGGACTAAAACAGAGTGCTCTTTTTTCAGTTGGCATCATTATAAATCATATTTCATATATTAATCTTTGAGGTAACAGAAACATGACATTCATAATTCTGAGGGAAATTCAGAATTGCTATACAAATATATGAACAGTTTTTGTATGAAACAAACATAACACTTTCAAGAGTATTCCCAGCATAAATATTAAAATACTTATTAGACTAAAGTTATAATTTGTAGCCCAGTTTAATAGCTAAATTTTTTATATCAATGGCTACATCTTTAAAAATAGTATAATTTTCACATAACCCCCATAGGATGCTTGAGATGAACATGTATATTCTCTAATTAAAATGTATAAAGCACCTAATAGTTGACAACTGGTGAAATTCATTTCTTAAGTGAAGTATCTTAAACTTGGGAAGCAGAGAATCTCTGTGGGTCTTTTGTGACAAAAGGAGGTAGCTGCAAAGAAAATATCTGCTTCTTTAACTGCAGCAAATCTCCATGAGTTAAGGATAGCTTGGACTCAGGAAGGCTCTCTGGAGGAGCTTGGGAAAATGCTGTGATCATGCTAGGGATATTGTAGCTCTGGTATAAAATTGTAGAGTCTTTTACTAAACTCACTCAAGTAGTAGAGATGAATAGTGGCAAGTATTTATTGGAATGCCAATTTTGGCTACAACTGACAGAGAACAGCAAGCTGTGTGGTGGCATGGGTCTTCATAAGACCCCAACCACCTGTGAAGTGCCAGTTATGACCAAGGAGATGGGCATGATCACCAATGCCATTGTTAAGCTGAGGAAACTTTGGATTGAACTCTTTGCCCAGGGTTACACATCTCTCAACGGAGAGATTGAAAATTGAATTTGGTTTCTCAGTTCCCAAAGCCCAGGTTATTTTCTATCATGTCATACTACTTTCTTATCTCAATATGGTTTAGACAATCTAGCATGTTAACTCCTAAATGGGAAAGAAGTGACTCACTCCTCCCAATATCCTGCTTAACAGCCTTCCTTCCCATTACCAACCATCCCTCCTAGAATAGCATAAATGACTCTGCCAATACAGAGAAGAATAATTGATGTGTACACCTTTAAAAAATAATTCCTCAGAGTTAACATCCTGAATTTCATGTGGAAAGTGGGAATTCTGCTCCCCAGAGTATAAAAATGAGAGACCTCATTGCCTGTTTTGTGAATTCATTTTCTATTTCTGAGCTGCAGAATGTAGGTGGTCCAAGAATGCTTGGGGCAATACAAACTGCTAAGTTGTAAGCTGTCATCTGATTGGATAAGAAATTTTCATTTGATGGTGTATAATACTCCAAATGGGTACCTCAAGAGAACGGCATTGTTTTTTGCAAACTGGTCTAAAAGGCTAAATACAGTAAAATGCAGCCTTAAAGTTGATAGTTTTACTTAGCAAGTTGCAAATACAGATAAAGGAAACAAGAGTACTTTTTATGTATACCATTTATACAACGCAATAAATATATAAAACAATAGAGAAATATGTCTTAAAATATTTCCCAGAAACCACTGCAATGTGTTTTGACCTGGGAAAATATTATTATCAAATAAAATATTAAAAACAAAAATATCAAATAGAACGTTTTCAACAAAAAAGCTTATTGATGAAATTAAACAATTCATTTTAAAGGGCTGGCTTCATTTTTAATGTAGCAGTATATGAATGCTGTCTCTTGACAAAGGGAAAATCATATCAATAGATTGGTCCTCCATTATTTTTCTTGAAGCAATGTGTTTCATCTTCTATCAATGTCATATATTCAGAATGTGTACAATGGTCAAGATTCCATATTAATAAAATGAAGAGAAGACAGAATTCAATACAATACTAAGACATATATCTCTCTTTAAACTGGCTTCCATGTGTGACCAAATGAAACCCTTTGACATTGGTCATTATTTCAGTAAATAACACTGAAAATATAGGCTAATTTATTTTTAAAATAGGATGGTTATATTTTTGAGATATGACTCTAGTAATTATTCCACCATTACCTCTGGATTGCTGTTGTTTTCTCCTCCTTTTACCATTGGTCAATAATACCAAGCCATTTACCATGGAGAATGGTTGGAAATATACTTCCCAGGATATTTCAAAGAAAATCTTTACATAGATTAAAAAACACATTCTTATTGTAAATATATACTGGAGAGAAATTGAAAAGTTCAGTTTACTTTCCCTGTCCTTCATAGCTGCCCAAACTGTGACCTACACAGAACTTGACTCCAAGTCTTTCTGACTTGCACCTCCAGAAGCAGTGCTTGGATTTTCTCCAACTCCAACTAGAAGCATAAAAGCAGAGACTGGGCAGTGGTGGGGAAGGAAGATAAAGTCTCCTATGGTCAGAAACTTCTTTATGTACATTTTAGCAAAATAGTACAAACTGACAAGGTCTAGTAATAAATCACGTTCAAGTCTATTGTTTTCTGGAAAGGAAACATAAGTACACCTTTTGTTTGCTTATTTAGACACAGCACTTTTAATTTTTAGCAAGAAAACTTTGGAAACAAAAGAACTAAATGCTATTTTGCACACATGCCAAGAAAGGATAGGACTATCTGACTTGGGCTGTGTGTGCCTCTTGGGAGAAAGCTTTAACAATAGCTTCACTCATCATTGCTTTTAACTGTATACAACATCAACCCTTTGAACTTAATAAATTGCTGTAAACAATGTTAACTACATGTTATTCCTTATAAGCCCTGTGTTGAAACTTGTACACCCTCTGCAAAAGAAAACCTGATCCAAATTTAGACACGTCACACAACTTCAGGCCTCTGAGTATCAGTGCTAAAGGCATGTAAATGTAAAATCCCTAAGTGGTGGCCTGGAAAAATGTGTCACTTTAAGTGGTCAATGAGCAAGTCTTAATATCACAAAATTTGGCCTATTAAAATTTACGAAGCTTTGTGTGTTTGTGTGTGTGTGTGTGCACATGTGCAAGAACGGGGGAAAGTTGTCACATCACCTTGCTAGCTACAAAGGCACACCTTGTTTCCACTGGTGTCACTAAATAGCCAAAAAACTTAATAGTAACTAGTTCAGGAATTGTCTTTAGGCCACTATCATGATTATAATCCAGTAAGTGTTCACACAGCCTTATGATTGAGTCACTAGGCATGGTCTGGAGTACTAGAATAGAAGAGGACAGGCCATGAACAGAGCCCCAGTTCCCTTATACCCTCTCTCTATACTATGGTCAAATTCTACACCTGCTTATGGTAATTGCAGTTGTTCACTTCTTCCTATGGAGTGGTCTCTATGTGTGTGGAAGGAGGAAGCCCTCCAGCTTTGGTAGACTCAGGGGGTCTTGTAGGGGCAATGGTTTAGGAACTCTTTGCCTGATGTTCCTATTTGTATACCTAGTGTGTATCATTATGGTCCAAGCACAGCAGTGGTCCACTACCAGTCATTACTGAAATGTTGCTATTTATCATATGGCTGAACATTAATAGGGGATAAGGAAACACCAAGTGTCATTGAGATTCTAAGATAATTCTGTCATTTTCCTTGGCCCTGGGCTGCAGATTCCTTTGGTGGGGCTGGGTGGTAAAGGCAGCACATGTCCTAAGCAGAAAATGCCAACAGGGATTTTCTATTGGACCCCTGCTTATAGACAGTTCAACAGTAATCTCAATGTTGTCCAAATCATATTCTCATTTCTCATTTAAACCAACTCTCTGGTTATTTGACATAGGCCAAGATATCAAGGCCAAGACTAAAATCTGCAGATGGGCAACTCCACGTCTTGCTGGAAAATTAAATCAATTGTATGTGTGTATCTTACAGAGGGCAACACACACCCAAATTCTTATTTGCATACTCAGTGCATATCATAATGGCCAGAGCATAATAGTGGTTCACTCTCAGTCATTACTGAAATGTTGCCGTTTATTATATGGCTGAACAATAGAGCATAAAGAGAGACCAAATGTAACTGAGATTCTGAGATAATATTTAGACATTCTTTGGGTCATTACAACATTACCATATTTTGACTCAGAGCTGTTAACAAGCACCAAAAGAAAATGGTTCAAATTCTGTTTTCTTATTTGTCTTTGTATAAATATACCCAGACAATTGTGATTTATCTGCATCAATTCAAAACTTCAATTGTGATTTATCTGTATAAATCAATTGCATTTTCAGAATTTCAAACTAACATTGGCTGCTGCATCCCTTTTTAACAGTCAGATTTCTAAGACTCTTGTGGTAGAAGCTGGTTACTGTGTTAAATAGAATTGGGTGGTAGGTTGGAGAGTAGGTTAAGCCTCACAAATCTCAAACGAAAGATCCCCAAGGTGGTAAAGGTGAAACAAAGAACCAATGATTCCTATACCACTTTTAAACTCAGGACATTACGAGATTGGACTAGGAATAATAAGGAAATGAATGGAAATGAATGGATGAGCATATTTTGCTTCAAAACAAGGCAAATATTGTTGGGAGTCGGCTGTGGAGGCCCGCCTGAGCGTTAGGGATCCAGGTGGGCTGCAGACCCTGAGACCACCAGGTTTGGTTCAGGAGCTGAAGGCCCATTCCCTCCTCCTTTCTTTGTTGTTTAGCATTACCCAGTGGCAGGGATTTTGATGATCTAAGCATGAAGTTCTGAGAATATGACAGGCATTGCTGACTTTAGGGATCCATGGTTCCCGCTTCTCACAGACTGCGGTTTCGGCTTTAAACTTAACACAGTTCAAACTCAGATCACATTTGGGAGCCTTATACATGATACAAGCTTCTTTATAAGATTTAAAAATATTTTTGTAGAATTAGTATATACATTTAGAGAGCTGTTTCCAGCTTTAGATGGTATAGGTGATTATCTAGGGTTACCAGAAATGGCCCAGCATGAACTTTGGGCTGGGCCACATTCCAGCGTCCACTTTGGGGTGGACTGCATTCTTTTAAACCGGTTCTTTAGTTACAATTAGTGTAAGTTTTTTCTACTTATAATAGAAACTGAATTTATTTTATTCATAGAAAGTATTGTAGAATAGGTCATGCTACGTGAGGGAATTATGTTAGTTCAAGCATGATCAAACATGATACTTTAAGGTTTTATAAGAATACAGTTAACTTTAGAAATTTCATTGTTCCCACTTTCTACTAATTGCAGTTTTGGCTTTAGTACAATTACAGTTTGTATTTGGGTTTTATTTTAGAAGCTTTATTGCTGACGATCAGCCTTATATATCAGGATTAGGAATTAGAAGCTTTATTGCTGATGATCAGCCTTATATATCAGGATTCGGAATTAGAAACTTTTATAGAAATTAAGATACATAGGATTTTAGAATAGCCGTTTTGTTAAGAGATCATAATCAATTGTTCCTGGAAGTGGCCCAGCTTGATCTTTGGGCTGGGCCACATTATTTAGGAACTGGTTTGAGCTATAATTGAGTTGTTTATAGTACAGGTAAAATTAGCACAGATAAGAGAGGTATTAGGATTTTAGTCAGTTATATTGCTTTTGAGGAATATAAACCAAGCATAAGGAACAGTGAGATAATTTTGGGATTGTCCTTCCTCATGCTTGGGAAAACGCCTGGTGGGTGGGGACGCCCCCCACCTACCTGGCTTTGTGTTCACGTGAAAGTCTTGTGATTTGATTGGGATTGTCCTTCTTCATGCCTAAGGAAATGTCTGGTGGGTGGGGGACGTCCCCCACCTACCTGGCTTTGTGTTCACGTGAAAATCTTGTGACTTAACATGTGAAAGTTTGGGATAAAAGACTCACGGTTGGTCCCAATAAACGACTTCTGCTCATTTCACTGAACAGTTGTCCACCTTCTTTCTTTCTCTTTATATCTATCCCTCCATCTTTCTTTCAATATCTGTCCCTACTACAGAATTGGCTTCTGCGCTAGACAGAATCCAGTCTCTTTCTTTCTCCTTATTTCTCCAGAATATTCGCCGACACTGCCCCACCTTCCAGGGACCCTCTAAATCTCTTTTGGGGGGCTGGCCCCCCATAAAATATTTACTCACTATGGTACACATTTATAACTATTTTCAAAAGTTAATAAGAATTTTCTTTTGGAGCTGCTGCCCTCACTAGGAAGCTAGTGGGACATCAATAAATAGAGGATACTTGATTTGGTAAACACTCTGTATGTGTATCTTAAAATGTGTTTATTATTATTACTAATTATTATTATTATTGCTCAAGTGTTCAAGAGTAAAGATGGAGAGGGTGGTATATGATAAAAAGGAAAGCCTATCTGACGTATGGGGTTTTTAACAACCAAGGAAAACAATTTCCTTACATTTTGACTTTGTGATGTGTTTTTCAGTTTCTCAGATTCTGCATCTATTATGCCTATAATTACCGTTCTATACCAATAATGTAACATCAGTGTTATGCTGTATGTAGATGATGCCAGAATTCTACCTACCTTTAGTACAGATGTTACCACAAGGACAGACTCACTGTCCAAGTCCATTTCACCTCCAGAACTTAGTTTCTCCTTTAGAGCTCTATATGATTTCATATTGGCTGATTTTCTGAAGATGTCCTCTGTGAGTGACCCATTTTTATTGATAAAGGAAAACATATCCTGCATGGAAGAAAAGGGAAGAAGAATACATGGCACTTACTAATCACAAGCCCAAAGGATAAGCTTGTCCCAGTTTTGAGCACAAGAGCTGTAGTATGCGGGTTACAATACCAGAGCTAAAGAATGAAGTAAATTTTAATTTTTTTGGTGTTGCACTATTTTCTCCTCATTTATACATTCTGTATTCATACACATTCTAATCAGATTTTCCTTTTCCAAGAATTTACAAACGCACGTCTCTATGTCAAGGCCTCCGGTGGGTCACTCTCTCCCACTTCCAATCCTTCTCTGATAATTCCCTAATATGGATTCTCTCACTCAAGTATGGAGATCTCTTTGCCATGCTCATTTTCCACCTGTTTCCTCCCCTGTAAGTGATGATATGCCCCATTCCTACTTCCTGATTTCCCAGGTTCTATGAAAACTAGGCTAAAAGTCTATCTCCTCGCTGAAGTCTTCTCTGAATACATTTTTCTTCTCAGGAGTTTTTTTCCTTGCTTTTGCTTCATCTTCATGCCCTCTGCTTATGGTGTGATAAGTTAATGTGTTACAGCCAGAGAACTCAGGGATTTGTGTCTATTATGTAGCTTATTTGCTGTATGATCATGGGCACAATATATAATCTTATTAAAGCTTTTTAACAAATGTATCAGTGAAGCAGGGATAATGATAATCACAGCCACCCCCTAAATTTGCTGTGAAAAATGCAAAGTCTGGGATAGTACCCAGCATGTACCTGAAATGATACAGTTCTTCACATCTGGCATAAATTCCCTATATTTAGTATAGTACTTGGAGAGATACTACACACTCAATAAATGTTACCACTGACAATTTATTGAACTCACTTGAAAGGATACAGTTCAAACACTGAGTTAATTTGATACAGTCTATGAAGTTAAAAGGGTTAATATATGCCAAAAGATAAACTTCTATGCTAAAATATTTGAAATACAAATCAAATACATGTGAGATATTTTGAACTGCAAGATTGAGTAGTCTCAGATCAACATGTAAGCAAAGGAGACTTTAGACTTGTGTGGAGTTCAAGGAACAAGTTCAAAGGACAGTGAGAGGGAAGGTGAAGTCACAGAGATTCATCCGCACAGAGCCTATTCTGATTTATGCAAGCAAGTATATTGTCTTTGGTGAAACCAGTCAGAGTATTATTCCCTCTTTTCTTTATCTTGTGATCCTGCAATACTTCAATCAGATTTCTATTCTTTGAAACGACATTGACAAATCTCTGCCAATCTATGAGTTGTCTAGTGATTTCTCCATTTGCGTTAGATTTGGATGAGGCCACCTGACCTGCCAGAGTTCTTTCTCCTTAAGAGGGCCATGGAATACTAAGACAAGACCTACCAGAAGAGGAGTTGGCAGGTTGTCATTTTCACAATCATCTGTGAGAGGAACTCCAAACAGCTGTCCTGGATTTGGGGCTGGTGAAGCCTCTTCACTCTGGAGGCTGAGACTCCCAGTGTCCAATTCATCATCGACCATCTTCTTGCAAGTGCAGGAGCACTGCCAAAAGGTCCAGTTTATCCTTAACCATTCACTCTTAACTGTCTTCTTATCTGATTAGGTAAAAAGTGAGATTATTAAATGTAGTTATTTAATTGACTTAACATTACTTCCACTTCAATAAGTCTCCTACAAATGGATGAGTTGTGTTCCAAGAGCGCATTGTAAATCCAATATGTTCATAAGTCCAACAATGTTAGCCTAGGTACCCAAGTAGCATAATCATCTATATAGTACTGTACAGTAATAAGTTATAGTACTTTCCTTTTTTTTTCACAATCAATATTTTTTATTATGGATTTGTGGGGTACAGTTAAGGGTTAGGTGTACAAGTATGTTTCATTCAGGCACCCTGTTGATAAGAGGTGTTTCCCCATCCCCAGACAGATATTTACTACTGTTAATCCCATCTCCCTCCCCCCCTCCCATAGCTTCCCAGTACCGTCAGTCATTTTCTTATAGTATTACATTGGATGTTCAAGGTCCATTATATGATTGAGAACATGTGATACACAGATCTTTGTTTCTGGGAGAGGTCACTCAGTGTTATAGACTCTAGCTCAATCCAGATTGCTGCAAAATTCATGAATTTGTTCTTTTTTATGGCTGCATAGTATTCCATCGTGTATATGTACCACATTTTTTTAATCCAGTCCTCCTTTGATGGACAGCATGGTGGGTTCCAGGTTCTTGCTATTGTGAACAATGCTGCGATAAACATACATGTGCAGGTATCTTTTTTATAGAGTGATTTGAGGTCTTCAGGGTATATTCCCAGTAGGGGGATTGCGGGGTCATGTGGGAGGTTGATATTTAGAGCTTTTAGGAATCGCCACACTGCTTTCCCCAGAGGTAGCACTAGTTTACACTCCCACCAACAGTGTGGAAGTGTTCCCTTTTCACCACACCCTCTCCAGCAGCTGTTATTTTTTGAGTTGTTGATAATTGCCATTCTGACTGGAGTCAGGTGGTATCTCACTGTGGTTTTGATTTGCATCCCCCGATGATTAGTGAGGTTGAACATTTCTTCATGTGTTTGTTGGCTGCTCGGATGTCCTCTTTTGTGAAGTGTCTGTTCATATCTTTTGCCCATTTTATAATGGGGTTGTTTGTTTGTTTGTGTTTTGCAGCACGTTTTAGTTCCTTGTAGATCCAGGATGTTAAGCCTTTGTCAGACCTGGTGTTGGCAAATACTTTTTCCCAGTCTGTAGTCTGTCTCCCTGTTCTCTTGATGGTTTCTTTGGCCTTGCAGAAGCTTGTCAGTTTAATAAGGTCCCACTTGTCTATCTTCTCTCTTATGATCTGTGGGTTTTGGGTTTTGTTCAGGAATTGGATGCCAGTTCCGATTTCCATGAGGGTATGTCCTTCATTTTCTAAGGTTCATATGGTTTGAGGTTTTACGTTTACGTCTCTGATCCATTTGGAGTTAACCTTTGTGCATGGGGGATAGATAGGGGTCCTGTTTCAATCTTCTGCATGTGGTCAGTCAGTTTTCCCAGCACCATTTACTGAATAGGTTCTCCTCTCCCCAGTGGTAGGTGGTGGAGGCCTTGTCGAACATGAGGTAGTTGAGAAATTGAGGTTTTGCTTCTGGAATCTCAATTCTATTCCATTGATCTATATGCCTGTTCCTATACCAATACCAAACTGTTTTGATTGTGGTAGCTTTATAGTAAAGGTTGAAGTCTGGTAATGTGATACCACCTGCTTTGTTTTTTTTTGCTGAGGATTGTTCTGACTATTCTTGGACGTTTGTGTTTCCATATGAATTCCTGTGTTGTTTTTTTCCAGGTCTGAGAAGAATGTTGCTTGCAATTTGATGGGTATTGCATTGAATTTGTAGATTGCCTTAGGTAAGATGGACATCTTCACAATGTTGATTCTTCCAATCCATGAGCATGGGATATTTTTCCACTTGTTTGTGTTATCTTTGATTTATTTGAGCAGTGTTTTGTATTTTTATTGTAAAGGTCTTTCACATCTCTGGTTAGGAAGATGCCAAGGTATTTCATTTTTTTTTGTGGCTATTGTGAATGGAATTGTGTTTTTTATTTAGGTTTCTGTTTGTTTATTATTGGTGTAGAGAAATGCAATTGTCTTTTGTACATTTATTTTGTATCCTGAGACTTTGCCAAAGGTCTTTATCAGTGTAAGGAGGTTTTTGACAGATTCTCTTGAGTTTTCAAGGTACACAAACATGTCATCTGCAAAGAGAGATAGCTTGACTTCCTCTTTTCCTATTTGGATACCCCTGATTGCCTCCTCTTCTCTGATTGCTCGAGCCAGGACTTCCAATACTATGTTGAACAGGAGGGGTGAGAGTGGGCATCCTTGTCTAGTTCCAGTTTTCAGGGGAATTTGTTCCAATTTTTGTCCATTTAGGAGTATGCTGGCTGTGGGTTTCTCGTAGATGGCTTTTACTATTTTGAGGTATTTGGGAGCTGAGACCTTGAAGAAACAAACTATGGAGCATCTGATTACAAGAAGTATGCTGGTTGAGAGAAAAGCTCCAGCACACAGTGACCATGTTGAAGGCAAAAGGCCCCATGGATCCTGTTTAATAAACTTTTTGTCTTCCTGCCTGTACATGCTCACAATTATTATATAGTTTGTTGACTAGTAACGAGATCTTTAATTTATATTATAAGAATGCATACAAAATGTTATGATTTTGATTGGAAAGACTTAAATAGTAATAGTTACTTATAGTAAACCCTTTAAGTTTCATTTAAGCTTTTAAGTTTCCTTTTCCTAAAAGTTATCTTTAAGTTTCTGAAGGCTAATCTTGAGATTCTTTAACAATACATTAAAACTTTCTGTTTGACTATGTACTGAAACTTTCTGTACCGAAACTCTTTTTGTTGTTTTTGCCTCCAACCAAGCTGATTGCTAAGGAACAAGCTATGCCGATACTCCCCTGTTACGGCTTCTGCCCCCAGCCAAGCTATTCAATAAGTTGCTATAGCAATGGGATTTCTTACAAATGGTTATGCATTAGCTTACAAGGATATAGATTTCAAAAATAATTAGATTTGTAATTTTATTAAGTTTGAAGGTAGGATAAAATTAAGTTTATAGTTTTATAACAAATAAGAATCACACAAATAAGTTTATAGTTTTATAACAATAAAGAATCACACATTAATGATAGTTATACATCTATGATAGTTTAGATTAAAGAAAAATTAATAAGTATAAGTTTATAAGATATAGCATAGTGTTAAAGTTTAATCGTTAGACAAAATAAAATTGTTAAATCTAGATGTGGTTAAAAAGACTCATATGAGTCATTGTAAGGTTTTATAGCTTAAAAATAGTTTGGGGTTAAGTGTTAAAGAATTACATAACATTATATTTTGTCAAATCATAAAAGGTTAATAGAAAATTCAAGATTTTATATTAGGTAGAAATAGAAATAAACTTATGAAGTATGGATTAATCATTAAAATCATGGAAAGCAGTTTGTGAAAGTATTGTAAAAGCTCTGCATTTATCATCTTGACATAAGCACGTTATACCTCATGAATTCGTGATTGTTGGGGCAAACAAATCTCATTATGTATGTTTCTGTAAAAAACGTTATGCCCTGTGGGACGTGTAAGCCCCTGGCGAATGTTTGTCATATTGCTAGGGGTGATAGAAAATGGTATATGAATGTTTGTCATATTGCTAAGGGTGATAGAAAATGGTATATAAGGTGGAAGAAGTTTGAATAAAATTTGGAATGGTCTTGACCAGACCTGACCCAGAAGAACTGCCTCTGAGTTGTTTCTTCTCACCATCCTGATCCTCCCTATTCAGGCCCAACCCCCCTCAAGTCAGATCCGGTTTCCGACAGAGGTATGTTCCCCATATGCCTACATGTTCAAGGGTTTTTATCAAGAAGGGGTGCTGGATTTATCAAAAGCTTTTTCTGCATCTAATGATATAATCATGTGGTCTTTGTTTTGACATCTGTTGATGTATTTAATTACATTTATGGTTTTACGAATGTTGAACCAGTCTTGCATCCCAGGAATGAAGCCTACTTGGTCATGATGGATGATTTTTGAGATGTATTGCTGAATTCGGTTTGCTAGGATCTTGTTGAGAATTTTAGCATCTATGTTCATCAAAGATATTGGCCTGTAGTTCTCTTTCTTTGTTGGATCTTTACCTGGCTTGGTTATCAATGTGATGTTGGCTTCATAAAATGATTTGGGAAGAGTTCCATCTTTTTCAATTGCCTGGATTAACTTCAGTAGGATTAGTATCAGTTCCTCCTTAAATGTCTTGTAGAATTCTGCTGGAAAGTCATCTGGACCAGGGCTTTTTTTTGTAGGAAGTTTTCTTATTATGTAGTCAATTTCCTTGATTGTTATTGATCTATTTAGGGTCTCAATTTCTTCTTGTTCCAACCTAGGTAGGTTGTGTGAGGTCAGAAAGTCCTCCATTTCCTTAAGGTTTTCCAGTTTGTTTCCATACAAGCATACGTAGTAGTCTCTAATGATCTTTTGTATTTCTTCAGGGTCAGATGTGACTTCATCTTTTGTGTTTCTGATTGTGCTTATTCGGTTTTTTTCTCGTTTTTTCTTTGTCAGTCTAGCTAGGGTTCCATCGATCTTGTTTATCCTTTCGAAGAACCAGCTTTTTGTTTCATTGATTTTTTTGTATTATCTTTTTGTCTTCTATTTCCTGGATTTGGGCTTTTATTTTGGTGATCTGGATTCTTCGGCTGAAATTAGGGTTTTTGTGGTCTTGCTTTTCCAGCTTCTTTAGGTGGCTTGCTAGGTTGTTAATTTGTGTTCCTTGCATTTTCTTCATGTGTGTTTGTAGGGATATAAATTCCCGTCTTACTACAGCATTCAAGGCATCCAGAGATTTTGGTAAGATTTTTCTTCATTTTCATTTGTTTCCAGGTATCTTTTGATCTCTGTTTTGATTTTATCATTGACCCAGGAGTTATTTAGCATCATGCTGTTTAGTGTCCATGTCTTTGAGGGTTTGGGGGGAACCTTGTTGGTGTCAATGTTTATTTTTATTCCACTGTGGTCCGAGAAGGTGCATGGTAGAATTTCAGTCCTTTTAAATTTGCTTATGCTTGATTTATGGCCAATTACATGGTCAATCTTAGAATACGTTCCATGCAGTGATGAGTAGAATGTATATTCTGTGGTCTTTGGATGGAGTGTTCTGTAGTTATCAATTAAGTCCATTTGGTCCAAAGTGACATTGAGGTTCCAGATTTCCTTGCTGAGTTTTTGTCCTGATGCTCTGTCTAGGGTTGTGAGTGGGGTATTAAAGTCCCCAGTTATGAAGGTGTTAGAGTCAATATCTTTCTTTAGTTTTCCTAGTAGTTGCTTTATGAAAGTTGGTGCACCTATGTTGGGTGCATATATGTTTAGGATAGATATTTCTTGTTGATGGATTGAGCCTTTTATCATTATGTTGTGGCCTTCTGTATCTTCTTTGATTTTTAATAGTTTGAAGGGTATTTTGTCTGAAATTAAGATCGCTACTCCTCCTTTCTTTTGTGTTCCGTTCACCTGAAAGTTTGTTTCCCATCCTCTTACTTTGAGTCTGTGGGTGTCCTTTCTAGTGAGGTGAGTCTCTTGACGATGATAGATTGTTGCCTGATGATATTTTATCCATTTTGCCATTCTATGTCTTTTCAGTGGTGCATTTAGTCCGTTGACATTTAGGCTAATAATTAAAATGCAAGAGTTGATCCCTGTCATAAGGTTGTTACAGAGTTGTTCCTGTCTGTTTGTTGTCTTTCTTTGGGTTTTGGAGTTGGCTCATGTGTGTTTTTAATCTTTTGCCTGTACTCTTGTGTAGAATGTTGTTGTTCTTTTTTCTTTTTCTTCTGTGTTCAGTACTTTTTTTTATTTTTTTATTATGAGGTTGTGGGGTACAGTTAAGGGTTAGGTATACAATTGCGTTTCACTCAGGCACCCTGTTGATATGGGGTGTTTCCCCGTTCCCAGACAGATATTTGCTACTGTTAATCCCATCTCCCTCCCCCCATCATAGTTTCCCAGTATGGTCAGTCATTTTCGAATAGTATTGCATTGGATGTTTAAGGTCCATTATATGAGTGAGAACATGTGATACTCGGATCTTTGTTTCTGTGAGAGCTCACTCAGTATTATAGACTCTAGTTCCATCCAGATTGCTGCGAAATTCATGATTTTGTTCTTTTTTATGGCTGCATTATTCCATCGTGTATATGTACCACATTTTTTAAATCCAGTCCTCTTTTGACGGGCAGCATGGCTGTTTCCAGGTTCTTACTATTGTGAACAACGCTGTGATAAACATGCGTGTGCAGGTATCTTTTTTATAGAGTGATTTGTGTTCTTCAGGATATATTCCCAGTAGGGGGATTGTGGGCTCATATGGGAGGTTGTTATTTAGAGCTTTTAGAAATTGCCACACTGCTTTCCATAGAGGTTGCACTAGTTTACACTCCCACCAACAGTGTAGAAGTGTTCCCTTTTCACCACACCCTCTCCAGTAGCTGTTATTTTTTGACTTGTTGATAATTGCCATTCTGACTGGGGTTAGGTGGTATCTCAGTGTGTTCAGTACTTTTTTAAGTGTTTCTTATAGAGGTGGTCTGGTGGCAGCATAGGTTCTTAGGGATTGGATATGTGGAAAACATTTCAATTCTCCCTCACTAATGAAGCTTACTTTGGCTGGGTAGGTTATTCTTGGTTGAAATTGTTTCTCTTTTAGAACTTTGAAGATAGGGCTCCAGGCTCTCGTAGCCTGAAGGGTTTCTGTGGATAAATCTGCTGGTATTCTAATTGATCTTCCCTGGTAGGTAGTCTGGCCTTTTTCTCTTGCTGCTTTTAGAATTTTTTCTTTTATAGCTACTTTGTTTAGGCGAATTATTATGTGCCTAGGAGTTGGTCTTCTCATTTGTTTTCTTGCAGGGGTTCTCTGAATTTCTTGTGTTTGAATTTTTTCATCCTTGATGAGATGAGGGACGTTTTCTTGAATGATTTCATGAAATGTTTGTTCCAGTGTGGCTTCTGTTTCTCTCTCTGCCTCAGGAAGCCCAATTACTCTTAGGTTTGATCTCTTGAAGTGATCATTCATCTCTTGCAGGTTTTGTCCTGTCTTTTTGAGGTTCTTTTCTATGCTTCTGACAGTTGGGTTAGTTCTGTGTTTTGGTCTTCGAGCTCTGAGATTCTTTCTTCTGCTTGGCTAATTCTGCTTTCCATGCTTATTAGTCTGTTATTCATTTCCATCACAGTATTCTTTACTGCTGTTATTTCTGACATCAGCTCCTTCCTATTTTCCTCTTGTCTTTCCTCAATTTTTAAAATTCTCTCTATTAATGTCTTGATGTCTGGGTTTGTTGCATGTGACCAGTCATTCTGGGGCTCTTCATTGTTTGTGTTCCAGAATCTATTTTCTCAGTGTCTGATCTCCCAGGGATCTGTGTGAGACCTATATTCTTCTTTTGATTTTTCTTCATTTGTGTGGTTTTTTCCCCCTCCCTACTTTTTCCTTCCCTCCACGACACCATCTTCTTTAATTCTGTTTTTCAGGGTAGAGGGATTGGTTTTAATTATGTTTGTTCAATCTCCTATTCTTTTTGTATGCCCTCTTACTTTGTTCAATTCTGGAGTTGCACTGTAGTTTGGGGGTGGTCCTTTTTGCAGTTTTGAGATTTACTTAAGGGGGGAGCTGTGGTTCAAAATCTACCTGCAGGCCCTGGTATTCACTGACAGGTGTATGGATATCTGGAACCCACTTCCCATTGCCTTGGAATCTGTCTGTGCAGTGGGGCTGTAGGGTACTCCCTTAAATAAAATGTGGTTAGCAGAGGGAAGAGAATGGAGCAAATAGTGGGTTGAAGAGTGGGGTGGAGAGATAAAGGAGTAAGGGGGGAAACAAATGAGTGTGCCAACAAATGGAGAGAGAGACCTATACTGAAACAGATAAAAACAATAGACCACAGGTACAGATGAACCAATACCCATACAAAAAAATAAAATATATAATGATGCTAACATAGAAGCTAACCAACCACCTTATTGGTGTGCTGTTCCTCGATACAAAGATATGGTTTACAGAGAGAAGAAAAGGAAGAGGAAGAAAGAAAAAAGGAAGAATACAGTAGGAATAGAATTAAGTCATTAAACTAACAGAATCAATCAAGCACACTCTGAGACTTTTCGTTTAAGTCCAATGTCCTCTCAGTTCTGAATTCTTGCTTTCTTTTCAAGCTGGTAAATTAGTTTGCAGTTAGGGTCAGTTGTCCCTGGTCTGCTGTGAAGGACAGTTCAGATCACCCTCCATTCACCACTCTGGCCTATGTCTTTTTCAAGCTTGTGTCTCCCATTTTGGTGTTGTTACCTTGTATCGCCAGCAGGTGGTGCTATCTCAGCTGCTTGACCCCGAGGGGTTGGGCCTGGACTGGAACCGGCAGAAGCTGGAGATGGAAACCTGCCTGAGGGCACACGGGAGGAGACCCACGGCAGGCAGGATGTCATGGTCACAGGAGAGGTGGCAGTGATCCCAGCAGATCTTCCCTGCAGGGGCTTCAAGGACTGAAGTCATGGATCCCCTCAGGCATGGGTGGCGTGATGTGCTATGGCTGCCATGGAGGCCATGGTGGCAGCGCCCCCCGCAGGCAGCTGCTGTGTCTGTGCTGCAGTGGCTTTCCAGACTGCTGCAATGCCCAGCGGTGGCAACGGCCGAGCTCCGTGTGAAGAGCAGGCTGCGATGTTGAGGTCCGCAGCCCCCAGGGAGAGAGCCAGAGACCCACTGCAGTTCTCCTTTGCAGCGGTTTTCACAGACTAGGTTGCCCTGTCACCATCTTTCTATAGTACTTTTCATACAATAATACATAACAATAATACATAAACATCCATACAAGGGCACAACCACTTGTAGAGGATAAACATGCATGACAATGTACATCAGGCACATGAACTAACTTACGTGATTGGACATGTGAACACATATTTGCATCTTTGAAAGTTTGCAACTTGAAGGTTTCTATGCAGGGGAATTACTGAATTTCCATTTTACAGCATGTTTGTTGCAATGGGCAGAAGAGAGAGAAATTGAATCATGTGTTGTGCAGAATTGCCCACATTATGACAATGGCTAATTGCAAGCTTGTGGTATTAATGTGCTCTTCTTGTTCATATTCTGCAGGCTGAAATTAAACCTAGAGGCATGAACAGACATATATTCCATTCTCCCAGCAGAAATCCTTCCTCAACACTGCTGTCTACCACCTGCTGTGTTCTATCATGAGGTACTAAACATCTAGCTGTACAAGTTTCCTGATGCTGAGTACGATAGTGGATTAAGGTGTTATATACCATTTTAAGAGCTAAAAATACTCAAGTGTGGTGGCTTACATCAGCAATTCCAAATATTCTGGAGGCTGAGGTGGGGGGACCCATTGAGACCAGGAGTTCAGGACTACAGTAAGCTAAATCAAACAGAGTTTAGTATTTATCCAATTTCATAGTAAGTATCCTGCCACTCAGATTTCCTGTTTGTCTTTTGGAGTGCCCAACTGTGGTCAGGTTTCTTACATAAAAGAGACCTTCAGAATACAGCCCACCTGGCCTCACTTCTCAGTCATCCTCAGGCTTCTTGCTTCTGGAGGCTTTAGCTCTCAGGCAGCACTGTGGATAATTTGACTCTACTTCCTCAGGTCAATCTTTGGTTGTGTGGGAAAATTCCACGTGGTCTTGTTCCTTGTGAAACCCTGTCAAGTTTCCCAGAAGTGATTTTTAACGATGTAGCAGCCTTGTCAAAGGAATGCGATAGAAGAGCTTTCAAGAGAAAAAATTAAACATCAATAAACAAATATGAGTTCAAAGTCTTAACTGCTCTGCTATGAGCAATTTAATATTTCCTTAAATAACTGACTTCTACCAGATTTTGAAAAAGTCAATAGAAGAGCTGAGTTGTAGAGAGATAAACAGGTGTGCAACATATCTCCACTTGGCTTCTCTGAGATATTGAGTGCATCACCTGAAAGAAGTTTGATGCCAGTAATGACTCCACACCCGGCCAGGACCAAGAGATTTATTAAAGTGGTGGTTACAAGGGAAAAAGGGAAAGGGTCTGTGGAGAGAGAGAGGAAGTGGGAGAAAGGCAGGGAGAGAGCTGCAGAGAGTGAGAGAGCAGCAGAGAGAGAGAGAAAGAGAGACCGAGAGAGAGAGTTGTGGGGAGAGGGCTGTATTTATCAGCCTGACAGGGGCCAGAAGGGGCCGTGCCATGCTCCTATTGGAGGAGCTGCATGGGAGTAGGGTGGGGCCAATGCCATGTTATGGTCCTATTGGACGCATAACAAAGCTGGCTATGGAATGGAGGCTTACAGGTTTGAAATTGGCACACAGGAGGGTTTGAAATTCCTGCAGGTGGGGAATTCTGCTCACAGAAGCTGGGACCTAGGGCCTTTGTTGTCTGGTGTGTCGGCGCCATTTTGGGAGCCGCCCCTCTGGTCGCTTCCTGCACCCTTCATCACCAAGAACACTTATGTAGGGGCAATGCTCATTGTGCTGGATCAGAGAGGACAAGTTGGACTCCTGGTTCTCCTACTTGGTTGGACAAGTTACTTAAAACTCTTTGAACATCATTTGCTCCACTCTAACATGAATGATGCTACCCACACCTCACTGGAGTAAAATAATGTACTACTCAGCAAAAATAATTTTCATAGCAGTACTGATAAGTAATTATCCCTCACTCAGATGGCCTAAGGCAGCCTAGACATCAGTCTCCTCTCCTCTAAACAGATACCACTCCCCTCCCTCACTTGGTTTGGTAGCCTCCAAGAGGTATGTAGCCCCTCTACTATTGTAAGGGAGATGAGAAAGAAAGCAAACACATTCTTAAATCCAGTAGGATATTCTGTATGTCAGCGTGGACAAATGTATCACACAGTACACATTAACATATAGATTGAATCACTATACATAAGCTAGTTTCCCTATTCTTAAGCTGATTTTGTTTCTAACCTATCCAAATATATTCAGTTATTTAGCTTTAATAATCCAATACCATTAAGAATAATTTGTCTATTCCATGATATAAAGCTATACACTCAGCTACTCTGTGAACAAAGTCAGAGGGCAAAGTAGAAACAAAAAGCCCTGTTATGTCTTAAAAATAGTTTCAGTCTTAGGCGCATATTTTGTAATGTACATTATTTGATATGAGTTCATGCTGCTTCTCTAAAAAATAAAAATATATGCTATTGCCTTAAAAAATATGAAGTGATTAAGCAAATTAACTTTATTTAAAGCTACCCGTTCTTAAACAGCCCTGAAATGATTTGTTAGTGATTTTCTTATGCTCAAATTAGGGCATGAATATTGAAAATTAAAAGTTTTGAAACTTTGTGCTTATGGGATAGCAGTAATAACAATAAAAATGTTTTAAGTAGAAATTCCACACATGCCAAAATATTTCCCAAATTATAATATTACATTTTCTTCAGTGACAGTAATATTAATGGGTGAATGGAAATATGGCAAAGGAAGATTCAAAAGCTACCACCAAAAATTTTCAGTCCAGTTCTAGTCTAGATCCATCTGCAGCAGGCTTGTAATGTAAGTGTGATGGTGGGGATAGGTAGGATTGAGAGTAAAATTCAGGCTTGAACTCCACAAGTGTTTCAGCCCCAGTCCAGAACAGATTTCAGTTCAATGCTATAACTCTGGTCCTCACTAGATGTTTCACTCCAGGTGTGTCTTAGCCATGCAGTCATTTCATCACTTTCTGATTGGTCCTAGATACTGAGCAAAGCCCTGGGATAAAGAAAACATGAGTCCCCAGACCTTCAGATGCCATGATGTAATGAGACACACAGAGTGTAAACACATAATTATATGTTCTGGGGATACAGAAAAAGGAGAACCTACCAATTTAGAGGAATAAAAAAATCTTCCTAAAGGTGAGTTTGGTCTTCACTATGACCTTGGAGGTTTCTCTAAGCCAGATTCAGGGTAGGCAGTGGGTCCCTGTCTATACTATCCTCCTCCCCCCTGGTGAATAACTCTGTGTTATGCATTTGTTTTTAGAAATGGAGATGAGTTAAGAGAAGGCACTTGCAGGAAGAAAAGGGACTCACCACTTTCCTGCTAGCCTTTAGGCAGGTTCCTGGCCTTCAGGATGAATTGACTTTGCATGTCTGGGGATATCTGCTCCTGTTTGGGCTCCTGGAGAGTAGGAAGAGAGGTGCAGTTCCCTGACAGAAGCCCAGTGGCTTGAAAGGGACTCATGTGAATTCCATAGGGATGGTCATGTCCTATGTGGAGAAAAATGTAAATAAAGATTTAGGTTGATGGTGAGGAGTGTGATCAAACCCACATTACCACATATGAGCACACACCACTGGTGCATGCTGTAGTTCTTGGGGGTTTCTCGAATAAAGAAGGCTGTATCTCCCGAGTGAGGAGCACGTGCACTCTCACTGGGGAGACACCTCATCAAGCTAGCATACAAGTAGAGTTTAAACAAGAAAAAAAAATGTAAGCACATTGCATTGCTTGGAATGCATAGACCCATTTTTACACTGCACAATGGTGACTTTTGCTTTGTTTCCATTTGACAGTGTTTTAGATCTTCTAGTTTCTGCCTCGATAAAAGTAGATTTTTACATATTAGATAAGGTACGTGGCCTCTGTAGCTGTACATTCCTCATTTTAAATATTTACTCTTAGCCAGGCTTGGTGGCTCAGCCTGTAATCCCGCGCCTTTGGGAGGATGAGGTGAGTGGATTGCCTGAGCTCGCGGGTTCAAGACCCACCTGGGCAACTTGGAGAGACCTCATCTCTACAATAAATCAAAAATTATCCAGACATGGTACCACACGCCTGCAGTGCCAGCTACTTGGAAGGCAGAGGCGGAAGGATCACTGGAGCCCAGCAGGTCGAGGCTGTGGTGGCCAGGAGCGGCCACTGCACTCCAGGCTGGGCAACAGAGTGAGATTCCAACTCAAATAAATAAATAAATAAATAAATATTGATTGTTAAATATACTAGTAAAAATTTGTAGTTATTACTTATTTTTTCTTTTAAAGATGTGGGGTACAATTCAGGGTTAGGTATAAATTATTTAATAATTCTATCCATGTCATGAATCTCTTTGCTCACTATTCTCTCCTGCATGATATCAGTTGCATAGCAATTTCACTTTCCTTTGTTAACTAGGTAGCCAGGGCTACTCAAGAGCAGTGAGCCATTTGCCTTTGTGATTCTTTTCCAGTGATGCCCTCCTGATGGTCAGTGGGGGTCCTCCTATGCATCCAGCCAAGGGAATGATTCAACTTGTTGGAAACCCAGAAGAAACATGGAAAACAGTGTTTATAGAATGGAAAATCACACTGCAAGCATCAGTTGTTGGTTGCCAAAAGATTTGCTTTGCTCTTTCATGTACTAAATTGCTTTCTTTCCATGGAAGATGTGCTATGAGCCGAATTTTGTTTTTTAAGAATATGTTTCTGATTGATCACAAAAGTGGAATTGGTGAGCTCTTGCCCTCCCTTTTCATCTGACATAGATAGAAAACTCTGCTCAGGACAAGAATTACAATCATTTTCATTTTCTAGGGCAAAAGAAGCTTCTGTGACATCAATACACTAAAATCAAATCAAGATCATCAGAAGTTGATTCACAATCGAGAACATGTTATAATACACATTCAGAATGGCTTCCAAGGGCCATCTTGAGTGACAACCTATCAGAATTCTTTAGAGCTAGCCACAGTGAGTGAAGCAGTTCTCAGTTTAAAAGTTATCCATCATCTGGACAGTGCTTTATCTAAGTTAATGTGTTTTATTTCAATAAATGTATTTCCAGTATTGGTTTGCTTTTTTCACTTACTTTATTGCTAACATAATTACAAAGGTATTAGCATTAATTAGAAAAAATAATCATAAAATGAATAGGTAGATTTTGTCCTCAGCTATGTACTTGGAGACACTTTGAATTATAAATTACAATGTATATAACATAGGAAAAAACTTGGCATTTTAGATTTTCTAGTTCACTTGAAAACATCCTGAATTACAAAGTAATGGCCTCATAGAATTGTTGCAAGTTTAAAAAAAGATTATGCAAATAAAAAGGAATGTCCTATTATGACTTCTAGCAAAAAAACACTACAATCACTGTGCCCCTTGGTCTGCTACCTATCCTATCCCCTCCTCTTATTTTAATCACTCTGTCTCTATTAACTACACTGAAAAAATTGCTGATCGAATAATAATTGTTTCTTAGCTAAAATTGGTCTAGTAACTATTTTAGGAGAAGTATAATCTATCAATTACCTCAAGAAAAATTGCTAGAAAACTCAACCTAAGAAATGGCAAAGTACATGTTGATCAGTCAGGGAAGACGTCAGGAGTCTGAATGTGATTATTTCATTATCTATCTTTAATATCTTGAGAAAAAATTCATTAAGCAGGTATTAAATAGATATTTGAAGTTGAATTCAGAATCAATACTGAATGTTAGACGATCCTCACAAAATAAAGGCTACCTAGTAGTTAGAAAATGAAAAAGAAGCCTTCGCACTGGAATATGAAAATAAATAAAAAGGGTAAAATAAATTCTATGCCACTTTCATTTCATAACAAAAAAATACATGTTTTCAAGAAAGTTGTTTGTCATGTAAGGAAGCAGACAGGAAAATTTTATTGTTTTTCTAACTAGACCATATTTTGCTGAATAGATATATTATCAGGTACCTGGAATAAAGTAAGGATTTGGTAATTATTTACTAACATATGAATGAACATTGCATGAGATTTTGCCTTCAAGGAATTCAAATGTGCCAATAGGAAAAAAGCAAACAGTTCCATTAAAAAATGGGGAAAATAATGAATAGACACCTCTCAAAAGAAGATATACAGGCAACCAACAGACACATGAAAAGATTCTCAGCCTCACTAATCATCAGAGAAATGCAAATCAAAACCACATTGAGATACCACCTAATCCCAGTAAGAATGGCCATCATTAATAAAACAAACAACAACAGATACTAGTGACAATGTATAGAAAAAAGAATGCTTCTACACTGCTGGTGGGAAATAAAACTAGTGCAATCTCTTGGGAAGACAGTGTGGCAATTTCTGAAAGAACTAGAAATTGACCCTCAATATGACCAGAAATTCACCTATTGTTATTATACCCAGAGGAACCCAAGTCATTCTACCATAAAGATACCTGCACATGCATATTTGTTGCAGCTCTACTCACAATAGCAAAAATATGGAACCAACCATACTGCCCATCGAAGCTGGACTGGATTTTAAAAAGTGTACATATACACAATGCAATATTATGCATATATATGTATATGTGGTACAGAACAAAGCCTTCAAGAGATGAATGATTACTTCAAGAGACCCAATTTAAGAGTAATTGGCCTTCCTGAGGCAGAGAGAGAGTCAGGGGTCATACTGGAACAAACATATCATGAAATCATTCAAGAAAACTTCCCTCACCTCAACAGTGATGCAAAAATTCAAGCACAAGATATCCAGAGACCCCTGCAACACAACAAATGAGAAGACCAACTCCCAGACACATAATAATTCACCTAAACAAAGTAGTTATAAAAGAAAAAATGCTAAAGGCAGCAAGAGAAAAAGGTCCGACTACCTACCAGGGAAGACCTATTAGAATAGCAGCAGATTTATCTATAGAAACCCTCCAGGCTGGAGGCTGAGCCCTATCTTCAAGGTTCTAAAAGATAAACAATTTCAACCAAGAATAAACTACCCAGCCAAGCTAAGCTTCATCAGTGAGGGAGAATTGAAATCTTTCCCAGATATTCAAAATCCAAGAACCTACGCTGCCACCAGACTACCTCTACAAGAAACACTTAAGAAAGTACTGAAAACAGAAGAAAATGAAAAAAGAACAACAACATTCTTCATAAGCGTACAGGCAAAAGATTAAAAACACACATGAACCAACCCCAAAACCAAAAGAAAGACAACACACAAACATATAGGAAAAACAACTCTGTAAGAACCTTATGACAGGGATCAACTCTTGCATTTCAATAATCAGCCTAAATGTTAATGGACTAAATGCACCACTGAAATGACATAGAATGGTGAAATGGATAAAATATCACCAGGGAACAATTTATTGCCTTCAAGAGACTCACCTCACTAGAAAGGACACTCACAGACTCAAAATAAGAGGATGGGAAACAAACTTTCAGACAAACAGAACACAAAAGAAAGGAGGAGTCGCAATCTTAATTTCAGATAAAATAGCCTTTAAGCTATTAAAAATTTAAAAAGATACAGAAGGGCTTTCTTATACCATTCAATCTAACAACATTTAAATACAAAGCTTGGACTCCATGTTATAAAGCAAGAAAGTTTCATATTATTGGCAGTTTTACATAAGGAACCATGCTACAGAAGTACTTCCTTCAGCTTCTGTCCATCTGAATGTCACTTTCTTTAACAAAATTCTCAATTATGTGCACTTCCTTTTTCTCTTATGCAATCCTCATCCTTATCCTCATTATGCCAACCTCTTCCACCAAAAAACCCCCAAAATTCACACTTTACACCTGCTCCAAAAAACATAAAGAGACACTTAAAAGCAAATCAGAATGAGAGTAATGTGCACACAAATGTCCCTCAAATTCATGGACTCATTCAAACCTTGTCTTTTTATTTACCAAGTCATTAGGTGCATCAGCTGTCTCATCCCCAGGAATAGTGTCAGGGAATATGCCTTCTGGCCAGGCTTTATGTTTTGGTTTTTTTTTGTCAAAATTTACAAAAGATGTCCTTCAGGACTAACATTGAGTCTTTGGTTGATCATTATTGTTAGGAGGTTTGAGAGGTGAGAAATGAGGAAGAAAGATATTCGAAGAACCATTGCAGTAGAGGAGGTTGGAACTTTCTTATTAGGAATTTTTCAAAATGTTATTGTTTATGTATATAATAGATATAATAAAAATTCATGTTGTTATTAGCATTCTAATATTATAGCCCAATTTCACTGTGTTATTGCTTTCACTTCACACAAAATGCAACATGAGAATACAAGAAAGCATCTATTTATAAACTCATATTATAACCTAAATGTGGGGGGATAAAATATGATTTTGATGTATCTCATAACCAGGTGTCTTATTATGGAAGACACATGATACAAAAATGTCTATGTGTATGCATGTGTGTGTACACATACATATATATGAATATACAAGAATGCAAAAATCAAAGTTTTCAAGTTTATTTTTTCAAAGCTGGTTTTTAACTGAAACTAGCTTGTAGGTAACTTATAGTTATTCCAAGCATTGTTAGTATCTTGTTGATTACAACATTTGCTGTGTCTGAATTTGTTACTGTAACAGTTATAGACTGTAAAAAAGAAATAAGAAAATTTACTATAAATTAACAATTGTATTGCATATGGTTACATAATTGTTGCAAAATTATTATCCATATTCTAAAGGCAAATCTTGCTTCCAGGTCAAGGCAAAGTAAAGCATAGGTAGAATATGAATTCCTAATTCATTTTCATGCCTTTTTATTACATGAAACCAGTAAAAATAATTTCAATAAAACATATAATTCTCTTAAAATAAAGGGGTTGTGGCACTCAGAATTTAACTACTGAGGCAAGAAAAGAAAAACTGCGAATTCAGAGAGGGCATAGGGCTGATCCAGTACTCAGCATCATAAGGCTAACTGCCAAAGGGGGAACATAACATCAATAAGAGTACCCGGTCTCAAACCCAGTGAAGTGTGAATCAAAGGGGCACTCAGACTTTACCTGTATGATGATCACGTATGCACATAATCCTGAATTGTACTCTACGTCTTTAAAATTAAAAATTAAAAAAATATAGTATTAAAAGGAAGCAATGGAGGCTTTCCATCTCTTCATAGTTTTGCTTTTATCACATGGCTTTATTTCTTTGCACATCACACACTCACTTCTATTAATATCAGAATAGAAACCTACTATAAAATACATTGTTAAAACCACTGTGTAGTGATTACTTCGTGTCAGGCATCATGGCTACTAAGATCTATATTGCTGAAATTAATTGAGATAATTAAATAACAGTGTAAGAAATTTAAATTTAATTCTCAACTCTTCCACTGAATATGGTTCTCCATAAAAGCTTTCTATGCAACTCAGATTGAGAAAATGCTCCCTTAAATTAGGAGACAATTTCAGAAAACACACTAAAAGGATTATTAGGTTCTGAAATGATAGCTGTTGAACTCTGAATTTCAAAAGACATTATTTTAAAATAAGACAATATGGGGAGAGTTCCATCTTTCTCAATCACCTGGAATACTTTCAATAGGATTGGTATCAGTTCCTCTTTGTATGTTTTATAGAATTCTGCTGGAAAGTCATCTGGTTCAGGACTTTTTTTGGTAGGTAGCTTTCTTATGGAATAATCAATTTCCTTGATTGTTATTTGTCTATTTAGGATCTCAGTTTCTTCTTGTTTCAACCTAGGGAGGTTGTGTGATGTCAGAAAGTTCTCCATTTCCTTTAGGTTTTCAAGCTTACTTCCATACAGTTGTACATAGTAGTCTCTGATAATCTTTTGCATTTCTTCAGGGTCAGTTGTGACTTCATCTTTTGTGTTTCTGACTGAGCTATTTATTAGGGTTTTCTCTCTCATGTTCTTGGCCAGTCTGACTAGGGGACCATCTATCTTGTTTATTCTTTCAAAGAACAAACTTTTTGTTTTGTTGATTTTTTGTATTATCTTTTTGTCTTCTATGTCCTGAATTTGGGCTTTTATTTTGTTGATCTGGATTCCTCTGCTGAAATTAGGAGAAACAAAGCACAGAGTATCACATGTTCTCACTCATAAGTGGATCTTGAACAACTACCACATTACAATAAGAAAAGGTCTGTAAGTGGTGGGAAACTGCAGGAAGGGGGGTGGGGGGGTGGGGAAATGGGATTGATATTAGTCGATATCTGCCTGGGGAAGAGGGGGCACACCTCATCAATAAAGTTGCCTGGATGGTGAATATTTGTATACTAGCCCTGAATTGTACACCACAATTTTAAATAAAAATTAAAAGAGGAAAAAAAATTACTGGGTTAAAAAATAATATGATCAGTTTGAGAAAACCTGTACTAAGATAAAAATCACCACTCAAAAAAATTTAAAAAAAACAAGACAATGTGTAACCGAGATTTGCTATGCATATAAGTTCTTGTAATAAATCCACAGTGAGGGCTGTGTCCACTGATAAATATTCTTCAGAAGGACAAATAAAAATAAAATAAAATAAAAAAGAAGGACAAATAAACAGCACTAGTCCATACTCATGGACCTTAAATATGATATTTAAAATGAAGTTAAAGAAAACTCTGTTAAAATATGTCACTTTCTCATTGACTGCTTGACATGACTCATGGCTCATGGCTCTGGAAGTTAATTTTATTTGTATAAGCAAAGACACCTTAAATTTATTTATTTCAAACTGTGCTGCTTGTAGTCCCAAGAGTTGTGAAAAGTTGTCTCAGAACACAACAGCAGGACTCAGAGCAAACACACTTAGGAATGTCAGATTCTTCTCATGTTCAAGTGTGTAAAAGGGTGCAAACACTGGGCTTTAACATGGGGTTTAATTAGAAGTAAGGACTCTGCTATTTTAAAAAATTCTGAAGGTCCTTCCATATAATTTTAAAACTCTATCAGAAAGTCTTTTGTAAAGTAAAAAAAAAAAGCTGTTTTGTTTGAGGAACTTACTCAATTCAAAGTAATAATTACAAGGATATGTGTATTCTTCCTTGATGGTGTTTTCCTTGTAGACAAAACATAAACTTCAGCAGATATAGCTCTTTGTAAACAAGTAACTTTAAAATAAGAAGTTTCTATCATATAATTTTTTAAAATGAAAATGTGACTTCTTTTTCCACATGAGGTAGTGTTTCTTCGTATATAAAGAACCAGGAAAATGTGACCAATTGTAAGGTAAGGCCAACTTTAAGATGCATCAATTAGATGTTCAAATTATGAGACAAAAAGCAGCTATTATAATTAGGCTCTATTATGTAAAGGAAAATAAGTTTATAGGAAGCACACTCTCAGTATAGACAGAAAATTTTTTAATTGTAAATTTTAGATCTGAGAAATAGCTGGGAAAAAAATTTACTGGATGGGAAAAGTAGTATATTGAGATGACAAATGAAACAGTCAGTGAATTTGAAAATAAGTTAGTAGAATGAATCCATTCTGAACAAGGAGAGAAAAAATGATTGAAAAAAAATTAACAGACCCTGAGGGATGAGGACAATATTAGCAGGTGTAATAACTGCAACTTCTCACTCATATGTGAAAGCTAAAAAACAAGTTAATCTTACAGAAGCAAAAAGAACAGAGTTTACTAGAGGCTGATAAGGGTGTAGGGAATGGAAGCATAGGGAGAGATTTGTTAAAGGTCACAAAATTACAGCTATACAGGAGGAATAAGTCCGAGTGCTTTATAGCACTGTAGGAGAACTATAGTTAGCAAAAACAAAAAAAAAACAACCCCCCAAAAAACCATATTTCCAAATAGCTAGGAGAGAGGATACTGAGTGTCCCCAGCACTGTTGGAGATTATGAATATGTTAATTACCCTGTCTGATCAGTACAGATTGTAGGTATCAAAACATTAGTGTAGTGTAGCCGGGCTCGGTGGCTCAGCCAGTAATCCCATGCTTTGGGAGGCTGAGGTGAGTGAATTGCCTGAGCCCGCGGGTTTGAGACCTGCCTGGGCAACTTGGTGAGACCTCATCTCTACAATAAATCAAAAAAATTAGCCAGGTGTGGTAGCACCCGCCTGTATTTCCAGCTACTTGGAAGGCTGAGATGGAAGAATCACTGGAGCCCAGCAAGTCGAGGCTGAGGTGGCTGGGAGCAGCCACTGCACTCCAGTCTGGGTGACAGAGTGAGATTCCAACCAAAATAAAAATAAAAATTAGTGTGTATCACATAAATATGTAAAATTATGTATCAATTAAATATGAACTTTAAAAAGTTTGAAGATATATGTAACTAGAATCCCAGAATGTGAGGAAAAGAGAAAATGGGGATAAAAAGAAGTCATAAAGGGCTAAAATGTTCCCAAGTTTGACAAAACAGAAAAATTTACAAATTCAAGAAGTTCAGAAAATGTCAAACAGAATAGATTCAATGACAATCATGCTTTGATACATTATAGTTAACCTACTATCACCAAAAATAAAGAGAAACTCTTGAAAATAGTAAAAATAAAAAACAGAGAGAGGACCAATGTTGAATGATCAGCAACTACTCATCAGAAAGTGCCGAGACAAAAATCAAAGAAAAATAAGAAAAAGCAAAATATCTTTAAAATGCTGAAAAGAAAACATTGTTAAATAAAAATCTATATTTAGTGATAATATCTTTCATGAGTAAAGGTGAGATTAAGACATTTCTAGATAAAAGAAACTAAGAAAATGTTTTGACACCAGTTCTACACTATAAGAAATGGTAAGAAAAGTTTCCATAGGATAAAATGAAACAATATTAGAGGAAAACTTGGAGCTTCTTACATGAATGATAAACATTAGGCAAATTTTTTCTTTTATGCAAATTATACCTAAATAAAGTTGATTTTTTTTTTTAATTCCAGGGAAGACTGGGTGTGGTGGCTCACACATGTAATCCCATCACTTTGCGAGGTTGGCGGGGAGGAATGCTTGAGCCCAGTAGTTCAAGACTAACCTAGGAAACATAGTGAGAACTTGTCTCAACGATAACAATGTTTGCTAGGCATGGTGGCACATACCTGTGGTCCTAGCTACTCTGGAGCCTGAGGTGGAATGATGGTTGCACCCAGGAGGTTGAGACTGCAGTGAGCTGTGATTGTGATGCTGTGCTCCAAGCTGAGTGATAGAGTGTAAGCCTGACTCAAAAATAAATAAATAACATTTCAGGAAAATTGTCCATGAAAAATTTGGAATGTAAGCCTTTGCCACAACTGAACTCAAAATAGGCAGACAAGAGTATGTATCCCTGTAGGACAAGTCTCTAGTCTCATTCTCCTCAAGAATTGAATGCTTCAAAAATAGGTCAGAATATTTGCATGATTTTGGCTATTGGACAAGATTTAACTTTTTTGAACTCCTTTCTTCCTTCTGTAAATACTATTGTGTTTGACCTAGAGCTGCTTAAAGAACAAGGTGCCATAAAAAATATGTAGAATACCTTGTTCATCACTGTGAACACATGGCTACTGCACTACAATTCAGAAATCAACATTTACACAACAGAAACTAAAGGCTTGACCCCCACCAAAATAAAATAATCAGGTAGACACATCACTTAAAAGTGTCAGCCCTCAATTCAACCCCAACATTTTTCAAAATGAAAAATCTTCAAAACTGTTCTGTATTTGATATATCAGCTGAATGCAATATATGACCCAGAGTGAATCCTGTGCTGGAAAGGAAACATAATTGAAGTCAACTAACAAAATTGGATCATGAAGAGTAGATTAAAATATGATACCAATGTTAAATTTACTTAATTTGATAACCAAATAGTGAATATAAAGAGAATAACTTTATTCTTAGGAAATGTGTGTTTAAAATAAAAGGCCAGGGTGTATATAGCTTCAAAACTAGGTATATATACACACACAAGAAAGACAAAGAGACAGAGAATAAATATAACTGATAAAGCAATGTGGTAACCTGCTATCGGACAGATAAATCTGGAAGAGTTTATACGGTTGCATTGATATTTTGTACTTTCGGTATGTTTGCAGTTATATCCAAATAAATAAAAACAATTAGAAATAAAATAAATGAGCAAATGCTAAAAGATCATGAAAACCATCAGAATCACTTTGTATGAAAAACAACTGGAAAAATATGTTTAGTTCTATTGAGGAATATGAACTGTGGAAATCACTTTATTACAACAAATCACTAGAGTTGACAAACATTGAACATGCAATATTCCCTTCAAGATTTAGCACTGCATTTAACATGGATGTCTCTTGCTTCATGTTGCCTAGCATTTACTTTTTACACTTACAAGCACACACAGACACGCACACACACACACACACACACACACACACACACACACACATATAACACATATCTATACATAAACATACACTTTTCCACATGGTACTTCCTTTTATTTTTTATTTTTAAAAAATTTCACACAATAGTTTCTAAATCCTCTTTCTCTCCCTTCTCCCCATTATCTCTGCTTTCCTCCCCCATTGCTATCATCTCTCCCTCTATTTCTATCTCTATCTTTCTTTTATTCTGCCTAAGTCAGAAACTTGGAATTTAATTTTTGGCCTTAAAAACACTTACATGGGCACATTTCTTGCAGTCCTTAGTGAAGATTTGAAGGGGAATGCTCTTTGAATGGTCCTTTTCTTTAGCTAAGTTGATGTACTTAATTAATTCAATTATAACCCAAAATGAAGTAGGAAGCATTAGCCAATGGCTATTTTCACATCAATCTATGTTGCCAATATTTTAATATAATTAAAAAATATATAGGTAGGCTGAGGAAGGTCAAATTTTCATTTCAAAAAATATTCAAACTGTTTCAGAAAAAATATGGTATGGCCCAGAAAATAACAGGTTATGGAATAGCTAATGAAATATATAAAATAATTGCAAGAACTTGCTTGACATAAGTAACTCCATTTTGTTAAAAACCTTCGTCAGACTGTCTGTCTGACCTAAAAATGATCCCCCAATGTATATGTGTAATTGCTATAATGTTTCCATGACCACAGGCCCAAACCTTTGTTTCCCTGAGCTATTCACAATGACCATTCTTGCTGGCCATTTGAAACTCCCTATCTACAAGTTCTGTGTAAGTGTATGCTTTGTTAGCTGAAATCAGATGTTGCACCAAGAGATTGTTCTTTGCAAAAATCCCCCTGACGCATTCCCATATTTTATTCTTATATTTTATTCTCTTTTGTTTTTAGTTTCGTGTACCCTCAACACCCCCCCCCCAATTATGTGGCCCACTTGTGGTTTTTGCCTTTATAAGCTTCTTGCTAGTTTAGTTTGGTGCCGAGAGCTTCTTGGCATGAGCCCACTCTTGATTGCATACTAATAAAGGACTCATAATTTGAACTTGGTGTGCTGGTGATTTCCTTTTCTCACAATCCAGTTATAACATTTGGAGGCTCCAGCAGATTTGCCAACCACGGGTGGCAACCTCGCTCTAGCTCTCCCCCGGCTTGGCAGAGACATTATAGGGTAGTTACCTCTTGAGTTGTTCAGTGCCTCATAAACTCTCATCTGGCTTGAAGGGAGTGGGAACGACTGCTGAATTCCTCTCACCTAAAAAAGAACCAGAGTCCATCTACATTCTCCTAGGAGGTAAGTATCTGTTTTGTTCTGTTAGTGGCCACAATTTTGTTTAAGGGAGTCATGGCCTGACAAGGTCACCCTTTGGACACTATTCATTAGGCCAAGAGGTTGGCTGAATAGAGTCCTCTGATTTTCTGCCCTGAGCTTGTTCCAGGGATCTGTTTTCTGCTCTGAGGTTGTTCCAGGGATCCATAACTCGTCTGATTTGGTCCAGATGCACCCTGTCTGTCATGATATTGTAATTGTTTGTTTGTTGTTTGCTCATTGTTTGTTATGGGTAAACAGAATTCATAATCTGTCAGTCTTCTGACTGATGAAGTGGCTCCTTAGACACTGTACTTTAAGCCAAGATGTTGGCTAAACAGAGTCTTGGTTTGGTATCTGGTTTCTGGTAGTGTACCTGCTTTGACCTCTAACTGCCTATGGTATTTCTATATCTCTGTCATCCTTGACAATTTTCCCTGCTTTGCATTCTTGCTGTGCTCTTTGCCACAGGGCTTGCTTCTGTTGCACTTTCAGACTGGTCAGCCAGTCAGAAACTACTATTAGACTTTGCTTATCTTCTCATGGTTGAAGGTCTGATCCTCATTAGGTGCCTCCTGTAATTTACTCATTTTGGCAATATGGGGTAATGGGCTTCTAAGCCCTCTGGTCTCCTGGACTATATAATAAGAAATTTCTCCATTGGTATCACAGAAGACTACAGTGTCCACCTCTCCAAAGGCAGACTTTGGACTCTCTATGAAAATGATTGGCCTGCATTTAATGTTGAATAGTCTTCCACTGCATCTCTGGATGTTCATGCTACTTTGTCTGGAAGGTTGTTACAGGGACCCCTGGTCATCCTGATCAGTTTCCCTGTATTGACCAATGGTTAAATTCAGTTCAAAACCCTCCTTCATGTTTAAAGATATGTTTTCTTAAAATTCAGGACCCTTCCCGTAAACCATACTATATGGAGACAGAGCTTCTAACTTAGAAACAACTCAAAGTTCCCTGGCTAACTCTTCAAGGAAAGCCTGTTTAGCTGTTTCTCAAGAGAATGAAATCTTGCCAAAATATGCTAAACCATAGGTTTTAACCTCCCGGTAAAATCAATCATGTGCATTCATCTTCCCACCTGAGATAATTGCCAGGAGCTCCTTTTTAACCCTATTTACTTCTAAAAAGCCAGAGTGCATTAGAGCTGAGACTAAAACTTCTGTCCTGGCCTCAGTGGTTGGTACAGAGGAGAAAAGTCAGGAAATGTTAGAGGAGGTTTTCCCCTCCTCTCACCTGAATTAGGACCCTAACACTTTGGGAGGGTCTAGAACATTAAAAACTTATCACCAGACTCTATTAGCTGGTTTTAAAGGAACAGCCTGAAAACCTATTAATCTTTTCAAAACTGCTGAGATTATTCAGGATCCTGAGGAGTCACTAGGGGAATTTCTTTAATGTCCTCAGGAGACATTCCATACCTATACCCTGTTTGACCCCTTGACACCCAAGAATGCTAGGGTTATTAATTTGGATTTTGTGACTCATGCAGCCCCTGACATGCAGAAAAATTACAGAAACTTGAGGATTTTGCAGGAATGAATATTTCTCAGCTGCTCGAGGTAGCTCAGAAGGTTTTTAATAACTAAGATGCTGAGAAACAGAAACAGAAGACAAGAAAATGGACTGAGCAACAAAATGGCAGACAAAAATATTAGTTGCTGCCAACCAGGCCTCCCAACCTGGCTCAAGACCAGCAAATAAAACAAAGAGAGAAACCAAAAAGAAACAAAAGAAAACTGAACACATCCAGCTAGACAAGAATCAATGTGCTTTTTGAAAAGAACTGGGTAACTGGGTAAAAGATTGCCCTCACTGCCCAAAGACAGAGGACTCTAAGTCAGTTCTGGTCCTGCCTTCTACTAGTGAAACTGAAAATAACTCAGACTGAGGAGGCCAGGGCTCTTTTTCCTTAGACTCCCAAGAGCCCATGGTAACCACCACTATCTGGGGCCACCCAGTCCAACTGTTAGTGGACACTGTGGTGGAACTGTTGGTCCAAAAGCCAACATTAGGACCCATATCCAAGAAGCAAATTTATGTTAAAGGGACAACAGGGGCAACAACAAACTGCAGGTTTACCTCCAACCAGATGGTTAATCTAGGTCAGAAATGGGTCATCCACTATTTTCTAATAGCCCTTACTGCCCATACCCTCTCATGGGCCAAGATTTGCTCCAGAAAGTAAGAACAACTATTATGTTCTTTCCTGATAAACTAAAACATATATTCCTACTGACATTGCTTATCAAATGCTAGTCACTGTTCCACTTTCTGAAAAATACCTCTTAGATTCTTCTGATTCTCCCACTAAAAATATCTTGTCAGATTTGCTTTTACACTTACAGCAGGAATTTCCTTCCGTGTGTGGAGAGACCAGCTCACCAGGATTGGCAAAGAATCACCCTCTGGTTATGATCTGGATTCAGGGAACACCAGCCAGCTAAACTGGACTCGGTTATTACAGGGTTTGAAGAACTCCCCAGCCCTTTTCAGGGAAGACTTGCAACAGGATTTGTCAGGGTCCTGTTTCTTACACCATGAATGTACTTTACTCCAGTATGTAAATAATCTCTTGCTTGTGGTTGCAGACTTCGATACTTGTTTAAAAGATACTAAGGCTCTGTTACAGCTCCTCAAAGATTTGGGCTACCGTGTGTCAGCGAAAAAGGCACAGCTCTGCTCAGTGAAGTTTCCTACCTAAGATTCCAGATTCCAGCTAACAATGGGTAAGTGAGCCCTGACCACAGCCTGGAAAAAAGCCATTCTTCAAATTCCCATGCCAACCACAAAGAAACAGGTATGGGAATTCCTGGGGGCAGCAGGTTATTTCTAGTTATGAATCCCCAGTTTTGCTGAAATTGCCAAACCTCTATACACCGCCATGGCAGGGAAGCAGCCCCTGTGATGGACTGCTATTGAAGAAAAAGCATTCTAGCAGTTAAAGATGGCTGTCCCTCAAGCCCTGGCTTTAGTCCCCCTAGATTTTACCAAGCCTTTTCATTTGTTCATTCATGAACAACGAGAAATTGCAAAAGGGGTCCTCATTCAGACCTTAGATCCCTGGAGGGACCAGTGGCTTAGCTGTCAAAAAGACTGAACCCAGTGGCCTCTGGCTGGCCATCTTGTCTCTGGACCACTGCTCCCATGGCCATACAAGTTAAGGAAACAGATAAATTGACTTTCAGCCAAAACCTGGCTTTAAGTCTTCCCCATGCTGTTGAAACTCTGCTCCAAGGCATCTCTGGCCACTGGACGTCAAACACCTGCATCATTCAGTATCAAAGCCTCTTACTTGACCAATCAAGACTAACTTTCTCTCCTACTCAGTGCCTCAATCCAGCCACTCTGCTGCCCAGTGATAATCCAGAAACACCAGTTCATGACCATGAAGACAAGTTTGACATCTCCCAGGCTAGCCAACCTGATCTTTGGGACACTCCCTTAAGTCAGGCTGATGCTGACCTGTTCACAGATGGTAGCAGCAGAGGGAGTCTGCAGGGTTGGTGCAGCTGTATCCATGGCTCATGATGCAATCTTGTCACAGGCATTGTCTCAAGGTACTGCAGCTCAAAAAGCTGAGTTAATTGCTTTATTTCAGGCCCTGTGCTGGGAAACAGAAAAATGGGCACACACCTTCACTAACAGCCAGTATGCCTTCGTTACACTTCATGTGCAGGCTCTACAAGGAACAAAGTCTTCTAACTGTGTCAGGTAAGACTATAAAAAACAAGGAAGAAATCTTAGCCCTTCTAGAGGCTATATGACTCCCTCAATAGGTAGCCATCATTTATTGCAGGGGACACCAGAATTCAGACACTTCACAAGTGACTGGGAATCACCTGTGGACCAGGCAGCCTGAGAAGCAGCAGAACACCCAAAGGAATCCCTGACTATCTTACTAACTAAAATTTTTCCAGCTTCTTCTCCCCCAAAACTGCCTACCTATACCCAATAGGAAGAGGAACAGACAGTCTAGTGGGAGCTTATAAAAATTCCTCTGAATGGTGGATCAAGGACTCTAAAATTATTTTACCTGAAGCCCTCAAACATACCTTGGTAAAAAAACTACATTCTACTACTCACTTGGAAGGTACCAAAATGACTGAGCTGTTAAACCCTTTATATCATATTAATGACTTAAAAAAACATTGCTACTATGGCAGCTGCCATTTGCCCAAGTCAATGCAAAGCAAGGGCCCAGACCTCTGGACAGTATTAGTGCCCAAGGATTAAGTCCCAGAAAAAAGTGGGAAATAAATTTCACTGAAATAAAACCTCCTTCTGTGGGGAATGGCTGTCTACTGGTATTTATTGATATATTTTATGGATGGGTAGAGGCCTTTGTCACCAAAGATGAAACAACCTACAATTACAAGGTTTTTGTTAAAGGAAATTATTCCTAGGTTTGGGATCCCCCTCTCTATTGGCTCTGATAATGGTCCTGCCTTTATTTACCTCATCCATAGTACAACTGGTTAGTAAAGCACTGAATATTAATTGGAAATTTTTTTTCCTATGTTATACCTACTGACCACAAAGCTCTGAAGAGATAAAACACATGAACCAGACTTTAAAAAGAACTTTAACCAAATTAATAATAGAAACTGGTGAAAAATAGGTAAACTTTTTGCCCCTGGCCCTTGTCTGGGCCTGATGCACCCCCTATAAGACTGGGTTTACCCCATATAAAATCATGTTTGGAAGACCCCCTCCTCTGTTACCCCCATTATGGGACCCCATTCTTTAAAAAAAAATTACTAATCAATCTCTGTTAAAGTATCTCCAGTTCCTCCAGCAGGTTCAGGTCTCTGTCTACTCTGGTGACCATGCTGCTTTGCCCACTCTGTCTTCTAGGCCTTGTCATCCATTCCAGTCCAGAGACCTGGTTTTTGTCAAGAGATTCTAAAAAGAAAGACTAACTCCTGCTTGGAAGGGATCCTTTTATTCAATCCTCCCTGGTCTTCTGGAAACCCATCAGAAATGTGCTGCCCCCTACTAGTGCCTGCCTTAATTGGGTTCAGTGTAGCCAGAACAGCTGCACTCAGCATCACTGTCCTGGTCCACAAAGAATTAGGGCTACCTGTCTTTACTAACGTTGCACAAGACATTAATTTGAACTTAAATTACATGCAATCTGCTACAGACTGACTCCATATCCAGGTAGACTCCCTAGCAGAAGTTGTCCTCCAAAATTGTAGCACTTAGACTTTCTTTTTCTATCCTGGGAGGGGGGGTTCTGTGCTGCTCTTGGAATAGCTTGTTTCTATGCAAATAAATAAGGAATTATTAAAGACACTCTCTGAAAGGTCCAAGAAAATATTGACAGGTGACAAAAATAAATAAATAAAAATAAATCTTGGTTCCAATCCTTATTTGACTGGAACCCCTGGTTAACAACTCTAATTACCAGCTTAGTTGGACCTCTCATACTTCTCTTCCTTGGTTTACTCATGGGACCTTGTATATTAAAGTAGATTATTAATTTCATAAACAATGAATCAATTCTATAAAACTTATGCTTCCTTGGTTTACTTCTCTTCCATCTTTTACTCATGGGACCTTGTATATTAAAGTGGATTATGAATTTTATAAAACAGTGAATCAATTCCATAAAACTTATGCATGCAAGAACCTATTGTAATTCCATTCCCATGACCAATGAGTCAAAGAATTGACTCATGTAAAACTAAAAGGGGGGAATGAAATAGCTAATGAAATATATAAAATAGTTGCAAAAACTTGCTTGACATAAGTAACTCCATACTGTTAAAATACTCCATCTGCTTGTCTGACCTAAAAATGACCACCCAATGTATACATGTGATTGCTATAACGTTCCCATGACCACAGGCCCCAGCACCTTCCTGAGTTCAAGGATAGAAAGTAGCAGCTGTTTTGAGAGTTATCCAGTAGAGTATAGTGGTTTGATCGTAGATCACTGTGGCCTCTACAGCCATGAACTCCTGGCCTCAAATGATCCACCATCCTCACCCTTCCAAGAAGCTGGGATTATAGACTTGAGTTACTATGTTTGGCTTGGAAATTTAATATATAACTCAAGAATAATGTTAGCTACAAAACAAATGGTGGGGAGGGGAATATGAGTGATTATCAGACATTTCTCAAAAATAAACAATACATGCAAAAGGAAAATAGCTTGGAGTCACTACTTTGCAAAGATTTACATTCTTTTGTCAAAAATTAAATATTCAAAATATGTATTCTGACAAATACCTTTGAGGGGAAGAGCACCATTGTCCCTTTACTTCAGAAGAACTGTAATTTTAAACATGGGAGAAAAATTAAACTACACATAAAATATTTACACTAATGTATTGGACTGTTGTTCCAGATAAAAATATCAGCATCCAGGTGTTACAGATGTGGAAACCTGTGTCAATTGTCCCCCTCCATAGAGGGCCTTCAGAATGGGCCCTGCTCTTTCACAGGCAGTATTACAACAATGGAATGAAGATCTCACAGTGGAAAAGAGGCTGGATTAAAACCTAAACACTTGATTGCAACTACGTGATGCAAGCCACTAGATCAAAGGCAACTCAAATGACTGCTTTAAGCATCAGTTTCCACAACTGAAAATGGGATTAATTAAACCAGAGTGTTATTGTAGTTTGAAGTGCTATGCAAATATAAAGAATAATGTTGTTCAGACTAAATCACACTTAAATCTTAAATTTGGATGGAACTTTCCTGGCCCAAAAGCAAGAATTTTCTTAGAGGAAAAAACCCATAATATTTTATTTCAATATATAGATAGCAAAATTGCAATACACTAAATTAGTTCCTAGAAAATGTGTTCTTTATTATTATAGTCCTCTGATCAAGATAAATTCAAAAATAAGTAATATTTTCTCCATTATATCATTGTAGTATTTCATATCCAAATTGAAAATGTTCTAAGGATCATTCATACATGAACTTATGACTCACTAGTTTTTTTTTTTTAATGTAGTAAATTACATGTAACATAAAAATTGACCCTTAGGAACATTTTTATTACTTCCAAAGCAAATCCTATGCCCATTAAGCAAGTCACCCTCCTCCCCTCCCTCTCATCTTCAGCACTTATACCACATTGTGTTTATCCATTCATCAGTTAATTAAAATGTAGCTTGTTTCCACTTTTCAGCTATTATAAACAATGCGCTATAAACATGTGTGCACACATTTTTGTGTGGCGGCATATATTTCTTTTCTTGAGGCTATACCCAGGAATGCAATTTCTGAGTGGAATGATAATTCTATGCTAAACTTATGAAACCATCAAGTTTTCTGCAAGGGCTGCCACACTTTATAAATCTACCAGTAACATCTGCCCCATGCTCCATGTCTACAGCACCTTAGGATCTGAAGAGCAGACCACCTCTTGGCCCACAACCTGGATATACACATGGATACCATGTCTGATTATTCATACCAGTTTATAGAAGAATAATAGCAGCAAACAGTAAGAGAACTATGTGTCAGGTGTTCTCATAAATCAAAGCTTTGTTTTGAATTGTGATCTCTCTATAGATGCCAAATATGATAATATACTCCACAACAATTCAAGTAACCAAGTACTGGATGGTATGATTGATTTCATTTGTATAATTACATACTATATATTTAGGGAGTAAATTTGGGAGTATGGAAACAAGTTTTTTCAAACTTAATTGGACTGTTGAGTAATGCTAGCTGGAAACAGGTCTATGCAAACAGTGTAAAGCACAGGTGATTTCTCAACATGGGAGTTGGGAATTGCCAAGGAAGCTCTAGACCCTTGCTTCCTCAACTCTCATCCACAGTCTCTGAACTCCCACTCTCCAGTAACTCAAAGAGCCCTGTCCAAAACCATACTCAAAACCAAAGGAAATGATTGCAGTCATCCACAGGATTTATTATCCATTTGCACATGTTTGCAAGTAAAAACGTATTTGGGAAAGGTACAAGGCATCCAATTGCCACAGGGAGGACAAAAGCTGAGTTAATGGCTTTATAGACAACAAATTAAAATGTTTGCCTTTTCAAGAAAGTTCAGGAAAAAATTTAATTACATTTTTCTATCTGTCTTAGGGAACCTGAAATGACTGTGTCCTTCCATAGCTAACTTACATAAAAACAGGAAGAAGCTGTAGATCTTACTGGAAGTGGCCACAAATTTTACCACGGACCAGCCCAGTAGAAAGGACATCCTAGTAGAGGTCTGAGGTTCCCCCTTCTTGTCCACACAAGTTCTTCTTGTCTACAAGTTGCTCATTGGTATTTTATTTTTTTATCTTAAATAATTTTTTATAACTGGAAAGATAATCAAGTAAGATTTCTGTTAGTTTCTCTAGTGTGGTGAGAGTAACTGTGTTTTTGGTAAGACACCAGTTCACCCTCCTCCATAGTGAAGCATACCTCATTCCTCTTTATTGCCTAGAAGGACAGCACAGGGCATAGTCAGATGGGCCTTTTCAGAGTGTGGCGGAGAAAAGTGTGGCCCAGGAAGGCCCTGTTGCACACTTTATTGAGGGCAGCAAATAACTCTAGACTGGTCTATGAAGTATGGACCAGATTGTATATTTTAGAAATACTGCTTTTTAAGAGAATCATTAATCCACCTATTATCTATGTCTTGCTACTTCAAATATTTTTTGAGGGACTGAACAAAGAAAGAAAAGGGCATGATTTACAAAAAGTGTTTCTAAAATTGTTACTTAAGAGAGACTAAAGAAAATCACCTTCAACTGGAGGGATGCAAAATACATTTTTAACTTTGCATTTGATTTTCCAGACTTTAGAACATAGATTACTTTAACTTTTCTTTCTTACGAGTTTGTTCATACAATTTTCCTATAGATTCTGGCTAAAATGGAAAAACTCTAGCCTTCAGATTGAACCAAACTTAGAAAACAAAACAAAGCACAACCAGAGCCAACAGGTCTTATACTTAAGTGATGCAAACTCTTCCCATTTACCACTGAAGAATCAGGGGTGAATTGTTTTCTGACAATTTCTGCCTAATCCACCTTGGACCACTAACATAGAACCTACCACCTCTCTTGGATTAACTCACACATTTAATGCTTAGGTGCACTAAGTTTTAAATAATTAAAAGTCTTATGAAGGATTCTGAGGTAATTGGGGCACAGTACTTAGGGACTTTCTACTAGTCAGAAATACTTCAGAAACCCAAAGATACCTCATGTGGAACTATTCCTGTGACTTCACTGATTCATCTGACAGTTAAAGCTAAAACTCTTCAATTATTTTAGTTTCAATAGCTAGATAGAAATAATTAAAATGAAAATAGTTTTGCAGGAAGAACACAAGAAGAATAATGTAATGCAAAGCTTAGGACATGTAGGATTAAATACAGTGAGCAAAATTTGCCTTATGATAGAGGATGACTTCTCTTTTTTTAAACATTTTTATCTTATGTTTGTGTATCTGATGATTTTATTGAAACACAATTATCAGATAAAATAATTTTTCTAGATTATAACTCTAAAATATTATCAAACTAAAAAATATGTGACCTACTGAAAATACAAACTTTTTTATAGATAGTTAAATTCTCTAACATAGGCATCTGTGTGTACAAACACCTAAGATTCTGTGTGGAAAGCTCCACAAACATTGAATAGGAAATTTTTATTTCAATAATATTCTCCTTAGTTCAATAAAATGCTACGATTATCCACTTCCATGCAACCAAATGAAAGAGTTATCTAAAAGCCCAGGACATACTTTCCATTCTTCTACAACATTTCTTGAGCACTTATCATGTGCCAGGCAATCTCTTAGATGTTTTATCAACATTATTTCATTTAATCCTCAAATAACTACAGCAGGTAGTCTCTATTTGCAATGTTTTATGGATGAGGAAACTCACAGAGAGGTTAAGTAAATTGCCCAAGCAACAAAGACAAGATATTAATCCAGAAAACCTAACTTGCAAGCTTATGCTTAAAACCACTTAGCATTTACATATGTTGACCTACCATCTAAAGTTCTTGCATGGAAGAAAAGTTTCATGATTTTTTCTTGTCTTTCCTACTCTCAGCCTTCTTTCTTTCTCAAGAGTTCTTAGGCTTACTGATGGTATGGGCATTTTACTTTGTGATTGAGGGGATAAATCTCATTATATTATATCAACACAGCCAGATTCCTTCTTGAAAATATTTAAAATACATTACCACACAGCTTTACACTTAATGGATTCTCCTGGGATACTTCTGTGTTCTTTCACTCTCAACAACTGTTACTATTACACTTCTTCAGCAGAAAGGAGAAAGTATGAATTTGATATAAACCAACTCAAACGAGGAGCAGGAGGAGCAGCAGAAAAGAGGAGGAGGAAGAAGCAGAAAAAGAAGAAGGAAGGAAAGAGGAGGAAAAAGAGGAAGACTATGTACCTGTTTTTTTACACTAGAGAAAAAACCCCAGTGAACCTGAGAATTTACAGAATTTAGGGAATATTTTTCCAATTCTAAGACAGAGATGCATTGTGTGTACAAACACCTTTTAGGTCCTTGGGTATAGGGGTCATGGTTTATTCCACAAGCATCTGTTTGTAATTCCACTGATAATGACTTAATAATCATGTTAATGTTTTGACATAAATAAAATTCATTTGTGTTTCTCAAGTCTTTAATAACTGAATATGATGGCAGTCATGGCTGCAGAGGGTGTGAATTAAGTAAAACCTCATATTTTTTGAAAATTCTTCATAGATCTCCACTAGCATTAACAACTTAATATCTATAATGCATATTCTGTCTTACAAAACAAAAGTCACGATTTAATTGATAAAATGCCTTATTTAGCAATCTAATAAATGTCAAGAGTAATCATGAAGGTCCCATTTGACTTTAATTCTTCAGTGAAGAAGTCTCTAATGTAGTATAAAATAAATGACTATAACTTCAAAACAAGGTTTACTATTAATATCCAACACTACTGGAGCAAATAGAATGGTTCTGTGAAGAAATAAACACTTAAATCCCCTTTATTATTACATACAACCTATAATTCACCTATTTTGACAAAACACAAATGAGGCAATTGGTCAGTTATTTATTAATTCAGATTATTAATTGAACAGATTAATTGATTCAAGGCATAACACCGTGATCCATCTAACAGTGAGATGTGGCATGGAAGAAATACGTTTGTTATGCAAGTGGATTATCTTTTTAGTAGTCTATTCTTTATAGGAAAAAAACTGTCATATTAATGGTGACCATGAACATACCCAAATGTTTACTATGGAATGTCTGGCTGGGCATGATGGCTCATGCCTGTAATTCCAGCACTTTAGGAGAAAAATGTAGGAGAACTGCTTGAGCCCAAGAATTTAAAACCAGTGTAAGCAGCACTGAAAACCTTGTTTCTACAAAAAATTTAAAAATTAAAGGACAATGGTGGCATGCAACTGTAGTCACAATTGCTTAGAAGGCTGAGGTGGAAGAATCAACTGAGCCTAGGAGTTTAATGCAGAGTGCTGGGATTGTGTCATTTCACTCCAGTATGGGTGAGAGAGTGAGACTCTGACTCAACCAAAAAAAAAACCAAAACTGATAGAAATGTTTGTAGCCAACTTCTCTAAAATTGTGGCAAAAACTTCTGCTAGGAGGCAGCACTAAGTATTCCTAGCCACCAACTCACAAAAGAAACAAAAAATCGATGTTTTCTTTATCTCATGGGGCTTCAGCTTATAAAACACAAATACTTTATATCAATTATACTTTCAAATAGTTCCAATTAACATAGAAAGTATATAAAAAATAATCTCTCAGGAATTGAGTATCCTGAAAAGTATCATTATTAAATTAATTGATATAAATTTTATCACATTATAAGAACTCCCATAAGTGAATGCAAAGAACTATCTCTAAAGCAATATCCAAAATAATACAGAAAAAAATCACACCAAAAAAATGGGTTGAGCATCTCTTGTGATGATGAGCCAAGAAAAATAATAAACAAGTTAGCTCTTAAATAGATGCAACTTTTTGTCAGAAAGAGAACATTGTCTTTTTATAAAATGCCATTTAGCAGAATACTATAGGTTCTATAAAAATCCACTAAGAGGTTTGCAGTATCCAGGAAAATGAATGGCTTCAGGGAAGAAAATCATGGTCTACCCTCCCTAAATACTGTCATAATTACAAAGGTTAAGTGAAAAAGAAGTAGCTGATATCAGAAGGAGCTGATGTCAGAAATGACAGCAGTAAAGAATACTGTGATGGAAATGAATAACAGACTAATAAGCATGGAAAGCAGAATCAGCCAAGCAGAAGAAAGAATCTCAGAGCTCGAAGACCAAAATACAGAACTAACCCAAACTGTCAAAAGCATAGAAAAGAAGCTCAAAAAGACAGAACAAAACCTGCAAGAGATGAATGATCACTTCAAGAGACCAAACCTAAGAGTAATTGGGCTTCCTGAGGCAGAGAGAGAAACAGAAGCCACACTGGAACAAACATTTCATGAAATCATTCAAGAAAACGTCCCTCATCTCATCAAGGATGAAAAAATTCAAACACAAGAAATTCAGAGAACCCCTGCAAGACAACAAATGAGAAGATCAACTCCCAGACACATAATAATTCACCTAAACAAAGTAGCTATAAAAGAAAAAATCCTAAAGGCAGCAAGACAAAAAGGCCAGACTACCTACCAGGGAAGATCAATTAGAATAGCAACAGATTTATTCACAGAAACCCTTCAAGCTACGAGAGCCTGGAGCCCTATCTTCAAAGTTCTAAAAGAGAAAAAATTTCAACCAAGAATAACCTACCCAGCCAAACTAAGCTTCATTAGTGAGGGAGAATTGAAATATTTTCTAGATATACAATCCCTAAGAACCTATGCTGCCACCAGACCACCTCTAAAAGAAACACTTAAGAAAGTACTGAACAAAGAAGAAAAAGAAAAAAGAACAACAACATTCTACATAAGAGTACAGGCAAAAGATTAAAAACACACATGAACCAATTCCAAAACCCAAAAAAAGACAATAAACAAACAGGAACAACTATGTAAGAACCTTATGACAGGGATCAACTCTTGCATTTCAATTATTAGCCTAAATGTGAATGGACTAAATGCATCACTCACTGAAAAGAAATAGAATGGCAAAATGGATATATATCATCATGCAACAATCTATTGCATTCAAGAGACTCACCTCACTAGAAAGGACACCCACAGACTCAAAGTAAGAGAATGGGAAACAAACTTTCAGGCGAACAGAATAGAAAAGAAAGGAGGAGTAACGATCTTAATTTCAGACAAAATACCCTTCAAGCTATTAAAAATCAAAAAAGATACAGAAGGCCACAACATAATGATAAAAGGCTCAATCCATCAACAAGAAATATCTATCCTAAACATATATGCACCCAACATAGGTGCGCCAACTTTCATTAAGCAACTTCTAGGAAAACTAAAGAAAGATATTGACTCTAACACCATCAGAACTGGGGACTTTAACACCCCACTCATAACCCTAGACAGATCATCAGGACAAAAAATCAGCAAGGAGATCCGGAACCTCAATGTGACTTTGGACCAAATGGACTTAATTGATACCTACAGAACACTCCATCCAAAGACCACAGAATACACATTCTACTCATCACCACATGGAACATATACTAAGATCGACCACATACGCGGCCATAAATCAAGCATAAGCAAATTTAAAAGGACCAAAATTCTACCATGTACCTTCTTGGACCACATTGGAATAAAAATAAACATTGACACCAACAAAGCCCAAAACCCACAAAGACATTGACACTAAACATCATGATGCTAAAAAACTCCTGGGTCAATGATGAAACCAAAACAGAGATCAAAAGATACCTGGAAAGAAATGAAAATGAGGAAACATCTTACCAAAATCTCTGGAATGCCCTGAAAGCTGTAGTAAGAGGGGAATTTATTTCCCTACAAACACACATGAAGAAAATGGAAGGAAGAGAAATTCACAACCTAAAAAGCCACCTAAAGAAGCTGGAAAAGCAAGACCACAAAAACCCTAATTTCAGCAGAAGAATCCAGATCACCAAAATAAAAGCCCAAATCCAGGACATAGAAGACAAAAAGATAATAGAAAAAAATCAATGAAACAAAAAGCTGGTTCTTCGAAAGGGTAAACAAGATTGATGGTCCCCTAGCTAGACTGACCAAGAAAAAACGAGTGCTGGGCTTGGTGGCTCAGCCTGTAATCCCGCAACTTTGGGAGGCTGAGGTGAGTGGATTGCCTGAGCCCGCGGGTTTGAGACCTGCCTGGGCAGCGAGACCTCATCTCTACAATAAATCAAAAAATCAGCCGGGCGTGGTATCGTGTGCCTATAATTCCAGCTACTTGGAAGGCTGAGGCGGAAGGATCGCCGGAGTTCAGCAGGTCAAGGCTGCTGTGGCCGGGAGCAACCACTGCACTCCAGTCTGGGCGACAGAGTGAGACTTCAACTGAAAAAAAAAAAAAAAGAAAAAAACGAGAAAAAAACCAAAGATGCACAATCAGAAACACAAAAGATGAAGTCATATCTGACCCTGAAGAAATACAAAAGATCATTAGAGACTACTATGTACACTTGTATGGAAACAAACTTTGAAAACCTTAAGGAAATGGAGAAATTTCTAACATCACACAACCTACCTAGATTGGAACAAGAAGAAATTGAGACCCTAAACAGACCAATAACAATCAAGGAAATTGACTACGTAATATGAAAACTTCCTACCAAAAAAAGCCCTAGTCCAGATGGCTTTCCAGCAGAATTCTACAAGACATTTAAGGAGGAGTTGATGCCAATCCTACTGAAGGTATTCCAAGTGATTGAAAAAGATGAAACTGTCCCCAAATCATTTTATGAAGCCAATATCACATTGATACCCAAGTCAGGTAAAGATCCAACAGAGAAAGAACTACAGGTCAATATCTTTGATGAACATAGATGCTAAAATTCTCAACAAGATCCTGGCAAACTAGATTCAGCAATACATCTCAAAAATCATCCACCATGACCAAGTACGCTTCATTCTTGGGATGCAAGGCTGGTTCAACATTTGTAAAACCATAAATGTAATTAAATTCAACAACAGATGTCAAAACAAAAACCACATGATCATATCATTAGATGCAGAAAAAGCTTTTGACAAAATCCAGCACCTCTTCTTGATAAAAGCCCTTGAACATCTAGGCATACGGGGAACATACCTCAAAATAATAAAAGTCATCTACGAGAAATCCACAGCCAGCATACTCCTAAATGGACAAAAATTGGAACAAATTCCCCTGAAAACTGTAACTAGACAAGGATGCCCACTCTCACCCCTCCTGTTCAACATAGTATTGGAAGTCCTGGCTCGAGCAATCAGAGAAGAGGAGGTAATCAGGGGTATCCAAATAGGAAAAGAGGAAGTCAAGTTATCTCTCTTTGCAGATGATATGATTGTGTACCTTGAAAATCCAAGAGAATCTGTCAAAAGCCTCCTTAAATTGATAAAGGCCTTTGGCAAAGTCTCAGGATACAAAATAAATGTACAAAAGACAATCGCATTTCTCTACACCAATAATAAACAAACAGAAACCCAAATAAAAAACACAATTCCATTCACAATAGCCACAAAAAAATGAAATACCTCGGCATCTTCCTAACCAGAGACGTGAAAGACCTTTACATTGAAAACTACAAAACACTGCTCAAAGAAATCAAAGATGACACAAACAAGTGGAAAAATATCCCATACTCATGGATTGGAAGAATCAACACTGTGAAGATGTCAATCTTACATAAGGCAATCTACAAATTCAATGCAATACCCATCAAATTGCAAGCAACATTCTTCTCAGACCTGGAAAAAACAACACAGGAATTCATATGGAAACACAAACGTCCAAGAATAGCCAGGACAATCTTCAGCAAAAAAAAACAAAGAAGGTGGTATCACATTACCAGACTTCAAACTTTACTATAAAGCTACAATCATCAAAACAGCTTGGTATTAGTACAGGAACAGGCATATATATCAATGGAATAGAACTGGGATTCCAGAAGCAAAACCTCAATTTCTCAACCAACTCATCTTCGACAAAGCCCCCACCACCTACCACTGGGAAGAGGAGAACCTATTCAGTAAATGGTGCTATGAAAACTGGCTGACCACATGCAGAAGATTGAAACAGGGCCCATATCTATCCCCATGAACAAAGGTTAACTCCAAATGGATCAGAGACCTAAGTGTAAAACCTCAAACCATAAGAACCTTAGAAAAGAAAGGAAATACCCTCATGGAAATCGGAACTGGCATCCAATTCCTGAATAAAACCCAAAACCCACAGGTCATAAGAGAGAAGATAGACAAGTGGGACCTTATTAAACTGATAAGCTTCTGCAAAGTCAAAGAAACCATCAAGAGAGCAGGGAGACAGCCTACAGACTGGGAAAAAGTATTTGCCAACTCCAGGTCTGACAAAGGCTTAACATCCTGGATCTACAAGGAACTCAAATGTCCTGAAAAGAAGAAAACAAACAACCCCATTATAAAATGGGTAAAAGATATGAACAGGCACTTCACAAAAGAAGACATCTGAGCAGCCAGCAAACACATGAAGAAATTCTCAACCTCACTAATCATCAGGGAGATGCAAATCAAAACCACACTGAGATACCACCTAACTACAGTCAGAATGGCAATTACCAACAACTCAAGAAGTAACAACTGCTGGAGAGGGTGTGGTGAAAAGGGAACACTTCTACACTGTTGGTGGGAGTGTAAACTAGTGCAACCTCTGTGGAAAGCAGTGTGGCAATTCCTAAAAGCTCTAAAAATCGACCTTCCATATGACCCCACTATCCCCTACTGGGAATATACCCTGAAGACCTCAAATCACTCTATAAAAAAGATACCTGCACACATATGTTTATCGCAGCATTGTTCACAATAGCAAGAACCTGGAAACAACCATGCTGCCCATTAAAAGAGGACTGGATTAAAAAAATGTGGTACATATACACGATGGAATATTACGCAGCCATAAAAAAGAACAAAATCATGAATTTTGCAGCAACCTGGATGGAACCAGAGTCTATAATACTGAGTGACCTCTCACAGAAACAAAGATCCGAGAATCACATGTTCTCACTCATATAATGGACCTTGAACATCCAATGTAATGCTATAAGAAAATGACTGACAGTGCTGGGAAACTGTGGGGCGGGGGAGGATGGGATTAACAGTAGCAAATATCTGTCTGGGGATGGGGAAACACCTCTTATCAATAGGGTGCCTGAATGAAACGTAATTGTACACTTAGCCCTTAACTGTACCCCACAAAATCATAATAAAAAATATTGATTCAAAAAAAGAATACTGCTCCCCTTATAAACCAAAAGTGAGTCTGCAAGGTCCCAAGAAGCAGAGAATGAACACTGTTGCTTGTTTCTCTTGAAGTGTGAGCACAGCTGAGTACATTGAGGTGTGGCTGGAAGAACAGCCTTGGGATGAAGACTCACCTGGACTCAAGTCCCTCCCTGCAACTTCCCAGTGTATGACTTTGAGTCACTTACTGAACCTTTCTCTGTCTCCATATCTAAAATCTGGAGATGTTGAAAATACCTGTCTTAGAAGCCAATTGGGAAAAAAGCATTGCAACTGTGATTTTATTAGCATGGTTCTGAGAACCTCTCCAATAAATTTTAGTTTCCTATATGTACTTACCTTGGTTAAATAAAGAGAATGGAGAGTAGTAGTCTAATTTTCTAAAAAATAATGACTTGTCCTCTATTAGTGGCCCTTTTAGGGCACTTCACATGGACCTCATGCCAACACCTGGAAGGTCTTCTTTGTGTTTTCTTTTTAACATCACCACTTCTATAACTACATGTAGGCAATTTCTATAATCCAAACATCATTAGTCATCTTTCTTTCTTTCTTTTGAGTCAAGCCTCACTATGTTGCCCAGACTGAACAACAGTGACTTGACCACAGTGATCACAATTCGTGGCAGCTTCCACCTCCAGAGCTCAGGCAATCCTTTCACCTCAGTCTCCCAAGTAGCTGGGATTACAGGTGTGCACCACCATGCCCTGTTAATTTTTTTAAAAAATTATTTTTTTTAAAGACAATGTTTCACAATGTTGACCACACTGGTCTTGATCTCCTGGGTTCAAGCAACCACCCACCTCAACCTTCAAAATTCTGGGGTTACAGGCATGAGCCACTGGATCTGGCCTTTGTTATCCTTTATCTTTGTTTCTGATTTTTGTGTTTTTTGGGGGGAAGGATAGCTGGACTTCTCATTAATTTCTCTGTTCACTAAGGATTCTGGTTTTTTGTTTTGTTTTGTTTTGTTTTGTTTTACTAGATATCAACCAGATGGGTCTTGATCTTTTACATACTACCAAGAAAAGATTCATTTGAGTTGCAAGAGAAAAATGGTTGTGGTATCTTCTATGAAACCCAAAAGAAAAGAGGCAGTGAATAGAGGCAGCAAAACCACATGATGGGTAAAATCCTGTACTTTGAAAGAAACAAATTGAGTTTCAAATATAGACTCCACTAACTACTAATACGGTGACCTGGGGAAGCCATTAGACTTCTGACCACCAAGGCCTACTATAAAAGAAGGAAAATAATCCCATGTCAATATTACAAGTGCAGTTGTAAGGGTGAGACAATATTTGGTACATGAATTCCTTAGCATAAGACCTGAAACATATTATTGTTGACACCCAGATTGAATACAGCATTATAAAGCATAAATACTTAGCCTTGCAAGTCTTACCTATGACATGGCATAGCTAGAAGCCAGGATGAGGGCAGCAGAGAAGTTGTATTTTTCTCTAGTGAATAAAAATCTCCTTGAGATTTTGTTGATGGAATATTCCTTGTCTTTCATGATATTTCATAGATAATGAAAACAGAGGTGTAGTTCAGCAGTCAAATATGTGCCACATCGGTCATTTCCTTCCATCTCCAGACATTTATTAAGTAATCATCATTTGCTTGACTTACTATTGCCTTTGTGTCCATGTGGAGAAGAACGTGCACCCCATTGTTCCATCTTCAAAATCTTTCATTTTGATTCCCACTCCCAAGATGGAGCCCTTATCATCAGTTGTCAGGACTACTGCCTGCCCTAAGTAGTCTCCCTGATTCAGCTTTTGCCTCTGATTCATGACTGACCAACAGTCACAGCAATATGCTAAAAATATTTATGTGATCTGGTCACTCTTCTGCTGACCCTGCAGGAAAATATTCCAATCCCTTACTATGGCCTGTATCACCAGGCCTCTGGCCAAGTCAACAGTTCTCATAGCTGACATCACATCCCCATGAATTTGTCACCAGCAAATCGGCCTTCCGTGAACCCATTCCTCCAAAGGGCCAAGCTGCACCCACTCCCAGCTGTTACCTCAGGCTAGACATTGCTGCCACCTTGTCTAGGAATGATGGCTGCTTCTCATCCCCAGGTTGGGTTTAAATGTCATCACCTCAAAGAGACCCCCTTGGACAAATTCCTTCTAGCATTTCCCCTTCTTCTTCTGTATGTGGCACCATATCTTCTCATCAGAAGAACTAATCACAATCTGCAAAGTCTCTTATTTTTTATCATCTGTCTGTAAGCCCAGGCAAAAGGGACTCTGCTGGTCACATTGTCAATTGTATTCTCTTCAGGGGCAAAATACAGAATAGAATCTCCATGAATACCAGTTCAATAAGTGAAGGGTCAAATCATTTGCAAAAGTTGAAGGAAAAAATCACCCATATTATCTTATATTAAGAGTTATTGACAATGCGGTTTGTTAGTGAAAATGCACTTTGTGATAGCCAGGAGCACATGTAGTGTATACATACTTGCTATTAGATGCAAACAACAAATCACTGAACAGAAAGAGGTGCCATTTCTGCCTCCTCCAACCTCTTTTGAGTTTTACAGGCATATGGATCAGCAGCGTATGGTCAGTGCCCTCTGGCGATGTGGTTTTCTCATGGTGGTTGTCCTTCTCAAGGAAATGGCTAAGGCAGCATATCAAATACTACAGAACAAACTGTCAGTGGCCAAATATATGACAGCATTTTATGCCAATTTCAAGAGTGATACAATGCTAAAACTTTTTGCCAATCTACCACTGCTGAAAAGAGCCACTTGGAAAACATGAGAGGGAATATAGCCAGTTTGTAGACACAAACACCAACTCCAGGAGACAGCTAGCAAGAAAAAGGGACCCCAGTCCTACAGTCTCAAGTAAATGAAATTTTTACACCAAAATTCGATGATTGCAGAATCAGATTCTTTACCAGAGTCCCCAGTAAGGAATGCTACCCTGACAACACCCTGATCAGCTTTATGGGATCCTGAGAAGACTACCCAGGCAAGCCCACCTACACTTCTGACTTACTAAACTGTAACATAATAAATTTTATTGCTAAGCCTGTATGATTGTGGCAATTTATTAAAGATGCCTAAAACCAAAACACAGCTTTTATTACCTGGATGAGGGGTACTGATGAAATAAACACTAAAAAACGCAGAAGCAGCATTGGAATCAGCAGGGAGTGGATGTTGGAAGAGTTTTGAGGCCCAGACTGTCTTCAAGAGATTGTTAGTCAAAATATGGACACTTAAGATTCTGCTACTGAGGCCTAGAAGGTGCTGAGGAATATTATAGAGAAAAACTAACTTGCCTTGGAGAATACCTAAATCATCACAAACTGTTGGAAGAGATCTGTATTTTAAAGTCACTGCTGATGAAGGCTCAGAAGAAAAATGTTCCTGAGAAATGGAGGAAGAGAGAGCCTTGTTATAAGTGGGAAAAAAAAAACCCACACACACAAAAATACTGAAGTTGTGCCCTATAGTTTACGTGGAAAGCAGACTTTTTAAATGGTAAACTTGAACATCTAGGTGAAGCAAATGTTAAGCAAATAGTTGAAATGAGTGGCATTTTGTCTTGTAACTTTTAGCAAAATGCAAAAAAAAAGTTGAGAGAATTGTTAAATAAAAGAGAAAGATAACAATAATTTGGGGAATTCTCAGTCTATACAGATATAAATGATGGCAAAAGTAAAAGTATGCTTCGTAAAACATGGCAGAGAAAATTTCAAAAAGGAGAGTGTGTGGTTGTGCAACCTGTTACTAAAGCTTCATAAAGATTAAAGGATAGCAGGCAAAGAAAAGGTTCTTTGAGGAGATTAACAATGTGGCTCATGGATCCATTTAATATAACCAGAGGGACTCTAAAAAGCTTAAGAACATTGTTCCTCAGCCATATGGGCAGAAGACAAAAATACAAGAAATCTCAGAAAAATTGGTGGACCTGACTTCTAGTTAATGAAATGAATACAAGTGAAAACACCCACAAGGTTTTTAAAAATTTCATACCAGCAGAAACACTGCAAAGTTGTACTGAAAAAGGCAGAAAAATACAGGGTGGAAGGCAGCTGTCAGACTACCAAATCTACTGACAGGAAACAGACTGATAAAACTACTCAGCTGTAAACATCACTACTTTTTTCATAAAAAGGTAAGGATGTCATATAAAACACTGCCAAAAATCTAGAGGGCAGAACCAAGGACCCAGAGGGAGAGCCAAAAACCGTAGAGCAATATGTTTGAAGTGTCCTTGAAAATTCTATTTTTAAGTGAATAATATAATATACAATATCCCTTACATACATAATATATGTCAAAGACCATTTAAAAATTTAAAGTACCCATGCCTTCAATCTAGCATAATGTCAATGATAGTAATAACATAGAACATTTAATAAAGAAAAGTAATATCTATATATAAGCTTATAATAAAAACAAAGTAATGTACATTATCAAAAGCATTCTATAACTGTGAAGTTCTTCATAAGTATCAAAAATGTATGCACACATTAAGAGACACTAAGAGATGTTTGCTATAATCAGAAGTGTCTGGACATTTGTAACCACTTTGAGCACCTCTTGTAATTTTAAGAGTCAAATGTGACTTGTATTCATTTTATTAGTCTTATAATTTTAATACAGCATTTCCTTTCTTAAAATGTGTGTACTTTTTTTTGGTACCCTCTGTATTTGCTACTAGTTAATTCTGATTAAGAGTGACAAATATGTTATCCTTAGAGAAAAGTTTACCCAGCACATTTGAAGAAAAAATAAAATCACATTTTCCTAATGTTTTAAACCAATTTATATTTTTAAAAGTGTATTTTCGTTGAATTGCCTAGTATTTTCTCTACCTAAGCTACGATGTTGTACTCTACAAGAAAGACTCAGGTAAATCTGATATTTTTTATTCACACACATTTAAAATATGGTTAAAAAAAACAAGACAATTTCTGGCCCAACATATATACAGCAATATAACATGGAGATTTATAAAGGAGTAATTATTTTGGCATACAAATTTTAATAATTGAAAATTTTAGAAAATTGACTTATATTAAATAAATGTTCAGATCTTGAGTAAAAAGCTACTAAAGAACACAAAATAATACTAAAAACATCAAAAAGTTTCTAAACACAGGAAAGTGCTAAATGTTATTTGGTTGCACTATAAGCAAGCTTCAACAGGACACTATGGTCATAATACATAAAACTGAATAGATAGAACAGAACAGAAAAACTACTTCAAGATGGGAAGATATTTTCTTAGACCTCCCATAAAATTGTCTCCCATGAATTTGAAAAATCATGTCCTCTGAAAATTCAAAGTCTGTGTTCTCAAGCTCAACAGCACTTAATCTTGTGAACATGAGTAGTGTTTCAGGAAACCAGTGCTAAAGTTAAGAACTAGTTCATATGCTTTAGAGCAAACAAGACAGAACATCTCCTGAGATTACCAGTCTGTTTTGATGATCAAAAATTTTCTATTAAAGTACTACCTTGTTCAGTGAATCCTTGAATGGCCACTTAGCACTGGGGAAGCTTTTGGATTGGTGTGAACACCTTGTTTTTTTCAGTTATTGGGACTGAAAATCAATCATGTCTACAATACTTGACAGAGCACTATAGGCAAATCCTTGAAACCTAAGAATCACTCAGTAGTCAGGGTCCCTCCCATTATCATGTCAAGGTTCTAAGGCTCATGCCATAACTGACAAACTGACATGCATGTTTCCATGATTTGCTTCTACATTTTAAATTTTAAAACTAATCTTTTATTTTTACATAACTGTAGATTCATATGGAGTTGTAAGAAATGATTCAAAGCGATTTCTTCAACCTTTTTTTTTTGAGTTTCCCACATGACAATATCTTTTAAAACGATTTTGTAGTATCATAACTAGTATATTTATATTGATACAAAGAAGATACTGGACATTTGCATTTCCTCAAGTATCTTTTATAATACCCTTTTACAACCACTTTTTTGCCCCCAGCAACTGCCAATCTGTTCTCCATTTCTATAATTTTGTCTTTTTAAAAATATTAAGCAAGCTGGGCTCGGTGGCTCAGCCTGTAATCCCACGCCTTTGGGAAGCTGAAGTGAGTGGATTGCCTGAGCCCGCGGGTTCAAGACCCGCCTGGGCAGCGAGACCTCATCTCTACAATAAATCAAAAAATAAACAGCCGGGCGTGGTAGCGCATGCCTGTAATTCTGGCTACTCGGAAGGCTGAGGCAGAAGGATCGCCAGAGTCCCACAGGTCGAGGATGCGGTGGCCGGGAACGGCACTGCACTCCAGTCTGGGTGACAGAGTGAGACTCCAACTCAAAAAAATATATATGTATATTATGCAAACAGAATATTACAGTATATATTATATTTTTGTGTTTTTTCACTTAACATAATTGGATTCTATTCAAATTGTTGCAGGCATTATAGTTCATCTATTTACATCACTTAGCAGTATTCTGTTATATCATTTTTTAACGATTCACCTGTTGATGGACTTGTGGTTGTTTCCCAAATAAAACTGCTATAAACACTTGTGTATAGATTTTCAGATCAACATATGTCTTCATTTCTCAAGAAACAACGTCCAGGAGTGAGATTTCTGGGTTGTGGAGTAGTTTCAGGTTGAATTTGTAAAGAAACGGTCAAACTGTGTTCCAAAGTGACTATGCCATTTCACATTACTACCAAAACTGTGAGGGATCCACTTTCCCCACATCCACACCAGTGTTTGGTGTGGTCATTTTTACGTTAGCCATTCTGATAGATGAGTCGTGATTCTTTTTTTTGAGTTGGAGTCTCACTCTGTCACCCAGACTGGAGTGCAGTGGCCACTCCCGGCCACCGCAGCCTCGACCTGCTGGGCTCCAGAGATCCTTCTGCCTCAGCCTTCCAAGTAGCCAGAATTACAGGCATGCGCTACCATGTCCGGCTGATTTTTTGATTTATTGTGGAGATGAGGTCTCGCTGCCCAGGTGGGTCTCGAATCTGCGGGCTCAGGCAATTCACTCACCTCAGCCTCCCAAAGGCGCGGGATTACAGGCTGAGCCACCCAGCCTGACTGAGTAGTGATTCTTAATGTGGGTTTAATATGAATTCCTCTTTCTCTCGATTAGCCGAACATCTTTCCACATGTCTTTCATCTGTATATTTTCTTCAGTATTATGAAACTTAGAGTATTCTTCTAGAAACACTTTAGGTAAAAACTGGATTTTCTTTCCACTAGATAATTGATCTCACAGTTGACATGGCTGCTGCACAAATGGTTTAAATGCCTTAACACCAAGCAGTCAAGAAATACTACCAGACATTAACCCAGCTGATTTAGGAGGACACACGACCTAGGGCAGTGGGAGTCCCTTACTCTTCTCACATGAAGAGCCTCCTTTTATTGATAATCCAGTAGGACTGAAATTTTATCTTGCTAATAATGATGTGGGTTCCCTTACAATATTCTGTAACTGTTGCTTGAGTACAAGTATTTTATACTCCATTAGACTCAAAATTTTTAAAATAATGTCTATGTCTGATTTATCATTTAATTCTCAGTCTTTGGCACACTGGAGAAACTTTGAAAACTTTATAGAATAAATAAAACAGTTTTCTGCCATGGATGGAGAAAAGAAAGTCTATCACTATGTATTCAACAAAGAGTTTCTGCACCTGAGGTGGGGGAAAGCACTTGGTTAAGTCTGGGAAGCAGGGAATAAAATAAACTCAGACCCAATATGTATAAAACCTAGATTTGAATGTGAGAGATAGGAATTTATAATCACAGACTGTGTAAACTCAATCTCTGCTAAATACTGCAAAGAAAAACTACAGACTGAGATTAGAGATTAAAGAGGGACCTTACTTAGGTTGTGAAGATGCAGACAAGGAAGGCTTCTTTGAAAAGCTCATTTGAAATGAACTTCAAAAATAATTTGGAACTAACTAGAAGAAGGGGTACAGTAGGTGGAGCAGAGATGGAGAGATGGAGACAGAGAGAGAAAGAGAGAAGGAGGGAGGAAGAGGGAGGGATAGTATGTGTTGAGAGGAGATGTTTCATTGTTTTATGCAAAAAAGGATAGAATTTGAGTATATAAACTTTCAGAGACATGAAAAAATTGCTAGATTGAGACATAGGAAAATGAAATAATTTTGAAGAAATGGGTGAGGGCCAGAAATGCAAATCCCAATATTCCTTTTAAATATTGTGAAAGTTTTTCATCCTACAATCAAGCTGGCATAGAAGTGCCCTTTAGAAAATTAAAAATGCTCTTAAATGGACAATACTTTTCTGAGGTAACCTTGAGTGTGTTAGAACCATGAAAATTCATGTGGTATCCAAAACCCCTATATTTAGCAAAACCACACTTCAAAAGTGAGGGGGGAATTATAACATTCCCAGATAAACCAAAGCTAAGGAAGTTTGTTATGCCTTGTCCTGACTTAACAAAAATACTCAAGAATGTCCTGCAGGGTGAAATGAAAAAAAAACTGAGAGTAGCTCAAAGCTGTATGAAGAAATAAACCCTAATAAATGTAATTACATGGGCAATAGTATAAGCTAGTATTCTTGGAACAATGGTACTTGGGCAATATTATAAGGTAGTATTTTTGCAACAATGGCTTGCAATTGCACTTTTTTGTTTTCTACATGACATAAGCAAGTAATAGATTTAGAAAATAATTATTAGTTGTATGAAAGCTAGTACTAATGTAACTTTGGTTAGTAATCCACATTTTCTTTTCTCCATAATTTGAGAGACTAATTCATTTAAAATGATTGCAAGCATATCTTGGGGCTATTGAAGGCTTGGTTTCAGACAAGTGCAATAAAGCTAATATTGCAATAAATTGATTCACACAAAATTGTTACTTTCCTAGTGCATGTGCAAGTTATATTTACACCACTATACTATATTGTGTCAATAGCATCACTTATAACAAAAACATGATTACCTTCATTAAATATACTTTATTGCAAAGAATGCTAATACTTGTCTGAGACTTCAATGAGTTGTTAACTTTTTGATGGAGAATCTTGCCTCAATGTTGATGGCTGCTGACTGCTGTGTGTGGTGGCTGCTGAAGATGAGTGGCAGGGCCAATTTCTTAAAAGAAGACAACGATAAAGTTTGCCACATTAATACTTCCATTCAAAATAGATTCCTTTGTAACATGTGATGTGTGAATTTTAGCCAAAGGAGAACTTCTCTCTAGACTGTGGAAAACTCTCTCAGACCCTACAGCTACTTTGTACCTAAGTTTGTGAAATATTCTGAATACATTATTCTCATTTCCAAAATATTCACAATATCTTCATCAGGAATAGATTTAATTCCAATAATCTACTTTCTTTGTTTATTCATAAGAAGCACTTTCTCATCTGTTCAAGCTTTATTATGAGATTACAATTCGGTGGCATATTCAGGTTCCATTTCGAATTATAGTTCTCTTGCTATTTCCACCACATCCACACTTATGTACTCCACTAAAGTCTTGAATACCTTATAGTCACCCATTAGACTTGGTATCAACTTCTTCCAAAGTTCTGTCAGTTTATATTTCTACTTCCTCCCAAGAATCATAAGTGTTTCATTTATTTTCAATTTTTTGAGTCAGAGTCTCACTCTGCTACTAGGTTGGAGTTCGGCAGCATGCGCATAGCCACCACAGCCTCAGGTGACCCTTCTGCCTCAGACTTCCAAGTAACTGGAACTACAGGCATGCTCTACCACATCTGGCTTATTTCTTGATTTTTTTTATTGTAGAGGTGAGGTTTCACCAAGTTGCCCAAGCTGGTCTCAAACCCCTGAACTCAAGCAGTTCTCTTCGCTCAACCTCTCAAAGTGCTAGGATGGAAGCTTGAGCCACTGAGCCTGGTATAAATGTTTTATAGCATATAGAATGGTGAGTTGAGGCCATTTATATAAGTTTTTACTTTACTCAATTTACTGTAAGTCAATTACAATAATTATCTATAGCAGTTATTGTTTTAAGAATTTCATTTCTTATATAATAAGACTTGAAAGTTAAAATTGGAGACTGGAGCCCAGGTGCACAGGATTGTCTGCCTTTCTTGGGGCTCTCTTGAGAAGAGACAACAGAGAACAACTGCCCCCCAGCAGTGGAACTTGGCCCATGGCTCATGTCATCCCCTGCAGCATCAGACCTGGCACAAGAAGGCAGGCTGTGGAAATCTGGAATAAATCTCCAGCGCCAATGATAGGATGCCAACAGGTGCCATATTCTCACTCCTGGACTGGGCAAAGAATTGCATTAACCCACCCAGTTCTACCCAGGCTTCATCTTGGGACCCAGAGTCTATTACCTCATCAGACTCAGAGACAGATGCCTCTCCCCCATACTGGAACAGGCACAGACACATCAGATCTGAGTGGGAGTCTTGACAGCAGCAGCAACAGGTAGGATGAGTCTGTATCCGATCTATTCTCCTCCCACAGTAGTCCATGGGGCACCTGACCCATGCTGAGAGCACACCTATCAGTCTGTGCTAAGAGCAGAGAGGAGGGGTTGGAGACAAAAGCCACTCCCTAAGGCAGAGGCTTGAAAGGAACCTGGACTCACAGAACTGCCAGAGAGTGAGTTTTATTTTCCTTCTTTGTTTTTTGTTTTAGTTTTAGCTTTTTTTCTTCTCTATTTCTTTCTGGTTTTGTTTATGATTTTATAGTTGCTTTCTTTCTGCTATTTTAATTTTTTTAGGTTCTCTGTTATGTATGGGTATTTTTGAGGGACAGTACACCAATAGGGGATTTTTGTTTGTTTCTATGATTGTATGGTTTTTTTTCCTCTGTCTTTATTTGTCTCTCTGTTTATTTGTTAGTTGGTATGCCTGTCTGCTTTCACTCTTCTCCTTTTCTCTCTTTCATCTTCCTCCCTCCTTTTTGTATTCTTTTCCCTTTTCTTATCTCATTTTGCATTCAGGGAAAACAGACACCCCCACTGCATGGACAGATTGTAAGACAGTGAGAAATGGGTTCCAGGAGGCCCATACACCCATCAGCAGATACTGAGAGTTGCAGATATTTTCTGAATAACAGCTCTCCCCTCATTTAAATCTCAAAACTGCAAAAAGCACAGGCCCCCACACCTGGTCCAGCTTCAGAATTGAACAAAAACAGAGAAGTTACATAAGGAATAATAGGAGATTGAGCAAACAGAAATAAAAGCTATCCCCCAGTCACTGAACAACAGAATTAAAGAAGAGGTTAAAAGGAGGGGGGAACCTACACAAGGGAAAACAATCCAAAGGAAGAATATGAGTCTCACACAGATCCCTGGGATGTCAACCACTGAGAATGCAGACTCTAGAACTAAAACAATGAAGTGCCCCCAGAATGACTGGTCTTGAACCACAACCCAGATATCAAGTTATCAATAGGTAGAAAAAATAGAAATGAGGAGACAAGAAGAAAAAATAAAGGAGTTGATAATTGAGATAACAACAATAAAGAATACAATTAATGAAATTAACAACAAATTGATGGGAAGCAGAAATAGCTAAACAGAAGAAGAATCTCAGAATTTGAGGACCAAAATATGGAACTAACCACAACTGTTAAAAACATAGAAAAGAAGCCTTAAAAGACAGAACAAAAAAATCCAAGAGATGAGTGATTATTTCCAGAGGCCAAACCTAAGATTAATTGAAATCTCTGAGGTAGACAGAGAGACAGAGATGACCCTGGAACAAACATTCCATTAAATTATTCAAGAAAACTTTCCTCAGCTCATCAGTGACACAACCATTCAAACATAAGAGATTCAGAGAACCTCTGCAAGACACAAATGAGAAGACCACTCCCAGACACATAGTAATTAGCCTACACAAAGAAGGTACAACAGGAAAAATCCTAAAGTCAGAAAGAGAGAAAGGTCAGACTACCTACTGGGCAAGACCAATTAGAATAGCAGCAAACTTTACCTACAGAGACACTTCAGGCTAGGAGAGCTTAGAGCCCAATATTTAAAGTTTTCAAAGATAAACAATTCCAATCAAGAATTACCTACCCAGCTAAGCTGTTTCATCAGTTATGGAAAGTTAAAGTCTTTCCAGACATGCAATCCCTAAGACTTTACACTGCCTCCAGACCAGCTCTACAAGAAACACTTAAGAAAGCATTAAACTCAAAATAAGGGGGATAAAAAGAGCAACAAAACTCTTCCCAGCATTCCAGAAAAAAAAAATTGAAAACACTCATGAATCAACCCACAAATCAAAAGAAGGACAAAAAGCAAATAAACAAACAGCGCAACTACAACAAATCCTATAAGAACCTCATGACAGAGATAAAGTCTCACATCCCAATAATTAGACTGAATATGAATGGACTAAAGGCACCACTGAAAATACATAGAAAGGCAAATTGGATAAAATATCATGAGTCTACAAAATATTTTCTCCAAGAGACTCATCACACCTAAAAAGACACTCACAGACTAAAAATAAGAGAATGGGAAAGAAAATTCCAGGCAAATGGAACAAAAAAGAAAGCAGGGGTTATGATCTTAATATCAGACAAAATACCCTTTAAGCTATCAAAAATTTAAAAAGATATGAAAGTTCACAATATAATGATAAAAGTTTCAATCTACCAACAAGAAATATCTGTCCTGAGATTGCAGAAGCAAAACCTCAATTTCTCAGCTAACTCATCTTTGACAAAGCCTCCACTAACAATGGCTCAGGAGAAGAGAACCTCTTCAGTAAATGGTGCTCGGAAAACTGACTGACCACATGCAGAAGATTAAAACAACATCCCTACCAATCACCATACACAAAAATCAACTCTAAATGGATCAAAGACCTAAATGTAAACCCTCAAACTATAAGAACCTTAGAGAATGCAGGAGACACCCTTATTGAAATTGAAACTGGCAACCAATTTCTGATAAAAACCCCAAGCACCCATGCCATAAGAGATAAGATAGACTAGTGGGATCTCATCAAACTGACAAGTTTCTGCAAAGTCAAAGAAACCATCAAGAAAGCAGGGAGACAGCCCACAGATTGGGAAAAAAATATTTGCCAATGGTATGTCTGACAAAGCCCTAACCTCTAGGATCTACAAGGAACTCAAATGTGTGGAAAAGAAAAAAATAAGCAGTCCTATTACAAAGTGGGCAAATGGTATGAATAGACATTTCTCCAAAGAAGGCATATGAGCAGCCAACAGATATGTGAAAAAATACTCAGCCTCACTAGTCATCAAAGAAATGCAAATTAAAACTACACTGAGGCCGGGCTCAGTGGCTCAGCCTGTAATCCCGTGCCTTTGGGAGGCTGAGGTGAGCAGATTGCCTGAGCCCGCGGATTCGAGACCCACCTAGGCAGCGAGACCTCATCTCTACAATAAATCAAAAAAACCAGCTGGTCATGGTAGCGCATGCCTGTAATTCCGGCTACTCGGAAGGCTGAGGCGGAAGGATCGCCAGAGTCCAGCAGGTCGAGGCTGCGGTGGCCGGAAGCGGCCACTGCACCCCAGTCTGGGTGATAGAGTGAGATTCCAACTCAAAAAAAAAAAAAAAAACAAAAAAACTACACTGAGATACCAGCTAACTCCAGTCAAGAAGGCTGTCATCAATAACTCAAACAACAACAGATGCTGGAGAGGATGCAGTGGAAAGGGAGCACTTCTACATTGTTGGTGGGAGTGTAAACTAGTACAGCCTCTGTGGAAAAGTGTGGGGATTCCTAAAAGATCTAAAAATTGACCTTCCATATGAACCTGCAATCCTCCTACTGGGAATATACCCAGAAAAACTCAAATCACTCTATGAAAAAGATACCTGCACACGTAAGTTTATCGCAGCATTGTTCTCAGTAGTAAGAACATGGAACAGCTGTGCTGCACCTCAAAAGAGGGCTGGTTTAAAAAAAAATGTGGCTCATATACATGATGGAATATTATGCAGCCATAAAGAAGAACAAAATCATGAACTTCACATCTACTTGGATGAACTTAGAGCCAAATATACTGAGTGATCTTTCACAGAAACAAAGAACTGAGTATCACATGTTCTCACTCATAAACCAGACATTGAGAAATTATTGTAATACTATAAGAAAAAGATTGACAGTATCAGGAAAGTGCCAAGGGAGGGGAGGGGAGGGGAGGGGACGCGGGATTGACAGTAGCGGAAATCTGCCTGGGGAAAGGGGAGCACACCTCATCAACAAGGGTACCTGCATAATGAACATTTGTATACCTAATCCTGAATTGTTCCCCACATCTCTAAAATAAAGAAAAGGGAAAAAAAATCTATCCTAAACATATATGCACCCAACATAGGAGCACCAACTTTCATAAAGCAGCTTCTAGGTAAACGAAAAAAAAAAAATGGACTCTAACACCATCATAGCTGAGGGCTTAAACACGCCACTAACAACACTAGATGTATCATCAAGACAAAATTCAACAAGGAGATCCAGAACCTCAACATGACACTTGACCAAATGGACTTAATTGAAACCTACAGAACATTACAGTCAACAACCATGAAATATACATTCACCCCATAGAATGCACTCTAAGATCAACCACATCCTCTGCCATAAGTCAAACATACACAAATTCCATAAGATTGAAATTCTGCCATGCATCTATTCAGATCTTAGTGTAATAAAAATAAATATCAACACTAACAAAGGTCCCCCCAATCCCACAAAGACATGTATACTAAAGACCATGATGCTAAACATCTCCTGGGTCAACATGGAAATCAAAAACATAGATTAAAATATACCAGGAAACAAATGAAAATAAAGAACCATCTACCCAAAGATACCAAGAAAACGGTCTTAAGAGGGGAATGCATACCTCTACAAACACATGAAGAAAATGGAAAGGTCACAAGTTAATAGCCTAGCAAATCACCTAAGAAAGCTAGAAAAGTGAGACCACCAAAACCCTAACTTCAGCAGAAGAATCCAGATCATCAAAATAAAAGCTCAAATTTGGGACATAGAAGAAAAAAATATAATACAAAAAGACAATGAAATGAAAAGCTGGTTTTCTGAAAGGATAAACAAGATTCATGGAACACTAGCTAGGCTGCCCAAGAAAAAGAGAGAAAAGGCCAAATAAACACAATCAGAAATACAAAAGATCAAGTCACAACTGATCTCAAAGAAATCCAAAAGATTATGAGAGATTATTATGTACATGTGTATGAAAAAAAATTCGAAAACCTAAATGAAATGGAGGATTTTCTTACATCACACAACCTTTCCAGGTGGAAAGAAAAAGAAATTTAGACACTAAGAGAACAATAACAATCCAGGAAATAGACTATATCATAAGAAACCTGCCTACAAAAAAAATAAATAAGTCCTGGACCAGATGGCTTTCCAGCAGAATTCTACAAAACATATGAAGAGGAACTGATACCAGTCCTATTGAAAGTATTACAGGAATTCAAGAAAGATGGAACTCTCCTCAAACCATTTCATGAAGCTAAAATCACATTGATACCTAAACCAGGTAAATATCCAACAAAGAAAGAGAACTACAGGCCAACATCCTTGATGAACATAGATGCTAAAATTCTCAACAAGATTCTAGCAAACCAGATCCAACAACACATCTCAAAAATCATCCACCATGACCAAATAATCTTCATCCCCGGGATGCAGGGCTTGTTCAACATCTGTGAGACCATAAATGTAATTAAATACATCAACAAATGTAAAGAAAAAAACCACATGATTATATCATTTGATGTGGAAAAACTTCTGACGTAATCCAGCACCCCTTCTTGATAAAAACCCTCAAACATCTGGGCATAGATGTAACATACCTCAAAATAGTAAAAGCCATCTATGAGAAAGCCACAGCCAACATACTGCAAAACATACAGAAATTGGAACCATTTCCTCCAAAAACCAGAACAAAACAAGGATGCCAACTCACATCCTTCCTGTTCAGCATAGTATTGGAGGTCCAAGTTGGAACAGTCAAACAAGGGAAGGAAATCAGGGGTATCCAAATAGGAAAAGAGTAAGTTAAGTTATCCTTCTTTGCAGATGACATGATTCTACACCTCATCAAAAACCCAAGAGAATCTGTCAAAAAAAATTCCTTACACTGATAAAGAACTTTGGCAAAGTCTCAGTGTATAAAATAAACATGAAAAAGACAGTAACATTTCTATACACCAACAATAAAGAAACATAAACCCAAATAAAAATCATAATCCCATTAACAATAGACTCACACACAAAAAGGAAATACCTTGTCATCTTCTCAACCAGAGATACGAAAGACCTTTACAATGAAAACTACAAAGCATTGCTCAAAGAAAGCAAAGATGACACAAACATATGGAAAAGTATTCCATGCTCATGGATTTGAAGAATCAACATTGTTAAAATGTCCAACCTATCCAAGGCAATCTACAATACCCACTAAATTACCAGCAGCATTTTTCTCAGACCTGGAATTGACAATACAAGAAATCATATGAAATCAAAAATGATCACGGATAGCCAAAATAATTTTCAGCAGAAACAAACAAACAGGCAAAAAACAAAGAACAGAGAGCGGAAGGTATCATAACCCCAGACTTTAAACTTTATTATAAAACTACAATAATCAAAACAGCCTACTATAGGTACAAGAACAGGCATATAGACCAATGGAATAGGATAGAGATTCTAGAAGAAAACCTCAATTGCTCAAGCAACTCATCTTTGACAAAGCCTCCTCCACCAACCACTGGGGAAACCTTTTCAGTAAATGGTGCTGGGAAAACTGCCTGACCACATGCAGAAGACGAAAACAAGATCTCCACCTTCCACCATAGACAAAAATCAACTGGATCAAAGACCTAAACATAAAACCTCAAACTATAAGAACAATAGAAAATGCAGAAGACACCCTTATGGTAATTGGAACTGTCAACCAACTTCTGATCAGCACCCCAAGTGCTCATACCATAAGAGATAAGATAGAGAAGTGGGACCTCATAAAACTGACAAACTTTTGCAAAGCCAAAGAAACCATCAAGAGAGTGGAAAGACAGCCCACAGACTGGGAAAAAATATTTGCCACATGTATATCTGACAAAAGCCTAACATCTAGGATTTACAAGGAACTCAAATGGGCCAAAAAAGCAAACAAACAAAAACAAAACAATAAAACAGCCCCATTACAAAGTGGCCAAAAATATGAATAAGCATTTCTCAAAAGAAGACATATGAGCAGCCAACAGATACATGAAAAAAATGCTCAGTCTCACTAGTCTTCAAAGAAATGCAAACTAAAACCACTTTGAGATGCCATCTAACTCCAGTCAAGATGGCCATCTTCAATAACTCAAAAAACATAGGATGCCAAAGAGGATGCGGGGAAAGGGAGCACTTCTACTTTGTTAGTGGGATTGTAAATTAGTACAACCTCCTTGAAAAACAGTTTGGTGATTCTTAAATGGTCTAAAATTCAACCTTCCCTATGACTCCACAATCTTCCTACTTGGAATATACCCAGAGGAACTCAAGTCATTCTTTAAAGAAGATACCTTCACACACGACTACTGCAGCATTCTTCACAATAGCAAAAACCTGGAACCAACCATGCTGCCCATCAAAAGAGGATCGGATTTTTTAAAAGTGCTACATCATAAGAGTGGAATATTATGCAGCCATAAAGAAAGACAAAATTATTAAATTCACAGCAACTTGAATGGACTTAGAAACAAGTTGTAAGCAGATGTGCTCTCAACCTGGTTTTTTTGTTCCATTTCTAGAGCACAGGCAGAGTAGATATAGCATCAGTCTTAATCCAAAGACTTTTGAAATGGTAAATGGGCATTTACTTCAACCTAAAGTCACCAGCTGCATCAAAAAGAAAGTCAGCCTGTCTGAAAATCTGAAGCCAGGCATTGGTTTCTACTCTCTAGCTATAAAAGACCTATATGGCATCTTCTTCTGATAAAAGCTTGTTTCATCTACTTTAAAAATCAGTTGTGCAGTATAGCCATCTTCACAAGTGATCTTAGCTAGATCTTCTGGACAACTTTCTACTGCTTTTACATCAAGATGTGCTATGAGACCTTGCACTTTTATGTTATAGAGATGGCTTCTTTCCTAAATCTCATTAATCTACCTCTGCTAGCTTCCAAGTTTTCTTCTGCAGCTTCCTTACCTCTCTCCATCTTCAAAGAATTGAAGAGAGTTAGGAGCTTGTTCTAGATTAGCCTTGGGCATAGAAATGTTGTGGCTGGTTTATTCTACCCAGATTACCTAAACTTTCTCCCTATCAGCAATAGGCTGTTTGGCTTTATACCTCTAATATGTTCACAGGATCAGCACTTGTAATTTCCTTCAATAACTTTTCTGTAGCATATACAGCTTGGGTAACTGGCACAAGACTCTTGACTTTCAGTCTATCTTAGTTTTTGACATGCCTTCCTCACTAAGCTTCATTATTCTTAGCTTCTGTTGTGTTCCAAGGAATAGGGAAACCTGAGAAGATACAGAAATATTGGGGTACTGCTGGTTTGTGAAACAGTAAAAAATATATTTAACATAGATTATGTTTGCTATCTCACTTGTGGTGAATAAGTTTGTGGCACTCCAAAAGAATTGCAATAGTAACAACAAAAATCACCAATCAGAGCTCACCAAATAGATATAATCAAAATGAAGATGTTTTAAATATTGTTACCATTAGCTAAATGTGACACAGAGACACGACACAAAGTAACCACATGCTGTGATAGATGCTTGGTGCAGGGTTGCCACAAACCTTCAATGTGTTAAAAAAAAAAAGCAAAATCCGTGAAGTGAAAGAAAGTGAAGCACAATAAAACCAGGTATGCCTTATTACTTTATGTTTTGGGGCACATAGTGTATAAAGATGTCATCTTGTGACATCAACATGCAAAAGAGGTTAGGAGAAAACTATGCGAGCAGAGTTTTTATATGGTAATTGATGATAAATGTATAAATTCTAATCTGAGTAGTCGAACTTTAGGATATCAAATGCCATCTCCATGGTAACCACAAAGATAGCTATGAAATATACACAAAAGAAAATGAGAAAGAATTTTTAATGTTTTAGTACAAAAAAATCAACTGAACACAAAAGAAGACAAGTGTGCAGAAAATGACAAAAAAAACCTCTATAATGCATATAGAAACAAGTGGCAAACTATAAGAAATAACTCCTTTATTATAGTAACTTTAAACATAAATGAATTAAATTCTTCAACTAAAAGACTGGCCAAATGGATGAAAAGCCAGAATCCAATTAAAGGAAGGATGGAGACTGAAAGACTGGATTAAAAACCATAATCCAAGTATGGTTTTTATGGCGATGGGTGTACGACATTATGAATGTATTTAATACCACTGATTGTACAGTTAAAATATTAGGAGTAAATTTCATGTTAGGTAAAAACAAAATTAGAAAAAGAAAAACAAATTAAGCTAATTTTTAAAATCCTTGTTATTTCTTTTAATTTAATAGACGAGGTATAAATGAAATAATAGTGACAGAGTCTGTTTCTAAGTCACCTTGAGACAACATAGCAAAATATCATAGATAGGTCACTTAAACACCAAAATTTCTGCCTCACTTCCTGAAGGCTTTGTACAGGAGGCTCATTTACTTTTTAATTTTTTAAAAAGATGTGCCTTGCTATATTGCCCAGGCTGAATTCCAATTCTGGATCTCAAGCTATTATTCTCCCACTTCAGTTTCATGAATAGTCTTGACTGTAGATGTGCTTCACTATGCTTGGCACCGAGACTCACTTTCAGATCTACAGACACAAATAAATTAAACGTGAAAGTATCAAACAACAAGCCGGGCTCGGTGGCTCAGCCTGTAATCCCCCGCCTTTGGGAGGCTGAGGTGAGTGGATTGCCTGAGCCCGCGGGTTCGAGACCCGCCTGGGTAGCGAGACCTCATCTCTACAATAAATCAAAAAAATCAGCCGGGCGTGGTAGCGCATGCCTGTAATTCCGGCTACTCGGAAGGCTGAGATGGAAGGATCGCTGGAGTCCAGCAAGTCGAGGCTGTGGTGGCCGGGAGTGGCCACTGCACTCCAGTCTGGGCGACAGAGTGAGACTCCAACTCAAAAAAAAAAAAGTATCAAACAAGATATACATGCAAACAGTAACCAGAACAGAGAAGCAATGGCTATACCAATATATTTTTAAGACTTTAGATCAAAAAAAGATAAGACAGACAAAAGAAAAATGAGGAGACAAATAATGCTGTAACATTTAAATGGTCCAACACAGCAAGACAATGTAAGATTCATAAACATTCATGCACCTAAAACCAACCCATCCAAAAATACATATCAAAAACTAAAAATGGAAGGGACAGATAGTTTTACAATAATAGTTATACAGATAATAAGGAAGAAAATAGAGGACTTAAACCACATCAGCCAACTAAGTCTGTTATACAAAATCATAGTGACAGAAAGGAGAACAGTGGTTGCCTAGGGCTGGGTGGAGGGGAAAATGAGGAATTCCTGTTTCATTGATATTGAGTTTACATTTTACAAGATAAAACAGTTATGGAGATGGATGATGGTAATGGCTCACAACATTATGGATATACTTAATCTCACTGATCGTATATTTAAAATAATATGACTACATTTCATGAAAGGTAAAAAATAAATAAATTTGAAAAAAGAGATAAAATTAAGCTTGTAAAATATACCCTTGTTATTTCTTTTAATTTAATAGAAGAGCTGTAAATGAAATAATAGTGACAAAGTTTGTTTCTTTGTCAACTGGAACCAACATAAGAATATATCATAGATAGGTGACTTAAACAACAAACATTTATTTCTCACAGTTCTGAGGCTTGAAATTCAAAATCAAGTTGCCAGCATGATCAGTTTATGGTAAGGACTCTCTTTCTGAACTGTAAATGTCTACCTTCTGACTGCATCTTTACATGATAGGAAGAGATAAACAAAGGTTAGGGCTTCAACATATGACTGTAGGAGACACAATTCAGTTCATAGTAGTCTTTCATTTGTTGTATTTAACACTGAAATTTTTTCTCTAAGTATCAAATAGTATAAGGTGATGTAAGAACAATATTTAAGTACTTCACAGAGGCAAAAGCGTATTTAAAATTGTATTTTTCTCTTATACTTTTAAACTGATGATGAGGAAATGTCTACAGAGCAAAGCAGTTCTAGTGGTGTCAAAAACATGAACATTGGAATAAGACTATCTGGTTTTGAATTGCCCCTCATTATTTATAACCTATTTGATACTGGAAAAACTAGTTATACTAGTAAAGTCTTTTAAATGCAAAAACTGATCAAAGCTACCTCATAGAGTTGTGAATATTAAATAAGATAATAGAACAGAAAATTTGGTAAGGTACCTAGCACAGTAATCCTTCAATCGGTATCAGTTATGCTTTAGGAGATGAGAAGACTTTGTTAAACAATAGCAAGCAATATCATGGATATCATCCTATGTCCAAAAAGAAGAGAGAGGGAAGAGAAGATAAGAGTAATTGAGAGACTACAAGATGTCAAGCTTTTTGTCAGATAGTTCATGTGCATCATTTCATTTACTTGAAGCAGCTTTATAAGTATCATTCTTTCCATTTTACAGAATGAGAAACTGAGACTCAGCAAGCTAAGTAGCTGACAACCACATACCTAATAATTCACAGGTCTTTCTGACTTCAAAGTCATATCATGTTTATACAACTAAATGTATCCTCCCATGTGTAGGGGAGTCTATTTTAAACCACATCACCTTTAGGTAGCCTCCCAAGTTATTCAATCGGCATGTACCTGAGTAAGTCTTCATCATCCTTCAGCACTTGTATTTGGTATTCATACCCCACCTAATCTCTCTCCCTGAAATGTCTTGTTTTGTAACCCCTAGTCACTGTCAACAGCATGTTAACAACTCTCAGACAGGAAGTTTCCATTAGTCTCATAGCTGATAGTAAATGCCAGTTACTTAAAAATGCCAGACCTTGTGCTTTATAAAGGCTGGGAGTAGCAGTCAGGACTGTGAAAGGACTCTGATGTCTATGTGTTCACAATTCTGTGACAGATGCCAGGCTGGGACTGTAACTAGCTTTTGACTACACCTTTTTACATTTTGCTCAGCCTAATGTCCATCCTACATCACTGTCACTGTGAGAGATTCCCCTCCTGATTCTGGCAACTTGGTTCTTCTTCCCAGTGACTAATTTGCTTTGCATCCACAAAGGGAAAGGTACTGAGGCCCTGCCAGCAAGTGCTTACTCCACTGCCATTTGCTTCCCTCTGCTGACCATAACTGGACATTGTGATTAATTTTGCAGGCCCAAAGCAGGTACTCTAGAAAATGAATGGAACCTAAAACAAACAAAATTTGAGGCTGCTCCAAAAAAACTAAGTAGAATGATTAAAGAAATACTTTGATTCAATATTTTACAAAGCCAAAAATATTGTTTAAAAAATGCATGATGAACACATATCTAAGTGCTCCCTAAAAGAGTACTATCTCATAAGTACATAGGTCATGTCATTCATTTTTTCATTAAGTGAGAATTCCAATATCACAGTACAAAACCATGCTGTAAGTACTGATCAATCTTTTCCATAAATCATATAGGTTAAAAAACACTCAAAAAATTTGGGAGAAACTAACAGTCAAAATGAGAAGGTCTGAGTGGAACACAAATAATCACTGATTCCTAAAGAAAATAATTGAGAGAACAGAAAAACAACGATCTTTTTAAAAACATTAACATCTTCAGAGTCAAGAAGCAAATGACTTGGTGGCTATGGGACAAAATCAATCAAAGATATGTATGTTTTATGTTTACTTTCTTGCAAATTAAAGATATTATTGGCCAAATGAATAATAGGAAGGCTTGAGGATTGACTTGTGGACTCCTATTTGACCTTGACACAAAACATTATCTTTCAGTTTTAATAAGCTAGGCTACATTACTTCCCTCAATAAGTAGAACCAATCTATTTGATTCTACAATAAAAGTAACTTAATAATTAGAATAATGTAATGCTCTTTCAATCTGTGGAGTCAATATATAAACAAACTTGAAAGATAATAATAACTATAAAAGAGAATCTAACCAGTACTAAAACTGAAAATGTAAAAAAAGAGGAACTTATAATGTTAATATAGCAGTCTATATGGAAGGTTATGTCACAAATTTTCTCACTTTATATAGCAAGGAATCAAGAGAGTAAAATTTACATAACAAAACACAGTGTAGGCATATTCTTTATCATTATGAAGATAACCACAAGAAGAACAAAAATAATAAGACTGGAAAAACTTACCAGTAGATGGATAAAGAAATGTAAACTAAGCTTCTAATCTTTTAGTTTATAGAATCTAATGTTGAAAAACAAAAGATAGGCATATTAGCATATATTTAGAGGTACAGTGATATCCACCAACAGAAGAAAAAATGTCTTGAATTAGCAACTGATTAGAAGTGGAGAGGGGAGGAAAAAAATCAGGTGAAGAATTGGGTCTTTATTTGGTACCACTCTGCACCTTTTTAAAAATAACTTATGTATTAATTTTATACCATAAAACTTAAAACTAAAAACAAAAATAAAAAAGAAACTTGCTGCAGCTGCAGTTGTTGGCACTATTTCTTTCCTCAGCTGCATCCACTCTACTCATTCTCACGGTCAGATTCAAACAAGACAGAAATAAATAAAAGGGCAACAGAAAGAAGTACAGATTTTCTGGGGTCTTCTTTTGTTTTGCTGTATTCTATCTCTGCAATGACTGGCCCGCTCTTTTGGAAAACTAACTGTTGACTACTTTAATTCATCATAGCTACACACTCCTTGAAATTTTGCTAAACTTTGGGATCATTATGTAATTTTTGACAAGAATAACTTTGACTCACTAGCTCTTTCTGTGAACCTTGTATTTTATTTTTTAAAAAATCTTGACAATCATCAACTACTGGTCACATGGGAGCACTCTGACACACCTACGCAGGAATGAAATGTCTACGAAAGAGGGATGACAACTACTAATATCAGAAGAAGTAAAATGTAATATAGTAAGTTAAAACAGTAGTACTAAGGAATAAAGTGACAGTCATTACTCCATTTCTCTTGTTTTCACAGAGAAAAGACTTCCTTCTCCTAGAAAGAGCACAGTTGGAGGAATTTGGGAGTAGAGGTTTTCTTGAGCCTAATCAAAATTTGCATTAAGGTGCTGAAAGCATGAGGCACTAGATGTGGGGAAATGAAGAAATTTGAACATCTTAGTTTTCTGAGGAGGAAAGTCTTAAATGCCACTCACTGAAAGTAGGAAATATATACAGGGAGTATCCCAGAAGCATCACTGTCACCAACACACACACACACACACACACACACACACACACACACACACACACACATTCAATGTATTTAATTAATGAGCCAACATAAGAATATACCATAGACAGGTGACTTAAACAACAAACATGTATTTCTAACAGTTCTGAAGGCTTTAAATTCAAGACCAAGGTGCCAGCATGGTCAGTTTCTGGTAAGGGCTCTCTTTCTGGACTGTAAATGTCCACCTTCTGACTGCATCTTTACATGGTAGGAAGAGATAAAGAAAGGTTAGGGCTTCAATCTATGAACATAATAGACACAATTGAGTCCATAGTAATCTTTCACTTGTTGTATTTAACACTGAAATTTTTGCTCTAAGTATCAAATAGAAGAGACAGTATAAGGTGATGCTATGCCAGTAAGAACAACATTTAAGAACATCAAAGGGGCAAAAGCATATTTTAAATTGTATTTTTGCCTTATATTTTTAAATTGATGATGAGGAAATGTCTATAGATCAAAGCAGGTTTATTAGTTTCAAAAGCATGTACATTGGAACCATTCTACCTGGTTTTGAATCGCCCCTCATTATTTACAACCTATGTGATACTGGGCAAACCAGTTATACTATTAAAGTCTTTTTAATGCAAAAGATTATCAAAGCTACTTCATAGAGTTGTGAATATTAAATAAGATAATACTACAGAAAACTTGGTATGGTACCTAGCACAGTAATCCTTCAATCAGTATCAATTATGCTTTAGGAGATGAGAAGACTTTATGCTAAACAATAGCAAGCAATATCATGGATATCACCCTTTGTTAAAAAAGAAGAGAGAAGGAACAGATGATAAGAGCAATTGAGAGATTACAAATTGTCAAGCCTTTTGTCAGGTAGTTCATGTGCATTATTTCATTTGCTTGAAGCAGCCTTATAAGTATCATTCTTTCCATTTTACAGAATGAGAAACTGAGACTCATTCCCAACAAGCTACGTAACTGACAGCCACATACCTAATAATTCACAGGTTTTTCTGACTCCAAAGTCATATCATGTGTATACAACTAAATGTATCCTCCCATGTGTAGGGGAGTATATTTTAAACCACACCACCTTTAGGTAACCTCCCAAGTTACTTAATCAGCATGTACCTGAGTAAGTTTTCATCATCCTTCAGCAATTGTATTTGGTGTTCATACCCAACTCAATCTCTCTCCCTGAAATGGCTTGTTTTGGAATCCCTAGTCACTGTTGACAGCATGTTAATGACTCTCAGACAGGAAGTTTCCATTAGTTCTCAAAGTTGATAGTAAATGCCAGTTATTTAAAAAGTCAGACTTTGGGCTTTAGAAAGGCTGGGAGTAGCAGTCAGGACTATGAAAGGGCTCTGATGTCTATGTGTTCACAACTCTGTGACAGATGCCAGGTTGGGAAGTGTAGCAAGCTTTTGACTACACCTTTCTGCTCCCTGTTCAGCCTAATGTCCATTCTAGGTCACTGTCACTGTGAGAGATACCCCTCCTGATTCTGGCAGTCTGGACTCTTCTTCCCAGTCACTAATTAGTTTTGCATCCACAAAGGGAAGAGTACCGAGGCCCTGCCAGCAAGTGCTTACTCCACTGTCATTTGCTTCTCTCTGCTGACCATAACTGGACATTGTGTTTAATATTGCATGCCTAAGGCAGGTACACTAGTATAATGAATGGAACCTGGAACAAACAAAATTTGAGGATGTTCCAAAATAAACTAAGGAAAATGCTAAAAAATATTTTGATTCAATATTTTACAAAGACAAAAACTGTAAAAAAAATGCATGACGAACAGATATCTAAGTGCACCCCAAAAGACTACTATCTCATATGTACATAGACCATGTCATTCATTTTTTCATTAAAGTGAGAATTCTAATATCACAATACAAAACCATGCTGGAAGTACTGTTTAAGCTTTTTCATAAATCATATAGATTAAAAACACTCACAAAATTTAGGAGAAACCAACAGCGAAAATTAGAGGGTCTGAGTGGAACACATATAATCATTGACTCCTAAAGAAAATAATTGAGAGAACAGAAAAACAATGATCTTTTGAAAAATGTTAACATCTTCAGAGTAAAGAAGCAAATGACTTAGTGGCTATGAATCAAGAACAATCAAGGATATACATGTTTTATGCTTACTTTCTTGAAAATTAAAGATATTATTGGCCAAATGAATAATAGGAAGGCTTGAGGATTGACTTGTACACTCCCATTTGGCCATGACACTTAAAACATCTTTCAGTTATAATAAGATAGGCTACATTATATCCCTCAACAAGTAGACCCATTCTTTTTTTTATTATAAAGATATGGGGTACAATTCAGGGTTAGGTTGATGAGGTATGCCCTGTTGATGAGGTATGCCCCTCCCTGCCCTAGTAGTTTCCCTCAACTGCCAATCCTACCCACCCCCCCCACTGACAGATTCCCATTACTGCCAATCACTTTCATATAGCGTTATTATTGTTCAAGGTCCTCTTATGAGTAAGAACATATGGAACTCGGTTCTTTGTTTCTGTGATAAATCACTGAGTATGATCGACTCTAAATCCATCCAGGTTGCTGCAAAGTCCATATATTTGTCATTTTTTATGGCTGCATAATATTCCATTGTGTATATGTATCACATTTTTTTATCCAGTCCAGCTTCAATGGACAACATGGGTGGTTCCATGTTTTTTGCTATTGTGAATAGAGCTGAAACAAACATACGTGTGTAGGCATCTTCTTTGTAGAATAATTTGAGTTCCTCTGGGTATATTTCTAATAGGGGAATTTCTGGGTCATATGGAAGATCAATTTCTAGTTCTTTAAGAAATCACCACACTGTTTTCCAGAGAGGTTTTACCAGTTAACATTCCCACCAGCAGTGTAGAAGCATTCCTTTTATCCACATCCTCGCCAGCATCTGTTGCTGTTTGTTTTATTAATGATGGCCATTCTTACAGGGGTTAGGTGGTACCTCACTGTGGTTTTGATTTGCTTTTCTCTGATGATGAGTGAGGCTGAGCATTTTTTCATGTGTCTGTTGGCTGCCTGTATATCTTGGCAAAGTCTCAGGGTACAAAATAAATGTGCAAAAGTCAGTTGCATTCCTATATACCAACAACAAGGCAGAGACCCAAATAAAAAGCACAATCCCATTCACAATAGCCACACACACACAAAAAAATACCTCAGCATCTTCCTAGCCAGAGAAGTGAAAGACGTTTACAATGAGAATTACAGAACACTGCTCAAAGAAATCCAAGAAGATACAAGGAGATGGGAAAATATTCCATTCTCATCAATAGAATCAACATTGCTAAGATGTCCATCTTACCAAAGGCAATCTACAGATTCAACGCAATACCCATTAAGTTACCAACATCATTCTTCTCAGACCTGGAAATGACAATACAGAAATTCATATGGAAACATAAATGACCACAAATAGCCAAAACAATTCTTAGCAAGAGAAACAAAACAGGAGGTATCACACTTCAAGCCATCAAACTTTACTATAAGGCTACAGTAATCAAAACAGCCAGGTATTGATACAAAAATAGGCACAGACCAATGGAACAGGAGAGAGATTCTGGAAACAAAGCCTCCATTCCTCAACCATCTCATCTTTGACAAAGCCTGCAACAACAACTACTGGAGAGAGGAAAACCTATTCAGTAAATGGTGCTGGGAAAACTGGCTGACCACACACAGAGGACTGAAACAGGACCCCTACCTATCACCATACAAAAATTTTAACTCTAAATGGATCAAAGACATAAATGTAAAACCTCCAACTATAAGAATCTTAGAAAATGCAGGCAACATCCTTATGGAAACTGGAACTGGGAACCAATTCCTATTCAGAACCTTAAAGGCCAATACGTTAAGAAATAAGATAGACAAGTGGGACCTCATCAAATTAACGAGCTTCTCCAAAGCAAAAGAAACCATCAAGAGAGCAGGGAGACAGTCCACAAAATGGGAAAAAATATTTGCCAACTCTCTATCTGACAAAGGCCTAACATTCAGGATCTACAAGGAACTCAAATGCACCAAAGGGAAAAAGACAAACAGCCCCTTTAAAAAGTGGATAAAAGATATCAACAGAGAATTCTTAAAAGTAGACCCATTCTATTTGATTCTACAGTAAAGGGTAGCTTAATAATTAGAATAATGTAAATGGTCTTTCAATTTGTAGAGTCAGCGTATAAACAAATTTGAAAGACAATAATAAATATAAAAGAGACTCTAACCAGTACTAAAATTGAAAATAAAAAAGGGGTAAGTCATAATGTTAATGTAGCAGACTATATAGAAGGTTATGTCACAAATTCTCTCATTTAATATAGCAAGAAATCAAGATAGTAAAATTCACATAACAAAACACAGTGTAAGCTTGTTCTTTATCATTATGAATATAACCACCAGAAACAAAAATAATACAAATGGAAAAATGTAGAAGTAGATAGACAAAGAAATGTGAGCTAAGTTTCTAATGTTTCAGTATAGAATCTAATGTTGAAAAACAAAAGATAAGCATATTAGCATATGTTTAGAGGTACGGTGATATTCACCAGCAGAAGAAAAAAATTCTTGAAATAGCAACTGATTAGAAGTGGAGGGAGGAGGAAAAAAATCAGGTGAAGAATTGGGTCTTTATTTGGTATCACTAAGTACCTTTTAAAAAATAACTTATGTATTAATTTTATACCATACACTTAAACCTAAAAGCAAGAATGAAAATGAAACTTTCTACAGCTGCAGTTGTTGGCACTATTTCTTTCCTCAGCTGCATCCACTGTCCTCATATTCATGGTCAGATTCAACCAAGACAGGAAGAAATAAAAGGGCAACAGAAAGAAGTACAGATTTTCTGGGGTCTTCTTTTGCTGTATTCTGTCTCTGCAATGACTGGCCCACTTTTTTGGAATACTAACTGTTGACTACTTTAATTCATCATAGCTACACACTCCTTAAAATTTTGCTGAATTTGGGGATAATTCTGTAATTTCTTGACAAGCATAACTTTGACTCACTAGCTCTTTCTGTGAGCCTTGCATTTTATTTTTTTAAAAATCTTGACAATCATCAACTACTGGTCACCTGGGACCACCTTGACCCACCTAGGCAGGAGTGAAACATATATGAAAGAGGGATGACAACTACTACTATCAGAATAAATAAAATGTAATAAATTAAGTTAAAACAGTAGTACTAAGGGAATAAGTGATGGTCATTACTCCATTCCTCTTGTTTTCACAGAAAAGAGACTTCTTTCTCCTAGAGAGAGCACAGTTAAAGGAATTTGGGAGTAGAGGTTTCCTTGAGCCTAATCAAAATTTGCATTAAAGTGCTGAAAGCATGAAGCACTAGACATGGGGAAATGAAGAAACTTGAACAACTAAGTTTTCTGAGGAGGAAAGTCTTAAATGCCATTCATTGAGAAGTAGGAAATATATATGGGGAGTTTCCCAGGAGCAACACTGTCACCACCACAAACAAACACACACATATTCAATATATTTAATTAATGAGCATAATTGTCATTGGGCAATTTCTGCTCGGTGAATAAAGATAACAGGCTGTGAGTTCTTGACATTAGTGCTGACTGGCCTTCTGCTGACTGAAACCCAGCTGATCTCAGGTCCTTCTGTGTACAGTACAGATACTACTAAACTATCTGCCATGTGCGTTGCCTAGCTACAGCCATGTCAAATGAGATATCACCATTAGCTTAATTCTGGGACCATAATTTTGCTTGTGATAGTAAGCTGCAGTTACTTTTGTGAATACTGATCCCTTGGAGAATTGAACTAATTAGAAATTTGAATTAATTTTGAAGACACTGAAGAAGCCATATCCAGTCCTTTAAAAGGTAGCCCAGGATACTTCTAAAGTTCTAGGAACCCTGGTATTGGAGTAAGACCCCATGGATGAGTCAAGGTATAAAACTGGGAATGAGGGAATTTGGGCTTTAATCTCTACAGGCTTTTAATATGCAGGGGATTTAGTCCAGGTGAAGTTAAAAAAAGAGAAGAGTTCATATTGTTTAAATTTGTAACATTGTTATGTTGTTGGTCTGATCTTTGTGTTCACTCCATGAATAAATTCGTGAACGTATACAGGAATGCAGAATAAATGCACTCGTTCATTTTGGACAAGATGCCTGGGCATATTAGTGAAAAGAAGAAAAGAAAATGAATTGGCAGCCTTGGGGGCTACACAAAGTCCTATCTGCCTCACATTGCTAGAATCTCTTGTGGGCAAAAAAGAAAATGCCCACCAGCAGATCTGGAGGGACTTAGAGCAGAAAGAAGCGGAGGTTAGGGAAATTAGAGAACAACAGTCTTGTGAATCTGCAGATGTCCCTGCTGAGATCAGCTTACCCTGTCTTACTTGCAAACTGTCTGTTAAGTAAAATGGGTTGCGAAATTGTTTCCCAAGCTTCCTTCCTATGTTTTTGGCCTTCATGTCTGAATACCACTCATACTAATACTGATGGTTTTTTTTCTTTACATATTCAGTGTGTACTTTTGAAATATGTTCCCCAATTTGTGTGTATGATAAACAATATGTTAGCTATATACTTTTCTGAATAAAGATGAAAATATATACATTGTTACGTTGGTGGGCCAGCGCAACAGGAATAAAGCAAAGAATTGCATAGAAGGTGGAGAAGAAAAAGTTTATTATCCACTTTCCATAAACAGAAAAGGGCTGAACACTCAAACGTAAGCATGGCAGTGAATGCTTGAGATTAAAGCTTTTAAAGTTTCTTATGGGGAGGGGGAAGGGGGCAAGCACTCACAGGAGTTGAAATCATAGTGATGGGGTCTGATTCTCATATCTCTGACAACTCAATAGATAGGATGAGCACATAGACAAAGGTAAGCCAGTAGTTCGATGGGCAGGTCAGTTATGGGTGGTTAATCACATAGATCAGAAGATCTGGCTGGTAGCTAAAAGAAAAATTCTTGGGAGATGTTAACCATAACATCTGTGACTCATCTAGTGTTACAAGAAAGGATTATCATCATGTATGAGTTCAAGGAGACTTGAGAAACACCATTTGGTGCTCTGTCTTTTGATATATATAATTACTAACATTTTTAAAAATTCATGTCAACATGCTACTATAAATCAGATTGCATAATGCCAGGGGAGCACACACTACAATACACTAAGAGAAGAAAAAGCTGGCAATTGTTGGGAGGAATGCTTATTATCCCAATCTTCAGTTTTTCATTTCAATGCTGATGACAGAAAATGGCACCAAAGGAATATTTTGGGCCCCTCTCTCCACCTTCTCTCTCACTGAATCCTAAGCAGCAAAGAAGAAATCTAACAATTATAAGAGCTCAAGTACAGGGTTTTTTATTTCCGCCCCTGTCAGCTCATCATGCAGAGTTTATTCCCAACTTGGGGTTGGGCTAGAGAAAAAAAAACTGAAGTTGTCAAGTCCATTCCACCTGTGATAACACAGGGTGCTTTAAGGAAGCATGAAGTTGTCTGTTGGTTCCACCTGTGATGACATGAGTTGCTTAGCTTACTTACGAAGAAGTAGAGAATCCTATTTCTATCTTAACTATAAGCACCATTCTGCTACTCAACGTTACTAGACAGCCCTGTAATTTGGGTAATATCATAATACATACATAAAGTCCGATCTCTTCCTGGTTCCTGTGTCTACTTCTTGAGTTGGTTAAAACCCATAGAGCAGAAGATCAAAATTACATATTAAGCACAAATTCCAACATACCATTTGGTTGCAAAAACAATAAAATGAATGAAAGAAGAGAATATTGATGGGATAAAATGAATACTCCTGTTATATGCCAACAACATTCCATGTTTATAAATATTTCAGATTATGAAAAAGTGTCTTCTTTAAGTCAATGCAATACTCAAATATTGTGACTATAAGTTCTCACTTCTCCAACTTTGGGTGAGATTCAACATGTAACTCTAGTCTTCTTGTGGTTAAGTCTGGATCAGGGAGAGTCTCCTAGTCTGTGAGAAGTAATGAGAGATACTGGAATGAATATTAGCCTTGAAATTCAGCTAGGAGATAGAGTCAGGGTGCTGAATGTCAGGTCTTACATCTGTAAAATGAGAATAATGATCATCATAAAGTTGTTACAAAGATTGAGATAATGCATGGAATGAATTAATTTTATGCCTGATACTCTCTCTGTCCACAGATAGAGCTAAGTTGACATATAAGAGATTCTCTCTCACTAAGTAGTGCTCTTTCATAGTTTTGATTTATGGTTCCCCCTGTTACTCAGCAGGGCATCAATAGAGTTGTAAAACCTCCACTTAGGGTCCAGTTTTTCTATCCCCACTTTTCTAACCTTATAACACTGAACTAAGTTTTTAGGGCTGTTCCTTGCTCCAGAGGACTCGTTGTTTGGGGCTTAGTCTTTTTTCCTTTACCTCATGACTCTCCCCATGTTCCATTGCCAGTTTCTATGAACCACGGCCGGTGACCCAAGTTTCTCACTTCTCCATGAACTCCAACCTCCATTCACTTAGGAGGAGCCAGTTGAACAGGTGTTAAGTACTTTAGTGGTGCCTGACCCATGGCACATAATCAAAACACATGAAATTCTTTGCCTAGACTTGGAGTTTGTACAGTCTGTTTTTACAGAGCTTCACTGGCTTTTATCAATGTGAACACAGTGATCCAAGACTGTCCTTCACACTTGAAATATTTTGCATATCACAGACTCAGTCTTTAAAGCCACTAGCATCTGTATTTTTTCAGTAACACTGCCAAATTATCTTTTCTAAAAAGAAAAACACCCCGTATTTATAAACATTTCAGATTCTGGAAAAGTGTTTTGTTTTGTTTTTTAAGTCAGTGCAATACTGAAATATTGTGATGGTAAATTCTCACTTCTCCAGCTTGGGATGAGATCCACATGTTATTCTAGTCTTCCTACAAGTTTTATTTTCTAAACAGAAAAAAATACATATCCATATCTGGACATCCTCTGGAGATGTCCAAATCTATCAAGATAGTGTTTTTTAAGTGTTTGAGATTTTTCTCTTGCAAGAAAATTGTATGGGTGATCTGGCTTATATTTGGATACCTTTTCAGCAATAATAAAATTCCAAGACAGGTCAGACGTAGTGGTTCATGCCTATAATTGCAGCACTTTGGGAGGCCAAGGTGAGAAGATTGCCTGAGCCCACGGGTTTGAGACCAGCCTGGGCAACTTGGTGAGACCTCATCTTTACAATAAATAAAAAAGTAGCTGTGTATGGTGGTGTGTACCTGTAGCTCCAGCCACTTGGAAAGCTGAGGTAGAAGGACCGCCTGAGCCCAGCAGGTCAAGGCTGCAATGGCCATGAGCAGCTTGCCACAGCACTCCAGGGTGAATGACAGAGTGAGACTTCTACTCATCCTATGCAAAAAAACAAACAAAAAAATTCCAAGACAATAAAGATTATGATCTGATGCAAGTTACTTTAGGCAAGTAAGATTTTATTTAAAAAATGGAGCAGATGAACAGATGAAAATGATCTTGAAACAAAAAAATGTTTCTCTGGTATAAAAGTAGATCAGAGGGTAGACAACAAAAATATGTGATGTGGCAACATACACCAATGTGTGTAATCAGAGGGTCAACTCTGACAATTTGATCTCTAGGTCTTTTGTAATAGTCTTAGCCTAGTTTACAATGTATTTGCCAGATTGTAACAGAATTGTCAATTATGATAAAGATTAACTAGCTTTCCCAACTAGATTATTTATTTAAATAAACACCAGTAAATACTTCTGGCTTTAAAAGTTATAATCATGAAGAATGGAAAGGTCTCAAAAGGTCTATTTTTAGAAACTAAACCTAAAAAATATGGAATTGAGTAGACGACTTCAGTTTAATCATTACTCCAACATAATCTTGTATTATAATAACACTGATCAAAATAACTTGAAGTATAATTCCACACATTAAAAATGAATAAATTATTTACAAGTTAAGCTAAAAATTAATTCACCAAAGACTGTGAGTCACAGAGGTTACTTAATCAACAATTCTGATTAGTTGGAAAATTATGCTTCACAAGTGTTCAAAATTCACACCTGATTTATTCTTTAGACAATATACATAAGATATAGACCAAGTCCTCTGGTTTTTGGTTCCTGTCATTTATTGATCAAAGTCATCTGACAACAGACACTCTGAGGAAAGTATAAGTACAAAGTCATCCAATAAGACATTGTCAAGTTTTTCAAAGCATAGTAATGAAAAAGCAGTTTGTTCTGAACACTCAATTGTTAAAAGGATGTAAAAGTTCAGAGGAAACACACCTTCTGATGTGCTTGTTGTGGAGTCAGGATAAGCTACTCTAACTGAGGGCAGAATAAAGAGATCATCTAAACTTCAAAAATCGTGCGCATTGTGCATGCCCATTGACACTACAGTTTCACTGTTGTACTCAAGCATGAGAATTAAACAAAACAATTCAGGTAAGTGATTAGCAAATAATAGATGTTAAGTGTTTTCCCTCTGATATATTCATGTATTTGTAGCCGGAAATTCCAATGTTAACTTCCAATAAGAAAGCTTAATTTTATAGTTTTAGAACTCAAAGAAAGTTACCACAGTTTAAATATTAAGCCCTTACTGACATCTGGTAGAAATATAGAGGATTTCTATTGCCACAGAGCAATACATAAGTATTGTGATGTTTCAGGGATAGTAAATTTTAGGCAAATTTTACTTACTAAGCAACTAACTGACAACCAAAAGATGAAGAAAAATGTCAATGGGGATACCCACCTTATTGTGCTAATAATTTTTTAGTCTATATTCTAAAATATATAGAGGTTTAGAAACTTCAGAAACACTCGTATTCTAGTAATAAGCATTTTTACTATGCATGTGTACATAGTAAAAAAAGGATTCAAAATAGAAGTATGGATTTTTTAATGCTACTGAGACACTTTTGATGCATCATATGCCCAAAAAACCTCCCATGGCAAGCTTTCAGTCAAAATTGTGAATTGTGAGTGTCCTAGGAAGTACCTCAAAAAAACCAAATCAGTGCGTTTCAGAGAACATGGAACTAAGATAAAATCAGGAGAGACATCCTCTTTCATATACTACGGATGGAGGCAAAAAATGATGTTTTACAAGGGAGCTTTAAACATTACAAAATCAAATGCTCTGAGTTAGGGAGGGTTTGAATATTTGTGTCTGAAAGAGCAACCATGATCTAATTCCTGGTTAGAAACCTCCAACCCTCAGACCAAAACCCTGGATGCTTCTTTTCTGTTACAGGAACAAACTCATGCTTGTTTACTTCTGTATTGTCTATGGCTGCCTTCAAGTTACAACAACCAACTGTAGTAGGTGTAAGAAACCATATGACTTCAAACCCTGAAGTACTCACTATCTAGCTATACACATAGAGTTTGCCAGTCCCTAGCCTATTAGAACACTCTCAAACATGCACATGCCCTTCCTACCATCTCCATGCTCCCAGGAAGTATACTTTCTGGCCCCATGGAAGCTTGCCTTGGTTATAAGAGTTGCTTTGGCTAGTGGAATGTTGGACAAATGTCAATATGAAAGTTCCGAAGCTAAGCCTTCAGAGTCCTGCATTGTCCCTGCCCCTGCAATTGTAGAATGAGATATGTGGAAAAGAACCACCCCAGCTGACTTGCAGACTCCCATGAGAAAAAAAATGCATATTGTTGATATTCTATGATTGTTTACTACACAGCAAAAGCCAACTAATACAGGAGACTGTTATACCTCTGCTAAAGTATTCCCATGGAGTCTAACTTCTCTGATTGATGACACTGGGAGAAGGACTCAAAGGCCAGGTAGAGTTCATTCTCTTCTTGTCCTTATTTCAGACCTTGATGAGCTCAACTGGAGCTGGTTTTCATTCCTCTACCTAGGGTAAGGAAAACTGAGTAAAGTCCAAGCCAGGCCTAGAGGACTTAGAATGTTAGCTTGTCTTCCACAAGGTATGAAAGTCAGTCACAAGTCTTTTAGTTGTTGGTTTAAATGTCTTCACCCTATGGTGAGCCCAAGGTATAGAACGAGGGTAGGAGTCAGGCCAAAGCTTTTCAACTTAGCTTCACCAGTAAAGCTCATTATTGGCTCCTATTAAACTCCAAAAGGTATGTATCGCAATTGATACATAATTTGTAAGGTGTAAAAAAGATCATGACTGACTCCTCAGAAAACTTGGTAGAGAAAACAGTAATGTGCAAATGATATAAAAATCTAAGAATTTAACCCTGTTAACAGTTTCTCAGTTGAAATGACCAAAATAGCCACACAACCATAAAATAATGTGATGTCACAGAATTCCTAGTATTACATCTCATATGGTTAAAATGTAAACAAAGTGTTTCATCATAACTCTTCTTGAAATCATCAAGCTGAGTAACACCAATGGCCCACTTATTCCATAAAGATATGCAGAGTCCCCAAATTTGTAACTGAGAACCCAGAAACCACCCTTGCTCTCAGGTGTTTACCACTTCATTCAATTCCCTGTGCACCAAATTTTTTCCATTAAATCTTTCCACAGCCAGTTTTTGTTGTTTTTAAACTGGTAGGAGCCTAGATAATGCAGAACTGGTGCTATAGAGTGACCTGCAGGCAACAGACAATGGCAGAAGCTTGTGCTATTCAGACTAACATTTAAATCCACAAAATTAATCTCTGGACATAACTCTTAAAGGAAAGTCAATACTAAAATAAATCACAAAAATAGCAATAATAAGACCATCCATTTGCCAAATAAAGACATAAATGACTAACATTTAGTGTTATCAGTAGAACAAAAGAATGCTGCCACTACTGAGGTTTTATGGAAGAAGAACCATATTTTATTATTCCCACTGGCTAGTAATGAGGCATTTAATGTTTTGTGAATCAGTCACTGCTCGCTATGAAGATTTCAAACATATTTCCTGAAACAAAGACTAGAGTTTCATTTCCATATTTTTACTGAAGTCCTATTTCTGCTTTCATTCTCAATTCCTATTTACAATATTAGAGTACATAGCAAATGGTTATATATGGCACAAATTTTAATAGTGTCCATTTTATACTATGACAATTGTTTGGATTCCAAACTTTTGATAATACACCTAATTCAAAATCATTTTTATTTGTGCATATCTTTTTTTTTTTTCATTCAGGAAAACAATCACCTGTGGGTGTGACCTGCTCTAGCCACCCAGACCTCAGATAGCCTAAGAAACCCTTTAGGGAATGGATCTTCCTTACCACATTTATGAGACCCATCATCAAATATTGGCATCTATTTTCCAGTACTGAGAGATGAAAGCATATAAGACATGACCCATTAGTCATAACAAGTGTGCAATGCCTCTTCAAAAAGATATAATTCACCCACATGAGATAACAAAGACAAAGAAGTACATAATTAAACAAGCCTACTTGGTGACAACATGGTCCATTGCCATATATTTCCCTCTCCCTTTAAGATTCGAGCTTCAGAAAGGCTAAAATTTTGATTTTTTTCATTTGGCCCTTGGCACACTGTTTTTAGGCATTTTAATAGATGTTCAATATGTAATATTTGAATGAATGGGAAAATATGTGCATCTATTTAACGATAGTAATATTTCATAAGTAAATATATAGAGAGAGAAATTAGAACAGTATCTAATACTAAGCATTTAATAAGCTGTAACACTACAAAATGAGATAAGATTTAGAACAGCCGGGCTCGGCTCGTAATCCCGTGCCTTGGGAAGCTGAGGTGAGTGAATTGCCTGAGCCTGTGGGTTTGAGACCCACCTGGGCAAGCTGGCGAGACCTCATCTCCACAATAAATAAATAAATAAAACCAATCAGCCGGGTGTGGTAGCGCATGCCTGTAATTTCAGCTACTCAGAAGGCTGAGGCAGAAGGATTGCCAGAGCCCAGCAGGTCGAGGCTGCGGTGGCCAGGAGCAGCCACTGCACTCCAGTCTGGCCAACTCAAAAAAAAAGAAAAAAAAAGATTTCGAACAAAGATTAGAGGGAACTTCCTAAAAACTTGTCCTAAATCAATCTCGAAAAAACAGGTGACAACTGTACAGAAAGTATATGCCCAGTGAGAGTATTAATGAAAGTAAAGGAATAAGCATAATAAATATGTAAAGAATACTATGTTGAGAATAAGGCTAAAGATACACAAAGGTTCTACAGTCAACATTCATTCAACTGGAACTATTGAACTAATTCCAAATGTCATCCTTTTCACAATGATAAAGTTGGTAGTATTATGAAATAATGATGAGACATAGGAGGTATTATCAAAGCTTATCCATTAGATTGAAACTCAAGACCTATACAACCCTGTATCTATAGACCCTACAACCTAGTAGGCACAAGGAATCATTTGCTATGTTGAACCCATTCTAACCTCATTTAACTTTATAAACACCACTCCAATAAGAAAATATTTTAGACAAGTTTAACACACTCAAACTTACTTTCATTTCCTATTTTCATTTAAAGCTTGATTTCATAAAACAGACAAAAAATTTAAAAGTTCTACATTACAGAACAATTTTTTTTCCTAAAAAGTCTTATACTTTATTACCAAGAGTTTGTACAGAAAAGCAATGTTGTTTTTACATCCAAATGGAAATTTTTGTGATACACCATTTTAGTAGAACAAACTTCAAAAGCAATCAAATAATCTCAAAAGTAAAAAAAAAAAAATTAAAAAGTTCAACAATATCTGAAAATGAAACAGTAAAAAATAAGTAGCAGAAAACTTTCTCAGCCTTTAAGGCATTTTTTAAAAACCCACAGTCAATATCATACTTGGTGAGAATGAATACTTTCTTTCTCATATTAGACAAAACATATTGTCCCTTAACAGTCCTGGTGCCATAATTTAAAGTGAGCTTTGCAAATAAGAGTCAGAAATACAAATAAAGAAGAACAGATACAAATAATTATTCACATGAGCAAATATTATAAATTTTACATATTTATAAATGGACTCCAACTTACTATAAGCAAATAAAATAAACCATTTATATGCCAAAAAACTAGCTTTTCCATATAAATAAAAGATAGAATGCATACAAACACACACATACAAACACATACACACGTTTCATGAGTGAAGATATAAAAATTCTGCCATATGAGGCAGGTAAAAAAGTGCAAAAATTTAACAAAAACTAATTTTGAAAAGATTCATTAATCACCAAACAACTAACTTTATAGCAAGTAAACCTATGTGTATATTGAAAACGCATTTTATTTTATTATTTATTATAAAGATATGGAGTACAATTCAGGATTAGGTAAACAAAAGTTGATTATGCAGGTACCCTTGTTGATGAGTTGTGCCCCTTCCTCCCCTAGAAGTTTCCCTCAATTGCCAATCCCACCCCACTCTCTTGGCAGTTTTCCACTACTGCCAATACCTTTCTGATAGCATTATGATAATTGTTCAAGGTCTGGCTTGTGAGAGAGAACATATGTTACTCCGTTCTTTGTTTCTGTGATAGACCACTGAGTGTAACCACCTCAAAATCCATCCAAGTCACTAGGAAGTCCATATGTTTGTCCTTCTTTATGACTGCATAATATTCCATTATATATATATATATCACTTTTTTATCCAGTGCTGCTTCAATGGACAGCATAGTTGATTCCATATTTTTGCTATTGTGAATACAGCTACAACAAACATACATGTGCAGGTATCTTTTCTGTAGAATTACTGGAGTTTCTCTGGGTATATTCCCTTTTGGGGGAATTGCTGGGTCATATGGAAGGTCAACTTCTAGTTCTTTCAGAAATTACCACATTTTCTTCCAAAGAGTTTGCACTAGTTTGATTCCAGCAGTGCAGGAGCATTCCCTTTTCTCCACACCCTCTCCTGCATCTGTTGTTGTTTGTATTATTAATGATGGCCATTGTTACTGGGATTAGGTGGTATCTCAATATGCTTTTGATTTGCACTTCTCTGATGATGAATGACACTGAGCACTCTTTCATGTGTCTGTTGGCTGCCTGTATATCTTCTCTGAGAAGTGTCTATTGAAGTCTTTTGCCCACTTTTTCATGGAGTGTTTTCCCCCCTCTGGCGCATTTGAGTTCCTTGTAGATCTTGATGTTAGGCCTTTGTCAGATATACAGTTGGCAAGTATTTTTTCTCATTCTGTGGGCTGTCATGCTGCACTCTTGATGGTTTCTTTTGCTTTGCAGAAGTTCATCAGTTTGATGAGGTTCCACTTGTCTATCTTATTTCTTATGGTATGGGCACTTGGGGTTTTGATGAGGAATCGGTTGCCAGTTCCGATTTCCATAAGGGTGTCTCCTGCATTGTCTATGATTTGTATAGTTTGAGGTTTTACATTTAGGCCTTTGATTCATTTAAGTTAATTTTTGTATATGGTGATAGGTAGGGGTCCTGTTTCAATCTTCTGCATGGGATCAGCCAGTTTTCCTAGCACCATTTACTGAATATGTTCTCTCCCTAGTGGTTACTGTTGGAGGCTTTTTCAAAGATGAGTTGGTTGAGAAATTGAGGCTTTGCTTTCAAAAACTCTATCCTGATCCATTGGTCTATATGCCTGTTCTTCTATCAATACTAGGCTGTGTTGATTACCTTAGACTTACAGTTAATTTTGAAGTCTGGAAGTGTGATAACTCCTGCTTTGTTTCTTTTGCTAAGGATTGTTTTTGACTATTCGTGGTCATTTATGTTTCCATATGACTTTCTGTATTATCATTTCCAGGTCTGAGAAGAATGATGTTGGTAATTTATTGGGTATTGTGTTGAATCTGTAGATTGTCTTTGGTAAGATGGACATTTTAACAATGTTGATTCTTCCTATCCATGAGCATGGAATATTTTTCCATCTCCTTGTATCTTACTGGATTTCTTTGAGCATTGTTTTGTAGTTCTCATTGTAAAGCTCTTTCACTTCTCTGGTTAGGAGGACGCCAAGGTATTTTTTTTTAAAGCTATTGTGAATGGGATTGTGCCTTTAATTTGGGTCTCTGCCTGCTTGTTGTTGGTGTGTAGGAATGCAAATGTCTTTTGCACATTTATTTTGTACCCAGAGACTTTATCAAAGTCCTTTATCAGTGCAAGCATGTTTCTGACAGATTCTCTTGGAATTTCAAGGTATAGCATCATATTATCAACAAAAAGGGATAACTTGACTTCCTCTACTCTTATTTGGATACCCCCATTTTTCTTCTCTTGTCTAATTCCATAGCTAGGACTTCCAACACAATGTTGAAAAGAGAGGTGAGAATGATCTGCCTTGTCTTGATCCAGTTTTCAGGGGAAATGTTTCCAGTTTCTGTCCATTTTGCAGTATGTTAGCTGTGGCTTCATTGCAAATGGCACTTACTGTTTTGAGGCATATTCCTTCTATACCTAGATGTTTTAGGGTTTTTACCAGGAAGTGATGCTGAATTATATGAAAAGCTTTATCTGAATTTAATGATATAATCACGTGGTTCTTGTTTTACATCTGTTGATGCATTTAATTAAAATTATGGTCTTGCAAATGTTGAGCCAGCCCTGCATCCTGGGGTTGAAGCCTACTTGGTCATGATGGATGGTTTTTGAGATGTGTTTTTGGATCTGATTTGCTAGAATCTTGTTGAGGATTTTTGTGTCTATGTCCCTAAGGGATACTGACCTATAGTTTTCTTTTTCTGTTGGTTCTTTACCCAGTTTGGATATCAGTGTGGTGTTACCTTTGTCAAATGATTTGAGAAAAATTCCATCTTTCTCAATTGCCTGGAATACTTTCAATATGAGTGGTATCAGCTCCTGTTTGTACGTTTTGTACAATTCTGTGGGAAATCCATCCAGTTCAGACCTTTTTTTTTTTTTTCATATGACAGAGTCAATTTCCTACTTGTTGTTGGTCTATTTAGTGTTTCAATGTCTTCTTGTTTCACCTTCGGGAGGTTGTGTGATGTCAGAAAATCCTCCTTTTTATATAGTTTATCAAGTTTGGTTTCATATAGGTGTACTTCGATCTCTGATAAAGTTTTATATTTCTTCAGGGTCAGTTGTCATTTGATCTTTTGTATTTCTGAATGTGTTTATTTGGGATTTTTCTTGGTCAGTCTGGCTAGGGGTCCATTAATCTTGCTAATACTTTTAAAGAACAGGCTTTTTGTTTTGTTGATGTTTTCTACGATTATTTTGTCTTCTATGTCCCTTATTTGGGCTCTTATTTTGGAGATTAGAATTCTTCTGCTAAAGTTGGGGTTTGGAGGTCTTCTCTTTCCAGCTCCCCTAGGTGATATGTTGGACTCTCCACTTGTAATCTTTCAATTTTCTTGATGTGTGCTCACAGAAATATAAATTTCCTTCTTTGCACTCTTTTCATGGCATCCTAGAGGTTTTGCTAAGATGTTTCTTCAATTTCATGTGTTTCCAGGAAACTTTTAACTCCTGTTTTGAGATACTCTGTCGGTATCTATTAAGTTCATTTTTTGAGTGACAAGTTTAGGTTCTGATTCTCTTTGGTTGATTTTCACCTCAATGATCTATCTAGGAGTTAGTGGGGTCTTCAAGTTCCCTATTATAATAGTGTTGGAGTTGATATCTTTTCTTAGTTTACTTAGTAGTGGCTCTATAAATGCTGGTGCTCCTGTGTTGGTGCATAAATGTTCAGAATGGATGTTTCTTGTTGATGGATTGAACCTTTTAACATTATGTAGTGTCTTTCCATATCGTTTAAAATTTTTGATAGGTTAAAGTTTGTTTTGTCTGATATTAAGATCATTACTTCTGCCTTTTTTGTGATCCATTTGCCTGGAAACTCATTTTCCTTCCTCTAATTTTGAGTCTCTGTGCATCGCTTGTGGTAAGATGAGCTTCCTGGATGCAGCAAATAATTGGACCATGGTTTTTTACCAGTTTGTTATTCTGTCTTTTCAGTGGTGCATTTAGTCCATTCACATTCAGGCTGATTATTGAGATGTGATTGTTTTTCCCTGTCATGAGGTTGCTATAAAGTTTTTCCTTTGTTTTCCTTTTTCTTTTAGCTTGGGGTTGATGTATGTGTGTGTTTTCAGTTTTTTGTTGTGCTGTACTCTCTGTTGAGTCTGTGCTCTGCTGTTCTTGGAGGAAGTGTGTGACTATTGTTTTTTTCTTTCTTTCTTCTGTGCTTAATGCTTTTTAAGTGTCTCCTGTAGAGCTGGGCTGGAAGCTGCATTATCTCTTAGGGATTGGATGTCTGAAGGATTTTAAGTATTCATTACTGATGAAACAGAGCTAGGCTGGGTAGTAAATTCTTGGTTGAAATTGTTTATCTTTGAAGACTTTGAATATTGGACTCCAGTCCCTTCTTGCTTAAAGTGTTTCTGCTGATAGGTCTGCTGTTCTTTTGATTGGTTTTCCCCAGTAGGTAGTCTGACCTTTCTCTCTTGCTGCCTTTTGGATTTCTTCTTTGTGCCTACTTTGTTTAGAATAGTTATGATGTGTCTAGGTTTTGGTCTTCTCATTTGATGTCTTGTGGGAGTTCTCTGTGTCTGTTATGCTTGGCTGGTCACATCTCTGGTGAGATGGGGGAAGTTTTATTGGAATACCTCCTGGAATACATGCTCCAAGTAGTTATCCACTTTCCTTTCTTCTTCTGGGATACCAATCAGGCTTTGTTCTTTCTTTCTGAGTTTCCTTCCTATGCTTTTTACAGATAGGGTAATTCCATGTTCTGGTCTTCAAGTTCTGAGATTCTTTCTTCAACTAGATTAATTCTGCTTTCAAAGCTTGTCACCTTGTTATTTATTTCCTGGATGAAATTTTTTATTCCCAAAACTCTGTTACAAGTTCTTTCAGTGTCGCATCTTGTCTTTCTTGAATCTTAGTTACTCTTTCCAGCCATTCCATAGTCCCTGTCATATTCTGGGTCAGTCAGTGACTGCCATTGTTTGGGCACTGAGGTCTGATTTTTCAGGATTTTTCTCTTTGGTACATTGAAATTGCCTGTGGTCTTCCTTGGGTTTTTCCTCATTTGTGACAGATCTCTTGCTTTACTCTCTAGTTCTGTTATTGTGTCAGTGGGAGAAGCTTTCCCTTCTGAAGTTTGCTCAGCCCTCTATTCTTCCCTGATCCATTCCCTGGATTTGTTCTATTTTGAAATAGGATGGTGGATGGGAAGCTTCGCTGTCTCTTGTAGGTTTTGAAAGTTGAATAAAGCAGGGGATGGGGCACTGGGATTCAAAAACTACAAGCATATTACAATGTTCACTAATTGTGGGTTGTGTTCCCTGAGACCCACTCCACAGCACTACTCTATATGATGATGCAAAGCAGAAACCAAAGGCAAAAACAAATGAACACACACAAACAGACATACACACACTCCCCAAAACAAACTGGAATAACAACAAAGTGAAACAAAACAAACAACTACAGAAAACCAAGAAAACTGAACACACACATACACACACACACACACACACACACACACACATGCCTAGCACAAAATAAATGGAGAAGAAAAACAGAAAGACCATTAAAAAAAGGAATTCAGATTGAACCCTGACACATATATTGATGCACAACTTAAACTATGAAAAATAAAAATAAAAAAACAGAAGAGCAAAAACAAACCAACAGCAACCAGATTAAAAGATGAACACTCAATCATTCACATACACACATAAACAGAAAACAAAAAACAAAAGAAACAGAAAAAGAAAAGAAAAAAGAAAAAATGGGATTTTGCAGATCAAACCCTCACATCCACAATTTTGTACAAAGAAAAATATTTTTTATAATATATGAATCAACAAACATAATTGAAAATTAAAAAATTAAAAACCTCCTGTCCTCTTATGGCAGGCTGTGTAACTGTTCTTCTAATCTGGCCTCTCCTGTACAGTTTCCACCTCTTTCATTCATTCCCCAAAATCTGGAGCAAGGATGGAGGAGGGGCAGTGGAGGTATTTGGGACTGTAATCCTCCCCTCCCACTCTCATATGCTCAGGGAAATTTGTCCAGTGGGGAGGTACAGAATTGTCTCTTCCCCAGGTATGTACTCAGAGGGGTGCCTCAGCCAGGGTTATACTGGAATGGAATTCTCCTACTGTGACTGACATCCATGCTCTGCCTGGGTTTGTCCCTCTCAGTCATGGCCCAGCTGTGTATGTCTGATGTTCAGATGATTGCTGGGGAGGAGGGGGTTTGGATCAGCCCTAGACTCACCACTGATCTCTTTGGAGTCCTTCCTCGTCCTTTTCTAGACACACATTTTGTCCCTTGGCTGGATTCAGGTAGGGGGAGGGGTTCCTGGGACTCAGCATTCATAAGGTCCCTCTGAAGTTTATGCTTACAAGATATTCCCTCTGGGTCACTATCAACCCATGAGTAGTTGATCTTCCTGTCACAGAGATCAGGTCTATTGCTCCATGGTGAGCAACTCTGAGCAGTTTCCTGCCCCACCTTCAAGAGGGAGACAGGATGCCTCTCTTGTCTTCTTCCATGGAACTCTGCCTCTGGACTCCTTCCACAGCCCCTGATGACAGTACATGGTCAGGTGCTAAAGAGGTGAGGCAAAGTCTGGTGCCAGCAGTCCATCCTGCTGCAGTGGTGAGGCAGAGCATGGGGCAGTAGGCTCTCCCTGCCACTTCTTCACAGGAAAACATTTGTTCATTAAAAAAAAATGGCACTTAGCTTCTGCGACCTGGGAAGAGCCTTGAACCAAGCAGAGAAGTTGCAGCACTAGCTATTACACCAGGGTCCTGGGCACTTGTTCATGAGCCTCCACTTAGTATCTTCCAGCATATTCTTCCCAGGAAGGGTTTTGTTTATTTATTTTTTAGTTGCACTTGGTGTACATATCCCGGGAATCACTAGAGTCCAACCCCAGCAGCTGTAGCCCCAGTTGCTGCACCAGGAGAGCCCTGGTTGCTAGTTCCCTAGCCCTTGCTCAGTCAGCCACTCACACACCTACTCACTCACAAGCATATTCATAAAATTTCCCATACACTCACTCACATACGTCAGGTTTTTCATAGTCCAATTGGTTCAGCCCCCATCCCCCTGGCCCCTCCCCCCAGAAATGAGTTTTAATTCACCCTTACATGCAAACACTTAGAAACAGATAGAAAAATTGTATTTATTGGCCAAAAATAAGTAACACTACCTATAAATTTCATGTACTATTGCATAAAATGTACCTACAAATTCTTACCTAATGTTTCTTTGCAGAAGAAGTAGAAATCCATAGTGGAGAGACTCTCTTTAAGAATGAGCCACTGATACCAAGTATGGTGACTTGTGTCAGTAGTCCATCTACTCAGGAGGCTGAGGTGGGAGGTTCACTTGAGTCCAGAAGTTGGAGGCTGCAGTGAGTCATGATTGTGCCACAACTCCCAGCATGGAAAACAGAGCAAGACCCCATCTCTAAAACAGATAAGACAGATCTACTGATAAAACAATGTATGAATAGCTCCTATAACATTTCATTCATACTGTGAATTTTCTTGATTATTATAAGTAAACTCCACATTTTTCATGCTACTTGCACTTATAGAATTTCTTTGCAGTACAACTCTTTACATGTATTTTATAGTAATTGTTAAATTTCAGAACTTTCTGTATTTTCCAAACTACAAGGCCGTCAATCAAGTCTGCAGTCTTATATTTCTAAGGTTCATCTCCAGTATGTTTTATCTTTGAATAGAGATAACAGAATTGAAAGCATTCTCAAATTTTGAACATTCATAATTTTTCTCCAGAATGAGCTATTTTATACCATCAAGCACAACTGGAACTACTATTGACTTTTCCACATTTTTTAGATTCATTAAGCTTTCCTTCAGTATGAGGTCTTTCAAGTTTTCAAAAAGTGCTAGAAAAATTGAAGGTTTTACCTCATGGTTTGCAGTCATAGGGCTTTCTTCAGTTTCCTTTTTTTTATTTACCTCAAATCTGGGAAAATAAAATACTATCCAACACTCCTCCCATTCATGGTGGTTTTCTCTGGTACAAGTTCTTTCATGTCTTCCAAGGAAGCTGGAACATCTAAAGTCATTACTACAACCCATATATTCATGACTTCTCTGCATGAGTCTTTTTTATGTTTTTGAAGGAGAGTAGCAAAATAACCGCTAGTGCTTTGACATATTTTATACACACACACACAGCTTTCCACTAGTGTGGGCCTTTTAATTCCATGAAAGGTACTGACACAATTGACATTCACTACTTTCATAGGATTTTTCACCAATGAGTGCTTTCATGTACTCTAACAGAACATTAAGAAGTGAATGCTTTTCTACATTTTTTTACATTCACAAGGTCTCTCTTCCGTATGATTTTTTTTTTCATGGACAAGAAGAGACGTGGAACATCTGAAAGCCTTACCACATTCCTTACACTCATAGGTTTTCTCTCCAGTATGAGTTCTTTCATAGATGTAGCAGTGAGTGGATTGACTGAAAAATTTACCACATTCCTTACATTGATAAAGTTTCCTGCCAATGTGAGTTTACTTATACCTATATTCATGACAACCATAGGATTTCTCTACAGTATGACTCCTCATATAGTTATAAACAGATGTGGAACTTCTGAAGACTTTACCACATTCATACATTTATACAGTTTGTCTCCAATATGACTTCTTACATTGTCATAAAGGGAACTGGAACAACTAAAGACATTACCACATTCCGTACATTTATAAGGTTTTTCTCCAGTGTGAATTATTTAATGTTGTTTACAAAAAAAAAGAAAACTTGAAGCCTTTACCAGAGTGTTTCATTTTTATGAATTCTCTCCAGTGTGACTTCTTTGATGATTTATAAACTGTGAAGTCTTTCCCACCTACTGTACAATTGCATTGTTCATTTCCAGTGTGCATTAGAATTTCTCTTCAGATATGTGCGACAAAAAGGAATTTCTTATATCGCTTACATTTATCTGGCTTCTCTAAACATTCCTCACATTCCTGTCATTTGCTTCAAGAGTGAGATATGAGTAGTATGTAATGGGATGAATGACATATGGAAATTTTTCCACACATACTGAACTCACATGGTTTTACTCCAGTATAAATTTCTGGATTCAGATTAAGATTTGGAGATACACTGAAAGTTACTCCACACTAACTACCTTCTTTAATCACACACAGCCTCTCTATCATATAACTTTTGTTTCCTAAAATATCACGACATGCTAAATTGTCAGAAATATTGCCTCCTCTCCTGAGTACACATTAACTTTGAACTCTCCAAGAATATTTGTACTGATATTTAATATACTGGTCTTCCCATTTGCTGCCTACAGAAGCTAAGTTCCTGAAGGTCTCTTGCATCACCTAACTGTAAAGATTCTTCTGGAAAGGATCCAGCAAAGACCACTCTTTGGAGGTGAAGTTCACAGCAATATCCTCAAAGGCAACTAAAATCATTTTCCAACTTCCCAAGTCCTCCCTTCCAGAACTAGCAGGTCACAGGGTGACACAGGGAGAGTCACTTGGGTTTCCTGGAAAGTAGGAGACAGAATAGTGAAGACAGGACTCAAGTATGGTGCATGAGTGCCAGAGGAAAATCACATAAAACTATGCTGTAGAAATAGCTATTGCTTCATAGGTTTAAATTATATAAATTACAACCAGATCAGTGGAAATATATTAAATATGGAAACTATGCAATGAAATAAATGACAAGACCTAATAGAGCAACTTTTAATTACTTAAGGATTATTTTTATTGCTTAAGGATTATTAGTTACTTAGAGGATCTAAACAGAGATTCAGAATATTTAGACTTCTTTTGCTGTATTTTATATTTAAATATTTCCCTAACTACACTAAATCAAGCTACTTGACCCAAATATCTTATTTAGGAAAGCATTTAGCTTTCTAGCAAAACTTTTCCCTCATACAGTTACCACCTTCAAAGGAATGAACATTACAATGCTCACAAAAATCTACTGGTTCTTTTTGAACAATGTGCAATAAGCTCACTATAACTACTCTATGGAAACTCAAATAGCTACCAAAAATGGAGTTATTCCACACAGTTCAGTAAAGTATGATAATGGTTTTCCTCATCTAAAAACTAACTGATGAAATAAAATATAACTATACTTGACTTGATTTCAGGAAAATCACATTTGAAAATTACAACTATATTGTTTTCCTCATGTTACCTTCAGTAATTGACAAGTATTTTGTAGGACATCATGCTGTTTAGGATATAATAGCAAATGAACGAATTGGTCATGAACTCTGGTCCCAACACTTCCCTTTTGTCAGATAGAATAAAATATTTGCCTGTATAAAACAGCAGATCAAATGCACCTAAATTAGGGATAAACTTATTAAAGTACATCACTTTTCTTCTCCTTTTTTCCTTTTGTTTTGAGCTGGAGTCTCACTCCTGTCACCCAGGCTGGAGTGCAGCGGCACACTCATGGTTACCATTGCCTCCAGCTGCTGGACTTAAGTGATCCTTCTGCCAAAGCCTTCTGAGTAGCTGGAATTATAGATGCACACCACCTTGTCTGGCTAGTTTTTGTGATTTATTGTAGAGATAAGGTCTTACCAAGTGGTCCAGGCTGGTCTTGAACCAGCGGGCACAGACAATCCTCTCACCTTGACCTCCCAAAGTGCCAGGATTACAGGCTGAGCCATTGCACCCAGCCAAAGCACATCAGTTTTCAAAGGTACAACTACCCATCAGGTCACTCAAATATTTTGAACCACCCACTGTTATAAAAGATCATTTAACCTGGTCTCTAATCACTATTTAGTTTATTTTCTTCACTGAAAATCAATTTAAGCAAAAAAAATTATATCCTCTTACTTATGAAGAATTCAAGTTTATTTCTTTAAAGAGAAAATCATCAAAAATATTTGCAACATGTATATAATACATGAGAAAATATGAATATAGGACACAGGAAAGTTAAGAAATTGGTTCTGTCACTGCTGTATTCCAGTGCCCAGAACAGTACCTGGAATCTAATGGTTACCCAGTAAATGTATGATAAATAAAGAAGACTGAAGGGGAAACGTAATTATACATAGTCTTAATTATATTGAGCCATGTGCTAATTATTTGTAGAAACAGTCTTAATTATATAGAGAAGTCTTAATTATAAAGTTTCTAAACTGAACACTTGTATAATCAATCTGTAACAAATAACAAGGTATTTTATTTGGTTCACAGCATTGCAAAGCAGCTCTCTTCTCAAAAAACACTTCAAAAAAAAAACACTTCAAAAAAAAAAAAAACACTTTCTATGATCAGGAAATTATTAACTCTGGTATTTTGACCACATTCCTCATGCAAGAAAACTTCCCCCATCAATAACCTAATTTCTGTTTTCAAATTCTCAGTATTGGTAACAGGTATAGTACTAAGTGCTGAGGACAAACAGAGTAAAGAACATGTGATTCTTCCATCCTAATCCAAGGTAAGACCATAGAGGATGGACATTAATCTAATCATCATACCAATAAATGTGAAATTATCCTTGTAATGGCAGCTATAAAGAAAAATAAATGGTGCAATGAGAGCATAAAATAGGAAAGGTTGATTCATTCAAAAAGATCAGAAAAGGTGTGAGTTTAACTCTAGGGACCAATGGCATGAAATATGCAATGGGAGAGGGAAGAAGGTATAGGCTTCAAATACACAAAGGGGAAGAATATATGACCAGAGGGCCAAAAACAGGCCAGCATAATTTTAATGGAAAAACAAAAAAGAGGAAACAAAGTAATTCTTGCAAGATAAACAGGAGCTAGACCATGCAAACCAAAGGTAAAATTAAAGAAATTGCACTTTAAGATCAGGGAAGTATTACATTTGAAGCAGAATATGGTGTAATTAGACTTGACTTTTGAAACTATCATTCTGGCTGTGATGTGGAAAGGGCACTAGAGAGGGTAAAGAGTGGGTCCAAATGCTAGTTAGTCAATTACTAATTTGAGGAGGAGTTAACAAATGCTTGTCAAAGGGTAAACTTGAAGAAATGGAGCAGTAGACAGCTTCAAGAGTCTTCAAGTTTAAAAGTGTTAAAATTTACTGGATTAGCTCAGGAAGAAGGATTCCAGGACAGACCTCAAGTTTCTGACTTTTACTTCTAGTTGGAAGGTTGACCCATTCTTTGATTGAAAAAAGAACTGAAAGTGTACCAAAAGAACATTGAAGATGATCCTATATTTAGTTTATAGTACTTGGAATATGAAATATCTCTGGTATAGCCACAGAAAGATACAGCTGCTGGATACATGGGTCTGGAGTAAGAAGAGACTTAGGTCTAATACAATTTCATGAAATAATGACAAAAGTCTGCTAGTGAAGCTATGAATATGATCACCTATAAAGAAATTATGGAGAGAAGTGTTCAGATTGAACTTTGAATAAATCATGAAAACCAAATAGCATATTCAAGGAATCAGTAGAGTTTTTGTAAAGCATAGATAGTAATTTGGTAATATTTAGGATATATTTTAGGCTTACAGGCCACCAAGATCTCCGTTGCCTGTTCTTTTTTAAACAATACTTTAAAGTGTAAAAACAATCTTAGCTTATAGGCAAAGCAAAAACAGGCCACCTGTTGGATCTGGCCTTTGGGACTTGTGATCCATGATACCTATCAATAATTTTTATTTAATTAGCTCTGAAAAGGAAGAGATTGGGTGGTGATTTGTTCTTCTTTTAAAACTGGAGAGAGAAAACTAGTGAGAAGAACTAAAATCAAAACTGAGAAGTAGAAAATACAAGAGAGAAAAAAATCAAATAGAGTCTAAAGGCTAGAAAAAGTGAGACTCAGACAACAATTTGCCTCTAAGGAAGAGTAATTCTCCGATTTAACTATAATAAGAAGGAGAAGATAATAAAAAGTCTAGATGCAAATAAAGTGAGATGTCATCAATGTGGTCTAAAAGGAGACAACTCAGAAACTCTTCACTTAAACAAAGTTTGTTCCTTCAGCAAATAAGATGAAGACGTAGATTCATTGTTGCCTAGAGGTTCCAGGCCAAGTGATTAGAATGCAGTCTAATGACTATAGGTGACTTAGTCCTCACCCCAATTTTAGATGCAACTTTGGGAGAAGTGGACTTCTTCTATAATGGGTCTCCCATTTATACTTGAGAATAGAGGTCTCTTCTTGCTATTGTGACTGCACTAACCTACTAGAGCAGAAGCCTTCAACCAAGAGACATATGGCAATACATGGTAACATTTCTGTTTGTCAGAGCTAGGAGGGGGGTGTTACTGGCATCTGTGGGCAGAGGTCAAGGATGTTGCTAAATATCCTACCACACACTGAAAAACACCCCCACCAACGTGGCCACAGTGTCAAGTGTTGAGGTTGAAAATGTGGTACTAGAGAATAAACCATATCTTCCTTTGCCTGTCAATGCTAAGCTTCGATCTGCACAAGTGTTAAGAGATTCCACTCTTTTAGATATAAGTGGCAGGGTAATGTTAGCAGTTTATCTAGAGGATAACGTGGCTTGAAAGAGAAGTATCAAGCTAAGAAAGTTCATGTGGTATTAAAATTGAAGTTCATAAAAAATTAATGGAAACAGTAAAGAATGTTGCCACATTTAAAGCAAAAACTCTGACCAAGAATAACAAAAGTGACTTCCAAATTTAAAAGTTCAAAAATATGTGCATATATGGTCCCAATAGTAGTTGTTGGAACTAGTATTTTAGAAGATCAAACAGGAAGAAATATTTGAAAAATTAGAAATGCAAATCCTAAATGGAGAGAAATTGGTAAGTGTTCCAGAAATAAAAAAAGAAATAGGTGGAAACAAGTATTCATCCAGTACTTAACATAGCTATTTCTTGAACTAAAGAAAAAAAAATATGCTAGGCTCAGTGGCTTAGCCTGTAATCCAAGCACTTTGAGAAGCCAAAGTGAATGGACTGTCTAAGCCCATGGGTTCCAGCCCAGCCCCGGCAACTTGGCGAGACCTTGTCTCTACAATAAACAAATAGTTGGGCATGGAAGCATGTGCCTGTAGTTCCGGCTACTTGGAAGGCTGAGGTGGAAGGACTGCCAGAGTACAGCAGGCAGATGCTGGGGTGGAGGTAAGCATGCCACTGCACTCCAACCTGGTGACAGTGAGACTCCAACTCCAAAAAAAAAAAGACAAAAAGAAAGTGTTGAGAGAAAAGGCTTACTGAGTCACAGACAGACTTTAGAAACAACGAACAGAAAGAGGTAGAAAAAAATAACCTTTTCCAAGTGTTCTTATTTAGTAGGTACTCTTTTGCTTTTATGAAGTCCGCTTCCCTGATTGAATGTAATTTTCTTTGATTTTAATCTAATGAAAATTAATACATCATATTAAGAATATATAATGTATATTTTCTCTGATAATGAATGCCATTTTAATTACATAAAATTTCAACTTGTTACATATAACTTGCAAAAGCCATTTCTAAAGCAGCTGTATTTGAAAATGTTTTGTTTAGCCCTAGAAGATTCCTAACATCAAAATATTCATCCCCCTCTAAATGTAGTGGGGAAAGTATGGGATTTCTTTCCGTATATATTATTTGCCTCCTTTCAATTGAAAGTCACTGTATGTTTTACAAATTTATGTACAGAATTGACAAATGACCACTTCAGATACTAGAAAAAACGGATCCTAGTTCTGAAAAAATCAAGTAGTTTCCAGTGATTAAATACCTTTTCGCTGTCCACCACATTATTAGGCATTTCATAAACTGAAGATCAGTAGTTACGAGCAAGTGGAGTCCACATTTCTGCACTCCAGTGGTAGTTTCAGATGGATATATGCCATGCTGACAGAAAATGTTGCTGAGGCCAAATGCTGAAAGCAAAAGAAATGTTATGGATAAGTCATTATTGTAAGGCAAGTGTGGAGAAAAAGAGAACAAGCCAAGAAAAGACAAAGAAAAGAAAATTTATTAGAGGGAAAGGAAAGAAAGACTGGTCCTAAAGGAGAACTAGCAGCTTGTTCTTTTGGTATGTCCCTTTTATACTTCCTAGCTGGTAGTCACCTAGTTTCTAGACTTGGCCTTGAGGAAGCAGGCTGGTGCTGGTGGTCCAGTAACCTTGAGGAAGCAGTCTAGGGCTGGTGATTATAGAGCCTTGTGATGCACTTCTTGAGAAAGCAGATGTCAGCAGTAAAACAAGACGTCACTTAAGCAAGTGGGGAGAGAGTGGGGAGGGATGAGTGGGGGTTATACCTCCCTTACAATTATCACTGTGTACTCTGGAAAATAAAGTATACTGATCTGTAGATACAGTTTCCTTAGTGCCATAATGCCCCCCAATGACTGAACATCATATTTGTGTCTTGCTAAAAGTAGTGTAGGTAAAAAGTGGCCTCAAGCATCCTTAAAAATCCTGCTTCTATGCCCAAGAGACACCTGCATTTCTGTGACCATTTAACAAAGCCAAAGTGCATGAACCACTTGCCAGATTTCACCTTATTGCAAGCCAAGTACAGATTCAGACTCTGGTTGCGGGACATCCGCATGGGCTTCTGCTTAGAGTCAGCAGCTGACTGACCCATTCAAGCTGCCCAGGCATGCCCCTCCTCCTCTTCCCTACCTCCTTCCTTCTCCCTCCCCCTCCTCCCCCTCTCTAATCTCCTCTTTGCCCCTACACCCTCTCCTGTCCTCCTCCTTCTCTTCCTCCTCCCCCGCCCTCATGCCCTGCCAGGTTGCTGGACTGTGCAGCCATCCAGGCCTAACAGGGGCTTTTCAAGGTCTTGCTGACCCCCTCAGAGTCCTCTGGGGTGGGAGGGAGGTCGCCCTACAAGGACACTTGGCCCCACACTCACCCCAACTCAAGGGACACAGGGAGGCAGACAGGCCGGCGAGGTCCACACCTGAAGGCACCGCCCCGCGAGGTTGCCTCCGCAGATCCTGGGCTCCCGCTATGCCCACATCCCCCCCTCCTGCATTCCCCTGGGGGCAGGTGGCTCTGGGCGGTGGGGGATTCCCACTGGTTTTCCTGCCCACCCAGGAAGGACACAGAGACTGAGTAGTGACCCCAACCCGTGCATGGGGCATGCCGGGCCCTAGAGCACCGCAGTTGGCGACTCAGGTTCTGCAAATTTAGCCTGAACTGGCCAGAGGTGACTGAAACCAGTATGTGTAGCCTTTCACACAATTTGCCTGGTTTACAAAACCCACTTTTGGCAATCAATGCACATTAACATTGGCATGGTTGTCTTTTCTTCAGGTACCATCTTCCCTAACAGACATTTTCAAATCCGCCTATCCTGATGGCACAGACCTGAATTTTTTCCTCTACCCAGAAATATCTTTCTCCTCCCATTCAAATTAAAACACAATAGTTTACATCCACAGTTACATATTAAACTAAAACACCTATCTTCATTGAAAACTATTTGAGAAGTAATCAACATTCACATTATTTTTTGGTTATACATTTCCTTATTTTTATATTTCTGGAAGAATTTCCTTTGAATACAAAGTTTTTAAATAATAGATACATCTTTTCAAACATATTAAATGATTTAGGTTTATACTTTCATTTTCTGTCAAGTTTGATAAATTTATTTTTGGAGAAATTTTTCTAGTTTATCCAAATTGGCAAGTTTATTAGTGTAAGGTTTTTCATATAATCCTCATACAATTTCTGTGTCTACCTCAAGAGATATGCCCATTCACATTCCTCAAATTTAAAATATGTATTTTTTTCAATTTTTAAGATTATTTTTACCAGATTTTCTGAATCTATAAATCCAATCTGTATATTTTTAGTTTTAAAAATATTGTTTTTAAAAAACTTTTTCTGGAGTTCTGGTAAGATGGTGATGGCACAGATGGGACTGTGAGATTCTCTGAAAGTGAGTTCCCATAAAGACTCTTACTTTCCTTCCCCTACTCCCCCGCCCACCACCAGCCACACTGGTCCAAGGCCTGGAGACCCTTGGTCCCATGCATGGCTGGCTACCCATCCCCTCTGCCACTGCTGTTCCACCCTAGGTGGCCCTGGGCCCTGGCCGAGTGGAGATGCCAGCTCCCTCCCCAGTTACACCATATCACCTGTCCCCAAGCCACCTGCCACTGCCTGTGTATGCCCTCGGATACTGCCCTGTGGAGCTCTGGGTTCCCTTGCTGGCTACACTGATCTGCCCAGCACTCAGCCACTGCTAGCTCCCTCCCTGACTGGGTGCCCAGCCCTGAGGCCGTGGCAGCCTGGGGAGGCCCTCCATGCCTGCTCCTCAGAACTCCAGGCTCAATTCCCTCCTAGGGTGCCCCACCAGGCCCAAGGCCACCGCTGCCCATGCAGACCCCCAGTGCCTGTGCCTCCTGGCTCTGTGCCACCACCTGGGCTGAAGCACCCAAAACCACGGCCAGTGCTCAACCCTCAGAGTTCCAGGTGCCCAACCTGGGTTCTGGGTCCTGCCCAGCCCTATCTCAAGCTGCTATCACCCAAGGAGGCTCTAGGCACCTGTCCTTCAAAGATACCAGCTCCACTCCTGGCTGAAGTGCCCTGTGGGGGACCCAAAGCCACTGCCCCCACCTGCCACCTGCCATATCCACAGACTGGATTAGTGGAGACAAAGGACGAGGGGAGAGAAAGGATTGGTGAAAGAGAAGCCGCCCAGCACAGCCATTTCCCAGGCAGAAATTTGCATTGCCCCGCCCAACTATGAGCAGGCTCCATCTTGGTTTCTAAGGAAACCTCGCCAAACAGGAGACAAAATGTCCTCCCCTACGCTGACTCAGACTCAGTCCTGTGGCAGATCTCTCAGGTAGCAAGTCAAGGGAACCAACCCAACCTATGAGTAAGTCTATCTGCCTGCAAGGGAAGAGGCTAGAGATCAGAGGTGAAGAGACTTTAGATACTCAGGAAAGACTCCAGAGCTAGTCTGGTTTCTTATTTTTATTTTTTATTTTATTATTTTGATGTTTGTTTTTCTCACTTTTGTTTGCTTTTTGAGTTAGACTACTTGTTTGTGTTGGGGAAAAGCACATCAAAAGGCATGAATGTATGGACTGTCTTTGTGTGATTACCGGTATGGTTTAGGGAATCTCATTTGTTTGCTTGTTTTTTATACTTTTTTGGCCTTGAGTCTCTTTTCATTCATTAGTTGGTATGAATGTCTTTTCCCTCTTACTTTTTTCTCTCTCCAACTTCCTCTTGACCCAACTTCTTCCATTATTTTCCTTTTTCTTACCTCCTTTGGTTCCAGGGAGCAAACCTAAATCCCACTGCATGGACAGATTGCAAGGTAGTGAGAAGTGGGTTCCATTGTGCCCATACACCTGCTGGTGGATACTGGGATCTGCAGATAGATTCTGAATCACAGCTTCCCCCTCAATTAAACCTCAAAACTGCAAAAAGTACAGCCCCAACCTACAGTCCATCCTCAAAAGTGAACAAAGTGGGAGGATGCTCATAGGGAAGAACAGAAGATTGAACAAAAATAAGTAAAAGTAACCCCACACTCCCTGAAAAACAGAATTAAAGAAAGGGAGGGAAAGGGGAAGAGAAAAATCTACACAAATGAAGAAAAGCCAAAAGAAGAATATGGGTCTCTCACAAGACCCTGGGAGGTCAGACATCAGAAAACTGACTTCAGGATGCAAACAATGAAGAGACCCCAGAATGACTGGTCTCAAACTACAAACGCAGATTTCAAAACATTAATGGAGAGATTAAAAAGAATTGAGAGGAGATAAGAGGAAACTAGGAAGGAGTTGATAACTGAGATAAGAGTAGTAAAGAATACTGTGAATGAAATAAATAGCAAACTAATAAGCATTGGAAGGCGGTATTAGCCAAGCAGAAGAAAGAATCTCAGAACTTGAGGGCCAAAATACAGAACTAATGCAAACTGTCAAAAACATAGTAAATAAGCTTAAAAACACAGAACAAAACCTTCAAAAAATGAGCAATTACTTCAAGAGACCAAACCTAAGAGTAATTGGACTTCCTGAGGCAGAAAGAGAGACAGAGACCACTCTAGAACAAACATCCCATGAGATTATTCAAGAAAACCTCCCTCATCTAATCAGTGATGTGAAAATTCAAACACAAGAGATTCAGAGAACCCTTGCAAGACAACCAGTGAGAAGGCGAACTCCCAGACACATAATAATTCACCTAAACAAAGGAGGTATAAAAGAAAAAACCTAAAGGCAGCAAGAGAAAAAGGTCAGATTAGCTACCAGAGAAGACCAATTAGAATAGCAGCAGATTTATCTACAGAAACCCTTCAGGCTAGGAGAGCTTGGAGCCCAATTTTCAAAATTCTCAAGGATAAACATTCTCAACTGAGAATAACCTACCCAGCCATGCTAAGCTTCATCAGTAAGGGAGAATTAAAATCTTTCCCAGCTATCCAATCCCTAAGAATTTACGCTGCCAGCAGATCACCTCTACAAGAAACACTTAAGAAAGTATTATACACAAAAGAAAAGGAAAAACAAACAACAATGTTCTTCACAAGAGTACAGGAAAAAGATTAAAAACACACACAAACCAACTCCAAAACCAAAAGAAAGACAACAAACAAACAAGAACAATAACAACAACAACAACTCTATAAGAACATTATTATAGGGATCGACTCTCACATTTCAAAATTGGGCTGAATGCGAATGGAATAAATGCAACACTGAAAAGACATAGAATGGCAAAATGGATAAAATATTGACAAACAACAATATGTTGCCTTCAAGAGACTCATCTCACTAGAAAGGACACTCACAGGCTCAAAGTAAGAGGATGGAAAACAAATTTTCAGATGAATGGAAGAAAAAAGAAAGGAGGAGTCACAATCTTAATATCAGACAAAATACCCTTTAAGCTATCAAAAAATTTAAAAAGATACAGAAGACCACTATATAAGGATAAAAGGTTCTATCCATCAACAAGAAATATCTATCCTAAACATATATGCACCCAACATAGGATCACCAACTTTCATAAAGCAGCTTCTAAGTAAACTCAAAAAAGATATTGAATCTAATACCCTCATAACTGGGAACTTTAATAACCCACTCACAACCCTAGACAGATCACCAGAACAAAAATCAGCAATGACATCCAGAACCTCAATGTAACTCTTGACCAAATGGAAATAATTGATACCTACAGAACATTTCATCCAACAACCACAGAATATACATTCTACTCATCACCACATGGAGCGTACTCTAAGATTGACCACATCCTTGGCCATAAATCAAGCATAAACAAATTTTAAAAGATTAAAATTTTACCATGCACCTTCTCAGACCACAGTGGAATAAAAATAAACATCAGGCCGGACTCGGTGGCTCAGCCTGTAATCCCAGCATTTTGGGAGGCCGAGGTGAGTGGATTGCCTGAGCCCGCGGGTTCGAGACCCACCTGGGCAGCAAGACCTCATCTCTACAATAAATCAAAAATCAGCCAGGCATGGAAGCGTGTGCCTGTAATTCCGGCTCCTTGGAAGGCTGAGGCGGAAGGATCGCCAGAGCCCAGCAGGTCGAGGCTGTGGTGGCCGGGAGTGGCCACTGCACTCCAGTCTGAGTGACAGAGTGAGACTCCAACTCAAAAAAAAAAATAAATAAATAAATAAAATAAACATCAACAACAACAAGGTCCCCCCCAAACCCACTAAGACATGGACACTAAAGCGTATGAGGCTAAACAACTCCTGGATCAATGATGAAATCAAAACGGAGATAAAAAAATACCTGGAAACAAATGAAAATGAAGAAACATCTTACAAAAATCTCTGAGATGTCATGAAAGCAGTAGTAAGAGGGGAATTCATATCTCTACAAACACACATGAAGAAAATGGAAGGATCACAAATTAACAACCTAACAAGTCACCTAAGGAAGCTGGAAAAGGAAGATCACCAAAACCCTAAATTCAGCAGAAGAACCCAGATCACCAAAATAAAAGCTCAAATCCAGGACATAGAAGATAAAAAGATAATACAAAAATCAATGAAACAAAAAGCTAGTTCTTTGAAAGGATAAACAAGATCGACGGTCCCCTAGCTAGACTGACTAAGAAAAAGAGAAAAAGCCCAAATAAACACAATCAGAAACACAAAAGATGAAGTCACATCTGACCCTGAAGAAATACAAAGATCATTAGAGACTACTGTGTACACTTGTATGTAAACAAACTTGAAAACCTTAAGTAAATGGAGGACTTTCTGATATCACACAACCTCCCTAGGTTGAAACAAGAAGAAATTGAGACACTAAATATACCAATAACAATCAACAAAATTGACTATGTAATAAGAAAACTACCTACCAAAAAAAAAGCCCTGGACCAGATTGCTTCCAGCAGAATTTCTATAAGACATTTAAGGAGGAGCTGATATCAATCCTACTGAAAGTGTTCCAGGTGATTGAGAAAGATGGAACTCTCCCCACATCATTTTATGAAGCCAACATTACATTGATACTCAAGCCAGGTAAAGATCCAACAAAGAAAGAGAACTATAGGCCAATATCTTTGATGAAAATAGATGCTAAAATTCTCAACAAGATCCTAGCAAACCGGATTCAACAACACATCTCAAAATTCATCCATCATGACTAAGTAGGCTTCATCCCTGGTATGCAAGGTTGGTTCAACATTCGAATACCATAAATGTAATTTAAAACATCAATAGACATCAAAACAAAAACCACATGATTATATTGTTAGATGCAGAAAAATCCTTTGATAAAATCCAGCTCTCCTTCTTGATAAAAGCCCTCAAACATCTAGGTATATATGGAACATACCTCAAAATAGTAAGAGCCATCTACAAGAAACCCACAGCCAGCATACTCCTAAACAGACAAAAATTGGAAACATTTCCCCTGAAAACTGAAGCAAGACAAGGATGCCCACTCTCACTCCTCCTGTTCAATATAGTATTGGAAATCCTGGATAGAGCAATCAGAAAAGAGAAGGCGATAAGCGGTATCCAAATAGGAAAAGAGGGAGTCAAGCTATCTCTCTTCACAGATGACATGATTGTGTATCTTGAAAAACCAAGAGAATCTGCAAAAGCCTCCTTGCACTGATAAAGGACTTTGGCAAAGGCTCAGGGTATAAAATAAATGTGCAAAAGACAATAGCATTTCTTTACACCAATAATAAGCAAACAAAATCCAAATAAAAAGCAAAATCCCATTCACAATAGCCACACAAAAATGAAAAACGTTGGCATTTTCCTAACCAGAAATGTGAAAGATCTTTACATTGAAAACTACAAAACACTGCTCAAAGAAATCAAAGATGACACAAACAAGTGGAAAAATATCCCATGTTCATGGGTTGGAAGAATCAACATTGTGAAGATGTCCATCCCACCTAAGGCAATCTACAGATTTAATGAAAAAATGCATCAAATTATCAGAAACATTCTTCTCAGATCTACAAAAAATAATACAGGGATTCATATGGAAACACAAATGACCAAGAATAACCAGAACAATCCTCAGCAAAAAAAAAAAAAAAAAAAAAAGCAGGTGGTATCAGTATACCAGACTTTAAACTTTACTATAAAGCTACAATAATCAAGCAGTCTGGTATTGGTACAAGAACAGGCATATAGACCAATGGAATAGAAGTGAGATTCCAGAAGCAAAACCCCAATTTCTCAACCAACTCATCTTCAACAAAGCCTCCACCATCCACCACTGGGGAGAGGAGAGCCTATTCAGTAAATGGTACTGGGAAAACTGACTGATCACATGCAGAAGATTCAAACAGGATCCTATCTGTTCCCATATACAAAAATTAACTCTAAATGGATCAGAGACCTAAATGTAAAATCTCAAACCATAAGAACTTTAGAAAATGCAGGACATGTCCTTATGGAAGTTGGAACTGGCATCCAATTCCTGAGCAAAACCCGAAACACACTGGCCATAAAAGATAAGATAGACAAGTGGGACCTCATAAATTGACAAGCTTATGCAAAGCCAAAGAAACCATCAAGAGAGCAGGGAGACAGCCCACAGACTGGGAAAAAGTATTTGCCTATTCCATGTCTGACAAAGGCCTAACATCAAGGATCTACAAGGAGCTCAAACATTCTGAAAAGAATACAACAAACAACCCCATTACAAAGTGGACAAAAGATATGAACAGACACTTCTCAAAAGAAGACATACAAGCAGCCAACAGATACATGAAGAAATGTTCAACCTCACTGGTCATCAAGGTAAAATTACACTGAGATACCACCTAACTCCAGTCAGAATGACATTTATCAATAACTCAAAAAATGACAGATGCTGGAGAGGATGTGGTGAAAAAGGAACACTTCTACACTGTTGGTGGGAGTGTAAACTAGTGCAGCCTCTGTGGAAAGCAGTGTAGTAATTCCTAAAAGCTCTAAATATCGACCTCCCATATGACCCCACAATCCCCCTACTGGGAATGTACCCTGAAAAACTCAAATCACTCTATAAAAAAGATACCTGCACACGCATGTTTATCACAGCATTGTTCACAATAGCAAGAACCTGGAACCAACCATGCTGTCCATCAGCAGAGGATTGGATTTTTAAAATGTGGTACATATACATGATGGAATACTACGCTGCTATAAAAAAGAATAAAATCATGAATTTCACAGCAGCCTGGATGGAACTAGAGTCTATAATACTGAATGATCTCTCATAGAAACAAAGATCTTAGTATCACATGTTCTCACTCATAAGTGGACCTTGAACATCTATCGTAATACTATAAGTAAAGGATCGACAGTGGTGGGAATCTATGGGGGGGAGCAGGGAGGGCAAGGGTGGTGGGATTAGCGGTAGTCAATATCTGTCTGGGGATGTGGGGACAACCCTTATCAGCAAAGGTGCCTAAACGATGCATATTTGTATACCTAACACTTAACTGTACCCCACAACTTTAAAATAAAAATATGATAAAAAAATTAAAAACTTTTAGTCAGACCTGGATGTGGTGGTATCTCTGGCTAGGTTCTTATCTATTTCTCATCATTCTTTTCTGTTATTTTCTTTATTTTCTGCGGGGAGGTGGACATTTTAGTCTGCCTCTTTGATTAACACAAATTAGCAGTTTCTTTGTATTTTAGTCAATTTACTGATTGTATAGAATTACCAAGCTCTTTCATTGCTCACACTCAGATTTAAAATTACACAATTTGATAAGCTATTTTTTCATTGCTCTAACAAAAAAAAGGAAAAGAAAAAAACAAACAACCCCATTACAAAGTGGGCAAAAGATAAGAACAAGCACTTCTCAAAAGAAAACATACGCATAGCCAACAGACACATGAAGAAATGTTCAACCTCACTAGTCATCATGGAGATGCAAATTAAAACTACACTGAGATACCACCTAACTCCAGTCAGAATGGCCATTATCAGTAACTCAAAAAATAACAGATGCTGGAGAGGATGGGGTGAAAGGGTACACTTCTACACTGTTGGTGGGAGTGTAAACTAGTGCAGCCTCTGTGGAAATCAGTGTGGTGATTCCTAAATTCTCTAAAAATCGACCGTCCATATGACCCCACAATCCCCCTACTTGGAATATACCCTGAAGAACTCAAATCACTCTATAAAAAAGATACCTGCACACGTATGTTTATCACAGCATTGTTCACAATACCAAGATCATGGAACCAACCATGCTGTCCGTCAAAAGAAGACTGGATTTTAAAATGTGGTACATATACACAATGGAATATTATGCAGTCATAAAAAAGAATAAAATCATGAATTTCACAGCAACCTGGATGGAATTGGAGTTTATAATATTGAATGATCTCTCACAGAAACAAAGATCTTAGTATCACATGTTCTCACTCATAAGTGGATCTTGAACAACTATCATAATACTATAAGAAATGGATTGACAGGGTTGGGAAACTATGGGGGGGCAGGGAGGTGAAGGGAAGTGGGATTAATGGTAGTCAATATCTGTTTGGGGACGGGGGGGCACACCTCATCAACAAGGGTACCCTCACAATACATATTTGCTTACCTAACACTTAACTGTACCCCACAATTTTAAAATTAAAAAATGTTAAAAAATAAAATTAAAAACTTTTTCTTTTAAAGATGTTGGATATAATTCAGGATTATATGACATCATAAAGGTAAAGTTTGGGCCTCCCTTGGGTCCCTACTTTGCCTGGTTTGAGATTTCATGGTCTTTCTTCATTACTCACTAATTTTTTTTTCTTTTGTGAGTTTTTAAATTTTTATTTTAAAGCTGTGTGGTACAATTCACAATTCAATATACAAGTTAATTGTATATACAAGTGGCATTGTACAGGTAAAGTTTGGGCCTCTCTTTTGTCCCCACTTTGCCTGGTTTGAGATGAAGTACCATTATTGATGTTGTGTGCCCCTGCCTACCTCAGCAGTATCCCACTACTGCCAATCCCTTTCTTATAGTCTAATGGTAAATGTTGTTTGCTTCTGAGTGAGAACACGTGATATTCTGTTTTTGTTTCTGTGATCACTGAGTATTATAGACTCTAAATTCATCCAAGATGCTGCGAAGTCCGTATATTTGTTCTTTATGACTGTGTAAAACTCCATTGTGTATATGTATCACATTTTAAAAATCCAGTTCAGTTTTGATGGGCAGTGTGTTTGGTTCCATGCTTTTGCTATTGTGATAGTGCTGCAATAAACATGCATGTCCACGTATCTTTTTTGTAGAATGATTTAAGTTCCTCCAGTATTTGTCCAGTAATTGAATTGCTGGGTCATATAGAAGGTCAATTTCTAGTTATGTTAGAAATCACCACAATGTTTTCCATAGAGATTGCATTAGTTTGCATTTCCACCAGCAATGTAGAAGTGATCCCTTTTCCTCTGCATACTCACCAGCATATGTTGTTTATTTTATTAATGATGACCATTCTTACTGGAGTTAGGTGATATCTTAATGTGGTTTTGATTTGCATTTCTCTGATGATTAAGGAGGCTGAGTACTTTTTCATGTGTCTAACATAATTTATTAAACAAGTTCTAATGATTTCTAGTATAAATTTAATGCACCTGCATATATGTCACCATGCTCCTCTGTGCAGTTGTTTAGATATTGTTTATGTTTTATTTAGACTTTTATATGTATATATTTTTACTATATTAAAGTATATATACCTATACATAATATCTTTTTGACTTTATATAAACACATATACACATATATATGTGTGTATATATATGTAGAATTCATCTATATTATATGTTTGATGCCCTCCTATATGGCATAATACAATTACAGAATGGCACACATCCCTAGACTGCTGTATGTATAAACATTTCTATTCTAGTTTTGATTTATATATGCTGATGCCTTAATTTATATGTTATACATTTTATTCATATTTTATGCATGTTTTATTCATATTTTATTCATGTTTATGTATATGAATACATTTACTTCAAGTTTGATTTCTTCCCCCTATTTCATGCTCCTGTGATTAATTACATACCAAAGCCTGGTCTCTATTGTTTTTTTAAAGGAGTAGTTTTATTTATTTATTTTTTGAGTTGGCGTCTCACTCTGTTGCCCAGACTGGAGTGTGGTGGCATACTCACGGCCACTGCAGCCTCGATCTGCTGGGCTTAGGCAATCCTTCTGCCTCAGCCTTCCAAGTAGCCAGAACTACAGGCACATGCTACCATGTCCAGCTTATTTTTTTATTTATTATAGAGATGCGTCTCACCAAGTTGTCTAGGCTGGTCTTGAACCCCTGAACTCAGGCAATGCTCTAGACTGGGCCTCCCAAAGTGCTGGGATTACAGGCTTGAGCCACTGGACCTGGCAAAAGGAGGAGTTTTATAACATAAGAATCCCTGTTTAGTAGAAAGACCCAGATTACACTGGACTTTGAATGGAAGAGCAATTTATTTTGGGCATTTCCAAGACCTTCCACTCTTCCCTTAGGAGAAAGCATAGAAAGTTGCCTGGTTGTTAATGGAAGAACGGGGACCCCAAAAACCTGAGAAACCAAACAAGATCATGCGGTTTTCGACTCAGGTCTTATGTGGTTTATATTTTTCTGAGCATTTGGGAATAACCGATATCACTCTTCTTCTATGGCCATACACTTCTCAGTTTCTCCTTTAGATATTAAGCCTGAATAATGAGCTTGTATTTCTGCTAAAGTGAAACCTTAGGCCCTCTTTAGTGCCTTAGAGCTCTGTTTTCATTTCTGCTGTATAACATCCACTCTTGTAAGCCTGCTTTGAGGCTCCAGCCAGGCTTAATTCAGTGAATAAATTTATTGTTCCACCTGTGCCAGCAAAGAGGAAAAAGGACCTCTGACTTAGTTTTTTCAATGGCCCTTTACTTTGGACTTTTATTAGTATATGCCAAGATCCACACCATTTCCCTTGTATTTTCTACAAGTGAAATAATCCTCATTACTGGGTACCAAGGTCTTTTAATTTTTTTTTCATTTTCTTTATTTTAATGACACATACATACACACACAACATTTTCTTTATTTACTGATCAGTTGATGGGCATTTAGGTAGTTTCCACATCTTTGCAGTTGTGAATTGTGTTGCAATGAATATGCGGGTACAGGTGTTTTTTAATATAACAACCTCTGTTCCTTTGAGTAGACACGTAGTGCACCAACAGTGTATAAGCATTCTCTTTTCTCTGTATCCATGTCAACATCTATTTTTTTTTTATTTTTAAATAATAGCTATTCTGACAGGTGTAAGGTGGTATCTCATTGTGATTTTGTTTGCATTTCCCTGATGATTAGTAATGTTGAGCATTTTTTCATATGCTTCTTGACCAGTTGTATATCTTCTTTTGAGTAATATCTGTTCATGTTGTTTGTCCACTTTTGAGTGCGGTTGTTTGCTTTTATACTTGTTGACTTGTTTGAGTTCTTTGTAGATTCTGGATATTAGTCCTTTGTCCAGTGCATAGTTTGTGAATATCTTCACCCATTCTGTAGGTTGCCTATTTGCTCTGTTGGCTATTTCTATTGCAGTATAGCTTTTAGTTTAATTAAGTCCCACTTATTTATTTATTTTTGTTTTAGTTGTGTTTGCATTTATGGTTTCAGCCATAAAATCTTTTCCTAGGCCAATGTCCTGAAGAATTTTTCCTAGGTTTTCTTCTAGGATTTTTATAGCTTCATTTCTGACATTTAAGTCTTTAGTCCATCTTGAGTTAATTTTTTTTATATGGGAAGAGATAGAGAACAAGTTTCATTTTTCTGCAGTTGCTATCCAATTTTCCCAGCACCATTCATTGAATATGGTGTCCTTTCCTCGGGGTATGTTTTGTCTGCTTTGTAAAAGATTAGCTGGCTGTAGGCACTTGAGTATGTTTCTAGATTCTCTAGTCTATTCCATTGGTCCATGTGTCTGATCTTGTACTAGTACCATGCTGTTTTGATAACTGCAACTTTGTAGTATATTTTGAAGACAGGTAATGTGACGTTTCCAGCTTTGTTCCATTTGCTTAGGGTTGCTTTGGCTATTCTAGATGTTTTTTGGTTCAATATGATTTTTAGGATCATTTTTTCTAATTCTGTGAAAAATGACATTGGTAGTTTGAGAGGGATTGCATTGAATCTGTAGATTAATTTGAGTAATATGGTCATTTTAACAATGTTGATTCTTCCAATCCAGGAGCATTGGATGTTTCTCCATTTGTTTGTGTACTCTGCAATTTCTTTCATCAGAGTTTTGTGGTTCTCCTTGTAGATCTTTCTCCTCCATAGCTAAATAAATTGCTAGGTATTTTAGTCTTTTGGTTGCCATTGTAAATGGAATTGAGTTCTTGATTTAATTCTCAGCTTGGTTGCCCCTGGTGTATAATGGTTTGTATATGTTGATTTTGAATCATGAAACTTTACCAAATTCATTTATTACATTCAGGGATCTTATGGAGGAGTTTTTAAGATTCTCCAGGCATAAGATTATATCACCAGCATACAGAGATGGTTTGATTTCTTCTTTTCCAACTTTGATACCCTTTATTTCTTTGTTCTTGTCTGATTTCTCTGGCTAGGACTTCCAGTGCTATGTTAAATAGGAATGGCCCTGACACCAAAGTCTCAGTTCAAGGTTTCATTAAACAAGCCTAGTGGTGATCTGTAAATTTAGCTCTAGCTGGATGACACCAGTTTGTATTTCCTTCCACAAAAGGTCTTTTTCCTGGTCAAAACAAAAAAAAACCATTGTGGATACCCAATGAACATTTATCCTAGCCTGGTTATCCTTCTACAGATAGAATTTCCCCAACACTTTCTTTTTTTTTTTTTTTTTCTGAGTTGGAGTCTCACTAGGTCACCCAGACTGGAGTGCAGTGGTCGCTCCCAGCCACCGCAGCCTCATCTGCTGGGCTCTGGCAATCCTTCCACCTCAGCCTTCTGAGTAGCCAAAATTACAGGCATGCGCTACCACACCTGGCTGATTTTTTGATTTATTGTAGACATGTGATCTTGCTGCCCAGGTGAGTCTCAGACCCACGGGCTCAGGCAATCCACTCACCTCAGCCTCCCAAAGGCATGGGATTATAGGCTAAGCCACTGAGCCTGGCTTTCCCCAACACTTTCAATTCCCCAGTTTCCACTACATTTACCTGAAAAGTAGTCAGCATTCCCATGTGATGGCACTTAGGCTGGTTTTGGCTAAATCCCTGGTCTGGTGCTCACCACAAGAAAAAGGGTCACATGGAGTTAGCAATGAAAGTTTACCATGGCCTGTCTGCTTTCTTCATTAATAGAAGCTACCAAAAAAACCCAATTTTTTAAGTATAAATTTAATGCATCTGTATGTATGTCAGTGTGTTCCACCATTAGTATACTTTTGGGATATTGTTTATTTCAGATATACATTTATATATATATCCATTTTTTTCATATTAGTTTAAATACATACACCTATGTCCATGAAGTTTTTCTTTGTTTAAATATGTTTTTTCTTTTTTAAGTACATTTTTTAATTTATTTTTAAAAATAGTTTAAAATTTTATTATAAAGATGTGGGGTACAATTCAGGTTAGGTATACAAATGTTGATTATGCAGGTACCCTTGTTGATGAGGTATGCCCCTCCCTCCCCTAGCAGTTTTCTCAACTTCCAATCCCACCCCTCTTCCCCTGACAAGTTCCCACTATTGCCAATCCCTTTCTTATAGTATTATAATAATTGTTTAAGGTCTGCTTATGAGTGAAAACATATGGTACCCTGTTCTTTGTTTCTGTGATAGATCACTGAGTATGATCGACTCTAAATCCAGCCAAGTTGCTGTGAAGTCCAGGTTTGTCCTTCTTTATGGCTGCATACCATTCCATTGTGTATATGTACCACATTTTTTTATACAGTCCAGCTTCAATAGGCAACATGGTTGGTTCCATGTTTTTGCAATTGTAGATAGAACTGTAACAAACACACATGTGTATGTATTTTTTGGATAGAATAATTTGAGTCCCTCCGGGTATGTTCCCAATAGAGGAATTGCTGAGTCATATGGAAGGTCAATTTCTAGTTCTTTCAGAAATCACCACACTGTCTACAAAAAAGGTTGTACAACTTTGCATTCCCACCAGTAGTGTAGAAGTGTTCCTTTTTCTCTGCATCCTCGCCAGCATCTGTTGTTTGTTTTATTAATGATGGTCATTCTTACTGGGGTTAGGTGGTATCTCAGTGTGGTTTTGATTTGCATTTCTCTGATGATGAGTGAAGCTGAGCACTTTTTCATGTGTCTGTTGGCTGCCCATATATTTTCTTTTGAGAAGCGTCTATTCATGTCTTTTGCCCACTTTTTAATGAGTCTGTTTGTTCTTTTCCCTTCAGCATGTTTGAGTTCCTTGTAGATCCTAGATGTTAGGCCTTTGTCAGATATACAGTTGGCAAATATTTTTTCCATTCTGTGGGCTGTCTCCCTGATCTCTTGATGATTTCTTTTGCTTTGCAGAAGTTCATTAGTTTGATGAGTTCCCACTTTTATATCTTATTTCTTAAGGTATGGGCATTAAGGGTTCTAAATAGGAATTGGCTGCCAGTTCCAATTTCCATAAGGGTATAAGGGTGCCTCCTGCATTTTCTAAGACTCTTATAGTTTGAGGTTTTACATTTAGGTCTTTGATCCATTTAGAGTTGATTTTTTTTTTTTTTTTTTGGTATGGTGATAGGTAGGGGTCCTGTTTCAATCTTCTGCATGTGGTCAGCCAGTTTTTCCAGCACCATTACCTGAATAGGTTCTCTTCTCCCCAGTGCTTGTTGTTGGAGGGTTTTTCAAAAATGAGTTGGTTTAGAAATTGAGGCTTTGCTTCTGGAATCTCTATTCTGTTCCATTGGTCTATATGCCTGTTCCTGGACCAATACCAGGCTGTTTTGATTACTGTAGCCTTATAGTAAATTTTGAAGTCTGGAATTGTGATACCTCCTGCTTTGTTTCCTTTGCTAAGGATTGTTTTGTTTATTTGTGATCACTTATGTTTCCATATAAATTTCTGTATTTTCATTTCCAGGTCTGAGAAGAATGATGTTGGTAACTTAATGGATATTTCACTGAATCTGTAGATTGCCTTTTGTAGGATGAACATTTTAACAATGTTTATTCTTACTATCCATGAGCATGGAATATTTTTCCATTTGTTTGTGTCTTCTTGGATTTCTTTGAGCAATGTTTTATAATTCTCATTGTAAATGTCTTTCTCTTCTCGTGTTAGGAAGATGCCAAGGTATTTCATTTTTTTGGTGGCTATTGTGAATGTGATTGTGCTTTTAATTTGGGTCTCTACCTGCTTGTTGTTGGTGTATAGAAATGCAAAAATCATTTGCACATTTATTTTGTACTCTTTGCCCAAGTCCTTTATCAGTGCAAACAGGTTTTTGACAGATTGTCTTGGATTTTCAAGGGACAGGATATCATCAGCAAAGAGTGATAACTTGCCTTACTCTTTTGCTATTTGGATACCCCTGATTTCTTTCTCTTGTCTAATTGCCTTAGTTAGAACTTCCAACACAATGTTGAACATGAGGGATGAGAGTGGACAGCCTTATCTTGTTTCAGTTTTCAGGGGAAATATTTCCAGTTTCTGTCCATTTAGCAATATGTTAGCTGTGGGTTTATCATAAATGGTATAAATGATACTTACTATTTTTAGGTGTGTTCCTTCTATAGCTAGGTGTGTGAGGGTTTTTATCAAGGAGGGATGCTGGTTTTTATCAAAAGCTTTTTCTTCATCTAATGATATAATCATATGGTTCTTGTTTTTACATCTGTTGATGTTATTAATTACATTTATGGTCTTGCAAATGTTGAACCAGCCCTGCATCCTGGAGATGAAGCCTACTTGGTCATGGTGAGTAATTTTTTAGGTGTATTTTTGGATTTCGTTTGCTGGAATCTTATTGAGGATTTTTGTTTCTATGTTCTTAAGGGATATTGGCCTGTAGTTCTCTTTTTTGGTGGATCTTTACCTGATTTGGGTATCAGTGTGATGTTAGCTTTGTAAAAGATTTGGGGAAAATACCATCCTTCTCAATTGCCTGGAATACTCTCTATAAGATTGGTATCAGCTCCTCCTTGTATGTTTTGTAGAATTCTGCTGGAAAGCCATCCAATCCGGGGCTTTATTGTTGTAGGTAGTTTTGCATGACAGAGTCAATTTTCTGGGTTGTTATTGGTTTATTTAGTGTTTCAATGTCTTCTTGTTTCAACCTGGGCAGGTTGTGCGATGTCAGAAACTCCTCCATTTCATTTAGATTATCAAATTTGCTTCCATATAGGTGTGCATAGTAATCTCTGAAAATCTTTTTTATTTCTTCGGGGTCAGTTGTGATTTGATCTTTTGTATTTGGGCTTTTTCTCTTTTTCTTGGTCATTCTAGCTAGGGGTCCACTAATCTTCTCAATTCTTTCAAAGAATCAGCTTTTTGTTTTGTTGATGTTTTCTATGTTACTTTTGTCTTCTATGTCCCATATTTTGGCTCTTACCTTTTGTGATTTGGATTCTTCTGCTAAAGTTGGGGTTTTGGTGGTCTTCTCTTTCCAGGTCCCTTAGGTGATTTGTTACTCTCTCAACTTCTGACCTTTCCATTTTCTTTATGTGTGCTCATAGAGATATAAATTCCCTCTTAGAACTCTTTTCATGGCATCCCAGAGGCTTTGGTAAGATGTTTCTTCATTTTCATTTGTTTCCAGGAATCTTTTAATTTCTGCATCGATTTCAGTGTTGACCCAGTACTTGTTCAGTATCATGCTGTTTAGTGTTCATGTCTTTATGGGTTTTGGGGAAATTTTGTTGGTGTTGATTTTTATTTTTATTCCACTCTGGTCTAAGAATGTGCATGGCAAGATTTCAACCATGTGGAATTTGTTTATGTTTGATTTATGACCAAGGATGTGATCAATCTTGGAGTATGATCCAGGTGGTGATGAATAGAATGTATGTTCTGTGGTTGTTGGGTGAAATAATTTGTAGGTATCTATTAAGTCCATTTGGTTGAGTGTCAAGTTTAAGTTCTGGATTTCCTTGTTGATTTATTTCCTCATTGATCTAGTGGGGTAGTCAAGTCTCCTGCTGTAATAATGTTAGAGTCAATATTTTTTTTAGTTTACTTGGTAGTTGCTTTATAAATGCTTGTGCTCCTGTGTTGGGTGCATGTATGTTTTGGATGGATATTTCTTATTGATGGATTCAACATTTCATCATTGTGTAATGTCCTTTTGCATCTTTTAAAATTTTTGATAGCTTAAAGGTTGCTTTGTCTGATATTAAAATTGAAACTCCTAGCCGGGCTTGGTGGCTCAGCCTGTAATCCCACACCTTTGGGAGGCTGAGGTGAGTGGATTGCTTGAGCCCACGGGTTCGAGACCTGCTTGGGCAGGTGAGACCTCATCTCTACAATAAATCAAAAAATTAGCCGGGTGTGGTAGTGCACACCTGTAGTTCCAGCTACTTGGAAGGTTGAGACAGAAGGATCACTGGAACCCAGCAGGTCGAGGCTGCAGTGGCCGGGAGTGGCCACTGCACTCCAGTCTGGGCGACAGAGTGAGACAAAACTAAAAAAAAAAAAAAAAAAAGATTGCAACTCCTGTCTTCTTTTATGATCCATTTGCCTGGAAACTCGTTTTCCATCCTTTAACTTTGAATCTGTGTGCATCCCTTGTATTGAGATGAGTCTCCTAGATGTTGCAAATAATTGAGTCATGGTTTCTTATCCAATTTGCCTTTCTGTGTCTTTTTAGTGGTGCATTTAATCCATTCACATTCTGGCTGATTATTGAAATGTTATTGCTTATCCCTGTCATGAGGTTCTTATAAATTTTTTCTTTGTTTGTTGTTATCTTTTGACTTTGGGGTTGATGTATGTGTGTTTCCAAGTTTCTTGTTGCACTGTGTTCTCTGTTGATTCTGTGCTCTACTGTTCTCTTTAGAAGTGTGTGGTCATTCTTTTTTTTTCTTCTGTGCTAATACCTTTTAAAATGTCTCCTGTAGAGCTGGTCTGGAAGCTGTATAATCTCTTATGGATTGGATGTCTGAGAATGATTTTAATTATCCATCATTGAAGAAGTGAGCTTCACTGGATAGGAAATTCCTGGTTGAAATTGTTATCTTTGAAGACTTTGAATATATGGCTCCAGTTCTTTCTTGCTTGTAGTGTTTCTGCCAATAGGTCTGCTGTCATTCTGGTTGGTTTTCCCTTGTAGATAATCTGACCTTTCTCTCTTACTGCCTTTTAGATTTTTTTATTTTGTGCCTACTTTGTGTAGGCGAATTACTATGTGTTTAGGGTTTTGGTCTTCTCATTTGATGTCTTGAAGGGATTTTCTGTATCTCTTGTGCTTGGCTGGTCACATCTCTGATGAGATGGGGAAAGTTATCTTGGATTACCTCCTGGATACTTGCTCCAAGTTGTTCTCCATTGCTCTTTCTTCTTCTGGGATACCAATCAGGTATAGGTTTGGCCTCTTGATATAATCACACATTTCATGTAGACTTTGTTCTTTCTTTCTGAGTCTTCTTTCTATGTTTTTTACACATCACATTAATTCCATGTTCTGGTCTTCAGGTTCTGAGATTCTTTCTTCAGTTAGATCAGTTGTGCTTTCCATGCTTGTCACCTTATTTATTTCCTGGATGAGATTTTTTATTGCCAAAATTTCTGTTACAAGTACTTTCAGTGTTGCATCTTGTCTTTCTTGAGTCTTATTTATTCTTTCCATCCATTCCCTAATCCCTGTCATATTCTGAGGTCAGTCATTGGTGACTTCCATTGTTTGGGCACAAAGGTTGATTTTTCATGAATTTTGTCTTTGGCACACTTAACATTGCCTGTGATCTTCTTTGGTTTTTCCTCATTTGTGACATATCTCTTGTTTTTTTCTTTAGTTCAGTTCTCCAGTGTCAGTGGGAGAGGCTTTCCCTTCTGATCTTTGCTCAGTCCTCTAGTCTTCCCTGATCTGGGCTCTGGATTTGTTCTATTTTGAAATAGAATGGTGGACAGGAAGCTTTGTTGTATCTTATAGTTTTTGAAATTTGACTAAAGTAGAGGATGGAGTGCTAGGATTCAGAAATTACTTGAAAATTACAATGTTCACTGATTGTGGTATGTGTTCCCTGAGACCCACTCCCCACCACCACTCTATATGACATTACAAAGCAGAAACCAATTCAAAAAACCATTGAACACACACAAAGACATACCACACCCCCTGAAGCACACTGGAATAACAACAAAGTGTAACAAAACAAACAGCAACCAAAAAAAACCAAGCAAATAAACACATACACACATGCCTAGGACACAGTGAATAGAGAAGAAAAACAGAAGACCGGTGAAAAATGGAATTCAGATCAAACCCACACACATATATTGGTGCACACTTTAAGTTATAAGAAATGAAAATTTAAAAACCCAGAAGACCAAAAGAGCAAAAACAAACCAATAACAACAACAAAATTGAAAGATGAGCACTCAATCACTCATATACACACATAAACAACACATAAAAGAAGAAACAGAAAAATAAAAAACTTGGAGGGATGCAAATCATACCCTCATGTACACATTCATGCACGAAGGAAAAATATTTTTTTTTTGTGATAATCATTTTTCTTTTTTTTTATATAATCAGTATTTTTTATTATCGTTTTGTAGGGTACAGTTAAGGGTTAGGTGTACAATTACGTTTCATTCAGGCACCCTATTGATAAGAGGTGTTTTCCCAGTCCCAGATAGATATTAGCTACTGTTAGTCCCATCCCCCCCCATAATTTCCCAGTACCATCAGTCATTTTCTTATAGTATTACATTGGATGTTCAAGGTACATTATATGAGTGAAAACATGTGATATTCTGATCTTTGTTTCTGTGAGAGGTCACTCAGTATTATAGACTCTAGTTCCATCCAGGTAGCTGCGAAATTCATGATTTTGTTCTTTTTCATGGCTGCGTAGTATTCCATCGTGTATATGTACAACATTTTTTTAATCCAGTCCTCTTTTGATGGGCAGCATGGTTGTTTCCAGGTTCTTGCTATTGTGAATAACGCTGCGATAAACATACGTGTACAGGTATCTTTTTTATAGAGTGATTTGTGTTCTTCAGGGTATGTTCCCAGTAGGGGGATTGCAGAGTCATAGGGAAGGTCAATATTTAGAGCTTTCAGGAATCGCCACACTGCTTTCCACAGAGGTTGCACTAGCTTACACTCCCACCAACAGTGTAGAAGTGTTCCCTTTTCACCACACCCTCTCCAGCAGCTGTTATTTTTTGACTTGTTGATAATTGCCATTCTGACTGGAGTTAGGTGATATCTCAGTGTGGTTTTGATTTGCATCTCCCTGATGATTAGTGAGGTTGAGCATTTCTTCATGTGTTTGTTGGCTGCTCGAATGTCTTCTTTTGTGAAGTGTCTGTTCATATCTTTTGCCCATTTTATAATGGGGTTGCTTATTTTCTTCTTTTCAGTACGTTTCAGTTCCTTGTAGATCCAGGATGTTAAGCCTTTGTCAGACCTAGAGTTGGCAAATACTTTTTCCCAGTCTGTAGGCTGTCTCCCTACTCTCTTGATGGTTTCTTTGGCTTTGCAGAAGCTTGTCAGTTTAATAAGGTCCCATTTGTCTATCTTCTCTCTTAAGTCCTGTGGGTTTCGGGTTTTGTACAGGAATTGGATGCCCGTTCCTATTTCCATGAGAGTATTTTCTTCTTTTTCTAAGGTTCTTATGGTTTGAGGTTTTACATTTAGGTCTCTGATCCATTTGGAGTTAACCTTTGTGCATGGGGATAGATAGGGGTCCTGTTTCAATCTTCTACATGTGGTCAACCAGTTTTCCCAGCACCATTTACTGAATAGGTTCTCCTCACCCATTGGTAGGTGGTGGGGGCTTTGTCGAAGATGAGTTGGTTGAGGAATTGAGGTTTTGCTTCTGGAATCTCAATTCTGTTCCATTGATCTATATGCCTGTTCTTGTACCAATACCAAGCTGTTTTGATGATTGTAGCTTTATAGTAAAGTTTGAAGTCTGGTATTGTGATACCACCTGCTTTGTTTTTTTTGCTGAGGATTGTTCTGGCTATTCTTGGACGTTTGTGTTTCCATATGAATTCCTTTGTTGTTTTTTCTAGGTCAGAGAAGAATGTTATTGGTAATTTAATGGGTATTGCATTGAATTTGTAGATTGCCTTAGGTAAGATGGACATCTTCACAATGTTGATTCTTCCGATCCATGAGCATGGGATATTTTTCCACTTGTTCATGTCAGCTTTGATTTCTTTGAGCAGTGTTTTGTAATTTGCATTGTAAAGGTCTTTCACGTCTCTGGTTAGGAAGATGCCAAGGTATTTCATTTTTTTTGTGGCTATTGTGAATGGAATTGTGTTTTTTATTTGGGTTTCTGTTTGTTTATTATTGGTGTAGAGAAATGCGATTGTCTTTTGTACATTTATTTTGTATCCTGAGACTTTGCCAAAGGCCTTTATCAATGTAAGGAGGCCTTTAACAGATTCTCTTGGGTTTTCAAGGTACACCATCATATCATCTGCATAGAGAGATAACTTGACTTCCTCTTTTCCTATTTGAATACCTCTGATTGCCTCGTCTTCTCTGATTGCTCTAGCCAGGACTTCCAATACTATGTTGAACAGGAGGGGAGAGAGTGGGCATCCTTGTCTAGTTCCAGTTTTCAGGGGAATTGGTTCCAATTTTTGTCCATTTAGGAGTATGCAGGCTGTAGGTTTCTCGTAGATGGCTTTTATTATTTTGAGGTATGTTCCCCGTATGTCTAGATGTTCAAGGGTTTTTATCAAGAAGGGGTGCTGGATTTTATCAAAAGCTTTTTCTGCATCTAATGATATGATCATGTGGTTTTTGTTTTGACATCTGTTGATGTATTTAATTACATTTATGGTTTTACGAATGTTGAACCAGCCTTGCATGCCAGGAATGAAGCCTACTTGGTCATGGTGAATGATTTTTGAGATGTATTGTTGAATCCTGTTTGCTAGGATTTTGTTGAGAATTTTAGCATCTATGTTCATCAAAGATATTGGCCTGTAGTTCTCTTTCTTTGTTGGATCTTTACCTGGCTTGGGTATCAGTGTGATGTTGGCTTCATAAAATGATTTGGGGAGAGTTCCAACTTTTTCTATCGCCTGGAATACCTTCAGTAGGATTGGTATCAGCTCCTCCTTGAATGTCTCGTAGAATTCTGCTGGAAAGCCATCTGGACCAGGGCATTTTTTTGTAGGAAGTTTTCTTATTACGTAGTCGATTTCCTTGATTGTAATTGGTCTATTTAGGGTCTCAATTTCTTCTTGTTCCAACCTAGGTAGATTGTGTGATGTCAGAAAGTCCTCCATTTCCTTGTGGTTTTCAAGTTTGTTTCCATACAAGTGTACATAGTAGTCTCTAATGATCTTTTGTATTTCTTCAGGGTCAGATGTGACTTCATCTTTTGTGTTTCTGATTATGCTTATTTGTTTTTTTTCTCGTTTTTTCTTGGTCAGTCTAGCTAGGGGACCATCGATCTTGTTTATTCTTTCGAAGAACCAGCTTTTTGTTTCATTGATTTTTTCAATTATCTTTTTGTCTTCTATGTCCTGGATTTGGGCTTTTATTTTGGTGATCTGGATCTACTGCTGAAATTAGGGTTTTTGTGGTCTTGCTTTTCCAGCTTCTTTAGGTGGCTTGTTAGATTGTGAATTTCTGTTCCTTCCATTTTCTTCATGTGTGTTTGTAGGGATATAAATTCCCCTCTCACTACAGCTTTCAGGGCATCCCAGAGATTTTGGTAAGATGTTTCTTCATTTTCATTTGTTTCCAGGTATCTTTTGATCCCTGTTTTGATTTTGTCATTGACCCAGGAGTTGTTTAGCATCATGCTGTTTAGTGTCCATGTCTTTGTGGGTTTTGGGGGACTTTGTTGGTGTCAATATTTATTTTTATTCCACTGTGGTTCGAGAAGGTGTTTGGTAGAATTTCGGTCCTTTTAAATTTGCTTATACTTGATTTATGGCCGAGTATGTGGTCGATCTTAGAATATGTTCCATGTGGTGATGAGTAAATGTGTATTCTGTGGTCTTTGGATGGAGTGTTCTGTAAGTATCAATTAAGTCCATTTGGTCCAAGGTCACATTGAGGTTCCGGATCTCCTTGCTGATTTTTTGTCCTGATGATCTGTCTAGGGTTGTGAGTGGGGTATTAAAGTCCCAGTTATGATAGTGGTAGAGTCAATATCTTTCTTTAGTTTTCCAAGAAGTTGTTTTATGAAAGTTGGTGCACCTATGTTGGGTGCATATATGTTTAGGATAGATATTTCTTGTTGATGGATTGAACCTTTTATCATTATGTAGTGACCTTCTGTATCTTTTTTGATTTTTAATAGTTTGAAGGATATTTTGTCTGAAATTAAGATGGCTACTCCTCCTTTCTTTTGTATTCCGTTCGCCTGAAAGATTGTTTCCCATCCTCTTACTTGAGTCTGTGGGTGTCCTTTTAGTGAGGTGAGTCTCTTGAAGGCAATAGATTGTTGCCTGATGATATTTTATCCATTTTTCCAATCTATATCTTTTCAGTGGTGCATTTAGTCCGTTCACATTTAGGCTAATAATTGAAATGCAAGAGTTGATCCCTGTCATAAGGTTCTTACAGAGTTGTTACTGTTTATTTGTTGTCTTTCTTTGGGTTTTGGAGTTGGTTCAGGTGTGTTTTTTAATCTTTTGCCTGTACTCTTGTGAAGAATGCTGATGTTCTTTTTTTTTTTCTTCTGTGTTCAGTACTTTCTTGAGTGTTTCTTGTAGCGGTGGTCTGGTGGCAGCGTAGGTTCTTAGGGATTGGATGTCTGGAAAAGATTTTAATTCTCCCTCACTAATGAAGCTTAGTTTAGCTGGGTAGGTTATTCTTGGTTGAAATTGTTTCTCTTTTAGTACTTTGAAGATAGGGCTCCAGGCTCTCCTGGCCTGAAGGGTTTCTGTGGATAAATCTGCTGCTATTCAAATTGGTTTTCCCTGGTAGGTAGTCTGGCCTTTTTCTCTTGCTGCCTTTAGGATTTTTCCTTTCATAGCTACTTTGTTTAGGCGAATTATTATGTGTCTGGGAGTTGGTCTTCTCGTTTGTTGTCTTGCAGGGGTTCTCTGAATCTCTTGTGTTTGAATTTTTTCATCTTTACTGAGATGAGGGAAGTTTTCTTGAATGATTTCATGGAATGTTTGTTCCAGTGTGGCTTCTGTTTCTCTTTCTGCCTCAGGAAGCCCAATTATTCTCAGGTTTGGTCTCTTGAAGTGATCATTCATCTCTTGCAGGTTTTGTTCTGTCTTTTGAGCTTCTTTTCTATGCTTTTGACAGTTTGGGTTAGTTCTGTGTTTTGGTCTTCGAGCTCTGAGATTCTTTCTTCTGCTTGGCTGATTCTGCTTTCCATGCTTATTAGTCTGTTGTTCATTTCCATTACAGTATTCTTTACTGCTGTCATTTCTAACAACAGCTCCTTCCTATTTTCCTCTTGTCTCTCCTCAATTTTTTTAATTCTCTCCATTAATGTTTTGATGTCTGGGTTTGTTGCATGTAGCCAGTCATTCTGGGGACTCTTCATTGTCTGTGTTCCAGAATCTGTTTTCTCATTGTCTGATCTCCCAGGGTCTGTGTAAGACCTATATTCTTCTTTTGGTTTTTCTTCATTTGTGCGGTTTTTCCACTTCCCTACTTCTTCCTTCCCTCCACGTCACCGTCTTCTTTAATTTTGTTTTTCAGGGGTAAAGGGACTGGTTTTACTTCTGTTCATTCAATCTCCCATTCTTTATGTATGTCGTCTTACTTTGTTCAATTTTGAAGTTGCACTGTAGGTTGGAGGTGGTCCTTTTTGCAGTTTTGAGATGTATTTAAGGGGAGAGCTGTGATTCAAAATCTGTCTGCAGGTCCTGGTGTTCGCTGACAGGCGTGTGGATAATGTGGAACCCACTTCCCACTGCCCTGGAGTCTGTCCGTGCATGGGGCTGTAGGTTTACTCCCTGAAATAAAATGTGGTTAGCAGGGGGGAGAGAATGGAGCAGATAGTGGGTTGGAGAGGGGAGTGGAGAGATAGAGGAGTAAGGGAGGAAACTAACGAGTGTGCCAACAAATAGAGAGAGAGGTCTATACTGAAACAGCTAAAAACGATGGACCACAGCTACAGTCGAACCAACTCTCATACAACCACAAATAAAACATATCATGATGCTAACATACCGCTATCCAACCACCTTATTGGTGTGCTGTTCCTCTATACAAAGACATGGTTTACAGACAGAAGAAAAGAGAAGAAAAGGAAAAGGAAAAGAAAAAAGGGAACAATACTGTAGGAATAGAATTAAGTCATTAAACTAATAGAATCAATGAAGCACACTCTGAGACCTTTCGTTTAAGTCCAATGTCCTTTCAGTCTGATTTCTAGTTTTCTTTTCAAGCTGGTGAATTAGTTTGCAGTTAGAGTCAATTGCCCCTGATCTGCTGTGGAGGACAGTTCAGTTCAACCTTCCTTCAGCAGTTTGGTCTATGTCTTTATCAGGCTTATTTCTCCCGTTTCAGTGTTGTTACCTTGAGTCGCCAGCAGGTGGTGCTATCTCATCTGCTCGCCCAGAGGGGGTGGGGCCGGACAGGAACAAGATGGCTGCCTGCCTCCGAGCAGGCAACAGAAGCCCACGCGAGCTAGCAGCACAATCTCAGACACAGGAGATTTGGCAGCAATCCCTGCAGATCTTCCTTGAAGCCGATTTGTGTGGATCTCCTCTCGGGCCGGGTTGTGATGAGCTGCGCGGCGCCGGGGCAGCGGGAGCGCCGGGGCGGGAGGCGGGAGCACCGGGGCGGGAGGCGGAGTGCCGGGGCGGGAGGCGGGAGGAAATATTTTAAAAATAGATGAACTAACAAACAAACAAAGAATTTCTAAAAATTTTTTTAAAATTTTTAAAAATCTCTGCCCTCTTGTGGCAGGCTCTGTAATATTTCTTCTAATCAGGTCTCTCCTGCAGAGCAACCTCTTTCACACTCTCCTCAGTGTCTGGAGCAGAGAAGGAGGAGGGGCAGTGGAAGTGAGTGCTTCAGTCCTCCCCTACCATTCTCATATCTCTTCTGGTGGGGAGATGCGGGGTTGTCTCTTCCCCAGGTATGTACTCATAGGGGGGCCCCCAGCCAGGCCTATCCTGGAATGGAGTTCTCCTATTGTGACTGACATCCAGGCTCTGCCTGAGTTTGTCCCTCACAGTTGTAGTCCAGCTATGCGGGTCTGATGTTCAGAGAATTCCTGGGGACGAGGGGGTTCAGGTCAGCTCCAGACTCACCACTTATCTCTTTGGAGTCCTTCCTCATTCTTTTCTGGCCACACCATTTTTCCTGAGGCTGGATCAGTGTAGCAGGTGGGGCGCCTTCCAAAGTTTGTGCTTTCAGGATACTCCCTCTGGGTCATGATCAATCCCTGAGTAGTTGATCCACCAGTCAGAGAGATCGGGTCTGTTGCTCTGTGGTGACTTTCCTGCCCCACCTTAAAGATGGTGGTGGGGTGCCTCCCTTGTCCTCTTCTGTGGGACTTTGCCTCTGGACTCCCTCCGCAGCCCCTGCTGCCAGTGCCCTGCCAGGCACTGAAGGGGTGGGGCAAGCCTGGAGTCTGTAATATCTCCTGTCAATGGTGAGGGAGAGCCTGGGGTTATAGTCTCTCCCTGATGCTTTTCACAGGAAAACGTGTGTCCATTTATTTTTAAGTGGCACTTGGCTTCTGTGACCTAGGAAAGTCAGGGACCAAGCAGAGAAGCTGAACCACCAGATATTGCACCAGGGGCCTGGCCACTTGCTCTCAAGTCCTCACTTAGACAGTCTCTTCCAGCATTTGCTTCTCAGGAAGTGTTTTGTTGATTTTTTTAAAAAAGAAAGAAAATGACTTCTGCATCCTGGAAATCTCTAGGGTCCAAGCCCAGCAGCTGTGTCAACAGCCACTGCATCAGGAGAGCCCTAGTCACTAGCTCCCTAGTCCTCACTCAGTTCAGCTACTCACATGCCTACTTGCTCAGGAGCATGTACACAAAATTTTCCATACACTCATTCACTCACACTGGGACTCCCATAGTTCAACTGGCTAGGCCACCATCTTCCCCAACTCCTGGTGTTTTTTGTTTTTCTAATGATCTCCCTGGGAAGAAGAAACATGGTCTCTTTTTTTAAAGTAAGCTTGTGACTGGCAGCTGTGGCTCATGCTTGTAATCACAGCACTTTGGGAGGCAAAGGCAAGAGAATTTCCTGAGCCCAAGAGACCAGCATGGACAACATAGCAAAACCTTGTCTCTACAATAAAATAAAATAAAAATTAGCCAGTCATGGTGGCACATGCCTGTAGTCCCAGCCATTACAGAGGCTAAGGCAGAAGGATCATATGAGCACAGCAAGTTTAGGCTGTGGTAGCTTTGGTCATTCCACTGTACCCCAGCCTGGGTGACAGAGTGGGACTTTGACTAATAAACAAACAAGCATTAAGCTCATTACATGCTGTCTGATGATAGCAGATCATGCTTACCAGAACATGATATAACTTTCAATAAGTTTGACTACATGTACTTTTCATGAGTCGAATTTTCTATGAGCCTGATGACTGCAATTGGAGAAAGAAATATGTCTTTTAAAGTTTTTCTCAAAAAGAGCTTGAGAACATCTTTCTTGTTGAAACATTTATATTAAGTGAATGGAAGCAGACTATAGTGCACCTACTATGTGTGCAGTTATAAGTCTATTGAACTCAGTTATAGAAAGAAATGTATTTCTGCAACTACAAATCAAAGGAAGCTTAGAAAATTTATTTTTTGTCCTTGTTTTTCATTCATAGAACTAAAATGGATTATGAGAAAACATTCAATTGGTTAGTATAAAAGTAGTTTTTCTAGGTATATATGTGTGTTTTTCATTGACTGCAGTGAGAAAAAAGATATGTGTTTTCTCTTCTCAAAAAGAGTATGATAACATCCTTCTCTGTGAAACACTTACATCCAGTGAACTGAAATAAAGTATGTTGAAGTTTTTAATAAGTTAGTTGACAAGTTCCTTTTATGCATTGATATGATTAAAAACTTAGGAAACCCACTGCCAGAAAGAAACATGTTCCTGTAACCGTAACTTAATAGATGCTTACTAGTTGTGGTCTGTATTAAAGTGTTCATGCTCGCTGCTGGTGACTGCTGCTCCTGCTGCTGCCAGCCTGTTCTTCAGTCAGTCACACAGGCCTGCGGGCTGGTAGACACTGGCTCCATGCACTGCTCTGCTGCCATCTCCACCACCACTGCCACCACTGCCACCACCACTGCACCTCTGCATGGGGTGGCCCTTGGCCCCTGGCCCCATGGAGTACCTCCCATGCTCTGTATTGCTGACACATGCTACCCCTGCTGCCACCACTGCCCCCCCACCCGGGAAGCCCTCAGCTCCCAGCCCCATGGAACTCTGGGCTCCCCCACCTGCTGCACCACCCTGCCCTACCCAGCCCAAGCCACCCTGAGCCATGGTGACCTGCAGCACCCAGCTGTCTCACACTCCCCTCCCCCAGCTAGGGCCCTGACTCATCAAGACCAGAAATCAGCTAGAAACCTGAGACCAGGCAGAGACCTGCATTGCCCTGCCCAGTCCCACCCAGCACTTCCCAGCCTCCAACTTGGAACCTAAGGTAATAGCATCAAAATGGGAGAAGTGGAAGCCCCTCCCCATGCTGAATCAAACACAGGTCAGATCTGAGTGATGGACTTGACAGGCAGCAAGCCAACTTAGTCCAGATCCAATCCATCCTCCCTCCACAGCAGGCCTGGACATCTGATCCTCTCTGTGAGTCACCCTACCAGCCTGTGATGAGAGCTAGAGATCAGAGCTGAAAGGACACTAGACCTAGAGGAATAATCTCAAACCATGCTTGCTTCCCTTGTTTTAATTTTTATGCTTATTTTTTGTCTGATCATTTTACTCATCTTTGTTTCTCTTTTCTCTTTCTTCTTACTGTTATTGATTACGTTTTTGTCCTTGCTTTGTTTCTGTTAGTTTACTGATTTTTTTCTTTAGACTTCATGTTTTTGTAAGGAAATAGTAAATCAATAAGGAGGTTGGTTAGCTTGTGTGTCTGTATGATTGTATGTTTTAGGATTTTTTTAACCTCTTTTTTGTCTTTGTGTCTCTTTTCATTTGTTAGTCAGTACATTTGTCTGTTTTCCCTCTTACTTATCTCTCTCTCTACCTTCCTCTTCCCCCCCTTCCCTGTTCCATTCTATTCTCTTTTCTTACCTCATTTTGCCTTCAGGGAGCAAGCCTATACCCCCATTGCATGGACAGATTGCAAGGCAGTGGGAAGTGGGTTCCAGGGTATTCATACACCTGTCGGTGGGTACTGGGATCAGAAGATAGATTTTGAATCACAGCTCTCCTTTCAATTAAATCTCAAAACTGCAAAAAAGTATAGTCCAGCTTATAGTCCTAACCAACTAACTATAGTCCCAACCAACAGTCCAGCTTCGGAATTGAACAAAACTAGAGGATTCACATAAGGAAGAATAGAACATTGAGCAAACAGAAATAAAAGCAATCCCACAACCTCTGAACAACAGAATTTTTAAAAGATGGGGAAAAAAGGAAAAAGTGGAGAAGAAAATCTACACAAATGAAGAAAAACCAAAAGAAAATATAGATCTCACACAGAACCCTGCGAAGTCAGACACTGAGAAAACAGATTTCAGAATGCAAACAATGAGGAGCCTCCAGAATGACTGGTCACATACTACAAACCCAGACATCAAGACATTAATAGAGAGAATAAAAAGAATTGAAGATAGACAGGAGGAAAATAGGAAGGAGTTAATAACTGAGATAGCAGTAAAGAATACTGTGATTGAAATAAATAACAAATTAATACGCATGGAAAGCAGAATTATCCAAGCAGAAGAAAGAATCTCAGAGTTTGAGGACCAAAATATAGAACTAACCCAAACTGTCAAAAACATAGAAAAAAAAAAAACCTTTAAAAAACTGAACAAAACCTTCAAGAGATGAGCGATTACTTTAAGAGACCAAGCCTCAGAGTAATTGGACTTCCTGAGGCAGAAAGAAAGACAGAAACTACCCTGGAACAAACATTCCATGAAATTATCAAAATAAACTTCCCTCATCTCATCAGTGATGAGAAAATTCAAACATAAGAGATTCAGAGAACCCTGCAACACAACATGTGAGAAGACCAACTCCCAGACACATAGTAATGCACCTAAACAAAGTAAGTATAAAAGAAAAAATCCTAAAGGCAGCAAGAGAAAAAGGTCAGACTACCTACCAGGGAAGACCAATTCGAATATTAGCAGATTTATCTACAGAAACACTTCAGTCTAGGAGAACTTACAGCCCAATCTTCAAAGTTCTCAAAGATAAACAATTTCAACTAGAATAACCTACCAAGTTAAGGAAAGGCTCATCAGTGAGGGAGAATTAAAATCTTTCCCAGACATCCAATCTCTAAGAACTTACGCTGCCTCCAGACCACCTCTACACAAAACACTTAAGAAAGTATTAAACACAGGAGAAAAGGAAAAAAGAATGACAACATTCAACACAAGAGTACAGGAACAAGATTGAAAACACACATGAATCAACCCAAAAACCAAAAGAAAGACAAAACAGGAACAACAACAACTCTATAAGAATCTCATGACAGGGATAAACTATCACATTTCAATAATTGGCCTGAATGTAAATGGACTAAATGCACCACTGAAGAGATACAGAATGGAAAAATGGATAAAATATCACGAGGCAACAATTTATTGTCTCCAAGAGACTACTCTCACCAGAAAGGACATTTACAGACTCCAAGTAAGCAGATGGGAGGCAAAATTTCAGGAGAACGGAGCACAAAAGAAAGCAAGAGTTGTGATCTTAATTTCAGACAAAATACCCTTTAAGCTATCAAAAATGTAAAATGATACAGAAGAATATTACATAATGATAAAAGGTTCAATCCATCAGCAAGAAATATTCATCCTAAACATATATGCAACCAACATAGGAACACCAAATTTCATAAAGCAGCTTCTAGGCAAACTTAAAAGAGATATTGACCCTAACACTATCATAGTTAGGGACTTTAATACCTGACACACAACCCTAGACAGATCATCAGGACAAAAAATCAGCAAGGAGATCTGAAACCTCAATCTGACTCTTGACCAAATGGATTTAATTGATACCTACAAAACAATCCACCCAAAGACCACAGAATATACATTCCACTCATCACTACTTGGAACATACTCTAAGATCAACCACATCCTTGCCCTTAAATCAAGCATAAGCAAATGTCATAAGACTGAAATTTTGCCATGCACCTTCTCAGACTACAGTGGAATAAAAATAACATCAACACCAACAAGGTTCCCCCAAAACCCGCAAAGACATAGGCACTAAACAGCATGGTGCTAAGCAACTCCTGGGTCCACATGGAAATCAAAACAGAGATTAAAAGCTACCTGGAAACAAATTAAAATGATTAAACATCTTACCAAAACCTCTGGGATGCCATGAAAACAGTAGTAAGAGGGGAATTCATATATCTACAAACGCACATGAAGAAAATGGAAAGATCACAAGTTAACAGCCTAACAAGTCACCTAAGTAAGCTGGAAAAGCAAGACTATCCAAACTCTAACTTCAGCAGAAGAATCCAGATCACCAAAATAAAAGCCCAAATCCAGGACATAGAAGACAAAAAGACAACACAAAAAATCAATGAAACAAAAAACTGGCTCTTTGAAAGGATAAACAAGATTGATATTTCCTCAGCTAGACTGACTAAGAAAAAGAGAAAAATCCCAAATATACACAATCAGAAACACAAAAGATGAAGTCACATCTGATCCTGAAGAAATACAAAAGATTATCAGAGACTATTATGTACAATTGTATGGAAACAAACTTGAAAACCTAAAGGAAAAGAAGGACTTTCTGACATCACACAACCTCCCTAGGCTGAAACAAGAAGAAATTGAGACTCTAAGTAGACCAATAAAAATCCAGGAAATTGAGTATGTCATTTAAAAAACTACCTACAAAAAAAGTCCTGGAACATATGGCTTTCCAGGAGAATTCTACAAGACGTACAAGGAGGAATTAATACCAATCCTATTGAAAGTATTCCAGGCAATTGAGGAAGATGGAACTCTCCCCAAATCATTTAATAAAGCTAACATCACATTGATATCCAAGTCAGGTAAAGACCCCAAAGAAAGAGAACTACAGGCCAATATCTTTGATGAACATAGATGCTAAAATTCTCAACAAGATCCTAGCAACCCAGATTCAACAACCCATCTCAAAAATCATCCACCACGACCAAGTAGGCTTCATCCCCAGGATGCAAGGCTGGTTCAACATTTGTAAGACCATAAATGTAATTAAATACATCATCAGACATAAAAACAAAAACTGCACGATTATATCACAAGATGCAAAGAAAGCTTTATAAAATCCAGCACCCATTCTTGATTTAAAAAAAAACTCTTGAACATCTAGGCATAGGTGGAGCATACCTCAGAATAGTAAGAGCCTTCTACAAGAAACCCACAACCAGCATACTGCTAAAAGACAAAAATTGGAACCATTTTCCCTGAAAACTAGAACAAGACAAGGATGGCCACTCTCACCCCTCCTGTTTAATATAGTTTTGGAAGTCCTAGCTAGAGCAATCAGAGAAGAGAAGGCAATCAGGGATATCCAAATTAGAAAAGAGGAAGTCAAGTTATCTCTCTTTGTATATGACATGATTGTATACCTTGAAAACCCAAGAATATCAGTCAAAAACCTCCTTGCACTGGTAAAGGACCTTTGGTAAAGTCTCAGGGTATAAAATAAATGTGCAAAAGACAATCACATTTCTATACACCAATAATAAACAAACAGAAACCCAAATAAAAATCACAATTCCATTCACAATAACCACAAAAAAATGAAATACCTTGGCATCTTCCTAACCAGAGATGTGAAAGACCTTTACAGTGAAAACTACAAAACACTGCTCAAAGAAATCAAAGGTGACACAAACAAGTGGAAAATATCCCATGCTCATGGATTGGAAAAATCAACATTGTTAAGATGTCCATTCTATCTAAGACAATCTACAGATTTAATGCAATACCCATCTAATTACCAGCAACATTCTTCTCAGACCTAGAAACAAAATTACAGGAATTCATATGGAAGCAAAAATGACCAAGAATAACCAAAGCAATCCTCAGCAAAAGAAAAAAAAAAAAGCAGTAGGTATCACACTCCCAGACTTTAAACTTAATTATAAAACTACAATAATTAAAACAGCCTGGCACTGGCACAAGAACAGGCATATAGACCAATGGAATAGAATTGAGATTCCAGAAGCAAAACCTCAATTTCTCAACCAACTCATCTTCAACAAAGCCTACACCACCCATTACTGGGGAAGGGAGAACCTATTCAGTAAATGGTGCTGGGAAAACTGACTGACCACATGCAGAAGATTGAGACAGGACCCCTAACTATACCCATACACAAAAATTAACTCTAAATGGATCAGAGACCTGAATATAAAACTTCAAACTATAAGAACCTTAGAAAATGCAGGAGACACTCTCAAGGAAGTTGGAACTGGCAACCAATTCCTGATCAAAACCCCAAACGCCAATGCCAGAAGAGATAAGATAAAGAAGTGGGACCTCATTAAACTGACAAGCTTCTGCAAAGCCAAAGAAACCATCAAGAGAGCAAGGAGACAGCTCACAGACTGGGAAAAAATATTTTCCAACTCCATGTCTGACAAAGGCCCAACATCTAGTATCTACAAGAAACTCAAATGTGCTGAAAAGAAAAAAACAAACAGTCCCATTACAAAGTGGGCAAATGATATGAATAGACAGTTCTCAAAAGAAGACATATGAACAGTCAACAGATTCATGAAAAAATGTTCAACCTCACTAGTCATCAAGGAGATGTAAGTTAAAACTACACTGAGAAACTACCTAACTACAGTCAGAATGGCTATCATCAATAATTCAAAAAATAACAGATGCTGGAGAGGATGTGGTGACAGGGAATGCTTCTACACTGTTGGTGGGAGTATGAACTAGTACAGCCTCTGTGGAAATCTGTGTGGTGATTTCTAAAAGTTCTAAAAATCGACCTTCCATATGACCCTGCAATCCCACTACTGGGAATATACCCAGAAGAACTCAAATCACTCTGTAAAGAAGATACCTGCACATGTATGTTTATTGCAGTACTGCTCACAATAGCAAGAACATGGAACCAGCCATGCTGCCCAGCAAAAGAGGACTGGATTTTTAAAATGTTGTACATATACACAAGATACTGAGTGATCTTTCACAGAAACAAAGATCTGAGTATCACATGTTCTCACTCATAAGTGGACCTTGAGCAACTACTGTAATACCATAAGAAAAGTATTAACAGTAGCGGGAAACTGTGGGAGGGATGGGGAGTGGGGAGGTGGGATTGACAGTAGTCGAAATCTGCCTGGGGAAGGGGGCACACCTCATCAGCAAGGGTACCTGCACAATACATAGTTGTATACCTAATCCTTAACTGTACCCCACAATTTTAAAATAAAAAAAGTTCCTTTCATGTAACTAAAATAGGTGAGAATATAATACTCAGTTAACATACAAGAAGTTTTTCTAGGTACATATATGTATTTTCCCTTTGGCTATAATGAGAATGAAGAGTACACCCTCAACTTTTTTTCAGTGAAAAATACATTTTAATCCAAAAGTTTGAACACTAGCATTTAGAAAGTTATTTGCAATGTTATTTACACTCATACTACATAGTATTTGTAAACAAAGAGATAACTATGAGCATGGAGCTATTTAACAGTTGCTTCTTAAACTCACAAATGAACTGTGTAGAAAAGGGTAAGAGTTAAAATTGCCACAGCTCAAAATCATTGTATCAACTCAGATTCTGACTAATTTTCCTAGAGGTGAAAATTTCTGGTTATATCAGGACAGAAGAGGAATCAAGGGTGTCACCTCACTCCCACCCTATTTTTACATGCTGCTCCTTTAAGTGGACTGTACCTGAAGTAAGATTTACACCTGAATTCTGGAAAATTACATATGCAACTGGCCTTCCCAGCTAGACTCTCTGGATTATGGGTCCACAGCAGGTGGTTTGACCTTGGAGTAGACTTTAAGACATCAATGCTAAGGACCTATTAATCATGTTTATGACTGCCCAGTCATCATTCTCATGGTAGTCAAGAAACTCAAGTGATGCCTGAGGTTTTTTGCATGGCTCTGGTAAAGCTGACTGTCTGTATGATAAAATCCTGTGGTTTGACTGGTAGCCTCAATTTGACTAAGAAATAGTAAATAGTGCTATTAAGATCAGTTCAATGATTCTGACTGTGTTTGCTACAGAAGAATTAGATGAAAGTTTAATAAAGCTTGGGCTAGTCAAGTCATCCATGAACCACTTTCCTTATGACTGAAACAACAGAAGTCTGTCATAATATTTTCTAGATGAGAAAATAAAGCTTGTGTGGCCTCATGATTGATACTGATGGTCAGTTAAATTTTTCTTAATGAAGGCTTTGGTGAGAAATCCAACCCTCCATTTTTTTTTTCTTGTAGAAAAATACAATCCATTTTATGAGCTTCCAGAAATAAACTATGGAGAAAAACAGACTACCTGTACCTAATGATCTCCTACAGCTTCTACCTGGAAGACACATTCATAATATAATACAGTGCTTAATTTCAAAATATATTTCATTCCTTTCTGTCCCTTTTAATTTTCTAAGTGACTACTAATAAACAATATACCTGGGTAGTAGGGAAAAAAAATTTTAGTCACTTTTCCAACTAAGAATTTCATTAAAAAACATGTAGCATGTCTTGTAGTAGTATGAATACAAGATAACTGGAACTCCATTTTAAATGTATAAACTACAAATGGTTGGCAACTCTTTCCTTAATAGCTATTGCAGGAGTAGGTTCAACATGAGTCCATATATAGTCCTTCTCTGGTCTGGTGGGAACCGTAGGAAATGGTGATGATCGTTGAAGTAGGCTCTGAACAATTAAATGACAGCCCACCAACTTACATTAGCAAAGGAAAGGTTTATTTGTCAAGGCTCTTGCTAGCCAGAAGCCACTTGTAGGGAACTAGTTCCCAGCAAGCATGCAGAGCTGCAACACAAGGCTGTCTTATGTAGTTAGATTTACATTCTTGCAGGCTAAAGAAAGAACTTGGGACTTCCCAGGGCTCTTATCACAACATTCTGGAGGCATGGGCAAGAAAGCAAGTTTACAGAAGCAGATGTAGCTGGTTAGGCAGGTGCGGCGGATTAGGGTACAATCAATTGCATAATGTCTGCAGAGAAAGTTTCCAGGAAAGGAGTAATGCCTGCTTCAAGATTATAGCTATTCCTGCGTTTTCCCCTTACACTTCTTTCATTGTTCTCTTTGTTCCTTCTTACATTCCACCCTGTTTGTGGTGCCGGGAGTCAACTCATTGACTCCTCAGACAAAGGAGTATAGTGGGACCTGAGAACCATCATTTTTACAGGCATTATGCTATTTTTTATGTAGATAAGTAGGTGCTTGATAATGCAAGGCCCTACAGTAACACCTATAAAGAGAAGGAAGAGAGGCCGGGCTACTGCCGAAATTAGGGTAGTAAGCCAGGGGGACCAGGAGAAAAGAGATTGATATCAGTTTTCCAAGGCCTGATTTTGTAACTCTTCTGTTTGATGTTTTCCCTACTTGAGGGAGGGTTTCTCGTATTATCCCTGACTTGTTGGTGTAGAAGCAACAAGTTTCTTCCAGGGCCATGCACAACCCCCCTTGTTTCGTGAAGAGGAGGTCTAAGCCCCTTTTATTCTGGAGCACCACTTTGGCCATGGAGTTCACCTGCTCTTCCAGCTGGGATATACTGGATTCTAATAGACTTAAATCTGCTTGACCTGAGTGCTTAGTTGTTTAAGATTCTGGTCCCCCACAACCAAGGAGGCTGTGCCCAAGGCAGCAGTCCCCACAACCCCTAGACTTACAAGGAGAGGCACTAATATGGGAATGGCACGTTTTGCCCGTGTGAAGCCTGGGAGCTGGAGATGCTCCCTTCCCTCTGTGTCCTCATATATGTACACTTGGGGCAAAATGTGCACCAGAATACAGAGCTCTGAGGTGGCCCATAGGTGTTGCAGAGCAACACATGGGGTAATACCCCGTGTACAGGCAAACCAAGTGGTGGGTGGAGCTACAGCTAACTGAGGGTTCTCACTGCTTGGGAGATCCACAGCATTAACTTAGGTGGTGGTGTTGCTAGATGCCTGGAGTGGGGAACTGTGGTGAATGGAGACAAATTCCCTTTCCTTGAAGATCTCCCAGTTAGAGTTGGGTGGGTACCCCAGGGACATAGCCTTTGAGACTGGACCTCAGTTAGACTGAGGATTCATATATCCCTCTTGGTGTTCCCTATGGGGGAGACAGCTCCAATTACCATGAAATATGGTGGTTGGGGATCCAGGCATACCCAAACAGTCTTTCGCTAAGTCAGGGCGAGTAGCATTAGCAAGTCAGTGAACTGCTGACAGCAGAGGCAAAAACTGGTTTTGGGGTGGTGGAGTAGGCACAGGGGTTTCGTGCATGGAAAGGGCAGTGGAAGGAGTGGTTACAATAATGGGGTTAGAAGGTTCAGGTACCCGGAGAATGATATTATGGGTGGGGCCAACTGGGTTGAGGGCATGGGGACAGGCTTTCTTTGACTAGTAAATGACATTCCAGGGTCTAGTCCTGATACATATATTCTAAGTCCCCATGTTTTACCTAGTTCCCATACCTTTTGAATACTAAAGGCGTCCCAATGAAATAACTGTGAGTTTTAGGGGATTGTAGGTTTTAGGTTGGTTACAAGGGGAGGCAGTTGGTTTCCTGCTGAGAGATATGTATGGGTTTTTGTTGCCTTTCCAAGAAGCAATAGTTTTGCAGCCCCAGGCAGCAAAGTGAAACTGCTAGAGCTTGTGGCAGTGGGTAAGGCCAGCAGCTGGGCAAGTGTAGAAACCTACTTTAGCAAGCTGCTTTTCATTTTCTATGTTGCTATACCTTTACCCTGGAAATTCTGGGCTGTGGCTTCCCCATCCTTTGGGGATCAGGGATAGACTGGGCCATAACTTACAAAGGTTAAAGTAAAAAACTGGCTATCTATCCCCATAGTAGGTGGAGTTTACAGTCCCCATGACGGTGTCCACTAAGACCCAGGAATAATTTCCCGGGGCATAGTAATACCGCGAGTGTGGTTGATAGGCCTGAATTAGGGGGAGCCAACAAGGAGTAAGACTAGGATTTGGGGGCTCACAAGAGTCTTATCTTTAATCAGTCCTCCTCGGCAGCCAGTTTGATGATTTTCCTTGTCTCCAGGTGTGTGTTGGTGACCACTTTCACCTGTGAGTCATGAATCCAAGGACAAATGCTGCTGACTTTAACGGCAGTTGGTGTTGTCAGGATCACCACGTGAGGGTCTTTCCACTTGGGGACAAGAGCCTTGGTCTTATGTCGTTTCACCCAAACTCAATCATCGGGTTGGAATGGGTGAGGGATTTCTGGAGCTGCTTCTGGAGGACCATCTGCATGGTTTCCATCATAGCCCATTGAACCTTTTGGAGTGCCTGTAGTGACTGAAGAAAGTTATGGTTAAATAATAAATAATTAAATAAACGTTTTCTATTCCAATTTTTGGGAGTAATGGTGGAGGCCGTCCAAAGAGGATTTTAGAGGGGATTAGGCCTTTAATATAGGGTGTACACCTAGCCCTTAGGAGGGCATAGGAAAGGAGGGTCACCCACCCCTCGCTGGTCTCCAGGGTTAATTTAGTTAAGGTCTCCTTAAGTGTCTGATTCATTCTTTCTACTTAACCTGAGCTCTGGGGATGATATGCACAGTGTAAATTCCAGTTTATCCCCAGTGCTTTTGCTATACCTTCTGTGAGCTTTGAAATAAAGGTTGGTCCATTGTCTGACCCTATTGATATGGATAGGCCATATCTCGGGATGATGTCATTTAAAAGTTTCTTGACAATAACTGAGGCGGTCTCAGCTTTAGTGGGAAATGCCACTACCCATCCTGAAAAAGAATCCACCAGCACCAACAGGCACCTATACCCATACTGTCCAGGCTTTACCTCTGTGAAATCTATTTCCCAATGTCTTTCAGTGGTTAATTCCCCATCCCGGACTCCTTGGGTGGATACACTGACCATACCACTGTTGGTTTGTTGGCAGGGCATGCAGCCTTGAATAAACTCCTGTGCCAGCTGATCTAGGCGGGGAAGGAAGAATTCCTTCCATATAAGTTCAGTCAGTTTTGTTTTTCTCAAATGAGTTCTTTCAAGTAGTTGGCATAGAAGTTGCCCCCCCCAAAGTCTGGTAGGAAGATCCTACCATCCTAGAGTTGCAGCCATCCCTTGGGGTTACTAATTCTGTCCAGCTTTTGTGTGATAAGGTCTTCATCAGTATACTTTGGCAGCTAACTCAGCACGGGGGGGGTAACATTACCAGGCAAGTAGTCCTGCAGTAACCAGCATCCTTGGCTGCTTGGTTTGCCTTTCTGTTTCCTATTGCCTCCTTTGAGTTCCCTTTCCAACGACCAGGGCAGTGGATAATGGCAACTTGCTTTGGGGCCCATATAGCTGCTAGAAGTTTCCAAATGTCTTTCTTTTCAATAGTTTTCCCTTCTGCAGTGAGCAATCCCCTCTCCCAGTAGATTGTCCCATGCACGTGCGCCGTGGCAAATGTATACCTGCTATCAGTGTAAATATTAACTGTTTTTCCCACCCCTGCCTTTAGGGCCTCTGTTAGGGCGATCATCTCTGCTTTCTGGGCTGGTGTCCCTGGTGGTAGGGGCTCAGCCCATACAGTTCCTTGCAAGGTGACTACCACTGCCCCCGTGTACCTTACTCCATCCTGCACAAAGCTGCTGCCATCCGAGGAACTCTGTTACCTCATAATAGCAGTGCAGGGGCTCCAAGGAGCTTTCATCCAGCAGCAAAGTTGCAGGGTTTAAGCTGGGGGTGCGCTAGACCTTGATCCGGGGCTGATCTAGTAACAGTGCTTGATAATGAGTTATACGAGCATTAGACATCCACTTATTAGGGGCCCCTTGGTGCAAGGACTCTACAGCATGGGTGGCCGTAATGGTTAAATCCTGTCCCATAGTTGGTTTATCTGAGTCTTTTACCAGTACAGCAATGGTCATGACAACTTGCAAACAGGGTGGCCAGCCCAACGTCACTGGGTTTAGTTTTTTTGACAGATAGGCAACTGGCCTGTTCCATGGCCTGAACATTTGGGCCAGGACCCCTCAGGCGATGCCATGCCTCTTGTCCACAAAGAGGTAAAATGGCTTTTCTATGTCTGGCAGGGCCAATACAAGGCTGAAATTAAAGCACTTTTGAGGGACTGAAAAGCTTTCTCACCCTCTGGAGTCCATTGAAAGCTGGCCTCTGGTCCTTTTGTGATTTCATATAAAGGGGTTTTTCAAGTTCAGCAAATTTTGGGATCCAGAGCCGGCAGTACCCCACTGCCCCAGGAATTCCCAGACCTGCCTTTTATTTCCTGGGGCTGGAATGCCTATTATAACTTGTGTGCACTGGTTAGTCAGAGACCTCTACCTCCCTGGAGGTTGTAGCCAAGGTAGGTAGCTACCATTACACAGAGCTGGGCCTTCTTTGCCGATACTCAATACTCCAGAATTTGGAGTTCTTTGAGCAGGTGCCTGGTGGCACATAGGCACTCACCTTTTGAGGTCACTGCAATTAGCAGGTCATCTACATATTGCAACAGAGTTACTTCAGGGTGCTATTGCTGGAAGACTCGGAGATCCTGGCAAAGAGCCTCATTGAACAGTGTGGGGAGTTTTTGAACCCTTGTGGGAGCCAGGTCCAAGTTAATTGGCCACTCTTCCCTTTGTCTGGATCCGTCCATTCAAAGGCAAACATAGGCTGGTTTTGCTTGGCCAGCAGGATGCTAAAGAAGGCATTCTTAAGGTCCAGGAGAGTATATACTTGTCTTTCAGGAAAGAGCCCCCACAAGAGGGTATATGGGTTAGGGACCATGGGGTGAATGTCCTCCACTTGCTTCTTAACTTCCCTTAAGTCTTGCACTGGCTGGCAATCCCCTGTGCCTACCTTCTGGACCAGGAGCAGTGGAGTATTCCAGGATGAGTGGCATGGTACTAAAACTCCAGCCTGCCAGAGGCACTGGATGTGGACCACAATACCCCTCCTGGCCTCCTGGGGTATAGGGTACTGTTTTACTCTGATGGGCATTGCCTGACTTTTGAGCTCCACAATGACCAGCGGCTGGTTGGATGCCAGCCCAGGAGGGTTTGATTCAGCCCATACTCGGGGAAACTCAGTCTGTAATTGAACTAGTAGGGAGGCATTTGATGAGTCCAGGGGGGGCTTATTCTCAGTTAGCACATACTCCTCACTTAGAGGGACAGTGACAAGAACTCTTGACATCTCTGGCTGGCTTAATTTTATAGTTGCCATGGTTTCCTGGAAACCTATGCTGGCTTTAAGCTTGTGTAGGAGATCTCACCCTAGGAGCGGGTATCAGCAGTCTGGCATTACTAAAAATGAATGGGTCACTTCCCCCTTTCCCAGGTTTACCATCCTTTTGGTGGTCCAGGGGAATAACTGGGTTCTGGTAGCTCCCTGGACCAGAATTCGTTTCTGTTGAAGGGGGTCCTTGTCCTTTTGTAGAACTGAGATTTCAGCTCCTGTGTCCACTAGAAAGTGGACGGGCTCACCCCCCACTGTCAGATTTACCTCGGGGTCTGGGGGGGGGATTTACTAGAGCCCGGCCCCATTAGTCTGTCTGCAGCTGGAGCACTGGAGTGAGCAGTGGTGGAGGGTACTCTTCCGACTATGTGGGGAGGGCCTGCGGTCAGGGTGGCTTGTTTGGGTGATCTTTCACATAGTGCCCAAACTTTTTGCAGTAGGCACATTGGTCTTTCACCAGAAGTTTTCTTTTTGCATTTCTGTTGCCCCCTTTTTTGACTGGCTGTTTTGGCCCAGCTCCCTCCAGGACTGCCACCACTACCTTGGCCATTTTCTTTGCCCGCCTATCCTCTTGGGAGTCCCTATTGTTAAAAACTTTCTGAGCTACCTGTGTTAATTCTGACAAGCTTTTGCCTTCAAAGCCCTCAAATTTTTTGCAGTTTCTTTCTTATATTCAGAGCTGACTGGGAGGCAAAAGGCTATGACTAGTGCCTTCTGGTTTTCAGGGGCTTCAGAGTCTATTAGAGTGTACATCTGGTAGGCCTCTATGAGCCATTCCAGAAAAGCAGTGGGAGATTCTTGTGGGCCCTGAATAACCTCACTTACCTTGGATAAGTTTTTTGGGCAACTCGTGGCAGCCCAGAGACCCCCCCATTAGAGTCCAGCAATAGGTGGTGAGATGCTCCCTACCATGATCAGTGTTGGGATCTCAGTTAGGTCTCTCAGTAGGGAAGACATGCTCCACACAAAACTGCTCCACAGGCCTGCCATCTGGTCCCAGAACCAGCTTCCTCACTTCCTGGTGGATTCTCTCCTTCTTTTCTGTGGTGAAGAGAGCTTGGCAATCATCCCATGTAGGCTGGTGGGTAAAAGAGATAGTTTCTAGGAGAGATATGAGACCCTGGGGTCTTTCAGAGAATGCTGAATTTTGGTTCTTCTGGTTATAAAGGTCACTAGTGGAAAAAGGGACATATACCATAAAAGGTGGGGCTCCCATCCCACCCATATCAAACTCTGGGGCCTGTCTTAAAGGGAGAACTCCTGGCATCTGTGCCTCCAGTTTTTCCGAGGACAAATCCAAGTTCACCGGGTTTACTGGGACCCGTCGGCTCTCCTGAGGATAGATGGGGAACCGGGGATAGATGGGTTGATAGGGGGACCCTCTTCTAGTGTGTGACAGGCTGAGAGCCTCCTGAGCCCCTTGTTTTTGCCTGGGCACAGGGTATGGCAGGGGAATGTCGCTGTCCTCTGGAGGACTGGGGGTTTGGCTTTAGGAGTTTCCTGTAGAGATAAAATATGAGAAGAGTTATCATTTCTCTGTGCCTTCTTCATCCATGACAGTTGTTGCATTACCAGGATGTACCAGGCTGTAATATACAGGATCTGGTCTGGATGATGGCGACAGATGAATTGGCAGACTCCCTCCACTACAGTGGGATTGAAAGTCCCCTCTGATGGCCAGCTGCAATTAGGAAATGGCCATTCGAAAAAGCAAAAGGTGGTTAGTTCACCCTTGTTCACCTGGCCACCCATGTCCTGTGCCACTTTCTGAAAATCCTTGAAGTGGCACAAGACCAGCTGCAAGGGGATGTCAGGCTGAGAACATTGTTGTCCCATAATATCGACAGCAATGACAGACACAACAGTGACAAACACCAAACACAAAAAGACAAGGACAAGGACTGAACAAAGAGACTTAACTGCCCAGGGGAAAACAGGAGGTCCTGGTGACTTCTCACCGGGACCTCAGACCCCAGAATTAACACTGTATCCAGCTTTCCTGAGGGTCTCTACAGGAGTGCACTGAAAACAGAAATCAGGAACCTGACTTACTTCTCTGAGGGCTTCCAGGGGCATTGTGAGTCTGCCAGAGATACAGGCCCTATCGAACCCAGAGAGTTTACAGGGACGCAGCCCCACAAGACACATTGGTTAAAATGGGTGCAATTTAAGCACTCAATTATCCTGGACAAGCCCCCAAAAGAAGTAGGGTCCAAGTGATTAAATGACAGCCCACTGATTCAAATTAGCAAAAGAGAGGTTTATTAGTCAAGGCTCTTGCTAGTCAGCAGCCACTTGCAGGAACTAGTTCCCAGCAAGCACACAGAGCTGCAACACAGGGCTGTCTTATGTAGTTAGATTTACATCCTGGCGGGCTAAAGATGGAACTTGGGACTTCCCAGGACTCTTATCACAACATTCTGGAGGCGTGGGCAAGCAAGCAAGTTTACAGAAGCAGATGTAGCTGGTTATGCAAGGGTGGCGGATAAGGGTACAATCAATTGTGTAATGTCTGCAGAGAAAGTTTCCAGGAAAGGAGTAATGCCTGCCTCAAGGTTAGAGCTATTCCTGCTTTTTCCCCTTACACTTCTTTCTTTGTTCTCTTTGTTTCTTCTTACAATTGTGACTTGAAATACTCAGAAGGTACATGACAAACAAATTCCAAGTATTCCATCTTCCTTGGAAGATCTTTCTCTGGCCCTATGATATAGGAGGCAGGGCGAAATTTGTCTTGGAGGCTAGAGAGAGTGGGAATGAGCCATGTCAGTGCCACACTTTCTCACAATACTGGTCCTGAATAAACCTCTGATCTGAGCATAATAGGGCTTTCCATCTTGTGCATCAGTCACAGAAACAGCATCACCAATTTGGCAATATACTCCCTTGCAGAAGATTAATCCTGCAATGGTTATGGTAGAAAATGACTCAGGAGCTTTGATGGGATTTTTTAAAATTGAAAATATTCTTCTCCCTTTTCCTTTAGCAGAAACTTTCTTTTCAGCAGCTGGAGCAGATTTGTA